>CM076099.1:10000000-12400000 GCA_038048805.1 Hipparchia sbordonii | reverse complement strand
GTCTAGTGTGAGTTGAACTCGTACACGAAGGGTTCCATACCATCGTAACAACGATTGTTGTTAAGGTCGAGCAAAAACTCTAAAAAAAAACGTTTCTTGTATGGGGTTCCCTCTTCATTTTTTATTTTATTTTTATTATTTGTTGTTATAGCGGCAATAGATATGCACATTCTGAGAAAATTTCTAGGTTTACCTATTACGGTTCATAAGATACAGCTCGCTAACAGATAGTCGATTTTATCGGATAATTTACAATTTTTACTTGTGCTTGAGTTTCTTGCCGCTGAAAAGAGCACTTTTCAAATCAAAATGTTACAATATTATTATGTATGTAGATATTGCAAAGTAAAGTCATTTCACTATCTTGTGCGCAGCTGCATGCCAAGACGTTTGCTCTACGTACTAGCTTTTGCCCGCGGCTTCGCTCACTTTAAGTTCGATTTATCAAACCATTATTTTCCCACTGAATTTTCAAATATCCTTTCTTAGTGGATGCCTACGTCACAATAGCTATCTGTATGCCGAACAGCCCGAGCGTCCAGCGATTTGGGCTGTGCGTTGATAGATCAATCAATCAGTCAGTCAGTCACCTTTTTCTTTTATATATTTAGAAGAAAACTTGTACTAGTCTTTAAAAAGCGGTATGGTGGAGTGTACGGCAGCCCCTTAATTGCAAATCGATGACTGCCATCTGCTGCCTTCCGCATAGAGCCCTCGCACATGTATATTCGTCAGAATTTACGTGGCACAGTATTTAAATTAAAATTCGTAATTTCTATTTTATATTTTCTTTTTTATGTCCGAAAAACATTGACTGTTTTTTTAATAGAATAGGAAAGTGTTTTTGTTTTAAATAACATTGTACAAAATGCCTTTTGTATCTTCAACTGAATCTACTACAAGTTCGGAATGCCGTTCCGACCGAGAAGAACCAGCAAGAAACTCAGCAGTTGCTCTTTTCAAATCAAAAAATGTTACAAAAGTATCTTGTGGACAGCTGAAGTAGAGCCGATTGCAGCCAAGCAACTTTGTCCTTTAGAAATTCACTACCGTTTTAATAACCTCTACTTATTAAATGTAAAATGTATATATAATGAAAGTACATATATGTAATAAAAGGCCTGCGTCATCTATATTGGGCTACATGTTGAGCAGCATGTTGCAATACATTTGTTGCTTAGTGAACGCTTGGCTTTACTCTTGCCTTGAAAATAGGTACTTTATTAGTGAAGTGGCATGGAAGAGGGCTGAAGGGTCCTGGAAACAAAGCGAGAGACTAAGCGTTGCTTAGTAACAAGTCATTAAGCTTACCCTTTTAGGAGAAGTTTTTATTTCTTTTTTTTTTAATGTTTAGTTACTTTAGAACGTTGAATTCAATAAAATTGAGACAGATTTTTTGTAAAGTGGGTAAAAGTTACAAGTTGCAATGGCGGGCATTCTTAAAGGGAGAAAAACACTAAAAAGAGTAAGGGTATTTAAAGAAAGAGGACTGACGTAGCATAAAATTGTCTTATTGATAGTAGTATGACCTTGTCTTTGAAAAATTCAATTATTATTTTTTATCAACGTAACCTGTATGACGTCATTTTGTAACAGTCGACGACGGCCAACTTGGACTGAACGTTTAGTATTTATCAGAAGTGGATTAAAAAACTGGATATACGAGTACGTAATTGATTTCTTTATTAATCCAGTGCAATATCGTGACTGCAAAACATTCTGGGCGCGACCGAGCGGTGTCTCGACTCTCTGTTCGGAGTCATTGCATGATTAGTTCAGGTTCTATTCGAGAATCGAATGTCTTGAAATAAAATATATCCCTTTTGAGGCGAAATTAATCCTTGTTTCAACGTCTTTGAGGCTAGTGTTGGGTGTATCTTATGAAACCTCAGACTTAAAAGGTAGGTATTCGTACCGCTCAAGTTGAAATAGGCGCTATGCAAACTGTTTGCGGAATTTATTTTGAAGTATAGTAAGGTCAGGGGGAGTAAGTGAAACATACTTTTCTGTTTTTTCTACAAAATGACCTCTAAGTCAATAAAAAAAATATCAATTTAAATAACGATCAATGCAAAGTACTCTTCCTTAAATGGGCTTTCTATGACATGATCTTTAAGTCCTCTATTAGTGCAAATAACGATAAAATTACTAAGTAAAAGTAGACCATGGTTTCGTTTCACTTACCCTCAAAATGGGGTAAGTGAAACAATGATCAGTACGCTGCTAATATAAGGTCTACAGAACTATTTCAAGGACTAAAATGGCATCTTTAATTGCTTCAATCGAATACGAGTCTCAGAGCATGGTTATATGGTCTAGTTTCTTAAATAAAAGGAAAAAACTGAAAATGGGGTAAGAGAAACATAGTCAAGCAGTCAGGGGTAGTAAACCAAAACAAAAATTGGTACGTTATAAATTTTTATTAATTAGCTAACACCATGTTTACAATATTTTTACGTCTTCTTCTATTCTTGCTTTCTTAGTGGATGCCTACGTCATAATAGCTATCTGTAGGCAAAATTTCAACCCGATCCGTACAGTAGTTTGAGCTGTGCTTTGATAGATCAGTCAGACATTGTCAGTCACCTTTAATAGATTAACTTTTTTATAATAAGCAACTCCTTCAAATTTTATCAAAATAATTATGGGAATAAAATTAAATATACTTAGTCTTACTGTCAGTAAAAACATAAATTTATTCTATACAACGAATATAATATTATGTACAGATGATTCTATATGTGTGATAAGTTTCATCAAAATCAGTCCAGTTGTTTTTGAATGATGCTCGAACAAACAGAATGACTGGTGTATCAGACACAAGAATGCCTTTAATCAAATATTAGTTTTTTTAAATAAGATATAATTTAAAAAAGGTTGGTAATCTCTGACATGGGGTAAGTGAAACATATGTTTCTCTTACCCCGCTCATCTCTGTTTCACTTTCCCACTCAAAACTTTTAATGACTAGAATCTTTACCATGTCTTAAATTAATAATCTGAACGTTTTAGACAAAAAATACAATTGGAACATTAAATCTATACCTTGTTCAAGGTATTTACCGCAAAAAACTTTTGAAAACTCTATAAAATCACTTTAAAACAAGCAATAAATATAACCGCGTCTAACTCGTGTTTTGAGTTTTGAAAAATGTCAAATTTCTTTCTTAAATATTACCTTGTAGAATTATCGCAGCAACATCTATGTTAAAAAATTTATACCACTTCGTCAATACTCTTTTATCGACTGAGAGCAAATATCGATAAACTGCATAGTTTGTTAGATATGGCTTTGTGTTTCTCTTACCCCACCGTTTCTCTTACTCCCCCTGACCTTATAGAAAACTAGCTGACGCCCGCGATTTCGTTCGCGTGGATTGAGGTTTCTTAATTTCCTTGGGAATTCTCTTATTTTCCGGGATAAAAGTAGCCTATGTGTTATTCAAGACTATAAATCTATTTCTGTGCCTAATTTCAGCCATATCGGCTTAGTCGTTGCGGCGTGATTGAGTTACAAACATCCATCCATCCATACATCCAAACTTTCGCATTTATAATATTACTATTAGGATTACGAAGATAGGACAGTAGGATAGTAGGATTCAGATTTTTTTAAAGAATTTTTCAAAATTCAGATATTCCCCTGTCCCTTCTGTGCAAAAAATCTCTTAATACAAATAAAGTAAGAGCTGCAAATTAAAGTCAGCTCACGCCCGGGTGATTGTTTCCACAAGCAGAATAATTAAAAGTAAACAGCTCTGAAAGACGAATTTATTTACACGCTTAATTAGTTATGGTAATTTTTTATCAAGCTTTATTGGCTTGTTGTTTTACTTCTTACTGATTTTACTTAATATTCTTCCACTAGGTAGACACATCTTTCAAATTTCCATTTCGATACGTTTTGGAGTCAAATTGAACGTTTATTAGGCTGCATGCATCGAATTATAATACTTAGAACAGAAGATTCTTACAAAGTTCCACTCCAAACGTAGGCTCCACGGCTAGGATTAATGTTCTAATTTTGATAAAATGTTAAAGAAAAATTTGTTTGTATTCGTTGACAGGATAGTCCTTGACTGCGATCTCACCTGGTGGTAAGTGATGCAGTCTAAGATGGTAGGGGGCTAACATGGAACGGGTATGGCAGTGTAGACTGTAGATTCAACCCATATCCCCTAATCGGTTTCTACACGTTATCGTGCCGGAACGCTAAATCATTTGACGGCACGTCTTTGACGGTAGGGTGGTAATTAGCCACGACTAAAGCCTTCCACCAGACCAGATCAGAGACAATTTAGAAATTATGATTCCCAAATTGCCCCTGCCGGGAATAAGACCACAGCGCTCACCACTGCGCCAGGGAGGTCGCCAAACAACATTTTTACAAACTAAAGATTTTAGACTTGATTCGTGGTTTACTGACATAATTGTTATTAAATATCACGAGTACGTACCACGGTAATTATTTTAGTTGGGATTGTCGATATTTCGATCCAATTGCATGGACCGTGGTCACGACGAGACCATTTTTACACTTATATTTTAGTGGCAAAGTTTAACCTTAACCGTAGGTTAAACCTAGTCGCCTTATGCAACCCATGCTAAGTCAATACAAACGTGGGTCCAGCCTAAGGCGACAAGAGTCTCGGATTTCGCATCGCACACACCTGTGACTAGAAACTAGAAAGTCTGTTCGTAAAGTTTAAACGACGATAAGTTATTTGTTATTGGAAATGTATAATTTATATATTTTGGACTCTTGGAGACATGTCTGACTGTTTTAGTTTTGTTTGAACAGCTTATTGGTTCCGTACACTAGAATACCTCTTACATGTTATATCTGTAGTAATAATACAGCTGTCCATAAGATATAGATATAAGCTACGTATTGTACGATGGTACGGAACCGTTCGCGAGCGATTCCGATTCACACTTGGCCGATTTTATTTTAAAAAAGTCGCCGCCGCGCGCCGTTTCGTCTGAGAATGAAGGCAACGAGGCAGAAAATCGCGAGCGTCCGAGTAATCTGATATACAATCACAACTAATTTCACTCAATCAACGGACAGACGGCCCTTGTTCGTAATTCAATCACCATTCATTAAAGTTACGAAACATCTAACAATTTTAACATTTTCTGATACTATTTCTTATTTCATTCATACTTTAAAGCCTTCATAGCTTTAATAGCCGGTTAAAGTTGCGGACTGAACTTTTCAGTTTTCACCGTTTTAACCGTTGGGCTATTGAGGCTTATGGTGCAATAGGATTGTTTAGGAATTTCTTGGCATCAAATACAGCTGTTAGTCTTCGGGCTATGACTTTGATCAATGATAGAGATTAGGTTAGGTCAGCGAAATATCGAACTAATAGAGAAAATTCATTATTCATTTAACGGCGGTTAGTTCATAGGTCTAAGATCACGCGATATGTTACTGTTACGTAGCATCTACCTTGGATACTGACACTGAGATTAGCAATTGCACCATCAGAGAGCGTAAGCAATTGTCTGAATATGTCCCTGTGATTTTACAGTTATTGTATTTCTTGTGAATCTCGTCCGACAGTAGAAACTTACCTTCCTGTGTTTGTTCTTATTAGTTCTTTACTTAATTAGTTTACTTCATCAGCAACCAATCAACGGCTCACTACTGAACGCAGATCTCCTTTCAGAGACGTGCTACAAACCATAGCTATGCAAATTGGCAGAATTCACACATTTTTGAGAACATTATGGAGAACTATGAGGCGTGCAGGTTTCTTCGCGATGTTTTCCTTCACCGTTGAAGCATGTGACATTTAACTAATAAACGCACATATCTCCAAAACTCAGACATGCGTGCCCGAGATCGAAGTGACCCCCCCAGAAGTTCGCAGTCCTAATTACTAAGCTATCATTGCTCTCGTATCTAGGTATTCTCTCTCGTTAGCGTGAGAAATAAAAAAGCAAACCGAGTAGGTACACGCGCATTTCTTTCAAGACGTACAAACAAGAGTGAGCCTTAAGCTTTGATCATCAATCGAAAACCACAAACATGGCGCAGATAAAAAACTCTATTTGCATTTACGTTTGTAAATGTAGGTACATAAGATCTCATTAATGTAGCGTTGGTTGCTGTTAATTATCACTGCGGTGCCCGATTCAAACAGTAGGATTGAGGTCCTTTGAGTGTCCATTTAAATGATGTTGCGCGCTCCAAAACCACTCATTCATTCGGCGCTCGTAATGAGTGCTTTAAATTTGATTCCATGAAATTTGTTCGAGTGTCATCTGTAAATATCATGAAGAGACTCCAAATCAAACGCTCGTGTACTAGAAAGAGCAAACTAAATGGATGCTGATGACAATCGTGTTACGAAGGAGGGTTGCTTTTTCGGTCACCTGCAACGAGGATACCTCTGAGTTGAGGGAGAAGGGCATCGGGACGAATGAGAAGGAAGTGGGTTCGACGATATAAGGTAGTGTACGCAACATAAACACTCGGATATAGGACATGATCGCAAAAGTTTTCTCCGACTGACCGCCTAGCTTCAGTTTGATGGCAAGACATGATGATCTTCTTCTTCTTTTTGTCACTGGTAGGACGGTCGTGGTCATCACGAAGTCATGTCTTTTGCGGCAGATGTAATTCGTCTCACGAATATTCGCCACTTCTACCTGCTGGCCGACAGTCTGGGTACACTCCTGCAATGGACCATCCACAGCAGACGTGTTTAGTGCCTCTGGTGCGCTCCTCTTTGCCCTGCACGACAAAATGCTCGATGGACTCTGTACTAAGCCGAGTTCTTGGAGAGAATGGAGACGTTATGCGAAACTCAGTCCATATCCTCGTGATGATCTCGAAATAAGGCAATCCACCCGCAGCGACAAATTGAAATAAAACATTACAGCTGAGAACATCGTTCAGGAGAAAAAGATGCAAAATAGTTGTTCGCCGTAAGCTAAATGGATGCTTGGAACGACGACGCAGCGCACATTTTGTCGTTGTTGCACATTGCAGTCGCGGCCTTTTAATTTGCGGGTCAAGCGTACTCGGTACCGCAGAAGGGTTTTCTTTTTGTTTTCGCTGCAAAGAGTTTTTATTTTAAATCTGCGGCTCTAACGAAGCGAGGTCTTGTAACACACGATGCTGGCTCGCAGCTGTCGTTCGGTTATAAGTGTTTATTGTTTTACGTAACTAAACAAAACTTAATCACAATACTCTTTGTTGAAATAAACTTTTTCATTTATTGTTTTATTTATTCCGTTCAGACTCTATCATTGAATCAATCAATCAATATATTATTGGAGTGGGTAGGTAAACTTTCAATCCCTACTAACGTTATAATTGTGAATATGTGTTTGTTTGTTCTTCTGTCGGTTTGTTGATTTATTGGTTTTTTCAATGAAGTAGCAACGGATAGACGTGATTTTTTGCATAGATATAGCTCAGGATCATACCATAGGCTACTTCGTTTTCGTTTTCTCGCGATTTATCATGTTTTATTGGTGAAAATCTTTCATGGGATTTCAATAAAACGCGGATATAGTCGGAGGTAAAAGCTCAGTTAATATTTATTGAAATATGTAGGTAATTATGTTTTCTTGATTCGGCGACGTTCTCGTCTTATCTTTACACTTAAATCTGTGTAAGTTCTCTGCACATCCGCCATTTCTTGTGATCACTTGGTCAGCAGCGGCATCAATTTGAACTTCTTTACAGTTTTGTGGGCTTTTTCCACTGAGGACAGACAGATTTTGGTCACGGAAGCTGTTTCTCCATTTCTATATCTTTCATACGTCGATGCTTTCAGACCATTTTATGACAGTTTCCTTCCTGATGGTCCTCTTAATATACTACTGTACTATTATAATTTGTTCTGGTTTTGAGTTTTTTTAACCACTTCCTTGGCCAGATAGTCGGCTCTCTCATTCGTACGTAGTTATTACGAGGTGTTATTTTTCGGAGAGATTCCTGAAAGTTGCGTGTACTCGGCGGTGGATTCATTGTCTCGCGGCGCATACGCATGCGTTGCACAAAACCCGTTCTTTGGCCGGTCACGGTTTTGTTGCTCGTTGGCCGAGCCTTTGTGTCGCATCGCGGAGCTTTTTGTGAAAACATCCTCGAGAAGCGCCGCCGACTTGTAGATAGACAAAAAGACGATTGCATTCCTATTGTCTTATCAATTTCTTTGCGATATTGCGCTTTCGTGAATCTGCTAAACAATCACTAGTCAATAAATTGTACACTTGTAACATGTTACTTGTCTCTCATTAGGTACCTACACCTATTAAAAGGCAAGTTTTACTGGCGATACAGTCGGTTTCTTTTACTATGACGGTTAACCAAGCAGACATTGAGTAGACTTACTTACTTTAGGCCGCTTATTCAAGAACTGCACAAAATATGCCTACTCAGCTGAAGTATTTTCTTCTCGTAGAAACTAATATCAGCCTGTAGTTGTACAGTATTTAGCCAAAGGCATTGGTACCACCAAGCGAAGCGGTCATATAAGACCGCCAATTAGACGCCCTAAAAATAATAATTTTAGCGGACCCGCGATTCAATCCCGGGCACGCATCTCTAGCCTTTTCTCATAACTTCGGAGTTATGTGCGTTTTAAGAAATTAAATAACACGGTGAAGAAAAACATCCTGAAGAAACCTGCATGCCTAAGAGTTCTCCATAATGTTCTCAAAGGTGTGTGAAATCTGCCAATCGCACTAGGCCAGCAGTCGTTGTGGACTATGGCCTAAATTTCTTCTCATTCACTTGTACCCATGAGTGGGCCGCCGCCGCCGATGGGTTAAGACGAATGAAATGAATGAATGGAGGTATTAAACTATTTGTATTTCAAAATTCTTGCTAAGCTGACAACATTTTAGCACAAAGTGCTTAGCATTTCCTTTGAAATTCGAGCTATCCATTTTCCACTGTATTTCAATTTCAATTCGGTCTCGGAGACACGTTTCGTTATTCTTCGCTATAAAAACTTTCATCAACGATTCTTAAGAAGTTGCGACTCGAATGGGACACGTTCACAAATGACTTTAAAATAAGTGTTATTATGCATGCTGCGTCTGGTCTCAAATTAAAATTTTCCGCGTAAACATCGGTGAACGTAAGCCTAAGCATAATTATTATTTGCAATGTGTAAACAAAATATGCTGTTCTTGAAATAAATAACGGAGTAATGGTAGGAGGGTGAGTGAACACGCGGGAGGTGACAGAAATAACACCAGTTGAATAATAGTATTTTAGCCTATGTTCTTAATGTGTTCTTAACTATACCGATGCAAAAATCACGATACGTTGTTCCGTTGTACTGAGCACACATTCGTATTTAGAATAATACTAGTTTTTGCCTGCGACTCATGTTAAGTTCAATTCTACAATCTCCTATTTTACCCGTTTAGGGATTGAATTTTCAAAAATCCTTCCTTAGCGGATACCAAAGTTATAATAGGTAAGTACTCCGTCCAGTGATTTGAGCTGTATATTGATAGATCAGTCTGTCATCAGTCAGTCAGTCAATCACCTTTCCTTTTATATAATATTTAGATTATAGTGGGGATTAGTGTGGATATATCGTACGTTTTAAACTGCCAACTGAATAAGATTTTCTTAGACAATCTCGCATGGTTGCTTTCAAGAGTCAGTACGAACACTTTATAAAGCCAATTGTCCGCGAATTTTTGCGACGCTATTGCACAGCTGCTGCCTTGGATTAGCTTGACATATGAGCTTGATATATTGGAGTATTTAATATGTCGCTGACGAATTTTTAGTCATAGGTTTGATGTAGGTACTGTTGGATCTATGAGTCTCAATTTATATTTCGTCACTAGCTGATGCCCACGACTTCGTTTGCGTGGATTCCCGCGGGAACTGTCTAACTTTCCGGGATGTAAAGTATCCTATTTGTTATTCCAGACTATAATCTATCTCTGTGCCAAAAAGCTAAATTGTTTCGGTTATTACGGCATGATTGAGTAACAAACACCTATCCATCCATTCATACATCCAAAATTTTGCATTAATAATATTGGTAGGGTTTTCAGCATTCTTATTAATATTTTTAACCGACTTTCAAAAAGGAGGAGGTTCTCAAGTCGTCAGAATCTTTTCTTTTTTTACTTTTTATGTATGTTTCCCGATTACTCGAAGACGCCTGGAACGATTTGGAAAATTATTTTGTTTTTGTTCGAAGGGGTACACTTCCCAGATGGTCCCATTGTCATCAGGTCAGGATCTGATGATGGGGTCCTGGAGAAATCGAGGGAACTCTTAAAATTTTATAGGCACAATTGACATACTTTATAGTGGCGCAGGCGATTGAAATCGGTTTTGTAAAAAGAATTTTTACGCTTATATTCTTTACCAATAGTACAATTATTTAATTGCACTAGTTGGTAATAATAAGTGTTAAAGGCTGTAGAAATATTGCCTCTGCGGCAATATGGTACGACTACGAATTTGCCATTCTTACTTGAGGTGGTAGAAATAATCCCCTCATAAAGAGATCGAAAAGTTTGTATTGTTCCTACAGAAATGTCTTTAATGCAAACTCATTAGAAGAAAGACGCCACGGGCACTGATGTAATGTAATATCATGAAGATGGGTAATAAACATTGTCTCAATGGGAGGCTGTATCGCTGTATCGTAACCGGTAATGCGGGACTGTAGGTAGGTACATGGCTACGAACGTATTAAGAAGATCACCTGCTGTGTTTTTCGCACTTTGCGTGCAGTAATTGCCGGCCAGAGGACGTGTATTAATAAATAACGCTGCTTTAATTAGGAAAAATACTGTACGACGCATTCCATTTGATTGAACGTTGCAATAAAATGAAATAAAAATGAATTAAAAAAAAAAGGGAGGTCGTCAGAATTGAAAATACGTGAAAAAAGTTCCGATTATTTTATACTAGACGATGCCCGCGACTTCGTCCGCATAGATTAAGGGATTTTAGATTCCCGCGGGAAATCTTTAATTTTCAGGGATAAAAGTAGCCTACGTGTTAACCCATGGTAGAATCTATCACTATTCCCAGCCAAATCTGTCCGGTGGTTTTTGCGTGAAAGAGTAACAAACACACACACATATAAACTTTCGCCTTATAATATTGTGATAGTGTGATTAGTTTAGGAACTGGAAGGTTTCTTTTTATAGAGATATCTATGCTATCTTTAAAACTGAAATGTGCTAGATAAATTGATATGCCGAAATTATTAGTTTGTCTACTGTATGGCGCGCATAGAATTCCTGATACATAACCATAGCCTCCACTACCTTAGCTTGTAATTTTAATAGTAGGTATATAAGTCTAATGGAAAAATGTAAATATAGGCCACTACATTGTCACATCGACAGTGCACAACTAGTCTGTGTTTGTGTTTTTCTACTCCTCCTTAATCGTCTCTCTGCAAGAACACGCCAATTATGCTGCAGCCGCGGTATAACGCAATATACTGTCATATCGACAAATGGAAGAGAATTAAGGCAGAGTCAAGTTAAAGTATTATTTTGCGGTTGCAAAAGAAGCCACTGTTTTCATCAAGCATAACCTTATGGCAAGTGGATTAAGCCCAATATGGCAAAGACGAGTATATAAATTGGTAGGTACAGAAATACCTATAAAAACCAATTGAATTTAATAACATTTGACATTACCTTATGCAGTAAGTAGGTGGGCACGTTTAAAGAACCAACTGGTACTAAAATTACTACGCGCCTATACTGCCTCACAGTAATCGAGGAATATAATATAATTGCCGACACGAACTAGGACTCGAGTGTAGGTACTTCTAACATTTAAGGCTTTGACACAGAAAACGCGCGGCAGCAGCGATTTGCACCCCAACTCTTTGCTTCAGCAATCCAGCGATTTGCTCTTATAAGTTGTGCATTTAATACAATACAAATAATAACATGAAGGAGTTCAATCTGAACCTCGCTGCAACAATTAAGCGTCGGTTTCTTGGAGCTCTACAGTTAAGTGCTTAATTTTTTAAATTAATTTAGGCAGAGTTATTAAACATGACTAATATTTACTACTGGGAGTAGGTACTGCAACGGATGGATTTGAAGCTACAATAAGGTCAGTATTTCAGCCCGCCCTCTGACATTGAGGCATACTTTCTTACATTAGACCTAAATTACGCTCACTATCTTACACTTTTTAGTATTAGTACCATTGACTAATCTTCAGTAAGATCACAGTGTCGCTTTTAATAGCATTAAAATATTAATATTTGTACACACGACCGCCGTAAAAGTCTCTCAACAGCAGCGTAGTAGGTATCGCGCGCGTTCTAACGTTCGTAACGTCCTATCCTGTTTTGTGAACGCGTTACGCGGCCACACGCGTTCTGTGTGCCCAAGTCTTTACTGCACAGCGTTGAGACTTGAGGCGCACTTAGCTAGCATGTAGGCAAGCTCGAGTGTTTGTAACACAACTTCTAAAATAGGTGTAAATTACACTGCGCTTGCTTTGTAAGCGAGCGCTACATTTTGCAAATAAACTTAGCAATTTCAATGTGTACTATAGCTCCAGGGTAACTTCGACACTGGATAAACAAGTATGCCATTACTTTTTGCAAACGATGAAGGTATAGCAACTTTTGGAAAAAGTCTCTCCAAGGGTGACCTACCTAATCTAAACTTCGTTCGCAAGTGCCTCTCTATTCCCTCACTCTCAAAGACACGGCTGTTGAGAGATCAGGCACAAGAAGCACGAGGGTGTATCTATAATGCTTTTCACTTCGCAGCAGTTGTATTACTGAGAATTTTCTGAAAGAAAAACGCAATATCATCGAACCCCCAAAATTCGCAACCCACCAAACTAGCCACTAGTTCAGAGGCTGTTATTAGGCTGACTAATAACAGAACTTTAATAAAGGCTAAGTGCCTATATTATTATTAATAGTAATATAATAATTTTCGCTAAACCGTTTAGTAACAGCGCCTGTAGAGGCATCGCCTCGCCGAGCCGCGTGAATAATGATGTATCACCCGACCCGGTACCGATCGATCCAAACACTTTTTGCTACAAAACGGTTCTGCGTTAATTTTCATTTGGGAGGCTAACCCAATTTTATACATCCATTAGGGGGAAATGTTTATCATATTTATCGGTTGCCGCAACTAAAACTTTTATATATAGTCAAGAGAATAGAACAAGCGTACGGGAGGGTTCTGCAGTTATCTACTTTTACACTTACACCGTTAAAGAATGAATCCTATTATTATGCTATCCTACTAATATTATAAATGCGAAAGTTTGTGAGTATGGATGGATGGACGTTCTTCTTTCACGCAAAAAAAAAACTCGATGGATTTTGATAAAACTGCACAATATAACAGCTTTTACATCTGAATAGAACATAGGCTACATTTTATTCTGGAAAATTTAAGAGTTCCCGCTGGAATAAAAAAAAACATTTTTACGAAGTCTTGGCTCGTGGGCCTCATCTAGTGCAGTAAACAAATGAAATACATATTTTTTATTAACGTTCATCAAATAATATTAAAATTAGGAGAAAATAGTTGTATTTTATAACTATCCTATAGTTGTTTTTAATTAACACAATTAATATAGTATTGTTGCTCTATTCAAAGTCACATCAAGAATTCAAACAGCTGTACACAGTAAATATAACGATAAAGCTAAAGTAATGGTCTCTCTCTCTTCTTTGCCTGTCTGATATCTTTAGACGCTTATACCACTAAACCAATTTCTACATCTACACTATTCAGCAAGAAAATAACTTGCATCCTGGAGACTGTCATAGCGTATTATTATCCCGAACAACGGGACTAGGTATAAAATAACTAGCTTTGGTCGCGTTAAGTTCGATTTGTCAAACCTTTATTTACTCCGTTAGGGGTTGAATTTCTAAAAATCCTTTCTTAGCGTATGTCTATTGTGTACATCTTAATATCTGTATGCCTAGCCCAATCCGTCCAGTGCTTTGAGCTGTGCGTTGATAGATCAATAAGTCAGTCACCTTTTCCTTTTATATATTTAGATTGACCACTTAAAGCTACAAAAGCTATTGTTTCTCGCAAGATTAAATCAAGTTTACGAGCGTTTTGATGAATATTTTTACATATTTTCGAATTTATGTCCATCTATTTTCTCAGTAGATATCAAAAGTTATCGCATAAATAAAATAATATATTATAATTTTTGTTTTGTGTTCCTCGTAGGCGGTAAACCGCTGAGACATCGATAAATGATTTTTGAATAAAAGTTTTCATTATTTATTTTATCGCATTTCCTATGTTATCCGTTATTTTTTTATAGTTCATTATTTGCTTTAACTTATGTGATATTATAATTTGTATGTAAAATTCTTATGGAGATGTAGTATTACTATTATTATGGTGAAATGCCAATGCTTTGCTTCCACCTAACTGGAGTGGCGATCTCTCAACAGCTGTGCGGATCTCTAAAAATTATTGCTAAACTGTGACGATTGCAATCGCCTCTGATTGACCGATTGATCACTAGCTATTGGCTAAAATGCATTGTATACAGAAAGAAGACGATAAATGCAGCCAATTACCACTGTTGAAATGATTGATGCGGCTTTTACAGAATCAGTCTGCAGAAAGCAACGTGTTGGTAGATTCTCAACTAGACGGTCGACGATTTTAGACGAGTCGCAGGATACAGCAGGCACAAGACTTATGCATGTGGATGTTCATATTCACGTATGGGGGTATAGGTTAGGTAGGTTGATAAAGAAGAAGAGACAAACAATTTAACCGCGGATTATGTATAACCATAACAAATTGAAGTATGACATTAATACACCTAATCCATCAGTAAGGGAGCTTATATTTCGCCCCGACATAAAATAAAGGCTCGCATTAATGACGCGGGTTGTTTATCGATATTCGATAAAGATAATGTAATAAACTGAGGATGAGAAATGACTTTTCCCTAAAATTGACAACTGACGCAAGACTGTTTGAGGGTGGATATCCAAGAAAAATTGGATGGAAATCCTATTCATAAACATTATTACATTTTTTTTTGTTACAATTATAATATATGAAGCATAAATCCAGTTTCAAGATTCGTCAAAATCAGGAATTTTAAGGTTCAGGCCTCTTAAGGTTTTTATTTGAAACGTTTTTAGTGACTGTATGACTGACATATGCATATGTGGGCGTGTGTGTGTGCGTGTGCGTGTGTGTGTGTGTGTGTGTGTGTGTGTGTGTGTGTGTGTGTGTGTGTGTGTGTGTGTGTGTAGATAGCTCATACTATATACCGCGGGCATCAATAGTACCTTAACGAATTCGCTGGCATCATCTAGTATGAATTATTCAGGTTTTGCGAAAAACAAAACTTACATTCTTATTACGTATTAAAGTATAGGTATTAAAATAGTTTTTGTAAGTAAAACTGGAAGTACATTGCCATCCATTCAATACAAAAAGTATGCCTTTATGCGTTTCATATTTCGTATATCTATTGAAATACGAAGCAACCCGTCTCTTTAACGTAAAAATTGCATTAGCTCGCATTTTGCCGAGCATTGACACGCCATGCCCCGGGGGCGAGGTCGGCTTGCGCACGAATACAGGGTTGCCAACTCCTAAAAAAAATTAGCCCTAACATCAACATGAAATACCCCTAAATAACCCTAAATGCAATATTCAAAAGCCCCAAAAAAATCCCTGTATCTTGTTATTGAGGTAAATAAAAATAATATAACTTAATTTTAATTACATTATTCGGCAGAGGCGTAACTATACCGTTTGAGGCCCGTGGCAAATTCATCGGATGGGGCACTCCCTTTCCCAATAGAAAGAAGCTCAACCAATGAGATAACATTTTTTTACTTTATAACAAATCACTACGTGAAGTAGGTAAAGCGACATTTTCCCGAGCGAAATTTTTTATGATTGCATTATGGCACTTAGTAGTCCATACTTGGCACCTACAATAGAAATGTAAAAGTGACATTTTCGCGAGCGAAGCGAGCGCGAAATTTTTTATAATTATATTACGGCACTTAGTAGTCCATTCTTGGCATCTACAATAGCAACGTAAAAGCGACATTTTGACGAGCGAAGCGAGCGTGAAGTTTTTTATGATTGCGTTACGGCACTTAGTAGTCTATACTTGGCACCTACAATAGAAAAGTAAAAGTGACATTTTCGCGAGCGAAGCGAGCGCAAAATTTTTTATAATTGCATTACGGTACTTAGTACATTATTGGCATCTACAATAGCAACGTAAAAGCGACATTTTCGCGAGCGAAGCGACCTCTAAAATGTTTATGATTACATTATGGCACTTAGTAGTCCATACTTGGCACCTACGAGTACAATCGAAACGTAAAAGTGACATTTTCGAGAGCGAAGCGAGCTTGAAATTTTTTATGATTGCATTAAGGCCCTTAGTAGTTCATACTTGACACCTACAATAGCAACGTTTTTTTATTTTGCACTACGCCATATCTACATAGTCCTGTACTTTTGGCGCTTGCGACCCTGCGCTTGTATGCGCCGCACACCCGGCATCGTAGGTAAAGTCAGCCCTTCAAACTATTTAGCTATTGTTATTGGGGTACCCATATTCGGTAATTAATTAGATATTTTATAAAATTTTAAAATATGTGTTTATGGACATTTAGGTACCTATACAAATATGTATCTTTTTAATTTCTGTAAGACATAAATAAAAATTTTGGCCCCAAATCTACCGCCCCTAAAATCTGCTGCCCTAGGCTCCAGTCAACTCAGCCTTTTGGTAAATCAATTTACTGTGCGTAACCTTTCTTGTCCCAAAGAATTTAGTTTATATCAATTTTAATTTTGAAAATGATCGCTCGGCACTAGTGCCGACTACGGCTAGCCGTAGCCACAGGAATGGCTATAAATGTTAGGATCATCTTGTGCTTCTGGCTCTCTCTGACCAGGGCCCCTTCCGGCTGGGGCCCGTGGCATTTTGCCGAAATGCCACCCTATAGTTACGCCTCTGTTATTCGGAATTCTTATAGTCATACAATATGTTTACAATATAAGTGTAACATTTTTTGGAGATAGAGTAAAAGTAACGCAAGATCCACCATCACGTTTTAAAATGAAAAGGGAAATCGGTTTCGTAATTTGTTTTTCACTATATTATATATCGAAAAAGCGTGTTCAACGCTAATGTATTGAAATATTTTCAAAACGCTTTAGTTAAAACGATTTTAAGCATATTATTCCGAAATATCATAGGCATTTTGCTTTATTTACTCGTTTTGGTCAGTCAATTATGTGACGCTTGAAAATTTCTTTATGCCCCTAAAAATAGCCCTAAATTTTATTGGGCCCTAAAAAAATCCCAATAAGCAAAATTCCGCCCTAAATTTGGGGCTAAAAGCCCTAAGTTGGGAACCCTGCACGAATATAATGCGTTGTCAAAGGGTTATATGATATTCTTTCACAAGCGCCTCTTTGTCCATGCGATAGCTAAACGTGAGGAGATCTCGCGACGATACGATATAATAGACAACAACACTATTTTCTTTGACTGCTGTCTCACCCTGTAACAAATGACGATGCGATATAAGATGGAAGCTAGAATAGTATAGAATTAAACCTATACCTACCCCTTAAAATAACAGCTTTTTACTAAATGCATATACGTAAATAAATACGGCACTTAAAACAAAAAAAAACAATTTTTAGAATTTTTTTCTGTCTGTCTTGGACCGATTTTGACGGGACGGGTATATAGCTGATGTAATCGGGAGTAACATAGGCTACTTTTTTAATCGACTTTCGAAGGTTTCTACGCCATCGTGCCGGAACGCTAAATCGCTTGACGGAACGTCTTTGACCGTAGGGTGGTTACTAGCCATGGCCAAAGCCTCCCACCAGAAAAAATGTTAATGATATCGTATACATAGTCGTATAGTGTAAATGCGCCCGCTCTCTTTTTCAACTCGTCACCGTTGAGGGCTTCATTACGCTTGAAATGAAATATCTCCAAGCATTATTTACGACGACCCGCATGGAATTAAAATGCTTTTATTTTACGGAGATTAATCGCAAAAATCAGAAATAAAATCCCCGGGAGAACCAAAGTCACCTACATCCTATAAATATTTTAAATGCGAAAGTTTGGATGTATGGATGAGTGTTTGTTACTCAATCACGCTGCAACGACTGAACCGATTTGGCTGAAATTTGGCACAGAGATAGATTATAGTCTGAAATAGCACATAGGCTACTTTTTATCCTGGAAAATAAGAGAGAACAAAGTTGCGGGCATCGACTAGTAGCTCACAAATTCGTAAAGCTGAAGTGGTGATGAACGGGCCACATAGTTTGAAGAATCGATAGCATTTAGAATAGCTAACTAGTCTTTGGAGTACCAAGGTAAGAAAGTGCATTGTGGGCAGACCGCCACGATGTGGACTGACGAGCCGCAGGGAGCTGGATACAAGCGGCACAAGACCGAGACGTCCATATCCAGCTGTGGACGTTTATAGGTTGAAAGTTCCGCAAAAATTTACTTGTACAAGAATTTCTATGGCATCCTCCCACAACCAATAGTTTGGAGCAGTTTAATTAGAACAGTTAGATTAGTAATCGTGGGTAAGAACCTATTCTCCAAGATCACTATTATACGCCCGATATCACACCTGGTTCATTATTATTGATCTTAAGTAATTTGTTCAGCGCCTACTATAATCTGAATAAAGACTTCAATATTTATGTGAAATGTTCGTTTAGTTTCAAAATGTGCATGTTATATGACCACATTAGTTAAACAGGATAGATACCCTAAAGCAACATTTGCGTGTTAGGATTTAGCCAATGAAAACTAATACTAGAGCGTTTTGTAGCACAAATCGATCGTTCCCGACAACAAAGCTTAGCGTCGGATCATTATTCATGCAAGGCCTGGATCACGATCCTTTTATACGGATACAAAATTAACTAGTATTAGAGATACAAATAAAAACGTCAATTGAAAACAATATATATTAAATTTTTAAATTGGTTAATTATATTATCGTGCATTGAATACAGTCTGTTTTCAATGCTGTACCCATCGATTAAGATACAATAACACTTAGGTATTTTGGACAAGCCTGCAGGCATCACAGTAGGCATACTAACACTAACACATAAAATTTTAAATCTTCGTAAAGGTGTTGAACTTTTTTTTATATGTATCACCTGATGTTAAGTGGTTAGCCATGAGAATTTGTTGCACCAGAAGCGTACGCCAATGCAATGCCGGCTTTTCAAGAATTTCTTTATCAACCCCTTGAAAACTTTAATATAATTTAAACGTAAAAATTCCTTTTACAAAACCGACTTCAAACCCCACTACAAAGTATATCAATCGTGCCTATAAAATTTGAAGAGTTCCCTCGATTTCTCCAGGATCCCATCATCAGATTCTGACCTGATGACTATGGGATCACTTGGGAAGTATACCCTTTCAAACAAAAAAAGAATTTTCCAAATCCAGGCGTCTTCGAGTAATCGCGGAACATACATAAAAATAAAAATAAAAAGATTCCAACGAATTGAGAACCTTCTCATTCTGTGAAGTCGGTTAAAAATATGTAGAAATCGTTAGAGCATATTATATACACCACGCCTCAAATCTCGGCCATGTTCAGAGCATTCAAAAAGATTTAGCGTTTTGGCTTATAAATAAAATCTGGCTCTCTATTTCGTATTGTTCCATGCAAGTTTCAGGTCAGATTATTTTACACTGCATTGGCCTTTTGACGTCACGACTGACATTAAGCATTAGGTATGACGTCAAGGCCGGAAATGCACAAGCGCACTGCTTATCTTGACCTTGGTCCAAGCTGTGCCGTTTATCGTCAGATTTCGTGACCTTTTGTCATGCGGAGTTTTTAAAACCAATAAATATTGTATGGGCTATTACAAATGCTTTTAGTCTTAGGCTGCCATTCTTATACGTACCTAAACTTTGTAATGCTGTTCATTTCTAGCAATGACTCAACACCAATATTCTTTGACAATATACCGAATAATTTTTACGATAGGTTTTTTTCAGCTAGGCATTGTGTGTATCTAGATATTAGTTTTCTTTAATTTTCGCGAAATTTTATAAAAATCACCTTTTTCCCGACTGAATCCAATCATGGTTGCCGAGCTCCAGAGAGATTAGCCACCTGCGAGATATTATAAAGTACAAAACACAGGTGCATTCTTTATTCCCTCACTCTCTCTCTACTAGTACGATGCGAAGATTTCTAAATTGTTTCTGGTATGGTCTGGTGGGAGGCTTTGGCTTGGCCGTGGCTACTTACCACCCTACCGTCAAAGACGTGCCGCCAAGCGATTTAGCGTTGCGGCACGATGGCGTGTAGAAACAGATTAGGGGTATGGGTTGAATGCACACTGCCATACTCCTTCCAAATTAGTCCACTACCACCTTAGACTGCGTCACTTACTATCAGGTGAGATCGCAGTCAAGAACTATCTTGTTATTGAATAAAAAAAAATGTCAGACGCAGAACCGATGGTACCGGTAAACTGACGCCCCAAAAAGCCCCACGGCCCCCCCACCCATCGTCATGGGACGGGTGAATGGCGTGAATGAATTAGGTACTCGAAGGTAGGAGCTAGACGCATGAAGCGCCATAGATTATGTAGGTACTGTACTGAAAGTTATGAAAGAAACCGATGTCCAAAAGTGGACATTTCGAACAACATGACGAAGATTTCATCCCTTAGAAAGACTCAACTTATACATATATAGAGATACATATATAAATGAGCTTCACCTTATTTCACCGGGGAAAAGGTTCTTCGAGGTTCCGTAATCAAGTGATGCGACGATGTGAGAGATGTACACTGTACAGGGATATACTATACTTTCAAAGCCTTTACTTTATATATTGAACACGTAATATGGTTGGATAAAAAGGCCTCTTTTACCTCAAAATCCGTAACGGTAACTTGGCCTCCATTTAATTAAAAAATATATGATAAACAAATGAGAACATGTAATCAAGAAAAAGCCTTTCAGATCTTGATTAGTGTTCTACATATTGATACTAATTTGAAGAATTTGAAAAGG
Source organism: Hipparchia sbordonii (assembly GCA_038048805.1). NCBI lineage: Eukaryota > Metazoa > Arthropoda > Insecta > Lepidoptera > Nymphalidae > Hipparchia > Hipparchia sbordonii. Next base: position 12,378,933 of record CM076099.1, on the reverse strand, counting down.
GAATAGTTCTATAGTTATTTTAGTCATCTTCGACGACACAGCGAAAAAATGAAGGCGAAGTAATCAATCTTAGTAGTCCATTACAAAAAATCACCGATGTCTTTGTTTCTATCAATAGGTAACTAACTTTTGCCCCTATGTCATCATGCTCTAGATCTTTAACTGTATTCATGCACATCGATGATTCATGCAAAGAATCAAGTCGATTCATTGCTCCATTGCTCCATTGCTGCGTTATTGAGGGATAAATCGACAACGCGCTTTCACATTTACAATATTACCTAGTACGTTATTTGCTATGTTTGTACCTATTACAAATCCTACCTAACACAAAAAAAAAAAAAAAACAAAATACGACGGAAGAATCATTAATTAAACTAAAAGGTATTTTCTTTTGTTACTTTTACTCTTTGTCGCCCCATATACTAGTGCGAGTAAAATATAAAAGGGGACGCTGATGCAGACAGTGCGGACGGCCGCCGGAGTAAAATCGAGGACACCGTGGACTGACCTCTATGTTTAATCTGTGATTAAAACTGGAGTTGCTGCTGTGATTTCTTTTCTGGCCCATTGACGCCAATTTAGGTTTGATTGCCGCCATTTTGGCGCTGTAAGCACTAAGTAGAAATACCAATGTCTTTGGAATTATAGGTAAATAACTGATGCCCGCGACTTCATCCGCGTGGATTTAGTTTTTAAAATCCCAAAAAACTCTGATTTTTGGGATAAAAAGTAGCCTATATCCTTTCCGGGTACGTACTATATATAACGTTATTGAAGGACAAACCAATAAACAAACACACTTTCGTAGAGGTCGGGGCAGACCCAGAATCAGAGATTAATAATAGATGTCGGGGCGCAATCTGCAATATTATTAGTTCCAGAGACATTCGTATGTCAAAAGTGGCGCGTCAAATTGATCCATAATTTTTTATAGGGACAGCAAGTCTAGTGTTATTCATAGATTAAATATAGAGGTCAGTGGCGCCGTGGAAATCTGCATTGATATTTCACACATCCGCATGCCGCATTCGCGCTGCTGCATGTTGTTGATTAAAACCTGTGCGGTCATTATTTAATACTGGCTGTCTAGCAAAAGCTCTGCCAGCTCCATTGCGCTTCTTTGTTGCAGTGCGTATTTCGTTTGAATTGAATTCTTGTCTTGCTAACGGAACGGTTATAGCCTAGAGGTTAATACTGCGGTCTCCATTTCTGAGGTGCTGGAGTTTGATACGCACGCTTCTCACGCTTTTCTATAAGTACGTTTCGGAGCTATGTGCGTTTTAACCAATTAATTTTATCACTTGCCTGAGAGTTCTCCAAATGCCTCAATAGCTCAACGGTTAAAGGTGCGAACTGAAAACTGAAAGGTCGCAGTTTCGAACCCTACCCGTTGCACTATTGTCGTACCCACTCCTAGCACAAGCTTTTCGTTAGTTTGGAGGAGAGAGGAGAATATAAGTCAAATATATTCTTTAAAAAAAAATGTTCTCAGAGGTCATAGTTAGATAGTTCATGCAGCTCTGAGAACATTATAATTATATATACCTATCAACCAATGGACGTCGTTCTCATGAAGTCAATACCTCAACCAATTGACGTCTAATGCTGGACATAAGTCTCTTAAAAGGATCGCCACAGAACACACTTTTTTGCCGCCTGTTCCCAGCATCTACCGGCGACTAGAGAGAGAGAGAGAGTATTCGTCCACATAGTGGTGGGTCTAACAATGTTGGGCTTCCTGATTCCGCGCCTTTGGACAGTTGGTTCTTCGAGAAAATATGTGCCGTAGATAGTACCTACCTAGTACCTACGTCCTACAAAGATAATATTCAGCTTCATAAAAGAACCAGCCCTGCTTATAACGATGACTGGTTTTGTTGCTAGCAAACTCGAAGCTAGCAAAGCTGTAGGCCGCATGCCGATGAGCACGATCACACCAATATCAATAGAAAAACAATAAAAGCGCGCCTATAGGGCTCTTTTATACGTACATCTACAGAAATGTGGCTCAACACAGCCATGTGTTAGTTAAGTTATCATAAAAGTATAAGAATAGTGTTGATAGTCTATATTTCAGTTTTACTACGCTTTAGAGATAATCAAACCCAAAATAATATATTTGGGAGATTTCGGTCTGCCCACGAATCTCATTTGAATACATTTCTTTAGGGTTCTGTCATAAAATTTTTGCTTTCTGACTATGATTTAAAAACAAACGTGTTTGTTCATTTTATTAGATAAGTCTTATAAATCAATTTTTTAACTAAATATTATTTTCATGTTAAGATGTTATGAGAAATGAACAGATTTTATGTATATATTTTATATAGTATGCCTTTCAGCCCAACCCATCCAGTAGTTTAAGGTGTGCGTTGATAGATCTTTTCCTTTTAAAGGTATATTCAGATAATTAAAAATTCCAATTGGTAATCTTAAAAACAGTTTTAGTACTGAAAGTATATGAATGTTAGATTTATGAAACAACAGTTGATTTTCTCTCTGAAGCGCTTCCATTTATCAGCACGAAGGCACAATAACAGATAACCTACGGAACACGGTCCTCTAACACCCACTCCACCCGCAACAGTTATAAGAATCACGTTCTGTAAATACAGTAAATTATCTTAATCGGCGCGTTGGCGTAAGTAGCAAGCTCGAGCATTTGTCCTCATGTCGTTTGATATAAATTACGATTCTGGATTAAATTTTATATCTTGATCCTAGTTATGCCAGATATTAAGGCCTATTTGAGTTTGAGTATCCAATAAAATGATTGTTGAAGTTTTCCGAAAGAGGTGTAAAAGCGCGCGCAGTGGCATATTTGCTTTGTGATTTAGTTTGTGTTCAAATCATAAAATTAGAATTACTTATTCAAATACTATTATTAGAAAGCTTAAAACGTATGGTTAATATTTGAATTGATAAATTAAATAACACTATTATTTACACAATTGCACGGTTGGTTTGGATGCATCCGTTTAGTTATATAGTTAACTACAATTTAACATCTACTATATGTATAAAAATAAGTCGGGTTTTCCTTCCTGGCGCTATAACTCCAGAACACACGAACCGATTTACACGGTTTTGCATTCCTTGGAAAGGTCTCGGGCTCCGTGAGGTTTATAGCAAAGAAAATTCAGGAAAAATTTCAACAATTTAAGAACGCGGACGAAGTCGCGGACGTCCGCTAGTTTAACATAAAAACAATCCTAAAAATTTATTCCATGACAGTAAGGCACGTTGTCGATCTAATATCAAATCAAAGTTTCCCACAGGTTGCAGATTCTAATAAGAAGAGAAAGAAAGAAATTCAGCAGTTGCACTTTTCAAAACAAAGAAACAAATTATAACAACTACGTACATTTCAGAACCGTACATACGAGTAGTTTGTTTTGTATTCCGAGGGTACACACATAAAGCAAGCCCACGTGGAATGGTTCCAGTAACGCTGGATACATCAAGCTTGCAATATTTCCGATTTCAAATTGAACAAACATAAATACAGCCAACAAACAATTGAGCCAATCTATGTACTTGTGTACTCGCATGTGAGTACTATGTGTATTTCAGTGAGCGTGTCCTACTCGACTCCATTGATTGCTAAGTGCCTACTCTACACAAACAAGTTGAAGACAACTTTATTGCCGATCTATTTGCTGTAAACTTGAAATGTATGTACGTATGTATGAAGACCCTGTTACATACTACACACCATCGTTCCAATTAGATGCTCTCTATTAATATACATTTATTGGGTATCTAGCACGTAAAACTAGAGTACCTTTTTTTATTCGATGACAAGGTAGAGCACGACTGCGATCTCACCTGATGGTAAGTGACGATGCAGTCTAAGATGGTAGCGGCCTCACTTGAAAGGGGTAAGGCAGTGGAGATTCAACCCTAATCGGTTTCTACGCACACTCGAGCCGAACGCTAAATCGCTTGGCGGCACGTCTTTGACGGTAGGGTGGTAACTAGCCACGACCACTTCCAACGAAATGATGAATATAGAAATCTCGCGCTAACTTCTAGTCCTGATCATTTTTCATCGGGCATGATCAGTCATCGAGCGTCATCTTGCATAAAAATAAATTTGAAGACCCTATTATTTTTAGAATTGAAGACGCGAGCGTGCGCTGCAGTAATCCGCCGAAGCGTAGATTAGCTCCAACTGAAGCTTCCAAACTTACTTTGAATATAAGACTTTAGAAGACTTAAGGAAGAACTTATGACGGCGTCTTATGAAAGATTATTCTGGCGAGAGAACATTATATCATCCTGTTATGATCATTTTTTTCTTTTTACTACTAACTTTTAAATTTAATTATTGTAGAAGGTCCAGACAGAGGAAGAAAATGTAAAATCTTAGGCTGAGCTCTATAGAGCATTTATGTTTATACTTGCATAATATTACAAAGGGATGCCACGCCATGATGTGGCGGTTAATCATAGGGCTGAGTCCATGCACTGAGTAGGTAGAAGGTATGCTACACAGCCCACGTACCCGCGTAGCGCGTACGCTATTGCTATTATTTAGGGTTGTGTTTGTTTTAAGTGAAAAGTATGGTTTGTTCAACAAGTGTAAGAGTTCCAACACCTATACTCAAAAATTCTATATCATAATATTCATCATCATTGGATACACATCTAAGCGCAGGCCTCCCTCCCACGCCTTTGAGAACATTACGGAGAACCGTCAGCCATGCAGGTTTCCTTTACCGTTGAAGCATATAATATTGAATTACTTAAAACCACATAACTCCGAAAAGTCAGAGGTTTCACACCAGGGGTGAAACCGCGACCCCTCGGATAAAAGACTACAGTCCTAACTACTAGGCTATTACTGCTCTACATAATACATACCCTTAAGTATTTTCAAGAGCTTTCTTTACTAGCTTTATAAAGAAATCACAGGTTGTATTCAGCTCGTTTCTTTGTGCAGTGTAGTAATTCCACGCGGTGTCTGTTCCGGTAGCAGACGTCTTTATCGTTTCTTCGCGTCGGGCTATCCAGCCGTGAGCGATACTGTCGGTTCGTCGGTATGTGTAGACATGCATTGTATTTCCCTGCTTTTCACACGCTCTGCCATAGCTTTGTTGGCTATTTCATTCACAGAAGAGGTAAATAAGAATTGCGGGGCGTCTATGCGGCCGCATATACCTACTCGTAGTTCTTTCAGTCAACTTAACGTTTTGCGGGCTTTATTTAAGAACATCTCATGGAAGAGTAAATAAGACTGAGGTTTACCTCAATCTTATTTACTCTTCCATGAGATATTGTAATATATCCTATAATCTATTGTACCTAACACCTCATATTATGTGCTACAAGTATAGAATAGAATAGAAAAGTTTTTTGTTCAAATTAACTTTTACAAAGGGCTTTGGGAATGCGGTTCCAAACGAGAAGAGCCAGCAAGAAACTCAGCGTTTGCTATTTAAAAAAACCAATAATAATAATGCAATAAACTGTGATCACAGTAACTTCTGATTCTATTATGACAGGCAGACACCGACATACGAGGATTAGGACGACTTCGGTATTCGGTATGTAAAAATATGTAATCGTATGTCGGCATGTAAAAAACGTAAACAATGTGTAACCGTTCTTCTATGGTGGTACATAGTCGGGTTTTAAAAGGGCTGGCACCACACAGTCTACGCTCATGGCGGTCACGCCCCCGGCTGGCGGTGCGTCGATTATATTTATAACAGACTATTATTATTATACACCGTTGTATTACTTACTATTATTGAAAAATAATAGATAGGTAACTGTTTGTAATGATATTACAATCCATAAGTCCCTCTTTCCCACTCTAGGGGCATGGTAAGTACCTAGTTGCTTATTAGCTTTTGCATCGCGAAGCTACTGTGCTCTCGCCCGAAAATCAGTCTTTCCGATTTCAGCGTGTTTTGTTAATTAATATTAATATTATAAATGCGAAAGTTTGAATTTAGTGTATGAATGGATGGATGGATGGATGTTTGATGATTACGCCGCAACGACTGAACCGATTTAGCTGAAATTTGGCACAGACACGTATTATAGTCGGGAATAATACATAGGCTACTTTTTATCCCAGAAAATAAGATCCACGCGAACGAAATCGCGGGCATCAGCTAGTGTATTATAAAGTTATGTCACGGATTGCGTTGACTATATCTAAGGTGTCACTAATCACGATAATGATATGAGTTGGTCGGATGTATCGGCACCGACCAGTCTGCGGCTATGCGTCTGTAACCTTGGCGCCGGCTGCCGACCGCGTAGCAAATATAGGTATTGTAGCTGTTGTATATAATTATAATTATATTTGTAGCAGATTAGGGTGGCAGAGCATGTCAAATTACTGGGTTGAGATCCCAAAACATCTAGCGATCTGGGTTTCAAATTCCAGATTCTTTGATAAGTAATTAATAATAATAATTAATATTATACACATTTTCGACGAAATGATGAGCGCTGTTGTCTTATAATATTGGAAGTCATCGTTTTACACCGGGACAATTCGAGAGTTTATAATTTCTTAATATTTCTGGTCTTCGGATCTGGTCTGGTGGGCGGGGCTTTCGCGTTGACCATGACTAGTTATCTCCCTATTTCCAAACACATGCCGTCAAGCGATATAGCGTTGTGGTACGTTGTCGTATGGCGTGTAGAAACCAATCCGAAAGTTTGGATGGATGGATGAATGGATGGATGGATGTATGGATGTATTAATGGATGGATGGATGGATGGATGTTTGTTACTCGATCACGCCGCAACGACTGAACCGTTTGGGCTGAAAGGCACAGAGATAGATTATAGTCTGGAATAACAGTCAATAACACAGACTACTTTTTATCCCAGAAAATAAGACAGTTCCCGCGTAAATTAAAAAACCTCAATCCACGCGTACGAAGTCGCGGGCATCAGCTAGTATTGAAATAATACTACTGTAGCGTAGTTGGTAAGGCCATAAACCCGTAAAAATTCGCATTCTTGAATATCATGAAAAACTATTTGTTGTTAGGCAGTATAGGCACCTACCAGATAAACCTACGCGCTAGGCATATTATGTATGTGATGTAATCTAGTGATGAATTTTAATTGAGTAGAAAGAAAAAAAATTGGATCTTTTATCCTCTCACAGCAATCGCAACCGATTCTGCGGTATTTTAAGATAAAGAGAGCGTGTCAGCATTGCAATATGAATCTTACCCCGTACGTGTAGAGTACAAAGTGTAATAAATGATGCAATCTGTGTAATTTATGTACTCGTAGCAGTGTCTCGCCTTGAACTTGAGCGGACGTTCACTTTAGCGACACTGCAATGTGCCAAAACTCTAAAACAATTCACACTCAAATGACTGATATTTTTGTTTCAAACACTTATCCTATCCTATTATAAAATGCGAAAGATTGTATGTTTGTTACTCAATCACGTCGCAACGACTGAATCAATTTGGCTGAAATTTGGCACAGAGATAGATTATAAACTGGAATAGGACATAGGCTAATTTTTATTTCGGGAAATAAAAGAGTTCCCGCGGGACTCCAAAACATCTCAATCCACGCGAACGAAGTCGCGGGTATCAGCTAGTCTCTCATACAATAGAACAAAGACGTAATTGCAAAAAAGTCAAAATTGACTTTTTAATGTCATAAGTATTAAAAATAGATATATTTTATCCAAATAAAAAAAGCACAGTAATGTAGGTTAGATCTGCAATTGTAGGTCTAAAAGAACTACAATTGCGCTTTTTTTCCTTGAATAGTACCTTCATCCACTATTAATACTAATTTTATTATAACATCAAGAAGTCGATTTCGAATGTTTGCAATTACGTCTTTGTTAAGCTATTGCATAGCTTCTATCGCGGGCCTTGAGCGTGGAGACCGAATTCAGAAATTCCGTAACGAAAATAACCTGACACGGGACTCCTCTCACCGCTAGATGGCGTTGATAAAAAATAACATGCAATAGCATTACCGCGGCAGTCCCCGAGTGCCACACGTCTTTTTTCTATTGTATGAGCGACTAGCTTTTGTATCCGTAACTTCGTTCCATTCGGTTCTAACTTCTACCCTTTTGCAATGATTTTCTTTTTCACCCGACCAAGACAAAGCTAAAAGGAAGAGTTATGGTTTTAGCAGTCTATATATAGTGGCCATCAACTTACCTGTTTAAGAGTACTACATCGTCACTTACCATCAGGTGAGATCGCATATAGGTACATCCAATGTTTCGTAGTCGTGTTAAAGATTTTAAACTTTTTACCAGGCTCTATCAAACTGAATAACAGTGTCGCAAAAAGTTCTATTTCCCCATTAACCCCCGAAGTTCACCAAGCGAACACTCTGACAAAGTCTAGACTTGACAGGGTCTTTAGTGAAACTATGTCAAGCCTAGCACATTTTTAAATTGTTTTTTATTTTGAATTCCACTATATTTAAACTTGTATAAGTACAAAATAAACTTGATACTTTAAACCTATAAAATTTTGGAGAAGTATAATTGAAATCTGTAGGATACTATATAAACTTCAGATTCATTACTTGTTCCGAGAAAAATCACTTGCCTCTTCACACTGATTACTGTTGGAAGAGATCCAAAACTTGCGAATAAATAACGCTCGGTCACCCAACCCTCCGGAACGGGATTTGAACGCTTTCGCATTACTTCCTCATCGAAACTCGTTGATTTTATATTTTTATCCGTAAAAATTGCCAAGGCAATCGGCGTTTTTTATCTGACTGTCCGTTCGTGCCTCTTTTATAGGCGCCTTCAGCTTCAGACGTTATAGATTTATTTTCACAGAATATGTTTAAATAGTCTCTAAAATAAAAATATTGAAAAATAAAAGCACTGAAAGAAAAAGTAATATTTTGCTAGAATCCACAAAACTTCTCCTCCCTATGGCAACACGCACCGCTCGCGTTTACACCGTCTTTTCTCCAGAATAGAAGAAACACCGGCACAACACAACGCCAACACGCAGCGCCATACAAACTCCTGACAGGCACACACACTTACGCAATGTGCATATAGGTACACGCTGTAACCACAAGTAAAGCTCACGCGCCCTCGTGAATTGCAAGAACTGTACCAGCAAAACTTTCAATATTTTGTTTGAAAAACCATTCATTATGAGAGAGTAAATGTTTTTTGTTCTAAACATAATATTAAGTAGGTCGACCCTTGTCTACCGACACCACCTGCCATGGGTCTATACGACCCAGCCTAGACCCATTCCCAGAGGATCATTATTAAACTTAAGTATTTACCTATTAAAGTAAAGTACAAGATCTTTTCTACCCTTTTAGCGTTTTTGATAAAAGGCTCGAGTGAAGTTCTAAAGAAATTTTATGTTCGGGCATAAAAGAATATTTAAAACGACGCTCTTATTTTTTAAGAACAATATTCTTCATTTGTAACTGTCACACTTGCACAATAAAGCACTCAAATTCGCAGAGTAAGGAACGCTCGGGCGGATTTGGTTTGAAGGCCCTCAAATGGATTTTAAACGGGTATATCAGGGGCCTAATTAGATTGACCTTAATCACTGGAAAATTTCACGACGTGTTAATGGGACATCTTGTCGACACGCGAAATTTTCGCTTGACTCCTTTAAATCTTTGTTTTTGGTCTAAGATTATTTATTCACTGGAACACCATCTTTTTGAGAAACCTTACAACTTACAAGCTATTTTGTTATAATAAGACAATCTGGCACAAAATATACTGTATACTAAATGAAACCTGCGACGTCCATGTTATGTTTTTTTTAATTCCTGGAATATTATAGTAGCAATTATGCCCCTATCCGGCATCCAAGCCACTAGTCTTTCTGGTTCTTCTATATCATGGATTTCCACATGTCTCGGTCTTGCGCCGCTTGTGTCCAGTGGCTCCCTGCGACTCGTCTGATGTCGTCGATCCTCTAGTGGGGGTTCTATCAACACTGCGTTTTCCGGTGCGAGGCTGCCACTCCAGCACCTTGTGACCCAAAGACAATTATTGATTCCTCGCCCATTGCCAATTCAACTACACCCTGCCCATAATATCAACAGTTTTTATGTCTAACTAGTTTTTGCCCACGGCTTCGCTCACTTTAAGATTTACCCCCTTAGGAGTTGAATTTTCAAGAATCATTTCTGAGTGGTAGTGGATGTCTACATCCTAATAGCTATCAGCATGCCTTTCAGCCTGATCCGTCCAGCGGTTTCAGCTGTGCGTTGATAGATCAGTTAGTCAGTCAATCCAAACCAACCAACCAAAGTCGTACCTTTTCCTTTTATATATTTAGAAGATAATATTGTCGGCTTTTTTTACGCATTAGCTGTAATTATTTTTGGAATAAAAACTAGCCCGTGGACACAATTAATATCATTATGCTTTCCTGTTTTACCTCATTTACACGCCACCAGAAAAGATGTAACATAATATCTTATTATCGAAGATATTCCTTTCTTGTGTTAAGCTACTCCAAGCAACTCCGACGTAACGAGATTAAATAAGGCCAATATTTTTACACCGTAGCGTAACAGTTTATTCTACACACCCTTTGAATGTTTTGAAACTCCATCATACCTAATGGAAATAAACATTTTAATAAAAAACAATTTAAATAGATAATAGTAACTAATTTTCTTCATTTTCTTGTTCTCAGGGTCAGAATGTGGGGGCCAGTGCTGCGGTCGAGGTAGAGAAACACAACTAAGGAATGTTCTCCGGCGGAGAGCAGAGCAGCGCGTCGCGACTGCATTAAGGCCCATCACGGAGCTACTTCTAGCCACGAAAAGAACGTTACAAGGTAACTCAAATTAAATTTAAAGTTTTATTAAATGTCTACTTACTCTAATCAAAATTATTGAATAAATTACCCAATCAAAGCCCAATCATTACGAAATCTTTTTTCCACCCGTTCGTGGCAGAAGTATTCTTTTTCCAGCTTCAGACAGTAGGATCTTTTTTCCTAACCAAACTAACCAAACCAAATATGACATCATACTATTCTGGATGAGGACACATTCAAGAATAGTATCTATGATGATATTTGCTTTGGTTCTTAGAACTCATACAAATAAATTAAGAGGCAAGAAATTAGCTATTGCTAGTGGGCAATCATTTCAAATTATGTAACCGCGCCCACAATTCGGTGTGAATGGGTCCTGTAACATGATACGATTTTCTACAGTGTAGGTACGTTGTTTGATTTTCATAGTCGCAAAGGCCCACTCTAACGAGTACAACCTCTTTCCTCCACAACCTTGTGTAAATAAAATGCTAACTACCGGAGAGAAAACAACACTTGGAAAATTACTGCTTGGTTTTCTTCCTTTTTCGTCCCGTTTTCCCTGTAATTAAGCGGGTTTGTCTATGCACCCAATCTATTCGCAAAACCTATCGGACTTAAATGAGATTGTGTGCTCAATTAGTGCTCAATAGTCTTTATTCAATGCTCGAAAAATGCCATCCACATAGTTAATAATGATTTAACTATGTGGATCTGATTTTGTCCATAACTTCGTTTATGTGAAGTTAAGAGTCATTAATAAGTTTTGTCTACGAGTACATCATAATATATTTTTCTTATTTTTATGTCTCTTGAAAATATTTTATTTACTTATTGCGGTTCCATCAATATAATTTTAGGTCTGATGCCTATACTATTATCTTTTTCTAAAAAATAAACTAATATACTTAATGTTAAACTCACAAAGTTTTGGTTTACAAAGCTCACATAGTCTCGAAGAACACTAAGGGATCATAATTTAATCATAACTTTTCTTATATACGTAAACTTGATATTGTTTGCCTAGTGTAACGAGAGTAAGCCGCGTCAACCGTAGAGGTTCAGCGAAACATTATTAATATATTGTGGCGTTATTAATGTCTATATTACAGAACGACATAAATGGATAGGTTTATTCAGCTACTAGCTAACTAGTTTTGGAATAACAATTCCACAATTTTTAAGTAGCAATAGTGCAACGGCCAACCGGCCAATCCCCAAACATTGCACTATTGTAGTACCCACGTCCCACTCCTTACATAATTGTTTATTGTAAGGATGCACCTCCAGGGTCCTTGAGAAGTATTTTTTCCAATTTTCTCTATCTCTATCTCTATATAGAATCTCTAGTACCTGTTTTTAACAACGATACCTAAATCTTCCCCTAAATAGGGGTCTGAATACGTAAATAACCCCTAAATACTATCCCTTACCCAATATCATTTTTACCTTCAGGTGTTCCCTAAATGTTCGTGAAAATGAAATTGACAGAAAGCGTCGCCTAACTTAGCTTAGGTAGCCCGTAAAAGTTTGGGAACGTTGGTGAAAACGAGCATAGATCTATCGTTTAGTTTCCCTTTGTCTGCCAGTTAGTATCAGTATCTCACTGCAGTATCAATAGCATTTCTCTGGTACTGTTTTCCAGATAATGGATAGAAAGAAACAGGCGCTTCATTAGGGAAAAATGCATAAGGTGGGATACATATAGAGAACGCTTTAGTTTAATGGAACGCTGAAAAAATGCTTATACCGCTAAAAATAATAAAATGCTACAATAATATTAAAAGTGAATAAAAATACGTGCGAAATATCGAATCAATACCGCTTAGCTTTGCGGCTTTAATAAAACCGGCGTAAAGCAAACATTTCGGCGTAAGTGCGGTTGGGTTACAAAATACAAAGACCGTACTCGTATGAAACAAACTGAAACCTATTGTTCCGAGATAAAAATGGAATGTCATTATAAAATACACAATCAAAATTACGAATCCTGAAACAAAGTGGATTATACTGTTTTACTTCCTACAAAGGGTAGACGAAAAACAAGCAAAGATTTAAATTTTATGTTTTTTATGACGAGTAAAATAATACCATCCCACTTTTACGTGTAGTTACGTTTTATTGCACAACTTTTTCGGCATTATAAATATATGTATATATTTTTAATTAATGTGCATAGCCTTGCCAAATTACAGCTCTTTAGTACCAATAGTCTCTGCGCTATGCTGCGGAAAGATGGACGGACTTGGCGAAACTATAAGGGTTCCTTATATGTAGTTTTACAACGGAACTCTAAAACCCCACATCGGGCGTTGTTCAAACAGTGGATATTTTCTAAAATTGTTTGTCTACCGAATTGATCGGTACCTACACTATAACAATTTGTTTTTCAATTACGATCACACTGTAGCGGAGGTACACACAAATACACAGTAACCAAATGTTTCGTATCAAACCAACCCTACCGCAACATCACAGCCGAATAATTGATTGACAAAATCAATTAATCCTAATTTCGGCATTTTGTGTACGCAATACAGTTTATTTTTCTATACACGGCATTAGGGTTTTGTGATGTTTGTGAAGGACAGCAAGAACAATAAATACTTGGGTCGGGATAGAACGATACTTGTTTACCAAACACTCCGAGCACCGACAAATTGGGCGGCCTGTATACAGTGACACCGTCTGCCATGGTAAATATTAGAATACGGGGGTCGTTATACATGGCTATAATTATTCTGCTCGGCTAGGCAAAGGGCTGTCTTTATGGGTGCAACTTTTGCGTGATTTGTGAGCTCGCTGCGGCTCTATATTTTATCATACCGGTAGACGAAAAGTATTGAAAGATTTTTCAGTTCTGTTTCTATTTATAAAGATAAAAATTACAATACTGCCCTGGTATAATTGACTAACAATGATTGCTAAAATGTGACTTTCGCAATCACACCAATCAGCCAATCGGGGAGATTGGCCGATAGGTATTCCTCGATATTGGCTAAAATGCGTTGCTGCAGTGAAAATGCCATAAATTCAGTCAATCACCTCAATTGAGACTATCGCAATGATTAATGCAGATTTGGCGCAAACTAATACATTTTCATTACATTTTATTGTTCAAGCTCTATAATACAACAATACATTTTTTAATTATTTTATATGCCATCCTCCAGGAAACTTTGCGTTTATGTTGAGGATGGCGAGTTCGCATTAATACAAGTTAGTATAAACAATTCCAATCCCGATCTAAAGAATGCGTATCCAGCCGTGATGGAGGAATACTTGCGTCTCGGTCACATGGAGGAAGTGGAGGCTTCAAACGATGATGCGGTTAGAACCATGATGCGGTTTATCTGCCGCATCACGCGGCTGTTAGAAACGACAAGAGCACCACCAAAGTGCGTGTCGTGTTCAATGCGTGCAGCTCAGGTTACAATGGAGTTTCCTTGATTGAGAGATACTAAATAGCACCGCCGAAATTCGGATTCCTTTTCTGTTTCCGTTTTTCCAACTAGTTAGTTCGTAATCGTATCATTTATAAAAAATAATTAATAAGCTTGTAAGTGGTCGAAAAAAAACTCCGAATGAAATGTTCTTATTTTGTGAAATTATGTTTGTATGTCGTTTCACTTGAAAAAAGTATATTACTCACCTTACAACCATAAAATTATAATATCACGTGCAAGTATTCGACATAAAATGGAAACGATTCCGCATAAATGAAATTTATTGCGTCCTTATTGAATTTTGGAGCACAGGATCGTAGACTAACTTATATACTGCAGTCATATAAAATACTTGCGTTAGACACTGTAAAAGGTTTCAAGTAGACTTAGAAAAATAAAGAAGGACTATGCATTCTGACAAACTGTATTATGTAACGTTATTTTTCTTTAATTTTGTACTAGAAAACTAGTATTTTTGTTTATTCACTTTATTTTTGTTTTTCGCTTAGCTAACCGAGATAGAGATTAGGAAACCGCAATCCTAAGCGCTTCTTAAAAGCTAGTGTAAAATCCACTTAAACTACTGCCCGAATTAGTTACACTGTGGCACCAAGCGACTACTTCGTACAACAAATCAGTTTTATTTACAGAATCTTTATATTCCATAAAATTTAATGAGCTTTTAACTCAGAAACGACTTAGTTCAGTGTCGTTAAGGCATCAAATGCTACTGCTATTGTTGTGCTACTGTTTTACGGGAGCTTTTGATGGGAAAGATTAACTCTGTAAATACAATTAGGATGAAGAACGTCATTAAATGCGGTTCCCACTGTAAATGTGTAACGAGTTAAGAGACTGTATGAAGCAAGTACCTAATAAAATAAATACTTGGGTATTTACGAAATTATATTATTAGAGTTTATTATTAAAGTTCGCAAATTATGTGCTTCCTCTTTTTGAAACAAGGAAAAAGCTAGGCTAACTAGCCTAATAAACTTATTAGCCACCGCCTAAGTCCAGTGGAACCACTTCTTGAGGACCACGAACCTTACCTTTACCTGTAGTGGGAGTTTGGACAATTTAACCCAAAGTGGGAGTCAGGTGATAACTTCTACGGACTCGAGCGATCAGACCTCCCCCCCTTTTTTATATTTATGGTACCCAGGTACAATGCGGTACTCGGTACGCTCGGTTTAGTAGAGCGTCATTTCTGTCTCACACCCATAATATGATGACAACAAAACATCACATGGGTGGGTCGCTTCGTGTGACAGAGACGACACTCTAAGAAGCCATGGCCGTAGTTTGCGTGTGTAGTCGGGTCCTGTACTCATGTTTTTTCAAGGGGTACCCTACGTAGAGATGGGACAGGCACTCAGTTTAACCCTATCGCCTGTAGCGAATCGAAGTGCAATGACCTCAATAATGAGCAGGTTAAAACAATGCGCGTTCACCCTCGGAAAAAGTAAAAGGAAGTGAGGGTCCGTTTTGAACACCGCTCGTGCTTTATGTTAACCGATAAATAAGCCTGATACTTGATTGTTTTGTTGATGGAGTGCGCCAAAAGTATTGATTGGTCACGAAGTGGTTTTCGATTTAAAGCGAAGTTTTTGTATGAAATATAAGGGCCAGGGCAGATACGATAGTAGGTAATGTGTCATGCCGATTGTATATCTTTCTACTGTATTCACAAATTAATAAATTAATTATGAATTATTATGATTCGGCAGCACACCCAGGGGGTCCCAAGAAAAAACCCCCGCCGGAAGTGAAAATTTTTTTGTTTTTGCGATCGAACGTGACATCGAGCTTTCGACAAGCGACTTATAATCGCCCTGTCTGACTTGGCCCTAAGAGCGACGTGAATTTTACCTGATATGAAAGCATGATATAAACACACATAGCGCGGCGCAACAGCGAAATTAATAAGGTAGCTCTATTTTTCTGATTCGGCTTTTAAAATGCATATCTATCTCAACTTGTGCTCTCAATAGCCCAACAGTTAAAGATACGGACTGAAAACTGAAAAGGCGAAGGTTCAATTCCCACCGGTTGCACAAAGTGCAAAACAAAAAAAAAGTTGCTTGCACACACGACAAGAAGAACATTACGCGTTTTTGGAGGAGTGCTTTCTGCCTTTAGCAGTAATTTCTTCCCCAAGGGACTTATAAATGCGTATGTATCTCTTTGAAAATGTTTAGTAGCTATAAATATTTAAATGAATCTACTTATGGCGTTATTAGTCTAAGCTTATGTATATGTTCTTAAGCCCATTAGACGCTTCACAATAAAGTACGATACAAAAAAAAACATTTCGTTTCGGCACAACTTCTTATTAACAACTGCTAACGAAATTATAAAACCCACTTTGTGAGTGTTCATCAAAAAGTTGTAAGTCAATTTAGACTCGCTTCTGTATTTTTGCTTGAACAATTCCCTTTGTTTGTTGCTCTAAATATCACAGTCTGTTGAATACATTTTGATTTAATCACAATTAGTCGCGGAGCTATCCTTTTGGAATACCAACATGAATAATTATACAATACCTATCACATTAATATTACAAAGGCGAAAGTTTGTGTGTGTGTGTGTGTGTGCGTGCGTGCGTGCGTGCGTGCGTGCGTGCGTGCGTGCGTGTGTGTGTGTGGATTAACACATAGACTACATTTTATCCCGGAAAAATTATAGAGTTCCGCGGGAATCAAAAACCCCTAATCCACGCAGACGAAGTCGCGGGCATCTTCTACGATTTAATATTGCATGAAAAAACACCAAAAATCTTTCTATATACATATAAAAGTATGGTTTATATATGTGTTAGTAGTGTAAGTGTTTATTTGGTGTACAATAAAGAATATTTCATTCATTCATTCATTCATTCATTCATAAAAGGAAAAGGTGATGCTTTCTTAACGGATGCCCACGTCATAATTGCTATTTGTATGCCAAACAGCCCAATCCATCCATTGGTTTAAGTTGTACGTTGATAGATAAGTCAGTCAGTTAGTCAGTAAGCTTTTCATTTTATATAGGTAATATTTAGATTTAGATACTACATAGCGAACGTAACACGTTCGTATGCCGTAAGCATTTTACATAGACACCTACGTGAAAGCTCGATAAAGGACGTCTGGAGGACTACCTACGTCTCAAAGACGAACGGCGCTCGTATTTATCGAATCCTTTTTGAAAAAATGTCTAGGCTTTCTTTACGGGTGTTCAGAGGAGTCGCCCTCGACTACTAGCTACGTTACATTTTATGAAATCTGACAAATCATAGACACAGAAACATATTAGTTTCTAGAGTATAAGTTTACAATAAGTTTGATTGGTTTATATTCAAACTAGATGATGCCCGCGACTTCGTTCGCGTGGATTAAGGCTTTTCAATTCCTGCGGGGATTTTCCGGGATAAAATGTACACTTTGTTTAAGTGTACAATACTTTAAACTAGCTTAATATTATAAATGCGACAGTATGTTGGTTTGTCCTTCAATCACGCAACAACGAAGCAACGGATCGACGTGATTTTTTACACGGATATAGTTGAGAATTTAGAGCACTCTCTAACTAGGTATCACTGATACCTAGGTTTAATTCATCCTACTCGAACGAAACGCTCCCGTTCAATTTTTCTGAAACGAACGGCTAAGGTATGGAACGCACTTCCAGCTTCTGTGTTTCCGTACACGTATAATCTGAGTTCCTTCAAGATAAAACTGAATAGTCATTTTCTAGGCAAGCGCGCTCCAACCTAGACCTCATCAATGCTTTCCATCATTGATTGTCGCAATTTTGTCCAGCACAAGCCTATCTCTATGAGATAGGTACTAATAAAAAAAGGTTACCTTCAATCCTCGAGAAAACAGACGGTTACTGCGGGATTTTTAAAAATTCCACCACGTTCACAAAGTCGCGGAAAAAGGCTAGCTAATTAATAATTTAGTTTTAATTCTCATTTAGGTACTTATAGGAAGACAATAAGTCTTACTCTACTTAAAGGCTCCTAAAAGGAAATATCTCCATTGTTAGCTTTGTTCGCATTATCATCAGTCGTGTTGTAAATAATGTTAGCCGACATCTCCGTGGTATTTGATCGCACAGCACCTGGTTGCCCTCATGTCCTGGCATTACGACGTGTTATCTTGTCGGAATGCTGGCGAGGGATCAACGCCTCCACACATTCCGACGTCGAGATATAAATTCATTCTAAACATTTTAAACCAGAAATTCTCAAACTTTTCACACCTAGACAAGTACGGTCAACATTCATTTAATACCTTTAACCTTTTTAACTTGGGCATTTATGATGTTCTCTGACCTGAAAGACGATGCAGACTATAGTCAAAGAGACCGCAAAGGCGTTGTCTGTTAAGACAAACATGAGAGATTTGCTCGTGGTTCGGTGCGAGTTTTTAAGCTATTGCATAGCTTCTATCGCGGGCCTTGAGCGTGGAGACCGAATCCAGAAATTCCGTAACGAAAATAACCTGACACGGGACTCCTCTCACCGCTAGATGGCGTTGATAAAAAATGCTATGCAATAGCTTTACCGCGGCAGTCCCCGAGTGCCACACGTCTTTTTTTTTTCAAAGCATAGTGCACACTAGACTAGGTTTCAAATATATTTTCTAACTTTTGAGATAACCTGCCCACATACAAAATTAATAAACACACTGACAAAAAATTGTGCGGTTTTTAAAGAAAATTTTTCGATCTACTATTTAAACACGCTAATTATCCCTCAGACACATAGCTAAACATAATGCCGTGTGTGTTAAATACGCCTAGAAATCAAGCAGCCAAAATAATTCTTTCAAACTTTTCTGTACAAACTTAATATTTTCATCCAATACTTTGAGAAACACTGCCCCTAACACTTAATGGAGTGAACCCCGGCCCACCGAGGAATGGGGAATAGTAACTACTTAACCCCGCTTATTCTATTTAATTAAATATACTGTTTAATCGTAAGCTACAACATAAAGCAAATTAAGAGTGCGTGCAGGTAGTGGGTATTTGAGAACGTTTACACAAGGGCTTAAAAGCCTTTGATGTCTAAGTCTGGGCGGGTCTTTGAAAGACTATATTCACGCTGCCTTCTCGCAAATGATATGAGTTTGTGTACGGTCTAACTTTTATGCGAGGGCTTTATTTTATACCAAATTCTGGCGAAAATATTAAAACAGCACTCAAAAACAGACTTTAAATGAGTAATAAAAGTTCTTGTAACATTTTCGTAGTGTCACATATAAGTGAGCGTCATGTAAAAAGAGCAGAACAGTGTTTCTGCGCAAAGCGGAAGCGAGAAATTGACTGAAAAACTAATTATGGTGATCATGTATCGCTTATAGAGCAGGTTCAACATAGGAACTCCTTTAGCTGGATGTCTGTTGCAATATTGATATCGGAAAAATGTGCCAAGACCCCACTACGCTTCTAATACGTTTTTTTGCCTTCACTCTAAACTTTGCAATTTATGACGTCTCGAAGATTTAAGATTTATTCATTTCAAAAAACTTGTTACACATTTACTCCTTATACTGCAATAAATTCAATAAATTCAATTTATATTTAGTACAAAGGAGTGCTTAGAGACTCGTATTAAATGAACTTGTGTTAACCGTAATGAAGTAAACGAAGTGTTTGCTTTGGATAAAAAAAATTTGAGGAAAGATATCTTGCTCTAGTTTTCTGTTTTGAACACCTAATAAATGCATTTTTGTTGTCCACAGAACACCTAACAGCGTTGTCGTACCAGTCCCAGAACAAGACAGCAATATTCTTCAGTCAGCTATACAAAAGTCACGCGATACGAGCGCAAGCGCCGCTCGCTACCCTCTACGAAGACATAAGAATACTTCTCAAGTCAAGTTCAGATGAAGACAATGGAGAAGAACTCTCCACTCCGTCGCCTAAGGACTTGACTATAGGCGCTAACAAGTTCTTTCGGGAGGTGTTCCCGGTGGCGTACCAGAACGTACTGAAGTTGGACACGAAGCAGTTCACGCCTGAATATGACGCGTGTTTGAAGGACGCGTATGACGCCGTCCAGCCGTTCGGAGATGTGCCCCAACAGGTGAGATTTTTTTAGAATATTAGCCAAGGTGAACTCGACTAATATTCTCATTTCCTTTCCTTCTGGAGGGAAAGCTTGTATTAGGAGCTGACTCCGCAAAGAGTAGCGATCGAACCTGCGACTTTTCAGTTTTCAGTCCGTTCTTTAACGGATAATAGGAAGTTTTTCCCTAGCGCGTTCAATTCGAGTACACCCAGTGTTGTTTTTTACTTGAATACTACTGGTATGCTCAGAGCTTTGAGTATTTAATGAATGATCAAAGGTCAAAGTATCCCTGAAATCAAATCCAGGCGAACCAAAATTACCTGATCAGCGAGTCGTAAAGCTGAAGTGGATATTAATGTATTTCGAAAAACGGATGGATCTAACCTACTGGAGTGGTAAAGCCGCACCAGAACCCTGATTAATTCAGGGATAGGTACATCGCAGTTTTAGTTACTCTTTCTATTCCTAATAACTAAGGTTCTACGTGCCTGTGAAAATTCCGTCAAATTCGTTTCAGCTGTCCCGACGATTAGCCCGATAGCATATTATAATAGACTGACTTACAGATGTAGACAAAAAAGAATTAAATAAAATTGAACATCTGCAGTGTCACAGGAACTGCTTTTGCGTGGCTGGTTCTAGAAGAGTTGCGTATCCGCTTCTGGAACCATCACATTGCCTAAAATGAAGCTAAATTCGTCTCTTCCAGCTGGGGGCGTCACTATCACAGTCGCTCGGAGCTGCGCGGGCGTTACTCCAGGTGCTGGTGGTGGGAGCCGGCGCGCTCGCCACCACCGAGCGTGTGCTATCCAACTCTAATGAAGAGTGTTCCACCAAGCTGTTGAGGATGGGCGGCTGCTCCCGCTGCAAAGGCTTCAACACGAGCCCTTGCAGGAATTATTGCTTGAATGTTGCGAGAGGGTAAGTGGTTTTCTATTGCTAAGCATAAAATGCCGAAAAATCAGCTATCTAGGTCACATTGCTATAATGCACCAAACCAGAAAAAAATTGTAGGGTATAACGTGCAGCCTTTTTATACATATACTATATCATAGCATGCAGCTAGATTTGTACACCGCCGCACTTCTATAGTAGTAGAATGTAGAATAAATAAAGGAACAACGAAAAGCCAACACGGAATACCACAATTTTTTTCTGTGATCGAAGCACAAATCCCTCAAAAATACACTACGTACGTTTCACGGTGACATCTTCATTTGACTCCGCAATAGGCAATAGACAAAACATAATTTGCAATTGTGCATAATGGTGTTAACATCTCACCAAATAAATATTATAAACTGTCAAATGGATAAACAATTACACGACAATTCTTACACAATTGCCCAATAGAATATAATCATTTCGACAATTGAATGGCAGACTCTTATGATCTTTATGATGGATAAATTGAGAGGAAAAAGAATATTACATAATGTACCAATCGTTTCGTTACTTACCTGAATTTTGGGAACAATCTACTTGTTTGGTAACTATTTGTTTGATCGTATACATTGATTTGACAGAGAGTTGTTCTCACTCAAGCAAAGTGTTTGTACACTTTTCTGAGAATACTTAGATACAAGATGCATTCTATATGCTTGTTCAGTGTTGGATACCTGTTGAAAACCACGTATTTTACAAGCAAACTTATCAAGTGTAGGTACAGTTAGTGTCTCCATAGTTATAAAAAACTACAGCAAACATTACAAACACGTCTGTTTTGCTGAAGAAAAGAAAATAGCAGTTTTTCTTTTAATTTATTATTCAACTCTCCCGTAAAGTAATTAGTTCGTATAAAATATACACCCGTGTTTTTACGAAGTTCATACTTTATAGTAGCGTCCTAATAGGGTAACTTAGAATTGCTTTTAGCATTTAATTATGTTGCTTGTTTAAAGACTAGAGAACTTTTACACTAACGAAGGCAAATAAGTAATTCTGCTGACAAGTTTATATTCCTTAGTATAGCTTTTACCTATATTTTTTATCCTACATTTTTACACGCAAACTTTTAAGTGGGTCGTTACCTACGTTTTCGCACTTAGGTTGAGCAAAAACTTATTATTTTGTTAAAAACTACGAGTTTGTGCTAAAAGTGCACAGAAGTTTATATATCCAAGTTTTATGCATTAAATAAATATTATCACAACGCAAAAATGTCCAGACTTTCGAGTTCAAATGCCAATTAGATAAAAGTATAAAACAACTTATTCATACACCTGCTTATGTGCTTAGAGATACAATATATTCCAGATTTAGGAGTTAGGTTTTTAAAATTCCCTCTTTTTTCCGGATTAAAAGGTACCTACTGTGTACCAAGTAGGTACTCCAAGACCTTAATTATGTCAGTGCAAAAACTCACGTCGATCCGTGGCTGCATGATTGAAGGAAACCCAACGAATCGGCAAAAAAAATTTTGTAAGAATTTTTTATCCCATTTAATTTAATTAACTCACGTCGCTTTCTTCTATCAATATGATGATGCAATTAGAAGTTATAAGCGATTAAGCACAGGAGATAAAAATATAATTATTAAGTAGTCAAAGGCAACTAAGTTTTGTAGACACTCTCAGAAAGTTGAAAATAAGTTAAAACTGAAAAAAATCAGATTTGACCCACGCGATCGTGACTAAGGGACGGAATAAAACATGCCCGAAATCTCATATGAAGCGCGACAGATGCTAGCGTATTGCGCCGAATAGGAGTGTAGTAAGCGCCAAATACGTATATATCATTTATTCTAATAACTCACAAAAATCAAATCTGCATCCGAAGATTTACCATTACGCGCACTACTTTGTACGTTTGGTGCTTGAAAGATATATTGATGTTAATAATTGACCTCTTCGGCAGGTGCATAGGCTCCCTGGTGGTGGACTTGGACGCGCCTTGGGCAGGCTACGTGGAGGGCGTGGAGCGGCTCGCGAGGCCCGACGCTGACGCCGCCCTCCGAGCTCTGGACTCCAAGGTGTCGTCAGCGATCATGCACGCGCTGGAGAACCATGTGATCCTGGAGAAAAAGGTTGGTAAATTAATCACAGTAATATTATCCTTAATACTGCAGCACTATGCTGAGTGAGTAGACTTTTCAGATTTAACACTCATGTTTTTTTTTATGTAATACATACCCAATTTATGTCACAGATTTAATGTCGCGGGCATCACCTAGTATAAAATAGAAATTATAAATGCAAAAGTTTGGATATAAGGATGGATGGATGGACGGGTGGTTGTTACTCAATTATGTTACAACGACTGAACCGATTTAGCTGATAGGCACAGAGATAGATTATAGTCTGGAATAACACATGGTTTTTTATCTCGGAAAATAAGAGAGTTCCCACGGGAATTAAAGAACCTTAATTCACGCGAATAAAGTCGCGGGCATCAACTAGTTTTCAATAAAATTTCAATTAAATGGACACACGTCTTAATATATTTAAGAAGTGATATTCATAATATTTAGTAAAGCTATCTTAAAATAAAAACACAAGTCAAGGCAAGTCCAAAAACTGATTTCTTAATTATAATACCGTGAAAAGTAAATTGGGTAAGTTTAACGAGCTTCAAGAATCCAGCAGCAGCAAATACTTAACTACTTAGTTAGGAAAAAATCTTATATAAGAGGGGACGATCGCTTGTTAAATAATTGTTCTAGAAACTGAGCTAATTGTCTTCGAAACTTTTCCGGGAACGTCTTGTTGAGAGGCGAAACACGTTTCCAGTGTAGTCGAAGTCAGCTTGAGACTTGGAACAACTTCCAAGTTCTAACTTATTCACCACTCCAGTTCGTACATATGTTGTAGGTCAAAGCTGAAATACCGGCACATCGCGAATGACCTGGGCAATCCTCAGGTACGCCTAGTGAGTGTATACTGTCCAATCTATTGGTGGACTAAGGCCATTTTTAGGTTCACTTGCACCAACCCCCTAAATAAATTTAAGTTAAATTTTCTATACCTGTCCTTTTTTTGTGCACTCTGAACTAAACTTGCCAAGAAGAGACAGCATTACAAAATTTAACTAAACATGATTTAGCAGATTGGTGCAATTGGGACAAGTCTAAGCTGAAACTCAAGTTTTTCAATCAGCTTACGACTATTGAACGAATAATCTATTTGAACGTGATGACACTGAATAATACCAATGTGTTTGTTTGTTGGTTTGATCTTCAGTCGAGCCGCAACAGAGTCGGATCGAACTTAGATGGGTAGTTTAGGACCTAGAGAGTGACAGGCTACTTTTTATTTCGGAAAAACAAACACAATTGACGAGGGAGTTTTAAAACCCTAAATCAACTCGTGCGAAATCGCTGGTAGAACTTAGTAACACAGTATACCTACATTATTTTTATTTTTCTATAGGCTAATTGCGATACGCCGTCTTTTTGGCTTTGGACTACAACACTGTATTTACATTTGCAAATCCTCACGCGTGTTCAGAAGTGTTGTGTAAGTCCAATTTTCATAACAATATAATAGTTACGATTTTCATAACAATAATTTCATTTTCATAACATTAATAACGAGGATTTGTACCTACTAATTACAGTAGGTATAATCCTACATGGTACTACACTACCCGGCAGTAAAAATACACTTCGAGCCCCATGAAAGTAAAATCGGTCCGCCTAAGCTTCGTAGTCAAGGGCCTGTTTTTTAATGGAAAGGGCATAGATTTATGATTGGTAGTCGCTTCGCTCCCGCGCGACTTCTATGGCTATCTATGGCTAAGTATAAATAAGTACATATATTATGTATAATCTATAATTATATAAAAAGGCTTGTCCTGACTGACTGACTGACTGACTGACTGACTGACTGACTGACGATCAACGCACAGCCTAAACCACTGAAGTTAGAAACTTGAAATTTTGACAGTAGGTTCCTTTTATGACGTAGGCGAGCACTAAGAAAGGATTTTTCGAAATTCGCCCCCCAAGGGGGTAAAAAGGGGGGTTAAAGTTTGTATGAAACTCCGTCATTTTTCGAGTTATACTCATGAAATTCGGTATTTAAGCTTTAAATTGAAAACAAAAAAGTACGTGTTTCACAGTTTTTAAAAATTCTACCCCCTAAGGGGTTAAATAGGGGTTGAATGTTTGTATAATAGTCCTTCGTTCTTCAAGTTATTTTTCAAGTTACGTTTATGAAACTTGATATTTTGGCTCTTGATTAAAAATAAAGAATTACGTATTTTACATATTTCGAAAATTCTACCCCCAAGGGGGTAAAAAGGGGGGTTAAAGTTTGTATGAAACTCCGTCATTTTTCAAGCTATACCCATAAAATTCGGTATTTAGGCTTTAAATTGAAAACAAAAAAGTAAGTGTTTCACACTTTTAAAAAATTCTACCCCCTAAGGGGTTAAATAGGGGTTGAATGTTTGTATGATAGTCCTTCGTTCTTCAAGTTATTTTTCAAGTTATGTTTATGAAACTTGATATTTTGGCTCTTGATCAAAAATAAAGAATTACGTATTTTACATATTTCGAAAATTCTCCCCCCAAGGGGGTAAAAAGGGGGGTTAAAGTTTGTATGAAACTCCGTTATTTTTCAAGCTATACCCATAAAATTCGGTACTTAGGCTTTAAATTGAAAACAAAAAAGTAGGTGTTTCACAGTTTTTAAAAATTCTACCCCCTAAGGGATTAAATAGGGGTTGAATGTTTGTATGATAGTCCTTCGTTCTTCAAGTTATTTTTCAAGTTATGTTTATGAAACTTGATATTTTGGCTCTTGATCAAAAATAAAGAATTACGTATTTTACATTTTTTGAAAATTCTCTCCCCAAGGGGGTAAAAAGGGGAGTTTCAATATTCATAGTTAAGACAGGACAACGTCTGTCGGGTCCGCTAGTCTTTGTATAATTAACCTATAGACAGCTTGTGAATCCAACCAAAAAATTGTACAAATTGACTTCCACAAAATTCAAGTTCAGGTAAAATTATTTAGCAGCACAAGTTCTACTTAATCCTATTACTAGAGTTTGAAACGTTACAACAAATAAACCTCTCCCATTTATATTTCAAGTGAAGATTAAACAACGAGATGGAAATGAGATTTGTTAATTAAACTTCTATATTAATCTTGTACACATCTACAACCCGCATACCCAGAATACCGAACTGGCGTACCTATCTACTTTGTTGAATTCACAACTAAAATTTCATTAGCGGCGTAAATTACACGAGAACAAAGCAAAATATGCTCTCTGTAGGGTTAGTACGAGTCTATTCATCACGAAACCGTTGATAGATTTCGAGTATCGACTAACTAAGTATTAGTCAATATAAAGTTGGCTTTAAAGACCTTTTTCTAAGACTATCCTTTATCCGCGAATTAATCTGCGTGGAGTAAGGTTTTTAAAGTTCCCACGGGAACTTTTTGTTTTCCGGGATAAAAGGAACCTATGTTATTCTCCAAGTCCTCAACTTGACAAAATCAGATCGATCTATGTGTCCTTTGTTACGTGATTGAAGGACAAACCATCAAACCAAAAAAACAAGCTCTCTTTTGTATTATTTTATAATATTAGTACGGATACAACTTTTTCAACACATAGGTATTCAGGACCTCAACGCGGAGCCTTTTTTCGCCATAAAATCGGTAGTTTTTGAGAAATTTTAGTTGCTACTAGGCGAATACACGATTTTGAAATGAGGGCCTTCAGATTCATTAGATTTGAAATTGTGTTTCGATGTTTCAAAATCAAGTTCTTCGATATGTGCAAACTCGTACTAAGTGTACTGAACTCATTCGGGGAACTGTTTTGACGTACAATTTGTTCGTGTTGAACGAGATAATTTTCTGCACGATAAAATATGATCCTCACTATAATTTCCCTTGATTTACCGTTCTACCGGAAACTAATAGAAGTTCCATTTTGCATGCTATTTTAGCATTAAATTGCTGCCACAGCCACCGAGATATGAATTGTGGCTTGTTACGCGATCGCATTCAAGCATTGCGATCGTTACCCAAAAATGTTGCTCAGTCGGGCCTGTACAACTTACTGCAGACACTACATGTCTGCAGTAAAGTTATCAAACGTTTTCACACCGCCGTGGCCGGTCGCTGTGCTTGGCAGGGAGCCAACCTTGAAGAGATTTCCGTTCAGCTGAAAGATTCAATGATAATTCGCTTATCGTCGAATTTAAGCGAACACAATACTCAAGAGTGCTTAGGTATAAGGAGCGATTGAAAATAATAAGAAAGATAATAAGCTCTTAGGATTATGGCTTTTGTCCTTTTTAACAACAATGCTGCCTAATTGGGAATTATTTAGGCACATTTGGGGATAATTATTGTGGTCTAGCTAAAGAGGCCCAGTTGATTGCACTGGTTAAGCCACGTCAGGTTAATGACTGTTTAACAATTTTATGGACCCAAAATATGATCACTGATCAAGACCATAACAATAGACCAATCTTCTAATACTGAAAAAAATTGCAATTTATGCATAAAGGTATTGCTGTAAGCAAACAATCCAAGTAATATGAATAATAATAAAAAAATCTTTACAACAGACATTCGGTCCGTGTTGCACAAGCACGAATAGTTCATCGCATAGTCGTAAAGTTTGAAATCTCTCCTCAGATTAAGTTTACGCGATGTTATGGTACCATAAAGATGGTGGAACGGTCGTAGGCGAGGCAGGTTATACGTGGGTGTGGGTCGACCCAGCCCAGCACAATATGTACTTACAAAACTGTTATTGTTTGAAGAAATTTGCCATTGTTGGGGGTTGTTTGACCCAGTTGAAAGAGTGAGCATTGTACTTCTTCGACCTAACATTATTCTCCTGTATGACTAATAGTAATAGTTTTTTTTTTTATTACGAGATGGCTTGTGCTTGACGACAATTAATTATGAAAGGCACTGATGAGGTCTAGGTGTGAGCGAGCTTGCCTAAAAAATGCCTAATTAAAGGTACTCAAATTATACGTGGCCGGAAACACAGACGCCGGAAGTGCGTTCCACACCTAAGCAGTTCTTTTCAGAAATCTTGAACTTTCGTTTCGTGCGAGTAGATTGATTTTCAACTTCAACCACGTAAGGATGCCAACGTTCACAATTTCTTGAAGTTCTGCGATAGAACAGTGAAGGGGGCACAGGGCACTATAATTGTGAAATTCCTGAGCGCACTCTCCAAACGTTTGTACGATAGAAGACCGATAGACCTCTTATAACACTCAGAAGTTATATTTTTTTAACATAGCAACCTTAAATATTGCCGGGATGAAAATTGCCAGTAGTTGTATAATTCTCTACCTGAATGTTAAAGTACCGTTAAAATCGGTTTAGCCGTTTAGATCAGTCTGGATAGACATAACTGACGAAAGAAAAAAAATTTTTGGAATATGCTATCTATCATTGAAATAATCGTATAGATAAATAAAACTTATTGAGATGTATTTTTTTTTTCGAAATTACATTAAATATTTATTTAAGTACTTCTTTAAAACTCTTGATTTACTTGGTTTAAACAACTAGTCCCAATTCTTACAAAATAAAAAAATAGAGATAAAATAGTGAAAATACGTAATTGGAACTATTGTTCCACTTACTTTCACAATTTTGTTTCTGAAATCACTTTTAATTTGGAAAGGAAAGACTAATTAGCTTAAACGGTGCCATAAAGACAATTGCCCGTCTGCTACATTAAGCTTCCAAACAGAAATGACCTTTGATAATGTTACTTAGTCACACTACCGATATCGTTCAACTCGCAGCCATATTGTCGCCGTTTGAGGAATTATATTATTATTCATTAAACTCCGAAGGATTCCCTATAATTATTTTATTCTACTATCTTTACTACGTAGGTATTCTGCGACATGATCCGCGTAATGACGAACTCTCTCTTTAGACTTTGTGGTTGTGAACGGCTGTTGTAAAATGGCTAGTCTACTGGCAAAGCCATGCTGCCAAGCAATTTAGCGTTCCCGTACGATATCCCTTAGGGCATGGGTTTCGTTTTTCGCACTAATACCAAAAATAACATTTACCTTTTGTATAGGCATTTTTGTCCATCATGCACAAAGCGAATTTTTTCATTCAACTTTACCAATATTATAAATGCGAAAGTGTGTTTATTTGTTGATTTGTCCTTGAATCACGCAATCAAGGAGCAACGGATCGGCGTGATTTTTCGCATGGGTATATTTGAGCACGTGGATAGTGACATAGGCTATCTTTTATATCCAGTAAAAAGACAGGGTCTGCCAGGTGTTTTTAAATTCAAATTCAAAATTATTTATGTCATATAGGCCAACTTGTAGCTCTTATGACACTTCATGACTCTACCACCGGTTCGGAATGCAGATTCTGCTGAAAAGAGCCGGCAAGAAACTCAGTAGTTGCACTTTTCATAACAAAATATTAATGTAAGTATAGCTAATTTAAAATCCAAACTCCACGGGGACGAAGTCGCGGGAAAAAGTTAGTATTAAAATATAATTATCGAACGTAATAGCCAAGGAACCCTAAATAAATTGCAAAGACAATAGGGTCGTATTGGGCATGGCAGACAAAACACAGACATCCCGTTGACTCACTGATTATGTCATTCAATGCACCAAGGACGCTGAATCCGTACCCATTGTGCCTCTGAATGATGTTAATGAGTAATACGTAGCCGGAAAGGATTAAAATTTTATTTACATATGCATGGATGGAAGGTACCTATAGTATAGTAAATAATACTCTTGACTATAAGATAAAACTCGTATAGGTACTTCGGTTGCACTTGTATTAGATAACTGTTTCACAATTACAAAATAGGAGGATGTTTGAAAATGCGGGGCAGAATACTGAATGGGGACTGATCAGGTTAGGGCCACACGTAATACTCCAATATTGAAATCACCACATACCATACCATACCATATTTTGACGACCTCCCTGGCGCAGTGGTGAGCGCTGTGGTCTTATAACTGGGAGGTCTCGGGTTCGATTCCCGGCGGGGGCAGTTTAGTAATTTATTATTTCTAAATTGTCTCTGGTCTGGTGGGTCAAAAACGTGCCGCCAAGCGATTTAGTGTTCCGGCACGATGGCATGTAGAAACCGGTTAGGGGTATGGGTTGAATTTACAGTGCCATACCCCTTCCAAGTTAGCCCGCTACCATCTTAGACTGCATCGTCACTTACCATCAGGTGAGATCGCAGTCAAGGGCTATCTTGTCATAGAATTAAAAAAAAAACCACAGTAGATAATGGTAAAGTGAACTGCAGCGCATGTCCCAAATTACCGTTCCTAAAAATAACACTCGAAATTCAAATATCATCGAACAAAAGGATTCCAAATTGAAACAACTTCGATACATTGGAAATATAACTAGCCAGTCCTCTCGATCAGCCAGCCAGCCATAAAATCTCCGTCTGCCCTCGTAATCGAAAACACAGTAAGTTAAGTAGAAGTTACCTTTAAGTTACTGTGTTTTCAATTACGAGGGCAGCCGTGGAGACGGCAGATCCACAATAGTGTGTTCAATAAGTCAGTTAGTTGACTTACATGGATTACATTTTTCCATTTATTCCACCTTTCCACACGAATGTGTGCATAGTTTTTTTTTTAATAATAATTTTTTTATGTAATTTATCAAACTGACATGCACATCCAACTCGACCGGATTGAGTATTCCAAGTAGATACATATATGAATTCGCAAATATATATATTTTTTTATTTATTCGATAACAAGATAGTCCTTAACTGCGATCTCACCTGATGGTAATCAACGATGCAGTCTAAGATCGTAACGGGCTAACTTGGAACGGGTATATGGCAGTGAACATTCAACCCATATCTCTAATCGGTTTCTACACGCTAACGTGCCGGAACACTAAATCTTGATGACTTTGAGGTATGACACGTCTTTGAGGTAGAGTGGTAACAAGCCATAGCCTCTCACCAGACCAGAGACAATTCAGAAATTATAAATTCCCAAATTACCCCGCCGGGAATCGAACCCGAGACCTCGAAGTTTTAAGACTATAACGCTTTCCACTGCGCCAAGGAGGTCGTCAAAACCATTTAGGAATCTACTTTTCTAGACCTTTTTTTATAATAAAAGAAAGGTGTTCAATAATAATCTTAGATTTATAGAAGGTTTTATGCTGCAAAGCAGTTTCAAAAGGCTTTCAAAGTAGATAAAAGTCTTGGAAAATGTCGACTTTCAATTTTCATGGTAATGGGTTCTCTGTAGAGTGCGTGCTCTTATTCTATTTTGCATTGTTTTTGCTTGTTACATCTTGCAAACTACGTAATATATGAATATAATGATGCAGTACCACGATATTAATTTTTTTTTGTTTTGTAATAGTTTTCTTCAAAGAAAAAGTATTTATACCTTTTTTATAAAGGAATTTCATTTAGCAAAGAATGTTCTTTGCTCCATCTCACTCTATGCTACTCGTGATGCATACTTTTTTAGTTTTTTATTTGTAGTTTATTTATTGTGTTTAAAAATACGATACAAATTAATAAATGGAATAAAGCACGAAAGAAATATTTAATTTAAGCCACTAAGCTGAGCCTCGGAAAAAGCTCTGAAAAGCTTTCATAGTAAAAGCCTGTAAGTCACGTTCAAATGTTGACTTTCAATTTTTATGGTAATAGATAGCTAGTAGGTTACCGTTCGTTGCCCGTTGACTCGGCTGTTTTATTTCACAGTTTTTTTATGTTTTATAGTTGAAGCCCGCGACTTCGCTCGCGTGGAATTAGTTTTTAAAATCCCGCTTGATCTCTTTGATTGTTCGGGATAAAAAGCCTATGTCACTCTCCCGATTTTCAACTATACCCATGCAAAAAATCACGTCGGTCCGTTGCTTTGTTGCGGCGTGAAAGACAAACCAACAAACTAACACACTTTCGCATTTATAATATTAGTAAGAATGTGTTTATTTGAACAATGTCTTATTATCAAGAAGTTTAATATACGTCCTTGGATAATTTCTTATCAATTAAAGTTTAATTTAACGATTAGTTTGGCTACATTGTAATTCTATTGATGGAGAGAGAATTATATTGACAATTTCCTCGAAACTCAGTTTTAGGAAAAATATACCTACTTACAATCTCTACCTCCTCATATAAAGAACATACTTACATATATCCGTATTAACTGGTAAATAAATGGCTTTTATAGTTTTTATAAAACGTAGACGCGATTAAGTTTATTTTTATGGCGCACCTTGTTTCAATTTTCACGTAGTGAATGTTAAGAATTCCAAATTTTTTAGTTGTCTACTCTGATCCCTATTATAATATAACAGAAGCACATCGTTTACAACTTTTCTATTTTTATATTATGTAAAAATATGTAAAATTCGCCAATTTCGAAAACATTGTCCGAACATTCGTGATATAACTGTGTAAATTATTATAATAACAAAAAAAACTTTATACTTAAATTATTTCAAACGACTGAGTAACAAAACAAAAATATCTGAACAATGCGCTCATCCACCCATAAAAAAATTATTAATAATTTTGAACCAATAAAACTCATAGTCGAGATATAAAAATTGCTAATTTAAATAAATTAATAATGGTTGTCGTATAATTTCGCTATTATCTAAATAATGTATGGTGTTATTCGAAAGTCATCGACTCGAGTGATAAAGCTATCGAATTAACCTCAGCCGAGAAGCGCCGGGCGCCCGCCTATGCCATCGCTTCGCTGCAGACGACATTTTAATAAAAACTAATCCTTGAGTATTTTTCTCTGGATTTATTCTTACTAATTAAGTGTCAATCTATTCGTTATTATCAGTTACTAGCTTCTACCCGTGACTACGTTCACGTTAAGTACGATTTTTCAAACCCCTATTTTACCCCCTTAGGGGTTGAACTTTCAAAAAGCTTTTCTTAGCGGATGCCTACGAGATATTAGCTATCCGTATTCCAAATTCAGTCAGATCCATCCGGTGATTTGAGTTGTACGTTGATAGATCAGTCAGTCAGTCAGTCGATCAGTCAGTCACCTTTTTCTTAAACTTCTATGCGGAAAAAGTTAAAAAAAAGTCATTACTGTTGACAAGACTGCGTTCAAGTTCCAACAACATCCTAAACATGTTAGCGAACAAGATGCTTGTACACATTATTCTAGTGTAAATGGTTTTCTTTCTATTTATTTTCCGTTCTTGAAAAATTTGTGTTTTATTAACGAATTGAACCTTAGATGCTTGAAATAAAGATTATAATTATTAAATTATAACGGATCTTACATCCAATTTACCGTAAACGGGCTAGTTTTTTATTTTTTTTTCTTATTAGCCGCTGAAGCTTCAGAAGACTCTTAATTGTGTTTCTACGACACTTTAAAGCTACTTTCACCATAGATTCAATCTAGTCTTAAATTATAATTCCCTTATCATTGCGTGTATCGAAACAGTTACTGGTAGGTATAATAAAAGGCTCGAATCGCATCTGCTAAGCGCCGGCGTTCGCCCACGCAAGAGCTTTCTCTCTACAAATGCTACTCATTCATTTTACAGCTTTGTTTAATTATGCGTAAATGGAAATTAGCGTAATTTAAAGGCAATTTAATCGTCGTAAAAATGGCGTCGCCGTGAAAATTGTAGCGTCTGCGGCGGCCGTTTATTAATTAATTTATGCTTACATTATGGCTGTAATTAGGGAAATAAATACTAACGAGTGAAATTCAGTTACGAACCAAATGAAAAGGAAATGGCGTTCAGAGGAGACATAAAAATAAAATAACCTCTGCGAACTTTAGCTTCTCTTTATAGCCTATAGCCGTATTAAACATCTAAATACCGCCCAAAATTAATATGGTCTTAATATTAAAAAACCACATGAAAATGGCAAAAAAAAGGAATTAACCCATAACCCAAACACCATACTCATTATTTCTCAGTTTCTTCGTGGAAGAAAAGCATATTGCAGATAGCTTCAATGTATCCTATAAGCTACTAAAGTTATTTACAAGCTTTTATTTAACTTGTAAGCTGAATTAGAATCACTTTCCGGTTTCCGATTGAGCTCTTTAACGTGTATAGTGTATATGCAAATCTTATGATAATGCAATATCATTGTGAAATGGAGCTGATCTGAGGATGGAGCCGGAAGATGGGTATGAGAACGTAATCCCATTGAACTTGGGCTCGTTTGATTCTTCTTGATAAGTAGAATCTGATCCTAGATGATATCCATTGTCTGATGATGTAGCCGGTTATAAAAGCTTGTTTTTAAAAATATGTTTAAGCTATTGCATAGCTTCTATCGCGGGCCTTGAGCGTGGAGACCGAATCCAGAATTTCCGTAACGAAAATAACCTGACACGGGACTCCTCTCACTGCTAGATGGCGTTGATAAAAAATGCTATGCAATAGCTTTACCGCGGCAGTCCCCGAGTGCCACACGTCTTTTTTTTTTATTTACTCGTGTTTTATTCCTAATAAAATAAATCAAGATGTATATTCTTCTATTTCGCAGTAATTTTACTCTCCATGAAGAATAATGCAGCTAATGGCTAGTATATTTTATGCTCAGGTCATGGCATGCGTAGGCGCCGCCAACCCGTCTTAACAACTCGACTGTTCTGTAGAACAAAGTCTCATCTGCTAAATTCACAACTTGAAATTTGAT
Organism: Hipparchia sbordonii; assembly: GCA_038048805.1. NCBI lineage: Eukaryota > Metazoa > Arthropoda > Insecta > Lepidoptera > Nymphalidae > Hipparchia > Hipparchia sbordonii. Next base: position 12,344,016 of record CM076099.1, on the reverse strand, counting down.
CCTTAAACGTCACATCTGCAAGGCTCAAATCTCAAGTTATGATTTTAGCAGATGAGACTTTGTTCTACGGAATGGTCGAACTTATTGAAGTATCGCCGCATCACACTTATTAAACTTCGATCTTATCATATTGTTTAAATCTTCTCATCTCTTCCGTTTTTGTATACATGCCTGCTTGGAATATTATACAATGATTGTATAAGCGTATCAAAATTGCAGCAATGATCACCGAAAAACAGTTTATATATCTGCGAGTTCTTTGTTGTTATACGTTTATTTTGTATCTAAACAATAATAATTTAAGTGTATAACTGTATACTTTTATTATACAATCATTTTTTCAGTACAGTGGGCCAGTAGGTAATGGATCAATATGATGACTTATATTAGAGAGCATACAGTCTATAGAAAAGCATATACAAGACCCACAGTAGTACTAAATCTATTCCTTATTGAAATCGATGAGCCGATAACATCGATATGTTAATGTTACATTCCGTCAACTTTCACCTATGACCAATGCTATAAAATAGAAAAACCGGTTAATTTAAAAATCGGTAGTGGGCTGAATTTATCACGGCCATAAAGACGTATTGAAGTTTAATAAATAAGTGTGATGCGGCCATCAATAAGTTGCATGCTCCGAAGACCGGCCCGGCGGCGCCTACGCGTGTCATGACCCGTGATACGTTAATAGCCTAGAAAGCATTATACAACAGTAAAAAAGACAGTGGATAATTTATACATGTTTTATAGCACGTGCCAAGAGCTCGCTTCGTATGGGCGAAGCCACAACGTTACGGTACGACGTCGCATCGCAAAAATGGCACCGATTGCAATCGTTATCCTACTAAAAATTTGCACGTCGTAGATTTTTGCGATGCGTCGTCGCACTGTAGTGTTGTGGCCTCACCCTATAAAGTGCGAAGCGACGGGCGGAAACTGTGGGCGAAAATGCGGCTTAAATGCGGTCCCCGTATGCGTCCAACTCTGGAACTAATCGACGCATGCGGGGAACGAAAGCAACTCATAGCGCTTCATACGTCACCGGCGCTTCTCCGATCGATTGCCGAAAATCTATATCCTGTTACAGACTCAATTGAGGTGATTGACGGAATTTGTGGTGACTGAACCGATTTGGCTGAAATTTGGCAGAGATAGATTATAGTCTGGAATAACATATATAGGCTACATTTTATACCGGAAAATAAGAGAGTTTCCGCGACAAACAGACTTAAAGCATAGCCAGCAAAATTTTAAATACTGAATAGGATATACTAGAAGTAAAATATCATATAATGCGGTACTGCACCACTCACATTTTAGCTATACAGTTTTTGATATATTATATAATATATTAGTGTAAAGAAATATACATCATATATTCTTATAATGAACTGTTTTGATTATCAGAATATTGCGCCTACGCATGCCAATCCGTGGGTTGTATAAGCAGTGTACCTATAACCCTATTGTTAATTGTGTCATAACACGAGCCTATTTAAAAGCTTAATTGCTCTCTTCCCGTACCAAATATAAGGGGAAACATTAATATTTGCATAATATTATGTATTTTAAATTGTGATGACTACTTATAATAAAAAAATATAATTGGTTAGGTAAAAAACTTTTCGTGATTCATGTTTTAAATTACAAAAATAGTAAGTACATATATATGTGTTTTGATGACTTCCATGGCGCAGTAGTGAGCGCTGGTGCTTGTAACGTTGTGGTTTTTTGATATTTAGGTTACTACTAACGCCATCTGTGGGGTCATAGTGGCATCTTTACATATTTACTAGTTTTGGTAGTAATTATTCGTTGGAAATGGATTGTCAAGAAGTTTTTAATATTTTCAGGTTGAATCGTAAAAATAGGTAAATTAAATAGTGTCGATTAGATATATTTTTTAATCCTTTTGGTAATGTGATTTAATCTGTATTTAATCTGTGTTAATCTGTGGCTTGATTGGTATTCATATTTATTCTGTTACAGATGCATTCAAGTTGTGTTCTGTGGGATACCATTGTAATAATTTTTTGTCTATGGTCAGGATAAACTAGGATTTTTCGTCCTTAATTTTGACAGATCTGTTGCCTCCTAGGAGGATAAATATTACTCTGTTTGAATCTAAATTTATTTTTTTATGTATAGGCCTGGATATGGTATTTTTATTGCAAAAATGTTCGACTAGGTTTTCCTGATGATGTTAACCCTGAATTCTGGGTGTGTGTCACGATATATATACCGCGTCACAAAGTGATTAGTTCTTTTTTTTCCTGGATTTGCCTTGAGGGCTGTGCACCGCGTTGGCTCGTGTTGAAGGCTGATGGAAGCCATGGAGTAATGGCGTAGGAGGTGCAATAAATGTGTTTACGTTCGACCTTGGAAATGGTGAGTGGTGAATTTTCTCAAAGGTTATTTAGTGTCGTGCGTGATCGATTCCGTAGGATTGGTGTTAAAACAGTTTCCGTATCTTGTTCCAGCCTTAGAAACTTAAATGTAACGTGGAGGGTCGTGGTGTGCATCTCGAAAATACGGTATTTATATCCACAATACGTAGTGAGATTTGTCTTCGCTTTTTGTACATCATAACATGGGTTCCTTTTCTCTTTTCAGGGAGCACATGGGTTTTTTTTTCTTTCTCTTTAGTTTTGTTCTCTTATAATGATTATGTTATAATGAATATTACTTTTGTTTTTATTATCATGAGAACATAAATTAGTGGGGTTTAGTTCCTTCATGTAAATAACATGACATAACCTTTAAATACCAACGATTTAGTTTGGATTTCATTGCCCTTCAGGCTTAACCTAATGTAGAAATTTAAATTTAACGAGGGAGGAAATATGGACTCGGTTCCTCACTTGAACCTAAGTACATCGGGGACATCTTCCTAGCGACGTGGGGTAGAAGCGGACTGCGTGCCTAGTTCAGCGGCCACCACCTGGGACCAGGGGATATTTGGTACGAGATGACTCCTCAGTGAAGACATGCGGTTCCGTCTGCGTCGGGTCCGCGTCCACACCAAATAACCAGGTGGCTTCCCTCCTTGTTACTTTTATTTTCATAACAACTTAGCATCATTTTGATATTTATCCTTCTTTTCAATGTAGAATGATGGTATACACAAGTTGATAGCTTAATTTAATATGAATAGGAAAATTTAATTTTGTTTGTGTTGTGGGTTCGGTTAAATACTGGTGCGTTGTTCTGGCAAGGACTCATGCTCTGAGGTCCGAGAGCTGGTCGGGGCATTTAACCGAAGCCTCAATTGGGAATCAAACTACAGTTAATTCATTTTGTTTTTTTTCTTTATTTTTTTTTCATGTAACCTGTACAAACATTATCAATAAATCTTTGCAAATAAATAGAATTAAGTATTTTTTTCTATCAGGTTATCTTTTATTTAGACGCAAGTCACCAACCCCTGTGTACAGGAGCAATTCTGTTAACAATCCGGGTTCTTCAACGCACAACTAGATATTCTGAACCTAGGAATGTTACATGCTGTATGGTTTTTCTCATAACTAGGTCTCGGGTTCGATTCCCAGCAATTATAATTTTTGAATTGAACCGCCTTTATATGAAAGAACGTCATAATCATAATATTGTACATGTCAGAGATCTTTCTATAATAACCCGACTATAGTTAAAGAAAAAAAAGAAATTTTAAATTACACTGCTGAATTTTAGTAACATAGAGTCAATGATTCGTCCTCCTTTGAAAGCCTCAAATAGCTTTAATTCAGAACTTGAGGTTTTATGCGTTCACAGGCTTTTACACTAGAATATTGGAAGTATAGAAAATTATTTTCTAAAAGTCTATTTGTCAAGATTTAATAAGGTTAAAGCTGAGCTTATGTTAATGCACTGAATATTAAAATAACCTATTTGTTGTTATTTGCAGGTCCATATCAATAAATTAGTTATTTTGCAGCGGATGCGATTTTATGGCCGGTGTTAGCGGCTATAAATTAGAGCTAGAGAACGGCGTTAAGCCGATCACGTTGAGCCATACGCCGTTATTTATGATAAATACGGTTTTACGTTCAGTTTTACAACATCTTCTATAAGATATTGTAAAACTAAGTGGTTAACGTAACTTTCCCCTTATTCACACAAAAATGGCCTTATGCAAAAACTCAAACAAACGTTAAGCAAATATTCAAACCATTCTATACAATTTTACAGATATCCAAAACAAAAACTGCCAAACATTTTTTTAAACGACTTCCAAAAAAGGAGGAGGTTCTCAATTCGTCGGAATCTTTGTTTTACACATAAACACCATAGACGTGTATATGGACAAATCAAGGAGTGTCTGATAGATAAGTATCCATAATATAGTGATAGTGGCGTGCACAGGATGTACTACAGGGTAGGCAGATGATACAAAATGGAAAAAATCTTCGGTGCGAATTTAAAAAACTTTAGTGTAGGCATTGTACAAATTATAAAAAGCCTACCCTTAAGTTTTTATAACTCGTACTGGCGATTCTTTTTATCTCCATTTTATCATTTTTCCGCATTATGCCTACCCTGTGTGCACCTAGACTATCACTGTGATAGTCTAGGTTAAGTTGGGTTATCTTAGCTAAAGAAAACATCGTTAGAAAACCTGCGCGCCTGAGAATTCGTCATAATGTTCTCAAAGTCTGCCAATTCACATGAATGATGATGACACTAAATGCCTGCACAATATTCGCAATTAATATTTACACCATAATGGTGTAAGATGGTGTAAGGAGGTTTGGTTCCTCAAATGTATTTTTAAATTTTCCGCATTTGTACCATAAAAACTATTATCAATGGTTAAATTGTATCGCTGTTCTCTGAAAAAATGTTAATTCCTAGACAAAAGCTCTCCGCCACTCCCTTCCGTCGCGCCAAAAAGTTGAAGCTGAAACAATACAAACTTCGTTCTGTTTTAGTTACAGTTTACAATGAAACCTGCTTTTGACAATTGTTTTCAGTTTTGTACTCTTTTCGCTGGAATATTGAGTTATTATTAAAAAAAGAAATTCTCTTTTAACCTATTTAACATTTAGACATTTTTTCAGTTCTTGTAAAAATGCGCAAATATATCTAAATAAATGATTTTCTGAAACGTGTTTCGCCATTTATTGATCAGAGTCAGACAGAGTCGTTTTTTCGTGGATAATTTTCAAGTGGGATTTCAAAGGACCATTCATTCATCAGTCATTCATCAGCAACCCATCGCCGTGTGTCGATTCATTCTCTAAAAATGATTGCATCAGTTTAACGATAGCAATGCCATCTGATTGGCTGGTACACTCCCGTTATTGGTTATGCATTGATGCAGCAAGAAATTCAGCTAATCAGAGGTCATTGCGATCGTTACACTGATGCATTTATTTTTAGAGAATCGACACGCCGCGGCCGTTCCACTGCTCGGTCCATGAGGTTCATTCATTCATCATTCATTCATTAGCAACTCATCGCCGATTTACGTCTCCTCTCTAATGAGAAGGAGGTAGGCCGTAGTTTGAAAAAGAGTTATCAGTGAAATGTTTATAGATTATACCACCAATTAATTATAATATGTAGCTATATTAATGAAAAATGTACTAAATGACATCACTATTATGCAAGTATGTAAATACATGTAGGTAACGTAACACCATTGAAACCATAGCGTTAAATAGTAGGTAATCGACGCGCAATTAAGAAGTTTTCCATATTAGTTTTTGTCGCGTCGAGTCATCTGATCGAAATGATGCAACGACAGACGCAATATTCATATTAATTTTATTATTACCTACCACTAGTGATGGGACTTTAATCGATAAAATATTTATATGAAAGTATTTTGCTTACCATTGCTAATTTATTGAATAATACAAAACTAAATTCTAAATTAAAACAATTAAAGTGAACAAAATCTTGTAATAAAACATTAAAATAAACTCTAAATATTAGGGTCCACATTTTGTTTATTTAATGTTGAAAGATGTCATATACTTAAGAGAAGGTGATGATTTTGTCTTTCAGTAAAATGAAAATACATAATACATAACCCCTTAAAAATAAAATAAGCGTTAAATGCGTGTTTAATAAATCACCCATATAATATGAAATGTTTCCAATACAAAAATTGTAAAACCAAAGTTTTCAGGTAGACATGTTAAATTTTTTAAAGGCCAACAGATTAGGTTTGTTTACTTTAAAATGATATTTATTGGTTACAAACTTACATTACATGTTTGTTTAATTTGGGCGATGGCGCTTCGTCTGTATCTCTATTTTATGCGCTCCTATAACTCTATGTACCTATCTCTTGAATCTTAAAAAATTACAAATCCTACGTTATTTAGTAGATAGGTTCTTTGCTACGTAATGATGAAATGACATACAACAATTATTTACAACTAGCTTTTTCTCGCGGCTTCGCTCACGTTAAGTTCAATTTTTCCAACCCCTATTTTATCCCTATAGGGGTTGAATTTTCAAAAATTCTTTCTTAGTGGATGCATACGTCATAATAGCTATCTGTATGCCAAATTTCAGCCCGATCCGTCCAGTGGTTTGAGCTGTGCGTTGATAGATCAGTCAGTCAGTCAGTCAGTCAGTCAGTCAGTCAGTCAGTCAGTCAGTCAGTCAGTCAGTCACCTTTGCCTTTTATATATTTAGATTAATACAAAAAATTTGAGGCTTTTTATGTTATGTTAAACATAATTAAGTGTACAAAAATGTTTAGAGGCCGTTTCGTATTTAAATAAGTAATAGTTTGTACAGATTTTATCAATTTGTACCTACTTACTTCCCAACACTAGAGGATTCCAAAACACCCACAAGTCACAAGTCACTACCTTTCAACACATATTTGTTGAAAACCATTAAATACTACAATAAACTGGCGACAACAGGGCGACAATCATCATACTACCAATTAGTAACGGTAAAAATTTGAATATGAAATGTGGACATTTATATTCCATTTTATCTTTTAATTGTTTTCATTATAAAATTCGAAAGTACCAAAACGTTTTTCGTAATAACAATGTTACATTTCGATTGATTAAATCGTTTGAAATGCCGTCTTTAATTAATGTGAATGTAATGGATTATTAAAAAAGTTTTAAGTATCGTGTTTCGTAATAATCGGTTCTTTTACATCCCTATTTAGCGGTTGGGTACAACATTATATTATGATAATCTTATGTTGACACAACGATTGTCTGCCATGCATGGAAAAGATGGAAGAGCACAGAAACGATTCCAGATTGGTTAGATCAAATACTATACCTAACTAGATTAGCTTATGTCTAAGGCTTTTTCCGCACTGATCCGAGTCCTTCCGAAATATCAGTATATATTATATCAGTATATATCTTCATACAAATAGTATGTATAGATATACGTACTATTTGTATGAAGGGTTGCGCACCGAATTTCGTTTTCCGAATCCGAAAATACCTATCTCTGACCCGGATCATATAAGTCAAGAGGAGAATATAAGTCAAGTTCAGTTTGGCTAATATTCTTTTGTAAAAAAAAAAAGTATTGGGAACATTGTATGTTATGGGATGATAGCGACACTGTCACCAAACCAGATAAGTTTGTACGACTGTATCTTTCTTTTTTTTGTCATAACTCAGACTTTTAAAATTTAACTCGAGAAGTCGCCTGACATCTACAAATTCGTAGCTCATGGCTATATTTGTAATTCTTTGACAACGCCTCAACACCACTTTAATATAATTACAGCCAACAAAATATAAATCAAATTCTGTAGATAAATGACTTCAATGTTGTAGAGATTGTATTAATATTGTAGAAATTTCATCAATAAGATGATCGATATAGCATAATAATGCCAAATTCCGTAATCAAATACGTTTCATAGTTTAGGTAATAGTATTTTTATTTTTACGTACCTATATGTAGAACTATATATATATAGCCCTGCCCAAGCCCTGCCCCGAAAAGATAACAGACACTTTCGCATTTTAAGAGTAGATAAAGTTTGTTTTAAGTACATTTATCTCATAAAGCTACGGGCGCTTTACTTGCGGTTGCGTAAGTATACGTGCCTGTCAGGAGCCTAGGTGGGGGCGGTCAGGCGCGAGCAAGTTCTCGCTCACACTTATACAGACGACACACACACAACCCTGAGCCACGTGCCCTAGTGAATTGAAAGAACTTATACGAGTATCTATACATGAGGCAACTTTAACAAAAATAATGTCTGGTGTTAAAATAATAATCAAACGTAGAACAATGAGATTAGTCATTGCCCACCTTTCAAGGATATGTTACAACCCTGTGATAATATATAAGTAACCACAGAGTAATTTATATTATTATAGTACCTACTCAAGAAAAAATTAATAAAATTGATTTAAGTGTTATACTTAGTAGGTATAAATCGCGGTTTTATTGAACGAGCGAAGCGAAGTTCTCTGAGTCAACTAGGGCGCTTGCCTACTAGACAGAGAAGTGTGTTCGTCTAAATGTCTGTCAGAGCCCTATAACTTCTGAATTACTGAACGTAATTACTTCAAATTTAAATATAATATGTAAACTGATGGCCTTCAGCCGAACATTGTATAAAAAAATATAAAAAGCTTTATTTCAGGGGGGCTCTCATAGAAGCGTATTTGAAGTAAAATCTTGTTTGTTGCTCTACATAGACTTGCGATATATCTTTTTAAAGACGACTTTGAACAGAGTACAAAAATATATTTTTTTTAATTTTTCCCTAAAAATTGACCAAATGGGGGGGTTTCAAAGTGGAGATTTTAATTTTAGCCATATGTCAAGAATTACTGAATATTAGAACGTGAAACTTGGTTGAAAATTCAGTTATATCCTGTACTTGAACGATAAATGTTATAAAGAAACGAAATTATTTAATTTTAATGCGCCATCTATTAGCATTATTGTGAAGCTAATAGCTTCACTATAATGCTTCACTATAGATGGCGCTATGTCAGTAAAACAGTTTTATGTCAACTATTATTTTTTTTATTGCGTCTAATGTTAAAAGTTAATTATTACAATATATAATTAAAACTTTTGGGAATTATGGGATATCGCGAGGTCTCAGTTCGGGGCGAACCACTAGTAGTTTAGACGTGTTAAAAGTTACCACTTGCAAAATATACGTAATTTTCCGATAAGGATGGTTCAAAGAAAAGCCACCAACACTTCGTCGAAAGAACATGAGTGCAGTCTGAAGTATTCGTAATATTCTTTTAGTCTGAATGAAACCAGGCTCCTATTTAAATGCAACGAGCGTACACTTTTTAACATAAGAGTTATCTCTTAAAACCGAGACAAGAAAATCTTTTTTCTTCCCTCGACCGTCTCATTAAATCCCATCAGCAGTAATTACGTACGTGTTCTTTTTCGAAATGCTTGCATTAAATTATGCGCTCTGAACGAGTATGCGGTTTGCGGTCGGCCTAGGACTTTGTGGTCATTTGATTATGTTTTTTGCTATGGCGGCTCAACTCACCATCGCGTCGCTCGGTCTACGAGTTTTTGTTATAACGCAAGTTTTTTTTTTTTTATAAGATTAAAAAATAATACTTGTTGACAATTGCAATTTTTTTTTTCGAAAGAGAGACTCCGTTAAACACATGACCAGTGTTCCTTTTTCCCCCAAATAAGCATAAAGCTTAAGGATTGGGTACGAACAGGGTACAACAATTATAGGCCAACGGGTGGGGTTTGAACTGAAATATACCTATTGCATACTCTGGCGTGCGTAGTGACCTTTGGAACCATGTGTATTCCACTGGTCATAGTTCATGTATGTCAGCAAAGGTCGACGGTACAATCCCCACCCGCTGCATTATTGTTCTATGTACTCCTAACACAATGCACTCGCAAATTCAGCTTGATGGAGTTTTCTATAATAGGTACCTATTGCATACTCTGGCGTAGGTAGTGGCGTTTGGAACCATGTGCACTCCACTGACCATAGTTCATGTATGCGTGCAATTTTTAGCTCACTTGGTCGGAATCGCGGGAGGAACTACGCGAAGTGCGCGACTATTTGCGTCTGCAGCGAGGTGCGTTGTTTATTTGCGTGTGTCGCGCGTCGGTAAGGGCGTTCACACGAAGCCGTCTATTTCCGCACGACTCCGGTACTAGTGTAGCCACGAGTCTCAATTTTTCCGGGACGTCCCGATTTCTTGGTTTACCTGTCCCGCAATACTTTTTACAATATAATTCAAACCAATTGATGTACTATGACGAATAAATGATATGACGTTAACAACACAGACCTACAAGTGTGAAGGGCACGTTAAAGTCACGTTCGTAAATATAGCTAATCCTTGATAGATGATTGTCTAAATATATAACCATTTAACATATACCTATAGCGTGCCTCACTCCTAAATTTTCCGTATTTTATGAAGGTATGAAATATTTCAAAGCTGCTTCTCATTATTCATAAAGCTCTTAATTATTAAATATCTTATTATATATTTAGCTTTTATAAATGAATCAACTGTAATATCTTATTTATCATTCACTATTTTAAGATTTTGCTTATCAAATTCGTTAAGACAATTATTGTTATTGTAATATTGTTACAAATATCTTATTCTATTAATGAATTTACTTTCGTTATAGTTAATTAAATGACGTTCATAAAATATTTAATCAAAATTTTGCTAACCTTAGCATATTAACATGTCACTGTACTTAATTTTTTTACATACCCTACTATGTTTGCAACGTCCCGATTTAAGAACTATCAAATCCCGCTGTGAGACTTGGCAACGCTATCTGATGGCATGCCAGGGGCCTAATATATTCGCGTTCCTGACAAATGACTAGAAACCGATACGTGTAATTTATCTTCATATTTTACAAAGACTTCATACACGTATTCTGCGCGAAGTATTGATTGATTGACTTTTTTGATCGCAATTATCGAACGTTTTTGTATCATTTTTTGCCCGTCTGTGTATTCTTAAGTAGATATTTCTATTTTATTCGAAGTGCTATTTTTGTTAATTAAGTGTTAAAGCTATTTTGACATTTGCACTTTGATTTAAATAAAATTAACAGTTTATTCAACCACAAGGGCACATACAATATTACCTACTTGCGCAACTAAACTCGGAGTCATCGGAGTAAATGATTGGTAGTCGCTAGGCAAAGCGACTACCGATCATTTATATGCGAAATATTATATATATTTTGTATAATAAATGCGAAAGTTTGGATATATGGATGGAGAGATGGATGTTTGTTACTTAATCACACCGCAACGACTGATCCGATTTGGCTGAAAGGAACAGACATAGATTATAGTCTGAAATAACAAACAGGCTACTTTTTATCCTGGTAAAAAGAGAGTTCCCGCGGTAATTAAAAAACCTCAATCCACGCGAACGAAGTCGCGAGCATCGGCTACAAAACAATATTTAAAAATACATTTTTGTTTAGGTTCGGCAGGAATGTGGGCCACCATCCACCCTGGACGTCCCCAATCCAGCCTCACCCTGGTCTGCCCCTGGAGCGTCGAGACGAGACGCCCTTCGATCTCCGCCCCCTGACACTGAGCTGCTGCAGTTCGCTGCAACGCTGGCTGCAAGCAAGAAACTTTTTGCCAGTCTCTCGGACAGGCTGTGTGATGAACCTGACTTCGCGAACGACAACAACGATCAGTGTTGGAATGGCGAAACAATTGGAGAGTAAGTACCATACCTTCAAGTTACTTCACATAGTTATACCTATATCTATAGTTAGTTAATACCTTACATAGTTCAAGTTAGCTAAATCTAACTACTCCTGATCTCCTTTTTTTCCCAAATAGTTTCATAAGAAATAAAAGATAGATGTATCGAGTTAATCTTATTTAATTTAATAGGCTCATTTAGTAATCTGATGTATTGTCGAATGTTTTCTCTAAATATTCTATGCGTAGTTAGTGCATAACATCTTCTGCAATTTCTTGCAGAAGTCAATCTAACTCAGAATCTGCCAAAATCTGCAAAAAACTTGCTGAATACTTTCAATTTGATCAAGATTGTTTGACAAAAAATGTTAGAGTTATTTTGCTGTAATCCGCCAACAGAAAAAAAAAAAATCTGTATGGTCAAACATGCAGTTATAAGCTAAGCACCGCTTACCTCCCCAACCAAGCAATAAAGCAAAGTTCCCAAGCAAGCAATGCCACCACCACTCACATGCACCACCACACAAGACTTTAATACTACTCTCGACGCACGTTTCGCCCCGACACCGGAGCATCCTCAGGAGATATCGACTTTACAATGCTGTATTGTCTAGTGACGTGTGTGTGAAATGTGCGGTATTATATACTATTTTTATCCCCGCTACTGTTGCCCCGCCCACTACCCCCCGAACTTCCCTCGGACCCCCCCGGATTCGCCCCTTCGAATAAACGGAGTAACGGTGAATTTGAAACATTGATTTGTTCGTTTAGTAATTCAACCTTATTATTTTTATTATGCTTGATTATTTCTAATTGTTCTAACATGCTCAGTCGAAAACCTTTATCGCAGGTATGTAGGATTTTATATGTATGGTTGGATGATAATTTGTGTCCACTGTCTAGGAGATGTTTAGCAAAGTGTGATTTTTGTGGTTGTTTGTTCCTAACCGCGGCTATATGTTCTTTGTAGCGTGTTTCAAATTTTCGACCTGTTTGACCAATATACGTGGCTTTGCAGTCTGAGCATTCGAGTTTATAAATACCGGATTTTTGTTTGTTGTTTAATTTGTCTTTACCGTTGCAAATATTTTTAAGTGTATTATTTGTCCTAAATGCAACATGTATATCATGTGCTTTAAGTGTCTTAGCAATACGCTCGGACACTGGACCTAAATAAGTTAAACTAGATTTGTATTTATTTATCTTTTCGGGTGATGAAGAATATAGATCCTTTTTGATCCGTTTTAATTGTTGTTTTTTTATTATATTATTGACAATATTAGTGTTGTATCCATTTGCCTGTGCCATGTGATAAATAATTTTTAACTCTTTTAAATAGTTTTCTTTTTTGAGAGGAATAGAAAGCAACCTATGAACGTAACTGTGGAACGCTGCGATTTTATGCTGCCAAGGATGACAGGATGAAGCAGGTAACATACACGGACACAACCATACCTGCTTCATCCTGTCATCCTTGGCAGCATAAAATCGCAGCGTTCCACAGTTACGTTCATAGGTTGCTTTCTATTCCTCTCAAAAAAGAAAACTATTTAAAAGAGTTAAAAATTATTTATCACATGGCACAGGCAAATGGATACAACACTAATATTGTCAATAATATAATAAAAAAAACAACAATTAAAACGGATCAAAAAGGATCTATATTCTTCATCACCCGAAAAGATAAATAAATACAAATCTAGTTTAACTTATTTAGGTCCAGTGTCCGAGCGTATTGCTAAGACACTTAAAGCACATGATATACATGTTGCATTTAGGACAAATAATACACTTAAAAATATTTGCAACGGTAAAGACAAATTAAACAACAAACAAAAATCCGGTATTTATAAACTCGAATGCTCAGACTGCAAAGCCACGTATATTGGTCAAACAGGTCGAAAATTTGAAACACGCTACAAAGAACATATAGCCGCGGTTAGGAACAAACAACCACAAAAATCACACTTTGCTAAACATCTCCTAGACAGTGGACACAAATTATCATCCAACCATACATATAAAATCCTACATACCTGCGATAAAGGTTTTCGACTGAGCATGTTAGAACAATTAGAAATAACCAAGCATAATAAAAATAATAAGGTTGAATTACGAAACGAACAAATCAATGTTTCAAATTCACCGTTACTCCGTTTATTCGAAGGGGCGAATCCGGGGGGGTCCGAGGGAAGTTCGGGGGGTAGTGGGCGGGGCAACAGTAGCGGGGATAAAAATAGTATATAATACCGCACATTTCACACACACGTCACTAGACAATACAGCATTGTAAAGTCGATATCTCCTGAGGATGCTCCGGTGTCGGGGCGAAACGTGCGTCGAGAGTAGTATTAAAGTCTTGTGTGGTGGTGCATGTGAGTGGTGGTGGCATTGCTTGCTTGGGAACTTTGCTTTATTGCTTGGTTGGGGAGGTAAGCGGTGCTTAGCTTATAACTGCATGTTTGACCATACAGATTTTTTTTTTTTCTGTTGGCGGATTACAGCAAAATAACTCTAACATTTTTTGTTAATCATGAACTTCCGCAAAGTAACGCCTGACTCTATCCAATATTCAAGATTGTTTGATCAAGTTATGGATCTTCTGTAATGTTTATTCAAGTTATTGGTCTTCTGCAATGTATAATATTGCTAGTGGACTTCTAGATTATATTACAAACATAACAACTAAGAAGATAAATCTAATCTTGTGAAAGTGTATCTTAATGCATTCTAGAGTACATTTCCTTTTTGATACTTATAGAATATTGAAACTCAATTTGAATATACAAAATCCCATGCAAAATATCTTGACCATTCTGACGTGTACGTGTTTTCTATAGATACACGAAAGCACTGGTCGCATCAGCATCTTTAAGTGACCAGAAATATAATCCAGAGATCACAGCGAGCACACACCAAGACTTCAGAGTGGCAGCTCTGGGAGATAGATTGCGGCAAGCGAGACAGGTGAACAATACTTACCAAAGAATGCTGTTAATAAACTTTTAATTCATTTAAAACTTTCAAAGAATATTAATGCATTTTCCAAAGTACTTGACATTAGCCAAAATACAAGAAAATCAGCCAATTTAGTGACGAATCGCTAAGGTGTGGATATTTTCTGCCTTGAATTGTGAAAAACATAAAATCTAAAACTTAGTAAATGAAACCACTACGAGTATTACAAAACTCATTTAAAACTGAAAACTCTTGCCTAAAATACTTGACTATGGCTGAAATAAAATAAGAACATCTTATTACTGAGACTATTGAGGTGTGATAGGGTTCTTCTGGATCCCATATTTTTGCCACGTATTACATGAGAACAACACAACCTAGACTGTCGTCATTTATTTTCTTTTCATCAAGCGTGAATATAGCAAAGTAAAACCTCTCTAGCGAAAATGAAATATAACTATTTCTTATCGTCGATGTCCATTGCTTTTCCGATGAGAATAGAATAGAATAGAAATATTTTTTATTCAACTAAACATTTACAAGTGCTTTTGAATCGTCGATGAATCTACCACTGATTCGGAATGCCCTTCCTGTCGAGAAGAACCAGCAATAAACTCGGCGATTGCTCTTTTCAAAAAAATTTTTTTACAATAGGTAACAAAACTATGTTATGTGTGTATATAGCATAGTACTGTGTAGTGCTTCCACAATGAAGTTTCAAAAATGCATAAGACCTACATTTGCATGTTACAATGAGCCAAGATATGTTGTAAGCTTTGTAGAAGTACATTTATGAATTAGATTTATTTGTCCAATAGTTGTTAGTGTCACATTCCTGGGGTGGATCTGCGCCAGCTGCCGAAGCTTTCATGCAAGGAGACGAGGCCGGTGACGAAGGGTCAGGGTCCGGCAGGAGCTACAGTGAAGACGACGCGGCGTATGATTCGGAGGGCTCTGGTGAAGAAGGATCTGGAATAGAAGATGATAGTAAGTATCTATTTTTCTTTTTTTTTAGAATCACCGGAAATATCACTAAGTCCGAACGGTAAGACAATATATTTGCTAGAACAACAACTCGGTTTCGTCAAACTGCAGATATCCCAAGCGTTACAGAAATTGTAAAAAAGTTGTACAGGTAAACATTAAGGTCGGTTTCTTAATATTACCTACGTATGTATATACTTCCGTGCTCTTTTCCCTCTGATGGTCACTCTTTTAGGCATATTTTAAGATGTTGTTCATAAAAAATATCTTGTAGTAATAGATTTATTGAACTTGACAAAATATATTATCGTAGCTTTTGAGGTATCAAATGGCTGGTAACTGGTAAACAACTTAATTTGTATCCTGATGTTAATCTAAATCGATATAATCAAATCTTGAGAGTTTTTATTACTTATTAGAATAGTAACCTGTGAGAGCTACAAAAAGTAATGCAGTATCTACACGTCTGACTGCCACAGCCAATTTTTTTCAGAGATAAGATATAGAGCTTCGACTATATTAAAAAAGCTTAATGCTATAGAACTGATGTTCAGCAGAAGTGAAATTTAAAATTATAAAAACAGGTAATAATTAACAATAAATTAAAGACTGTCTCTATATACTCTATCTATATCTATACTCGAGGGGCGTCTTCTGGTGACAGAAGGGCTGGCTTTTTTCTCCCAAAAACTGGACTGGCCGTATAATGCCATTATTCTAGACACCATTCAGGTGAATATGACTAGTATAGAAATTGCATTAGGTACAAGTTTTATTATAGTTATTCATAGATCTATGTAGTTATCATTTAAGTAATTATTTTTTAAATAAATTTTTCTACCAGCAGGTAGCAAGGAATCTGAGGAAACAACGCATTCTTCTACGCCAAAATCATCATCGGCCGCTGTTTTCAGCCCGTTGTTGTCTATTGTCATCAGCTTTACAACATATCAGTGTCTGCAATACTTGAACCAGTTCAGGCCAATCAAATGCCTCAGTGGAGTCCTGTGAACGAACTACTTAAAAATTTCCATATCATATGTGTAAAGTGATGTGAGTGATAGAAGTGTGTGAGGACTTAATGTGACTTAACAAGAAATTATTGAGTAGTATTATACTATTGGCTGTATTCGGAGTTAATGGGTGAAAGTTCTGTTACGATGGAGGCATAGTATGGTAAAATTCATAGTGTAACGTTCTTTAGTTTGTGTTAGTATGACATGATTATAGAAAAGTTACGACCTAGCGGGTTCTATATAAACGATTTAAAGATTGATGACATGACTACGTACTAAACAATCAAACTCAATGAGTTTTGTAAAAAAACTAATTTAGTCTGTGATTTTTCATATTTTCGTAAAAAATATGATGTTACAAATTCAGATATTCGTTTCTACAGCGTGCTTCAAAATTTAATTGAGTTTAATTGGTCGATATTTAAAATAAGAATTAAACTTCGTTTCTATAGGCTAGAAATGTACTCGCTCGACATAACGATACGTCACTTACGTACCTACGTACAATTCATTTTGTGACACGCATGTGAGCGTATACGACGTACACGATTGACAGTTGAAAAATTCAGGCTCTAGACTCAGCTATATTATATTATGCCTTCATCTCACAAAATCTAACAATTTAAAAGTTTCCTAGTTATCTGAGAATTTAAGCATTCAAGGAAATAACACTATAGTAGTACCTATTAAATTGTAAAGAAAATAATAATAATGTGTACTACTATTAGAAGTCATTAATGTAGTTCGAACAGTTAATAACGAAGTTATTACAGTTTACATTAAGATGAATCTCAGAAATGCTACCAATTTGTAGCAATTCAAATGGTTGGTTTAAATTACAAGATATCTAATCCAAAATCCAATGAATTCAAAATAGAAATGTGAATATTTAATCCTAATGATGTGTGTAGGTACACAACGAGTCACAATACAATACAATCAACAGATTGAGATTGTAATCTGTTTTACCAATTAAACACTTCATATTTTACTAAATATCCCAATCCACAGAAACCGAAAGTAGAATGTTACTTTTCCGTTTCCGTGGTGAAATATGTCCTAAACTCTTCTCATTCTGAGGCTGAAATTAATAGACCGTACTCAGCTCAGACACAAGACAATTAGAACGAGACGGATTTATGTCAGAGCATATTTGTGTCTCGTTTTAACCTCTATCTCGAGTCAGAGCACACTCTATAGATCTCAATACTAGACCCGTGCCCAGTAGTGGTCCAGCAATGTGGTGAGATATTCATGATGATGAAAATATTGATGAAGAAGAAAATGATGATGATGATAATGATGATGATAGTACCACTTTAAATATATATATTGGATTAGATAGATTATTGTAAGCTGGTTTTAGATATTAGCTCTTTTCTAGGGGCATTTTAACAGCGGACAACAAAAATTTAGTATGTAAAAGACAAATATTATACGATAATAAATTGATATTACTTACTGTGGATGTATAAATGAAAAATTTAGGCAATATAAGTGTCCTGTGTAGCTAGTCTCAAACTATAGTGTTTAAGGGTCAAAGTATACTCGATACAAGGACTGGCTATGTGATCGCTTTTCAGAAACTAGAAGTAGGAATTGAAGTTTTAATGGGGAATAGGCGTGTGGTTTAATTTTTTGGAAAACATATTTAAACTATCCAATTTTTATTAATACATATAATACTTTATAATGACGTAGTTTAATGAGCCAGCAAGCCAGCAAAGCGCACATTGGTTAAAACGAAATATGAGGTCTAAAGACATCTAAACTACTGCAGTCACTCGTAGAGTCTCATGCGAAACGTCACAGATAACATGTTTTAATAGGCAGCAAACTTGCAGCAAAACAACGGCGTTTAAGTCTTTAGAATCGAATGACAGTTTTTTTTATAGGTACTTAATTCAATTTTTTTCTATAAAATTAAATAAAAAAAGTACATACCTACATGTGACCCTATTGATTACAGCATCGGAAGCTATGAGATTTAGGAAGTAATCTTAGAAATAGTCTGGCTCGTCGAAGCCAACTCAAAATCGCTGAGCAATACTTTAGCAGTGGTGTATCATGTCTCCTTTGACCCTAAATCCGCTTCCAAATTAACTACAAAGTATAATATTAGAGTAGAGGTTATTGTGAATTCTCTAATGAAAAAAAAGATGCATTTAAAATATATCATTTTATGTGTAATGTACAGCATATCAAAACTTTTAATCGATTTGTAAATATATTTGGGATCTATTTTATATTAGAGTAAAATGTCTCTTTGACGGTAGTCGATATTTTGTAAGGTATTGAATTGATTAGCGAAATTTAGAGAGTTTTAACGATTTTTAACAAAGCCATATCGATAATTAAAAACACATTTCGAAATATGTCTGTATTCAGTGTTAAACCATTTAAGAAAAATGAAGTAGAAAAAAATAATAAATATATTTCGCTTGTTAATTTAATATCCTTATATTTTTAATGTATAAAATATAAATCGTCATGAATATTACGGTGAAGAATCTCTAATCAATGTTGAAACTAGCTGATTGGCAATAAATTATTAGAGAATTATAACATTAATTAGACATCAGTGTTACGAATATAGGAAGAATTGTACAGTTGTGTAAATACCTAAAATCCTATTGATTTAGGTGCTTAGCTAGTAACATGTTTTGTTGCCATATTAATGTTACGAATATTATTATTTATAATAATTATAATTAAGTCATAAATTAATCGATAATAATTATTATGTGATACAGATTTAGTAGGCTTAAGTTACTGCGAAATATACTGCATTATTTATATACATTTATTTAAAACAATTTTATATTCGCCAACGTCGATGGAGTTAGAACAGAGACGCGCACTCCATAATATACTTAGGCAAAACGCACTGCCAGCCCTATTATTTGAAATTATTACTTTCAGGCTTGTATTTAGTATTAAATTAATAAAAACCACTTAAATTATATTTGATTAATGTAGGCAGAGAAATAAAGTAAAAATACAATAAGTGTTGCGATTAATATAGTCTATACTTAACAGTTTTATTTGCCCTTGCGCAGAACCGGTTAGAATTAAGAATTTAACTCACGTAAAAAATGTATGTAGAATTATCCTACTTTGAAGGAAACCCAAAGCACTTCTGTTAATATTATTAGGATTAATAGTGACTTTTTTTGAAAGCCCGTTTTACTATGGTCATTTCCTGAAACATAAAATTTGAAAATACGCGTTGGAATCTGTATTTAGGATGATCTCTACCAGTTTCCAAGTTGGAACTTTAAAATTAATTATAACTTAGTAGCACTCAAGGTCCAAATATCTAAATTCCAATTGGATTTCTCATATGTATTTAAAATTATTTTTTTAGTTAATTTCGTATGAATTGAATTAACAAAAAAAATTTTTAAAATTATTATTATTGTCAAAACTTTGTTATTTTATATCTTAGTGATTGATTTAAAAAATAAGACTAATTAATTTAGCGACGAGTTGGCTTAAATTTAAAGAAATTCCAAATTAATTGCAATAATAAATACGTAAAAGTTATAAAATCGAAATTATATTAATTGGGGTTAATGGATCACCATTTAATGGTGATTTGAGGTGTATTTTGAATGCGTTGTAAATTATTAAATTGTTGAAGTCGATGAGGACCATGGAATCTGTCACGGTGTTAGACTTATCGACAAAAATCATTCTCCCAAATGAGTTTTAAACATTGGTAAAACAATTATCGAAAAATGGCAACGGACATACAGTCAGTGAACACAGTTCCGTCGTGATACCGGTCTCAATATTTATTTTATCAGTATTCATTTGACAGGAATAATGAATTTGAATGGTCATATGAAGGTAAAGGTTAATGTATTGAGGTGTCATTCCAGCCGAGAAGAACCAGCAAAAGCAAAATGTCCATCATCACCCAAACGAAGGTCTTAAAAAAGGTAGGTACCGGCTTCGATTCCTAGCAAGGGTAGGTACTATGGGAATTTCTGATTCGTTTTGTTCAGATCTGATCTAATGGGAGACTTTGGCCGTGGATAGTTACAAAACCGTGCCATCAAGCTTTCCTATATAACTGTAATGACTGTCTGAACATTGTCTACAATAGTGATTGAAAAAAATATTTGCATACGATTTTACTACTAAGCTCTATTTGTATAAACTCTATTTGTGTTCACCATCGCATCTTGAAACTCATTATACAATATCAATGAAATTAATAGTTGCAAAATCACTTAGTTCGTCTCTACTAGAGGTATTTAATTATATAGATATATAGGTGCAGTATTTAATACTGCTGCAATGAAAAATAGATAATTATTTGCGTGGATAAGTTGACACGAAATGGATCCCTAATCTATTGTAAATAATATCATTGGACAGATAGTGTGTTTATATTATGAGAAATAAATTCTGTACCATACACTACTTGTTTTATTTTCATTCTCTCATTTATACCATCTCATTCTAGGTACAAATGTTTTGTTTGTGCTATTTTATAATATGTTATGCTTGATTGCATTCTACGTTGCTAAAAATGCAGAGCAAATGCAGCGTCCTATTTTTGTCAACATTGCTTTGCAGAAAAATGGCAGAAGCAGCAATTTTAAAATAGCATTAACATACAAATTCTGAATCTGCTAAAAGTATTTCGCATGGAATTCTTTTTGTATTTGCCTACATATTCTGCAAAAATACAGCACAGAGTACCTTCACGACCTGAGACCTCCTTTTAGGATATATTTTATTCATACGCTTTATTGTCTGAACAGTCTCTCGTAATAATGGAGTGTATGATACATTACTTCTTGTCTTTACCCATTTTCATTGTTTGGAGACAAGGTAATATTGTAAGACTTACTTTTGTTGAATCAAGGAAGACTATAAGAATTTGTATTGGGTCCATGAAAGCTGAAACATCGAGGTACTCCGAAAAAATTTCGTAAGTATAAATCTTTTGGAAGAGCTACGTTGCAGACTTCGTAATCTTGATTTCAGGGGGTCTACTCTAATTCAACGAAAAACGAAATATCGATCGAAGTTTCACGTATTTCCTACCACGGTTCGTTTTCGTTCCGCAACTTCGTCCGAACGAATTGAAATACACACACACAAACAAATACATAGTGTCAGAGTAAAATACATAAATACGAATTCATCTCTTAGGGTGGTTTTGTTGTTAAATGAAATCTATACGGCTATGAAAGGCATAATAGGTAGGAACCTTACTATTATAATGTGTTCGACGTAATCGTGGTCACGACACGACTGACAAACAAAAACAATAACTCACGAGTATATTATAAGAATCAGTCCATTGACTATTATGTTAAATTGTGTAAGTAAGGTATTTACTCTGACTTTACCATTAGACTTGAATGTAAAGAAAATTGCAAACCGACTTTATAATAAAATGATTTATACTATTTAGACAAATAGTTCTAACTAACTTTCTAAGTTAAAGCTCGTTTTGAAATGTTCCAAAGCTATTTACGAGTAAAGCAGTAGGTATTTTACACGCCATTGGGCCAGTCAGACATAGATCTTGTTATTTGTTTAATTGCTAACACAGTACATATAGGTAATATAGGTAGACAAATATGTTACTGACCAAAATTTGAATAGGTAATAATTGATAATTCGACTTGAATAAATATTTCAATACTTGGGATAATTTTAGCCCCAACAAGACAACGGCTAGTTGAATAATAATTCATGTCTTAAGTTTAGAACCGCTATTCAGAACATAAAGTTGAAATCTATTGACGTCTCAGCATCGAGTAAATAAGACCTAAACTATTACTTAACTGGTCTAGATGGACTTTTATTCGAACTCAGGGAGATAAATAATTTACCTACTAAAACTAAAGGCACTTTGAACATACCTACATACTCGTACGTAGGTACATCACCGAATCTTTCGATTAACAGGGAATAAGTATTCCATTTTATAGCTCATTTATGCTAATGCACTAGTTACTTAGATTGTTACTTAGTATTTAGATATTGATTTAAGTCTACTGAAAATATATTTACATTTCCTAGCTTAATAAAAGCAATTTCTATCTCATTTGTATGGAATTTAATTCGCTTGACAATCTGTTGCATTAGATGATTTGCAATTCAATAAACTGTTCTGGATATTGCGCTGTCCTGAATTGGTATATAGTCTCGAAGTAATTACTATAACCTAGCTGTTTTAAGTCTACGGCTTCTCCTTTTCGGGTGCTGAGGTTCGCATCCTAAGTACCTACGCACCTCTAAATTTTCAGAGTTAGGTATGTGCGTTTTAAGAAATTAAAAATTATTTTCTTTAATGGTGAAGGAAAACATAAACATCGTGAAGAAACCTTCATGGCTGAATACTCTTCACAATGTTCTCAGAGGTGTGTAGAGTCTATGAATACGCACTTGGTCAGCGTTGTGGATCGCATGGTCCAAAACCCTTCTCACTCAGAGAAAAGATCCGTGTTGAGTGGATCGCGCGATGGGTTGAGATGATGAATTGCTTTACTTTAAGTTTAAAATAATATAGGTTGAGACTATTTTATGTTAAACATAACAGCTCTTTATTTTTTTGGTACAAATAACCAACGATTATAGAGCAAAATAAAATATACTTTTCAGACGATAGGCGGGCATCGGATGAGGTAATATTAAAGTTTGGTCATCCAAAAACTGAGAAATTGGTTCCCAAGATGGGAACCTATTTTGCATCTTTTGGTTCTCAATCTTTAACGGTAACTGAAAACTTACCTATGTGGTGTAATGGAAAAAAATTCAATGAATAAGGAAAAGCTTAATGCCACAATTAAAAATATTGGATATTCGAGGTGACCTCTGACATTTGCAACGCTTAATTAGGTATAGACCGGGGTAGATCCCTTTAAAAATAATAAAAAGTGAAAAAAAATAGTAGTAGGATGAAACCCATTAGAAAAGGAGGGGAATATTATAAAAATGAAAGGAAAAATAATTTACGGGCGATCTGAGGTCGGGAAGGGGTGGGGGTGAGTTTTTAAGGGGAAAAAACGGTTTTTCTCGATTTCCGGCAAAACTAAAAGTCCTATCGAAAAAAGTCAAATGGCAAAGTTGTAGGTAATAAAAAGATCTAAAACTTTTGTATTTACACTTTTTTCACATAACCTCAAAATTTATGTGAAAAATTCAAAAAACCAAGTTTTTGGTTTTTTATTTTTATCTTTTACAAAAATTATTTTTTTTTAACGAAATTTGGTGAAAACTTACCTTCTTATGTCCCAAATACGCTGTAATTTATTTGATTAAAAATATTTATTTTTTCACCTTATTTTGAATTAATATCGAAAAAACACCCTAATTTTGAATCGAAAAGTCACCCGTCAAAATCTCAGCTTTTTTCAAAAAGTTGGTATGTTTTCTATTCGTTGAAATCTCTATTTTCCGATGGTGAAAAAAAAAATATATGTTACTACAGTAAATCTTCTCAGAAAATAATTTCAATCTTTAGGTTATGTTACGTTAAGCATACTATTTTTTAAAGAAAATATTACGATTTTAATGTTTGAGTTGATTGATACAGATAAAAATGTTTGTTTTATTTTTAAAAAATAATTTTTTTCTTTAAAAAATATTTTTTTTCTTTAAAAAAGACTTATTCAGGCTTTTAAGGTCTAATATCCTAGCTGTTAATTTAAAAAAATACAGTTCGTTGAAATATTCAAGTCTTTATACAAGTAATACCACGTTTATGCTTTACACCTCCGTGAGCAATACTTCATCCGCTTGACAAGATGTCGGATTATGCGAATCGCAATTCAATAACTCGGATATGTTGGCGTATGAATTAGAATTAGTATGTTGAGGTCGCCGTGTCGAGCCGTGTCAGCTTCGTGACTCGCGGATTGTTTCCTCTTGAGCTGGGAGTACACAGAGGAAGGAAAACCGTGTCTACGTATTTTGTATGTTAGTTTGCCGTGTTAGAGTCAGATGAATCTACATTTTCTCAATTTTACAGGAGAGCAAAAAATAGGATGATTTGCCTCTTCAATCTTTATTTACCAGTTATTTAAAAGAAATAATTATAATTTAAGAGTAATGTATACTTAATATTTTTAAGCTATTGCATAGCTTCTATCGCGGGCCTTGAGCGTGGAGGCCGAATCCAGAAATTCCGTAACGAAAATAACCTGACGCGGGACTCCTGTCACCGCTAGATGGCGTTGATAAAAAATGCCATGCAATAGCTTTACCGCGGCAGTCCCCGAGTCCTACACGTCTTTTTTTTTGGAATTTGTGATATTATATTGAATAAATTGTCGTTTTGGTAGTTTGTGACCAGTTTTATGAAAAAAAAAACGATTTTTGAATTTTTCGTAGATACGTCCATCTGGCTTTTACACCGCGATTATTGATGTCAGCAAAACAATAGACTTTTAGAACTATTATTATACGACTAGCTTGTACTGTGGAGTTGTTGGCTTGCCTATATGAAATTAATCATTTTATTCATCGTCCTATTAATATTATAAATGCGAAATTTTGGATTTATGGATGGATGTATGATACTTACTCAATTACATCGCAACGACTGAACCGATTTGGCTGTTTGGTACAGAGATAATAGTCCGGAATAACACGTAGGCATCTTCTAGGCAAGCGCGTTACACCTTAGACCACATCATCACTTTCTATTAGGTGTGATAGTGGTCAAGTGTGTGCCTTTAATGTATAAAAAAGTGCAGCAGTACTTAATATGATCTATTCTGTGGTCTCCACTCAATCTCCACTTACTTATTAATTTTCATAACGTGTCTCCATTATGAAATGACTGTATTATAACTTCCTTACACTGAAATCTCTTTGCGAATAGAAAATGTGTAATACATCATCGATTGTACGATGTATCCTCAGCCTTACTACAATACGTTGTTGCGATACCGATCGACATATGCCACAATCGAAGCATGTGAACTTTTAAAGCTCTTGACTTCAAAAACTTTCTTGAATCTATAAAATTTAGCTAAAACATTTGGCTAGACATAAAACCATATGATTGGATATTCTGCAAGCGATTGGTAGTCTTGATGGAGTAAAATAATTTTACAACTATGTTGATTATTATTATAATAACGAAACTATTTAGGAAAAAATGAGCCTCGGAACATCTGCACTGGTAGTATGGGCAGGAGATAAAAGTTTTATCCCCCGATTTTATCCACTGACAGGGGATAAAATTATCTTTCCCTATGCTAAAGCATGGCGACAGGTGAAAGGAAAAATATATTCCTATAAGAATATCCACTGTGGATATTATTTCCACCGTTTTGCTCATGCTCGACAGGTGGATAAAAGAGAGCGAGGGGATAAATATTTTATTCTTTCCCCGGGGATAAAATTTCTCCCGCCCATGCTACAAGTGCTGAACTACATCATACACTAGGTAACTATAAAGTGGGTAGGTTAGGCGTAGGTAAGATTTTAAAATCATAATATGTATGCTGTCGGATATTTTCATACAAACAGTATATCCAAAAAAAGCAAAAAGTCTGTTTCATTGAGGTAAGTAATTCAAAATTGAAAATTATTTATTTCATCTAGGCCAACTTAATTTAACAAAATATTTTTACACATCGTCCAGCTTGCCTTGCTGAAAAAAAAATGGTGTGCAAATAAGGTATTAAAAACTTATCGTCTAATGGACGCCATAATATCCACTAAGATCCTGTGTTAGCTTTTTCATAATGAAATATTTTACAGTAAGTTGAGATGAGAAAATTCCTTGCAGTTTTCTTGGATGATCGCAGATTACAGCCGAAATGCTCGCTCCAACCGCGCCGCACTTACCGCACATATATCTACGATACTATTTTCGTTACCAGCATGTGTCGACCGCATTGTCTTGTCTTCTGAAAGCAGCAGCCACTTATATTCTACGCATAGGTAAATGTTGTAAAAGAATAATCAGTTGTCTCAACCGATATACTTTCACTACTGGTACCCTTGCAAGGATATCGAAAGGTTAATACTTTTTATCAATGACAATTTTTCTTTGACTATTATCTCGCCTGATAGTAAGCAAACACCAGTCTTGAAGAAATGGGCTAACTTGGAAGGGTTAGAGCAGTTTTAATTTATTCCCATATTAACCATCATACCAGAGCTATAGACACAGAATTTTCACTGCTGAAAGAACTCTTACACTTTGTGGCCTGTGCGGCTTTGCAGTGTACGTAATATGCGATCAGCTTTAATACTACCTACCGACATGGAAGCTTACACAAACTTTTGTTATTAATTTAACTTTAGATGCGCATGCTTAAACTTTTCTTGTTCGACGTAGTGTGTTGTTAACAGGTCACAGAATGTTATAGCCGCGTCAGTATGAATAATAAGGCCTGTGGTTTGTTGAATTAATGCAATTCACAAAGAATCTCGCTGCAAGTAGACCTTCTCCGCCAACGACAAATATGGTAAACTAACTATTGCCCGTGATTTCGTACGCGTGAATTGAGGTTTTTTAATTCCCCCTAAAATCATAAAGATCCATCTATCCATACATCCAAACTTTCACTAGGATGCATGTTTCTATTTTTATACTAAGTGATTTATATCACTTAGGTGTCCTCCGCAATTTGCTGTAAACCTGTAACTAACTATTAAAGCCTCAGCAGCCCAATAATTGTCAAAGGTGCAGACTGTAAACTGAAAGGTTTTTGGTTCGATCACACCACACCCATTGCCAAGCCAATATTAGCCAAGTTGATCTTGACTAATAATATTCTATTTTACCCTCTTAGGGGCTGAATTTTCAAAAATCTTTTCTTAGCGGATGCTTATAGTAGGTATCCGTATGCCCAGCCATCCATCTGGTGGTTTGAGCTGAGCGTTGATAAATCAATCAGTCAGTTAGTCAGTCACCTTTTTCTTTTATATATTTTGAAGACTAAGTAACGATATAATAGATATAGTTATAATACGTAATCATGTTCTGTAAATGAAATGCTATTATCCAGAACCGCCTATTTAACGCCTACATTCTAGAGTAACAGCATAGTTAGATATTAATATTAATAATGTCCTCGAGAGTCTAGACTATTATTTTTGCTCCTCTAAAATAGATCGAAGCGGGCACTAACCCAAGTCTGCTATGTAACGGTACGAAGACGCAGTAATATCTGAGATCAAAGAATGACAGTAAGTGATTGATGTGGAACCACTCTGTAACTCCTCATGGCTTCTATGCGCGGGACGTTGATACAATCTCTAATAGTTACAAGTCTAGAATAAGAGTTATTGATGTAAGTTCCATTTTGTTATAACCGACTTTTTAACCGACTTACTTTTACTTTTTTAACCGACTTCCAAAAAAGGAGGAGGTTCTCAATTCTTCGGAATCTTTTTTTTATGTAAGTTCCCCGATTAGTCGAAGACACCTGGATCGATTTGGAAAATTATTTTTTTGTTTGAAACGGTATACTTCCTAGGTGGCCCCATTGTCATCAGGTCAGGATCTAATGATGGGATCCTGGAGAAATCGTGGGAACTCTTTAAATTTGATAGGTACAATTGATATACTTTGTAGTGTGTATATTAGCCGAGCTGAATTTGATCTTCGATCACAGAAGAACAAGAACTTGACTAATAGTAGGCTTGATAACTCATACAACCTTTAAATTGATACCAAACACTAAATAGTTTCTAAAGAAAATGGAGTAATATTTTGTTCGAAAAACTGAAAAAAAAAAATTGATCTTTTTCACAAAATCAGTTTTTCGTAGTTACAGTACATTGGATGCCCCTGATAGATTTACTGGATAGATTTGCTAACATCCTCAGTTCTAAAGTATTCTAAGACGCAGTAGTGTCGGCATTAACCGCACAATTACATGAGACTCCGCGTAATGTGACGCCTAGTCTACTCAAGTGTTAACCACAATCACATCGCGACATGAAAAAACAATCAAAACATACACTAAAGGCTACTGTTTGCTTGTAATAACAAAATTCGTGTAAACTGATACTATGTTGTGTTGAGATTGCTTCAATAATTTAAACATCAATTTCGCAATCTTAAAACAAGATTAAATTGTCGTAAACGGTCATTCCAAATGAAAAATATGGCGTCTTGTAGTCGCCATATTGAATTTTGATTACTGTAACGTTTTTAGTGACACTCCCAAGATTAATACAAACGGATTGACGTAAGAATCATCAAAATCGGCCCACGCCTTTATTCTGCAGAGCACCGCAAACATACTTACATATATACATACATAGACAGATAAACATTACCCTCCTCTGCTTTGCGCAGTTGGGAGAGAAGCACTGCGGGTAGCGGAATTTTGATTTTGGCGGGGTCACTGTCTCTCTAGTGACCGATATAAGCATAAAAAATATATGTTTACGTATCAATTCAGTTATTTAAACGAATTATTTACAGTCGACGCAATAAATAATTCAACCGAAACATGAACACGAAATTGATTGAAAAGCGTTCACCAATCGTTTATTAAAACCACAGACAATCGTCCGATGTTAAATAGCAACGATCGGTGAAACAAAAACGATATCCATAAACCTGTTTTTATGCCTATATGTAGAGATAAAATTGTGTGAAAACTAAAATTACATGAAAGTTCGAGGAGTGGTAGATGAGTGCTAAGTTAGTTGGAGTAAGTCTGAATCTCGGTCCACCAAGTGCAGGGGTCTATCAGCGCTGCGCTATTCGAAGTAAGGTCCACACTTCAGTACCTTGGGACCCCAACTACTGGCGATTCTTCGAAGTATGTGCCCGGCTAGTACCACTTCCGCTAAAATTGATTGCACCAGTCAGTGTAACGATCGCAATGACCTCTGATTTTCTGATTTTCTGAATTTATAGCGTTCTTGCTGCATCAATGCATTTTAACCAATAGTGGGAGAGTACTAGCCAATCAGATGTCATTACGATCGTTCCTCTGATGTATTCAATTCTAGAGCATACTATTACAGCTTCGCGACTCGATGAGCTATTTTGCTAGCAAAGAATACTACTACAGCTTTGCGACCCGATGAACTATTTCGGTAGCTCTGGTTACCCTACGGATCTCCTCACTTCTGATTCGATCTCGTAGGGATACTCCGAGCAAATTAATAACATCATATTTTTTATTTTATTTGCCTCGGGCCGGGCTTTATAAAAACAAGCCACTCGGCTAGGATGGCTAATATCCGCGAGCTCGTTGAACGCTAAAGGTTAACAACTCGACTGCTCGTAAACTCACAAACTACTATAGGTAGTAGATAGTTATTTTAAATTAAAAAGCACTACGTTGTTCAAGTACCCTCTTACATGAGAATTAATTTTTTTTTTTTAAATCTTTAATTGGAAGGCTTTGATCATGAAACTTTTTTAGTAGGTAGTTTTAGATCTAGATTCTAGAATAATGGAAAAATGTTATTAACATTTGTATGGAGAAGTGTGTGTTAAGTGTAACTTTAATGAATACCGTAGGTTTATACGTATAATAGGCCCTTGGATACATGGCCCATACCATATCTATAAATTATGTTGTCATACAATTTACTTTTTAATAGTGTGTAATTTTTTGTTAGTGTAAAAGCGACATTAAACTAGCAAGTATCAGTTTGCAGAGCTAATGTGAAATGTGTGTCAACATTATTTAGCCTCTTGCATGTAATACGATGCGCGCTAATTGTCTTCAGGGTAACGAGGTACTAGACGACCAGTATAATAATGTTTTGTTCACACCAAAATATATGGAGATTCTCTTCACTTTAGTGTTGACGTTTAATATAACGCGCTGCATAAATAATTAGGTTTATTCTTTCATTCATTCAATACAAATACCTGTATCTATATTGTATATATTGTTTTATTATAATAATGATATGGTGTACCCTCATTTACGAAGATGCACCTTCAAAAATTCCTAGTAGGGGGTCTTCCAAGCTTGTATCAAGCATTAGAGATCGTCTGCAAAGTTATGACAGCCTGCGCAAGTTTTAAACATCTGTGGTGCACTCGAACTCTACCGCGAGCCAAATTACTACAGCGCCATCTAGTTCAATATATATACAACGATCTTTAACCCTCGAGTGAAGATCATCAGCGCATTTCTTTTAAACAATTTCCTTATGAATAGGAAACTTAATTTTTTTCAACATTCATGACTAAGATAGGTACCGACTTTAACTTTTTATCATATTGTAAACTTAGTGTGACAAAGCCTTATGCCCATAACTATGAAGTTTCATATTACAAACGCTTTCTCTTCCTCATTCAAGATGGTTCTGAATGCCTTTATCAATTTATTACTCGTAAATGTTAATCCTCTTCAATCCATATAATCATTTTAACGAGGCGAATAAAGTTTCGTACCTATCTACTAGATGTATGGCGCATCGAAACGTGACTACTTGTGAAGCTCACATACACGCTTACATACACTTCTTCGTCTGTTTCGTTTCTTTTTGACGTGCTTGTCTAGAAGATGCGTATTCACTCTTACATTCACACATTATAGTTAGTAGGAAAAACGGATGCCGGTTGAATAGTTCTTGGGCACACTCTCCAAAATATATCTTGTAGAACACCGACAGACAGGCAACCTTGCGCAGATGTTCCAGACTTTGGAGTCTGGAGTTAATCAGCGATTCGTCGCCTATGAGTCTTCTGGCACGTCGATCCACCGAAACTAAAGCAGCGAGCTGGTACTTGGCTGAGCCATCCCATAAATGGCTGCAGTACGCCATGCACGATCGAACTTGTGCTTGATACGGAGTAAGAAGCTGTTCGGGCGGGCAATGTAAAGGCCAAATTGGACGGTTAATTTTTCGAGATTTTAGAAATAACTTGTAGTCCCCTCCCTCCATGGTCATCCTCATTACTGAGGGTCGCGATCCTTGACACGGATCACCTTCCCCCAAACGATGTTTTTCCAGTTCGTTCTATTTTGCGCATTTTGTAGAGCGGCGTGGACAGATGTTCCGAGTGCAGTGCTGATCTGATCGGACCAACGCATAGGGCTACGTCCTCTTGGCTTTTTCTCTTCTACCTTGCCGGTTACCAGTAGCTTTTCTAGGTTTCTAGGGCTACGGCGGGCAATGTGTCCGAAGAACTCCAAGGTGCGCTTGGGAGTGAGACATATGGTCAACAGCTTGGTTGTTATTTTTAGCACTTTCAGAATAGATGCGTTGGTCTTAAATGCAGTCCAGGGTATCTTCAGCACCCTAACTAACTTGTAGTCATATGATCTTAATTAAAGGCAATTATTTTGAAAACACAGACAGAAACGTTTCAGCTTAATTCACATAGATTATGCCCGAGTAACTTAAACCCAGATAAGTATATAAATGCGGTTATCGCGAAACGGGAGAATTCAATAAATCTCTTTAAAACTATTTGTCTTGGAATCGAAAGCTCCGCAAAGTTCTACCGAAGTTGAACGTAGCGGCAATTCATAGAATTTGCATTTAAATAGCTCGCCCGTGTACGACAATGCAATTTGTCAAATTGCTGTATTGAAGGCACTTAGATCTGGCTTCGACTTAGGCGAGATCTCATTGTTTGAGTTGTAAACTGAGTTATTGGGTAGAAAATGGTAACAAATGTCTCAGGAGTCAGGGCTATCCTCCTTTTCTTTTTCTGTTTTTTTCTTAGACTGTAAGTATAAATAGTCACTTCTTATTTTCTTTGTTATTAGATTTTCAATAATTTTATTATATTATGCATAATAGAATGTTATCATCGATCTACGTCCCTACAATGACTTTCGATGTTTTCACAGTATATAAATGTCGCCTAGTGCAGACACATATTGTGATTTACGTACGTATATTATAAATGTTATGGTATATCGCTTTTAACGGCTAACATCAATTTATTGTTCCCGATTGGTAAGCCTTCGAAGCTTGATTTATAAGGTAGCACATACCTATCTGGATAGGTAGATAGATGGAAAGCTGGAAAGGGGTTTATCAACTGATTGTGTACTAAACCACTAACAATATATTACGGAAAAACCTGGGGAAGTCTTTGAACACTTTTAGTTCGCAAGATACCTTCCCGCTATTGGTTAAAATCCATTGATGCAGCAAAAAATAATAACAGCCATTAATTCAGCCAATTAGAGGCCCTTGCGATGTTCACTCATGCAATCACTCATGTTTAAGCTATTATATTGTGAAATTTCATCAAAATTCGTCTAGTAGTTATTGCGTGAAAGAGTAACAAACATCGATTCATCCTTTCCACAAACTTCCGCATTGATATAATATTAGAAAGATTTTAAATTATAACTAGGTATGTAGTTTTCTTGTCGCGTCATGTTTTATTATTACCAATGCAACTATCGAAAATGAAAAATCATTTATACCTACGATATACTTAGCTAATTAAGTACAAAATAATTCATGAGCTTTGTCTCTATATTGGGCTTTAAGATCGAAATCAACGGATATGATGTTAAGGCTGCAGCTGATTGAACGATAAATTTTATCTTTTTTAACCGACTTACAAAAAGGAGGAGGCAGGGGTACTTTCCCCCTAAATTATAGGGATTTATTAACTATCGATTACCAATTGGTATGCTTGGCCTAAGCATACAAGACTATACTAGATTATAGAGCTCCAGGTTCTAGCTCCTGAATCCTGATGCTGCAGGGTTAGAGGAATTATGAGGCTTTGGAATTGATATTGTTGGTATACATACCTGTAGGTATGGTAAATCCATCTAAGTACAAGTATCTATCCTAGATATGTGAAATCTACAAAGGGTAAGGGTCAAATAATTTTAATAGCCTATTAATGTAGCTGACTATTGTTTTTCTAAGTATATAAGTACTGTACAAATAACAAACGATCTAAAGTGTTTTATAAATAGACATTACTCTATCGAAATAGGAATAAATCACCGGCAACAATTCTCGAACGATAAGCCACGATTGTTAAGAAAAGTCACCCTCCCGAGCGCTCCTCATACGCACGTAATTTTTTTTAAGATTAACCAATCAAAAAAAGATATGATATTTAAGCAAAATATTAATAAGCCTCAATAGCCTAACGGGTGGGGTGGGGTGGTAGGTGTGGGCTGAAATGGGCTGAAAAGCTCGACGGTTCGACGCCATCCGTTGCATTAGGTAATGTCGTCCAACTCCTAACAAGCTTTTCCCTTATTTTGTCGCGAAAGGAAAGCATTACTCAAATTAAGCTTGTTTAAGATTCTTTAAGCCTATAAGGGCTCCGAAGTTTTTTCGGTACCCTAAAAAAATTATACGAATAAGAAAAAGAATTCTTTAAATTACCTTAATACACGCGGTCAACGTCGCAGGCAGTAGCTAGCGTTCAAATAAAATTCAAAGTTCGTACGTATGGAGCGCGCTAGGGAGAAAGTTCTCTTAAGCATGTGGCCAGCCTAAAGCAGTCGACGACAGGCGCCATATTATGATAACGCTATTTAAAATTTATTGATTAAGTAACCCGGCACGAGTCTCATTAGCTTAACAAAGGCATTAATCAGTTGCTTTCACGCGAGATTAACGTGAAACAAATTGTGGAGAGGTGCGTGGGCGGCCTACGAGACATGTTTACGGCCCTGGATTCGTTCTAGCGGACCGAGTGTCTTGACAATTTATTTATTAACAGTTCGGCTAAACACTTGTTTCATTTGAGACGATAATTACGATTATTGTTTTAAATTAATCTTGAATCTCTATATATAAATAAAAATCAATTGCCGACTGTATGAAAGATCACATGAGAATATGACAGTATGAACGATTTAGCTGTTTTTTTTTTTGTGTGTATGATTTCTTCTCTTTCAACAAGAAAATTTATTAAAAATCCATCAGAATATTTGGATGGTAGGTAGGTATATTTGTACAAAAACCTCAAAATTTCTTCTTTAGTAAAAGTGAGAAGCTATTTCTTTAGTAGGTAAAGGGCAGACTCCCCAGAAGATAAGAGTACCTACCTACCTAGTTATTGAGTACCTAGTTGAAGTTCACTGTAGTCATTTTTTATATTCAAAGTATCATTAACACAAACTTTTCAAACGTTTTAACTTTTCTGTCATTAACTCCCAATCTACTTGTAGCATATTACACAATAAAAAAAACGCTTTTTTTTAATCTAAAGAGTTCTGTCAAACTGAATCCCACGCATTATTAGTACGGCAGTGCTTTTAAGTATAAATTTTCCATCAAAGGCCACGAGAGAAAATGTACATTTTTTTTTTCATTATCTATATAATATATAAAATTCAAAGTCCTGACTGACTGACTGAGATATCAACGCACAGCCTAAACTACTGAAGTTAGAATCTTGAAATTTTTACAGTTGGTTCCTTTTATGACGTAGGCGCACACTAAGAAAGGATTACTTATTGGAAATTCCACCCCTAAGCGGTTTAAATAGGGGATGGAAGTTTATATGAAATTCCGTCATTTTTCAAGCTGTTTCCGTCAAAGTTGGTATTTGAGCTTTCAGTTAAAAATAAAAAAGTACATGTGTCACAGTTTTTGAAAATTCCACCCCAAAATCTAATTCCACGCGGATGAAGTCGTGGGGGCAAAAGCTAGTTATGAAATATATGTATAGTAGGTTTACATAAATACATAATAAGTATAGCAAATACGTTGATTGTGTGATCAGACTCAATTTTATCCATTATTTTATCAGAAAAATCAAAGCATTTTACTCTGTACCTACCTAAATGTGTGAATAATGAGTAAGTACATACATACGTGAGCTTTATGAAACTACGCTATTTAAATACCTTGATTGCGACAGCGTGCAGTTGTGTACCCAGCTTAAGGTGAAAGAAGTTTCGTTCATTAATTAACAGTTAAGGTTTGTATTCATCAGGCGCGTACATCCCACGTGCTCGGTGTCACGAAATGTCATTGATTTCACTGGAGATTAAACGTTTATTTATTCATATTACGTCAGCGGCTGCAGTTTGCCTTATTTTCCACCGAGCTGTCGTTTTTTTTTTTTTGGATTTAGGAATTTGATGTTGTCGCCTTCTTTATCGTCGAAATATTTAACAACTATGATCAATCTTTCATTATAGTCTGGAGGACACCTTTAGTGTCGTTATAATTCAAGTCTTTATGGAATAGAGTGTTATTAATGAACATGCCGCTTTTTTGGGTTCATCATACAATTAAGTCGCGTAGATAGGTTTTAAGCTAAATCTAAATAAGTATATAAAAGTAAAAGGTGAGTGACTGACTGATTGATTGACTGACTGACTGATTTATCAACACACAGCTCAAAACGCTGGCCGGATATGGGACGGACCAGACTGTTTGATATGCCGTAGGCATCCGCTAAGATAGGTCAATTTTCGAAAATTAAACCCTTAATGGGGTAAAATACGGGTTTGAAAAACGTGAGCGGAGTCGCGGGCAAAAAAAAATATATATTTACAGAAACTTACTGTATTCAGAGCCTGCTAGTACTCTGTTGTCCGATTCTTCTGTCATCAGCTTAAAAAAGGAAAGAACGTTTTAGAAAAATCAGTAGATAAGAACTCTCGGGCATTCAGGTTACCTCACGATATTTTGCATCACCATAAAAGCAAGAGCTATTAAATTTACTTTAATGCACAACTCCGAGAATATAGAGATATGTGCATTGGATTCGAACCACGGACTTTTGAGGAGGCCGAAGTCCTAACCACTGGGCTATGACTATGACCGCTATGAACTTGAAATCGATTTATTAAAAAACTAGCTGTGCCCACGACTTCGTTCGCGTGGAATAGTGACTTTTCGGGCAGCATATTTTGAATTACATATACCGTCGACGCTCAGGCGCGAGGCGTGTAGTACGTACTCTGTACGTTAAAAATGTTCGCCGTGATTCTTTAAAATGACATAACTTTTTTATTTATGAACCGATTGACATGAAATAAACACTAAATATTAAGTGAAGCTTACTACAATATATTAGTGAAAACCGTATCTAAATCGAATAAGCCGTTTCTGATATTAGCGTGCACAAACACACAGACAAACAGACAAACAGACAAAAAAAAAATAATTACAATTTCGGGTTCGGCATCGATATAATAACAACCCCTGCTACTTTTTTTTTATATATTTCCATTGTACAGACACCACTTTTCTACAATTTTATTATATGTATAATTGTATAGATATATTGTCTGCAAGCGACGCCACGAGCCACAAATTAGAAAAGGTTACATTATCAGCAGAGGCGTAACTACAGGGTGGCATGACGGCAAAATGCCACGGGCCCCAGCCGGCAGGGGCCCCTGGTCAGAGAGGGCCGGAAGCTCAAGATGATCATAACATTTATAGCCATTCCTGTGACTACGGCTAGTGCCGAGCGATCATTTTCAGAATAAAAATTGATATAAACTAAACTCTTTGGGACAAGAAAGGTTACGCACAGTGGTAAATTTACCAAATGGCTGATTTGACTGGAGCCTAGGGCAGCAGATTTTAGGGGCGGCGAATTTGGGGCCAAAATTTTTATTTATGTCTTACAGAAATTAAAAAGATACATATTTGTAATACCTAAATGTCATTAGGTCCACAAACACATTTTAAAATAACCCCAATAACAATAACTAAATAGTTGGTAGGGCCGACTTTACCTACGATGCCGAGTGTGCGGCGCATACAAGCGTAGTGTCTCAAGCGCCAAAAGTACAGGACTAGATATGGTGTAGTGCAGAATAAAAAATTTCGCGCTCACTTCGTTCGTGAAAATGTCGCTTTTACGTTGCTATTGTAGGTGCCAAGAATGAACTACTAAGTGCCGTAATGTATTCATAAAAAATTTCGCGCTCGCTTCGCTCGCGAAAATGTCACTTTTATGTTGCTATTGTAGGTGCCAAGAATAGACTACTAAGTGCCGTAATGTAATCACAAAAAAATTCGTCGCTTTTACGTTGCTATTGTAGGTGCCAAGAATGGACTACTAAGTACCGTAATGCAATCATAAAAAATTTCACGCTCGCTTCGCTCGCGAAAATGTCATTTTTATGTTGCTATTGTAAATGCCAAGAATGGACTACTAAGTGCCGTAATGCAATCATATAAAATTTCGCGCTCGCTTCGCTCGCGAAAATGTCGCTTTTACGTTGCT
Source organism: Hipparchia sbordonii (assembly GCA_038048805.1). NCBI lineage: Eukaryota > Metazoa > Arthropoda > Insecta > Lepidoptera > Nymphalidae > Hipparchia > Hipparchia sbordonii. Next base: position 12,306,287 of record CM076099.1, on the reverse strand, counting down.
ATTGTAGGTACCAAGAATGAACTACTAAGTACCGTAATGTATTCATAAAAAATTTCGCGCTCGTTTCGCTCGCGAAAATGTCACTTTTATGTTGCTATTGTAGGTGCCAAGAATAGACTACTAAGTGCCGTAATGTAATCATAAAAAATTTCGTCGCTTTTACGTTGCTATTGTAGGTGCCAAGAATGGACTACTAAGTACCGTAATGCAATCATAAAAAATTTCACGCTCGCTTCGCTCGCGAAAATGTCATTTTTATGTTGCTATTGTAAATGCCAAGAATGGACTACTAAGTGCCGTAATGCAATCATAAAAAATTTCGCGCTCGCTTCGCTCGCGAAAATGTCGCCTTTACGTTGCTATTGTAGGTGCTAAGAACGGACTACTAAGTGCCGTAATATTACTTTACGGCACTTAGTATAAATACAATACGCTCCGACTTAAAGGTTATTAGAAAATCAAGTAATTGTAATTGCGTTTGTATGTACCTACTTCACGTAGTGATTTATGAAAAAAATAAAAAATACTATCTCATTGGGTGAGCTTCTTTATATTGGGGGAGGGAGGGCCCCATCCGATGAATTTGCCACGGGCCTCAAACGGTATAGTTACGCCTCTGATTATCAGAGATTGGAATCTTAAGCGGCATTCTAACTGACTAGTATAAATTAAGACGTAGGTGTACATCAGAGTTTGGAAGTTATTTGAACAACCGACGATAATATGATTGATAAAAGCATTTTAGATTACGAAATAATTCTCTCCTTCAGATAATTATCAACTCGGTTAGAAAGTGCGTTCATGTATCAAGAACCATTACCTTAAAGTGTGGGTGTTTTATAGGGATTCGTGGAAATCTTAGCAGTGTTTAAATAAAGGGCTATAAAACAGCAGTTCTGAGTTTTGAGACTTTAAAGTTTTTTGATATGTGTGAAATTAGTTACGAGTAGGAAGGTATATTCATTAGTTGCCCTTAGCTATTAAGAACATACGCATGGTTTAAAAAATATTTTTCTTACAAAATTAACCACTTTATATCAACCCTTTCAGAGAATTTCAACAAATTCAATAATATTACTGATATTTTAAATAACCTAATTCAACTCTAATGCAAAAACAAAAAATTTTTTAAATGTGTATATTAACACCCCAGCCATATGGAATGTATTGCTTCAATTCAAATTCAAATTCAAAATTTATTTATTTTATGTAGGCTACCTTGTAGCACTTATGACATGTCATAAATCTACCACCGCACAGTGGTCTGGGAGCGGTCATAAGTCTGAAATATTGACCACAACCTATTTACAATTTCTGCTTGTTTAACCACTCACTAGTTCCCAAACAATACAAAACTATAAATAGATAACGCATAAGTTAACGTTATCATTAATTTTTCGACCTACGAAGTGAACACATCTTGTGCAACCAGTAAATTAGCTACTTAACGCGTCTTGAAAGTGATTTTGTTTTTTAGAAATTTCTCAGAATTGATGATTATTTACCTGATAAAACATTATAAAATTAACTGATAAGGGTATGTACTGTTATGTTTTTCTATTTTTGCTAATATGAAGACCTTAAATTCACGTAAATTTAGGTGTAAAGCCATGCGTGTTTTTTGAGTTATTATTTTAGCAATTCGTATTTTCACTAAGAGATTTGACTATGTTACCCCGATCGGCCCCGAATGATTTTCATATGGTTACACAGCTAAAGTAGTGTAGTTTAAGGAACACTATCATTTGTCTGCCCGTTTTTGCCCGTTTTTTTTTTAAATAATATTATAACGCGAAGAGCAAGGAAATGAAAAATATTTGTTTAATTGGTTTAAGGTACTTTTTACCAGTTAACTTCTTTACAGATGGATTTGATGGAGATTTGGCTCACAATTAGTGATTCTCAGAATGAAAGGGCAAATCATATGTTGGAAAACTTACTGGAAATGGTGCCAGATTCAGAAAATGTTGATATTAAAAATCTCCATAGCTGTGTGCAGTACATTAATAAGAAGTTATTGGAATATTGGAAAATAGCTAACAGATGCAAGGAACATTTAGTGCAAACGCATGCTGAATGGTTGGCAATGGTTGAAACTGTTGATTTGCCGAGGAGTGCCACTCCCAGCGCGTCCTCGTCCACAGAGAAAGTGCCACAAGAAGGGAGTTCGAATAATGAATATATAGTTCATGTCTTATCTTGATAAGACATGAACTATATATTTTTTTAAATTATTTTTAGTTCATGTCTTGTGTTATATTATATTTTTATTTTACTTCAACATTGTATTTTTTTTTTTCAATATCTAATGTACCTAAAACATTATAATATGTAAATAAATAAGTTTTGAATTATAAACAACATTTTTGATAGATATAGAATGTTTTATTTAACTGTTTTAAGTAAATTTTTTTTTTTTTTTTAGAATTTAAGATTTTTAATATAAATAATACATATTTTGTTAAAGTAACTGGTCTATTCATACATTATATTATTATTTTTATCAAAACAAGGACTTTTATAACGATTTAATAAACATTTTAGTGATAAACGGACTTATGACCGCGTTAGTTAGAGCGCCAGACCACTGTGCACCGGTTCGGAATGCAGATTCTGCTGAGAAGAACCGGCAAGAAACTCAGCAGTTGCTCTTTTCAAAAAATAAAACAATTTTACAATGAGTAACCAAACTAAGCTATGTATACAGTGCTTCAACAGTGAAGCTTCAATGAACATGTCAACATGGGAAGACAAAGCAGACCCATGTATGATATTAATAACCGATATTCATTTATCCTGTTTTCTTCTCCACTATCAAATTCTCCTTCTCGATTCTCATTCATCATCTATCTTACACCTACACGTTGAGACGATTCTATGAACTCACACTATGTCTGTTGTATGTCGTTGACTGGTTAGGTATCGTTCATTGGGGCGCTACGAGGGAACAGAAACACCCATGGATACACAGATACACACGTAACACCCCTCTTTTTGAGTCGAAGGCTAAAAAAGCAGAACCGTAAAAGAATAATCCACAAAAGGGGCAAAAGTAAGAGTTCAAGTAACTCTTTATAAAGTAGAGATGCCGCTTAAGAGTTGTCTATTTACTCTCATTAACATTAATTACCGGCAATCAGAGGCTAAGCATTCTACTAGACTCCACATTCTCTTGAAACCTTGCAAATGAGAGTAAAAAGTGACGAAAGCTTGCGCGCCCGTCATTAGCGGCGCGATTGTTGTCATAAAGGGGCTATTATCACATTAGAGACAGCGTACCTAATACAGCTGTTTATAAATCTATTTTCTAGATGTCCTTAAGAGCGCGTGATACAGATTTGATTTTATAGCAGTAGATCACGTTTTAACTGTCCGAAAAAAAACAGGCAATTATCATATTGTCAAGGGAGTAGAAACATAAAATAATGAAAGTTCGACAAAAAAATCACGAAGTTAGGTCTAATTTTAACCAATTTGCATTTATTTCCAATGTTGTTTATAATTTTTTTTTTTTTTTTCCAATAATATGAGTACACACTATTAACTAATATATACTCACTAAAATTACAATCTAGCCTATTAAACTGGCTAATGAGTAATTTTATTTTAACCTAAACTTATAAAATATCTTATATACTAAGAAGTAGTCCACTGACGTATCTTAGTCTTTCTTTATCAGTTTAAGACACTTTGTTCTTGTGTTCTTTGAGGCAGCTTTTACACTACACTATCACTATTCACTAATCACTATGCACTAGTCACTAATTCAAAACTAGTTCATGCGGTTTTGTCCTTTTGAGTCTCCTCACTAACTGCGTTACGTCGAGCAGCTGGATTGCCTCAACGTTAACGTGATGATGAAGCCGATGTTCGTGGGCTTCAGAAAATTTGGCAATTACTCTGTCCACGTATTCAACTTTGAGGTCCCGGTGAATACATTCATTTCTTATGTACCAGGGTGCGTTAATAATGTTCCTTAATACTTTATTTTGGAACCTTTGGATAATTTTTGTGTTGCTCTTTTTGGTGCAGCCCCAGAGCTGGCATCCATAAGCCCAAATAGGCATTAAAACTTGCTTATAAAGCAGAACTTTATTTTGTATTGACAGCAAGGAATTTCTTCCTAGCAACCAATGCAGATTTCTATAGCGAAGTTCTAGCTCATCTCTTTTCTTTTTAACGTGCGCCTTCCAGCGTAATTTTGCATCCAGCGTCATTCCTAGATACTTTGCAGTGTCAGCATAAGGTATTTTTTGATTATTCAATAAAACAGGACAGTACTGTAATTTTTTGTTGGTGAAATCTACATGCGTTGATTTTGTTTCATTGAGTTTTATTTTCCACTTTTTAGTCCAACTGTAAACTTTATTTATTCCATTTTGCAGTCTCTCTACTGCTATCTTATGAGAATCACCCACAGCCATAATAGCAGTGTCATCAGCAAAGGTGGCAATAGTACTGTTGTCTAGCTCTGGTATATCGGATGTGTATAGTAGGTATAGGACCGGACCTAGAACACTTCCTTGAGGTACACCAGCTTTGATTTCTTTCAGATCAGAATAAGCTTCTTCTTGTCTGACTCTGAACATTCTGTCTGTTATATACGATTCAAGAATATCTACTAGTGCTTTAGGCAATATCAGCCTAAGTTTGTGAATTAGACCAATATGCCAAACTTTATGTATATGTATATGTTGTTTATAATAGAGCCAAAATTTTTGTATAAAATTCCTATACGTATTAACAAGAGACAGACCAGTCTGAAAATTTGCTTAGTATGGCATTTCAGAAATCGTTGCTATTTTTACATCATACCTATAATATACCTAGAATTCATTTATTTTTCTTTTTAGAGAGATATATAGTTTGTATTTGCATTTGTCAGGTTTATTATAAACCTACATTATATTATAATATCTAACATATATTCTATTATAATAGATAACACTTTTCTAGAAGTAGGTAGGTACCTATCTCATTTTTATAGTATACCAAAATATACTTCAAACAAAAAATTTTTATTCCTCTGAGACCTGTGTCTGAGACAGGTTATTTTAGGTAGGTATCTAACGTAAGTTTGCAAAAAACTAAATTACTAGTTGAATGTTATTATATCAACTCTCAATAATAACTAGAAAAAATAAATAAAGCAATGAACTAACAATGAATATGAACTAAACTTTTTTAAATAAGAACTTTGCCTTATGAATACATATACCATAGTCATGATAAATTCAGCATAAAATTGATAGTTATAACTTTGAAAGGCCAATGAACCGGCGTGTTCAATCAATTATTATTAAACGGTGCTGCGAAACCTTGAAGTGGATTCGCTACGATATTTTGTCTATGCACTCCCAGACGAAAGATGACTAAGCTTTAATAATAATGGACATCATTTTTAAGCACGTGTAATAATAAAAGCTTTTGTATCAGTTTTAAAAATGTCATACGAGGCTACGAGCTTCCTAATCGTGCAGTCTTCCCTCTTCTTTTTATGGTCCCGTTCCGTACCCGAAGGGTAATCAACGGGACCCTATTACTAAGCCTCCACTCCCGTCTCCCACCTAATTATTTCCAGGAAAAAGGTTCAAATCACTCTTTGTATAACGCTCTGACTGTGAAAATCCCTTCAAAATCGGTTAAACCGCGTTAAACCGCTCAAAAGATTAGCTCGTACAAACAGACAGACAAAAATTTTAAAAATGTGTCTTATGAAATAAACGGTATGGTATGGTATAATAGGTAAGCTTAGTAAGACAGTTATTTCTAAATTACAGAAAAATACTTCTATTTTATTTATGTGAGTAAGTAGGTATAGATATAAATTAAATTAATTTTAATTATTTATTAGGTAAGAATTAAGTCCACTGTGGGCGCTCCATTGCACGAGTGTTGGATATCGGCCAGCAGGGAAAAGTGGTGGAACGCTCATGAGGCGAATCACATCTGTCCTTTCATCTGCCACAAAAGATGTCAGTTCGTGATAACCACGACCGCTCTGCCAGTGTCAAGAAGAAGAAGTATAGACATAGATTTAATTTTCCACCCCACACGTTACGTCGAGTGTGCTGTCATTTGCACTTGGGTCGCATTTAACCGGCCAAAATAATTTAGAATTCAGTTAAACATAAGTTACTATCCCTACCAACTTAAAATATCTGTCTGGGCACGCGATTTCGACACAAAAACTTTAGCCCTAAGCTCCATTACTATCAAATATATAAATTAACCGATCATTAGCATAAGTAATTTATTTTGTTGTTTGTGAGTACAAATGCATGTTTTGTTCGTATCAGATGAATGCATGTTATCCGGCACTAGTGTAATACTGATCGCACATCTCACTGCCGAAATCCTACGGCCTGCAGCCTGCAGCGCGTACTCATGACGTCCGCGTCATTCATTCGAATTCTGTAGGCCTAGCGTTGTAGCTTATCAGCTACGATTTGCCGAATGTAATTCCTCGCTCATTGACTGACTTTCTTTTGCTATTGGCGAAAATTCACTACAGCAATGCAACAAAAAACCGTTTTAACCAAAATCATTGTTATTGTATCAATTAGATAATCACAACTTTTGTGTTAAGGGGCATGAGTGACGACGAAAATGACGGCTTCTTTCGATAGGTATTTTTTAAATGGTAACAAATAATTCTATGTCCCTCACATAGCAGTTTCGAGCCACCGTGCGGCGGCTCATGCTACGCATAGGTGTGCGAACCCTACTTAAACTGGGACCTCTATTAATAGAAAACTAACGGTGACCCTAAGGTGAAACTTTCGCATAATATCGATATTTTACCATTATGACTAGTGTTGTTCAGAGTCCCGTTTTTAAGAGATGTCCCGATATTAGAGGTTATATTACTAATTCAGGACAGTACCTACTTACTTGAAATAAATTCAATTTAAAGCGGTATCCACGTCTTGAATATTAATTTTTGACACTTGATAATACCTACTTGATAATAAAATTTGTTAACTAAGGAACAACAAGTTTTGCTAAATTAGAAGCTATTTTAAGAGCCTAGCTATTTCACCATTGGTACCTCAGAGAACTTAGGTAAACCGTAGTCATGCCTATATTACCTATTTTAGCATCGTCAAATAAACTTTAACCGACGAATAAAGACAGTTTTTGTATTGGCAATCTGTTCAAACTGACATGTTGTGGCGCCCCACATTAAATATAATAAGCCGCACCATCAATATGGCATATAAACCGACAAAGTTACTAAATTGCAGCGCCGCACTATGATTTTTCTTACATAAGAGACTTTATCGGTGACGCAGTCACACAGTCCCGATTTTCAAAAAAAAGTCAGGCTGAAATCTATAAAGCGTGCTCTCACTTGGCTCAGACTTGAGATAGACACTTGACATAAATCTGTCTCATTTTAACTCTGTCTTAAAACTGAGCAAAGAAAAAGAACAGTCTATAGATCTCAGCCTTAAAGTCCAACACTATTAAACTATTGTCGCCGTAGCGCCGATAAAAATATCAATAAATTATAATAACGACATATTCCAATAGCGTTATTGTCTGTAACGGTCAATCGGAAGCTTGTAAATAAATATTATTAACTTGGGCGCGTGTCTACTGTCTAGGTATTATAGCTACCTAGATATTAATAAGACTGGAATAGAATAACATAATAAATAAGCAGGTGACCGTTATCTAGAAAATATAAATAGTAATACTTACTTAGTATCAGGATAGTGTAGGCTTTGAAGAGTGTAGGTATATAAATCTACAAACGCATCTGAGTTACATATCTTTATGCGATATCAAAAATGATATTCCGCCGCAGCTGTCCCTAAAAATCGACATAAAAAGAACCTAATTAAGTCGGAGAAGTATCCCAAACCCAATTAAAAGTGTAAAAACTGAGTGCCAAAATAAATTCACCATTGCCAGACTTCCAATTTGAAATGTGGAACTATAAATATCAATTAAAGTTCCAATTCGGAACTTGGTCTGAGCAAGTTGAAGACTGGTCCCGTCGTATTCGCATGCCGACCGCATTGTTTGATAATATATTTTCTTAAAACAAATTATTTCACGATCTATTGAATTGAATGTCCAAGCGATAAAAATTTCAAGTTATAAGCACGAGTTAAGAATTTTATTGGGCTACTTTTTATAACTGAAAACAAAACAGTGTTCGTACAATGTTAAAAATCTTAAGCAAAGTAGGTGTACTAATTAATGTAGCACAGGTAGGTTATAATTAAACCAAAGTTAAAACTTACTTTAGCTTTTTAATGAATAACGTAAGGAGAAAACTCGGAGCTTAAGTTTTTTTTCATCGCGAAATGTCATGTCATTACCATTGTACCTAAATTAATTGCAGTAGAGCGTTTTAAATAAATCTTAGCTCTACATAAACTAGCGTTATTTTTGTGTCGAATAAATTATTAAGTAACTTCGAAGAATTTGGGGAACTCGCTCCAAAGATTTTATCGGACCTACTCTATTCCGAATTGTTTGCAGTTGATTCATGGTAGGACTGTATTACAAGTAGGGACATAAATATTCAGTGCATTGAGAACTTTATCTGTGAAATAGATAACAGTGTTTTATGTACAAAATGCAGTTCATTTGAAAGATTTGTTTACAATTATTGCCTTTATTTTCATTCAAAATGAAGAAGAAAATTGAGTACGCTATATGTAGCGTAGGTATATGTATTTTCTTTATTATTGAACATAAACAACCTGAATCTACGATTTTAGAGTTTCAACTATAAAAAAATTTACTGGAAAGCTTGAAAAATGTTATAAGTCTTTCGAGATATTTTACAAAGCAGGTAGGTGCCTAACTAGCCTAGATTTTTCCACGATAAGAAAACACGTCGATCCGATCCTCCATTACCGCATGATTAAAGGACAAACCAACAAACCAATACACTTTCGCATTTACAATATTAAGTAGAGACATCATGCTATTGAATATTTATGTACATGCGCAAGCATACTTTAGATAGTTAAAAATAACAGTTTAATCTTAGATCATAATCAGAGAATATACGATAAAAAAAGTATCATGCTCATTAGTACGGAGATAAAATTCAATGTAGATAGATATTCAGATATGAATTGCCTTGATTGGAAACTAAAGTGACTGAGAGAGTATGGGTTTTATAGACATTATTACTCGCTCGATGATCTGGACGTCTGGTGATCGTGGTTAACATAGAAGTGGTTAGAAATTACCATCAAAGCAATAAACGTAGCTAAGAAAGATCGATAAAACCATGCTTCTTACGATTGTCATCGTACAAATCAGTATAACATTAATAACCATGTCATCACGCTGTCTTTTGTTTTGAGTCTTGTTCTTCCTCTTCTTTATCAACTAACTACTAGTTGATGCCCGCGCCTTCGCTCGCGTGGATTTAGTTTTTAAAATCCCGTGGGAACTCTTGGATTTTCCGGGATAAAAAACCTATGTCACTCGCCCGGTCTTCAAATATACCCATGCAAAAAATCACGTCGATCCGGTGCTTTGTTGCGGCGTGATTGAAGGACAAACCAGCAAACCAACAAACAAACACACTTTCGCATTTGTAATATTAGTAAGGATAGACGTCTACTGCTAGGCATAGGTCTCCTGACTTTCACACGTCTCGGTCTCCCACACTTTTCACACGTCTAGGACTCGTCTAATATCATCGATACACCTATCAAATCGCTGAAGCATGAAAATAACCTTTTTTTTTTTTATTCGATGACAAGATAGCCCTTGACTGCGATCTCACCTAAGTGACGATGCAGTCTAATATGGTAGCGGCCTAACTTGGAAGGGGTATAGCAGTGTAAATTCAACCCATACCCCTAATCGGTTTCTACACGCCATCGTGCCGGAACGCTAAATCGCTTGGCGGTACGTTTTTGACGGTAGGGTGGTAACTAGCCACGGCCAAAGCCTCCCACCAGACCAGACCAAAGACAATTTAGAAATTATAAATTCCTAAATTGCCCCCGCCGGGAATCGAACCCGAGACCTCCCAGTTATAAGACCACACCGCTCACCACTGCGCCAGGGAGGTCGTCAAAAACCTATTACTAAATAAACAATTGCCACAAAATAAAACGTGTCTCAGGCACACGTCAGGTGTTGTTATATTTTTATAGGAATTAATTTTGAAACTTCGACGATGTTAGTAGTAGTGTATAATTGGGCATTCTAGATCACTAAAGCATGTCTCGTTTCACTTCGTTTCACTTCGTTCACGAGACATGCTTTAGTGATCTAGAATCCCCAATTATACGAGAAGGTTTTGCATTTCGTTCGTTCGAAACATGATTTAGTGATTGCCCAATTGGTTTTCAGTTCGGGTTCTATCACTTTTAATGAGTTTTGTCGGGGGTCAATTTCGACCTTACAAAAAAACAGTAGCAATGTCACTCATGTGCAACTTGTAATGCGAACGTTTGTTAACTAAGATTTAATAAACGTTAATCATTAACTAAGATGGTTTGCAATTTTTCAATATAAACTATGGTGTCGTTGAGAAACTGTTACTTTATTCGAGTTTGTTAAAGCTACCACACAAAAATGAGATTTGAAAAGCAGCCTCAATCACTTAATTTTAATAACATTTGTACTGTTAGCAAAAATACTACGTTCCGTCATGGTAAACTACTTCCCAATACAATACGGTGTCTTATATGTGGTCCATCGAACTGTGGTAAAACCAATTTAGTCATCGGTCTTCTCCTACACGAAAATGGATTACGATTTAGAAATGTTTACGTTTATTCAAAAACCTTGTACCAACCTAAATATACGTTTTTGGAAAATGTTTTGAAAAGAGTACCGGGAGTGTCTTACTTTAAATACCACGCTAATAATGATGTCCTTAGTCCTCAAAGCGCTAAACCTAATTCAGTCATAATTTTTGACGACGTAGCATCTGAAAAACAAAACAACATAAGAGATTACTTTGCTATGGGTAGACACAAGTTTGTCGACTGTTTTTATTTAAATCAAACATATACAAAAATTCCTAAGCAGCTTGTGAGGGACAACGCTAATCTCATAGTTTTATTCAAACAGGATGACATTAATTTGAAACATGTTTATGACGAACATGTCAACACTGATATGTCCTGGTTATTATTTCGAGAAATGTGTTCTAAGGTATGGAATAATCCATATAATTATCTAGTAATAAACAAAGATTGTACTAAGAATGAAGGAGGCTACAGAAAATCATTTGATACATTCATTGTGTTCGATTAGTCATGTTAATTTATTTAAATATAGACGTTTCCTTCAAACCACATCATTGATTTAAAAGTATACTTATAAAACACTCCTATTCTTTGTATAATGGACCGTCGTATAAAACAGCAGATTATTGAAGCATCCGAAGCTGTAAAAAGGAAGTTAAAATTATTGAAAGATTCAAAAACTGATAATGATATGGTTCTTCAATCAGTATTTAAACCTATTACGACTTCACTTGATCGTATCGCCGATAAAAATAATAAAAATATTGATTTTGATAATTTTGATGTTTCTAAAGAATTACCTAAAAGTCGTGAATGGAACCAGTTAGATCTGAAACAAAATACCACGTTATTGGATCCAAGCGATTCTAGTAATCCTCAAGAGTCAGATGATGAAAATAGTGATACGTCATTTAAGTCAGTTCCTGATTCGAGTGAAACGTCTAGTTGGTCTCTATCGTCAGAAAATTTCGGTGATATTCCATTCGGTGTACGATCCGTAAATGGAAAACCTTTCATAGGTCTTACTCCTATTAAAATTAATAGTAATTCTTTTGTAATTGCTGAAAAAGAATATAAAAAGACTCCTGGTCTTAATGAATTGTTACTTAGTAAAAACCCTAACTTATCTTTGATCGATAAAGAAGATATAACAAACTATAAAGCAATCCTTTTGACAACGAATGTACATCGTCGAGAGTATGATCCGTCAAAACCAATTAAAAGTAACAAAGGTCAAAAGTACATGACTATAATAAAACCAATATTTCAAATCCCAACTTTGGAGGAAAGTAAGAAAACTGTTAGAGGTGACGGTCTTCCTTTTATGAAATTATTAAAACCCAATACGGATTACGTTTATTGGGATAACCCTAATGAATTAGTTGAACGATTGAAACTTTTGATTGCTTCAAAACAAGCTGGTAACACTGGATTAGATAATGAGATAATATCGATAATCGAAGAACTCAGAGAAAACGGTGATCTTAATTAGTATATAAATACTAGAAATATTATCTAATTAGAGCAGTAACATTTTATCCATACTTCTAAGCTGAACAAAATGAATATTGATAAATTCGGCCATCACGTTCATAAGCGGCTACGTGTGTCAGAATTATTTGATTTTGATGACCTTGTAAAAAAGACAGAGACTGGAGAGGTTGATCTCAAATCATCATATTTAAAAGGTTTACCATCACCAAAATCACCTGATCACGCAGTTAACAAAGAATATGTGGACAATTTAATAAATAATTTATATAAAAATATTGTTCTTGACAAATATTTAAAGTTAGAAAATAAAACACTTGATTTGCAGTACGCAAAAATCAAAAACTTACAATCTCCATCAGAACCAAATGATGCTGTTAACATAAACTACGTTGATCAAATTCTGAGTAATTATTGCACTAAAGAACAACTGATAGTTGAAAAAAGTAATTTAAATAGACAAATTGCTACGTTACTGGCAAAATATTTGGGTGAATATTATACCAAGTCTGAAATAAATAAACTCATTCAAGCTTCAACTAAACATGAGTAAGCAACAAGTTGTTGAAGAAATTCATAAGCAAGCTCGAAAGAACTTTCAGCGTCGACATGTAAAATTGAAAGGTTTACATGATTTGTGGCAAGCTGATTTGATTGATATAAAAAATATCGCAAATGTCAATAACAATTTTAAATATATCTTGGTTGTAATTGACTGTCTTTCAAAATATGTTTGGGTATTTTCTCTTAAAACCAAAAATAAAGAAGAAATTTTCAATAAGTTTAGTAAATTATTTAAAACAGGATCCGTGCCAAAGAACTTGCAAACTGATTTTGGAACAGAATTTTATAACGAGAAGTTTAAAAAACTTATGAATGATTATGGTATTAATCATTATTCTACATATTCAACCAAAAAGGCTTCTATCGTCGAAAGAGTAATAAGAACTCTGAAGAACAAGTTATACAAATACTTTAGTCTAGTGGGAAATTACAAATGGTTGGGTAAACCACTTGAAAATGTTGTAACATCGTATAATAATACTGTCCATCGCTCAACTCGGTACAAACCAGTTGATGTAAATTTTGATAACGTTTCAAAAGTTTTGTGTAATATAAAAAAATCACAAATATATAATAACACCCCCAAAGCGAAATTAAAAATTGGTGATTTTGTAAGAATAAGCAAATATAAAGGTTGTTTTGAAAAAGGTTATACCCCAAACTGGTCAACTGAAGTTTTCACGGTTACAAAAGTAAATAAAACCTGTCCGATCACATATTACATTAAAGATCAAAATAATCAAATTATATCTGGTATATTCTATCAAGAAGAACTCAAAAAATCTAAATGTCCTGATGTATACTTAATCGAAAAAGTTATCAAAAAAAGAGGAAGTAAGCTCTTCGTTAAATGGTTAGGATTAAGTGAAAAAGAAAATAGTTGGATCGATAAAAGCACATTGGTTTAAATATATAAATTATGATGTATCTAACTATAACATTATTGTAATACAAGCAATGAAAGCAAGTGGACTTGTTAACACTGTAATTGATAATTTACCAATAGAGCTACATTTACCAGGATATAACTTTTGTGGACCAGGTACAAAGTTAAAGAAACGATTGGCTCGAGGTGATAAAGGAGTTAATTTATTGGACGAGGCGTGCAAACGTCACGATATTGCTTACGATAATTTCAATGATATAGACAACCGTCGCAAAGCAGATATCGAACTAATGAAGCAAGCTAAACAAAGACTGCGTTCGCAAGATGCAGGGAAGGGTGAAAAAGTAGCTTCGTGGCTAGTCAATAAAGTTATGAAGGCTAAAATAAGAACTGGCGCTGGTGTTAAAAAATTCAATTCAATTGTTTCCAAAATACGTCGAGGGATAAGCAAATTAAAAAATAAAAGCAATAAAACTGCCATTAAGTACGCTTATGCAGCTGCAAAAAAAATTGTAGGTAAAACTAATCGCCCTCGCCTGCCGAGAGTAATACCTGTTCCAAAATCGGGAGGTGTTTTGCCTTTAATACCAATTTTTGCTGGTCTATCTGCTTTAGGCAGTTTAGCTGGAGGTGCCTCAGCTATTGCAAAAACTGTAAACGATTTCCTAAGCGCTAAAAAATCCTTAAAAGATGTCTCACAAATCAAGCCCAAGGAGTCTATCGCTTTAGGCAAAGGATTATACGTTAAACCTTACAAAAATGGTCATGGTATTTATATAAATAATGCAAAAAACTGAAGATTAAGCTACCCAATAGAGCTTTGACTGATATTGATATTCAAACATTTGTCAATAAACATTGTATTCCACACTTTCGAGGAGTGTTTATGAGAAATAGCTTACCTAGAAAAGTAAAGCGTATTGAATGCGGCATTGTTAATTTGGATGATATAAAAAATAAAGGAACACATTGGGTAGCCTATGCTAAATTTAAAGATTACTGTGAATACTTTGACAGTTTTGGTAATTTGAAACCACCTAAAGAAATAAAAAAGTATTTAAATGTTTGCAATATTTTTTATAACTATGATAGATACCAAAAGTTTAATACTGTTAATTGCGGCCATCTATGTTTAGAATTTTTACAAAAATTTTGGATTAAAAATCATATAAATTAGTAAACAGTTATTTCATTTCAGTCATACTCATAATGTCCTTTACACTGTCAATTACAGGCAACACGTCAAATTTAGAAACAACATATTCTCCGAGCTTACTGTTAGACGGTGAATATGAGTGCGCTCTATTGTATTTATCCACTTTTAACTCGATTCCGAATATAGATGCTAGTAATAACAAATTTTATTATGCATCAAATCAAGTGATAGAAATCCCTGAAGGAGCCTACGAATTTCAAGATATTTGTGATTATCTAAGGGAACACATTGTTGGATGTTCCCTAAAACTTTACTGTAATAATAATACGTTGAAAACATTTCTTTACTGTTCGCAAGATGTTCACTTTGAAAAAAATAATTCACTTGGAACCATTTTAGGGTTTAGCAGTCAGACCCTAAAAGCTAATATATTACACGAGTCGACGTTACCAGTCAATATTTTATCAGCAACCGTGGTGAGGGTCGAATGTGATATTATAAGCGGTTCCTACATTAATGGTAATCCTAGTCATATTTTATATGAATTTGCACCGAACGTGCCACCTGGATATAGAATTATTGAAATACCGAAAAATATAATCTATTTCCCTGTGAATCAGAGTGATATTAATAACATCAGTATACGAATACTTGATAGTAAAAATAAATTAGTTAATTTACGTAGCGAAGAAATTCAATTATATCTTCATATAAAAAAACGAAATGATAGATTACAGTAAAAATACAACTCCTCGATTTGAACAAACCAGTGATGTAAAAAAGGAGCTTTCAAAATCAAACAGTGACAATAAATACACATCGCCACAGCATGGGTCAATCAGTGCTAAATTAGTCACCCGCAAAACTACACATCCTAAAAAGAAGATTAAATTAACACTTAAAAATAAGAAATTTCTTCAATCTATTGGATTATCAAAATGAATATTTTGAACATAACGAATTCTCCCGTCTATGACACTTCCATAGAGAGTATTGAAGTTCACTCATATAAACCATACGGAACCAGCTTCAACACAAACGATGAAATCAGAATTCCTATCAACCAGCAAGATTTATATGTCTTACCCTCAGAGAGCACACTGTATATTGAAGGTGTCATATCCGTTCAAAATATTGAAACAAAACAAACAGTTTCAAGTATTCAACTAACGAATAATTCATTCCTTTACCTGTTTCAAGATATTCGATATGAACTGAACGGAGTTGAAATAGATAAGGTTAAAAATACCGGTATAACTACAACAATTAAATCTTTGCTTTCATTTAGTGATCATGAAGCTAAAATGGCTAAAGCATGGGGCTGGGACTTAAATGGAACTAAATGTAAAGGCAGCTTTTCAGCTTCTATCCCTCTATGTCATATTATGGGGTTTGCTGAAGATTATAAAAATATTATTATGAATTGTAAGCACGAATTAGTTCTTCTGCGAAGTAATAATAATATGAACGCAGTAAAACTTAACACTGGTGATGTTTTACATGATATTCAAATAAACAAAATAGTATGGCGTGTTCCTCATGTTAAGGTATCTGACAGAGAAAAAATTAACTTACTAAAGTATCTAGAAAAAGATAGACCGATTCAGTTAGCTTTCAGAAATTGGGATTTGTATGAATATCCTCTGCTACCCAAAACTACTAAACATACTTGGTCTATTAAAACGTCATCCCAAATTGAGAAACCAAGATATGTCATTATAGGTTTACAAACAAATAGAAAAAACAATGTACAAAAAGACATGTCTCAATTTGATGAATGTGATTTACGTGACGTTAAAGTATTTCTAAATTCTACGTACTATCCATATGAAAGTCTGAATGTAAATTTTTCAAAGGGTCAGTTCACTTTATTATATGAACAATATGTCAGATTTCAACAGTCTTTCTACGGTCGTAGACCCGAACCATTGTTGGGTTTGGAAGAATTCAGAGCGAGGGCTCCTCTTTTTGTAATTGATTGTTCACGGCAAATTGATAACTTGAAAACAGGACCTGTAGTGAACATAAGGCTAGAGTTAGAAAGTAATTCAGTAATACCTGATCAAACTGCAGCATATTGTCTCATTTTGAACGACTGTATTATCGAGTATAAACCACTTAGTAGCATTGTTAAAAAAATATCATGAATTCAGAAATCTTAATCGTAGATTTACAAGGCTTCAAAAACAGTGGTAATGAATTCATAATAAAAGAATTTTCACTCGGATTTGAAAAAAAAGATTGTACACAAACATTTTTGATTAAACCTCCTTACCCCTTTAGTAAATTGACTAAAGAAGAAAAGAAACAAGTACTATGGTTAGAAAAGTATAATGGAATGAGATGGAGCGAAGGCCATATAGACTATTACGAATTTAAGCGTATTATCGTACCATTCTTGAATAACAGAGTGATACTTACTAAAGGTTACGAGAAAATAAAATGGATAAAAGAGCTGTGTTCAAACTGTTCAGTGATAGATTTATTTGATCATGGATGCTTTAACCTTTCAAGATTATATATTGAATATTGTAAGAATCATGATTATAATTGTATTTTTCATGCTAAAAAGTGTGCATTAAAAAATGTTTTGTGTATCAAAAAGTGGATTTCTGTAAATAATATTGAAATTTAATTATTGATAATATAGGTATACATGTTTACTCAATTTTTAAAATAAAACAACCTGAAATATATTTATAAACTAGTTTTATTTTATAAAATTAATTACAAACTACATTACTCATATCCGCTATTACAAATACAAAATAAAATCTATAACCTATAACTTGCAAAGTCAACGAGCCGTGAAATTATAATAGTTATACCTACATATTACTGTCACACACTTTTTTTGAAATTTTTCTTATAACAGTTTCAGTAAAATCCATTATTTCATCTACAGTGTCTTCAACCACATACTGGGCACTCAAAATTATATTGTCTCGATTATCATCGACAGTTAAGTCACAAACTTCGATTTTAATTAACCGATAACCTTTTTTTAACACTTTACTCACAACAAAAGTTGTAGAATTTTTATCAGATTTTCGTTTTGACGTTTTTGATTTACATTGAATGGGACTAGGATTTTTTATTTCTTCAACTTCAGTCTCAAAATCATATAGCTGACCACACTGAAAGTCGCTAGAGTAATTCATATCTGTAAAAGAAAATATTGTTCGCTATCAAGCTACTCGTAGATCTACATATGTAGTACCACCTTAAATACAATGTAACTTACCGACTGTAGTATTTGTCAAATAAAATAAAATTAACGTATGAAATCACAAAATAAACTACTGAAGCCGTGACGCAGTTGATAGTAAATGAAACATGATGATCGTATTTTACGATTACACAATAACCTAGATCTACAGGTTCAATGCGCTATGTATATACTATCTGTTGACTTTGCAAATTAGAAGCGTGCCAAATATACAAATGTAATAAAAATTATGTTAATACATAATAAAACAAACACTATCAAAAAATTAAAAAGAAATAGTTTTATGACCCCATGCAACTGTTGAGATTTTATCTGATTTAATGTAACGTTTGTCATCTTGGTTAGACAGTGCAATCTTATTTACAGATTGGGTGAATATTTCATGTTTGATAGATTTAAACAATATATTTTGCTTTCGAATTAGTGAACCATTGAGCAAAACATTTTGGTAATCGTTTGAAGACAAATCTCGAATAACGTTTCTTTTAATCCCCTTAGCTTTTTTTATTACTTTTTTTTCAGTTTTAATGCAGTATAACTTCGATCTCAAACCTACAAATTCTGTGACTATTTCACCGCCCAATTCATCTTTAAATAAACCAGGAATTTTTTTGTTTACAATCGGTAACTGAAATGTATTTCGTTCAATATAGTTACTTGTATCAAAAAAATTTATAAAATTATTTCTTAAATCATTATAAAAATCATCTGTTTCGATGGTGTAAACGAAACTATCCGTGTCTGTGTAACAAAGTTGGATGCGGTGTTTATAAAATGGTTTCATCACAGAATAATGAAATTGATACATATGACTTTTGGAAAGCTCTAACACGGAAAAACCAATATAAATAGGTTTATCTAAAATAATTCGTTCGGGTTTCATTTGAATCGCTACTAGATCTTTTGAAAAGATTGAAGTGCTATGAAAATTTGGACGAGATATTAATTTATTGGCACCGAGGGTCTTGTTTGTCTTATTTTTATTGTCAGTCCAACAGTTTACTAATTTGACATCAACTCTGTTCTCGGTGTTTTCTAAGGTTTTTCCAAATACAGCATTATTAAATAGTTTAAAAAGTTCCTGCTGAAATGGAGAAGTAGCTTTTTTACGAAGTTCTGTGTTCAAATCGATGTATTTTTTTAAGAAGGGTTTTTGTTTGAAAGTAACTACACGATGAATTTTATTAAGAAGTAAACCGTTTTTTAAACATGTTTTTAAATGAACGTAATGTATAACGTAGTAAAACTTTGAGTAAAGATTTGGAATTAATTTAGAAGTTTTACCACCTTGTGGTATGAACTTTTGTGCACAAAAAGGATAATCATTGTGAAAACAGTGTAAATTTTCAGGATATGACATGTCTACTTCTAAAATAAAACCAAATTCAGCATCATCCGACACTTGCAAAACATCTAAATGTTTTATCTCAGTCTCATTTAAAAACCTAAAGTCAGATACAGGTAATGTTTGACTCATGCTGTACCCATATAAATTGTTACAATCAATATAGACAATATATGAACTTGGTTTAGAAGGGTCATATGCACTCATATACTTGTTATTTGCCTGAGCGTGCCGTGTTGAACACATACAAATCCCTCCACGTATACCTTTTTGTATTAGACGAACAATTTCCAAATCATCTAGCAACTCCAATCTGATTCCTGTTTTAAGCAACATTGCATCGAATGATAGACTAGGCGCTGTTAAATAAAATGCTGGATCAAGCTGATAATTGAATTTGCAAACTTTTCTAAAATTTTCAAAAATGTCTGTTAATAATAATACGTCAGTTTTAAGGTAGAGATCAGTATATTCGCCCATGTTTAAGATGCCAAATGTTTCCCAAACTGTTTTAGCGTGGTTATAATCAGCATCACTGACAGTTTCATCATTTAACAAATTAAAAAAACATTGTTTCGGTGGAAGTTGATCATATAGAAACATTTTCCAATCAGTCATAAAGTCATAAGGATATATTCCCTTTCTTTTTACTAATTGAAATTGCGACTCCTCGGGAAAGTATTTTTTCAAGTATATAAAGTCATCGGTGTCTAATCCGTTCACTAATTTTGCAATGCTCGCGCTTAAAAACTTATAAGAATCTACAAATCTAACTTGTGCAAACTGACTATCAGAAATCTTTAAAAATTTTGTAAATGATATGTAACTTTCCTTACTCTTAGGTATAACTTTTATATTTCCTTCGAGTTCGCCTAGCTCTTTTATAAATAAATGGCAATCATAACCCGATAAATTATGAAAAAATATTGGTATTAGTTTTGGAACGCTATAACGCAAATTACAATACTGATGTGCTGCGCCACGATAACAACCTGTCAAATGACAATGGTCTCTAACTTTATCAAAAAATAATAATTTATTACAGATGTGACACTTCGAAGCGGAACTATGAGCTTTAGCATTTTCTTCTGAAAATATAATTGGTATCTCGGTATTCAAAATACAATATATTTCTTTAACATCTTTTAGAAGAAACTCTATGAACTTTATCACACAATCAGGTCCTCGGTATTGTCTAAACTTATTGAGATTTTCATCAAAAGAACAAACAATATGATATGCAAAGGCGGCAGGAACGTGTAACTGTTGTTTTGCCGTGTAACTATAACAAGGGTTAGGCTCACAACCATGAAATGGTTTTAATAATGTTTCAAAATCTGCATAAATAACAAAAGGTACATCTTGTTTACGTTCAAAATTTTTAAATTGTACAAAAGAACCTTTTTCTGGTAAAACTGTAGCTACACCACTACAAATGTGATTATTTAAATTAATTTCGGTTGAAAAGAAAAGAAGGCAATCATCACAAAAATAGAGTTTACCGTGGTGTTTTGTAATTTGTCTCCCAACGAGACGCGGTAAATTTTTTATTAGAATGTAGTGTGATTTATCACCTTTTTCAATCAAAAGTAAATTAACTTTTATTTTACGTTTAAACTCTGACCTGTATATAGGACCTACAATCGTATTACTGTTTTTTAAAGAATACACATTAACAGAAATATTAGAGTTATTAGATTCGAATACCTTAATATCTGCAAATGTAACAGGTAAATTCATATTTTGTATGTTCAAAACATCACGAAAATGAGGATACGAGGATGTGCGAGTACTATTTTTGCTTGTGGGATAAACCGCTGCTACAATAGACCACAGAAAACAATACGGATCATTATTTTTAATATTGAGACAAGCTTTCTTATTTCTAAATAATCGCGGTAAATCAATATAGCTCGATCCACTCAATGGATCGTACTTATTAACATTTACTTCCAAGTACGAATTGCATAAAAAAGTCCACCCACTATCGCGTTCTTCAAACTCTTGAATTTTTTTTTTAATCGTCTCAATAAGGGTCTGAAATATGCAATCAAATGAATAGTTTTTAAAAATAACTATATTTTTTGTAACGAATGACTTCGTTTCTTGTTCATTATTTTTGAACAAGAGAAAAGTACCAAAATATTCAAAGTTAACTTTTATACTATCATGTTTACTAAGAGAAGAATTTAAAATAGTTTTTAGTTTAGAACTAATATTTTCTAAAAATATTTCAGGCAAACTGTGCTCAAATTCTAACGCAAGTATTCTATATGAAGCAATTCTACCTTGGAAAGCAGATGAAATTTTAACAATTCCACTACTTATTTCATTCATAGAGTTACTTTTATGTATGTTACTGCGGAGATGACCTATCCACTGCTTTTTAGTCACCTCGACTAAGCAAACTTGGCAAAAAGGCATTATCTAAATATATAAAAGGCAAAGGTGACTGACTGACTGACTGACTGATCTATCAACGCACAGCTCTAACCACTGGACCGATCGAGCTGAAATTTGGTATACAGGTAGCTGTTAGGATGTAGACATCCGCTAAGAAAGGACTTTGGAAAATTTCAACCCCAAGAGGGTTAAGTAGGGGGTTAAAAAATCGAACCTAACGTGAGCGAAGCCGCGGGTTAAAGCTAGTGAATTTATAAAAATTAGATTCACACCTAAAGAACCGAATAACCAATTAAACTAATAAAACCTTTATACCATTTATTGGGTTCCTAACTATTCACAATTAATAAAAGTCTTATTACCTAAGTACTACATATATTAAATTCTTTATTTTTTCTTATAACTAACGCTAGCCGACATAAATATTGGGTCCGAGTCCTTAAATAGTTCATTCACCTCCTTCACAAGTCGTTGCAGTGCTTTCCACTGCGACGAGTCTTCGTCCACCGAGCAGGCCAAACGCAGCAGCGCCTTCTTCCAGCGCTCGTCCGACTCGGTGGTCTCAGCGTCGCAGCGGTCGTACACGCGCAACTCCAAATAAAATGGACCTGACGTAGACGAGCTCCGTCTCTGGACACCGTTTGCGACCTTGTTGACGATAAACGATGGTAGCGACGTCTTTACTGCACCACCTTCATCGTCGGTCGACTGCAGACCGAAGATGTCCGTCAGTTTTCTTTTCTGGCTTCTGAAAATAAAACAAAAATATTAGTAACCTTATAAATAATAAAAACTAGCACGATTAAACTAACCTAAACTGGGATTCGAACCCTTAACTCATGACCGAGTTAACAGCTTTAAAATACTGAATATCACAAACACACAAGTTATTACACTATAAAGTCTCAACGGCTAGATACGCGCTCTGAAATAAAGTTAACAAATAAAGATAATTAAATATTACCTTACTGGTTCCTCGCTAGTTTGCTTGCTGCAGCTGGCTTTTGCAGGCGTGGGGGACTTCTTCGGCTTTTTCGACTTTGCTGGTGGTACTGTAAATTCATATTCTGAATCAGACCTAAAATAGAAAAAGTATTAGCAAATCATAACAAAAATAAAAAATCTTTGTTCCAGCATCTGTTGGAAACACATCTTAATATATTTCCAACGCTGATATTCTGTAGAAAATCTTGTGCTACGTACAAAAAATCATTGATGACAAATATGCTACTAAAATAAATCAAACTATTGTTTGTTGTAAAATTCTATTGAATTTAAACTAAAAGGAACAAATTAGTAAAATATTTAGATTAGATTAATTTATAATTACTATAATGAGGTATTATCAACCTCATCAAGTAATTGATTTCATAACGCATCACTATGTTGCGTTAAATCTAGTTTTAAAACTGAAGTTAAACATTTTAACACTTACGTACATAATGAATAATGGCAGTGACGACTGTAGCGCGATAGATCAGGCAGGTAGCAGGCGGGAGGCGGCTCGCAGGCTCTTGCAAGGTTTCAGCTTTGAAACCTCCGTCCACGACTCGTTGACTTGAATGATGTGTTTTCGAAAACCAGGCTTATAAACGTTCAAAACACACACTGTAAGCAGTTTTTGCTTACAGTTGGTTGACCCAAAAAAACAGAATGAAATGAAAATGTCTTTGAAGCAGTTTTTTGATTAGGGTTCCGTTGTAAAATTAATTTATAAAACATCTAACTTAGTATTAATTTAAAAAAACTTTAAAATGCAAGTTTGTAAATTCTGAAAATATATAGTAGGTATGTAGGTAGTAGTAGGTACCTACATCATAACAATATATAAAATTCAAAATCCTGACTGACTGACTGAGATATCAACGCACAGCTTAAACTACTGAAGTTAGAAAGTTGAAATTTTTACAGTTGGTTCCTTTTATGACATAAGCGCACACTAAGAAAGGATTATTGGAAATTCCACCCTAAGGGGTTTAAATAGGGATGGAAGTTTGTATGAAAGTCCGTCATTTTTTAAGTTATATCCATGAAACTTTGTATTTAGGCTCTCAAATAAAAATAAAGAAACACATGTTTCACAGATTTTGAAAAATCCACCCCAAAGGGAATAAATAGGTGATGAATGTTTGTATGAAAGTCCGTCATTTTACAAGTTATATCTATGAAAATCTGTATTTTGCCTTTCGATTAAAAATAAAGAAGGACGTGTGCCACAGTTTTTGAAAAATTCCACCTCAAAACCTAATTCCACGCGAACGAAGTCGCGGGCGCCCTCTAGTAAAATTATATTTTCCTTGCTTTTGTCTGCGGCTTTACTTGAAAAGAGAAATGAATAAATTATATGACAGTGATTCATTTGTGTAGTGCGTAAAAAATCTGATCTTGCCTAGTCGTTTCAGCTAGATGAGTTACAAACTTACACACGCACACACAACAGCTTACCCATTTATTATAATACATAGTAGTCTTTTTTATTTTCTAAACTTAAGTCGTTATATTTAAGTATTTTTATTGACTATATTAATATTAATGTTCATTAATACATACGGAACCCAAAGTTGTCGTTTAGACGGACTTGAACCCACGCTTCATGACAATCCCCTCAATGTGCAAAATTTAATAATTGCAAAATTATAAAACAATAAAAATCTATACTTATAATAAAACTGTAACGGGACGAATTCTGTACATTAAATATATTTTGAAAATTTTAATCGGGGGATGCTTTATTATCGATACTGAGCCCAAAACATTTTTTTTGCGCTCACCACTGCGCTAGGGAGGTCGTCAAATCTACTATTACTACTACTACTGTCTTAGGCTGCATCGTCACTTACATCATTAAAGGTGCGGATTGAGAACTGAAAGGTTGCAGGTTCGAGCCCCGCCCGTGGCACTATTGTTGTACACCTCCTAGCACAAGCTTTTAGCTTATTTGGAGGGGAAAGGAAAATATATCTCAAGTTCAGCTTAGCTAAATATTCTTCATAAAAAATATATTCTCAAAGGTGTGTGAAGTCTGCCAATACGCATTTGGTGGTGGTAGCCTAAACCGTTCTCATCCAGAGAAATAGTAGTGGGCCTGCGATTGGTTGAAAGAAATTAATGAGGAATCCTTACTAATGTCCTTACTAATCTTTACTTCCTTATCCTAAGTAATCCTTACTAATATTTTAAATTCGAAAGTGTGTTTGTTGGTTGGTTTGTCCTTCAATCACGCAGCAACGGTGCAACGGAGTGACTTGATTTTTGCATGGGTATAGTTGAGGACCGGGAGAGTGACATAGGCTACTTTTTATCCCGTAAAACAAAGTGTTCCCGTGGGATTTTAAAAACTAAATCCACGCGGGCGAAGTCGCGGGCATCAGCTAGTAAAATATATGATTGTTGTTTTGCAGAAAACACTTGGTTGACCCAAAAAAACAAAATGTGTCGTAACTAGGGAAACTGTCTTTGAAGCAATTTTTTGATTAGGGTTCCGTTGTAAAATTAATTTATTAAACATCTATCTTAGTATTAATTTAAAAAAACTTTAAAATGCAAGTTTGTAAATTCTGAAAATATATAGTAGGTATATAGGTAGTAGTAGGTACCTACATAAAATTATGTTTTCCTTGTTTTTGTCTGCGGCTTAGCTTGCAAAGAAAAATGAATAAATTATATGATAGTGATTCATTTGTGTAGTGCGTAAAAAATCTGATCTTGTCTAGTCGTTTCAGCTAGATGAGTTACAAACTTACACACGCACACACAACAGCTTACCCATTTATTATAATACATGGTAGGCTTTTTATTCTATAGACTTAAGTCGTTATATTTAAGTATTTGTATTGAATATATTAATGTTCATTTATATACACGGAACCCGAAGTTATCGTTTAGACTCAAACTTGCAATTTTAGGTAAATGCTTGTCTTGCACTTCACAAAGGTACAGGGTGTAATCTAATAGGTTTCAGTTATAAAATTAGGAATAGGTATATCTGATTATTACTATATCTTATTCAATTGGTCTATACCCATACTATGCGGAATGCTATGCACGAGGTTCTAGTTTCGATTCCCAGTCAACTAACTATGGTATTTACCATACTAAATATAAATTACTATTATTATGATCAGCTTGGGCTTAAAACAAACTTTCTGTATTTCAAATACTAATCCCACGTAGTAATAAGCATTTGATTGATTACTACTTTAACATTTGGAGAATAAAAGCGTAATACTATAATAAATAAACTATACAATAAACGTCTACCTATTAATTTACTTTTAATTTAGTATCAAAAGAAGTAATGAGGAACCAACTAAATAACACCCTGTATTGATTGCTGTTTGCAGAAAACACTTGTGTGTCTACACACTAGGTACAAAAATGAAGTAAACAGGATGCATTGTATTTCAGTAGGTAATATGTAGACTGTCTCGTTTACGAACTTTCGAATTTGAACAATTTTGGATCCCTTTGTTTGTTGATTGAGAGCTCGCTTTCCGCCGAAGATAATAATGAATGTATCACTTCACGAGCGCAGCGTCGCCTAGCGCTCAAAATGCTTGTTGGCGTACGCGAGTCGCTTCGGTCGTAACGTGCACATCTATTCTAATGTTATAAAGCTGAAGAGTTTGTTTGTTTGAACGCGCTAATCTTAAAAATTACTGGACCGATTGCAAAAATTCTTTCACCGTTAGAAATGTACGTGATCCTTGAGTGCTGTATATGTACCACGAGCGAAACCTGGGCGGTTCGCTAGTACAATATATTGTTTATGAATATGTTTATTCACTTTCTGAAACAGATCGAAATCGACTCACGACAAAACCATATAGAACCCGAACTGAAAACCAATTGGGCAATCACTAAATCATGTTTCGAACGAACGAAATGCAAAACCTTCTCGTATAATTGGGGATTCTAGATCACTAAAGCATGTCTCGTGAACGAAGTGAAACGAAGTGAAACGAGACATGCTTTAGTGATCTAGAATGCCCAATTATACACTACTGTTAGTAACATATAGAAACCCATATTGTAGGTAGGGATGTTATTAATAAAATGGACTATTAAAGTGTCTCAAAAGGAACGAAACACATTCAAACAAATCGTGCGGAGCTTTCTGTCAAACAAATGAGCCATAAAGCAATAATACAATCGCGTAGCAATAAATAGTAGATTGTTACACAAGGGACGTAAGTAAGCTATTACAGAACAAGATCCAATTTGGCGCCAGTGCGAGCGCAGCTCGCATAGGGCGCTAATGGATCGCGTGCACCCGAGATATTTAGTCACACGAGCGAGCGCAGCGAGCGAGGGTGAATATAGTTCGAGGGTGTAATAGCTACTTGCAACCGAGGTAAGCATTCTACTTTATATCATTCTTGCGAGGTAACTTTGGACTTATCCGGCAAAAGGTTTTGCATCATTTGTTCTGCTTCAAGCAAACAAAAATCAGGCTCTCCTCCTTTATCATCATCTGATGAAGTGCTTGACATTGTTGTAAATAACTTAAATCCCTTTACGAACAAACTTCACAAACATTCAGATCAAATGAAATGACGCCATTTCCATTTTTTTTTCGTAAATAGTTTTCCATTTTTTTTTTACGGCTCTGAGTTCCAAGGAGTTTTGTATAGTTTGAAATGTATGGAAATTAAATGCCGCCATGTTCAGTGTTTTTTTTTTTTCAGTAAAAAGTTTTCTTACCATTTTATAAGAAAAGAGATTGTTTACCAAGGAGTTTTGCATAGCTTGAACTGTAAAGTGAACATTACAATTAAAGCATAGTGCGACGTAATGTTGCCTTGAATTGCAAACACCAACTTACAAGGAGACTTTCCACCATAGTAATCCCTAGTTACTGAGCAAGTATGATATAAACTCTTTAACTATGTAGGTATGTTAATTTAATGGTGACGGTAGTAGGTACCTAGTTTGCATACCGACTTCGCTTCTTACTTCTTTGCCTACATAAATACTGTCTGCGAACAAACTTTTCGCTGCGAAAATACAATTTTTTTATGTGGGCGGTCGAAATTTCATTCCTACTTACAATGAGTAGATAGACACCTAGAAACTGAAATGTGACTCAATTTTTATTTGGCACGGTTTGAAGTTAATTGCAAAATCTGGTTGCAAAGTCATCTACTGTTTAAAGTTTAAAGACAAGTTTTAGGCGTTTTAAATGCTTGAGTTTGGAGAAGGCATAATACATGTATCTATGTAGGTACTAGGTATTTGTTTTCTCTTCTCAGTTACACTGCTGCATCCATATATTGTAAAAAAAATTAGAAACAGTAACTGAAACTTATTACCTAGTCTTTATTTGGTGTATTTTAGGTTACCTACCACTTAATTATATCTTATTATATCTTATAGTTATAAGAAAAGCGTATGGTAAATGAACCAGAACATAAGATAACCTTATTCCTCAAACAATAATTCTAAAAAGCTTTTCATTGTACCACCAATCTGTGGTACCACCATAAAGTATTAATTTTCACATTGTTCCGAGTCGGTGATGCGGGCCGCATTGTGAAGTTTACGAGCAGACTTTAGATATTTAAGATATTAATGCAAATAAAATAATATAGGTAGGTAATAGAACTAATGTATGGGAAAGTAACGTACATAGAGCAAAGGTATCATTTCACGTGAACTTTAATTTTTTTACTAACGTCAACTGTCTTTTGCTGCTGATGGAGACCAAAAAGATTTTGAAAAGGAAGATAGTTCTTTCTTTTTTCTTTATCAACCATTAGACGTCCACAGCCGCATAAAGGTCTCTTGCATGAACTCCCACAGGCCTCGGTCTTGCATCGCCCGTATCCAGCGGCTCTCTGTCAGTTATGCTGAGATCTATAGAACGTGCTCTGACTTAAGTCGGACTCCAACATAAGAGTTAATACTAGACACAAATACCTCTGCCACTTCACAGCGCATCCGACAGCTGGCAATTTAAGCTGGCTTCAGTATGATCTGCGCATGCTCAAGATGAATATCACTCAACTTATTTAAATTTTATTAATTTCGAATTCCTACTTTGACGTAGGTATCTATCTACTCATCGAGAAAGACGTGAGAACGCATATTTTAGTATCAAAATTAACTTTTACATCGCTCTAGGCTCCTACTTATCTGTCGTACTTGAAGTTATTGAAAAACACAATCATAATACAACAAAAATAAAAACACTTAAAGCTTAACACCTTTTTTACACTAGTCATCCATTGAACATAAGATAAAGTGGAAGGTGGTGCTTAATTCAAATTGGTATTGTAAACGTCACTATACACAGTTGTTGATAGAATAGGAAGGCGTTTCCTGTTGCCATTGCCTATTGCCCAACTGCATTTTAAGATATAAGCATCTTAAAACCAACTTTTTGGAATACTTTATTTTGGTTCTGAGCAAGGACTTCACCGTACCTACCGACTGGGCTGGACTGGACTAGGTGGCAATGGGCGGGACATATACCTACATTTACATACATATAGAACCTTAGACCTTGGATAACGCAGCGTTTGAAGACCCCTTACTTGGTAGATGAACGCTGTCTTAAGTGGGTCGCTAGGCACAAGCGTCACAAGATCGCCACAGATACGTTACAGTGGTGCTTGTGTCCATTGTCCATTGTGACACATAGGTCTGTGCCTATATCGCCACCTATATCCATGTCTGTATTCACATCTTTTGTAGGTAGTAAACTCTGTGGTATCTGTAACACTAGTGTCCTCCAACAACTTTGCCTAAAAAGAAAGATTTCAATTTGCCCATATTATGGATCAAAACATCGTAAATATAATACAGCGGTTTTAAAACGAAACGAAAATATTATCGAAAGCACCTCTCTCAAGCAACTAATTGAATGCAATTTTACACCTAACGGCCGTCAGGCCTTCACCACATCTCCGCCAGGAAACCGCAGCAGCGGAACGAATGGAAAAGATGCATCTGCATTAGAAAAGGTAGTTTCGCAACGATTTAACCGTGGAATAAGGAAGTATCTACTTCTTAGGTACAATGAATTAATGGCTGAAGCAAAATCATGGCGAAGCATCCGTTAAAAACGTGTTCTAAAGCAGACTTTGCTTAAAAATCCTGTTAGTTCCTAGTTACTTTCAAAGACGTGATTCAGCGTTCACGCACGGTGGCATATATAATGGATTAGGGGGAATGGGTTTAATTTACGCTGCCATACACCTTCCAAGTTAGACATCGTAGTCTGCATCGTAACTCAGATCAGTTGAGATCGTGCATCTGTTCCTTTCGTCCCGCTGCTATGGTTTCGAGGCGATGTGCTAAAGGCCTCAATAATTTCTCTTCAAGAGTGGGATGCGAGTGGTTACTTCCTTATATTTTAGAGATGAGCTCTCGTATTGTCTACGCCCACTCGGGCGAGATGAACCGACGCGGACGGGCGCCTACAATAGACAATCGCTGATCTCGACGAATAATTATTATAACCAATTATTTTGGATCATTGTCTAGCCCACGCTGATATTAAGTGCTTTATGCGAGCAATACACCTGGGCACTTACTGGTACAGCTAGAAAATAAACATGGGAAATTCCACTCATAGTACAGGGATACAATTCATTTCAATTTATCGTGTCGATGTGATTCTGTCACTTCAAACCATTACTCTTTGTATCGATGACGTTGATAGGATGCATCCTCTTTAGCTGTACAATATGTGATCAAACTGTAATACGGTAGTTCCTCAAGCAAGCAAGGCAAAAAGTCAAATACAGTGGAGAATTCTCGAGTCGCAAAGCTGAAGTGCCAATGAGCGGGGCACATGGCTCGAAGGAGCGATAAACGTTGGGGTCCCAAGGTGCTGGAATGGCGAACTTGCACCGGTAGGCGCAGCGTTGGAAGACGCCCTTACTAAGGTTGCACTTACTCTCAGGTGACATCGCAGTCAAGCGCTAGTCTATATATTATGCATATTAAAAAAATGAGTGAATAGACAATTAAGAGAGTTGCCTGAAGCTGGCTGCTCGCACAGGATTGAGATGATTATGATAATGATGATTCTTGAAAAGGTCTGTCATGAAAAGAGCAGGCTGATCAACTGGTTTTGAGTTATCACCGCCACCAATAAACATTTGCAGCACCAGAGAAACCGACAATGCATTGCTGGCTTTTTAGACTTGATTGAGAAGACGCCGAAAAGAGTTTTTTTTAATCTATTTTTTTTTGAGATTTTTACCAGCTGGCACGCCAACCTCGTCGAAACATACAAAATATACTTAACCTAATTAACAATCAACAGACGTTGGTTCTACAATTTTTGTATGCATAGAAGGAATGGTCAATGACGCAAAGCTGACTCAACTCCTTGATACGCCCGGACGATAGTCATTGCAAAACCTCTTTTATTTTTAGGTCAGGCAACCCTCATCCCAATGCGAAATCAAGATAAGACAACGTTGGATTAAAAAAAAATGGGTTGACTCATTCGACTGATGTATTGCATGTTAAAATTAAAATCTGCCAAGGCAAACTTGTATATTGTATAAAGATCCGTAGACATAAGCATCTCACGATTAGAGCATTGAACCAACTCGCAAGACAAGATACATATTACCTCTAAATCTGTGCATATTACACCCACCGATATCTTGCAATGGGTGTGGAGGCTTTTATTGTCACAGGTATCCAGCCTAAGCATTCAACTGTCGTCCGCAAAACAAATCAAGTTATTCAACTGAATCGAGGAGTAAAAACTTTCGTACGTTTATCAACGTACACATGTCTCCCTAATTTACATGTAAGAACCTAATATATTATGTATTTCGTACCTATAATGGAAATGTGAAAGATAAAATCATATCATAGAAATAGATAGGTAATTTTGTTTAGATATATAGGTCCTTGATCTTTTAAGGGCTCCGTCTTGGAGTATAAAGGCTCCGTATATCTCCGTCTTCCGTATATTTTACTGTTTCACAGAAAACGTTTAAAATGTCAATCATTAAACTTGAACATTACGCTGTACCTGTAGGTACATAATATAATACAGAATCAGAATCAGAATTTATTTATTGCATTATACACATTATTTGTAATATGGTACAATAAATTATTAGTGACTTGTGTATTACCAATATAATGGTGTGCAATAATTATTAATAAACATTATAATAGTTTTAATATTACATGCAAATGTCAACGATTTATTCAACTACATGGATATTATCATTTTATATAATCTTAAGTCTTAAGGATAAAAATTAAATTTGAAAATATAAATAAAAAACAATAAAGATAAAAATAAATAGTAAAAAACGATAGTGCCCGTATTTATGCATAAATAAACCCAGCATATAACCTGTTGTTATACATCATTAAAAAATTCATTTAGCGTGTAGTATGCTTTATCAA
The DNA here is from genome assembly GCA_038048805.1 of Hipparchia sbordonii. NCBI lineage: Eukaryota > Metazoa > Arthropoda > Insecta > Lepidoptera > Nymphalidae > Hipparchia > Hipparchia sbordonii. Next base: position 12,274,085 of record CM076099.1, on the reverse strand, counting down.
TTAACCAATTTTTTAATTTATTTTTGAATTTAGGCAAGGGAAGCAGTTTAATATGGTCAGGCAATTTATTATAGACTTGTACGGCCATGATATATGTACTTTTACGGTAGATATTGCAGTTTATTCGAGGCAGATGCAGATGGAGTTCATCTTTTTTTCTGCTTGGTCTTATTCGCACTTCCGATTTTTTTGTAAAGAAATGACTAATATATTTATAGGTGTACACGCCGATATAATGAACTTTATTTCGCATCAATCGGTCCACCGCTGGGCATAAGTCTCTTCCAAAGACTTCCACATGCCTTAATGGAGGTCCGCAAACACTGCGCTTTCTGCTGCAAGATCGCCACACCTCGGGAGACACTGCACACCTTGGGATCCCAACAACCATCAGTTCTTTGAACTAGGTAGGTATACCTGTGCCCCCTCCTACGATTTTTTACAAGAAATTAATATCGTTTCAAGAGTGTGCAGAAATGATTTGAATACTCATACTGTCATAAAGTAAAATTGAAGTTTGTTTTTCTTTTGTGTATCTTTATACCTACTAATGGATTGGCAGAACCTTTTCAGAAAACATTCCATAACATTTTGGCAGAAATTGAAGTGGCAGGTCGTGATTACCTATTTCCCGTATTAATTTGGCAGTTTCAGCCCCCTGAAAGGGCCATTTCCGTCCCTTTATCAAAGCCTATACTCTAAACGAGTCTATATAGCGTTTAGTGCTGAAACCACTCTCTAGTGTCAATTCAAATGAATACCATTTTGCTTTTACTGAATAGTATGTTAAGTAGCGCTTCAGGTTGAAACATAGCAGAAAAATAAACAATTGATATTTCGAAATAATAAGTTGCGTTCCTCTTTTAATAATAATTTTAACTTTTCTATAGAATGTGAAACAAATAATATTTTTTTCACATTCTATATGTTTGTATCATTTAATTAAATTCTTCTTCTGCTTCTTTATTAAATGATAGACGACTTTAGACGCTGGGCACAGGTCTTTTGTATGGCCTTCCATATGTCCCGGTCTTGCGTCGCCTGTAGCCAGCGGCTCTCTGGCGGCTCTCCTAAAATTACTCTCCTAAATTACCCACATTACATTGACAAATTAAATTAAATGTGCATAATTTAATGGAAAAAATTATATCTACTTTAATTGCCTAAACGCACATAACTCTTTAAAGTTAGAGCTCGGGATCGAACCCGCGTTCCCCTGAATAGGAGATCGCAGTTGTAACCACTAGGCTATCACTGTTCTGAAAATATAATAACCACATCAAATTAATTATTTATCACAGTTTTTACTTATTAATAAAGACGCAGCAGCATTGGTAGCGACACTCAATCATATTATTTTCTACTACAAGAAACCATCTCCTTCCGGAAGACATACTCGTAAGATTATATCGATTCATTCAGCCAGTTGCACTCATACAGTCAATGATCATTTCATACAACTAGACCGTGAGAAGAATCGCAAGTAGCATTATAGTCTGCATCGATTTATTAAGATGAATCAATACACCTACTCGTCAGCGTATACATGATACGGAATCTGACAATTTGGTTTTCCAAATTAAATAACTGATCATGTTAAAAAAATTAAATTGTGGCGGTAAAATAATATTAGGCGATAAATTAGTACATAATACAGAACAAAGATAAAAAAAGGTTCTTCAACTATATACAACCATATATCAAGTTCAAGGCGTCTTGAATCTAGATTTTAAATTTTTATCAAAGTTTTAATCTAAGTACACTTGAATGTATGAATTATAAGTTCAAATGAAAAAAAAAATGCGGCTTGAAATATTTGAAATAAGTACTTTTAGTGACCACAAAAACCTACGTCCTCGCAAAAAGGTATGAACGCATCCGTGAAGACGGATAATTTAAAATTGTAATGTGCTACCCTGCAAGAAGGGATTTATTCCACGCAACGGGTGAAAAAAGAGGATTTGAGGAATAAAGATAAAGCGTACACAACATTTCAAAAGGAAATTTCTCATTACAGACATTTTCTCCCCCGTGGCATTTTACTTGGTGTTTATTTTAGCACCTGATTATTACCGCGGTGTTTACTTATCTTGATTTTACTTTGGTTTTACCTACTTCTATTACTTTTTATAGAGCTTTTGGAATACCAAAATACGTCGTTGACATTATTAGGGTCCGTTAGAGTAGGTGATATAAAGTACTTTTAAGATAACCTAGCCCAGACCTAGCCTAGTTATTGTTTCGTGTTTGATTCATGTTCGCTGTAAGATTTCACTGACGAACTGTCAACTCGCGAAGTTAAAACAGTCGTTAAGTTTTCTGAAACTATGCAATTTTCTAAGCAATTTTCTTAACTTTTCTTCCCGTAAGAATTGTTCGAAAAGAAGAGTTTGTTATTGTAAGGAGAAGTTCCTTACAGTAACAAACACAACAAAAAAAGAATTAGCGAAATTGGCCGTTCACGCGTGAAGCCGTGACCAAGGAAAATAGGGATTCATTTTAATAGATATATAGATTCGATTAAAATTCCAATACATGTTTTGAAATAAGCTCTGTAAGTCTACCTTCTAAATTCTATAAAGGCGTTTGAAGCGCGAACCAATGTTTATAATTTATACGAATAAATTGGCTTAGTCTGACCTGTGTCAGTTTATGGTCCACGCCCGAATTCGTTAAAATGGACATGTTTATGTATCTAAATAATGAAAAGTTCTTATGACAAACATAATGGGAAGGTAATTTATTTTAAGTAGGTACATATTTTATTCATAATATATTATATTATACAATGGAATTAGGTATGCGTTTGTTATCTTGTTAGCGGATTGCATTTTTCCAGTGGAAATGACTTTCAGTAGAATGTATGCAAAACTGGTTAGCGGAGCTAAGTAACTGGGCGAGTTGGCAAAGTGACACTTAGCCCAACGGTTAAAGGTGCGGACTGAAATATGAAAGGACGCAGGTTCGAGCCCCACCTGTTGCACTATTGTTGTACCAACTCCTAGCACAAGCTTTTCGCTTATTTGGAGGGGCGAGGAGAATCTACATTTTTCAAGTTCAGATTGGCTAATATTCTTTAAAAAAAAGTAACACTGTGGTACAAAGAAACCAAGACTACGCTCACTCTCTCCACTCCACTCACTCAGTTTACACTCTCTTCTTTCCGCTTACTCTCACTTCGCTCACTCGCTACGCTTCCAAGATCTACACACAACTCCTTCACTCCAATCCACGTAACTACTCGCTCCGCTCCAATAACAAACACTTATCAAGTTTTCAATCAGGCTCAACGGTAACAGCAACCGACGGCGATCAGTCTATGTAAGTATAGGAAGATAGAGTAGTAGCACACAGTAGGGACAGTAATAAATTCCTTATATACTGTGGTAGTAGTGTAGAGCAAGCAAATTATCATTATCTACGTCGTTACGTTAATATTTTTTACATAGGAAGGTACCTATTTAATCTTACCTACCTAATCACGTCCTCCCATGGAGTTGTTTTGTTAATTTCGGTAATTCTTTATTTAAAAACTCAATCTATTAAGAAGAGTCTACTGCCCACGTCGTCTTTATCTAGCTTATACCCGTCCATGCATTAAGATAAATCCTCGATAAATCTTTTTATGTTTTCGTACTGATGTTTTTTTTGATATGCTTAATAGAGCTTATATTTTATTTGCCACGCTTCAGTGCTAATAATATTATTTAACCTAAGTGGTCTAGTCAGGTCTAGAAAAGCAAAAACTTACTATATCAGTGACTTTTAAAACCTGGTATGTAGCTACCTACCTATAGATAGATAGGTAGACTGGGTATATGTACCTACCTACTCATATTTTTTGCGTTTCACAGAATGAACCTAGGTACATTGATTTTAATTCACATAATAATATTAAAAATTCTTTTTAGAAAACCAATTTCAAAACATGGTTAAAAGCCAACGTACATACCTACTCTGATCACAAGCGATTTGCTCGTATTCATTGAGGAGTTCCGTCCTTCATCTCCAAAGATATTCATCAGATCTTCACCTTAAACAGGACCAACCCGACAATACTTCAGGATAATACAAATTAAGAACCTCCTCCTTTTTTTGAAATCGGTCAAAAATTCACATTAAATATGCTGGCAGTTTATTCAAAGCGATTTAGAATAACCCGCTAAATAGATAGGTACAATACCGTGTAGCTTTTATCTGTTCAATGTAACTAAATTTACTTTTTAAAGGAAAGATCTATCCGATTGAAAATAAATCTCAGGTGACACCGAAAGCGCCGCCGAAAACGATTTGAATTTGCTCTGATTAAATATTCATAGCCTGTGTGCATATAAATAAAGCTGCTTAGCTATGTGAAGCTATAAATAAATTGTGTGATAAATTCTCCGGGCGAGGCGCGAAATTCATGTCTGCAATTAGTCAAAGATCGATCATATTAGTCACTGAATCCTACTAATATAGGTAGGTATTATAAATGTGAAAGTGTGGATGTTTGCATATTTGGATGTTTGGATGTTTATTTCTCAATCACGTCGCAACGACTGAACCGATTTGGCTGAAATTTGGCACAGAAATAGATTATAGTCTGGAATAGCACATAGGCTACTTTTTATCTCGGAAAATTAAAGAGCTCCCGCGGGAATAAAAACCCTCAATCCACGCGAACGAAGTTGCGGGCATTAGCTAGTAGATGAATAAGGTTTTTTTAATTTACCTATTCAGTGATATTAGTGTTAAGATGTTTCTTTTTATAACAAGTTATAGCGTCACCAATTTCATCCATCGAGTCCTTGTCTATGACAAGTAACAGCTACCTACCGATACCGTTCTTACAAGAGCGGAGCACATAGTTCGAAGAACCAATAGACGTTGGAGTCCCAAAGTGTTCGAATGGCGACCTCGCACAAGTAGGGCAGCATTTTAAGACCCCTCAATAGCCAGTGCACTGCAAAATACTACAGCCTGTATGGACTGTAACTTACATATGCATTTAGTAAAAAGCTGTTATTTTGATATTACAAACAGACACTTCAATTTTATTTATTTGTATAGATATTATATTTAATTAATATTATTAGGGCATATACATATTAATGTATAGAAAGGTATCTTGAGAAGACAACAAAACCAAGAAGCAAATTGGATTATTAGAAGCAATATAGGGCATAATTTGCGTAATAGACTGATTGGCCTGTTACCGATCGGAGTTCAGCTGGGATGTGAGACGTTCACAGGCGCGGTAATTCACTGATGACTGATCACCGAATTACATTTGCCGGACGGGAAATGCGGGCCAGACGGCAGGCCCTTTCCAAAATCCAATTTACTGGTAAGTGTAAGTAGTAAGTGGTTTGTAGTTGAATTAGCCCAAACACAGTGAGAGCCTGTACTCTAAAGTGTACCTACGGTTCTACGAGAAGCTACATATACTTGTACAATGTATAGGTACCTATAAAGAAAACTTTCTCAGAAACAGTAACCTAAGGGTCAGTTCACACCGAGACGCGACGCGACGCGACGAGGCGCGCACATTTCTCGATAGCGATAACAATATAAAACTTGTTTACCACACAATAAGGTACCAGTGAGTGCGAAAGCAACCTAAATACGTGTCGAAGATGCCGCCCTAGCACGGGCTCTCGCGCATCTTCAAGTATCTGGAAGCCACGTTGCATCGCGTTTTGGTATGTACTGACCATAAGTAGAGCTAAATGTCAATCCCCACTAAGTTCCTGATATTATAAAAAAGCCAGATAGTTTTATTTATTAAATCTACAAGCAAAAACATTGAACAAATGGAACAGTGATAGCCTAGTATGGTTAGGACTAGTTATTCGGGGTTTCGATCCCGGGTGCCTACATCTTACTTATGTGCGAGAGTTCTCAGAGATATGTGAAGTCTGCCAATTGGGCCAGCGTGGTGGACTGCCTGTAACTCTTCTCTGAAAGGAGATCTGCGCTCAGTAGTGGCACAACACAAGTCCTCAAAAATACACTACGTATTTAGTATACGTTTCACTCCGAAATTGGAGCATCTAAAGGAGGTGGTTAAAGGATAAACCAAAAAAAAAAACACGCTTTCGCATTTACATTAGGTATTTTAGTACAATTTTTAGCATAGTAAACGAGTAGGATTACGTAAGAAAATTGCAAACTGTGCCACGAAAAGAACTTATTCCTGCCTTATCTGGCAGTAGACGTGTCGCCTTAATTAATAGGGATTAAGGGTTGAGCAACTAACACGGATTGGAACAAAGGCATAAAGGTGAATGTCACATCAAGTGGGATCAAAGTAAATCCTCCACGTGTAGACGTGTTCGAGCCCGTTGTAATCTTATCCTTATTTCATTCAGTTATTTCCTTAGATCCGAGATTCGTTAAGAAAAAGTAGTCTTATCAAAGCATGAAAACATACTACATAGTATTAAGCACTACGCAGATACGCTCTAGCAGATCAACTTAAACCTCAATAATTGAATCTCAGTAAATAACAGGCAAATAAATAACATTTAAGTTCCATTCCAAGATTGTGTTTTGAAAACGCCGCGAGCAAAATGACTTTTCTCAAAGTTGTTTATCACAAATACGTTAATATAGTGGCTTATAACTCGCTACCTTATAAATAATAGTCCCGATTCGCACCTGATTATTTCGCTGCGGGAACCTCCTTCCCTTGATTTCCCACATATATCAGGAACAGATCCTCTATCTACATTGACACCTGATATATTGCGAAGTAGATTACTGTATTATCACGTTGACTTTTCTCTAACTGTGAAGCTTAGAGCAAAATAGTTCAGTAGAGTTGTAGAGAAATAATAAGATATACCTACCTATGTAGTACAGAATGTAGTTTTCTCAAATAAAAATGGTCTAGGCTCGTAGTCAACCACGCTGGTCAAGTGCGGATTGGCAGACTTCACACATCTTTGAAAACATTACGAAGAACTCTAAGGCATTCAGGTTTCCTTAAAGGTCCTTCAGGTGTTTTCCTTCAACGTTATGGCACCCATACGTGCTTGAAATTCAACCTAATCGTACGAAACGCTTCAGTTCAACGTTTCTGAAACGAACGGCTAAGGTATGGAACGCGCTTCCAGCTTCTATGTTTCCGGTCACGTATAATCTGAGTACCTTCAAGACAAGAGTGAATAGGCATTTTCTAGGCAAGCGCGCTCCAACCTAGACCTCATCAATGCTTTCCATCGTTGATTGTCGTCAAGCGCAAGCCTATCTCATAATATTAAACAAAGTAAAACCTAACGCACATAAATCCGAGAAGTCATAGATTTGTGCCTGGGATCAAATCCGGAAAAGGAGGCCAAAGTCGAAGATAATTGAAGGCTGTGATAGCTTAAGTGCTATAGACATCGAGGCAATACGGTGAATTAATTACCGCAACAAAGCAGCGAAAATCTATTGCTCAGAAGGTATCCAAAGGAAGCTGTTACCCAAACCGATACATTATCGGGTCAGTCTAATGTAGTTCTGTTTGTTTCTTGTCTTACGTAGTAGAAATAGAAGAACTAAGTAATAGATAAACAGTAATCTTAAAAATCAGAAAGGTAATTTCATGGTTTCAATCAAAGGATTTTGGTATTACGTATCTAATACAGTAACAGTTTCGAAACTGTAAAACTAGCACGTTTGAACAACTTCCAAAGATAAATTGTTCTTTGATTGCAATCGTATATTCTCGCATCGCAGACGGGAGCCGATAAGTGATTCCATCTTGAACACAAGTTGGGGAAGTGCATGGGAAGTTAATGGGCAAGTCTAGTTAAAGTGCTATTTACACATCGGCTCTTAATTGCCATCCGTGAAGTTTCCGAGCGAACACTCGGTATATCCTGAGTTGTAAACTCGTTTGTGAAGTGTGATCGCAGCGGCGTGCCGGTGCAGCGCTTCATAGGCTTAACTTTACACATATTTTGGTATTTAGTTTCCATATTCTGATGATACTGCCAGTGCGACATACTTGCCGTGCATAGCAAGTCAAGCATGTGGCATTGTGATTGTTTTTCGCGATAAAGTTCGGGAAGCTCAACAAGACCTCAAGTCTTGTCCAAAATCCTTATTATAATGCAGTAATGACATAATAATATTATTTTCAATATGCGTGGACCTATGTACCAAATTCCAGAATATTGAAGCCAGATGATTTATTTCTACTTAGTTACCTAAGTAGGTATTCTTATAAGCAGCATAAAATTGCAGCACTATCATCAGCAACTGTACCTACCTTACATAAATAAATGATTAGGATTTATTATAAGCAGGTACGTGCATAGTAAGTAAAAACTTATCAAACGAATCGTAAGGAGACACGTATGTTCGTAAAACAACTTCAGAGAAAATCAGAAGGAAAAAGTTTACGAGAAACGTTTGATAAATAAAGCCGATTTCCGTTTGTTTTCCGCGAAATGACTGTAATATTTGAACGCCTTTTATTGCGGAAAAATTCGGGCAATTTTTCTGGTACGTACTCTGTGTGGCCGAATCTTTGAGGCGCAATCGGCAAGACGGGGAAACGTCGTCCATGTTTCCAAATTTAATTTCCTGCCTATTTCCCATCGGAGTTAGTTCAGCATTTTGTTGTTAAGTATAGGTTATAAATTACACTGTTCGTTTCAATTAATGATAGCCGTCTCTACCATTATTATTCTAGGGCTAAAGCCCTACAATAATAAATGTCAAGAGCCGAAATACTTTTGTGCCTAGGTTGGCAAATTTTCATAGACAATCTTCAGTCTTCAGAGTTTGAAATCTAACGGAAAAGCGCAAGCGTTTTTCGACGCGTAAATTTCTCTTCGTCCGCACAGGTAGGTACATCGTATCCCTTGATCCACGCGAACGAAGTCGCTAGCATCAACTAGTCAACTAGTAGATATTATAAATGCGGAAGTTTGGATGGATGTTTGTTACTCAATCCCGCCACAACGACTGAACCGATTTGGTTGCAATTTGGCATAGAGATAGGTTATAGTCTGGAATAATACATACTACTTTTTATCCCGGAAAATAAGAGTTACCGCGAGAATTAAAAAACCTCAATCCACGCGAACGAAGTCGCGGGCATCAAGTAGTTATTATATATACGGTCTACGCACGAAAAACATTACCCTCCTTAAGCAATCGGGCTCAAAATACATGGCTCAGTGCGGCACCGCTTTTACATTTAAAAAACTTGCATTTTCAATAGCACCATTTTAAAATTCATGACCTTATATTAATTAACGTAAACGTGAAATACTTTATTAGATACCCTTGACAGCTCAACGTAGGAAATTAAGCCGTGTTTAATTAGTCTCAGCACAATATGTTTAAATGTTTGCCGCTTTCTCGCGTGGGGGTTAATTAAAACTGGAGTAGACACTTGGTTAATACCTACGAGTATCGTGATGAAAGCATTTGGTTAATAAAATTCAACTGATTTTCTTGGAGATTCGTAGCACCCAAAATAGGTAAGTAGGTACATGGTAGTAACCGATCAACTGCGAGTCCGACTCGAATACGAAAAAAACATGTTCCCCTAAATTTTTTATTTATTAAACTATTGCATAGCTTCTATCGCGGGCCAGCGTGGAGACCGAATCCAGAAATTCCGTAACGAAAATAACCTGACACGTGACTCCTTTCACCGCTAGATGATAAAAAATGCTATGCAATAGCTTTACCGCGGCAGTCCCCGAGTGCCACACGTCTTTTTTTTATTTTTATTATTTGTCCATTATGATTTGTTGTTATGGCGGCAACACATTCTCTGACAACTGTCTACCTATTAGGAATCATGAGCTACAGCCCGCTGACAGACAGACGGACGGACAGCGGATGCTTAGTAGGTAATAGGGACCCGTTGGTTACCCTTCGGGTACGGAACCTAAAAAAGTAACTTGCGACTTTGTCCACCTGTCGGAGACATTTTTTTTTTTCAAGTTTAACTTCAGAAGTAGTCAGAATAATCACTGATATATTTAAATAAAATAAATGTTGTTAACTTTATCACGTGATGGCCGCTGAGAGAGGAAAGGGGAGAGAATCATAGAGTTAATAGACAGCTTGCGCCATAGATAATTAGGGTTACCAATTCATACAAAAATTATAACCTAAGCTCTGCCTAAGCTATACTTAATTTCAAACAGCCTCAATCATAAAATAAAACGCTACTTTTATATAATACCTAAATATACTGCATTTAATCACTATCATTTTATAGTAGCAAGTCTATGGGAGAAATTAATTTAAAATAGCTCCTGTGCCTACGTGAGGGAACTGTTAATCGCTACTGTGAAAAACATATCAACACACCTAACCTATAAGGATAGAAATGATACAACAAATACCAGTAAATAACCATTTATTTAATTCGGATTTATTTTAAACGTTCTTATGTTTTGAATTAACGATTCTCTATATCTGTATTTCATTATTTAACCCTATTCCATAATAAATTTACCACCGCTTCGGAAAACCTAATCCGTCAAGAAGAAGCGGCGGAAGAAACTTGACAGAATTCCTAACCGTTTGCTTACGTCATATGTATATACGTTAAGAGAAGTAGATAATTAACTAAAACGTTTAAGTATGGCTAAACTACATCTACTGGAAACCCGAGGCAAGTAAGATTTTAAGACCACACAAAATTATACTACAATAGCTGATTCCAAAATACCTATAAATACTTTGTTACACAATTTATACAACATTAAGTATACTTAGCTTTTCAACTTCACTATAACTTCACACTATAACATTAACACACAAAATTATTTAACAAAATGAGCCCCAACTATTTGTTGTAAATCCGTTTTATAGTTTCTTTTCCCGCCCGCAAAAATGGAGAACCACCCTCCTACTTCAATGCCTCTTCGTCTGATTGGTCAAAGTTATTACGGATATAGTTAATTATTAATTTTCTGATTGGTTGACCTTTTACCGGATGGAGTTAATTCTAATTTTTTGATTGGTGCACCGCTTGACAGCTCTATTTTAGTATCAACACAAGAACTTCGTCTAGAAACAAAGATAAACAACTACGTTCAGAAACTAATGATTTCAATTTTAATCTAATCACAAATTCTAATCACATTTAATCAATATATTTTTTAATTAATAATTTTAAATTAATTACGCTGAACCCATAATTTTCAGTCAATATGGCCGAATCTTGACACTCGTCCATCCTGACACGCTTTGCGACCCTGCAAAGAAAAATAAATTGGATTTTGAAATAATTCTACTCATGTAGCCTAACACAGGTTACTACTTCCATTCCATGAATTTGAAAAATTTATCCCTTCAATACTTTACTTTAATTCTACGTAGCCAAAATTAAACCCATAATAAATCAGATGTTAGCAATCTATTAAAATAAATTAAAGTCATTAGTTATATTTAAAAAAAAAATAGCCAACCATGATTATTTCTACTATTTCCAATAGACTAATTTCAAATGAGTAAGTTTTAAACCAATGTTACTTTAAGTTTCATAGCGTTATAACCTTATCCGTAACCAATATAATTGTTTAAAACAAATCAATCATAACCATTACAATTTATCTAAATTTAAAATAATCTTTAATAATCCAATCGGCCGTCACCAATTTTAATAAAAGATTAGTTGTAAACTTTACAACATTCTTTAATTAACCGATTAGTCACAACTCGCAACCAATGTGACTACCATAAACCATTACAACTTTCTCTAATTAACTAATTAGTCATAATCAATATGACTTTACCATAAACCATTAGTTGTAACCCTTACAACTTTCTTTAATCAACCAATTAGTCATAACCAATATGACTTTACCATAAACCATTAGTTGTAACCCTTACAACTTTCTTTAATCAACCAATTAGTCATAACCAATACGACTTTACCATAAACCATTAGTTGTAACCCTTACAACTTTCTTTAATCAATCAATTAGTCATAACCAATATGACTTTCCCATAAACCATTAGTTGTAACCCTTACAACTTTCTTTAATCAACCAATTAGTCATAACCAATATGACTTTCCCATAAACCATTAGTTGTAACCCTTACAACTTTCTTTAATCAATCAGTTAGTCCTAACCAATATAAATTTACCATTAACTATTAGTTATAAACATTACAACTTTCTTTAATTAACCCATTAAATATCTTAACCATCCAATAAATATATTAATTCCTCTATACTATCAATCTCGCTATTTTCGAACTTAGAAAAACAATTTATGTATCCTTTAGGCATACCTTTAGAGGTTTAATCAAATTCCTATCATTTCCAACTTTCTTAAAAATTTTATAGGGGCCTATATCTTTTCCTCAATCTTGAAATTACGATTAACATCCGAATTATAATATACCAGCTAAACTTTTGTTGAGCAAATCCCCAAAGCAAAACAGCATCCTTTTTAACAGCGAATATAAATCAAAACATACGACAATGTATTTTGGAACAAATTTTCTAAAGTAACTTGTAAGTCCTGCTCCTCTTATTACTTCTATTAACAATTCTAAACCTTCTTATTCAGTTACTATAGGCAACAAAATATCATCGATGTATGTAGTACTTTATTTCTCATTTAAGCAAATAACGAGTCAATCAGTCTTCGAGAAACACCTGGAGAATTAGTTAGTCCAAATGGCATACGTAAAAATTCATAGTATCCTTCAAGAGTAACCAATTAGTTTATCGGAATTAAGTTCTATTTTTAACTGAATTTTATCGGTTAACCCTAATTCAATTGTAGAAGTAGCAAAAGAGTCTGAGTAAACCTGCAATATACCGATCAGATCTTTACGAATCTGAGGGCCCTGAGTACGAGTACCTACCACAATTAATTTTTGTTACATGTACTTTAAGAACGGGGCATAAAATCTGGCCGTCGATATTTTTACTGTAAGTTATTTCATTTGACACATACCCACGTGCCAAGAGTTGGCCTATTTTTTATTTAAAAGAGGTTGAGAGCCAAAACTAATAACAAATAACGATACAACTGGGTAGTACTGAACAGATGAAGGGATGCTATATTCAACACCGTTAAAATGACAGCTACGCGTATCAATAAATATCAAAGTAGATTGCGCAAGACTTTCTTCCCTGTATGTATTTACAAACATTGCACATCGTGGTGGAATAACAACTTGTTCAACACAATTTAATTTAATTTTTCGATACCTGTATTGCTCCCTATTAAGTTAATTCATTAAGTTCGCTATTATCTTGTTGAGTTGTGCGGTGTTTTAATGATATCGTTTTTCTCGAAACTACAAGACTACATAGAGGGTCATTGATAATTGGCTGTCCTATGAAAACGTTAGCTTGCTTTAAAGGAAGATTAGTTACTATTGTTTCCGAAACAATCTTAAAACCTTCAATATCATACTCAAATCTAACTTGCCCGCATGTTTTTACCAGTGAACCACTAAAACCACCTATAAATACATCACATGGTTCTATTTGCAAACCGAGTGTTAGTGCACAATCATGATTTTAAAAGATTCACTTGAGTCCCCGAGTCTATATATGCAGTAACATTATGCCCATTTATCAAAAAAAAAAATATTATAATAACATTGATTTTACTTGTTCGACGATATGTATAGTTTTCGCATTGTGAGTTTCAGTTTTCTTTTCCAGGCCTCGAATTGAATTTGGGTTCTTCGAGCAATCTCGGACCATGTGGCCATCCTCATTACACAGGAAACAAGTTATCTTTCTCTTATCCTGAGGTTCTCGTATACCTTCATTGCTTCCAAACCTTGTCCTAAACTCACTATCGTGTCTGTACTCACTACCGTATGATTTGTTGCGATAATATGTTGGATTTCTTTTATCTTCGTTGGCGCAAAGAAATTGGGAGTAAAGCTCTCCTGGTGTCCTATAGTTACCAGCTCTAGCTGTACTTCTCATGTAATAAGGTAATCCATCAATTATACATGACACAGCTTTAATGTCGGTGATTTCACATTTAGTTAACAGATTACATTTAGAATAAAAATAATGAGTCATTGTTTCACTGGAATTCTTTTTCCGGTTAATCATTTCTCGTATTGATTCAGCAAAGTCAAAATTTTGAGGGAACGCCTCCAAGATTTTGTCTTTCCACTCCTGCCATGTATATTCATAGGAATGCAAAGAACTGTGCCATGATTTCGCTAGACCTACTAAACGAGCTTGCATATAATAACTCTTGACAGATTCATTCCATCCATGAATAGTCCCTAACTGTTCTATCTTATTCAACCATTGGAGTGCGGGTAGTTCAGTTTTTTCCGGATCAAATTCCGGTACAATATCAGGTTTGGCCAAAATAGTAGAATATGAAAAGATCCTACCAGTTTCGTCCGACGACCGTTGTGTTCGATGGCGACTAGTAGACCCCTGGCGGCTGCGACATCGCCCGCGAGGCCAGCCTTCGTTTTCAAACTCTTGATGCTGCGGCCGCTCCATTCTTCTCGGACTCCATCTCACTGGGCTGCGAGACCGGGTTCTGCTGCGTGAAGCCATCCCACTTCTGAAATGTGAAAAACATATCAACACACCTAACCTATAAGGATAGAAATGATACAACAAATACCAGTAAATAACCATTTATTTAATTCGGATTTATTTTAAACGTTCTTATGTTTTGAATTAACGATTCTCTATATCTGTATTTCATTATTTAACCCTATTCCATAATAAATTTACCACCGCTTCGGAAAACCTAATCCGTCAAGAAGAAGCGGCGGAAGAAACTTGACAGAATTCCTAACCGTTTGCTTACGTCATATGTATATACGTTAAGAGAAGTAGATAATTAACTAAAACGTTTAAGTATGGCTAAACTACATCTACTGGAAACCCGAGGCAAGTAAGATTTTAAGACCACACAAAATTATACTACAATATCTGATTCCAAAATACCTATAAATACTTTGTTACACAATTTATACAACATTAAGTATACTTAGCTTTTCAACTTCACTATAACTTCACACTATAACATTAACACACAAAATTATTTAACAAAATGAGCCCCAACTATTTGTTGTAAATCCGTTTTATAGTTTCTTTTCCCGCCCGCAAAAATGGAGAACCACCCTCCTACTTCAATGCCTCTTCGTCTGATTGGTCAAAGTTATTACGGATATAGTTAATTATTAATTTTCTGATTGGTTGACCTTTTACCGGATGGAGTTAATTCTAATTTTTTGATTGGTGCACCGCTTGACAGCTCTATTTTAGTATCAACACAAGAACTTCGTCTAGAAACAAAGATAAACAACTACGTTCAGAAACTAATGATTTCAATTTTAATCTAATCACAAATTCTAATCATATTTAATCAATATATTTTTTAATTAATAATTTTAAATTAATTACGCTGAACCCATAATTTTCAGTCAATATGGCCGAATCTTGACACTACTGATTATTTTACCCGCATAAGAAATATGAGTTATGGGAATAGAGTTCCCACTAACTAGCTATAGGTAGCTATTTAACTGCCTCGTTTGTCCAGTGGTTAGGATGTTCGACTACGGATGACGAGATCCCGGGTTCGATTCCCCTGGTCGGGCCGAAAAAAAATGTACCTATTGGGTTTTTCTGTCAAGAAATTCTCAATACTAGCCCGGAGTTAGGAAGTTGGCCGTGTCACTCCCGTGGCTCGGAGAGCACGTAAAGCTGTCGGTCCTGCGCCTGATCTCTCTCCGGCCGTGTCGGATTTCCGTCCCATCGGACTATGAGAATGAGGGAATAGAGAGTGCACAATATTGCAGTATAATATCTCCTGCGTAGTTAGCTAGCCGTTTCAGATCAGATGCCGTTATTTGGTCAGAAGAATATTGTTAACACTACATAACAAAAAGCGGGTAAGTATTTTACAAATTAAATTAATGTCGTGCTGCAAACTACAGCACTCGACCGCATTCAGTCTCTGTTCAAATTAGAGCAGCTCTCGGCGAGGTGCTCTAGCCCGCTGGAGCGGTCAAGGGTTACTTGGCCTTGAGCGTCCTCGGGGTAATTAGTCGTGGCCGCTTTGTTGCGGTAATTATTGCTGTGCTCGAGTTGTGTGGAGGACCGCTTAGTATGTGTAAGTGTGTCCAACTATTGCGTTTGATAAAGTCAAAATCTAAAAAGTCTAATTTTTTAATGAACCTAACTTTTTAATTTGAGGGGAGGGTGAGGCCTAGACGTGACGCGCATATCAAACAGTCACGATGGTTAAGAAACACCCTACACGGGAATTGGATTAGGTGACCGCCGACTCTCAACCGTACACTCGTAGGAGACCTACGAGGGAACCGACACATAGATACACAGACGCACAGATAGGTACACACTTATAACACCTTTCTTTTTGTCCAGGATTAAAAATAGATGCCTGTGAACTATAGTGAGATAGGTACCATACTCACATACATACATTTTTGACAATGACTCACATAGACCTATATCTATATTCATATATCAATCTAATACATATCTAGAAGGGGAATACAAAGGAATGTGACTTCGCTCCATTATTCCGCCTCTATTCCTAGCAAACATTTCGCAGTCACAAACGAGCTCATATTTCGATGTTCTCATTTTGTCCTCAATTCAGGCGCATAGAACAGCATACGTAAAGCAAATGGAATAAAAAATGACAAATGAGTTTCCACGATACGAAAATGTAGTTCACTTTGTCTCCTCCGTCCTCCGAAAGTAATCAAGGAAATTACTTTATGAGCATAGGTAGGTAGGTACCTACTTTGAGGAACATTATCTACCTATCACTAACCTACTGAAAATCGACTTTACTTAAGTTACTTAATCACAAGAAATCTGCTTAACAATCTACCTTTGACTAAACATGGCAGATAGGTAGGTTTACACTATATAAGTATACATTTTACAGTTTTCTAAATACACAAATGAAGGTAGAAAAGAATTTCAGCTTTAATTGCGGGCAAAAAACACATGGTGCCAATTACCACGCCTTTATTACTGTCGTGTTGCTTTCGAAATCGTTCGCAATTCATGTACAACGTGATTTGAGTAGCAAATAATAAGTCACATTTTTCCCATGTTCCTGCAAACCGAAGTTTATATTACTACAGCCACATTTTGTACAAAAAAAAAAAACAAAGGAAAATCGACTCCATTTATCAAACGATTCCCATCTAAGTTTTCCTTTGTTTTTCTGTAAAAGTTTCCTTTCCGACATGTCTACGTGCATACACATTTTGTCTACGTGCTTAAATGGGTAGTTAGATTTGCTTATTGATTTTGTGCGGTTAGAACGCCGCCGCGGCATATTAAGAATATAGGTAGACATCATTGAAGCATATGGCGATATGGTTTCAGATGACTTATTTTGTAGAGATGTAGGTTTATACTTATGTATATAATTGATGATGCGACCAATTATTATTCAAAATATGTACTATTTTATGGAGATGTTTCAGTGTTGATATTACAGTATTGAATAATATACAAATAAAATCAAAAATCAGTGCACAAATTTTTAAAATCTGAAGTCAAGTCACTGATCATGATGTGTATTAAAAGTATGTTTCGATATATTTCTAGGTAAAATCTGCAGCACGGCAAAAGCTTGGACATGAGGGTATACAAAATAAAATTCAAATATGAATTAAATAGGTAATTAAATTTAATTTTCAATATAAAGCTAAATTAACAGGCAGATATAGGTCAACCACTTTTTTAAGTTGCAGCTAGGAATGCCTCAATTCGAGTTTTTGCTGATATACTACGTTCAGTAATTCAATAATAAGATAATCGCCTAGGGTTTTTGAAAGCACAAAAACCCTAGGCGATTTAACAAGTCTGTTTAAATGAGACTTGTAAATTATCTCAGATGTGAAATAAATGTATCGACGATGTCTTGGCTAATTAACATCGCCGATTCCAACACAATATGAATTACGCCCATATCTGAATAATTGTTTGAATTTTGCAAACTTCACTAGCAAGTTGTTGATGTAACTTATTAATTTATTATAGTGGTCTTACTATACAGAGATTTAAAAAAGTAAGCAAAATATTATTAAAAGCTTACAACTGATTTAAAAAGAATATTTCTAAAGATTAATAAATTAGCTCTTGCATTATGTTCACACAGACAGACGGACATTTAATATTCTTCTTTAAGGTAATTTTAACACAAGTTAAAATAATTTAGTTCACAAGGTTTTATCTTTTTTAGCCAGTCCTCTAAATTAAATATAAAAATATCCAAATTCTCGGAAGAAATTGAATTGTTCATGTTCACCAATATGAGCATACATCACCATCATCAGCAATCTGTCAATGGCTCACTACAAAAGCTGAAATGTATAAACCGCACTCTCACTCAGCTCAGACTCAAGACAGAGTTAAAACGAGACAGATTTATGTCAGAGCATATTTGTGTCTTGTTCTAACCTCTATCTAAGTGTGAGCTGAGTGAGAGCACACACTATAGATCTCAGTATCAGAGGGTTATAGGAAGTCATAGTCTTCTATGATGGCCCAATGCAAATTGATAGACTTCACACACCTTTGAGATCGTTATAGACAACTCGCAGGCATGCCCATTTTCTTCCTATGTTTTCCTTCCTCGTTGAAGCATAGGTGATTAATTGCTTAAACATACATCAAATAGTCAGAGGTGCTTGCCTAGGATTGAATCCGCAACACCCTGAATTGCAGCCCTAACCACTAGGCTATCTAACTATCTGTGAAAATACATTTAAAAAATAGCAGAAAAAAACACCCAATGCTTACCAACCCTAACTCTTTCATACATATTTAAATTTTAATCATCAAAGTTGTTATTTATTCAATTTTATGAAAACCTTCACTTTTTTTTTACTTCACCTTCATGCTTTTAGATTGATGATAAGCATGTCTAAATGTCTTCAAACAGTAGTAAACTAAGCAATCACACACAGTAGTAGTCCAACTCCAAGAAAACTGTCTACATCAGATCACACACCAGATGTACTATGAATCAATTAATTTTATCGCAATTGATTGCTTCGTCTAGTTAGTGAGTTTCATAAAACTGCTCTAAATCGGCCAGTTGTCTTGGATCTAGACCTTAGTGTGTGAGATCCCTTAAAAACTAACAGTAGTAACAAAAGTATTAAAATATCAAAAGCTCATTAACAAGTTGACAAGTTACTATTCAAGGTTTTTTAGCTAACTAGTATAAAACTGCCTTCTCACAAGGGAGATGCAAGGTTGGAAAACAAATTTTTTTTTTTATAGAACCCAGACTCATGGAAAAGGGTTTCACAATCTTGCCCATCCCTAATATAAATGCAATCTTAACACAAAATTAAGTTTACTTGGTTTCGCTTTGTTCCTTCTTATGTTGTACCATCTCTCTGATATTGTTTTCACTCTCTTTCAGGTTTTTCTCTAAGTATTGTTTGTTGTTCTCCAACTCCGTTGTACGTTGAGTAAGGAGAGCCGTCCTATTTTTCAGATTGCTTTTGATTTCAGCCAAGTCTGTCAAGAGAAACATTCTGCCCACAGATTCATATGTTTTAGTTTCTGGCGGTAAAGTACTGATCTCCCGCTGAGTAATATCGGCATGTTGCAGCACTCGCTTGAGTACTCCAATTTGGCTGTCTATCACCTGGATCTTCTTACTGGTCTCAACCATTTTAACTTGCAATTCTACGAATGCTTTCTTCAATTCTAAATCCACTGGCTTTGACATTATTAAATGATACTAGATATAAACGTTTTTCATAAAAATTTACAGTCAATATGTTTTGAATTGGTTTTGATTTAAAAGTTCTATTTGTTGAGGTTATAACATAGACAAGGACAAGATATATTTTTTTTAACTGTCAAAAGTGTCAAATCAAAGCTCCATAGTCCAGCCTCCATTTATCTATTACCCAGTTAGAGCTGTGCTATAAAGTGGAGGCAGGGTGACTCTAAAGTTTAGAGTGGTTTAGAGACACGTCTAATATTGTATAGGTGATAAATATTCCTAATTCCTTCACATTCGAATCAGGCACTCACGATAGCAGCCACAATAGTGATGTATCGATAGTTGGACTATATTATTCAGGATATTGATAGTACAATCGACAGTATTGCCATGTGTCAATACTATCGATAGCGCTTTACAAGCAATAGGTATTATTGATAATGGTAATATGGTTCAATGATATCGATAATACCTATGATAGAAGTGAGTGGAAGAAAAAGACATGTTGTGCCGACCCCACATAGCGTGGGAAAAGGACAAGGACATGATGATGATGATGATGATATCGATAATACCTACTGTAAAATTTGTCAATAATTACAAAAGACATAAAATATCGATAGGTAATATAAAACTGTTTTTTGTAATTATAGTCCAGTCAAAACAAGGTTTAACCTCTGGAAAATTGCGAAAGTTTTGAAACTTTGCACATCGAATTATGGGTACCTAGGGATGAATATACCAAAAGTCCTCATGCGTACGAGGCGAGCTCTAGCGGCAATTAGCGGAAACAGGACCCTTTTTTTGGTTTTTTGTTAATATCTCGAGAACCTTTGGTCAGAGGTAAAAGTTTACTACTACATAATTGAAGCTTATTAAATTTGAAACAATAATGATTATATCCAATTTTCTCGAATTCCTAATAATTACCGAGTTTTAGGCCACTAAAGGATAGCTTTTTCGAAAAATCACGCTAGGGGCGCCCGGTACAATATGGCATTTGTAATAATATTTGACAACCATGCTTTATCATTTTTTTTTGGTACCAAAGGTAAATGAGAAAATAAACTTCACAGTTATGTACAAAAAAAAGACATATTGTTTATTAAACAACTAGCTTTTGCCCGCTGCTTCGCTCACGTTAAGTTAAATTTTTCAAACCCCTATTTTACCCGTTGTATCCCCTTAGGGGTCAAATTTTCAAAAATCCTTTCTTAGAGGATGCCTACGGGCTAATAGCTGCCTATATGCCAAATTTCAACCTGATCGGTCGAGTGGTTTAAGCTGTGCGTTGATAGATCAGTCAGTAAGTTTGTTACCTTTGCGTTTTAAATATTTAGATGAAATACAGTACCAATAATAAATGCTATTAACGCACAGCTTAAACCACTGGACCGATCAGGTTGAAATTTGGCATATAGATAGCTATTAGCCCGTAAGCATCCTCTAAGAAAGGATTTTTGAAAATTTGACCCCTAAGGGGATACAACGGGTAAAATAGGGGTTTGAAAAATTTAACTTAACGTGAGCGAAGCAGCGGGCAAAAGCTAGTTGTTTAATAAACAATATGTCTTTTTTTTGTACATAACTGTGAAGTTTATTTTCTCATTTACCTTTGGTACCAAAAAAAAATGATAAAGCATGGTTGTCAAATATTATTACAAATGCCATATTGTACCGGGCGCCCCTAGCGTGATTTTTCGAAAAAGCTATCCTTTAGTGGCCTAAAACTCGGTAATTATTAGGAATTCGAGAAAAATGGATATAATCATTATTGTTGCAAATTTAATAAGCTTCAATTATGTAGCAGTAAACTTTTACCTCTGACCAAAGGTTCTCGAGATATTAACAAAAAACCAAAAAAAGGGTCCTGTTTCCGCTAATTGCCGCTAGAGCTCGCCTCGTACGCATGAGGACTTTTGGTATATTCATCCCTAGGTACCCATAATTCGATGTCCAAAGTTTCAAAACTTTCGCAATTTTCCAGAGGTTGAGTCATTTTTTGAGGTTTTTTGACTGGACTATATTAGCAAATTTAGGAATACTATCGAGTAGTCGAGATAGTCTATCGATAGGCAACACTATACCTATTAGTATAGGTACCACAAACATATAAATAGGTAGGGTGACCAACCCAATAGCTAGCACTGCACCAGTTTATTCGCACTTTGGCAAAAAAGATTAAAATATAAGTTTCTGACAATGGTTTTTAATTTTCAGATTAAAAAATATTTAGGGGAATTCATATTTTTCACAATCGAAACCTTTCTAATCTGAAAAGTTTTAAAATGACGTCAGTATCGTAGTTGAAAGATATCGTTCTGGAGTTCCCGAAGTTTTTCGGCCATTTTGACTCATCGACGTTAAGGGTCAGTACTTACTTAATAATGATTTAACTGTGGTTTTATTTGAGTTTTAATAATATAATTGTTTTCAATTGATTTTCTAAGTATTATTAGTTACTAATTCAAAAAGTAAATGAAACTTTCCCGTTATTTCATTGCAAAACAAGGGGTGTCAGTATCTGGTTACAAAATTTGGAGATTTTCCTGTTTATTAACACTCCGAAGCGATTCGATTCCCTAGCAGACTGGGAGTCTGTAGACGATCTTAACAAGTGTGTGTAAACTGTCCATACTCTGGAGTCTAAATTCTTTAAGACCCATCACACGAAAAGGACCAAGAAGTTCTCTGACCTTACTCTCAAACTGATGGAAGACAGACAAGAGATGAGACTTCAGACGTCAGCAGACGCGGATGCCTACTGGTAAGTTAATAGGCAGATCTCTAAGAAAAGAACTCGCGACCTGCGGGCCTTAAATACCAAGTGTATTAAAGATACCATCTAGTGGAACAGAAGTTCCATTCCAAAGTGTCCGTGAGAGATCTATCTATCAGACAGAGCCAGCTGACGCGGCTGTCACGTTTCTTCTCCACCTGAGGAATGGAGAGAGGTTGAGAAGTTCTATGGGCAGTTATTTATCACGAAATAATAATCATTCAGCGGACGATGGAGAGAGCTATGCTCGGAGTATCCCTCCGAGATCATATCAGAAATGAGGATATCTGTAAGAGAATCAAAGTCACAGACATAGCTAAGCGAAACTGAAGTGGAAATGGGCGGGCATATAGTTCGAAGAGCTGATGGTCGATGGGATCCTATGGTGTTGGAGTAGCGATCCCGTACCGGGAAGCTAGGTGGACCGACGACATCAAACGAGTCGCAGAGAGCCGCTGGATTCAGGTAGCGTAAGACCGAGGCCTGTGGAAGTCCATATAAGAGACCTTTGTCCAGCTGTGGACGTCTGTCGTTTAATAAAGACTATGTTTACGTTTTCTTATTAAATATGTAAGGGTGTTTGTTTTAAATATAATAAATATAAAAACATTAAGTCACCTACAGTTACTATAAGAATTTCCGTATATTATTTCGTAATAAAATCTATATTCTAAAAGACTTCCGTAGGTAGCCTAGCGTTATATTTCCCTTAAACTCTATTAAAATCGGAGTGTTGATAATTGGATAATTTTGTGCCCATAACTGGTAACAAATGTGCGAATAATTGGAGACTGGGTCATTTTTCAATCTTATTTAAAATTCTAGTTGATTTAAACAAAAAAATTTCAATTTCTTCTTTAATTATATATTTTATTAAACAAGTAACCTTATGAACACAGTGATTTATAGAATTTGGTTAAAGGACAATGGGCATCTTTGTATGACTTGCGTCCCCAGACTGTATCAAGTTGTGATATATATCATTTTAAAGGTCATGATAATAGCTTCATTTTATTGTATGACACCAACTATGAGACACGTGCAGGGAAAGAACTATGATTTTTTTAATTTTTTTATAATAGAACGTATTTATTTTTGTTTTTCTGTTTTTTTTTTAATACAGAATGTATGCGTTATTTTAGGGGTTTCATTTATTTAGTATAAACTCAAAAAAACGCTTAAACGCTACCTAAAGCCGTCTCCAACCGCCCATATAACGGCCCCTGACCTCACATCTAATCTATTATACGCGCGTCCTTTGTACAGGCCGTAGTTGGTATCTATTAACTACGCGGCGCGCACATATCTTTTGCTCTTTAGGATCTATTTTGAGTTTTTGACCTCTGTCCTCTGCACGTTTAACGGACTTGATTTTTCTGTTTTTGCTTTGATTGTGGCTAGTTGGTACGACGGTAATTAGTTTTATTTTATATAGTGCGGTGTGGCTGCTTGTCTGCGTTGCACCTTCACCTTCGTGCTTGCATATCTACCAATACCCCTGCCTGCCTGGGAGAAAGTACGCTGTACCACCTGTGCAAGAAACTCACCGGAACCGACTCACTCATCTACGCTGTACTAGACAGCCAGGGTAGGCAAAAATACTCCGTCCAGGATTGTGCTGAGATCATGGCGGAGTATATGGAGATACAATTTACTCCAAACCCACCGGCCAGTGACAATGCGTACAGGCACCACGAAGAGATCGACCAACAAGTGCGGGAATTCCTGTCGGCCCTGACTCCCCAGCTCCGGGGAGGCGAGTTCATCTCCCCGTCTGAGCTGAGGAAGGCCGTATTCCGACTCCCCAAACGGAAGGCGCCAGGCTACGACGGAATTCCGATCGCCACACTTCAGCAGTTGCCCAGAAGAGGTCTCGTTGCCCTAACGAGACTTTTCAATGAGGTACTCCACACCGCACACTTCCCGGAGACCTGGAAAAGGGGGAAGGTCATCACCATTCCCAAACCGGGCAAGGATCGCCACCATCCAGGGAGCTACCACCCCATCACCCTACTGCCGCACATCACCAAGCTGTTTGAGCGTTTATTGCTGCGAAGGCTTGCCCCGTACATCCAACTACGGGACGAGCAGTTCGGCTTTCGCAGCAACCACTCGACGACGCTCCAGCTGGCGAGAGGACTTCACCACATCGCCAGTGAGAAGAACAGGGGGTACTGCACCGTCGGGTTCTTTCTCGATATCGAGAAGGCCTTCGATCGCGTGTGGCATACCGGCGACCTCTCGACCGACCTACCACCAACGATCGTGCGGCTGGTGGCTTCTTTCCTGGAAGGCAGATCCTTCCACGTCTCTGTGGAGGGCACGGACTCCCAGCCGCGCCCCATACGTGCAGGAGTACCCCAGGGCCGCTGCCTGTCGCCGTGCCTGCACGCATTGTACACTAACAACATCCCTACCCTCGCCGGATATCTACGCGAGGGGGAGGAAGACGTGCTGTTGTCGCTCTACGCCGACGACAGCGCGTATCTCGCTTCGTCGGTCTGGTGGTAACCAGATCGTCGTCTGCAACAAGATGCAGCGCCTGCTGGACCTGCTTCCGGAATCGATGGTCAAATGGAGGATGGCCGTCAACGTGGGAAAGACGGCCGCTATCCTGTTCGACATCCGGAGACCGGAAGCCTATGCATCAACTCCGCTTCCGAGGGCAGGACATAGTGTGACGAACTTCGGTGTGCTACTTGGGGTGCCGCATCGACCTCAGCCTAAACCTGATTCCGTTGGTCAACCAAGTTGTGAACCAGGCCAAGGCGACAGGATCGATGCTTCACCAAGTCTTCAATTCAAGCCTATGACCGAAGACCAAGCTCTTCATCTACGGAGCTTATATCCGCTCCAGACTGACGTACGCGGCACCTGCCTGGTATGCACTCTACTCGGCAAGTCAGAGGAGCCGCCTATAGGTCCTCCAGAATAAGTGCCTCCGTCTGATCGTTGGAGCTCCAAGGTACGTGAGGAACGACGTCATCCATCGCGACCTCAAGATGCCCACCGTGGAAGAGTACGTCCGCTCAGTTGCGCGGCGCATGTTAGCGCGCCGATTGCGGACCGTACCAGCACCTCAACGACATCGCACCGCTAACCAGCCGACCCACGACCGGACGTCCCGTACCTCGAGAGCTCCTGCGATCGCCAACACCGAGGAGGGACGCAAGTGACTCCAGCGACGACGAAAACGATGCGAGATCCACCGGACGATTCACTCGCCCATAGCGTGGAGCCACCCACCGGATTTGACATCGCTCCGCACACGGCGGCGGAATACCCGCCCGCGGTGCGGAGCCCCACGGATACGACGGACCACAGGCTCCTAACCAACGCCAGTGAGCCTTGGCCATAAGGCCGAAATTCAACACCGGGGAAATGCTCTTCCCCGTGCCCCGCCCGGATAATGAGGCCATGCCTCGAAGCGCGTACCCCCTCAGGCCTCACGGACAGAGGAGACGACCCTGCTGTATGTTGTAACTAGACAATAGATTAAGCAGGTATTAAGGACCTTAATACAGCCGCTTGCTAGTCAAGGGGTAAAAGATCCCCTCACAAACTACACGTACAAAAACAGAAAAATCAAGTCCGTTAAACGTGCAGAGGACAGAGGTCAAAAACTCAAAATAGTACCGATCCTAAAGAGCAAAAGATGTGTGCGCGCCGCGTAGTTACCAACCAGTAGGCCGTAGTTACCAACTACGGCCTGTACAAAGGACGCGCGTATAATAGATTAGATGTGAGGTCAGGGGCCGTAATAGGGGCGGTTGGAGACGGCTTTAGGTAGAGTTTAAGCGGTTTTTTGAGTTTATACTAAATAAATGAAACCCCTAAAATAACGCATACATTCTGTATTAAAAAAAACCAGAAAAACAAAAATAAATACGTTCTATTATAAAAAAATTAAAAAAATCATAGTTCTTTCCCTGCACGTGTCTCATAGTTGGTGTCATACAATAAAATGAAGCTATTATCATGACCTTTAAAATGACATATATCACAACTTGATACACTCTGGGGACGAAACCGCCCATTCTCCTTTATACTTAAAAAACATATTTGAAATAAGATAAACTCTTAAAGTGCCCATAATTGGGTCTGCCACCCTACCTACCTACAGGAATGTTGACAATTTTTTTTCTCACATATAAACTTGGATTTGCACAAAATCCGTTATCACGTTAATCTATGTAGATACCATCTGAATTTTAGGTAAATAGTAGGTACCTTAGGTACCTATATACGTATTTATTGAATAAGATTGCCTATTATCACATCACACTAATATTATCACAAACATATAATTATATGTTTGTGAATATTATAAACGCGAAAGTTTGTATGTGTGTGTGTGTATGTTTGTTACTCCTTCACGCCACAACGAATGAACCGATTTGGCTGAAATTTGGAATGGAAATAGCTCATACCCAGGATTAAAACATAGTCTACATTTTATCCCGGAAAATTACAGAGTTCCCATGGGAATTGAAAAACCTTGATCCACGCAGACGAAGTCGCGTGGATCAAGGTTTCATTGTCATGTTTCATTGTTCATGTCAGCGTTTTCATCGTCTAGTCCAAAATAATCGTATTCAACCAGCGAACGAATATTCAAGCATAAAAATTGTTTTAAAAACCAAGAAAAATATTTTATTGTTCTATCAAGTATGTTGATTCACTTATAAAATATAAGATAATTAATGCAGTTTTCTAAATTAACATTTAATAATAATATCATATAATTATAAGATAAATAGCATAACTGTAAGTATTATTTAAGTATAGCACAATACAACAATGTACAAGATGTTAACATACCAAGGTACTGCTGTATAATACAGTTATACATCTTGCTATTTACTAACTTTACATTCAGTAACCTTGGCATTTTAATATGGCTTTATACAGATATCAGATCAATCATATGTTAAAAATATCTGTCACAAGACCAGCAGCAATGGTGACACCAGCAACACGAAGCATTACACGCCCTAATTCCTTTACATCTTTGTACCGCTCAATACATATTGGTCTGGAAACCTCTATATCAACAACAGCTACAGAATTGTTTCCCAAACACCTGGGCTTTTTCTTTATAACTTCTCCAGTACTCTTGTTCAACAATGCTTTAAGCTTTACAATATTTGCAGACTCCACCAATGACTGATGGTGTATCAAAACAGGGAATCCTTTTGTTATAGGAACTTTCACATTAAAAACTACTAATCTTGCTTCGAAACGTGTGGTAACTGGAACTTGCTGGACTGGGTCACTCAGGATGTAGCCCACGGAGACATTCTGCATTTCAACACCAGACAAAGTCACGCTAACTTGGTCTCCAGCAAATGCAATATTACTCACAAAATCATTGATGCTCAAACTTCTGACCTCAGCCATTTCTTTTGAAGGACAAACAAGAACTTTGTCTCCCTTATTGAGCACCCCATTTTCTATACGACCAGCTACACAAAATCCTGAGCCTGTGCCCTTGAATATATCATTAATTGACATTCTGAATGGCTTAGACACAGGCCTCTCAGGAACATTAAATTTATCAATGACATCTAGTAGGCAGGGCCCCCTGTACCATTTGAGTAACTCAGCTTCAATAGGAGTCTTTACCAGATTTTCTCCTGTTAAACCTGAGCAAGGCACAAATGTAACATCAGTGTCTTTGAAACCAGCTTGTTTGAGGAATGCTTTGAGTTTTTTAGTTATTTCATTAAACCTTTCTTGTGACCAATTACTAGTATCAAGTTTGTTGACTGCCACAGCTAACTGGTTTACTCCAAGAGATCTAACAAGTAAGGCATGCTCTCTAGTCTGCCCACCAAGTTCGAACCCTGATTCAAATTCTCCCCGTGTAGCATCCACAACAAGTAAGGCAACATCAGCTTGCCCTGCACCAGTTATCATGTTGGGTATAAAGTCTGCATGTCCAGGTGCATCTAATATTATCACTTTCTTTGTTTTAGTCTCAAATTGTGCTCTTCCCACATCCATAGTGATGCCCCGTACTCTCTCTTCACCTGTTTCATCCAGCACCCATGCATACATAAAACTTTGTTTACCAATTTTTTTACTTTCTTGCTCATATTTGTGCAAAGTTCTTTGGCTAACTTCACCTAACTCACACAAAAGACGACCCATCAAGGTTGATTTCCCAGCATCAACATGACCTATAACCACTATATAGAGATGATCCTTTTCAGACCCTCTTTCAATATTGAACTGTGTAGTGGGATCAGTTTTGCTCTCTTTCACTTTTATAACTACTTTGTTGTCGTCTACTTGATCTATCCCAGGAGTTATATCTCTGGTAGCTGGAGACTGATCTCTAGGAGTTTGAGGTTGACTGGCTGGATTCTCATTACCAATCCTAAAGCCCTTAATTACAGCTGCTTTGTTAGGTTCATTATTTGTACTGATCACTTTTGGGGTATTATCAATGGTGGCTATTATAGGTGCTTTAATAGGTTCAATATTAACAGGAGTCAGAGGTACCGGTTGGGGTTTGTCTTCTTTAGACTTATTATTGTTAAGTATTTCATCCAAAGCTTTGTCGTAATTAAAACTATGTTTGAGCACAGAGTGCACTAGTATGTTTTCAGGGATTGTATCACCCAAGACGTTTCGCAGTTCGTCCAAACATGACATCAGCTTTGCCTCGTCATCTTCATTTAAGTTAAAACCGCGCAGGTCTATAGACTCGCGCCGCTCGAAACTTCGATGGGCAGCTTCGGTTTGCTCCTCAGTCTCCTCTTGGATATCATTTTGGCCGTCTAGGAAGCTAGACATTGCCTGCTGGTTACGGGAACGATCGTACATCCACTGCTCCGCATCACTAGGAGACATACAGCTGTCTTCCTCAACAGAATGCCCATAAACATCATCGTAATCGTAATCATCGGAATAGCTCCTATTCCTTATATTGCGATGACGAGCCATTTTAAATATGGTTAGTAAAGAAAATTACTTTTGTAAAAACATATTGTGTCTGGAAGAATCACACACTTTTTCTCAGGACGTGTACTAAAAAATAGTAAAAATTGCACAAAATCACACAATTTTACAATTCGATTTTTTGAGACATATTTGACAGCAATACCAAAGAGAATGTAACCACTCCATTTAGCAATACATTCTGACATTTGACAACTAAAAATGACACATAAAAACATATACCTACCTACCTACCATAAACCATAGACCAAATATGCTTGAACGACTTAAAAATAAATAGGTTTATAGACAAATAGGTAGGTAGGTAGTACCTATCTACAAACGTCAACGTGATTCACAATTCACAGTGCGTCAATTGTCAATGTCATTTGTCATTGTCAATTTCGTTCTTCGTAGTTCGCTCTTCTGTTCGTGATTTGTGAGATTTCTTTTTAGTTTTAGCAATATCAGTCGTATCTTTCAAGCATTCATTTATTGTACGAAACGCCCATAACTAACTACAAAATTTCTATGTTTCTAAACAGTGCACAGTACAGCACAGTGACAGTTCCTCAGTGAATCTTCCTTCAGCTGCAGATTCTGATTAGGAAGTAATATTTTAAACACTTGTTCTGGCTTTTGATCTTGGACCCTGACCCACAACAAGTTGATCAATATGAAGAAGAAGGTATCCATACTATTTTAAACTATAAATTAAGCGCACAATGTTATCTTGACTTTGCTTAGTTGCTGCAACAATGTTAATGAGAATCGAACTTATGCTGTCTTCATTTTAAGGTGCTGTTGATGGGGAAGAGTGGTTCGGGAAAGACTAGTATGAGATCAATCATATTTGCTAACTATATTGCAAGAGATACAAGGAGACTAGGTGCTACAAGTAAGTTAAACAGCAAACATTTAAAACAGCTATAAGGAAAGCTAAAATAGATGGTGGGAATAAAACCCCTGTGGTTTTCAATATTTTTATGTATATTTTTATGAACATTATAAATTAGATAAACAACCCAAAAGTTGTATCTAAGTAATTTACTTACTCTTAAGTTGTAGAGTTTTGAAATTCAATTTTGAATACAAGTATTGGTGTGTAATATGGAGGCATAAGTAAGCAGTATTTAAATGTTATAAGTTATTCTATTTAGGCAGTTAGTACATCTCTGATGCAGCTCCTTGGATTCCAAGATCAAAAGTCTAATGAATTTTGAATGAATAATTGAGAAGCATTAGCCTTAGCATTCCACAAAAAAAAAATTGCAATAATAAATAAAGCTCTTTCTTAATTAGTTTGGGTAACCTTGTAATCAATTTAATGTACATATTTATAATATCTGTATGAGTCAGTTGATTACATAGGGCAGCCCGTGTTTTTCATACATCCATTAATGTTCTGTTGTATAACTGATAACAAGGTCCGTTTGTTACCATTTTGATAGTGAACAAAGTTTAAACTAATACTCTAATTGATTTATAACAAACATTATTTACTAGCTTTCACTAGTGACTACGCCTACATTTATTTAATTTTGTAAATCCTGTGAGAAATCTTTGATTTTCTGAGATTAAAAGTAATCTATGTTGATCTCCAGGTCCTACACATATGACAACAGACAAGGTCAACTATACACATACAAAAAAAACTGATCCATAGCTCTGCTGTGGCGTGATGGAAAGATAAGCAATCTTTCGCAATTATAATATTACTAGCTTTTACCTGCAGCTTCACTCACATTAGGTTCAATTTTCATACAAATTTTAAAGCCCTATTTTAAATAAGAAATAAAATGCCCCGAATTGCCCAGTCAGTCTCCTTTCAGTCCAATCTGCCCTGTCAGTGGTTTGACTGACTGATCATATCATAGCACAGATGATAGATCAGTCAGTCAGTCAAGTTTTGCTTTGGTATATTATTATTATATTATTTCAGTTGATGTTGAACATTCCCATGTACGGTTCCTGGGCAACCTGGTCCTCAACCTGTGGGACTGTGGGGGGCAGGAGGCATTCATGGAAAACTACTTTGCATCACAGAGAGACAATATCTTCAGGAATGTGGAGGTCCTCATTTATGTGTTTGACGTGGAAAGCAGGGAAATGGAGAAAGATTCACATTATTATCAGTCTTGTTTGGAAGCACTTTTACAGGTAAGTGGTCTTCATACACAACTTTTGTTTGCTGAATATTTTCCATGTAGAATTAGGTATTTTTCCATGGGATTAAAGATTTACATAATGTCCAAAAAAACACTGCATTCTTGCATCACACTAATATAATGAAAATGAAAGTTTGTGTGTTTATTATTCCTTTACCCTACAATGAATGTACCACTTTGGCTGAACATCAGAGTTTCTTCAAGAATTAAAAAACCTTAATCCAGGCAGAAGAAGTCAGAGGTATTGTGTAGTTTATACTATTTGTGAAATCTATAAGGCTCACAATAATAATGTGTCTTAGATTCTGAAAATTAAGGCCTTTCATGTTATGATACCCCACAGAGTAATTATATAATTAATCTGTGTTATACCCTAGGAAATCCAACCTAAATACTTGGTATTAATAGGAACTTCCACTTTAAAACTTATTTCCAGAATTCTCCAGAAGCAAGAATATTCTGTTTAGTACACAAAATGGACTTACTAGCTGAGGAGAGGCAAGAGGAAATGTTCAGGTCTCTGGAGGAGGATCTCAAAAGGCTCTCCAAACCTCTGGAATGTACCTGCTTCAGAACTAGTATATGGGATGAAACTCTTTATAAGTGAGTGTGTTTACATAAAAATATGTAATCTCTTTTTCCTAGTTTAATAGAAAGCAAACAAATCATAACGAACGAACATAGAGGGGCGTTTCCGACGCTCTAAAGCTTGCTTATTCTTAGTTGGTCCCTTACACCTCTCAAAAAAGCACTCGTTTACCTTTGAATACAGCGAAGGATTCTCACCGACATAGCCCAGCGAGTTGCGAAACTAAAGTGGAAATGGGCGGGGCACCTATTTCGACGATGGTCGATGGGGTCCCAAGGTGCTGGAGTGGCGACCCTGCACCGGGAAGCGCAGTGTAGGCAGCCCCCCGACTAGGTGGACTGACGACATCAAACGAGTCGCAGGGAATCGCTGGATTCAGCGGCGCAGGACCGAGGCATGTGGAGGTCCATGCAAGAAAATAAGAAGAAGAAGGATTCTATATTACTAACCGACGCTCATAATATCTACAGTTTCGACCAATTTGCTTCGAAAATCGAAACTTCTATTTTGGTCTACTTAGCATAATAAGTTTTTGGATAAGATTAGAAAGCCCCCATTTTCTATAAACTATTTTGCTCATATTAGGCAAAAGTATAGATAAAATAAAAAATAGTTTATTCTTATTACATTATAATATTGTTTGTTTGTTGCAGGGCATGGTCAAGCATAGTTTACAAATTAATACCTAATGTTAAAGCACTAGAATCATCACTCAAACAGTTTGCTGCTATAGTGGATGCTGATGAGGTTAGTATGTTTTAATTCTTGTGTATTTGTTGGTCCATGTTAATCTTTGTAAAGGGATATGGATAAATGAAACCATAAAAAAATAAACTTGGAATAAATTACATATTAGCACATATGGGATACACAAATTACATAAATGCCCAAGATAGAAGAAAATGGAATAAGATGGAGGAGGCTTTCGCCTGGGATATGGGGTTCATTGTAAAATTTTAAATTTGTTCTGGCTGGGGGGCAGCCTGGCCATACTAAAAATGTATGTATATACAGTAAAAATTTAAGTAAAGCTTATTAATTATTACTATAAGAGCACAAATGACGGCCTTACCGCTAAGAACTACATCACTACATAGTATAAAACAAAGTCGCTTTCTCTGTCCCTATGTATGCTTAAATGTTTAAAACTACGCAACGGATTTTGATGCGGTTTTTTTTAATAGATAGAGTGATTGAAGAGGAAGGTTTATATGTATAATAACATCCATTAACAGTGAATGACATAGGCTATATATTTTATACCCGGAGCGGGCCGCTAGTACATATATATGACTGTTAACGTCTGCTTCTGTCCAATTGTAGGTACTCTTATTCGAGCGGGCGACGTTCCTAGTGGTATCGCACTGCCAGCGGCGGCCGCACCGCGACGCGCATCGCTTCGAGAAGGTTTCCAACATCGTTAAACAGTTCAAACTCTCCTGCTCCAAGCTCGCAGCACAGTTCCAGAGCATGGAGGTGAGCTTTTAATTCTACAAATTAATCCTTGACTGTGATCTATCCTTGCGGTAAGATGGAAGCGGGAAGAATAAATTAATGTTAACTAATTTATGGACAAACTAGACGATGCCCGCGACTTCGTCCGCGTGGATCAAGGTTTTTCAATTCCCTTGGGAACTCTGTAATTTTCCGGGATAAAATGTAGCCTATGTTTTAATCCTGGGTATGAGCTATCTCCATTCAAAATTTCAACCAAATCGGCTTATTCGTTGTGGCGTGAAGGAGCAACAAACATACACACACACACATATACAAACTTTCGGCTTTATAATATTAGTGTGAAATGCAGACACGTAGATGGTCAAAAACTTAGACTAAATACATTTTACCAGTGGGGATATACGTTTACAAGTGAATCTCTATAGAGATTACAATTAAAAGTGCAGACAAAATTTTCTCGTGGCGCGCATGTTAGCGCTACAGAAGTGGCGTGTTAATGTTTTAAAATAAAATCCGATTCAATTTAGTATGTAGTAGCAACGAGGGATTATAGAAAATTTTTATGTTTGTTTTTGTGTATAAAATGCTCAAAATCATTCATAGGCTACTAAAACTGGCTTATTAATTTATGAGCGATTTATGACGAGTAATTTAGTTTATACTCCTAGGTATTATTACCAAACTGCAAAAATACTTCAATTAAAATTTAAAAAAATTAGGAAAAAATTTAACTGAAGTGCTTTAGGGTTACGTAAGCATGGATTTTAAGCAAAATCTAATATGTTATTCCAGGTACGAAACAGCGTGTTCGCGGCTTTTATAGACGGCTTTACGAGCAATACGTACGTCATGGTCGAAATGTCCGACCCCAAGATACCCTCCGAAGCAGCTCTCATCAACATCAGAAACGCGAGGAAACACTTTGAGAAACTCGAAAAAGTATCTTCCAGTGCCCCGAACCAGTACCAGTGAAGAGATTTAGCACATGAATAAATAACCGAACAGATGTTAAGCTTCCAAAGACCTTGCACAATTTATACCTATTTTCGTTGTCACAGGAGGAAAGATAATCGAAGCAAAATATTTATTGTCTTTATGGAAGCCCACAGACCGTATGCTTGTCTACTCGTTGAGGCTACTGACAAACTAAACCAGTTTTTTGTATAGTTCTTTCAATTCACGAGGGTGTGTGGCTTATGGTTGTGTGTGTGTCGTATTTGTATAAGTGTGAGCGAGAGTTTGCTCGCGCCTGACCGCTCCCACCTAAGCTCCTGACAGGCACACTTACGCAATGTGCATGTACACGACGTAACCACAAGTAAAGCGCGCGTAACTTCGTCAGTTAAACGTACTATACTCCGTATGGATTATGGGAGTAGACACGCAACAGGCTTCACCTATGTATATCTTTCACAGCACGGTATGAAGCTTTACCTCTGAATGGTTATTTGCTCACGTGGATTTAGTGCCTAAGGCAGGACACATACTTTTAACACGCCACTCGGATCAATGCCATGCGACGTCGTGTTGATTAAAATAATTTGAAAGTGAAATTGCGCGTGATGCCATAGTGAGAAGCACTTAGGCCTATGATCTCTATAGTTAATCTATGGTTAAAATTGGATTTGCTGACCCTATACTAAATATACAGGGCGTCCCACGGCTATGCCACATGGAGGGGAAGTACCTTAAATATTGTAGATGGAACATTTTACGTAAAGAAGACTTCATTTTAATTTAAAAAACAATTTAAACTGCATTCATAGATTTTTAAATAATTGCCTGGTTGAACCGGGACTCGAACCCGCTATACGAGAAAAAAAATTAACCTGTATCTTTATCATACCGATCGGAAGGCTTCATCGTAAGGATTATTTTTGTTAAGTAACATAGCATGAGAAATAAAAGGAAGAACATGAATTTTAGCCTTTGATGTAAAATTTTGTTCAGAAAAATGAAAAGCTGACATTGGCGTATCGACATACAACTGACATGAACTATTACTAATGAGTATGCAATTCGTAGCTCTGTTGCAGCGGGATTGAAGGACAAATCAACAAACACACTTTCACATTTATAGGTAATATCATATTCATTCGCTGGGTAATATAAGTAAGGATTAGTAAGGATAGTAAGGATCGGGAAATGATGCGTACTTCTCAAGTGGGTAGTTCGTGTCAGTTCGTGATGAAGCCTTCCGATCGGTATGATAAAGATACAGGTTAATTTTTTTTCTCGTATAGCGGGTTCGAGTCCCGGTTCAACCAGGCAATTATTTAAAAATCTATGAATGCAGTTTAAATTGTTTTTTAAATTAAAATGAAGTCTTCTTTCAGTAAAATGTTCCATCTACAATATTTAAGGTACTTCCCCTCCATGTGGCATAGCCGTGGGACACCCTGTATATTGTTATTGACAGACTAAAATTTCGGTGGCGTGTTCTAAGTGTGGTACGGTTCATTATGTGCCTAGCGTGTTACTATCCAAAGCAAGATTAAATAAAATCGTTATATTAATAAATAAATAAATGAATATTTAATTACTCAACCTATGTGAGGTTCTATTTGTTTTTAATTTGATATATATTTTTTTTTCGATTTGCTCAGATGTTTCAGAAATGTTTCTTTACGGGTTCCTTCTAACTGTTATTTCGTTGCGTATTAGGTATATGTAAAATATGTTGACAGTTAATTTTATAAAAACGTAAGTGATTATACTCTCTTTCTTCTTATTCACGTGCATATCAATTTGGAATTTGGAATTTGGAATCGTGTTGTTAGCACATATAGTAATTTCTTTAATGTGATAAAGATTTCTATAAATAGTGAAAAAGGCAAAGGACGAAACGCGAGCATAATTCCGTGAGTCGATTACCGCTGCAATGTAAAATTTAATTTAATTTAATGTAAAGAAAATCTGCAAGGAACGTCACGTGCGGAATTCTGTTCGCGTTTTTCCGTTATGTTTGTTTCTGGCCTCCTAGAACCATCATTCCCTAAACTTAAGTAATCTAATAAAATCTGCAAATAAATTTTATTTGACTAACTTAATTACTCTTTATGTTCAAAATATGTGCATAGTACATACACGTCACGAAAGTCGAAAATTAGAATATATTATACGGGTAGGGTTGAAACGAACGGGCGGCTAAATGGCCGCGACGGTTGACGATCGACGTCGTTCTCAATTTTAGGAGGTACTTAGCCGCTTGAGCTAAGCGAAATGCAAAAATATGTTTTCATTACTCATACACGGAAAGTAGGTCTGAAGTTGCCTGAGAAGCGGGTTGAAAGTAATACTTTTCAGCCCTAGGGAGAATCGTTTTCAACTGACAGCTGTCAAATAATTAAAAAAAACTAGTTGTCACATTTTTATTGGAATTCAAATTAAACACGACATACCCGAGTGCATCCATAGACAAGAAGAAAGATAGACTTTATTCATAAAGTAAAGACAACTTAAAGTTCACTCAATTTTCTTTAGCTAATTTCTATTTTTATTTTGACTTTCCTTATATTCGTAATGAAAAGCACAGTGTTTACCTCGGGATAAAGACTTATTTAGTCCCTCGAACTATAGGCCCCCTCGCTACGCTCGGGCGCCAAACCCCGTCTCGGGACTAAATAAGTTACTTTCATCCCTAAGGTAACAATGTACTATTAAATCATTCGTTAAATTTAATTGTACTTGTTTAAAATTTATTTAATGCATAGGTATACGATTTATTGCTTTGGTGTCTTTTCACGCTGACTCAATGCGAATTTGTTGACTTCACAGACCTTTGAGAACACTGTGGAAAAGTCTCGGGCATGCAAGTTTCCTCAATGTTTTCCTTCCCCGTTAAAGCACCGAAAAGTCAGAGGTGCGTGCTCGGAATCGAACCTGTGGCCCCTCGAATAGGAGACCAGCCCAGACAACAAGCCTTAATATCTATTTATCATTGACCAATATCCCCACATTTCAGGGGATCTATTGTAATTAATCGACCGATCGGTTATCGATTCTACACGTATGTATTATTGAAACTGCATTTTCAGGTGTATGTGTTATATGTAAACTAGTCATCAGAGGTTCTATGCTCCCAGGACTGCGATTTCACCTAATGGTAAGTGAGGATGCAGTCTAAGATAGTAGCGGGCTAACTGGGAAGGGGTATGATAGTGTAAATTCAAACCTGTCATAGGGTGTGGTTTGAATTCTAATCGGTTTCTACAAGCCATCGCCATTTGAGCCCTTGAGCCGCCGTAATACAAAACGATTATTTAAAACGAATTATAATTATTTTTCTTGTCAATTGCCGAGCAATATATCCGAACTTATTTTATCTAGGTACAAGATATCGCTAGGTAGGTACAATCTATCTATTATATCTTAAGTCACTATCTAACTACCACCTTATCTACTGAGGTGATACTTCGGTAGACATTATTCACACGCAATCACGTTCCCTATAATTTAAATTAGCGGTTTTCCTCTAACTGTAAATCAAATATTAGATAGATTCCCTTTACGTCGAGAAAGTGATCTCGCTTGTATTAACTCTACGTCAAGCGTATAATTTGTTCTCCGCTTCTATTCTTTTTACATCAAGTGCCGTAAGTAGGCGCAGACAAATAAATTCCAATCAATAGGTAACTTTTTCTTACGACATAGTTAATCATTATTATTGTTAACATCTACCTACGTCATGCAGCACGATAATATCGAAACATTGCACTGAATAAATATAATACTTTGTGTTGTAAAAAAATCAATTAGTTCAACCAGAGTAATTGTGAGTACATAGGTAGGTACAGTCGCGGACAGAAAATGTTTACCACCTTAAGATTCATAATTGCATGCACACATCTGTGTCAGAAGGTCGATATGTGATTTGATTAGCCATAGATCATAGACTTTTTAACATGTAGCGGTGTTTAGACAGTCCTTTAGCGGTCTCTTTAGTAGGTGACTGCTAAAGAGTTTAGATGTAGAAAACCTTTTTTGGAACAAAAAATCCTTACTAATGTTATAAAATAATGTAAGTGTTTGTTTGTTCGTTGTTGGTTTGTCCTTCCATCACACAGCTACGGAGCAATAGATCCACATGATTTTTTGCATGGATATAGTTGAGGATTTGGATAGCGACATTTATCCCGGAAAAATAGAGGGTTCCCATGGAAATTTTAGAATCCTAACTTCACGCGGACGAAGTCACGGGCAAAAGCTAGTAATTTTAATAAATAGATATAATCTCATATAGACACGAGCACAGGACACGAGTTACCAAAATGAGAAAACGGAAGTAATAATCTAATGAAATTTCAAAGAATCTTTATTTCTTAATTTTATTATTGAGAAACTAAACAATATTAGTATAAATAAATAATTAGCTTAATTAGCTTCCATTCGCTGCTATGACAACACGTAGTCTCTCTCGCATAGACGCGACAAGGCGATAAGTCAGTTCA
Organism: Hipparchia sbordonii; assembly: GCA_038048805.1. NCBI lineage: Eukaryota > Metazoa > Arthropoda > Insecta > Lepidoptera > Nymphalidae > Hipparchia > Hipparchia sbordonii. The sequence continues at coordinate 12,234,999 of CM076099.1, read as the reverse complement.
TATCATCCCATACCCCAGTGCAATGTGATCTAAGACTTTGAGGATTTCTTTGATTCTGACAATCCCACCTTTGAATCACTAAGCCCCATAAATTTTCAGTTTCAAATCAGCAGGTCGAGCGGGCTATTGCACGAGATGACTGCCACAGTGCAGATTGAACCATGGAATAGTAGCTCAGCGCATTATCTTGAACTTAGGTTGTCGGAATTTTGCTGCAGAACATCAATGTAAAATGCTGCAGAAACACCACGCATCACCATAGCTCATCCACCTCTTTTTGACTGTTTTTGACTGTGGATGCTATCAGCATCATTATGATTCAATGCACAATATGAACTTCATTAGAATTATGATTAAGCTTCCATTTTGTATTTATTTTGTATATTTAAATTTCAAATAACAAATCTAATATTTTTGATAATTAATTGTCACTTTTACAAGTGCAATGATCTAATGTGTCAAACTTGAATTTAGGAAATGAGTTTTATTACTAATATTTGTATAGAAAAGTCATTAATACTTTTTTTGATAAAACGATGCATGAAATTTTTATAACGTAACAAATGCCTTGATATAGCATTATAGACCTTACTGAACGCAGGGTTACGAAGAATCTAATTTGAAAAGTGGTAAACATATTTAGTCCCCGACCGTATGTGTAGATCACAGGTGTAGATACTAATTTTCTCGGAATCGCCCAACCCAAACCATTACGTCGTTATGTGAAATAGTTCCACATAAACCAGCAGGGCTATCGGCTAAAAATATATCAATCCTTAAAGGACAGCATCAATGTCAAAATATGGTTTTTAGCCAATGGGATTGGCCAAAAGCCATATTTTGACATTGATGCTGTCTTTTAAGGATTGATATATTTTTAGCCGATAGCCCTGCTGTATTACATAATACAATGTTATCAGCATCAATACGGCCGAGTAATACATTGACTCTTTACCGTTAACCTAAACGTTAAAATCCAAATAAAAGTAGTAATGTATGACTACATGAGTAACGTGTGAATTTTCACCCGAATTTCCACGAATGCGATAAAAACTATATGGGTACATAGTACCTCTATCTCGAGTCTCAGTGATGGGAGTTTCCTTAGTAGCTCATTGACGTTTACGTGATAAAGTAGTCGAGCCTCGAAGACGAGATTGTTTGAGTTTCGTCATAACTTCAGTTGCTTACGTAGACGAGACTCAAGTCCTGTTTTAGTGACCTTGACCATCTGATATACGGTGAGTTAGCTATTATTATCGTTTTATTCATGCATTTAATGTTTAGATTATTTTTTTATTGTAAATAAAAAAATTCATAAAATAAATTACCTACCGAGCTCTATAAAAAAATTAGATACGTCCTATTTGTTTTTATTAGTAGATCCAACGCTAGGACTACGCAGTACATGGCAGTAGGCACACTATTAATTATGTAGATACCTAGGCCAACTTGTGACTTTTACTTAGCATAGTTAGAGATCTATCTCTATCTGCTAATTCCTTATCGAGACGTGGTCCAACTGATTTACTGTGATAAAAAAGTAAATTATAGCTACCAAGTAGGTAAGTATTACATAAAATTGTGACTGAAGTAGCTATTCTAAACAGCATTCAAAAATTTGCCCCAAAATTCCACAGATAAGTAAATAAAGGAAAATTAGGAAAAAAATATTTTTCAGAGTATCCACAATGGCCCAGGATAAGCCGATATTCGATTATCACGACGAAAGTCAGTCGGAAAAGCTAACGCGGAAAACCAGAGAATCTCCATTCATGGTTATCGGTAAGCAATATCTTCAGTATTTTTCATTCGCGATATTTTTTTTATTTTATGAAAAACTGGCACTGCCCGCCTCTTGGATTAAAAAAAACTATATTATGAATACCTACCTATAACTATATCAATTCAAATCATTAGAAATAACTTTATTTTCATCTCCAGGATACAACGTAATAACGATGCCTTATTGAAATCGGTTAAGAGTAGTTTTAGGGTTCCGTACCAAAAGAGTGCTAACAGGACATCTATTACAGTCTCCGCTGTCTGTCTGTCGGAGCGCCATATCTCATGGATCGTAATAATACATACTTAAAATTTTCATAGAATGTATATTCTTATTGCCGCTATAACGCCAATCTAACTCGCACTCGGTCAGTTTATTTTAAATGTTTCAGTATTGCGTCATTGCCTTGTACAGTCGTACAGGCACGGATGTCGGTAACATGTTCGTTCGTTTTAGTTAAACAAAATCGGCGATGATTAAAATTATTAATTTACACTCCGAATACAATAATTATTTAAGTCGCTGACTTGTACCTACTATACCGAGGTACCTAGCTATAGGATTGCTATTAACAACCAATTAGAGGTGACATCATGTTTCTAGACTTATTAACGAACAGCGAGGAATGAAAACATTAATGAGCCCTCTGGCCCAGTGATTCGCTATCCCTTTCGTCTTGCATGCAAGAAAGTTCCCCAGGTTCAATACTCGGTTAGATGAAAACATTCCATCTCATTGCAGGCCTACTGGTGGTCACAGATTTCTTTTGGAATGAGAAGGTTTTAAGCCCACAACGCTGGCTCAGTGATAAATATTATAAATGCGAAAGTTTGTACGTTTGTTACTCAAACACGTCGCAACGACTGAACCGATTTTGTTAAAATTTGGCACAGAGATAGTCTGGAATTGCACATAGGCTACTTTTTATCGCGGAAAATAAGAGAGTTCCGCGGGAATAAAAAACCTTAATCCACGCGAATGAAGTCGCGGAATTTATTTATACGAGTAAGTAGTTAGGTATAAAGAAATGCGTAAGTGTGATTGTTGGTTTTTCCTCCAATCACGCAGCAACGGAGTAGTTAAATCGACGTGACTATATTTAGTTGAGGACTTGGAGACTGATAAAGGTTACCTTTTATATCGGAAAAACAGAGTTTCCCACGGGATTTTTTTTAGGACGAAGTCGTGGGCAAAAACTAGAAATCACTAATAATCTCACATTACCGCGTCGCTTACCTATCCAATGCGGTCACCGCCCTAAGTAGATAATAATTGGATGGCCAAGTTCAAGAAGTCCCTTAGTCTATAATGGTCCAAGTGTTTTTCCCCGGCCTTGCCTACTTATTGTCTTTTTATAAAGGTTTTTCTGTTGTTCCATCTTTCAGGGCTGGCAGGGCTAGCGTCCGCAGTCGGCTATGGATTATACTCGTACAAGAACCGCGGCACCATGAGCACCAGCGTCTTCCTCATGCAGTTTCGTGTGATTTCACAAGGCTTAGTAGTTGGAGCTCTGACCGCTGGCATGAGCTACACTCTCTACCGCAACTATATAAGTAAACCTAAGCCCGCTGAAGTCGAACATTGACACCACCAATGTGCTGATCTACTCGTACTTTGTATTGTTTAAATCATTAATCTAAGTCATTGCACGAGATAAGTTACTCTAAGCTACTGTGATAGGGTGGATAGGATATAATGTATTTTGTTCCTAAATGACTATTAGCTTTAAAATAACAGTATCCATTAAAGAAAACAGCACTGAGCTGAGTTCTTTGCATATTAAATTATTTTATATTAGTACTGTACCTATCTAATTATTTTGTGTCAAGTGTTACTGTTCCGAATAATTATTATAAATTATTTGTAACCTTCAAATTTGTTTTACTTATAAGCGTTATTGTAACCTTTACAAACTGAATATTATTTACCTATATTTATTTAGTTATTTTAATTTTTTAAGAATTACAAGAAAAGAAACTAAGTTATTGAAAAAAAAACTAATACTAAGTAGTAAGTATTTTATTCAATTTCATTTTGATATAGTAGGTACACAATAATAAAATTATATAGGTACTGAATGTAAAATTATTACTTGTCACTAGGTACATATTATATGAGTATATTATATTATATGCTGAACATTTGCCATAGAAATTATTAAAATAAATTTAGGATTCCTATTAGTAAAATAAATACCTATTCTAGTTGTTGTAAAAACAACAAATTCATTGTTAAATAAAAATTAATCAGTAATCAATACAAATGCTTGTAATATTCTATTAATTTCTATATTATTTATTTTAATATCACATTTCAGATTTGATTCATCATACAAAGCACTTTAACAAACAATTTTAATACTGAATTTAGTGCACAATCACAAAAACAAAATCATGCAGCAACAAAATTACAAGTAAAAAAACTACATACAGTGAAGGTTATACGTTTCAGAGTATTAATGCTGGATTGGGAACCTACGTATTGGAAGAAGGGAACCAAACAAAACATGCTGTATCACTGGGAACTTTGCCAGAACTTCTTTTTTGTACATTTTTATTAATCCTTGGTTAATTTTAGACCAAGATCCAACTGCACTGATGCTCCATAACTGATTAGAATGCTCAGCAAATGGACCCTTTTTCACCTCCTTAATGTATTTTATACAGGACAGGAACATGTATTCCTCTGCATATTTATCAATAATATCATCTTCTAAGAATTTTACAGGAGGATAAATTCTCGGTTGGTCTATAAGTTGTGAACTTCCCCATATGAAGGGCACAAACTGGTAATCATCCAAGCTCCAGACTCCATGGCTGCCAGCCGGTTCCATCCTATAGGTCTGCTGCAATCTCCTCACTATCTCTAGATACTTGTTGAATACTAAAAATACAGTTGCCACATTATCTTCCATTTGTAAGCAACCTATTTTATATAGGCAGCAGAGAAACATGATGAATGACATTTCATGGCCTGTCCCATAGTCTATTCTTGTTGCATTGCCGAAACTCTCTTCTAAATAAACTTTAACCTCTGGTATTGCCAAGTGTAGCTGGGGATGTAGCACTTCTTGCAAGTATTCTGCAGTATTTGTCTTAACTTTGGCCAACCAATCTCTAAAAGCGGTGTTACCAAATCTCTGTGGCTGTTCCACAGGTGGAAACTCGTCTATCAATTTGTTGAGTTTTTCCAACAATTTAACTAACTTGGTGATATTCTCTGAGATTTTGCAGTCAACAGATAAAGGTTTTGCTTTAATGGCCTCATTTAGAGTTGCTATAAAACCTGTGTACTCCATATATGCTTCAGACTTCTCCCAGATGGCCATATCAGTTATTGTTTTGACTGCCTTCTCAGGTTCCAGAAAACGGTGGTTAATGGGAAGTACTGGATTTGTCTTTTCCATTTTAGCTCCATCACCAATCACAGTTTCTGCATTCATCTACAATGTGACATATTAAAAAAATTAGTACTTTGCAAACCTGTTATCAACTTTTATTGTTAGTTAATAGTTCCGTTAAAATTTTAAAAAAGATAATAAAGTACTATCAGTAGTTGTATCTTTGTACTTAAATATTAATAAAAATAGTACTAGTACACATTAATTAAGTCTCAATTACGTAGCATTAATTACGCATTCCGATTTAATTTCACTCCATGCAGTAGGTACAAGTTTAGGTCGCCCGCGGGCCGCGATAAGCTTAGTGGCTTCACCAATGAAGGTCATAGATGTCAAAACGGATCTAACCTACACACATGGTCAAGCCCTCAGATATATTGACGTAATTTTAGCCGGATAAGGCTAAATTTATTTCGACGATGGAAAGGATTTTGCGCGGCATTATGCGATATCGTATTTTAGACCGGGCAACCATGGTTAAACAGTTTCAAGAAGTCAAGGATAATCCAGTGGTATGTATGTCAACTAACCTTTGCCTATTTTAATTACACACAACAATTGTAGCTTTGAAATGGTATTCAATAAACTAGCAACATACACTCTTTGTGAATGAGCTTAAGTTAATGTATTTACTATTTTTGTTTTTCTTATTCTTGTTTCTTGAAATTATTTATCGTTTCAAAATATTTTCCGACATTTATCATTGAGAAGTTGACAATTACACTTGACATTGACTTTGACATTTTGATTTTTACGTTTTGAAATAGAGTGGACTATTCCACGACTATTCCAGACTAAGCCCCAAAGAGATACTAGCTCATTCCAACTGGCACCGATAGTAATTGTAGGCCAAGAGCACGGCTGTAGTTGACATGAACAAACAAAACAACAATTAACTACTTTGAGTACCTATATATTAATTAACACAGACTAGACAGAGCACGTCGAACTGCAGCGTCAGTGCCATAAATAAAATTGAAATTTATAATTTGTACCTCAGATTCCTCGTGACTGCTCACCCGTGCCGACGCACCGTTGGCTATGGGCTAATTATATTAAGTTACATACAAGTTACTTAACACTTTAATGCAGGTAATTGCACTATCACTGCAGACCGAGTTTCAATGTGATCTGTCTAGTCTAAATTGTATCAAGCAACTGAGTCTTTATAAATTACTTTTAGCCAAAAGCAATATTTTACACTTGCATGGACAGTAGGATGATACCCACGAGATTTACGGAAACTTGTGTCGGAGACATGTTTGTTGGTTAGTATAATATAATATAAAATCTTCATTAATGTAAAATAAAATAAAATTAACATTTTGTAATTATAAATTGTATTTGATTACAGTTAGAAATGCTGGGAATCTCATTCCACACTCACAATATTTTGTAGATGAAATGACAAGTTGTGAACCGGCTGGCTTGGAACTCAGTTGTATCGTTAATGATATCAAACATGTTATTGTTTGTGGACATAGTGATTGCAAAGCCATGAATTTACTGTATAAACTAAAAAGTAAAGAAGAATCAAGCATAGTATGTTTTTATCGTTATGAATTCCGATGTTAGATTCCGATGTTACATTTTATTTTATTTTACTTGTAAGTACCTAACATAATTTTTACTCCAGGAACAAAGAAGAATCTCTCCATTAAAGTCGTGGCTCTGTTCTCACGGCAAATCGAGTTTAGATAAATTTCTTGACATAGGAAGTGACTTTGAAAAGCCAATACTATTTACAGCCGAAACACCGCAAAGAAAATTTGTAGCGTATATTGATCCAGACAACAAATTTTGTATTGAAGATAAGTTGTCGCAGGTAGATTTTTAATATATTTTGTAATTTAACTATCAATAAACTTGAACCCAAAAAGTACCAAATTAATAATTTGTTTCAGGTTAATACATTGCAACAGCTGCAGAATATTGCATCATATGGAATGTTAAAAAAACGCCTGCAGAGACATGATTTACATATACATGCTTTATGGTTCGATATTTATACCGGTGATATCTATTACTTTAGCAGACGAGCTAAAAGATTCCTTATTATAGATGAATCAAGTTATGAAATAATTTTGGCAGAAATTAGGAGATACTATTCCTAGAGTAACAGTAATTGATTATAAAAATGACGTGTTAAATGAGTAGGTACCTATTGTATTTATGCTTTAACATTTCCAATTGGTTGTTATGACTATTCATCTATTTTTTTAAATCAATTATTTATAAGTAAATCTAAAAATTGGAAAGATCTGGACCAAGATTAAACGGCTATTTTCCCTATGATTATAAATTAAATAGTATATATTACAAGTAAAAGATATTATATTATGTTACCAATGAGTGCTTCTTATAAAATTAATATTTACAAAGATACCTATAATTATTAAGAACCTTGTGAAAAACGCACTCATTACTTTACCAAGTTATCTGAGACATTTTAACATGGTAATGCGTCAGAGCTTGCGTCAGAGTAACAGATTACGATTATTATGAACTAAATAGTGTGTAAAATATTTGTTTAAGTATATCAATAATAATAGTAGGTAATAAATGCATGAAGAACATCTACTGTAATAATTTATTTCTTTATTTCAACATACGGTTCAACATGGGTTAAACGTTGGTTATTATACTCAAAGGTTAAAATACTATTGAAATCAATAAAAAACTTATTCTATGTATATGATATTTTGAAGTGTCATTTTTTATTTTTGTACTGATTTTGTATTCGATTAAATCAATTTCTTTGCTATTTATTGTTATTTATGTATTCATCCACCTACAAGAAAAAAATTATAATGATTACTTAGATACCTATTTAGGGTTATAATTTCCTCAAAAATCCAAATATTATTAATTTAAGTATCATCATCTGGTACCTAATACGTATTACGGCATTATAATCATTTTTGTATGATACTTAAACTTATATTATATAACTTAATATACAAATGGTTATGTTGCACAATTCAACATACATCCAAATTGTAGTGAAAATTTTATTTTGGATGCAGATGATTCACTTGCTCTTATACTATGTTAGGTGTCATTTTTGTTCAATGTTCATCAAACCTGTCAGTCAATGTGAGTCAATGTCACAATGTCATGCAAAATATGAATGTCATTTCACTGGCTAGTCTGCAAAAATTCATTCGGAAAATTGTGATGAAAATGGTGTGAGCAAGGTTATACGTTAATCATTATTGTGATGCAATGTAGTGAGATATTTTGAAAATTATATAATTCATACAACTATTCCCATTGGAGTTTAAGGTAATAAAATTTACTTAATTGTGTCGGTCCGACTTAAGTTACAGGAAAGTTGAATTTCTTTTGGTTTTGTGCCAGTTTTTGCAGTATATGTTTTACATGTTCTTTTGATAATTTATTATTATATAATCATAATATATTTTTGCTGAATACTCTTATATGTCTACTAATTTTTACAACCACAAGTCATGTCGCAAGATTATAGGTTACAGTTGCTTGAATTTAATTTTCAGTGGTTTGGAATCTCAACATGAATCCTCAAAAAATATTCGAATACAGAGATGAGTCTCAGACAGAACGTATTGCGAGGAAGTCCAAGGATTCGCCCTTTATGATTGTAGGTATGTTAATTTCAAGGTCATTTATTATACATTCAAAAGCACAGGCAGCAATTAGCCAGGTGTTGGTTATGAGCACTGAAACTATAGTTATCACATCTCTCTCATTCCTGTGTCTATCCATCATGCTTTAGAGTTAATTACAGCAAAAATCTGTACGGGAAGACATTGACTACATTACAATAAGAGATCTTTATTATGAGACTTATGTAGCATTCTACATAAGTCTCATAACAAAGATCCCATGTTCCCATGTTTTTAACGCACATTAAAACAATCATATTGCACCTATATTGCATGGATATTTGTAAGTATATGCATGACAAGTTAAAGCTGAATGTATCATTGTGCTAGTTTGGAAGAGACTTTACAGTAATTCCTCTGTTATAAATATAATATTGCTTTGATTTCGATCAAACTAACAACCTAAGAAGCAGGGGATCTGAGAACTAGTTTGGGTTGTTAATTGTGGGAGCTCTCTATTGTACTTTCATGAACTACATAAGACTACTAATTAGTGACACCCCTCAGCTCAGTGACTAATGTACAGAACTAGAGATTCATGAGTTATTAAGAAAATTTGGTTAATTTCTGTTACAGGTATTTTAGGCTTGATGGGTGTCTGTGGTTATGGAGCCTACAAATACAAGAGCAGAGGCAAAATGAGCACAAGTGTGTTCCTCATGCAGTTGCGAGTGGCAGCCCAAGGCACCGTCGTTGCTGCGCTGTGCGTTGGCATAGGGTACTCACTGTCACAAAGGCTCCTACATAGGGAAGAAAAGAAAGAATGAAAATTAGTTTCTTAAGTAGCAAATTCACTAAATTATTGTAGATATAAATATTTGATGTGAAATGTGTTAGATTCTGCAACAATTGTACAATAAGGTGATATAATTTTTCAAAACAAGTTTCTACTGAAAAAAAAAAGGAAAATCTCATTTGTTTTAAATTTATCAATCAAATTAGAATTACTTGCTTGTGCCTTTTGATTTTAGTCTATATTGCCAAGCATCAGATATCATAGAAACAGATATCACTGAATATTATACAATTTGATGTGTGTTTATTGTGGATTTCTAATGGTTAACTATTATTAATTTATTAATGTTTCATTTTAGAAACTGTACTAAAATCAAATTCCCTTCAGGTCACTTCGTAAATCTCAGCACAATGCTAATAGAATAAGAGCCAGGTTATTCAGAAAATGCAAGACTGTACCATGTTACTTGTATAATATTAAAATCTCAATCTATCAGACACAATATTATACTAAATAATTTCCATCATCAGAATGTCATCAGAAACAAGCCTATCTTGTAATTAAAAAAGAATTATACATGTGCGAACAGTACATTTTGGCACCACATTATTAAATAAATACATATCCATGTGTATAAAAAGTCAATACTACAGTAGTTTTCTATACTAATTAATTCTCCACAACAACACACCAACACACCACCAAAAGTTACTGAAAAATTAATAGGGTTTATTTTAAAAAGTTATATATATTAAATTTACTCATTAAGAGTATACTTTTGTTCTGTGATTTTAGAAAGTATATGTACAGTGGCAGTCATGGCAGTTTATGATGTACTTATTATAACTTAAGTAATGTATTTCAAATTAGAATATTATACTTGTTTGTATATTTTTTTGTAATTTCACTTACACACCATCAGGTAAGATTGCAGTTAAGGACTGTCATGTCATCGAATAAGAAAAAGTTTAAGTAAATAAAAAAATTGTCATACCTGTCTATAATTTTAAGGGAAGATATATTTATTAAAAATGTTGCTTCTAAATTTTTTTTTAATTATTATCCTTTATACGTACAAGTAAACCATTTTTATGTGTCATGGGTGTGTTCGCTGTTATGTTTATGAGTGAAGAAGTATATCGGCTCTTCTTATATTTACACAACCACCTGTACCTAAAGTATTTCATTGACTTCATTCATTACAATTCAGATTGTAGTAATCATTGATGCAGCAGCTTTCCCAGTCAAAATATGTCAGTTGTAGAGTTGTAGAAACACTCCTCATACTAATCCCTTTATTTATTTTGTATTGGAAACTTATTACAGCCGCCTTAGCCATATTATAAACGTGTTGTCTCTTTCTACGATCGCTTACGTTAAAGCAGGGGCTCCTAAAGCTTTTTATCCTATCCTTTCAGAAGGGAAGCGTGATAAAAAACTTTGGAAGTCCCTGCTTTAGCGTGAGCGACCGTAGAAAAAGAACACGTTTGTAATATGGCCAGGGCGGCAGTCAATAGAACGTAACTAATTTTGTACCATATTGTTGACGAAATAAGGTTCACCATTAAAATCTATTGAGATTATTAGGCACCTATATTCTTGTGCAGAAAATAATTTTTTGTAAGAACCATATAATAAGATTGCTATAATATTCTGATACAAAATTAGTTACGTTCTATTAACCTGCCACCCGCACTACGCTACAACCATGCTACAACGAAACAAATAATTCTACTCGTTACGATTGTTATTTAAAAGAAAATGCCTGGAAATGTTGCTTGCGTACGTTGTCGTCTGATGCAGCTTTTAATGGTGGAATCTGCTGTACCTGCAGACTGCTCAACCATGAAGTAACGTCATCATATTTTCATCCACGCAGCCCAAGAATTAATTAAGACATGTTTTCAGTATTGTGCCCAATTGTTGCTAAGTAAACAATATACATACATGGTATCTATAGCTAGCAACTTGAGTTTATTTGATTAACAGGCATGGCTAATATAATAAAACAAGAAATTTATTAAACCACGTCAATTTATTCATAATATACAAATAGAAAAAAAAAATACAACAATAATTCCATTTTAAGTAACATGCCATTATAAAATTCATATAAAAATACATTAATAAATAACATACAATTCAAACAAATTTAATCACTCTTGCTACGGCCGGACTCTGAGAGCCCATCTTTTTTCGTTTTGAGGCTGTAATTTGGAATGGTTAAATCATCCTTGTCAGATGTGGAATGATTGCGTATGGAGGTAGAAGTTACTTTCACAGAAGATAAATCATCGGCGTTACTAAAAAACCCGTTGGAAGTATTTGAAGTAGAAGTTGAATGATACGTCTGAGATTTAAACAGTTGCACTGGCGTCGAGGTGCGCGCCCTATTGTGATTAACACTAGCGACACTCAACTGACCTTCTTCAAACCCTTCATTATTGTGTTTCATCTCCTCAGGCATTTTAGTTTCGTACAAAGAAACGAATTCCTCTTCTCCCTTTCTAGTAGATTTATTGTTAAAAGTGATTTTCTTCGCCAGTTCATTCGTCAGGAACTCTTTTACAGTCATAGAATTAGTAAGTGATGTCTGCTGAACAGCATTCTTAGAAATTTCCTTTATATTACATCTTCCAGGTGAAGATAATTTTCTGTCACGTTTATTTGAGACTTCAATCAAAGATGAAGTTGAGTCCGTTGCTAAATTAGGTACATCTTGGCTAAAACTTTTAATTTTAAACTGTGTCATACTGGAACTAGAGGTATTAGAAGAGGATGATAAAGCCAACCGCTCTTTAGTTTTCTTTAAAGTTGATGAAGCCCAACCCATACCAAGTTTTTGAAAAGCATTCTCCAAATCAGGATTAGACGATAAACTTAACGTTTCTGAAGTCTCTGCTACATTTTCTTTATTATTCAGAAAAACACCAGACTTTTTTCTTTCTTTTTTCGCTTTGGACAAAGCCAGGACTGACAGAGTTGATTCTGATGACACTGTTGTTGAATTAACATTTGAAGCAGTATCAAATTTAAAGGGCTCACTAATAATATTTCTTTTCAACAATTCTGCAATCACATCAGGCAAGCTGCCATCTGAATGAAGAGAACTTAGTTCGTCATTATTTGGGTCATCTTTAATTCTATCTTCAAGATTTGAACCCTCATCTAAACCAATATTGCATTGTTTAGCATACTCTTTTAAGCTAATAAATGGTTTAAGCATAATATCATTAAATTTTTTCATATCCATCATACGCATTTTAGAATCATCTGATGAATCGGTTGCAGATAATTTGGATAGTCGCCTGGATAACTTAAAACTAGTTGTGAGCAAGTCTGGATCAATTAGATTTTCTTTTATCACTTCTTTAGTTGTCGTAATACCTTTATCGTTTTCATCTGATTCCAGTACTTCTAATTTAGTATCTTGTCGCGAAGTTTGACTTTTAACTCTCATACTCATAGGAGAATCCACTTCAACAACTGTAGACAACTCGTGTGGGATAATGTTAATATCTTCTCCACATTTTAAATGGATACGAGACAATGCAGGAGGTGGCTTTGCTCTAGTTTTAGTATTATCGCATTCTACTTGCACTTTAGTTGAATTATCAGGTATATTTTTTATATTAGAACAGGAGGGTGCTGTAAATATGTCAGGTTTAGGGATATCTTTCAAAAGTGGCGTGAATTCTATTACATTGGTAGAATCTTTCGAGTACACATATTTGTCATCTTGTTTTTCTGGCATATTTAACGAAGTAAAATTTTGTATACTCTCTTTATTTTGAATTAAAATGTTAGGATCAGATATAGGTCCAGGAATTACAGTTGAGATTTCTTGTTTATCAGGTTTGGTGTCGGATTCTGGTGCGGAGTCAGATGTAGATATCTGGCTGTATACCAGAGATTTATTTCTTCTTACTTCTTCTAAAACTTTAGCCAAGTTTGATAAACGCTTAGTGCATTTTTCAGTCAGATCGGCAATTTTCTCCATATTTTGCAATTTATCTTCAGCTATCTTCATAAAATGCATTTCTCTATCAATTACACCATTTGTTTGTGTTGATATGTGTATTGGTGGTTGAGATTGATGCAGATGTCTAAAGATTGCACCAGTAGCATCGGAGTCTGAAGAAAAAGAAGTCCTAGAAAGTCTATGTGATGATAAATTGAAGACTTTCTTTTGCTGCGATTTTAAGTACACGCTTTTGACTTGTTTGTTGTTTATTATCCTTTTAGTATTTTTACCAAAGCTATTGGATGGTTTACTATTTGAACTAGTTCCAATAATATCGGAACTAGTGCTATTTTTGTATTCCGAGTAAGCATACTTTCTCGGAGTGGTAGAACTTTTACTTCGATTTCTTATTTCTTGTTTACCTGTTTGTGATAATTTGTTTTCTTCGTGGGTAGATGATGAAACAGAAGCTAAAGGTTTTCTTAAACTCTGACTAGGTACGTGAGATTCTGAAGGTTTCTTTTTCTTTAATATGTGTTTAGAAATGTTTAATGACTTTATTTTATGCAATGATTTCTTTTTGGGTACTTTTAAATTATTTTGCGTAATTATGGGTACGGATAGTTTTGATTTATTTTCATTTCCACTTTTTTCATCGTTTTCGTTAGTTTTTATGACATCTCCCTTTTCAGTTAAAATATCTCTCAAAATCTGCTGTTTAAGTATATTTTTAATCTGTTCTAGTGAAATTTTCTTCTCTGCATTTGATTTATGTTTGTTTTTATTACAAGGTAAATTTATAATTGAGCTGCCAGGGGTAGTTATACCACTACAATCTTGATTGATAATTTCAACAGCCTTAAGTCCTTCACTATTTAGAGTTAAAAGTTTATTAACATAACTTTTCACTACAGGATTCATTTTGTTACTTGCTTTGCTATTGCAACGTGTATTTTCAGTTTTGTTTTTAGCAGATTGTTTTAACATATTTTCAGACTGTAAATCTTTCAACGATTTAGTTTTCAAGGTGCTCGATTTCTTTTTATGAGTTTTGTGACAAATGTTTGTGTCACTGCGGCTTCGGCATTTATGACATTTAAATTTTCTTTTTTTTGCTTCTGTATAATCACAATTTGAACTGTCTTTGTTACAACTTCGAGCAGTATTGGGGGGTGTCTTTAATTGATTTCTCTCGCGAGCTCTACATCTGAAGTCAAATTCATTACCACGTTCACTTTCTATTACTTCAAAATTGGAATCCAATTGATTCATTGTATTTTCTGATTCATAGAGTTCTTCTTTAGTTATAATATAATTGTGTTTTAAAAATTTGGGTAAAATTAGCTCAGGAGGGCTCATGTAGGCTGTGGATGTAGAAGAACTCATATGCATAAATGCTGGTCTCTGCATGGATGAATTAAATGATGTTTGGGTGTAGGTAGATGTACCCGGTTTTGGTATTGGATCTGATTTAGGCACATTAGCAGGAAGAGCAAAATCATCTTTAAAAGAGGTGTGAACTGCTTTTTCACACAGGTTTTTTAATTCAGAACCTAAATTCGGTTCTTCAGGCATGTCTACTTCTCTTTGATCTCTGATTAAAGATTGTTCATTGTCTTGTTGAACATTATTTAGGGCCATATTTGCATCAGCATTTGTTGTTTCTTTAACTGGCAATTTCGATTGATCATTTCCATGCGTAGTAGAAGGGGCATTGTCTAGTATATTTTGTTCCATTTCTTGTATAATGTCTAACGAATTGACAGATTTCGTGTTTGATGATCGGCGCTGTTTCTCATTATTATTAACTTTTTCGGTTTCTTTCTTTCTCAGTTGAATCACTACTTCATAGTTATCATCTTTTAAGAAGCCAGAAGCACCTACGTAAAATTTATTGCTTTCCTGTCCTCCATCTTCAATCAGTTTAACAAAGCCACCATCAGGTATTGGATTATTGGTTTTGTCATTGAAAGCAGTTGTAAATGAAGTAGCAGATGTAGCAGCCGAAGGTTGAGCCATGTTAATATTTTCTTTCTTATTACTACAACCACACTTGCAACTCGATGTTTCTTGAAATAGCCTGAAGCGAAGAGAAAAAAGATGAATATTAAAAAAATGGGTGAAAAATATAATAAATATTTAGTGGTATATTAACGTAAGTTTATTTGAATAAAAAAATATTCTATGCTATTCTTTTCATTTGTACTTTTTATGAACTAACCTTGTGTTGTCTGCTTTAAGACCTGTAATATGACAAAATATATGAGTAAGTTTTTGAAATATAATTATTTTTCATACAAAAACATTTTAGTAAGAATATCTCGAAGGACCATTTCAAATATAATTTTGAATAGTTGTTTAAGTTTAATTATTTTGAATTATATAAAAAACAAAATACCTTTGCTTCTACTGCAGCAACATGACAAAACAGTTTTGTTATATTTTTGGTTCTGATTTCTAGCTTTGTTTTCATCTGTACCATCAGTGAAGTACATTGAAGCTATGTTGTCCCTAAAACAAGAAACAGAATGTTTGCAATAACTGCACATATTTAAAAATATTTTACTTTAACTAAATAATGTAGCTAATTGTTGTACACAAAATTTAAACTGAATCAAATAGACAGCACTAAATCTTTCCTAAGGCTTCCTGCGGAAAAGGATAGCACGAGATTTTGTGCTGTCAATTTAAGCCTCAATAGCCCAACGGTTAAAGGTGCGGACTGAAAACTGTAAGGTCGCAGGTTTGAATCCCACCCGTTGCACTATTGTCGTACCCACTCCTAACACAAGCTTTTCGCTTATTTGGAGGGGATAGGAGGATATTAGTCAACTTCAGGTTGCTTAATATTGTTTAAAAAAAAAAAAAATTTAGCTGTGCACAGCAGATTAGGCACACCGTTTACAAAACATAGTCTCAAATGTGGAACAAGTACAGAAAAATCAACAGCAAAAAGAGAAAATAATAGAACAATCTACAAATTACATAGTAAATAATACAATATATTACAAGTAAATGAAACTATAAAAAAATTACCACCAAGGCTTGCGATCAGCAGATGTCTGCCACATTTCTACATTAGCAGTATAGCAGCTTCTTACGTTGTAGACATTTCTACAAGGCGTAGATAGACAGGATTATTACTTAGGAAAAGGAAAAGATTAGGAAAGGGACAATTTACTACACGCGATATCTATAGTATCCCTATTATTTGTAGTAATGTAAATAAACTGTATTACCTTGTACATTGTGAAGTTTCGTCAAAATCCGTCTAGTAGTTTTTGCGTGAAACAATAACAAACATTCATCCATTCTCACAAACTTTCACATTTATAACTTTAGTAGGACAATAGGATAATTTTTTTTTTATAAAAACGGAGTTTAGATTATTTTCAAAAATAAAAGGTCAAAATGGTCAAAAAAAGTTTTTTTATCGTTGACTTACCCGTTACTATTAACAGCTTCATAAACACCTGCAAATAAAAAAAGAGACTCATAAAATTATACAACATTATCATTATGACTCTTTCATTAAAACTTTAAGTAATGAGTAACATAGGACTACCTTCTTGCAGCTGTTCAAAGGAAACACCTCTCTGCACATCACCAGCAGATTTTTCTATATTTCTAGATTTCTCCCGTTTATTCTCTTCATCTTCAGAAACTTTCTTTCTTACTTCATCGATTTCAGAACTAGATTTTGCAAGAGTTGTACTTTTATCTTTTTTGCGCTCCTTGCTTTTCCTATCTTTTTTAGATTCAAGAATCTTGTAAATTATGATTCTCTCTGCATCTTTGAGTCTAGAGCTCTCTTCCGTTTTGTCTAGGTTCATATTTTCAACTGAGCTTGTTTCTGATGATTCATTAGCATCAGAATCATTAGATTCTTGAACGAAAACGGTTTCTACAGCTCTCTTGTTTTGTCTGTCATTGCTAACATCTTTAGTTGGAGGTGTGTGCTTATGTCTTGACCTGTATTCATGGTAACTGTCTGCTTGACTGAATTTCACAGTGTTTCCAGACTTATTTCTAGTACTAGTATTAGGAATAGTGTGAACAGTGAGACTACCATCGCTTTCAGGAACAGGCATCCAGGTGTATTCAAAGTCTTTTCTCATTTCCCTTTGTACTGGTGATCTTGATTTGTTTCTTCTATTATCGGATATTGTTGGTTTTCTTTTCAAGTGCTATGAAAATTTAAACAGATTAACCAAAATAATTAGGCATGGTATACACAGAAATGGCTATTGGCAGAGATTAACAAATTAATTTACCTCCAATAAAGAGATATTCTTAAGCAGTGTTCTCACGAGACTTGTTCAACTTAGATTGATTTACGAATTGAAAGACAATCATGACAAGATACTTGTAATCAATGTTGATCAAGTTTAGTTAAGTTGTGTTGTTGATCTAGGAAAATTGTCTGTACCATGTCTCTGCTACTACTGTATACACCATGCTTAAATCTTAAATAAGTTTTTAATTGAAAGAAGAAGACTTACCTGGACATATTTTCTTTTTTTATTTTCGGTGAAAAATCGTAAAAATTGCCTGCTTTTAAGAATTTTTAGTTAGGAAAAAGCATTTTAAAGGTATTAGACACAATAAAAATCAGTGATTTACCTTACAATTGTGTTTATAACATTCCTTTTCAATTTTTTTGAATTCTTCTTGAAGTACCCTCTGGTGTCTCTCATTTTGTAGTTGCTGATGATGTTCATCCATATATGCTGTTTTCTGGAATATAAACAATTATATATTATTTATTCTCAATAGCTGTTTATGGATTAATAAATCGACCAATGGCTAATTTTAACTTATCCTACTTCAACCACTACACTTAGAAAGTAGTGATGAATAAAGTGTCTAGGATTAGTTACCAATTTACTGACTGACTGTGCTGTCAGATTATCAAGTATGATTCTGCATTAAAACTAATTAGGGGCTTAATCAATTGCAGTACAGGGCTATCTTGTCATTGAATGAACATAACTTACAATAGGTTTTTCGCTCTTGTCCTTCGCAATAGAATTCAAAAAGGCTAACGTGTCCCTGTATTCTTTTTCAACATTATTTTTAGTTACAGCAACTTTCGTCCTCATATCCTTCTGATGTTTACTCGACTGTTCTTTCTCCAAGGAGTTCACGATAGTAGTCTCCCTTAAGGCTTCAGCATAGGCATCTTCTTCAGCTTTATCATCGCGAGATACAAGCCTTTCGTCATTGCACGGCATGTCCTGTATATTTCTAGTATTATGATTATATACGGTAATAGATTTTTTCCTACTAAGGCCACTGTTCAGTTCAGTTGAAAGAGATGATTTGTCTTTATTTCCTGGAATTATTTAGAGAATTTAATTATAATAATTGTAAATGAACTCAAATATACAATTCATGACGATAATAAAAATTAAAATGATAAATAATATGAAGAGAAATTAATAATAAAATGATACAAAAACAAGTAAGTAATGCAAATAATTTTGTTATACTGAAAAATGCAACACTACTGTTAAATTGCTTAAATTATGAGTTATTCTTTAACAACTGTATTGCACCTCACAAACTAATTCAAAATGATTCTATCTTCTATTAACTATAGCAATTTTCTATTCAAACTATGCCAACTATTACTTTTTTCAACACTATTTATAATAATGACATAAAATACTCCAACTATTTGATAAAACTGTATACTTGTCACCTGTTTGTTTACAGGTTCCATACATAATTCTGGCCCTTGTATGTAAACATCGATTTTTTAATGCAGGACTCGATTGTAAATTTCTTTGCAATGTTAATGAAGAATTAGGAAATTTATTAACCGGTGCCTTTATCAAGGAGTGATATAAGTTTTTGGAATAATAACTCTGTTGATACAAATGGGCACATAAGTCAGAGTCCTCTGCTTGCCATGATGGCACAGGAATAACTTGTTTGTCGAGGACATGGCAAACATTATCAAATACATTACCATCAGTTCTGGCCGCTCTAGTGCGTAGAATTGTTTGTTTTATGCTCTGTAAGTCATCCTTTTTACTGGAACTCGGTTCGGGTTGCCTCAACCTCAGATTTCTATTTTGCAAGTACTCAGATACTAGGGTCAAGGATGGTTTTAAAGGGACTGGTTGATCTTCAGTCGTACCAGTGAGACCACCACGTAAGCTTGAAGGCATTTCATCACTGAGAGCAAACAAGTTTAGCCTTTTACTTTTATCACTTTTCTCTGTTGGATTAAGCGATTCTTTGACACTGTCATCTTTAGGTAATGATAGGATGGGCACATTTGGTTCCCATTCATTAAGCAAGTCTCCAGATTCCCATTGTGTACCCATATCATTTGTTGGTACATCAAGATTGTCCTTTCCAGTGTCTTGGTTCTGATTATTATCAGTGGTCTCCAATGTGACAGGTTTAACTGGAATATCTTCACATTTTTTTGAAGTTTGTTTAGTCAAATTTTTTGTAACAGCTGCCGACTTTTCTCTGCTTAATTCATTTGCTGCTACCCTGCAATCCAAATTTAAAACTGTTCAATGATTGAGAAGATTACAAAAGGAATAATATTTATTCATCCATTTCAAGACAGAATGACAAACAAAAGTGTTAACAAAATTTTGTAAAACTTTTATTTGTTAATAGACGACAAACTTCCACCTTTATAATATTAGTGTGATACCAACCTTGCTTGTAATTTTCTATCTAATAGTTTCTTTTGTTCGTCCAATTTCTGTTGTTTTGTCTTTTTTAATGCTTCAGCTGCTTCTTTACCACGTAATTTGGATAAATCTGTCTTCCTGACACAATCTATAAACATTTACAAGCTACTTATGTACAACTCAGAATAAGCAGATCACAGTAAACGTACAATAAAGAATATTGCACTGTAGGTATAATTTGACTATTAATGAAATATTCTTCATTAAAACATCCTTATTTTACAGAATGGGGTCCGGTCAATATGGTCCTGAGTTAGTTAGTAAATAATGGTCAAATTACAAAGTTTTCACTGCTGCTGCATTTAGTATGTAACAAGGAGTAAATTAAGAATTCATTGCAAAAAATTAAAAACTTCATATTAGAGACAATAATGTAGGTCACGTTGCTGTATGCACCTTGGCAAAGTTTTGGCGCAGAGATACCTTACATTCATTGATACAAGTTGATTGATAAAGGATACAAATTGAAATAGGTACCTTTGTCAGTGGTCTCTAATGCATCTTTGTGACTAGCCCCAACATTTTGCAGGCCCTTGGAATATAAGAGTTCTAAATGTTTCACTAATTTCTCTTGGCAGTCAAAATATTCTTTCTCTTTCTTAGCATCAATGCTGTTTAGATGCCGCAAGTTTTCTACTTTCGCGCGTTGTCTGATTTTTTTTGCAATGTCCTTTGACTGTTCCCTAACCTGAAAATATGTCAATGAACCTTCACTTTAGATTTTTCTTTTTAAAGTATTTTTTTTACAAAATATAAAACCTCTAACCTGTTGTAATCTTAACTTCCGACGTCGTAGAAATTCGTTTGTTTTAATAGCGTCAACTCGAGAAGCCATGTTCACCATATATTAGAAGGACAATAAATTCAGTACGCATTTATCAAAATATACCATAGTTTGAAAATTGAACAGCATTTTTAAAAACAAACATGAAACGATAAAACCACAGATTACTATGATACTACGTATCAGATGGCTCAGTGCCCTACAAATTTTAAACCCTCGAAATCAAGGCCCATGATTGGCTAATGTATCATTTTGGAAAACTGTTGTAACCAATTGCGTAATAACAATTTTTTTTCTATTTTTGCCTATGAATTTTTATTTTTGGTATGAAAGTATCTACCAGAGGTATCTACCACATGTATGTACCATAGGTATCTACCACATGTATGTACCATAGGTATCTACCTATTGCCATGCTAACCCATGATAATAATTATAGGTTATAATTTTTTTTAAATAGGAAATAAAGAAACAAATTTTTTAACAATATTTGTTTAATTCACTTTGAAATAACATAATATCGCTTTAGTTATACACATTTTTGGAATTTCAGGTGTCTTTATGATCTAGTCTAATACATAATTATATTATGCCCTAATTTTGTTTATAATAGGTAGGTTTACCCTACACCAACATATTTTTAATAATTTGTTTCACGATTCACAAAACATTTTTCAAATTACAACACACTGGTAAACACACAAGATCCAATTAACACTTTTATAATATAAACCATAAAACTTTGTCTTTTCTCATACTGTGGAAACTTATGCAAAATAGCGTCCTTACGCGAATTATTATTACGGGCACATAACACTTGTACTATATTTCAATAAATTGGAATAACAATTGTTATTCTGGGACAGAAATATATGAAAATTAAACTAAAAAACCAAATACAATAATAATGGCGTCGATTGGGCGTCAGCCGTCAGGAGAATCATAGATTACTGTAGATCTATAAATACTTTATACTACATATAGGTACCTAATGTAGATGTCTGTAAAAATTGTCATGCATCATAGTGGAAAAGATTTTGTAAGGCTATGGAAATTTGTATGGGACTGAACTGGCCGTGGATAAAACTTTTTTCAAACAAAATTCACAAACGAACGAATACGTCAAAATTGAAGTTTTCAAAGTGCAGCACAAGTGCAGTGAAAATTTAAATGTCAATGTTAGGGGGCCCATAGACGGTCAAACGTGTTTGTCAAACACGTAACCTTTTTACGTGTATTTGATAGTCTGTGGTCGTGTTTGTCAAATAAACTACGTGTTTGACAAACAAACTACGTGTTTGACAAACAGAAACGGAGTGTTTGATGACCTTGTTCAAACAAAACCGTAACAAAAACACGTAAAAATTTTACGTGTTTGACAAACATGTTTGACCGTGTATGGGCCCTCTAAACAACTTGAAGCTTCTCACAAACATATAAGAGTAAGTATATGTTTGTGAAGCTTCTTGCACAGAGTACCTACCTAGGAAGGCTACCTACTTTATTTCTGCTTCTTTGAATGTTCTACGGCATGCACTGACCTCTATTACAATTAATCTATTATTATTAAGACTAAACTGGCTGTCCCTATACAAATAGCAGTTTATATTATGGATCAAAGACACAGTATTAATACTAATGGATCAATTTGAAGCGCCTTTGACATACGAGTGCCTCTGGAACTAATAATATAGGGATGCAGGAAGTGCCCAGTGTCAAATAATGTCTTCACTAATTTTAGTTCTTGTAACTTTATTAGAGCGCCAAAATGGCTTTAATCAAGTACTCAGTGATGGTGTGGGTAGATAACTATTTTCAAGTTTCAAAAACATAGAAGTAGTATGAGTGATGCAGGTATGTCACCATATTATCACAAAGTGAGAGTGGAGGTGAGATACTCGCTACAATATTTTGTTCCTTCCAGCGTTAAATACGTCAAATCGAAACTATAAAAGTTTAAAAAATTAATTCAGTTTCTAATTCCTACGTATTAGAAACTGAATTAATTTTTAAAACTGTTGAATAAAATTATCTTTCTACCTAATTAGAGCTTAGAGCATGGGAGCATGATGAAAACACATTGGAAAGGGAAATAAATAAATAAATTATAAACACAGGTAAATTTATTTTATAGTAAAAAATTAAAATATTGTTTTCACATAATTCAACGGTTTAGTTATTCAACTTTAGTTTTGACAGAAACGTAACCAACGATTAGATAAAATAATAATTGAATATTACATAAACAATTTTTAATTAATTAATAGGTATCATTTACCGACTGCACCATCATTTCTGTTTCCTGCTCCAATACCTAATACGTTCTTTCTTGCGACATCCAAATCTGCTATATTATTTTGTTTATTTGGGTTTAGAAGGTCCACATTCACTAGACCTTCGCCGGCGTTAGATCCATTACTACTTGATCCAGTCATGCTTTTACTGGTTTGAGAGTAGGAACTACCACCTCCTCCTAAGCCTACGCCCACAAGTTGTTCTTTTCCAAGATCAACTTCAGCTACATTGCTCTGTTTTTTTGGGTTAAGAACATCTACTTTCACTAAACCATCATCGTTGCCCCCATTTGCATTTCGACCGTTGGAATTGTAGTATCCATTTGACCCTTGGGAGCTTCCACCGCTGCTTCCACCTAATCCGACACCCAATAGATGTTGTCTGGCAAGATCAAGATCTAACACATTGTCTTTCTTATTTTGATTCAGCAAGTCAAGATTAAGCAATCCTCCGTCCGAATGAGAATATCCCCCGTTATAGTTGGGATAGTTATTGCTAGATCCTCCATTACCGGGATAAGTGGGATGATTATTGTTAGATCCACTTTGATTGGGACAATGACAGCTGTTACGGCTCAATGCTTGCGTGGTGAGATCTACTAGGGCGTTCACTAAATTCATTATAAGTTCGTCTGCGTTACATAGGCATCCGCTCGGTGCATAGGTAGTTGAGTCGCATTCCTTTTCTTCTAATGCCCGCACTAATGCCACGAGGGCGCTGAGGTCTTCACAAGAGCAACTCAAGCTCAGGTCTCGGTACGTGTTATGTAGGGGATACACATTGTTGAGGCCACGACCGCTGTAATAGCCGTGGGAAACCTGGTTAACATTAAAAAAAAATTATAAGTTTTAATACTAATACTAATCACGTAATACTTATAGGTACTCTAGCTGATTCCAGCGACTTCGTCCGCGTGGAAAAAGTTTAGAGTGACTTATGCTATTATCCGCGAGAAGTTATGTCCTCTATCTCCGATAAATAATATTTAGTAGAGTTTATCACCAAACGACACAAATATATTAGAGGGTACAAGAGACCATCGAAGAACATGGTTCAGGGAAGTATGAAGTATAAAACGACCGGCACTTTCGGTACAAAAAACTCGTGCATAACGAACTAAAAACTAAATTATTTTTTAGTAAAAGTATTGAAAAACTTACCGCAATAAATGAGGAAGCTAGAAAAGCAATTGTTATTATTCCGTTCATTTTGCTCGATGTTTCGTGAATGGAAGAAGGATGCCCTTATATATATAGATTTCACAATCAATATTATTGTGACATAGCACCTAGGTATTTACCATGACAAAGTAACCTATTTATTATTATAAATATTTATTTAATTACGTAAAACGATTATTTCTTAAAATGAACACCTACGCACGTACTGGTATGTGATTTATCTTAGCCTTGT
Organism: Hipparchia sbordonii; assembly: GCA_038048805.1. Lineage (NCBI taxonomy): Eukaryota > Metazoa > Arthropoda > Insecta > Lepidoptera > Nymphalidae > Hipparchia > Hipparchia sbordonii. The sequence goes on along the minus strand of CM076099.1, from coordinate 12,210,258 downwards.
GTTCCTTTGGACAAAATATTTCTGTGTAAGTCTTGGTCATAACCTGCGAAGGGTGAAAACTTCTCGACTGGAACCTTTGACTAGGAGAAAGCGTGGCCGGTCCATTTGATAGACTAGGGTTCTGGCGCCTGGTGGAAGTCACGTGAATAAGGATGACGTGACCTTTTGAGCCTTCACTACTACTTATTCACCATCCTGAGCTATGAGAATTCGGGACATTGGATGCCTCATGAGCACACAGGTAAAGTAGAGTAAGGAATTGCTAAGTTGTTAAGGTTGACTGCAATAAATTAAGAATTAACTATTATTTTAAGTACATAAGTAATAAGTATTAGCCATGCTCAAAATTCCCATTTCCCCTCAAGTAAGCATAAAGCTTGTTATGAGAGGGTACGACTAGTTACAGTGCAATGGATGCTGGGGATTGACCCGTCAACCTCTCAGTTTTCAGTCGTTGCGATATTGAGACTCGAAACTTGATACTTATACTAATTGACCTACTGCTACATAGGTTTGGATCCATTAGTTATCTAAGTCTGGGCTGGGTATGACACATTACTATGAAGTCGAGAGAGATACCCACTTTCGCGTGACCATCTCGATTTGTCAAAAATTGGCAAACTATTAATGGTAAGCAGTAACATTATAAACTAAGTATGGATACAGGGCCTAAGCAGAGAAGGCAAATAAATCCACGTTATAAGGCAAACCTATTTTCAGTATTAACGTTTGGGTAAGTAAAGAGCTCTGTCAGATAAAATACTCAAAACGGAGGTATAATACCTACATATTTTATAAGTATGATGCTAGTAAGCAGTTCTGCCGTAATTAACATCAAAATATGCCTAATATATTTTAGTTGTTTGAAGTTCATAGTAGGAAAGTAAACAGGGCAACAGCTGTATATTTGACCTAAATACACCTAAACCCTTCTTGCAGAATTAGTGAACACCGTGTGAAACTGAAAATGCGTACAGTAGGCAGTTTTTGAGATTACCGCTCAATCCCCGACGAACTAGTAGTTGTATCAGTGATAAACCTATCAGCGGAAATCTATCGTGTCAGCATGCAAAGTCCAACATTAAATTGCGTCTTAGTTCCTTATTTCTAGGTATAAGTAGTTAGTGTAAGATACAATCTCAGTTAGCCACTAGACTTATGAAATAAAAACACCCAGCATGCAGCACGTACATCCACATACGACCGTGCTTTGTCTACCTTATGTGTTACATATAGCTAACTATTACCTTGCGCAATAATTTTCATAAGAAATTACTTATTGTGTACAGTTTGTCTCTACTTTAATAAAACTAGGGAGAAATTATACAATTTAAAATTTCCAGATGGACATTAGAGACGTTCATGCTTGGGTATAGCCGTGATATAAAGGAAAAGGACCTTTATGCACCATTACCCGAACATCGATCTGATGTCTTAGGTAAGCAAACAGAAGAAGGACTATAATTTCTTTTTTCTTTTACTCTTGCCTTGAAGTTACGTGACAGGAAACACGGACTCTGGAAGTGGGTTCCACCCCTAATGATTTTAGAAACATTAAACTAAAGCGTTTCATGCATAGGGTGAATTTCAACTACATAAGTATGCCACTTCTCACGACTTCTCGTAGTTCTGTGATAGAATAGGTTTCAAAAAAACATCGAAAGATGTGCCGGAGCGGATATTTAGAGTTAGTAGGTCAGAGTAGTCAGTTGTTTAGAACCAGGGCTAGGGGGGCATTGCAATATTCTTACCCCGCCCTTTTCTATAAACTGTGCTAAACTGGGCTAATCTGTGGTATGGCCGACACCCAAGAGGAGTTAGGTAAATTTTCTTAACATTTTAGGAGATGCAATGCAAACCGCATGGGAGCAAGAGGTTGAAAACACAGGTTTCCAAAATGAAGGCCGGAAACCAAGCCTAATGAAAGTACTGTACAAGGTTTTCGGATTCGAGCTTATGCTCTATGGACTGATCCTAGCTGCTATGGAATTCATAATAAGGTTGGAACAGAATGGTTTATATTCTCTTGGAAGGTAGGAAATCTTTAGGTCTAAGATGGTTTGATAATAATAAACAGCTTTAGGCAAAAAGAATAAAGGTATATATGTACATGGTACCTACGAATATTGTATGGTCTTTAAAGTAGCTTGTTACATAGGCATTATTTTTGTCCAGATTGCAGCAACCGTTATTTCTTGGTCTATTGCTCCGTTATTACAGTCCTGCCCAAGATTTTTATAACAGCACGTAAGTTAACAGCACTTTAATTTGACTGAAATTGATCCTTGATATTGTAGGAAATGGAAACGCTTGACGAAGTGCAATTTTAATCATACTATGTTGTACAAATTGAACGTTTCATCGAACGAACATCGATGCTGCAAAGGTTGGAAGTGCTTCTTAATTTTCCAGGGCTAGCAATACGTATTTTTCTCGCCTTTTCCAATACTACGATGCGTCGAGTGGCATCACATGGGGCGAGGCGGTTTTTTTCGCTTTTGGCGTCGTGTTCTGCAGTATGGTGAACGTTATAGTGCAGCATCCGTTCATGATGGGAGTGATGCATATAGGCATGAAAATGCGGGTCGGAGTTTGCAGTCTCATTTACAGAAAGGTAATTCTCACTAATAGGGCGAAAGTGTGTTTGTTGGTTTGTCCTTCAATTACGCAGCAATTTTCAACAACAGCAGCTATTTTACTTGAGCATATAGCTAAGGACTTCGAGTGACATATAGGTTACCTCTTATCCAGGAAAACCAGAGGGTTCTGGAGGGATTTTAAAATCCTAACTAAACGCGGACGACGCGACGTTCTGGGCATTCTAGTATAAATGCGGAATTGTGTCTTTCTGATACCTTTTCACGATTAAATCGCTGAACAGAACTTGACTAAATCATAGAGGTAGATAGCTTGTATTTTATCTATGGAAGTGGGATAGGTACTTTTATTTCTTAGAAAATCATAGAAAGACGACATTAAATTAAATAATTAATGACCGCGGACGTCGCTCGTCATTAGTTATCAAAAAATAATTATGAACTTATTATTTTAGGCTTTGAAAGTGAATCTCCAAGCGATGTCTGAAAACAGAGGAGGGTTGGTTGTTAACTTGATGGCAAATGACGTGAATCGTTTCGACTCCGGACCCCTTTTCATCCATTACTTGTGGATAGGGCCTATTGAAACTTTGGTATAATATTTTCTATCTAAAAAATGTAATTCATTGCCAAAGAAGCTAAAGATGTGGACAAACTATAATGACTCGACACCTTACACTACAACTAGCACAGTTAGGGCAGGTATCGTATCGTATCGTATACTACCATAATCGATAGTTCGATAAACTTAACAGATAGCCGTTACTACCGCTTTATGTGGATATTATAAATTTTAATTAGTATGTACCTAATAATAAACTTAGGTACCTATTTATGCAAAAACCCCTAAAAACCTCATTTGATTTTAAGCTAATGACCACATATTTGTATCGAGAGATGGGCATATCTGCAGTGTACGGAGCATTAATGATCGTAGCCGTTGTACCATTCCAAAGTAAGTATTTCCCATATTTCAATACAAAAATTTTTAACCTGCTTCATAATGCTTACGATGCGAGGATATTCAAGAGGCAATGAAACAAACTCAACATATTATGGAAGGAGGTGGTAAGACTTCGTATTTCCTGAGATCAAAAATAGTACGTTATACTGTCTTCTAAACAATAATAACAACGTACCTCACCTATAGCAAAAAGCTCAAGTAATTGTACTCTTCAGTATTCCTCGGAACACGTACAGCGTACTACAGAAGAAGAACAGCATTGAAATCAGATGAAAGGGTGCGACTGATGGAAGAAATAGTGATGGGGATTGAAGTTATTAAAATGTACACATGGGAGAAACCATTCCGGAAGATCATTGATGTTGTGAGGCGGTTAGTAAAGGGCACCTACCCTATCTTCACATCACTTAATTGTTAACGACTGCCCCAAAAAGCAGTGTAATTTTCAGGGTTCATGTATGCATGTGAGTTTCTTTATTCCACCATAACTTCTTAATGACTAAAGAGATTTGGATGTACTTATATGTATCGTTAGAATCCTTTCGTCATCCCGAGTGATTTTCACTGTCATTGTCCGTGTTTAGTTCCTCGTTCCTGATAGGTAAGCACGACTGCGGATAACCTTCCGGCTTTCTTATTTCCAACCAACTACAACTTGGGTACCTTCAAGGCAAGAGTGAATAGACATTTTCTAGGCAAGCGCTCTCCATCTTAGGCTGCATCTTCACTTAACTTAATATAGTAAGTGAAGATGCAGGTTACTACAATATGGGGGTTTTCAAGGAGCGGACCAATAAGTTCCTGAAAAGCCGGCAACGCATTGGTAGTGTCTCTGGTACTGCAAGTGTTCATAGGCGGTGGTATTCACCCACCAGGTGACCCGCGTGCTCGTTTGCCCGCTATTCATATAAAAAAACCCGTGAGGTGTGCTGGCAAGCCAATAAAAAGCCTATTCATATTTTGCAGTAAAGAGGTGCATTACATCAAGATGACGTCCTACATACGCGGTGTGGTGATGTCGTTCATCATGTTCACGGCGCGGTTCAGCATTTTCATCACGGTGCTGCTGTACGTGGTGTACGTCAACCGCATCACGGTCGAGAATGTGTTCTTCCTCACCTGCTATTATAACATCTTGAAGCAGACCATGACGGTGTTCTTTCCACAGGCTGTTGGACAAGTGGGTACCTATACAGTATCCTTACTAATATTATAAACGCGAGATTTTTTTTAAGCAATTGCATAGCTTCTATCGCGGGCCTTGAGCGTGGAGATCGAATCCAGAAATTCCGTAACGAAAATAACCTGACACGGGACTCCTCTCACCGCTAGATGGCGTTGTTAAAAAAATGCTATGCAATAGCTTTACCATGGCAGTCCCGAGTGCCACACTTCTTTTTTTTTATTCGATGACAAGGTAGTCCTTGACTGCGATCTCACCTGATGGTAAGTGACGATGCAGTCAAAGATGGTAGCGGACTAACTTGGAAGGGTTATAGCAGTGTAAACTCAACCCATATACCTATTCGGTTTCTACACGCCACCGTGCTGGGACGCTAAATCGCTTGGCGGCACGTCTTTGACGGTAGGGTGGTAACTAGCCACGGCCAAAGCCTCCCGCCAGACCAGACCAGAGTAAAATTATTTATTTCATGTTGGCCAACTTGTAGCTCATGACACGTCATGATTATACCACGGTTCGGAATGCAGATTCTTAATAATACCTAGTTATAATAAACGCAAAAGTGTGTTTGTTTGTTGTTGGTTTGTCTTTTAATTACGCATACGCGGAGCAACGGATCGAATCGATTTTTTGCATGGTTAAAATTAGTTGAGCATTGGGAGAGTGCCAGCTACTTTTTATTTCCAAAAAACAGAGGATTCCCGCGGGCATTTTTAAAAACTGTACGTGGACGAAGTTGCGGGCAAAAGCTACTTATAGTTAAGCTATTTTTAGTTATTTCAGGAGCATAATCGTTTGTTTACTTTATCGATTGTTTAATAACGTATGTGTACCTATTTGACTTTTTAACAATAATAGAAAAAAAACTTTCATAATATAATTAACTAGCTTTTACTCGCGGCTTAGCTCACGTTAGGTTCGATTTTTTAAACCCCTATTTTACCTCCTTCGGGGTTGAATTTTCAAAAATTCTTTCTTAGCGGATGCCTACGTCCTAATAGCTACCTGTATGCCAAATTTCAGCTCGATCGGTCCAGTGGTTAGAGCTTTGCGTTGATAGATCAGTCAGTCAGTCAGTCAATCAGTCAGTCAGTCAGTCACCTTTGCCTCTTATATATTTAGATATCGTATGCCTTAACTAACCCAAGCTGTAATATTTTGCAATCATAGATCGCAGAAATGAACGTGGCCGTCCAGAGAATTAACGACTTCTTGCTGAGTGAGGAGTGTCAACTTCCGCCCAGAACTCAGTCTACAGATTTACCAGCGTCACAGGATAAACCGAAGAAACATGTTACAATACCACGTCAGTTTATCACAATCATAACAAATTAATTAAAAAAAAAAAACAGAAATACCTATTAAAATAAACTGAGTAACATGAATAATTAAAATAAATTGAGTAACATGAATTTATAAATCTCGAGAAAATCTACATAAGATAATGTTCTCAAAGGTGTGTGAAGTCTGCCAAATCGCACTGCCAGCATTGAATACGGCTACGACTAAGCCGATTCAACAGGAGCCCAGTGCCCAGTAGTTGCCCGAATTAATGAATCGATTTATAAATATTAGTATCGAAGATCTTTTAGATGCAAGTACGCCCTGTGCTATTAGGTATCTACAGACCAACTAAACCTCACGCGACATTCCTACCTACTGCATTCGAATTCACCACGTGTCGTTAAGCTAAGAGTTATACTTAAATTATTTTAACTTGCTATTTGTACTTTTCAGTCAACCCAGTACGTCCTCCTGTCAGACATTCTCCTAGAACTGAACCCAGCACTTCCAATATTAAGTCGCAATATAAACCTAAAGGTTATCAAAATTGCTGCAATTCAATATTTTGACATCTACTTTAATAAATTGCTTAAAACATTTAAAAAATAAACCCCTTTTAAGACATGCTTTTTTATATTGAAAGTACCCATTGGGACAAAATAATAGGAATAATAGGGACAAAAAAAGAGAAATATTGATCAAATCAGCAACTATTTATCAAACGTCAAAACGGGTAAGATGCGACGTCATATTTAAATAAATAATTGTCAAACTTGAAAGTAACAGCGGATAGTTGTTTGATTTATCCATTCATAACAAACAAAATAAAAAACAAGAAATCTATTCTACTTATCTTATCGTACCCTTTTTTGTATTTTACAGAATTGCGTAAAGATCAAATAGCCATCAAGTTCGACGAGGCCTGCAGCCGTTGGATTAAGTCATCAGAAAAAGACGACGTTCAGGATATTACTCTAAGTGTAAGTTGATAATAATCTTCATGTTCTTCATGGCACATATGTAATTCCTTGTGCCGCCAAGCGATTTAGCGGTTAAGATGGCGTGTTGAAACTGATTAGGGGTATACGTGTAGTGTACCATATTCTTTCTAAGTTAGCGCGCTACCATCTTAGACTGTATCGTCACTTACCATCAGGAACAAATAACAAAGTGATCCTCTAAGGGTTCCTTTATTTTTTCGGAAATTTAAACATAGTTGGTACTTTGAACATAAAATAAAAGGTTTACCATCTTCTCTCACCATTAAAGACAACCGTGATTTTTAGATTTATGGTGGTTCGTTAACAACAATCATAGGAGCGGTAGGCTCAGGCAAGTCTACTTTACTTCAAATGATTTTGAATGAACTTCCTTGTACCACTGGCAGTATGGATGTAATGGGCAGCGTGAGTTATGCTAGTCAGGACCCATGGCTTTTTGTAGGTGAGAATTCTTCTTCCTAGGGTTTGTACCAGCTTAAGGTTTTTTAAAAACATTAAATTCGATCAAAATATTTTCAGGATCAGTTCGTCAAAATATTCTATTTGGGCAGCCTTTCGTAAAGTCACGATACATGGAGGTTTGCAAGGTTTGTGCTCTCGAAAGGGATATTTCATTGTTTCCCCACGGAGACAAGACTATAATTGGAGAGCGTGGAGTATCTCTTAGTGGAGGGCAACGCGCTAGGATCAACTTAGCAAGAGCTGTGTATAAAGAGGTGAAGTTACTGTTATATGAGTTCTGTGAGGTCAAATAGACAATAGGCTTTCGGTCATTTTTGCTGTTACTGATGGATAACCTACTTTCTAATGTTTTGATAACAATAACCTGATCTTCATGATTGCTTGACGGAATTTTCTAATGCAGAAGCTATTGTCTGATGAATGTCTAAAAATAGGTACTGTTTTGGATAGGTACAGCTAAATAGAAAATTGAAATCAGTCTATCCATCCAGAAATTGTTATGAATAATAAAAGAGCAAAAACGAATGGTCCTCATTTTTTTTTTGGAAATTGGAAAAACATGGATGTTGATTTATAACCCTAACTTATTTTAGGCAGACATTTATTTGCTTGATGACCCATTATCAGCTGTAGACACACAGGTTGCAAGACATATATTTGAAAATTGCATTAAGAGGTAAATTTTAAAACACATAAACAAACTTTATAATCTCATACAGTTACTTAATTTCTTAAATTTCTTTAGGTATTTGGGGAACAAAACAGTAGTTCTAGTGACGCACCAGTTACAATTCATAAGATCAGTCGACCAAATTGTAATTCTGGATAAAGGAAATATCATCGCCGAAGGAGGCTATAGTGATTTAAGTGTAAATGTTCCTGACCTTCCTAATGTGCATGTGTAAAATAAAATTATTGTTTTCATCTTATTAAAATTAATGACAAATAATTTCAAAATGTAATAGAAACGAGAGCTAGCAATAATCCAATTAATGCAAGACAAATCTTACGAAATGCGTAAAGAAGATGTTTCATCTCCAAGCAAGTTCATGCAAAGAACAAGCACTATCAGCATAAAACGGTCGCATTGGTCTCATTGGTCTATGATGTTTGATATCACTGTAAGATTTTATTCTATTTTGCACGCCTATATTTACTAAGCCTTTTCTACAATTTCCGATTTTTACTTAGGTCTTATTTCCTTATTTGATTAGGTATATAGATTAGATTCTTTAGTTTTTTGTTCACTGATCTTTTGTAAATGAGATCACAGAATATCAACGTCTCATTACTGAGCGCAGGGCTCCTCTCAAAGATTTTAGGTCATAGTCCATCACGCTGGCTCAATGTAAATGAACAGACTTCACATAACATTGAGAACAGTGAGAACTCTCAGGCGTTTTTAATGATGTTCACCGTTTTTCTTCACCGTTGAAGCAAGAGATATTTAATTGCTTAAACGTACATAACTTCGAAAATTCCTTACCACTAGGCTTTCGCTATTACCATTGCATATGGATAATTAATTTTCATAAGAAAATTCATAATGATTCCGGTGTTTTCAGGATCAGAAGCAAGAAGAGGAGGCTCAAACTGTAGGAAGAGTGAAGGGATCAGTTTACAAGGAGTACTTCTTAGCTGATTCCACTTGTCTGTTTGTATCTTTGGTGTGTTGCATGTTCATTCTGGCACAATTTTTTGCCAGCGCAAGTGATTATTGGATTAGTCGATGGTAAGAAATATAGGCTTATGTTTAAGACACCTTTTAAACTAATTTAGGTAGTTCATAGTTTATTGTAGTGGGTGTACTTAAGAATTGGTGATTTTGGGATTTAATTTCGTACTTATTGCAAGGAACTAACATCATCTTGATTCTAAACAAATTTTCGAATTCTATTGCAAAGAAAAGAAAAATATTTTTGACGTAAAATAAACTGCAGATTCATTTCAGGAGTCACGCAGAAGATCGTTTAACTGGTGACAGAACAATGGACAATCTTCTCTGGACGCAGCACGGTTTAATGCGAAAGGATTTTGCCATCATATTCGGTGTGCTAACCGTAGCAACGGTTGCTGTTGCGTTAATCCGAGCTGTTTTATTCTTCACTTTGTGTATGAAGTCTTCCATAAAGTTTGTATCATGTTGCACTTTACACCAATAAATGTAGCTTTTTATTTATTTTATGATAATCTCTTCTCTTGTTTAAAGTTCTTCACTCATTTTTTTTCGTTCATCACTGCGATTAGTTATCATCAAACCCGAAATATTTATTTTTAAGCTCGATGTAACTAATTTCCCATAGTTTATGACCACAGAATCACTTTTATTGTAAGTTGCTTTTAATATAAAAATGTTTTACTGATAAAACATCCTCATTACAGGTTACATGACAATATGTTTGAGCGAATATCACTCTCACCAATGAGTTTCTTCCACACAAACCCTTCGGGTAGAATTCTGAATCGGTTTAGTAAAGATATGGGGTCAGTCGATGAATTACTACCTCAAGCTATGCTGGATTGTTTTCAGGTGAAATTGGATGAGCTTGGGTCTTTTTGAGGTATAAGCGGCTCAGGATATAAGTGGTCAAACCCAGCTCAATGGTCTTAATTGGCCCATATCGAGTGGCGCAAATTAAGATTATTTTTATTTTTTACAAGATTTTTAAAATAGTCAAATACGAAGTATAATAGATAGGTGGCTAACATAATGTTACTAAAACTATTCAAGAAATTTGAAAAACACCATCCCTTTTCAGATAATGTTAACCTTGATGGGTGTTCTCGTTGTGATATTGATAACAGAGATGGCCCTTTTAATACCAATTGCAGCCGCACTGATTATATTTTACATTTTTCGTGTAATTTACGTCCGTACAACTGGTGCCATTAAACGATTGGAAGGAATAAGTATACTTCATCTACCTATTTATCTTTTATTAACTGAATTAGCAAACCTAAGATTAGAAGTTTTTGAAGAAGATAGAGGCAAAATTCGTCTCAAGTGAAAGGGAGACGAAGCTCTTAATTTTTACTTAACTTTACACTTGACATAATTATTATTTTTCATACATTTTAAAAGAAAAGCTGTATACGCGTTTATCACAGGAAAGACGGTATTATTTTAAGTTTTATGTTTGCCTTTAATAAGTTCAATGGTTTGTGTGACTTCGAAACGCAAATAGAAGAACGAAATTTCTTTTATTTGTATTTCAGTTTCGAAGTAGTTAGTTAGGGGTTTTTTTCCCTTCTAGAGATTAGCAGTCCTTGTGCACGTTCTGTAAATATATTTCTAGTTTTAAGTTTTCTTTGGTCCTAAATAAATAGATAAAATAATTGCTCTCTAGCCCGAAGCCCTGTCTTTAGCCACGTAAACGCAACAATACAGGGCCTGCCAACCATTCGTTCGTTTGGAGCTGAACAACTTCTAGCCCAAGAGTTCGATCGCCATCAAGACTTGCACAGTGCCGCGTGGTACCTCTTCATCAGCTGCAGTCGAGCGTTTGGATACTTTCTCGATGTTATTTGTCTGTTGTTCATTATTTGTGTGACCTTCAGCTGCTTGATGAAAACTGGTTAGGCCCTTTATCTAACGAAGCTCTTTTATGATATTTTTGATAAGTATTACTTATTACAGTCAACTGTTTCAATCATTGATTCATTATCTTTCAAAAAACAACAACATTGTGGTTCAGTTGTGTTTGTTTGTGACAAGGATTTTTATCTAATGATCCTTTTTCCGACGACAGACATAGAAGGCAGTAAAGTAGGGCTCATAATAACGCAATCCATATCACTCACTGGCATCTTCCAATGGGGCATGAGACAATCTGCCGAGATGGAAAACCAAATGACAAGCGTTGAAAGAGTTTTGGAGTACACTAAATTGCCGCAAGAGTCTACATTATCAGATGTGAGTTGTTAAATTATTCAATAATCTACAATATTTAAAGGCTTTTGGCATCATATGGTGTATTAGGTACTAATACAGCAATAAGCTATAGATACAAACATAAGTTACGAGGAAATAGTAAAAGAAAAGGCAGCGGAAAATAAACAGGAAACAGAGGCGAAAGTAGAACCTCAAGCATGAATTGAAGCCTAAACAGAGGCTAAGTTTGGGCGGAAGCGAAAGCTGCAACTGATGCGGAAATTAAACCGGAAGCCAAAGCTACGGAACCACGACCGAAAACGGTAGTGGTGCCGGAAACGGAAGCAAAAGCGAGACCGGAAACGGAAGCAGTGCTGGAAACCGAAGAGTAGTGGGACCGGAAACGGAAGTTGTACTGGAAGTAGTAGTGGCGCCGGAAACGGAAGCAGTGCTGGAAACAGCAGTTGTGCCGGAAGCTATAGCTCAGACCGGAAACGGAAGTGATAGCGAGACCGGAAAGGGAAGTGGCAGCAAAGCCAGAAGTGACCAGAGTTAGACCGGAAACGGAAGTTAGACCAGAAGCAAAAGCGAGGCCGGAAACGGAAGCAGTGCCGGAAACCGAAGAGTAGTGAGACCGGAAACGGAAGTTGTACTGGAAGTGGTAGTGGCGCCGGAAACGGAAGCAGTGCTGGAAACAGCAGTTGTACCGGAAGCGGTAGCTCAGACCGGAAACGAAAGTTGGACCGAAAGCGGTAGTGGGGGGCCGGAAAAGGAAACGATAGCGGGACCGGAAAGGGAAGCAGCAGTTAAGCCGGAAGTAACCAGAGTTGGACCGGAAATGGAAGTTAAACCAGAAGCAAAAGCGTGGCTTGAAACGGAAGCTAGACTCAAAGCTAAAACGAAATTAGAAGAAAAATGCCAAGGCGATGATAAGGATGATAGAAGATCAAGTTAAATTTTTTAGTTTTAGTTGCAGCTTCAACGTTTTATTTTTAAATTATCCCATTGCTAATATTGAATTTATAAAATCTTTTAAAATAAGTATAATTTTATTTAATATTTTGATGAATTACCATACATTAACCATGCCTAAAAGACCTTAAATAAATGAAGGTTTTAAAATCTTGATATTTATCTATTAGACACCCGAAGAAAAGCCTCCAGAAGGCTGGCCTACTGACGGCGCGATAAACTTTGAGCATCTTAGCTTGAAATACTCACCCAATGGTGACCACGTCCTTGAAGATTTACAATTCAACATTCTACCGCAAGAAAAGGTAAGCACATTAAAGAGAAACGAGATTTAGAGCTGTCAATTTAGTTTAGAGATTTTGTAGAATTGAACTAGCCACATTAGACGGCTTAACTTTTGGGTGCTGTATTGATTAACCGAACAAAATGCTTATTACAGATTGGTATTGTTGGAAGAACGGGTGCTGGCAAGTCATCGATAATACAGGCGTTGTTCCGACTGGCTTATTTGGAGGGAACAATCACGATTGACGACATAGACATCACGTCTATTGGATTAAAGTATTTACGCCAGAAGATCTCCATCATACCTCAAGTAAGCACAGCTGTGAGATTGTCTAAAAATGATTGCTACAGTGCACTGAGCTCAATAATTAGGTAATCTATGATTAAAACTGGAGACTGTTGTCCAACCTGGTTTTGGACCTACTTGTTTGACGCCATTATGGACTTGATTGACGCCATTTTGGCGCTGAAAGCAGTAAGCAGTTACAAATGTCTCTGGAACTAATTGATAAAATTGCAAATGGCGCACTGACCTCTATATTTTACATAAGTTACAAGGAGATGTAAAAGACAAAGGAAACTTAACAGGAAAGAGAAACGAAAGCAGAACCTCAAACATTAACTTCATTTCCTTTTTCATTAATTTCATTTCCTTTTTTAGGAACCTGTATTGTTCAGTGGTTCTCTTAGAAAAAATTTAGATCCATTTGATGAGTACCCAGATGAACTGTTGCTGCAAGCTCTGGATAAAGTTGAACTGCTTTCAGAAGAGGAAGGTGTTGGTAGGAATATAGCGATTATAAATTAGAATATAGAATTAAGCCAAAAACAGTTAGTGGTCCAGGTTTTAAAGCTTATCAGCCCAGAATACAATTCTGGCGCTCGTGTAGAAACATGATCGCTAAATAAGAGGCCCATAAGAAGAGCTTGACAGTCAGCCGATAGGTAGAGCTATAATTGGAGTTACTCCGCCCTGCGAGAGCACCGGAGTTACCGATATAGCTTATCGACTTGCGAAGCTGAAGTAGAAATAGGAGGGGCATATACACAGTTCGGAAACTGATGGTCGTTAGGGTCCCAAGTTGCCGCAGTCGCGAGCTTTCACCGCAGCGCTATTCACTAAAATACAAACTCACTTCGACAGCAAACTCTTCGCCAATCAATAGATAAAAAATATAAGAACTATTATGACATTCATCCTAATACAAAATAGGAGCGAATGCTTATCCATTCTCTATCATGTATTCTGTGTTACCACCGACAATAATAAATAAAATTATTATGGACAAGTGAGTTCGCTTTCGAAGTGATTTATTTTAGTGAATACCCCTACAGAAAGCGCGTGCATTGTTGGCAGACCTCCCACGGTGGATCGACGAGATTAATGTTAAAACGGATCTTTTCAGAGGCGCTATACAAACAAGTGTCGGACTGCGGGTCCAACTTCAGCGTGGGCGAACGTCAGCTGGTGTGCTTGGCGCGGGCCATCGTCAATAACGACAAAATACTGTTGCTAGACGAAGCCACCGCGAACGTGGACGCGCAGACCGACGCGCTCATACAAACCGCGATTAAGGAGCACTTCAGAAGCTGCACTGTACTCACTGTGGCTCATAGGTTGAACACAGTTATTGATTCTGACAAGGTATGGTACACAGACTGCTGTGGCATTGTCTTAAAATGATTGCGACAGTATGACATTTACCTACCTACCTACTTAACTAAACTTACAATCATACAATAAATGATTTGAATTAAACTGAATCGACGATCGTAATCTGATTGGCTGATTTTCTGGCGTTCTTACTGCATCTATTTCAATTTAAAAGCCTCAATAGACCAACGGTTAAAAGTGCGGACTGAAAACTGAAATGTCGCAGGTTCCACTCGTTGCATTATTTGGAGGAGATTATCAGTCGACTTAAGCCTGGCTGATATTCTTTAAAAAAAAATACTTAACTAGGTTAGGGTCCCAATGCAGAGTGGCGAGCTCGCACCGCAAAATGCAGCGTTAGTGGAGATTGGCAGGAAAGATTAAAAGAATTCAGCCGATTTAGCTTAATTAATCGTAGTAAATTAAAAATGCTAATTTTGCTACTTAGAATTACTTACTATTTTTGTTGTGGAACTAAATAATTTTTTGTCTTAACATAGATTTTGTGTTGTGTTGTGCTAGATTTTGGTACTAGACGCGGGTCACCTGATGGAGTTCGACCACCCGCACATACTGCTGCAGAACAAGAAGGGCTATTTCCGTAAAATGGTCGCCGAAACCGGCCCCGCCATGTCCCAGATGTTGCATAAAGTCGCAGCTGAGGTAGTGTTCATCCTATTAATCCTATTCTTATCCTATTGTTAATATTATAAATGCAAAAGTTTGTATGTTTGTTACTTTATCACGTCGCAACGACTGAACCGATTTGGTTGAAATTTGGCACAGAGATAGATCATAGTCTGAAATAGGACATAGGCTATTTTTTATCCCTAGTGTGAAAAAATTGCAATAACTTCATAAGATAAGGGATTAAGGAATTGGTTTGTTTCAGAACTACAAGAAAATTAAACAAGGCGAATAGTATAAAATGTCTTTTATTCTTTAAATACCTATTAATAAATTAATTTTATAATACAACGTCTTTGATAACGATAATAATAATTTATGTTTATAATAATTTATTTGATAATATTTGTTTCAATGCGACCTATCTATCTATAGCTATGAGTTACTTTTAAAAGTTTTAAAATACATTTTGAATTGTATTATGTATGCCTATTTAAAGATAAATGATTTTCGTTTATTAGAATTATTGTGCTAATACTGACAAAGTAAAAAAAAAAACGTAAATATAGATACTACGATCTCCAATTTAAAATAGTAAATATATTGTATGTATCAAGCTATGTACAATGTAAAAATAACTTTAGGAATAGTGATAAAAATAATACGCATCCTGGTTTCGAAAGATAATTCGCGTTTTTAAATCTCGTACATTTAGTTTTAAAATCAATAATTTTATTATTATAGAAAACGATTCTAAACAGTCTCTATGTTGCAGTTAAGGCTAGACAGCTGCAGCTCCATCCGCTTTTTAAAGTTCTGAATGATTGTATCCATTCGGCTGAAAACCCACAAAAAAAATCATAAGAATGAATGAATTTATTTATATTGATTTTTATAGAATTTAATTTTATTTAAATAGGACTCTGTTCAGCTCATAGTCACTCAGCTACAGTAGTTTCGTTGTAGCATGGTGCGGGTGATAGGTCAACGGAACGTAACTTATTTTTTAACCATATAGTTGCAGTATGAGATTCAAATTTCGAAAACAGATTTTCTTAAAAAGCATATGTAGTTTCAATATATTTTAATTGTGTGAATTTGAACTTGCAAAAATATATTGGATTCCTTTATTGTAATCTTTTTTGTCGTATCATTTTTATTTTTATAAATAATTAAAAAAAAGTGATTTAAATTAATTTTACTCACTTTTTTTCCTCTTCACTTTCTAGTAGATCTAACGCTTCCAATGTTTTTACGAGGTAATCGCTGGAAAACAAAATACTCACTAAGTTTTTGTTATCATATTATTATTTATTATCACGGACTTAATTAGTTTGGTAACTCGCCCCACCTGGTCCTCTGATTAAGTCTCACTTAGGCAATCGCAATATGGTCTTCACGATACAGGTTTTCCTAGCGGGAAGACCAACGGCAAAACAATTTTATTATCTATTTGGTAATTTGGTAATAACGTTATTTTTATTTTTTGACATGAAACGTCCTTAAAATCACACCAAAACATACGGGTATCAGTCAAAAAAATGTACCGTAACGAAAAGGTTTATATCATCTAGAAACATGAATCCAATGTCATTATTTAGACCTTGAGTTTGCGTCGGGGCCGGGCGGGGCGGCGGGGGAGGGGCACTGCGTAGAATAACCGAAACTCGCAGATATAGACGTTTCACGTTACAACCAACGGCCGTGTGCACCGACACAGCTCCACTCGTTTTTTTATTTATTTTACCTTGACCCTATAGGGTCAGCCAATCTAGAATTAATCATTGATTAAATATAGAGATTATTGAATGACACACTTAAAGAGCATGAGAGGTGGAAATAAACGTATGACATGAATGGCAGCAGTCAGCACTCACTCGGCTTTGGCGGTGAGGTGCGCGGCGCACGCCAGCCGCAGCAGCGTGGTCTCGAGGCGCGCGCGGAACACGGCGGCGCGCGAGGCGGGGCGCGCGCCCGCCCACAGCCGCGACACCTCCTCGCACACCGTCTCGCTGATGTCGCGCACGTAGCGCGAGCACGACGCGCCGCAGATGCTGTCCACCTGCGACACCACCCACACTACACCACTAGCACAGACAGGTGCTCCGCGGCGACACAAAGTGGTCCGCGGCGACACAAAAAGTGGTCCACGGCGACACAAAAAGTGGTCCACGGGGACATTAAAAGTGGTCCACGGCGACACAAAAAGTGGTCCACGGCGACATAAAAAGTGGTCCACGGGGACATTAAAAGTGGTCCACGGCGACACAAAAAGTGGTCCACGGCAAAGATCATATTCTTTGTCCACGGCGACATAAAAAGTGGTCCGCGGCGACAAAAAAAGTGGTCAAAAAGCTAACACTTATTTTTATTATTATAAATGGTAAAGTGTTTACTCATTTCGTTTACACACAGAGTACGCAAAATGTTCAAAACGTAGAATGTCCTATTTTACACAAAATGGCCAATGCCCAATGTTCAATACGCAAATTGATTTGTCCTTCAATCACGCAGCAATGGATCGACGTGATTTATTGCATGTGTACCAGTTGAGGACATGGAGATTGACATAGGCTACCTTTTATTCCGGAAAATCATAAACTAGCTCCACGCGGGCGCAACCGCGGGCAAAAGCTAATATATATATATTATATATCTAAATATATAAAAGGCAAAGGTGACTGACTGACTGACTGACTGACTGACTGACTGATCTATCAACGCACAGCTCTAACCACTGGACCGATCGAGCTGAAATTTGGTATACAGGTAGCTGTTAGGACGTAGACATCCGCTAAGAAAGGATTTTGGAAAATTTCAACCCCAAGAGGGTTAAATAGGGGGTTAAAAAATCGAACCTAACGTGAGCGAAGCCGCGGGTTAAAGCTAGTCCTTAATAATATTATAAATGCCAAAGTGTGTTTGTTTGTACTTCAATCACGCCGCAACAAAGCAACGGACCGACGTGATTTTTTGCATGGGTATAGTTGAGCACCGGGAGAGTGACATAGGCTACTTTTTATTCGGAAAATCAAAGCGGGATTTTCAAAAACTATCCACGCGAGCGAAGCCGCGGGCATCAACTACTTTTTATATAAAAGTCCAAAGCCGAAAAGCTTTGCCAAGTAGTAAGTACAAAAGTTCTCTTAATAGATTTGGTTTCAGAATATTATTAGGCCTTTACAGCCGTCCAAAAAGTGCCATAGCGGGCGGTATTTCACGTCCACACGGCGGGGTATTGGTAAAGTTTTCAACTAGCAATAATCGCACCTCGGATTAACCTCATTGGTTACGATATTGCCTCTGCGCAAAGTTACTCTATCATTTTATATGAGCTTATATCAATGTATGAATCAGTAAATCCGCTAGGGCGATCTATGTGTACACTAGCGCCATCTAGCAAAGAATAAATGAAGTAAACGAAGACATACAATTTTTTTTTAAATTGTGTTTTTAAAATTTTGTATGAAGATATTCAGGTAATTTAAAATGTTTATTTCAATATTATAACTACAACTATTCAATTTAAATTCTTACAATGTCGTACTTATTTCAAATGTCAATGCAAAATTACAAACTATCCGCAAAAAATTCCTCAATTGAGTAATAATTTGCTGCTTTTTGCGTATTTTATGTCGCCTTTATTCAACAAAGCAAATTGGGACAGTTAAAAATTTAAAGAAAATCAAAATTATTTACTTCATGTAGGCCAACTTGTGGCTCTTTTGACAGGTCGAAAATCTATAGGCTCAAAGATCAAGAGCCCAAAGCCAAATAAAAAAAGTAGAAACTCACCTCGGCGTGTACCGCGATGAGGTTGTTTATGATTTCGTACACATAGGGGCGCGCGTCGTCCACGATCGCGTCCGGGTCCACCTCGTGCCGGCCCATGTACATGCTGGGCTCGATGGTGCCCACCAGTGGGTCCCCCTTGTGCTCCAGGTAAGTTTCGGCGATGATCGACTCGAGGTTGCTCAAGGCGTCCTTGGTTGTTTGCAGAGCCAGTACCGGCTTGGGGAATTCGAAACTGGAAGTACAAATACATATATACCCTCACCCTTTGAGCTTAGAACATGCTTCCTTTTTTTTTTTAATATATAAACTAGCGCTTGACTCCGACTTGATATTTAAGGATGCTTAGCCGAAAAATAATGTACCATCACAAAAATAAAGTCTTTACGTATAACTCTACTTTATACAAAGAAAATATCTAGCGGGAATCCGCGGGCGGAAAAACTAGCGTGGAATTCCGTACGCGCCATACTGATAATATATGTCTGCGACACTCCATGATTGATGCAGAATTTTGGCATTAATCAGGGAATGTCGCTGGCACCGAAGCAGACTGTTTGTAGTGCCTCAATATCCAACGGTTAAAGGTGCTGACTGAAAACTGAAAGATGGCAGGTTCGATTCCCACTTGTTGTACTATCGTCCTACCTACTCTTAACTCACGCTTTCCGTTTATTTGGAGGAGAGAGGAGATTTTTTTTTTTTTTTAAATATATAGACTAGCGCTTGACTGCGATCTCACCTTATGGTAAGTGAAGATGCAGCCTAAGATGATACGCGCTTGCCTAGAAGATGCCTATTTACTCTTGACACCCACATTATAGTTAGTTGGAAAAACGGAAGCCGGAAGGGCATTCCAAATTTTTGCGGTGCGTATTAGGAACGAGGAAGCGAAGCGCTTAGTGCGGCATCGTGGAATATAAGTTAAGTTGAGCTTGGCTATTAGTACTTGTGGAAGGAGGCGGCGAGGGCGGGCAGCGTGACGCGGCGCGTGTAGTGCGCGTCGCTGGCCGCCAGCAGCAGCCGCTGCTGCGCCGAGCGCGCGCGCCCGTCGCCCAGCGGCCGCTGCGGCTCCTCCAGCGGCTGGTCCAGCGCCACCGACAGGCTCGTGTTGTTGAAGTCCTGGAATACCGTGTTTCACTTATACTCACAAATAATCTATACATATAATAAAATTGTAGAAAAGTGGTGTCTGAACAACGGAAATATATAAAAAAAAAGTAGCAGGGGTTGTTATTATATCGATGCCGAATCCGAAATTGTAATTAATTATTTTTTTGTCTGTTTGTCTGTGTGTTTGTGCACGCTAATATCAGAAACGGCTTATTCGATTTAGATACGGTTTTCACTAATATATTGTAGTAAGCTTCACTTAACATTTAGTGTTTATTTCATGTCAATCGGTTCATAAATAAAAAAGTTATGTCAATTTAAAGAATCACGGCGAACATTTTTAACGTACAGAGTACGTACTACACGCCTCGCGCCTGAGCGTCGACGGTATATGTAATTCAAAATATGCTGCCCGAAAAGTCACTATTCCACGCAAACGAAGTCGCGGGCACAGCTAGTCTAAGAATATACAAATGTCATAATATGTAGTTTTGGTAATAAGAAACGGGGAAGTGAAATTCACGAAATTATAAGAGATGGTCGAAGTGCTCCAGGCACCCAGGTGGTGAGGGTGAAATTGCGTTCGGTTGCGTGCGGTGCGGTTGTAAAAGATAGAGGGTGGAATAAGATCAAATAGCTCTTCAGAACACTCCCCGTTATATAGCCGATAGAATACGCAAAGAGAGCTTATATCTCTGCGGTGTCTCTAATCTATTGTCATGTCTGGTGGCAGGCTTTGGCCGTGGTTAGTTACCACCCTACCGTCAAAGACGTGCCGCCAAGCGATTTAGCGTTCCGGCACGATGGCGTGTAGAAACCGATTAGGGGTATGGGTTGAGTTTACACTGCTATATCCCTTCCAAGTTAGCCCGCTACCATCTTAGACTGCATCGTCACTTACCATCAGGTGAGATCGCAGTCAAGGGCTACCTTGTCATCGAATAAAAAAAAAATGTATGGTCAGCGCGCGGGCAGCTCGTCACCTGGTCGTCGTGCTGCAGGGCCAGCTCCTTGAGCACGGCCACGAAGGCCAGCAGGATCTGCTGCGTGTGCTGCTGCAGCGCGGCGCGCGGCTCGCCGCCCTCGGCCAGCAGCGGCGTCTCGCGCCGCCCGCTCGCGAACAGGCACTTGTGGATGGAGGACAGCGCGTCGTTTAGATACGTTTCTAGGAGATGGGGCTGGAAAATAAAAATTAAATACTTAAAAGAAATTTCGGTTATACTTTAGATTTTTTTTTTTTAAAAAAGAATATTAGCCGCCAAGTTGCCTAATATTCCCTCCAAATAAGCGGAAAGCTTGTGCTAGGAGTGGGTACGACAATAGTGCAACGGGTGGGATTCGAACCTGCGACCTTTCAGTTTTCAGTCCGCACCTTTAACCGTTGGGCTATTGAGGCTTATAGAATTTCAAAGAATATTCAGTCACTATTCGGTATTCGGCCAATTTGGCCTATTTTTTTGCTATTCGGCCGAATACAAGTTTATTAACATACATTCTTCATCGTGAAAACATTTTTTTTTTTTAAATTTAATTTTCGCTTTAAAGTCGCAACAAATATACGGTTAACATTCGGTATTTGGCCTGAGGCCTCGTATACTATTCGTTACTCACGAGGTTGGTGATGGCGCCGTAGTCGGTGAACTCGTGTATCTTCCACGTGTCCTTGTCCGCCAGCCCCTTGACGCGGCGGTGCGCGCGCTGCAGGAACACCGCCATGCCGTGCACGCGGTAGTCGAATATCACCTTCTCTACTATACTCAACGGCTGAAATACAAGGTGTAACAAAAGTGTGAGTTAACCCTGAAGGAGGTGAATGTGCTCATGAAACTGAACAACTTTACCCAATGAACATAGCTCGAAATGTGAAAAAAATAAAATGTGCACCTCCCATACAAAATTGACGATCAGCTGATTGATTTACTATGGGGAGTTAAAATTTTTTTTTTCATATTTCGACCTATGTTCCTTTGGGAAAGTTGTTCAGTTTCATGAGCACATTCACCTCCTTCAGGGTTAACTCACAATTTTGTTACACGTTGTATATAAGAGTCTTAGGCTGAAATCGTTTAAAAAAAAGGCTGAATTCTACAGACCGCACTGTCACTCAGCTCAGGCTCAAGACAGAATTGAAACGAGACATATTTATGTCAAAACATATTTGTGTCTCGTTTTGTTCTCTGTCTTGAGGCTGAGCGGAGTGTGAGTGCGGCCTATAGATTTAAGAAAAGGCAGCCCAAGTCTTTCCTACTAGGTAATCACTACATAAGTCTTATATGAGGCGTAAAATCGTAGGATTACAAGTGGCCTCAAATCTCACCTGTGAAGGCAAATCCAGTTTCAGCAAGGACTCGTAAGCCTCCCGCAGACTGCGCAGGTTGGCGAGCAGGCGCGACCGAAGCACGTCCGCGCTGGGCGCCGCGCCGCCCGACAGCAAGCACGCGCGCATGTGCTCCGAGAACAGCTGCACCCCCGCTATTATCATTTCCTGGAATTAAATGTTTGTTTGATGGTTTGTCCTTCAATCACGCTGCAACAGTAGTTGTATCTAGCGCCTCATCTGATATCGTCAGCCCACCCAAAGGGGGTCTGCCAACACTGCGTTTAATGTGGGGTTGCCACTCCAGCACCTTGGGACCCTAACGCCCATCAGCTCTTCGAACTATGGAACTTAGGACCCTAATATATCAGCTATACGGCCTATGTGGCGTGTGCCACATATTAATGTGGCACATGCCATTCCAGCTTTACGGCTTGATTATGTCGCTAATTTTTCATTTTTTATTTATTAAAACAGGAAAACTCGGAGGACAATTAACGAGAAATGGCCTCTGATTGGCTGAATTTATCGACGCAGAGGTCTCTGGGAGCTTTTTTTTTTATTTTAAATATATAGACTAGCGCTTGACTGCGATCCCACCTGATGGTTAATGAAGATGCAGCCTAAGATGGTACGCGTTTGCCTAAAAGATGTCTATTCACTCTTGATTTAAAGACACCCACATTATAGTTAGTTGGAAAGCCGGAAGGGCATTCCAAATTTTTGCGGTGCGTATTAGAAATGAGGAAGCGATGCGCTTGGTGCGGGATCGTGGAATTTCAACCACGTAGCGGTGCAGATTCGTACGATGTCTTGCGGTTTTTGACGACCTCCCTGGCGCAGTGGTGAGCGCTGTGGTCTTATAACTGGGAGGTCTCGGGTTCGATTCCCGGCGGGGGCAATTAAGGAATTTATTATTTCTAAATTGTCTCTGGTCTGGTCTGGTGGGAGGCTTTGGCCGTGGCTAGTTACCACCCTACCGTCAAAGACGTGCCGCCAAGCGATTTAGCGTTCCGGCACGGTGGCGTGTAGAAACCGATTAGGGGTATGGGTTGAGTTTACACTGCTATATCCCTTCCAAGTTAGCCCGCTACCATCTTAGACTGCATCGTTACTTACCATCAGGTGAGATCGCAGTCAAGGGCTACCATGTCATCGAATAAAAAATAAAAAAAAAGTTCGGTGGTAGAATGGTGCTTATTTTCACCTTGAGGTCGGCGTGTCGCTGCGGGTCGGAGGGCTGGCCGGCCAGCTCGCCCGCGAAGTACCTGCGCGCCAGCGGCCACAGCGCGTGCAGCTCGGCCGCCAGCGCGCCGCACGCCGCCGCGCACCACGCCGCCCGCACCGCGCTCCACGAACCTTCGCTTTCAGGCTCTTTGGATTTCCGTCTGCCTGCAGTGGTAATGGAACGCTGTCACTGTTGCTATTCAGTGCACAAATCCTATTAATACTAATAGATTTATAAATACATATCAAAAATTCCGGGGCCGGCGGGATTCGAACCCACGACTCTCTGGGAATCGCGCCCGAGTGTGTTAACCGCTACACCACGGCCGAACCACACGTCAGCCACGAAATTAATCCTATTAATATTATTAATGCGAAAGTTTGGATGTTTGTTACTCAATCACGTCGCAACAACTGAACCGGTTTGACTGAAATTTGGCACAGAGATAGATTATAGTCTGGAATAATAAATAGGCTACCCGGGAAATAAGAGAGTTCCAGCGGGAATAAAAACCCTTAATCCACGCAAACGAAGTCGCGGGGATTCGTCTAGTCCTATTATTATTGTGATATTATAATATTATAAATGCGAAAATTTGGATGTTTGTTACTCAATCACGTCGCAACGACTGAACCGATTTGGCTGTTTGGCACAGAGATAGATTAGAGTCTGGAATAGGATATAGGCAACTTTTTATCGCGGGATATAAAAGATTTTCCACAGGAATAAAAAACCTTAATCCACGCGAACGAAGTCGCGGGCATCGTCTAGTATTATAGACGCGAAAGTTTAAATGGATGTTTGTTACTCAATAATGCCACAACGACTGAATCGATTTGGCTGAAATTTGCAATAGAGATAGATTATAGTCTGGAGTAACACATGAGCTGCTTTTTATTCCGGAAAATAAGAAAGTTCACTCACAAATGTAATATTGTGTGTAAAGTATGTTATTGTGAGTTAAGTTGGTAATTGAAAGTGGCTATTACCTTTCTCGCCAGACTCTTGGTCCTCCTTCTGTTTGAAATGATCTTTCACTTTGTTCATCAGACTCATCAGGTACTCTTTACGGGTCGTGATCGCGATCCAGGCCGCGTCGCCTTCCCAGTTCAAACTGTTAAGTAATCTGAAAATAACAAACATTATTATGTCTTTAGGAATTATATGCTGGTGGTACTTGTCTTTAAAAAAAGTCCAATTTAAAGCAAAAGTTATTCATTTTGTCTCCATTGTATGAATGAATTAATGAAAAAATCTATTCAAAAAATGCAGGTACGGAAACATATTACGAAAAAAATTACAGTCTCGTTATATATGCATGTATAGTTCTTGTAATTCACGAAGAAACCACAAGTAAAGCTCACGCGCCTTCGTGAATTATAAGATCTATAATAAATTTAAGAGTTTTTTAAGTTATTTGCTGATGTGGTGTCAAAGAACTTTTTGAAGTATATTCTGAGTTGGATGTTCTTCTTTTTAATGTAATTCTTGATATAATTGAAGTTTATATATATACCTGATGTACTTGGTTTGTTCTTGGACATTCACTGGCATTGTTTTCATTCTTGTGTAAAGATTTTCTTTCAAGTCTTCTATTTTTTTATCAATCTCATCAAGGATCTTTTGGAAAAGCTGCAAAAAAGATAAAGTACTAAAAGATAACAAAAAATTCAAATCATCATCACCATTATCATCATTAAGCCATTATGGACGGAGTTACTCCTCGCATAATAGTTACCTTGACATCGGTATTCCCGAAGAGGTTCTTCACTCTGCTGTAGTCATTGACAACCAGGTCGTACTCTTTCTTACGTATGTTCTTGTCTATGGATGCGGGAAGTTGGAAGAGGAACTTGTGGCGCGTGAGCAGCGAAAGCGCCTCTCGGGTCTGATCCGCATTTTCCTTGCGGGATAATATCTCCGAAAATAAGGAATCCGCGAGGGATATTGATTCTGAAATGGACAAAACAAAGTATTAGAGATTTTCAAGTTCTAATGCAATACAGCATAAAGTAGAATAGAATACTTTTTTACAAAGTGATCTAAAATGTGTGCAAAATTCCGGATTAAAGAACTTTGACAAAGCAGTTTTAATTCATTTAATTGTTTTAGTTTAAGCCATTAAATGAATATAATACAAAAAAAAAAATGTGTGTGTGTATTCTTTGATACCTTCTATAGCTGCTTGCAAACTAGGCAGAGGTTCCTTGCCATTCTTTCTCTGGTCCTCTTCGTACATGTTCTTGAGGAGCACCAGTCGGTCCAACTGATCCATCACAGCACCTGTGTTTGCTTTAAGAAAGCTGAGTTGCCCTTCTTTCTGACCTTCAACCTAAAATAAATTAAGTGTTACAGACTGCAGTTTATTATAAAGTACCTCGTAATTTTAACTGTCCTAAAAATCACTACCTATTCTTAAATGTAATTTACTCAATATTATTACATCATACTGTAATTAATATTATGTGTTTAATTTTAAACAATACCTTTCTCTGTAGAAACACCATTCCAGCTCTCAAATCTTCAAATGAAGTATTGCTGTGATGTTCCAAAAGATACCAGCCTGGTTGGAAATTCTCATCAGATAACTTGCCAGACCTGAAATATCAATAATAAAGTGCATAATTATTTAAAGACGTAAACCTCACAGAATGTGAATTGTGAAGCTATTCAAAGTTTTTAGCTTTTGCCAGTGACTTCATCCGGGTGAAAAGATCTTCACATTTCAATGGGACCACCCTGGCAGTATACTGTATATAAAAAAAAGATTTAGATTGGACAAGGTTATAACTGCTCTTTTGTGAAGTTGGTTAAAAACAAAAGTGATTTACCCATCCGGAAACAGTTCATTCAGTTCTTCCTCAGGGAATTTACAGTCATCACCCTCAGTGGACAAGCCGAGGGGGTCCGGCGGAGTATAGGCTGTGGGGGACATGGGGCGGCGACCCCACGGCAGCGACGGAGGGGCCGCTTCCTCAACCCACACTGCACTCTCCTTTACTGGCCCTATGGATTCATGGTAACCTAGAAAAGGACAAAACTACTTTAGCCTGGTGGGGAAAAAATTTTAGTCCAAGATGCTGTCTGGGGCTAATAACTACTTTCATTACAGACACTTTGTTAAGTGGTTTACACCAGTAAGGTTCCCCACAGCACAGGGGATCCTAGTTTGGGCTATACCATAGTTTTACTTTGCATACTTTTTGTGTTGTACTGTAATTGTTTGTACATTATAGTGTTTTAAACAAACAATGGCATGTAGAAACAGATTAAGGGCAAGGGTTTAATTAAAATTGATTACCTCCTTTCAAAATAGTCTGTTAGCATCTAATGCTGAGATCTATAGAGTGTGCTCTGACTCAGTTCAAACTTAAGACCAAGTTAAAACGAGACACAAATATACACTGGCATAAATCTGTGCTGTCTATAGATTTCAGCCTAAGACTGTATCACTGAGATTGCTGTCAAGGCTATCATGATTAAAACCAAACTTTTTTAATTGCTGACAAGTTAGCCTTTTGATTGCAATCTCACCTAGTAATAGTAATAATGCAGTCTAACATGGAAGTGGGTTTAGTTAGAAAGGATAGGACAGCTGTTAAATTAAATACATCTTATCTTTTCCAACTGTACCACATATATGAATGTTAAACCACTAAGGGCACAATACATGTTTGCCAGAAGGGTGGTAAAAACTCAAAGCAGAAGCCATCAAGCAGACCTCACCAGAGGAAATTTGTAATCACAATTTTCTGACGCATGAGATATAACACTACTATTAATTTGCCAACTCCAAATGGCTACTTACAATAATTTATTGACTGACAAACTCAACAAAATAACTCAACCCAGGGCTTGTGCCCAAGATCTAATGACAATAAGATTCACAAACCTCTAAACTGTACAGTGGAGGTTCCTTCACCACCAGATTTGGTAGTAACAATGATGTCGCCACGTCCCTTGCAAGGACCAGACCTTGCGACAATTTTGTTCTTGCTTTTCCATTCCCCTGACAGCAGGCAATCACACCCACAGATCTTCAGGCCTAAAACAAAAAGTCATCCTTAGGATTTAACTTAAATGAAGGTATGTATGTAATTTATTGGTTTGTCCTTCAATCATGGAGCAAAGGAGCAATGGTGCGACACGATTTTTTTCCGGCTACCTTTTATTCCGGAAACACAGGTACAGGACGTACTTAAATACCTCTCATCTGTAACCCTCTGCTATAGAGAATAAATAAATAGTCTCCATAGAAGTTATCGTCAAATTAATCTACTGATCAAAATCGTACTTAGATCAAAAATTAATTTACATACCAATTAAATCCGTGGGACTGGTACCAAGAAACTCCCCCCGAATAGTCACTTTCGTACCGGGAGGGCCTTCCTTTGGAGAAATACCAGTTACGACGGGCGGAGGTCCCATAGTAACAAATCACTTCAAGAAATAACGCAGCACAAATGAATTATTTCGTGTTTATTTTTTATTTCTTGATATATTTAAAGATAGGTATTCTCTGCCTAATATATTAAAAAAAAAAATTACAAAAGTCATACAAAATAATACAAGTGACAAAAGACAAAAGTCATAACAAAACAAACTACCACAGATCACATAAACGTTTCCTTCTACTATAATATAGTATACCAAGTATACATATTTTAGTAAATACCGTAAGGTCGGGTTACTTTAGCTCTAAGGGGTAACTTTAGCTCAAAATAAAAAAAAGATTAAAATTCCCACCTCTTTGCAGCCATCGCAGTTATCGATTTAGTTTAAGCTGGAATTGTTAGAAGACATAACTGGCACTCGTTTTGTTTGGTTGCCCGAACTATTTCAAGGTAAAAAGGCGCCATTTGTGTTTCGAACTTATCGCATGTATGAACGTGTTTTGTGTAGGTCTGCGAACTTTATATTGTAACGGAGTTTTTAAGGTAAGTATTGTTTAATATTACATTAGATAGGTTCAGAAATTTATTTAAGACTAGAATGATGCTATAAACAATTGCTTTTTTACAAGTTTAGATAACTAAGTTTTAAATACTAAGTATGGGTATACTTTGACTCATAAATTCGGGTAACATTAGTTCAAGATCAAGTGGAACTTACGACAATATCCTAGGCAAGTGACTGCTGCAGTAAGTGAAGAGGGAGCCCTTGTGAGCTGTATGAAAGAGGAAAACTATTGGCGATGGCCAGTCTGCAAAGACGAGCAGCTTTATAGTTGGGACTATATTGTCTGCAAGATAGACCCCCAAATTTGGAAAAAAAGGCTGTTTCTCAGTACCTGAGTTAGATTGCCAAGTACCAATGAAACAAAAGAGTGTTCCTTAAAATCATATTTGGTTTTAGAATTAAGCATATATTGATTAGTAAGATAAATGAGCCTTAATACGATGAATCTCAATAATAGAGAAGCTGTAAGATTATTTTGTAGACATATATGCCTATTTATTGCAACATATCAAAGTTTTTACTTTAGATAGGTATTAAAACTTAGTAATTTAATAATAAATAAAAAGAGTTTTTAAGTTTTTGTTAAATTTCAGTAACAAGGCTGTTGGAATGTTTATTTTGTTAATTAATTTAAGAATTAAAGAGTTTTATATATCAAAACGTGTATTATTTTATTATCTTTCATTTTAAAGGTTTATTTTGGTCTTTTGCTTGGTTCTGTATAGATTCTGCGCCAAAAAAATTGGCGAGCTAAAGTAACCCTCTTCAAGGAATAACTTTGACTCAAATAAAAAAGAATAAAAAAAAACTGAACTGTTATATTTTTGATATAAAATAATTTATTAATGATTAGCTACTATCCTTATTTACCAAATAAAACCATAATAACCCTTAGGCGCCAATCACAGTCCTTACACCAGAGGGATTTCTAATAATACACGGAAAAAAAAGCCAAAGTAACCCGCCCTTACGGTACCTAGTATACTCTCGGTATATCCTTACTAATATTATAAATGCAAAAGTGTGTTTGTTTGTTGGTTTGTCCTTCAATCACGCAACATCAAAAAATCAAAAAAGCAACCAATCGACGTGATTTTTTGCATTGGTATAGTTGGGGGCCGGGAGAGTGACATAGGCTACTTTTTATCCCGGAAAATCAAAGAGTACCCGCGAGATTTTAAAAAGTAAATCCACGCGAGCGAAACCGTGGGCATCGTGTAGGCATCAATTAGTACCTACTGTAAATGTGAATTTTAAATCACTTGAAATCACTGACCTCTGTATTTAATCTATGACTAACACTGGACTTGCTTTCTCATACAAATGACAGCAATAATTTCAAGCGCCACATTTGACATAAGAGTGTCTCTAGAACTCTAGAACTATATTTCCAATGACACACAACATCTGTAATTAATCTGTGATTTAATATGAAGTCATAAATTAGATAATGAGGTTGGTTATGGGCTATGGCTCATGGCTCTAACTACCTCACTATAATATAATATGTTTGAACATACCACGAACATACTACCAACATCCTATAACAAAAACAAAAAAGTTTATGCCAAATCCAATCCAATATTCATTCATTCATTTCGTTCAATTTTCCGTCATTCAACTCATTCAACTTTTATCCATCATGTGGGGATGATGTGATAAAAAAATATTTGTTTCGGGGGGCGTGTATTGTTTTACCTAAATGAATAGGTATATTTTTAACTATGATTTAATGTAAAATCAAATAAACCAATCGCACAAGGTTTTGAAATGGCTCACTCAAGTTTCAGGTAAAAATGCGAATCTTCATCAGTGGATCAGTGGATTACTAAATATATTTGTCGTGTTTACGAATTTTATAATCTTAAATTCCTATTTGTTTAGCGCCGTTGACGAATATGGTTTCGAAAGACACGACGATTTTGACTTCGAGAGCTATGAAGAATTTATGTCAGTGTACCTAAAAGTTTTGGCCTCAAGGGCACAAAAGTGGGCTGTTTTGCTCGGAGAAGGGAAGTCTGTTAAACGCACCAACACTGTCAAGAGATATGTCCGGAAAGGAGTTCCTGGTAATAAGTGATAGATTCTTTCCTTTTACTCTAAAATTTGTGCTAATGTTGTATGAGAACTCTGAGCCTGACCTACATAATAATATTCATGTTGGCTTCTACAGAATGTTATATTTTGGTACTTTGTCCACTTCAACTTATGACTTCACAGTGCTTAAAGCAAAATTTTGTTAATATTAAGCAAGAAGGAATTCATTTATTTCGGGCATTTGTTGAAGTTGCATTCATTATGATCTTTTTATTATCAGTAAAGAACTATGCTCTTGAAGCTATAGCTGATAAACACTTCACGGCCATTCTTTTGTATAAAAAATTAGCTAATGCCCATAACTACATTCCCAGGGATTTTTTTGTGGGTGGTAAAAAGGCATTCACAAATCATTTCTAAAGAATAAGTTATCTCTGCAAGTATTCAGCTCAATTTGATGAATATTATAAATAAAACAAAGAATCAACAAGTAATGTATAGATAATTTATTGTTTCGTTCAATTTTTCTCATGTCTGAATTTGTTATTGTTCATTTCAATTATTTTAATTTTAAAAAATATATATTTTTTAGGTGAACATCGGCCATCAGTTTGGATGGCCATATCACAGGCAGACAAGATGAAGGACCAAAGTCCCGACCTATACCACAAGATCCTAGACAGTCCCTTTGAGAAGGAGCTGGTTGACCTAGTAAAAACTGACCTACCTCGCACTTTCCCTGACAATATTTACTTTTCTAAGGAAGCCAATCATCAGGCCCATCTATTCAATGTGTTAATAGCTTATGCTCATAACAACAGAGCTGTCGGCTATTGTCAAGGCTTGAATTATATTGCTGGTTTGTATGTCATTTATATGTATACCTGCCCATACTTCTTCTTGTTTTAAAATTACTATAATAACTAGCGGACACCCGTTATGATCTGCTTCTTCAATTCACAATCTGTCACATTTTCAATTCAATTTGTCACATGAAGATTGAGAACATAAAGTTAGTTACATGAAAATACACTGTAGACATTTAAAAAATCATTTGTCTCGATTGACATAAAACTTTTGGAGTGATGAAGAACTTTGTCAGATTTACTTGTTGTCACTAAAACACATGGCCATGTTCTTCAAAGCCATAAGTTTGAAGATATAATTGTGTTGATTTCCTTGTAGTGAAGTCAAATATAATTTGGTTTCACAATACAGAATACCTTTTATAATTAGTAAATTTTTTATTCTAAGTCTGTTATAGCTACATATTTTAAGTATTAATTTTTAATTATTTTACATTTCTCTAGGTTTACTATTGCTATCCACAAAGAGTGAAGAAATATCATTTTGGCTTCTCAAAGTGTTGGTAGAAAAGATACTCCCAGACTACTATACAAAGACTATGGATGGTCTGATAGTAGACATAGAAGTGCTGTCTGAACTAGTCAAATCCAAGGCGCCAGACGTCCATCAACATGTTATTAATTTAGGTATGTACGATGTTCTATACATTTGTTTGTAGTTGGACTGGTGAAAAAAAAAACAAATTTATTTTAAGGCACAGAATACCAGACGTCTTCCTTTTTAAAAAATAAGAAGACAATACCTAATAGGAATTAGAGACATTATTTCACATTAGTATGCTCTCTTTTTGAGTTTGGATATCATTCTGTATAAAAGATACAATATTAAAGTTTGTAAAAGAACAAGTAACCTGCAGACTGATTCTGTAAAAACTGCATCAATAATTGCTACAGTCTCAATTGTAGTAATTGGCTGATTTATCACATTCTTTCTGCAACAATGCAGTTTAGCCAATATCGAGTGATTATCGGCCAAGGCGATTGCAATCCTCACACTCTACAGTTGTGAGATTATCATTTTTAGAGAATCTCACAACTGTACAAGTAAGAAGTCACAATGAGTCCTGAAGTTTCCATCTGTTTTAGTATAGTTGTGATAAATTATACAAGTATGTACTGGGATAATTATTTTAGTTGAAATTGTCAATATTTCAATCCAGTATTTTAGTATGTCTGTTAGTTAATTAACTTAATACACTTATCTAGTAATTGGCAAGAATATTTTTAATTAATCTGTTTAGTTATCTATATCACTGTAGATAAATTGTGGAAAAATATTATGCAGATGATTAATGGCTTGGCTTTTAAATTAGAATATGCAAAATCAGCAGGATTATATAAATTGCAAATTGAAGTAAAAAAAATCTTATATCCAAAAGTTTTAATGATCATTAAACATTGGTGGTAACTACATATAGCATTGTATGGATTATGTACTTGACATTAAGATTTGTGTACTGTCTGTAAATTTGAATACTGATCTATTTTAGGTCTACCATGGGCTGTTATTACTACAAAGTGGTTTGTCTGTCTCTTTGCTGAAGTGCTACCCATAGAGACAGTGTTGAGAATATGGGACTGCCTTTTCTATGAGGGTTCCAAGATACTATTCAGAGTGTGTTTGACACTAATCAAGAATAACCGAGCATCTATACTGGCATGTAATGATTTCACTTCTCTGGCCGAATGTTTTAAGGCAATCGTCAAAAATGCAAGTGCATTGCATTGTCATGAATTTATGCAGGTTCGTACTCCTTATTTGCATATTTTTGAGAAATATTTTAGTTATTTAAAAATATCTAATATTATCACGGTAATGACTAACATTCCGTCGCTCTAGATAAATCTTTTGAGCTGATTTCATTCTAGCAGTCTATTTGCTAGATGGCTAATAAAATTACCTATAGTATGTGGCTTGAAGATTTAAAAAATGATGGAAAGAGTAACTTAGCAATTTTATTTGCAGTCAATATTTAAAGTTCCCGGAACTTTATCTAACTCCACCATCCTGAAGCTCCGAGCCCGTTTCGCGAAGCAGCGCCGGGAGCAACTGCAGAAAGAACCGCGGTGAACCTTTTAATTCAGCCCTAAGGAACTTTTGATCTCATCTATTCAAAAGATTTACCAAATGACTACTAATAAATTTTTGTTAACAAAAGAGATACTTTTACAATCTTCCAAAAACAAGTTGAACAAAATGATAATTAATTTAGTTGTTAGACGGTAAGAACATTTTGAAACTAATAAAATCCAAATAAAAAAGTGACAAGTCAAATCAAATCAGTAGTAATTTTATTAAATTGTTTGAGATTAAAATAAATAATTAATTAAAGAATTTTTTATACACCACATGATACACCTACTTCAAAGAAACTCTGACTAGTCTCCAAAAACAGTAATCGATTTTATTAATATTTAAATTTAATTTAAGTACATGACAAATGGGTTTTTGTGAACAATTATTTATTATTTTAAGTTTTTATTATTTTTGCACATATCATAGGGTGTTGTTAAGTATTAATATTATTTTGTAAGCTTCAAACAGTACAAGTTCAAAAATTTAATATTAAAAATTAATATTTTGCAGCTGTCATGTGAATTGAGAACTATTTAAAAAATTTATTAATGTACAATAGGGTATTTTACTCTTTTTTGAAAAATTGTTCTAAGGTGATAAGTGATAATAATATATTACTAGAAAAACTAAAATTTTATTCAATTGATAAGTACCAATAGAATGCATGCAAATTAATTTTATATTTACGCACGTAAACGTTAGACGCCATGTGATGTCGTCGTCTGTACAGTAAATTCATTCGCTCAAAAGGTTGGCGCGTTTTTTGTAAAGCTAAAACAAAACGGTTGCTTGTTCATGCCGAAAGGCAACGCGGCTTTTGTGACCGGCTATGTATTTTAGCGTGTCAACTGTAACGCTAAATGTTTGTGTGTTGTATTGTTTTGATAGTATTTACATAAGGTGTGAATTTAACTAATACTATTAGCGTTTTGATTTTCCGTTCTTTCATTAATGTAAAAAAAATGAAATAAAAGAGGTACTAAATGATTACAATAATGTATTTATTTATTTTTCACATAGTGTCCAAAATACCTTGTATGTATACTGCTATTTGAGTGAATGAACTGTAAACTACTGACATGACGTAGTATTATGGCGGGTACTGTTTCGAGTGTTTCGTATATTTGTAGCATAGATTAAAAAAAAACTTTAAAATAAAAAATAAAATTCATTCTATGCTTTTGTGAACTGAAACTTTCACTTTTCAGTTTTTTATTGCCTAAACTATCGCATTTATATATTTTTAGAATTATTGTCCCTTTTAGTAAAAGTAAAATACCCTATTCTTCGCAATCAGCCACTTATTATTTTTTAATATTAATTCTTAAGTTTCTCCAAAAAATTTTTGCCTTCCCTGTCATGTGTCAACCTTTACATGGCTATTAAACAATATATCAAATTGATATAATAGTATTTTCGTTTATAAATTAGTTAATAGAAACTCTAGGTTTAAGTATTTATTTAATTTACCTATACAAAGAGTGAGAATAAACAAATATTATAATCAATAATCAAAACAATAAATAATCCTTCAGACTGTGAATGTAAATATTAGTACCTACAGTAGTCGGTTTAAACTAATATTCATGGCTCATCGCAGATATTAAAGGCAATAAAAATACATATATTTGAATAAACAATAGTCATTGTGAACTTTTTCTTAAGTAAAAATAAGTACTTGTCTATAATCTATAATAATAAATAAAAGTTAAATAATATAAACCATTGATGTTATAAACATAAAAATTCTTTTAAAAACCCGACTTCAAACACCACTAAAAAGTATATCGAGTGTGCCTATAAAATTTGAGGAGTACCTCGATTTCTCCAGGATCAAATCATCAGATCCTGACTTGATGACCATGTTACCACCTAGGGAGTATCCACTTTCAAACAAAAGAAGAATTTTCCAAAATGGTCCAGGTATCTTTGAGTAATCGGGAAACATACATAAAAAAAGATTCAGAAAAATTGAAAACCTCCTCCTTTTTTATTTAAAGTCTGTTTAAAATTTGTATCTCAAGTAGGATTAACATTATATAAAATTATAAACACTAAACTGCCATAAAACATGAAGCTATTATACAATATTGAAATTGTAAAATAATAAAAATTCATTAAATACTGTGGCCAAAATAATATGTTTCCCAATGTATATTAAGGGCTCAAAACAAAATTCTTTACAATTTAACAATTATTATTATTGTATACTTGAATTTCAGCAGCTTTTACTATTTACACAAAATAAATAAATCTCTTTATGTGTATAATAGAAGAATGTTTCATTAAGATATTGTAACTATTTTCTTGTAATATTTAATTAATTTAGGGTCTCTAGAAAAAGAAATCTAATTTTTATTATTATCTAGCTAATTAAATACAGTTGAATATTCATTATATATTTTTATGATAGCATTTTTGCATTACCTACAAATGTAGTTAAGTAGGTGCTTCAGTCAATTTTGTAATTCTTAAATGTTTTTTATATTAAAATGAAGTTTTATATATGCTTAGCTTAGTTATTACTGAAGATTCTGCTAATGTGTTAGTATGTTGATAATACAGGTTTGATGAGCTCTTTGGAATAGAATAAATTATTGAGATGTTGAAATTGATTATTTATTCATCTTATCCAGAAACCTCAACATTGCTTACTTTACACTTTTGCATAGTAGGGCACAATAACATACCAATTCTAATGGTACTTTGCAAAACTAAAAAGTCTATATTCCACTATTTCAATTAGGATTATACTCATGATTTTCCACTTTCAAGTACATCTTTGGCTTCATTAATTTTTGCAGCAAGAAGTGGTGATCCACCTTTATCTGGATGATTCAGTAACATTATTCTTCTGTGGGCTTCTCGTATCTAAAATGAAAACGAAAATGTTGAGAATTGTAAATATTTAAGAACCAAAAAAGCGAAACAAAATACCTGTAAAAAAATCATTACCTTGGCTTTATTAGCTGTAGGGCTAACACCTAATATTAAAGCTGCTTCTCTTTTTGTCATTTTTGGTTCAAATCCTCCTTTATAATACTTGGAATTAGCTAAACTTTCAGAATCAAATTTTGGTAAATTTTTCATTGCCTCTGCAAATTTCGTCGACGCATTTGGCATTTGCCGTAGTATGTAACGCCCTGCAAATCCCACTGCAGCCATACCGAGGCCAGCTAAGATAATTGAACTCGCCTGCAAACAATTATTCATTGAATTACATAAAACAATGTCTTAAAATCATAATGAATGATAAGAGGTTATGTAGGTATGCATACCATATTTGAATTTTGTATTGATCTGCAGAGAACGATTTCATGTATTAAAAATTAGTTTTATATAATAACTAACTTGTAACTGTATTGGATTTAGACATACTAAATGATAAGTAATTTTTAATTATGTATTTCACAATTTTGTACTAAATTTCAATTTTCATTCGCCTCCTCCGACCATAGACAGCTGTCTAAGCCTCCGACCTTCAACAAATTGAAATTGACATTGACATTCAAATTTAGACATTTCACACAGGGTTGCCAGATGTCGAAACTTTTTTTTCGTACCATGGGTGTACCATGGATGCAAAATATCTTGTACCTACTTTCAGAACACGTACCTACTAGTTTAAAAATCTCCTTACCTACATCTGTATGTTCCAGTCCTGTTGGTTTATTACTTGGTAAATTAAAAGCGGTTTGATATTATTATACAACTAGCTTTAACCCGCGGCTTCGCTCACGTTAGGTTCGATTTTTTAACCCTCTATTTAACCCTCTTGGGGTTGAAATTTTCCAAAATCCTTTCTTAGCGGATGTCTACGTCCTAACAGCTACCTGTATGCCAAATTTCAGCTCGATCGGTCCAGTGGTTAGAGCTGTGCGTTGATCAGTCAGTCAGTCAGTCAGTCAGTCACCTTTGCCTTTTATATATTTAGAGAAGATACTAATGCGTAAGTACCTAGGTACCTAAACAAAATATAATATAGTAGTGAAGTTATTGTAGGATTTTGTGATGTATAAAAATCACAAACATATAAGAGTAAGTATATGTTTGTGATAAAAATTCGTACTGGCAACACAATGAATGAGTAGCCACAGCACAGCCGCGTAAATTTTTGTGAAAAAAATCTGAGCCTTTTCGAAGAGGTGCATCATGGCAGGAGATCAAGCGCAATTTTACCAATTACTCAACACGATATTGTCAATAGATAATGATATCCGAACCCAGGCAGAAGTAAGTGCTAATTATATTGTATTGGTTTTAATAATGGTCAAGTGAAATGCTATATTTAGACAACTTTAAAAACGATGGGTTGTGGCCTCGTGTCAAAACGTGGTCATGGAGGATAGAAAATTCAACCTGTACAATGTTCTCAAGATAAGTTATTGTAAGTATCGCTTTATTGCGCTGTTGATTGGTTATACCTGCGCAATGGCATACAAAGTAAATAGTAATGATAGTATATTATTGTTTAACACTTCTCGAGTCGGCCTATGTTTGATGCGTCGGCATTCATGATTTAGCGGTCGTTGTTAGTTGGATTCTTCGGCATGTGGTTCTGTATAAAAATATTAAAAACTGTCTTTATCAACCAGTTATCGCTACTACTTAGATTTTTGTCTTATTTATTTTAAATACCAACAGGTAAACAATAATTACAAATAATAAATTCGTTATTTGATGGTAAAAATTACCATTACGTATACTAGCATATCTTTTTAATTAAAAAAAATCTACTGTAATAGTAAAGATTTCATCAACAAGAAGATATTAAGGAAGTAATTTTTTAATACTTACTGCTGGTTGCTGTGCAACAAACTTTGTTAGATTCCATTGAATTAATTAAGATTTTATTGTTTCTTTTATTTATGAAAGTATGTGTTGTTTTAACAGAAAGTGTACAACGATATTCCAACTGAAACTAAAGTAGTCCACCTAGTTGGTGCTATTCAAAATGCAGATCTCGGAGAAGATTGCAGGGAGACAGCAGCTGTCCTCCTACGAAGGTTGCTCAGTGCAGAATTCTTTGAATTCTTCCCAAAACTACCGTTTGAACAACAAACCATGCTGCGCGAACAACTTCTCTTCACATTACAAATGGATGTTAGCCAGTCCTTGAGGCGAAAGGTAAAATATTTTCTTTAAAAATTGTGCTTATATTTTTATTTGTATTTTATATTTTTGAAATCGGCATTATAAGAACTTTCATGCATTCACAAATATACTACAAGAACTAAAGACTTACTTAGAATTAAAAACTTATCAAAGAGTGATAAAAATTCATTTTTTTGTGTTTATCTTTATTTTCACAAATCTCTCATGCCAGTAACTTGAAACTTTGTTATACAATACTATTCCTGAATTTGTTATATTATTTTTTACATATGAAACTGCACAGATTGTTTTGGTAGTTTTAAATTTCTAACAGCTCATAGGTACCTACCATTAGTATAAAATAAGTTGTGTACAAGTCCTTATATAGAGAGTACTATTTATCAAATATGTTTTAAGCTATCAAAAAATGATTTTATTACACAATCACAAATTATATGAAGAATTTAATATCATGTGAAATTTTAATTACAAAGAGAATTGTATACCCCAGTTGGCACTCCTAAAAGTTGGGAATTGAATTGAACTGAAAATTGTACACGCAAAATTTATGAAATTGATTCAACATGAATAAGCACATAGCCAAATCTTTACAGTCTTTTGTCATTCAATTAGGTATTCGTTTGATACATGTATCTCATGACTCATTTGAATCAATGACTAGCCATATCTAATTTGAGGCTAATTATACTAGGTATGTCTTTCAGATTACACACACTATGAATGTAGACTGTGTATGTACATACACATCTATATAAATTAAATTTGTCTTTGTGTAATTTTCGAAACAATTGCCTTTTTTTCATGCTCATAATATTAATTAATATGAAAATACAATTATTGTTTGAGAAAGCCTTACACAAACACACATTTCAAGACTGATAAGTTTGACTGGATTTTCAGACATTTACAGGATTATACAAGAGTTCCTGCATAGGAAATAAAATATTGGTTAACACATTTTTGTGACCATGGACAAATTTAACACACAGACAGGGGGAATTGGGTGGAATAGTCCTGACAGATCATTGGCCATTGGCAGGGGTCCCCTCCTTAAATACAATCCTTATATTGTCACGATTAACATGCAACCTACAGTGTGATTAATGAATTTTTTTTTTTAATATAATAGATAAGTTCACCATCTAGCAAACAACAGTATTGTAAAACCTTCAGCAAAATTGGTTCATTAATTGTGTAGTGAATGAGTAATACACACATATATAAAATTTTCGCCTTTATAATATTAGTGTGATTTAGTTTTAATTACAAATACAACACTATTGTTGATTGTTTTCAGATTTGTGACGTAGTTTCGGAATTAGCAAGAAATCACATAGATGACGATGGAGTCAACCAGTGGCCAGAGTTTCTTCAGTTTATGTTCAGTTGTGCAAATGCACAGGACTCCAACATGAAAGAGGCTGGAATCAGAATGTTTACGTAAGTATTTGCTATCCAACTATTTTTATACTTGATGGAAAATTTCTTTGTATTTTAACCCTTGTAAATGTTAGTTTTAGTTCTGTCACCCTGCTATTTTAAGCTGTTTTGAGCTACACCCTTGACTTTTTTCACTTCATCCGTATCCTCGCAATGTCCACCAGACCTGTTTAGGCCAGCCCCGCTTTCTCTTTCCCTAGGTTAAGAACCTGGGTGGGAGTGGTCACGTGCGATCAAGCTCTCGCTCACACTTATACAGATACGATACACACAATCAAGAGCCACATGCCCTCGTGAATTACAAGAACAATACCAGCTGTGCGATTTTCTAAAAATGATTGCAATCCCCTCTGATTGGTCGATGCAAGTTGAGCCATTCAAAACAATTGAGACTAGAAATGATTGATGCATACTTTTAAAGAATTGGATGTTGCGGCCACTGTGGTTTATGGCCTCATAGTATGTGAGGGAGGTTGAAATTTTACAGAACAACTTTAACTCAACAGATCAGTGCCCGGCGTATTCGGTAACCGTCAGAACGAGAGTCTAGATGTGATCAAGCAGATGCTTCTCTCAGCACTGCAACCAACAGAGTCTGAGGTGTTACGCATGCAAGCCGTCAAGGCTGTGGGCGCGTTCATACTGCTGCACGACAAGGAGCCTGCCATTCAGAGACACTTCAGCGATCTACTCCTGCCCTTCATGCAGGTAACACTACCTACATCTATACCTAATATTATAAAGCTGAAGAGTTTGTTTGTTTGAACGCACTAATCTCGGGAACTACTGGACCGATTGCAAAAATTCTTTCACCCGGCCGAAGCCGGGGCCGTCCGCTAGTATTATATAAAAGTGCATCCACACATATCTGCAGCTATATAGCTTGTTTTCCTATTCTTGACTGTATATTAGAGAAAGTTTTTTAAGAGCACTTAATAAAATGATATTAAATCACAATAGCCTTGATTGTAACTGATAAAGTCAATAGCAGGCAAAACAAAAAATGTCTTTATAAATTATAAATACTTAGTACTTTACTGTTAGTAACCTGATTGTTGATGTACTTAAAAATAAATTGCATTTGCAGAATGTTTCTTTAAATTTGTTAAATAGTAACATGTATATATGCCAAAATTCCAGGAGAATTACCAGTGTTGGCATTGTTTGAAAGCTACAGTGACAACTGCAACTTGTTACAGCAAGAATATCTTAATTTCAAACAATTGCAAATATGTAATATGTTAACATTGTAAAGTATACACTATACATGTTGTTACTCCTTCTGAATTTGCACATTCACTTAAATGTGTACATTTCCTCATGAGATGTGCACTGGTATAAACATGTGCCAGAATAAATTGAGGATTTCGCTAACACCTGTCTCTCAATAGATTGGAGTTTGATAGTAATCCTTCATACATTGTTTTAAATAAGCCTACACTAGATTCGATACTTGCATCATATTCCTTAGTGTTAAGGGTTGAGCATAAGAGATTGGTGACGGTCAACATGCTACAGGGACTTGTGACCCGCATAGCTGCAGCCCAAGAAAGAAGGGTTGTGACCCCTATCCATTATTCATATAATTTGATTTGTTGGAGTTTTAATAATACAATTGGCTACCAAATCTCTCTCTATATTATAATTCAACTAAGAGAGATTTTGACTTACATTTAACAGTAATTATTATCAGATCTTAGTGTTTGGAAACCTAATGTTGGTCCAGAGGCGTAACTATGCCGTTTGAGGCCCGTGGCAAATTCATCGGATGGGGCCCTCCCTTCCCCAATATAAAGAAGTTCAACCAAGGAGATAGCATTTTTTTATTTTATAATAAATCACTACGTGAAGTAGGTACATACAAACGCATTTATAATTACTTGATTTTCTAATAACCTTTAATTCAGAGCGCATTGAACTGTATGTCACAATTTTTGTATTAGTATCAAACAAAGATTAAAATTCCTTTTTTCTGGCTTTTTGTTCAGCAAAAGTGTTAGAATAGAATAGAATAGAATTCTGTTGATGACATATTAACCAAAAATGTCATTTTCGCGAGCGAAGCGAGCTCGAAATTTTTTATAATTGCTTTACGGCACTTAGTAGTCTATTTTTGGCCCCTACAATAGCAACGTAAAAGCAACATTTTCGCGAGCAAAGCGAGCGCGAAATTTTTATGATTGCATTACGGCACTTTGTAATCCATAC
Organism: Hipparchia sbordonii; assembly: GCA_038048805.1. Classification (NCBI taxonomy): domain Eukaryota; kingdom Metazoa; phylum Arthropoda; class Insecta; order Lepidoptera; family Nymphalidae; genus Hipparchia; species Hipparchia sbordonii. The sequence continues at coordinate 12,168,206 of CM076099.1, read as the reverse complement.
TTGGCACCTACAATAGAAAAGTAAAAGCGACATTTTAGCGAGCGAAGCGAGCGCGAAATTTTTTATAATTGCATTACGGCACTTAGTAGTTCATTTTTGGCATCTGCAATAGAAATGTAAAAGCGACATTTTTGCGAGCGAACCGAGTGCGAAATTTTTTATTATTGCATTACGGCACTTAGTAGTCTATACTTGGCACCTACAATAGAAAAGTAAAAGTGACATTTTCGCGAGCGAAGCGAGCGCTAAAATTTTTATGATTCCTTTACGGCACTTAGTAGTCCATACTTGGGCACTTACGAGTACAATAGAAACTTAAAATGACATTTTGGAGAGAGAAGCGAGCGCCAAATTTTTTACGATTGCATTACGGCACTTAGTAGTCCATACTTGGCACCAACAACGTTTTTTATTTTGCACTACGCCATTTAGTCCTGTATTTTTGGCGCTTGAGACCCTGCGCTTATATGCGCCGCACATCCGACGTCGTAGTTAAAGTCGGCCCTCGTAGCAACTATTTAGTCATTGTTATTGGGGTACCTATATTCGGTAATTAATTAGATATTTTATAAAATTTTAAAATATAATATGTTTATAAACTTAATGACATTTAGGTACCTATACAAATACATATGTATCTTTTTAATTTCTGTAAGACATAAATAAAAATTTTGTCCCCAAATTTACTGCCCCTAAAATCTGCTGCCCTGGGCTCCAGTCAACTCAGCCCAAAGAATTTCGTTTATATCAATTTTAATTTTGAAATTAAAATTGATATAAACTTGATTGATTGATTTGGCTAGCCGTAGTCACAGGAATGGCTATAAATCTTAGGATCGTCTTGTGCTTCTGGCCTTCTCTGACCGGGGCCCCTTCCGGCTGGGGCCCGTGGCATTTTGCCGTCATGCCACCCTATAGTTACGCCTCTGTGTTGGTCACCCATCATCACTTCTAAAATGCGAAAAATAAGTATAGATACGAAGATAGATTTTGTCTAGAAGTTTTGATTCTGTATCCTGAAGCTTTCTGCTAATACCTAGGTGCAGACTGAAAACTGAAAGGTCACAGGTTCAAGTTCTACCTATTTTGGTTTGGTGGTTTTGGTATTTTGGTTGGTGCAATAGCACCATTGTCATACCCATTCCTAGGACAACCTCCGCTTATTTGGAGGGGAGAGGAGGATATTAGATAGAGAATGTTGTGTTGCGTAATATGCATTAAAATGTTGCTTGTGTTGTCAACAGGTTGTAGTGCAATCGATCGAGAAAGCAGACGATGATTCTGCGTTGAAAGTCCTTATTGAGCTTGCGGAGACGACGCCCAAGTTTCTCCGAACGCAAATGGAGTCTATCTTCCAAGTATGCATAAAGGTAAGTTTTAAATTGTTATATAATAATAATTTTGAGCCTCAATAGCAATGGTTAAAAGTGCGAACTGAAAACTGATAGGTCGCAGGTTCGATTCCCACCCACTACATTATTGTCATACCCACTCCTAACAAAGCTTTCCGCTTATTTTGAGGGGAGAGAAGAGTAAAAGTCAAGTTCAGCTTGGCTGTTATTCTTTATTAAAAAAAAAAACTATTCTTTTAACATCATATTGACACTATCAGGATAGACTTTGTATATCATGTGTTTTATTGTAGTGATATAAAGATACCTACAATTTCTTATCAAACTTTGTTTTCTGTTGCCTGTGCCTTTTTTATTTGATGACCTATAACTATGATCTCACACGGCTTCACATATAGTTTCCGTCTAATTGTTTGAATATAATGAACTTTCTAATGTATTACAACAGGTTATCGGCGACAATGACGCTGAGGACACATGGCGTCAACTGGCACTAGAGGTTGTGGTTACTCTCTGCGAAACAGCGCCAGCGATGGTGCGAAAAGTTGTTCCCAACGCGGTGCGGGTACTGACTCCGCTCGTACTGGAGATGATGTGCGAATTGGAGGACGATCCGGAGTGGGCCGTGCAGGACAACGCGGCTGATGACGACAATGAATTGTTAGTAACTTTTTTTTAAGAAAGAGAAATCGCTCATTTGCGACAAGGGTGACAATTCAAAATCGACGACGAGAGAATTCTCTCGTTAGAGAGTAATGTTTTGTGGATGCTGCGGTCTCGAAACAACATAGCGGCCAACAAAGCGACAGAGCATTAAGTCACAATCTCTCTCGCTCTTATTTTTTTGTGCTTAGCGTAATGTTGTTTTTATAGCAAAAAGTATAAATTTTCGACACTAAAATTGGTGAATTTTGAATTATGTCACCCTTGTCGCAAATGAGCGAAATTGGTTACTAACCTAACCAGCAATAGTACAACCAGATGCAGGATTATTGTTCACGGCGGCTTTTTGTAGCCATTCATTAGGCGGTACAATACCGTCGCTGGTGTATACCTTAGCCCATGTAACCATGTAGCGCTGTCATATAATTATTGTATAAAAGTCCTATAAAATAAATAAAGATAAAAAAAAGATAAAATGAGAAAGGTGGCGTAGACGCGCTAACAAAACGATTCTGAATTGCTGCAAAGTGTTGCTCTTATGTATGTCTATGACGAATTTTGACTTGTTTCTGTTCTCGTACCACATATTTTGTGCACTTTCAAGGTTCATGGTGCAAGATGGAAACTATATAGTATAACTTTCCACCTTTGAATCAATGAGTCAAAACACATGTTGTATTAATTGGATATACACTAATTATTAAGGAACTCACATTCATTATGTAATTCTGAGTTCATTAATTGATTGGTAAGGTTATGTTAATTGGCTTCATTATTTTTACGTAATGGAGCTTTCCATAATCTTACTAGAGCAAAATTATTGAGAAAATTAGCATCCTATGTTCCTTATACATTTGGATGTCAGTCCCTCAATTACATTTATTTTTAATAAAAAAAATTACACAGTTATAGATCCAACCTCTAGTAATATGTATACAAGTACAATGAACATATTCCCTGAACAGGATTTACCATACAAAATGACAGCTAATTCCTGTGCTGATTTAAAAGGCAGCACCAAAGGAACCAAATTGAGCACTTTCCAATACAATTTATCACAATTCATATTTTCAATTCAATACCAAAATGATGATAATCAAGATTCAATAAATAATAAATTTAAAAAAAAAGTCAAAGGTGTGGACTGAAAACTACAAGGTCAACTGATCAATCCCCACCTGTTGCACTATTATCATATTCACTCCTAAGCTTTACACTTATTATTTGGTGGGGAGAGGGAAATAGCCAAGTTTAGCATGACTAATATTCTTTAAAAAAAAAAATTTACATTCCTCACAGCCTATCCAAAGAATTTATATGACGTCTAGTAGTTATTACTGAGTATCTACTTTCCCACAGGAATTATGTAGCAGGCGAGTCTGCTTTGGACCGCATGTGCTGTGGTCTGGGAGGCAAGACAATGTTAGGACTGATTGTCAACCAAGTGCCGACGATGATGGCTTCGGAAGACTGGAAGCGACGTCACGCAGGCCTGATGGCGCTCTCGTCAGCTGGCGAGGGCTGCCACAAGCAAATGGAACAGATGCTCGACCAGCTTGTGTCAGCCCTGCTAAATTATCTCACTGACCCTGTGAGTATTTTTGTGACATTCGAATAGTTAGTTGCATGAAAGCAATGGGCTTTGCATTGAACTGTTTACAAGATAGTGTAAATCATAATAATTTGTAGAAATTGATTGATTGATTTGGCATTTGCACCCAGTGATAGTAAAATTTTATGTTATACCTATTTTAAGATAACCTTTATATATCTTGTATCTGAAAGGTACTATCCGCTTTCCTAGTGCTACTAAGTTTTTTACATTTTTCTAATGGTCTCTACCCTAGAGGGTAGGGACCATTAGAAAAATGTAAAAAACTTATATGTCAATAAATAAATTCTTAATTTGTAACCTTTTTTTTTGTTTAGAAAAGAGCCATTTCTTTTTTGCTGACTTTTTAGCAAAGTCTGCATTTCAAATTGATTCACATAGAGTAAAATCACTTCTTTCTTCTTTATTCTTTTTGGCAATATTTATATATTCTTTTTGCTAATAGTTTTAGGACAGCTGGAATGCATTGCCTATATTCAAATGTGGGGATCCTTAAAGAGGGGTTCTAATTATGTACTATGATAAATTTAATTTTTTGTATAAGTTTTGTGTTATTTATTGTTGACTTTTGCAGCATCCACGGGTCCGTTATGCTGCGTGCAATGCAATTGGACAGATGTCGACGGATTTCGCGCCGGTCTTCGAAAAGAAATTCCACGATAAAGTCGTGCCTGGCCTGTTATTGGTACTGGACGATAGTGCGAACCCACGTGTGCAGGTAAAATTTAACTCCTCCTTTTTCTACTGATACACGTCCACTGCTGGGCAAAGGTCTCTTTTATGGACTTCCACAGGCCTTTGTTTTGTGCCGCCTGCATCCAGCAGATCCCTGCAACTTGTCTGATGTCATCGGTCCACATAGTGGGAAGCCTGCCAAAATATAACTAATTGTCTATTGTCTATATTTTTAAAATGAATTATATTAAACTTTCCTTCCTTCCTATTAAATTCTCCTAATTTTACTCATTTTAAACTTAAATAGGACAATATTTTCCTATAATTTTTTATTTTCTATTTGTTTCAGGCTCATGCAGCAGCTGCTTTGGTAAACTTCAGTGAGGACTGTCCTAAGCCAATCCTCACACAGTACTTGGGCCCGCTAATGGGGAAGCTTGAAGCCATACTGACTGCTAAATTTAAAGAAGTAATTATATCCTCATTTTGTTTATATTCACTTCCGATGATGGTGTATGCCCAACTAGTTTCCAACCCTCCTAACTAAGCAAAAAAAAAAAACATTGAAAAAACTGACACAAATAGTAGCAGAATAAACTGTGTATATGATATTGTAATATGACTACGCTCACTGAAGTTTAAATGCATATATGTACACTAAAGTATACTGTTCTATGTCCCCAATGCACCAATGTTCGTTAGTGGTACAGCCATTATGGTTGTAACACTTCCATAACATTGGCAGAGTAAAAGTGACAATTGCTCCATTTCTATCTTCATAGATAGTCAAGGATCTCAGTTCACTTACAAACTTTAATATATAGCAATGCCAATCGAGAAGTGCACTGGAGTAATTGTGACCATGCCCTGTCCAGATTTTCGAAAAGAACCAAAAAAAAGTTTGATTGAGCTCATGATGAACCGAAAACATGCTAAAACTGTTAATAATAATTCCTTTTACTAGAATTACTTAATTGGAGCAAATAAATAATTAATATGAACTTATTAAAGTATATAACATATTTTAATGACAAATACGTATGTTCTTGTTTAACTTCTCTTTTCGCTGGCATTGAATCCGGATTATCGACAGGCTGGATTATTGACGCTCTATTGTCTAAAAGCAGCAGTATAGCAGTATAGTAGAGTTCTTGCAACTCACGAGGGCGCGTGAGCTTTACTTGTGGTTACGTCGTGCACATGCACATTGCGTAAGTGTGCGTGCCTGTCAGGAGCCTAGGTGGGAGCGGTCAGGCACAAGCAAGTTCTCGGTCCCACTTATACAGATACGACACACACACAACCATGAGCCACGCGCCGTCGTGAATTGAAAGAACCATATAACTTTTGACAAGTCCGTGCTTGTCATAATGTGAAAAGTATATAAACAGTAATATAAAATGTTCTTTTATAGTTGGTGGAGAAAGGTACAAAACTGGTACTGGAACAGATAGTGACGACGATAGCTTCCGTCGCCGACACGGTCGAGAAGGAGTTTGTGGAGTACTACGACCGCCTGATGCCTTGCCTCAAGTACATCATTGCCAATGCAACTACTGATGAGTTCAAGATGCTCCGCGGGAAAACCATTGAATGCGTCAGCCTTATTGGTGAGTCTACTTTTTGAAAGGAGATGGATGATATTAGTCCCAACAACAGCTATTTGGGTTGTTCCCTAGATGAAAAAAGTCTTTTGAATCATTTTTTAATAAATTTATAAAAATCAATTTTATTTTAGGTACCATTTTACAACATTAAATATCTAGTCTATATATTTAAAAAAAAAAAAAACATTATTTATGATCAAATTGAATTGCGGGTAACCAGGTCCGCGGATGACGAGGTCCCGGGGTTGATTTTTCTGTCAAGAAATTTACTCATAAATTTCTTGACAGAAAAATCAAGAAAAATCGGCGAGTATGTCACCCCCGTGCCTCGAAGAGCACGTAGAGCCGTCGGTCCTGCGCCTTATCTCTCTCGAGTCGTGCCGGATTTCTGTCCCATTGGACTATGACAGTGATGGAATAGACACCCGTATTTGTGCACACGTTGTATATTTTAATTAAATTTGTGCTCTATAATATCTCCCGCGTAGATGGCTAATTTGTAAGGAAGTTGGCTGTTGTGACCAGATTCGATGTACGACATTATTATTATTATTACTTCATAAATTAGTATTAAAGGCATAAAATTGTTGATCAGGCTTGGCTGTGGGCGAGGAGAAGTTCATGTCGGACGCCTCGGAAGTGATGGATCTGCTGCTGAAGACGCACACCGAGGGTGACCAGCTGCCTCCCGATGACCCACAGACTTCCTACCTTATATCCGCATGGTCCAGGATATGTAGGATAATGGGTAAGAGGATGCTATGCTACTTAAGATAAACTTGTTTTATGTTTCCTTGGCTTTAGGCTTCATGAGCTGCTTAATTAACTTACGCAAAATCTTAAATTAATTATGTGTGTATTTTGCAGGTTAAAATTGTAATATGTATTTATCTATCTTTAAAAAAATTAAATATTCTTTATTTAAGAAAGAAAAAATATTCTTTAAAAAATCAGTGTAGGGATTAGTTTAGCCAGAAAAGAATTTAGCAAAAATTTGTTTGATGACCCAATGTTCGTTAGTGATGAAATTATTATGGTTTTATCACTTCCATAACATTGGCAGAGCAAAAGTGGCAATTGCTCCATTTCTATCTTTTGTAGATAGTCAAGGATCTCAGTTCACTAACAAAATATAGTCTTCTGAAAACTAACAAATACACAGCTAGATGGAAACAAATCTTCGACCAAATATTTAATAAACTAGCTGATGCCCGCGATTTTGTCTACGTGGATTTAGTTTTTAAAATCACGCGGGAACTATTTGATTTTCCGGGATAAAAGTAGCCTATGTCAGTCTCCAGGTCCTCAACTATACCCATGCAAAAAATCACGTTGATCCATACTCTGTTGCAGCGTTATTTTATTGTGCATTTTTCTTGCAGGCAAGAAATTTGCTCAGTACCTCCCCATGGTGATGGAGCCGGTAATGCGCACGGCGGCCCTCAAGCCCGAAGTAGCGCTATTGGACAATGAAGACCTCGAAGTGATCGAGGGAGATATTGACTGGCACTTTGTGACGCTTGGCGAGCAACAGAATTTCGGCATCAAAACTGCAGGTAAACTAAGTTTTTATTTTATTTCATGTAGATTAATAATAATGTCCTCCCAACCGAATTCGGCCACGGCGGCCAATCTCCACAGAGATTAGCCAATTGCGCGAGAGATATTATAGTGCACAAGTGTGTGCGCAAACACAGGTGCACTCTCTAATCCCTCACTCTCATAGCCCGATGGGACGGAAAATCCGACACGACCGGAAAGAGAGAGGGCGCAGGACCGACGGCTTTACGTGCTCTCCGAGGCACGGGTTATGTAGGTTAATGCCTATGTGGCAGACCCCCAGGTGAACAGATGACATCAGACGAGTCGCAGGTAGTCGCCGGATACAGGCGGCGCAAGACCGAGACCTGTAGAGGTTCATGCAGGAGACCTATATCCAGCAGTGGACGTTTATCGGTTCATAAAGAAGAAGAAGAATACACGCGAACAAAGTCGCGGGCATAAGCCAGTGTATTCATAAATGCTTGAGTACTGTTTCACTTATCAATGTTGATAGTTTTGAAGTACACTCCCTAATGGGCAGCCATTTTCTTTTCGTGGAAGTCTATCCAAGAGAACTTTGTTCTGCAGTGGATGTCATTGGTTGATAAAGAAGAATACTATGCAACAATATGTTTACAGGTCTTGAAGACAAAGCGTCCGCGTGCGAGATGCTCGTATGTTACGCGCGCGAACTGAAGGAGGCCTTCGCTGAGTACGCGGAAGATGTCGTGAAGCTAATGGTGCCTATGCTGAAGTTCTACTTCCACGATAACGTGCGCTCGGCGGCCGCGGAGTCGCTGCCGTACTTGCTGGAGTGCGCGCGTATCCGGGGCCCGCAGTACATCCAGGGCATGTGGGCGTACATCCTGCCCGAGTTGCTCAAGGCTATCGACTCTGAGCCAGAGCAGGAGGTGCAAGTGGAGCTGCTAAACAGCCTCGCTAAGGTAATAATGTTCTCCTGAACTATATGGGTGTTTACTGTTTTTTTTTTTTTTTTGTAAAAAAGAACATAAGCCAAGCTGAAGTTGACTAATATCCTCCTATCCCCTCCAAATAAGCGGAAAGCTTGTGCTATAAGTGGTAAGTAGTGGTGGAAGTATTTGCATTTAAATTGTGTTCTATTTCTGTCTCGCTCTCTCTTTTTGGATGCATTAAAAGTGCTCAGAGTTTCCAATATAGATAAAGCAGCTTTGCCTTTAAAGTCTCCTGCTAACTATCTTAAACAGAAACTACATGAAGGTTCCATGTTGGTGCGCTTTGTTCTGGATCAAAATTTGCAAATTCCGTTGCAAATATAGGTTTAAACTTGTGGGTTTGCTTATTCATCCGAGGAGCTGTTATAAGAAAAGTGTTTGTTTCAGTGCATTGAACTGCTAGGCACAGGATGTTTGTCGGATCCAATGATGGCAGAGGTTCTTCGCATCCTCAACAAACTACTTACGGAACACTTCGAACGCGCCACCGAGCGTCGCCAAAAACGCGCCGACGAGGATTATGACGAGGTAAGATATTGTTCTAATGAGTATAGTTGGATCTTTTTATGGCCAGTATGCTTGAATATCTAAATATATAAAAGGCAAAGATGACTGACTGACTGACTGATCTATCAACGCACAGCTCTAACCACTGGACTGATCGAGCTGAAAATTGGCATATAGGTAGCTTTGATGACGTAGTCATCCGCTAAGAAAGGATTTTTCAAAATTCTACCCCGAAGAAGGTAAAATAGGAGTTTAAAAAATTTAACCTAACGTGAGCGAAGCCGCGGGTTAAAGCTAGTTTCAAGATAAAAACAGCATAATTTTTATCACTAGCTAAAATGTATGCGCGTGTAAGCGCGACGGCCTTAAAATATACTACTGTCTATTTATGTTATATAATGAAAACTGAAAATATTAAATCGTAGTCCTAAACCAACATATTTCTGCTACGCTTTGCATTATATCAAAGCTCATAGCATTTATTTAACAAAGTTGCATATTAATTTTTAATTTCGGAAAAAACAGATATTAAATCCTATTTTAGCAAGGAATGACAAACTTTCGGTTATTTTACTGTTGGTTATTTACATTTGTGTTTAATTTCAGGTGGTCGAAGAACAATTAGCAGATGAAGACAATGAAGATGTGTACGGTCTGTCCCGCGTGGCGGACGTCCTGCACGCGCTCATGTCCGCGTACCACGAGAGCTTTTTCCCGCACCTCGACTCTTTGCTGCCGCACCTCGTACAGCTGCTCGCTCCCGGACGACCCTACGCCGACCGACAGTGGGCCATTTGTATCTTCGATGACGTAATAGAGTTTGGCGGTGAGTGTTGGGCCCTGTGATGACAGCATAATATCGAAACACCAGTTTTAGGGGGGAAAATAATAGTCATCATCTCTTGTCAATCTGTCTTCATAATCACATCCCAATCTATGCTTTTGTTTATTATTCCAAAAAAAAAATTTATTTGTTTACGTAATGCAACACGCCTTTATAGATTTTAAGGACCTTTCTGGCAGAGTGCTGTGGTCTTGTAAGAGAACCCAAATTCGATTTCCTACAGGCAATTCATTATTTTTTTATTTTGTTTATTAGATGCCCATAACTTCGTCAGAGCGAGGTTTAAAATGAAGAAGCAACTAATGAATTTTCAAACTTAACTATGCTTGATTAAAAAGACGATTTTTTTAAAAATAGGCTTATTATACTATGTTTCATTCTCTAAGTGTGTGCACTACCCACTCAGTTAAGAAAAAATTCAATAAACCAATACGAATTTTTAATGTTCTAGAGTAAATCCACATTAGATTGGTTTAATCTTAGACTGCATTTTCCTCATATAGGTCCTGCTTGCGTGAAATACCAAGACATATTCCTCGAGCCAATGCTGAACGGTCTCCGCGAGGCCGAGCCCGAGGTGCGGCAAGCGGCCGCCTACGGGTGCGGCGTGCTGGCGCAGTTCGGCGGGCCGCAGTTCGCCGGCGCGTGCGCCCGCGCCGTGCCGCTGCTGGCCGGCCTCATAGCCGAGCCGGACGCGCGCTCCGCAGAGAACCAGAACGCGACCGAGAACGCCGTCTCCGCCGTCTCCAAGATCATCAAATACAACCATTCGCAAATCAACAGGGACGAAATCATACGGCATTGGTGAGTCTATCATAGTTTATTTTTTATTTTTATACGATGATAATCTTATCTATCTATCCCTTCTATCTAAGAAATCTAGAAGGGCTATCTAGCCCTTGACTGCGATCTCACCTGATGGTAAGTGACGATGCAGTCTAAGATGGTAGCGGGCTAACTTGGAAGGGGTATAGCAGTGTAAATTCAACCCATACCCCTAATCGGTTTCTACACGCCATCGTGCCGGAACGCTAAATCGCTTGGCGGAACGTCTTTGACGGTAGGGTGGTAACTAGCCACGGCCAAAAATTTTGTGTGCAACTAACATCGTCAGCGTGGAGGTTTTTAAAACTGTTAAAAGGAATAAAATCCTGGAAAAACAGGGCTCCCACAGCATTTTTAGTAACTTTCCAAGTCAACTATACCCATGCAATAATCACGACTCACGTCAATCAGTTGCTCTGTTGCTGCGTGACTGAGGAACAAAACAAGAAACAAACACTTCATTTATAATATTATTAGGATAGATAGATGGTCCTTTTCACCCAACCTCCATTAAAACAAGTGTTTACGTGTTTACAAAATGACAGCTGGCAATGGCCTTGCGATCTTGTAAGAAAATTGTGTTCATGATCTTGTGTGATCTTGGTGTAGGTGTACTTAGTTGCCAGTCACATACTGTATTAAATTTTGTTATAATGGAAAGGAGTAACATTACATTTGCAGCTTGACGGCTGATTTATTTTAGAAATTGTGTACACGCAATGTCAATAAAAGCTGATCTAATTCCAGGTTGACATGGCTACCAGTAGTGGAAGACACGGAAGAAGCGCCTCACGTGTACTCATTGCTGTGTGAACTGGTGGCGAGCGGGCACCCGGCGCTCGCGACGCCGGACGCTCCGCAGCGGGTGATCGCGCTGTTGGCAGAGGCCTTCCTGCATGACGCCGTACCTGACGACAGCCCCGTGTACGCGCAGATGGTCGCGCTCGTTCGACAAATACAAGTACAGTACTACCACTTTTATAACTTACAGCCAGATCTAAAATAAAATGGTTGAGCGAAGCAATGGCTGGATCATGCGTCATGCTCGTGAACGGGTGCCACCAACGGGAATGGGTCTGCTTTGGCTGCCCATCTTGGCATGCGTTGGATTGGTGTACCTACGTAGGCATTTTTGGATTTTTTTGAAGCTTTATTGTGGAAGCACTGTATACATAGCATAGCTTTATAAAAAAAAAAAAATTTTTTTGGAAAGAGCAACTGCTGAGTTTCTTACCGGCTCTTCTCAGCAGAGTCTGCATTCCGAACTGGTGGTAGATTTATGACGTGTCATAAGAGCTACAAGTTAGCCTATATGAAATAAATTAATTTTGAATTTGAATATAAAATACAAGGATGTACATGGAGATTGTGCCTATGTACATAATGAAACCTGAATCTTGTGTTGATTTGAACCATCCCCAATGGGCATGCACAGAACTAAATAGAACTAGACTTGTAGACACTAACAATGTTAAGTTCTCGCCAATCTTTGTGAATACTCTGAACATAGCCTCGTTTCTAAAAGGAACATTATAGCTAACACTGATAGGCATAGTAGCTTTCAACAATACAATGGTTAGGTCAAGGATTGCAAACCAAAAAGTCAAACTATTCAAATTCCACTTGTTTCACTATATTCAAGCTCGTTAACTGGTAGATGGATCCCTCAATGTGGTGAGAACATTCAAGAAAATATCTGCGTAAATGTAATTTTTTACTAAGTGCGAAAATGATTTAAGAATAAAGTGACACTAGTTGACGACTAACAGCTTGCACAGTTTGTTATTGATGTAATGTTAGTTAGAACGTGTGTTTGGTTACAGAGTAATGCAGAGCTGTTCAACTCGTGCCTCATGCAGCTAAGCAGCGCTCACAAGGAGGCTCTAAACATGGCGCTCTCCACCTAGTGCCAGCTATGACCTTCGCCACTTGTATTTATTCCCCTCGCGCCTCGCCCGTCGCCCGCCGCTCCCTCCCAGTGTTCCACCACGCCGCCGCCCGCGCCGCCAGCTACGCTGCCTATATGACCCCATATCCCTATCAGCTAGAGTACATACATGGTTAAACTATGCTGCTACATGTTATTATAAAAAAAACACGTTGTGTGGTCCCTAGGTGAATCAGAACTTAGTTTGTTAAATGACTGGTATAAAATATACCTATTATATTATATACTCTATATTGTAATAAATATTATAAACTTATTACTAAAATACATTTTACATACAGTTCAATGAAATTGTTTTTTTCGATCTCAAGAAGTGTCTATCAGTTGGGCTAAAAATTGCTGTGATATATTTTATACTAATTTCGATGATCAACCAGATGACGAAGCACCTCTTGAGTTTAAGCAAGCTGTCGATTTCTAAAGCTTTGTTGTAGTTTTATTTAAAAATATTGATGTAGATGGTCCAATTTTGATGTTCTTACTGATGAAGTAGTAATTAGTTAATTATAATAGTCTATTTACTATTTTAATGGGGAATATTATAATCTTTCATTCATTTTGAGATGTCTTTATAGTTTATAGAATTACATTGTACATTTCCTGCCAAAGTAACCACTCATCAAATTCATTTGAGCATTTATTTGTAAGATCATTCTTCACTATTATGTTTAGTTTTATATAAAAGTGTAAATTGAAATTTTAAAACACCCCCGACATTTGAATCTAGGACCGGACTGTGTACGATATACCTGATCCTCCTGGTAACCAATTTCATCCATCCATCATCAGATCCTTCTCAATCCTTGATCATCATCTAACACCTATTCAACGAGTCCAAACACGTTACATCTGCTGTAAGTTGCCAAGGCGTTGGGATCCAGCAGATTACTTGATGTTGCAGCATCAACTCAAGGTTACCATGTCTTGGAAAACACGAACACGAAGTAATAGTACACTAAATTTCTAATCAGTTGCACCTGTGAAAGTTTGTGAGACCCTTTAATCAAGTAAGAAATCAGCTGATCTTCAAACGCCTGAACAGATCTTCATAAATTATAACTAAGATCCTCTCCATCACGTCAGCTTTCAAACAAACAAATCGCATCAGAATCGGCCCATTCGTTAGGGAGCTACAAGGGAACATACAGACACATGCACAGATCTACACTTAAAACTTATAACATCCCTTTTCGTCGGGGGTTAAAAATTGGACTGTCACATTCCCGTTTGCTGCGTTGGGGTCTTGGTTAGTAGTTTCTCGCAATGGACGAGACTTATCTGTTTATAAGGAAATAATTTTAAAACACGTATTCATATACAATATTTTGTTTGATTATCGAAAATAAAAGTTATTGGCATGGTAGTTGTTTTTTTATTGTCCAAAGTGTTAAACATATTGAGTAATCAGATGGCCATTGATAGCATCTCAATGATATCATTGATTACATTCTCTTTGATATCATTGGTCCACCAAACACATCTCCGCTCCGCTCCGCTTCAATGGATAGGCTGCCTAATAACGTTATTAACGGCCGATTTCTGAATTAAGCATTCAACCAAAACTCAACTATTTTATAGTTTTGCTCAAATATTTGATTAGGATATTCTTTGAGACGGACTGAGCATGTAATTTTCAATTCGGAAACCGGCGGTAAGTGTTCTATGCAGATGATTTATGTAGCTTACAAAACGCGCCATTAGGTCCCCGCTGCAAATCCTATCTTCCGTTTCAATTGTTCTTTTTTGGATTGTCCCTATTTTTTCCTGATTCGGCCTTCGACCGGTGAGGGAGCTATATTCAGATAATTTTATAAAAGTACCTATTTCCAATAATAATAATTTGCATTTAAGGCGATTTAAGGTGTTAAGAAGCGTGAATGAGTTTGACGGCTTTACAGGGCGACGGAGCGGGCACGCTCGCGCAGATTAAGGTGATTTTCGGGAAAAAAATTACTTTACTCGAATGTAATACGGAATAAAAATAAAACTCTCAAGTAAAAATATTACTATTTTCAAGACCTTTTTTTGTGTGCAAGAATTAATTAAAAAGCTTGTGTCCTTTTGGAGAACATTGCAAATTATAACAAAAATAGCTACTCTTTGGTGATTTTTTTCACAAGAGATGGTTTTTAATTAAAAATACAATCAAGCCAGGGTCCCACAGCGCGATGAATTGACAGGCCGCGCCGGACGAGTGAATGCACAGAACACTAATACTCCTAACGGAGAGTGAATGACGCCTGTAAGCGCCCGTCGCGGCCCGAATCGAGTGGTCCCAGGGCGCGTGTCGGCTTAGCGCAGCCTATTGTTCGTTGTGTTCGTCATTCAACATGAAAGCGTGCCGCCCCGCGCCTTTGAACTTACCGACTTCGGACGGGTGACAAACAGTGGAGTGCGACGGTTCCCATCGCCTGTCGATTTGGCCTGTTATATCACGGGCCGTGGGAGCCCGGCTTCATTGGCCGACACTCGCTTAAATGTCAAGATTGCCCACAAAGATTGCCATTCAGTCAATCGTCAAAATATTGAGTCCCGGGGGCCGGGACGTGTAAAGTCCACTTAACAAATAATTTGACAGTGACACTGACAGTGCAACAATTGACTATTTATTAGATTTGAATTCAAGAATTTTTCAGTCTGTTTGGCCGTGTTTTGTTGTTATAGTATTGAACACATTTTTAATAAAATTTTGAGAATTCTCTAATTTATGCTAAATTACATAATATATATTTTGTTTATTATTTAATACCTTTTTTCAGTGCTTTATTAATTTGTAACGAGATAGATTTATTTTCAAATATTAAGTGTTGTGAGGTTATGATTCGACAGCATAACCATTTTAATCAGCTCAGTGAATAATTTACTTGTCTAACATAACAAACATCAAATTTTAATAGCGGTTGCATTTTATTAAGATAAATAAACGGAAAAACTCTTAGGCGATGATATAATGTCCCGCAAGCGATCTCGGGTCAGAAAAGAAGAGGAAATGAGTTCGAACTTGGAATCAGGCGGTGGCGAGGGACCGAACGGTAGCGATACGAGTTTCGAGAGTACCAGTCGCACCTCTATTATAGACGCCGGACCGGTGAGTAAAAATCTCGTTATGTTATTTTAGTGGGCGGTGGGCAATAGTTTGTAAACAAAACTGTACCTATTGACACAATTTAATACTGCTCCAATTTGTTCGAATTGAAAGATTGATTATTTTCCTTGACGACCTCGGAGGCTAAGTTAGGACCTTTTTTGGTCAGTAAAACAGTCTTTTAGTAAGTACGGTTCCTTGTTTTAAAGTTGTACATTAGTAGCACAGACTTCAGACTTTCTTGACTGGCTACAAGTTTACTTTAAAATGGCAATTTACATCCAATTTATGTTGGCATGGTCCAGTTTTGATAGTTAATTTATCAGTGAATTGAGCTAGCTAAGCAACTTGATATAAATTGAAAGTTGGCCAATCATCAAGTCAATATTAATTTGTATTATGTGATACAATACATTGTTTAATGCAAATGTAGGGAGAAAACAAAGGGATCCCATCCTCTTTATTTTCTCCCTGAATTTAAGTGCACATTAAGCTTTCTCTCCCAGTTATAAAAATTTAATCTTAATATCAACGGGTGAAAGGCTTATTGATCTAAGCAACATTTTGTAAAACTTGCAGGAAGACTGATTTGAGGAAATTGAGGAACTGATAATACAGTGTATTAAATATCCAATAGTTGTTTTTTATGATTTTTTTTCCAAAGAAAAAAACTTTGATCAGTCTTCTTGCAAGTTTTACAAAATGTCGCTTAGATCAATTAGCCTTTCACCCGTCGATAAAGTCTATTCTACGAGTTGAACTTCTAGGGAACAAAATACTCACACCTCATTGGTCAATGTATGCAGTTAGAGACAAGCGAAGATGCTCCGCTTTACAGGGAAGGTTTACATATTGGCAGACAACCATTTGGCTAATGAAGGTCACAAGTAGTGATGTGTAGAACAAAAGAAATACCCACTCAATGTAACATGTCCTGTCAAGTAAAGTGTCAAGTGGCGTCAATTGTTTTTTCAAGGTCACGCGCATTGACACTGATTGAGTAAGAAAGTTAAGATTCATTTCTGTATCTGGGGATCTTACCAAATATCCATATTGGGATCTGTATCTGCTGATATACATTTTTAACAATCTGGCACTTCACTAGTCACAAGTAACCAATGAACAGCAAAGGAAATTTACTTTGGGAGCTCATTTTATATGGAATGGACTATAGATATGTTGTAAATTGTACATATCTGGATTAAGTTTTATCTTCAAACTGTAATTTTGGAAGTGACATGGGTTATTAGCATAAACTATTAGTTGAGTTGCATACAGAAGGCTTTAACTAATAGTTCCAGATCATTATCTGGAAACCCATTCCATTATTATCCCAAGAAAACCACTACCAATTAACCAAACCGTATGTGAATGATGGGTTAAATACTCCCAGCAACAATGAACATGATACAGAGATCTAATAGATATGGACAATTTTTAATGGCATTAGTGTAAGCCCTTGCTCTAGTTTATTGCTCCAATTCTTATGTTGTGTTTATGAGATTTGTTCCACTGATCCCATTAAAGCCATTCAGTTTTTCAATTTCAAAAATAGAAATAGGTTCTCAATTAAACTATAATTTATTGGTGTGTGTGTGTGATAGATGTATTCCTATTTTATGTTGGAAGTCGATGTGTTCCTTGTTATTAAGAAATTTGTTTATCAACCCCTTGATGCTTTCTGGACATGTGACTAATCACTGTCAGTATTGAGCTTATATAAATCTATTGACTAAGCTTAACTTCTGACAATACATCAAATCCAAGGCAAAAACATTAAAGTCATGTGTCATGTCATGCTGGAACAGCTTCTTACCTTCTTACGTCTACAAGGCAGACTGCAATTGAGCCAAAGAAACTGTTGAATACTGGAATATTTTTAAATCCAGTGCGACCGACGACGCTGCGTGCGTTACTATAGTTACAAGATTTCTTATATACCTATACCTATTGAATTTAAACTGTAAATAAATTTCAAATCAATATGTTTTTGTTTTCGATTGTAAAAACGACAGCCAAACGCGTAATTCGGGCGTGGCGCCAAGTAATTTAGTATGTGGCGTGATCAACTACTGTGATCAACTGATCACTGATCGTGCCACAGATTGCCTACTTGTCTTGTGGTCGCGCCATAAAGATGCTAATAGTAATACGAAGTTTATCGGTCGTTTGCGCTGCGTTTATGGTCGCCATACCAGTTACCTCCCACGTCAACCGGAAAGTCCCAATTTATACAATATTTATTAATAGCTGATGTACGCGACTTGGTTCGCGTAGTTTAGGGTTTTTAATTCCCGCGGGAACTCTCTTATTTTCCACGATAAAAAGTAGCCTATATGTTATAAGTTATTCCAGACTATAATCTACCTCTGTGCCTATCAGCCAAATTGGATCCTTCAGTCGTTGCATCGTGATTGAGTAACAAACATCCATCCATCCATCTGTCTGCCCGTCCGTCCGTCCGTCCATCCGTCCACCCATCTACCTATCAATCCGCCCACTAGGGTTGCCAGACGTCCCGTATTTCCCGGGACATCCCGTATTTTAGGCATAGTTTAAAATGTCCCGGCGGGACTGACTCTGTCTCGAATTTTAACCGTACGTCGTTTTTCATTATGAAATCGATCTACGTATTCACACACGCAACGTTCGTAAAACGTACTCGTCTCGCTACTAACTTGCACTCATCGCGCATCGACCAATGAGTGTTAGTGTCAGAATGACAATGTTAAAACTGACTCGATCCTCGGAAAAATATAAAAAATAATAAAAAATGACACTAAATAATTTTGTTTTTTATTTGTCCCGGGTACAAAACTAAAATCCCGTATTTTTTTGCCCATTTAACCATTTGTCCCTTATAGGCTGAAAAAAAATCTGGCAACCCTACCACCCACCCACCCACTGCAAGTGACAATGCTGCAGTTTCACATGCATACAACGATTCAATCATGAGTCATGATGAGTCAAGAGATTCAGCGGTTTCACATTTTTTGTTATAAAAATATAAATGAAAAATAATATGTCACATGTTTTTCCTGACCGATCTTGATCCGCGTAGGTGTTTACAATGTTCTAGATTTTGTTTTATTTCCTCTCAGCAAAATGTTGCAGGGGAAATATACAACGACAATGGGAAATTAACACGCAAGCATGAACAGTGCACACTGCAATACAATGCATATACGATGGAGGCTTTAATTATTATTATTATTTTGACCTAGTGATCATTAAATTCCATAACGACTTAACTGCGTTTAACAACTGAGAAGTTCATTATGGTGTCTCCTTTAAAACCATTAGGTCTTTTTCTTCTTAATCAATCGATAGACATCCACGGTTAGAAAAAGGTCTCTTGCATGGACTTCCACTGGTCTCGGTCTTGCGCCGCCTGAATCCAGCCCTCCCTGCTATTTTAAAAGTATACCCAGTAGCCTAGTATGTAAAGGATTATTTTATTACTGTTATATTAAAAGCTATGTCGCGAAATGAGAGATTGGCTGTCCCAAAACCTAAGGTGTTTGTGACTCGTAAATGCAAAAAAACGCGCTCGCTTCGCTTGGTTGTTTAAAGTCCCTAACTTTTAGTTTAGGTAAGGTTTTGTCGATGTCTAGAGATTATTATCTTAAAAAACTTAATTATACCTATCTATAATAAATAACCCTTAATTAGCGCCTAATAAATAACTGTAAAAGGCTTTACGACCAAAACATTGCGATAGTTGAATTGTAATCGCATGTACGAGTACCTTGTTTAAAACATAAACGAGGAAGTGGAAACTGGATTCAGCAGTATTACGGTTAACGTGCAGGAAAAGCATAGTTTACAATTTTCCATTGTTTCCATTTATCGTCTTGTCAAGCATGTTTGTACTATAACCACCATGTAAGTATAAACGTAACTTTATACTGTAGATTATATTGCCTGCCTGCGACCCGCGGCCTCCTATTCACCTCCTGACTTCTGAGTTATGTGCGTTTAAACAATTACTTGCTTCTGCAGTGAAGGAAATGTGAGGAAACTTGCATTCCTGAGACTTCTCCATAATATTCTCGAAGGTGTGTGAAGTCCGCCTCGCATTGGGCTAGTGTGGTGGACTATGGACTATAACCCTTGTCTGAGAGGAGACCTGCGCTCAGTAGTGAGCCGTTAGTGGGTTGGATGGGAACTAACGTACGGACGTAGCTAAGACTAGCGACTTAGGGTTTCAAAATCTCTTGGGAACTCTGTCTGGCTAAAAATTTAAGGAAAAATAGCTGGTCGAATAGCAGGAGAAGAACAACTTTGCTTTCTTTGAGATCCCCTAATTATTATTTGTTATTGTAACGGCGATAGAAATGTACATTCTTTGACAATTTCAAGTATCTACCTATTACAGTTCATGAGATACCGTAATAAGAAAGCCCGCTGACAATCGTACGGATGGACAGCAGAGGCTTAGTAATAAGGTCCCTTTGGCATCCTGTGCATACGGAACCCTAAAAATGATGCCAATACGACATTAAATTGAAACGTGACAGTCGTACGATTATAAAAATGATGCATAACTATGCTGCAATTTGTTTTCCTTGTTTTGTAATTCTTTAGCGTAAAACCAAAGTGAGGGTTATAAATGCGAAAGTGTGCCTGCCTGTCTGTATGTTGATTTTTCACAGCTCACTCGCTTTGAGGTTTGGCACAGAGATATTTTGCATCCTGTAACGGTTATATTGTTACTTGTACATGTAATGTAGCGCGTGGTAGCACTACAATCTTAGATTTTGAGTATCTGAGTTTAATTCCAATACCGAGTCCCGCAGCCCCTTACAACGAGGCCGCAGTGGAAAAAAAATCTTTCAATTGCTCACTCACGATATTAAAATTTGAAATTGATTGTGCCAGTAACAACTAAAGTCCCTTTCTTTTCATCTTGAAAAATCAGAGTTCGAACGGGATTTTCGAAAAAACCTCACTCCAAAGGACGAAGTCGCGAATAGGTATCAGCTAGTTATAAAAAATGTGAATAAAATCACGTAAGACATCGTGCTAGAATCACAGCGCGATGAGGTCATGATCATCGATTTGAGAGAGCCAGAGAATTACAATATTGGTCATCCACTCATTGTATAAACATGGCACGATGAATCCTATTTATTTTATAATATTATAAATGCGAAAGTTTGTATGTTTGTTACTCAATCATGCCGCAACGACTGAACCGACTTGGCTGAAATGTGGCACAGAGATAGATTATAGTCTGGAATAGCACATAGGAGTTCCCGCGGGAATAAAAAACCTTAATCCACGCGAACTCAGATCTTGAAGAACAGAAAAAGTAAAGATTTAAAAGAGATCCATACTCAGAATCAGTTACTTAACTTTCATTAGTGTATATCTACCTGCAACTTAATGAAAGCTAATTAACGGTCGCATTTAGAGATATTCATTAAATTATATTTAAGAGACATTAACTAATTATTATTAAATCTATACTGAGGAGATCGTTAACGATAAGCAAGACTTAGTAGGATAAGATTTTAGACTTGATTCGTGATTTAATGACATAATTATGATAAATTATAGAAGTACGTACCACGATAATTGTTTTAGTTGGAATTGTCGATATTTCGATCCAGTTGCAATTATCGTGGTACGTACTCGTATAATTTATCACAATTATGTTATTATTGAATGACTCACTAGTCTTGACTCTTGAGGCTAGCTTGTTGGGCTGCAAATAATAGCGTCCTGGGTTGAAGTCCGAATGAATTTAACGCAACTTTGCATCTAAGTAGCAGGCCCAATCTGCAGCAAGAACTTACGAAGTATTATTAAGTTTAACTTAACATTACAAAACCTTAGAGTTTAATGTAACATCTACAAAGTACGAATATTTACGAGTGCCAATGTTAGTCTCAAAGACCGAAATCGCTCACTAAAAAAAAAAAAACGAAAAAACGCACACAACTTGCACGAACTTCTCCTTTTTTCGTCGGTCGACCAAGCTTTATCATAGAATAAGGGAGTTTGGGCCCCTTCAAACTAGGAGCCCTGGCATTGTGCCAGTCTACCCGCCTGTTACCCTTTTGTTGTATTAAGTGCATCGATGCATTAAGTGCATTTTCTCAATATTTCTCATACCTATCATTTGACCCTCGTCAGAGAAAGCGGCGAAAGACGGCTTAGAAATCATTTACCCAAACCGAGATGGCACCTCAATCAAGCAGCGGAAGAGTTTGTTTGTTTGAACGCGCTAATCTCTGCAACTACCAGTCGGATTTAAAAAATATTTTTGTATTTATTCTACAATTCTTGAGGAAAATACGATAGGCTATTCAACATCACGGTACGTCCCTTAGAAACTGACTAAAAAAATAAAGTAGGTACCACGATGGTAGTTACTCGACGAGAACCGAAAAAGAGCCGAACCGAAGGCTACTTTTTATTCCGGAAAATCAAAGACAAGTTGCGGGCATCAGCTAGTAATACATAATAGTATAAGTATGAAAATACGACTAAGAATTAAAATCTCCACCACCAATACCAATATTGCATATCGTATAATCTCCTAGACCTTACATAGCTGCGTCACAAGGGTCGTTAAATTGTAACTGTAAGCGGCATCTTAAAATGTCGAGCTCAATTAATAGGTAGGCTATAGAAGCCCGGCTTGTCCATATTGTGGTTACCTACATTGCCAACCTTGACTGACTGGTTTTGCGGACCGCTAAATGTTGATTCCTTTCTTTAAAGAAATTCCTTTTGTATGCCTAAGTATTTATTTATATGTTACGCATTGAACTTTAAATAAATGATACCTCATGACTTTAGACTTACCAGTCAACCTACGAGTTTGCTATTTTTTTAAATGCTGCTACGTTTCGAAACAAGACTGCAATATGTGTTTCAAAATAAACATAAAATCAAGGTCGTGAAATTAAATTGTTCACGCTGTATATTGCAGAAAATATCATTGGATCAGAGCGTGATCTGAAAAAAAAAACAGCGTAAAATCTTAATGTCAAGCCCACTATTCCAAGTTACTAGTAGATAGCCTGCCAACTCTAAAATATCGAAGATCTATCTTGTCCATCTGAAAGAGACCGTTTCCTATTGAATACACTGAAAATAAATAATCAATATCCGCGATGACGGTAAAACATTTTTGCATTCAAAAAAAATTTTTTTTATATTTTTTCAGCGTTTTAAATTAACGCATACCAAGAATATTTGGTTCGTCTGTTTAACGATCAATTCACACTAAAAAAAATTTCTCCCGGACCATATTTATGGAAACACTTTTCTACGTGTCAATAATGATAATAATGTGAAATAGATAGATAGCTTCCTTCCGGAGTTGCGATCGAGATTTGCAGTGTGACAAAAGTTACGTCGGAGATAATGTAATTAGAAATGAAATATTGCATTTCAAGGGAGGGTGGACGGAGTTCCCGGTGAGTGTGCTCTGTGAGTGTGGATCGTGGAGCGTCGCGTGTCAGACGAGCCTCCACGTCGACGTCGCGCCACTCGGAGCTCCTCTCGCCCGTTCCCTCACACCCGCCGACGCCCTCATCGCTGTGCATTCCTCACTCGCTATTGCTTCGAATCTGCTAACCTAACAGACCCATTATACGTTAGTCACTTCCCGACAATCGAGAGACACGCTCGCGTGAGCTTCATTCCGATATCAACACAATCACAGCGGCATTTTATCAGATATCGCTCTATTGCAAATACAATTGTCTTAAGATCACTTTAAATATTTCGTGGGCATGTATTTTGAAGCTGAACTCTCAACCTTTGTAAACTATGCAACCATCGTTTAGTGGATCCAAGTGTTAACTGCTACTGTGAACTGTTTAA
This sequence comes from Hipparchia sbordonii, assembly GCA_038048805.1. Classification (NCBI taxonomy): domain Eukaryota; kingdom Metazoa; phylum Arthropoda; class Insecta; order Lepidoptera; family Nymphalidae; genus Hipparchia; species Hipparchia sbordonii. The sequence goes on along the minus strand of CM076099.1, from coordinate 12,144,730 downwards.
ATAAAGAAAGTTTTGAAAAATCAATTGATGATGTCGGCCATAACCATGACGACTACCTTGAGGAATGGACACCATAACAACGGGATGTGCAATGGGAAAATGGAGACCAGTTTAAATGGTTACCGGAAAAATGGATACGTTAAATCAGAACCAGAACCCCATGGCTTTGTAAGTTCTGTATAATTTATTATTTCACTATAAAATGATATAGAATACTATAACGGTAATTACAATAAATATAGGTCATATTAAATTTGAATTTAACAATATCATTCGCAAGTCCGTGACTCCGTCCGGATCCATGGATCGGAAGATTAACATTGCTCTGGTTGTTGAGTAACATTTACGAAATTGAGATTTGAGTTTTTCTCAACTGGTAGGTACAAGGTTGTATAAACGACAAGAATATCGCAGCAAATTGTTTAAAAATTATAAAAAATAACTCACCATCGTACTTCAGAACACTTTTCCTGACGCGAAACGAGTGAAAGTGTATGACATAGGATTAAGTGAACTGGCGTAGAAAGTTTTATTTGATAGACAGTTTTCCAAAGAAAATCGATTCCCATTTGTAGAATATAATTTTTATGTTGCAATGAATAGCAGTGAGTGCCGAAAAGATCCATTGTTTTATGTTTTATACATATAACAATGGATCTTATATTTGAAGATATCGATATTGTTCCGAAGAATTCACTTGATCTGCATGCTGACTGACGAACAGTAAACAGCTAATTGTAGATAGGTATTTAGGATAGAATAGGTATGTAAAAGAAGATGTTCAATTTATTAATACAAGTGATATAATTATTAAATTATCAAGTGAACTCACCAATTAAAAGTTGAGATAAGTCCTAGTATATGATGCAACAATTCTAGAGAATACATGTTTTTTTTTCTTGGAAAGATACATATATCTACTTATTAATTTTAAATTACATCTTATCCGATGAATTATTTCGTTCATCCATTGACTTCATATTAGATCCATCCATATCCATTGAATTCATCGCATCTTGTTTTAGAATATCACCTGACTTGTTTACTTTGTTAACTATTCTGCTTTTACGTCATTGTTTTGTCATAATCGAACAATTCCTTTGAGATCATTTTCCTTTTACGTTAAAGTTTGAACAATGCCTTGCAGAGTTGCTGAATCAAATGTAACAACGTACGTAACTACATACGTCATCAGTGCGGTAAATGGCAACGAAATTAATAATACGAGTATCTCTGAATTATGCATTGCCTCATGCTCAAAGTATTGTGATATTAAAAAAATGGATTCAGGTACAATTGACCCATTGTTTTCCGTTTTCATTATGTTTTACGGTTTTATCAGTTAAAGAGGGTTAAGTTTTTTTAAATAATATTTATTTGTATTATAGGTACTCAAAATTAAATGAAAACATTTCGCGTTAGTTGAAATATTTCCGATTTGTAATGTTTACGTTCATGATATTATTGGCATGGAGTATGCACGTAGATAAAATTCACTGTGATCAATTCACTTGAATCTGATTTGATTCCAATCTTATACATACGATATGTTATGAAAACAAGTCATTACTGAGATAAGAGATTCTGACTCATTCTGATTCTGACACATACATGACTGTAGCCATCTTCCAGGTCCATCATCAGATCAGCTCCATGTCACAATGATATTGCATTCTCATCCGATTTACATAATGTACGTGCACAGCAATCAGCAACTGGGAAATGGCTCTAATTGAGCTTGCAAGATTTGGACCTAAACAAACAAACACACATGTAGCTACAGTACAGCAGCTGCTATTGAACCGTAACCTGTGAATCCAAAACACTATTGTATCGCAGATATACTTACAGAGTTTTGAACTCTTTTGTCCTAGTTCTCTGGACTTGCTTCTGGCTAGTTGATACCAAATACTAAATAGATTCTAAACATGGAGTAATGTTTGTTCGAACTAAAAAAAAAACAGTTTTTCGTAGTTACAGTATATTGGATTTACAGGGTATAGTTACAAAATGGCAAACGTATTGTTTGAAGCTAATCAAAGTCCAATCGAACCGGATTTTCCATTCGGCTCTTGACCCTCTAAGCTGATATCAATGGATCCAAAAATATGTTTTCCGAACGATAAACTTTTGACCCGATGTTTGTTACTTTGTAATAAATCAGTCGCAAGGTATTTGTGGTATCTTATTTCTATCCATTTTCGCGTAGGTTGTTTCCTACTGTGCAGAATAGGAATAAGAAACGTCTTTATTCTCTACTTATGTATAAAAACTTCTATAACGTGGTAGGTAAGTCGCAAATAGTATGTAAATCAATGTCAAATGCTCAGTTATAATCAGTTCTGGGCATTGACACCAATAGCAACTGGTGGTTGGTACATTATATGCAGCCTCTAACATATCAATTTAGAAAGTCACCAGTCATATTAAATTGCACCAACCTTGTCAGCCTTATAATATACTAGTAGGGCGCGTGGGTGCGCGGCTCGCTAAAGCGAACCGCGTGTTTTCTGTTCACTAAGTAGATCTTCGGTTCTTGATCATCTTTTACCAAGAAACCACTCTTCCATCTTTTATAGTCTCCGAGATAGACACCGACGACATTTGTATGGCCGCCATCTTGAATCCGCCATTTTGGTATTTTTTTTCAGCTCATTGCCAATTGGATGATGTTTCGAGTGATTTTTGTTTGGGCACCCTCAACCTATCTTCAATACCCTGACCGTGCTCCTCACCCGTCTCCGAAATCCTCAATCATCAGTTCCCTCCATATTTTTCATCCAAATGAATTTTTGTCCTCTATACGAAACCATCAGCGGAAAGGAACGTATCAAAGTCTTGCATACATTTTATATTATGAAAAAAAAATCCGCCATCTTGAATTTTTTCTATTCATCACGTAGACCATCGGGTCCTGATCATCTTTTTCCAAGAAACTACTCTTCCATCTTTTATAGTCTTCGAGATAGACACCGACGAAATTTGTATGGCCGCCATCTTGAATCCGCCATTTTGGAGTTTTTTTTCAGCTCTCTGCCAATTAGATGAAGTTTCGAGTGACATTTGTTTGAACACTCCCCACCTATCTTCGATATCCTGGCCGTGCTCCTCACCCGTCTCCGAAATCCTCAACCATCAGTTCTCTCCATATTTTTCCTCCGAATGAATTTTTGTCCTCTCTACGAAACCATCAGAAATTTTGAAAAGGAACCAATTAAAGTCTTGCATATATTTTGTATGGAAAAAAATAAATTCCGCCATCTTGAATTTTTTTTCTATTCATCAAGTAGACCTTCGAGTCCTGATCATCCTTTTCCAAGAAACCACTCTTCCATCCTTTATAGTTTCCGAGATAGACACCGACGAAATTTGTATGGCCGCCATCTTGAATCCGCCATTTTGGAGTTTTTTTTCGGCTCTCTGCCAATTGGATGAGGTTTCGAGTGACATTTGGTTGAACACCCCCCATCTATCTTCGATACCCTGGCCGGTGCTCCTCACCCGTCTCCGAAATCCTCAATCATCAGCTCTCTCCATATTTTTGTTCCGAATGAATTTTTGTCCTCTATAAGAAACTGTGAGTGAAAAAAAATTTTTCCATACAAAATTTTACAGGAGAGGTGATCAATCAGTCAGTCAGTCAGTCAGTGAATCAGCACGAGTAGCTATATATATAGTAACTAGCGTTCACTGAGAAAAAGTTATGTTTAAACAATAATAAGAAAAACTATACGGACTTCCTTACTTGTAACGGGTTTATTTCTAGACACTGAGACTTAAAAGTGAGTCGAGTTAAAAGTCCCCTGAAAAAATATACAGGATACATCGTACGTTTTTTGCTAACTTTGTAGGATTTTTGAGAATCCATAATATACATAGATCCAAAACCTACAAATTGTTTGGACCTCTGGACTTTTTTGACGGAGACTTTTTTGTTTTGCAAGGTATGTGCGAATCTTGAGTTCCAACAACTATTCAACTGGTATTCGCCTAAAGTAGGTATCATATCCCCTAAGTATCGTATTGAGGGTTTAATCGTAGATGTAATGTAATTCTGCATTCATTAGCTACATTTAAAACTACGCTTCCATCAACATCAGCAGCGGATAAAAATATGTATTTAAAATTTCTATTAGACATAGGCTTCTTTTAGGTATCGGTTTTCTATCCTCGGCTTTTCTTGACCGCTCTTTAACAGGCAGTCCGCTCTCATACTTTTCTCTGCTCGGTTAAAGAAGTTCAACGTCAAATCTCGGGAGTATGTTCTTGCCTCATCGAAGCCGGCATGCACGAGGCTAGTGAACGGGTCCCGATAACGATAGGGACGACTACGTCAGATCACGCCACTGCATTATCGCCCACTAATCACCGCCGCCGGCGAACCTTGACACATACTTGTGTTCAATGACTAACACTGGCGGCTGTATCTTGCGAAGTTAATTATAGGTACTGTGATTTGATAAGCTTAACACAAGATGTCTTTGATTTTGTGATGAGGGAGACCATTTTTTTTTTATTACATGATACCTAGCCTTGACTGGGATCTCATCTGTTGGCCAGTGACAATGTAATCTAAGATGGTAGCGGGCGAACTTGGAAGGGGTAGGATAGTGCACATTCAACTCATACCCCTAATCAGTTTCTAAACGCCATCGTACAGGAACGCTAAATCGCTTAGCAGCACGTCTTTGACAAAAGCCGAACCAGACAAAAAACCGAAATAGAGAATGAGTGGCAGCTTAAAATTCTCTACGTAGCTCCAGCACATTCTGACGTAACCCATTGGTATCTCACTCACTGGTCTTCATACCAATAGAAAAATCTCGTATCCAAAACCCCATATTTTTCTCCACAACGCAGATTTCTTCATACTGTTTTAGCCTAGTGAAATTAACGAAGTCAATTTTATCATGGCCATAGATTAAGGAATAAAGGAGATAATATGGTTGTAATACCTGGTGTTTGATCACAGCATACCTACCTACCGCTAATAAACTTTCGCATTTGTTTTAGGTGTATTAAGGAGTCTACCATGCCTATTTTTAGTTTTAGCATTTCCAAATCGAGTTTTTCTATTTAACCTTGAGGCTTCAAACGACAAAAACCGTGACGAAATCGATCGGTAAAATTAAATTGGTGTGACGTTACGTATTTATAAATAAATAATTAAAGGAATAAACGGTGACTTTTCAGTATTGTACCTTCGAATTGTTTTATTTCGCAGCTTTGTCTCGCCTACGAGATTTTTGTAGTCGACAATTACTGATACAACATCTTTCAACATGGATTTGTTTGATATTTTTATGATGCTAATCCATTTCAAGTTGTCCTGTCAATTATATTAAACTAGCTGGTGCCCGCGATTTCGTCTGCGTGAATTTAGTTAATTTTCCGGAATAAAAAGTATGTCACTTTCCAGGTCCTCAACACAAAAACAAACCCATGCAAAAAATCGCGTCGATCCGTAGCTCTGTTGTAGCGTTATTGAAAGACAAACCAACAAACAAACATACTTTCGCGTTTATAATATTAGTTAGGGTTCATTTCTTGGGCTGCAATCATCTAAATATATAAAAGGCAAAGGTGACTGACTGACTGACTGACTGACTGACTGACTGACTGACTGATCTATCAACGCACAGCTCTAACCACTGGACCGATTGAGCTGAAATTTGGTACACAGGTAGCTGTTAGGACGTAGACATGCGCTAAGAAAGGATTTTGGAAAATTTCAACCCCAAGAGGGTTAAATAGGGGTTTAAAAAATCGAACCTAATGTGAGCGAAGCCGCGGGTTAAAGCTAGTCATTAATGCATGCCCTAAATAAAATGCATGCCCTATACTACCGATTTCCTTTCAATCGACTCTAATTATATTGTGGACACAAAAGACCACTCCCTCCCCGGTTATTACGTCATAGTAATCCCCAGTAGGTTAACATTGTTAATTATTAAACTCATTTACATTAGTTACTGATAAACCTTCAAATGTCCCAAATTCTTTATCTGTTCTCATTCAATTACTACGCCTAATGAGTATGACTTCATTAACTATGAATGAGTCAAGCTCAGAGGCGTAACTGTAGGGTGGCATGACGGCAAAATGCCACGGGCCCCCAGCCGGCAGGGGCCCCCGATCAGAGAGGGCCGGAAGCACAAGATGATCATAACATTTATTGCCATTCCTGTGACTACGGCTAGTGCCGAGCGATCATTTTCAAAATTAAAATTGATATAAACTAAACTCTTTGGGACAAGAAGAAAGGTTACGCACAGTGGTAGATTTATCAAATGGCTGATTTGACTGGAGCCTAGAGCATCAGATTTTAGGGGCGGCGAATTTGGGGCCAAAATTTTTATTTATGTCTTACAGAAATTAAAACGATACATATTTGTAATACCTAAATGTCATTAGGTCCACAAACACATTTTAAAATAACCCCAATAACAATTACTAAATAGTTGGTAGGGCCGACCGGCGCATACAAACGCAAGGTCTCAAGCGCCAAAAGTATAGGACTAGATATGGCGCAGTGCAGAATAAAAAATTTCGCGCTCACTTCGTTCGTGAAAATGTCACTTTTCTGTTGCTACTGTAGATGCCAAGAATAGACTACTAAGTGCCGTAATGCAATCATAAAAAATTTCGCGCTAGCTTCGCTCGCGAAAATGTCACTTTTATGTTGCTATTGTAGGTGCCAAGAATGGACTACTAAGTGCCGTAATGCAATCATAAAAAATTTCGCGCTAGCTTCGCTCGCGAAAATGTCACATTTATGTTGCTATTGTAGGTGCCAAGAATGAACTACTAAGTACCGTAATGCAATCATAAAAAATTTCGCGCTCGCATCGCTCGCGAAAATGTCGCTTTTATGTTGCTATTGTAGGTGCCAAGAATGAACTACTAAGTGCCGTAATGCAATCATAAAAAATTTCGCGCTCGCTTCGCTCGCGAAAATGTCGCTTTTATGTTGCTATTGTAGGTACCAAGAATGGACTACTAAGTGCCATAATGCAATCATAAAAAATTTCGCGCTCGCTTCGCTCGCGAAAATGTCGCTTTTACGTTGCTATTGTAGGTGCTAAGAATGGACTACTAAGTGCCGTAATGTAATCATAAATACAATACGCTCAAAATTAAAGGTTATTAGAAAATCAAGTAATTGTAATTGCGTTTGTATGTACCTACTTCACGTAGTGATTTATGAAAAAATAAAAAATACTATCTCATTGGGTGAGCTTCTTTATATTGGGCGAGGGAGGGCCCCATCCGATGAATTTGCCACGGGCCTCAAACGGTATAGTTACGCCTCTGGTCAAGCTACTAAATAAGAGAGATCCTTGGGTTCAAAAATACAAAGCGATCACAGTCCATAGACTGTGGGCGTAACTTGAAGTTTCCTTATCATATGAATCGCTATCGTTGGCATGATACGATTGCAGACGTAGACGTACACAAAACTTGTCTACGTTAACGTCTCCTATCACCAGTCTTTACCTGAATGACTTTGCACATGTTTTGTACCGTAAGAGAGATTGTCACATATTAGGTGTTTACTTTTTCCCATCCTTTACGTAGATTAGTTTTCTGTTGATGCCACGATTCTGCTAACCCCCTAGTGACAAGCCAGATATTTTATTATTATTGAAGACTAAAGCCCGGTGCGGTTACTTTTATTTAAACACTATCTTCTTAGAATATTTAATCAACTGCTCTAAAGTTTTAGCCATAGTCTAGTTTAAACTGAGACATAGCAAAAAACATAAACCGCTGACGTCATGACTCGTGAATATTATCTGCAGCTGTTGATGTAATGCATTACATCGCAATTTTTCCCTTAGTCATTTTCCTTCTAATATCCAGGAAATAAACTGTTTTTTCCTGATGTTACATCATTTTTGCACCGGTGGGACTTTTATTAGATTTTTTACATAGGTATAGAAACAGGTTTATTGGGCTGAAGCATTTCGTTACACATACTTTACGAATATTCTATAAAGGAGCAATTTAAAGTGACACTACTGTAAGATTAATTAATATCATCGATGATTAGTATGTATAAGACGGCCTTCTCGGTACTAAGTAGCGTAGTCTACCTTTCTTTTAAATTATTTTTGTTGCTAGAATCTAATGTACATATCTATAGACTGTTAACGAACATAGGTAATAATCACCAAATCAAATAATATCTAAAATACAAGATGATGATGATGATGATGAAAATGAGAAGATAAAGTCTGCTCTACTGCCGCTTCAATCATAGAATAGTAGATTGCATCAATCAAAACTTGACACCGCAAACTGCGTCGATTCCGTAAACAGTCTGCTGGCGTGTCGCTGCAATGCACTAGGTACTTAGAAAAATCTGTGGTATGCCATATGGTAGATAACAATGTGTCGATTCTCAAAAAATGATTGCATCAGTGTAGCGGTTGATTGGTTGTAGCCTTTGATTGGTTGAATTTATGGCGTTCTTACTGCATCAATGCATTTTAACCAATAGCGGGAGAATACCAGCCCATCAGGGGTCATTGCGATCATTTCACTGATGCAATCATTTTTAGAGAATCGACACACTGGATAACATCTCGCATGATGCCGCATAGCATCGTGACAAAATTACCACCAAGTAGTGTCACTTTAAAATGGTGTCAATTTCGTCACGATACAATTTATTGCCACTTGCGACGTCGCATCAATCTTGCGGAAGTAAATTGTAGGTTTGCTGTACAGCGTAGACATTTAAAACCCTTATACAGAAGCCTTTTCGAGAAGTTAAAAATTCGTTTTTTTTATTTTTCAGTCCCTGCAGTCTCCCGCCCCGTACAGCGACGACCCCATCGCGACAGCAGAGCGGGATCGATGCTCGTACGGGCGCATCCCGCGCGCGGCGGCGCTGGCCGGCTCCGCGCACCGCCGGGTGCGGGTCTACTCGGACGGCATCTACGACATGTTCCACCAGGGGCATGCGCGCCAGCTGCAGCAGGCGAAGACCGTATTTCCTAATGTCTACTTAATTGTCGGAGGTGAGTTTGGCCTTTACGTATATTTCGCTTGCAACTTCGTCCGCGTCGAGTTAGGGTATCTTTTATCATGAACAACCCATTAACAGTGTGCGGAATGCCAGAAAAAAATCTCCGCGATAGATGAAATAAAACATACCCGAAACCTCGTATGAAATGCAACAAATGCTTGTGTAGTAAGCGCCAAATACGTCATGTATTTCTAATAACTCGTAAGATATTCATTTTTTTTTTAAATGGCTGTATCAAATTTAAATCTGAAGACTTATCATTACACGCGCTCTTAACGCCCCACTACTGAGTGCGTCTTCACTCAGAGAAGGTTTATAGGCTTCGAGTTACATGCCATAGTCCACCACGCAAGCCTAATGCAAATTCGTAGACTTGCATTAGGCCTGCAACCTTTGAGAACATATACCGAAGTCTTAGGTAAGAGATACTACCATTGTAGTATCTCTTACCTAAGACTTCGATCGCTAAGTTTGTTTTTTCGGAATAAAGAGGATAAAAACTAAAAAACAGTTTTTGACAAAAAACACACACACAAATGTGTGTGTTTTTTGTTAAAAACTGAGTAACTACCAGTGGCGTAACTATACCGATTGAGGCCCGTGGCAAATTCATCGGATGGGGCCCTCCCTCCCCCAATATAAAGAAGCTCAACCAATGAGATAGGCCCTTCAGGCTGGGGGCCCGTGGCATTTTGCCGTCTTGCCACCCTATAGTTACGCCACTGGTAACTACGTAACTAAAAGCCTCTCCAGTTTCTAATACAATATTATCTTTTATATTTATTTACACTTTTACTTTATCGCGTAAAATTTGATATAATTTAATTTTTAGTTGATAAAAACTGATAACAAAATTTATCATTTATCATTACGATTACCGTGAGCATTACGCAAATTTTATCACTACGGATAATAAACTTGTCAACCGTTAGTGTGGTTGTAACATTTTCAACATACCTAGGTGGTATCTTGAAATTGATAACAATTTTCTTTCCATAAAACGTTCAACGTGAATAATAATCTATGTTACTGTTTCCTGCTTAGTCATAACGTGGCTGGCCTAAAGATTCATTGCTTTACTACTGCATTTACTATTCATTTAATTTTGATCTATCTTTTACTGTTTGCAAGATTGAAATTGTTATCGTGAACTCATTTACCTTTTATATTTGGCAATCTATGTATGTTTGTATTTACGTATATCCCACCGTAGCGCCTAAACTACTGTGTCGATTTTGCTAAATGAGGTCTCAATCGATTCGTTATGTTGAGTGGCATGCAATCAATCAATATGCGGATATTACATCCAATTTTCTGTAGTCGGGTTATTTCAAAAAACAATATTGTTAATTTTAACTGCATTGAAATTGATCTGCAAAAAAAATGCCGAGATGATATGACAATCTACCATAGTTACATGTTATGTAATAACAAAATCTAGGCTAGCAGTCTTGGCACGAGTACCTACTTTAAAAGTGATATGGACCAGCTATATTAAAATTATTAGTTTACTAGCGGACCCGACAGACGTTGTCCTGTCTTAACTATGAATATTGAAACTCTGACGAAATTGGCAGCACGCATTCTGTCAATGTTATGTCAAACGCCATAAGGTTACATCAAAAAGTTTGAATTGTAAAAGCGGTTACATTAGAAATAAATTAATATGGTGGTTAAGTTTTCTTAAATTTTCTAATTTTTCGCGCAATTTTCTTAATTTTTTCTTTTATAAGAACCTTCTCCTGACAATAACAAACACAACAAAAAAAGAATTAGCGAAATCGGTCCAGTCGTTCACGCGTGATGCGATTACCAAGGAAATAGGGATTCATTTTTAGGGTTCCGAAAAAAACTTCGGAACCCTTATAGGATCACTTCGTTGTCCGTCTGTCTGTCAGTGTGTCACCACCGTTTTTCTCGAAAACGGCTTATGATCCGAAGTCGAAATTTATACTGAATATAAAGTTCAATGGTCTCGTAGTGTTTTAAGAATATCAAGCTTATAGCTTAACTCAGTGAAAAGTTACAGCTTTAAAACCACGGCTTTCTCATTATTAAAACAAATTAAGGGACATCTTCCAAAAATCGTTTTTTTCCATACCTAATTCTTAGTTTCATAGTAAGTGCCGTTATATTTTACAAACACCAGCTTTAAAGTCTTACAAACGACGAACATATTGATATCTCTAAACATAGTAAGAGTAACTTAAACAGCTAAAAACCAAATAAAAACCTACCACTTACTATGACTTTTAAAGTACTGTAACTGGAGTAAAGTATCTGAAGCTAAAACACACTATCAGATGCATCGACTGAGAGCCGCGACAGATAAGGTTTCACAGTCGTTTGAGATCAGCAGGCCCAGATTTCTATCGGACGTCCGAAGACTCAAGAATGGCCCAAGGTTACGTCCGCGACTACGTCCGATTGTGTGCACAATTCAATGTACATTCACTATCCAGCCGCGGTTGACGCGTCGGATCGTTTGTTCTAAGCCTAACTTTTTAATGCGTCACATCACAGAACTGTCACAACTTTTGTAGACTGACCTCTATAATTACTCTATGATTTGTAGAATAGACCAGGTATGTAATAGAATCTGCAATGGCATATACATTAAGAAAAATATTTTTTATCTATTACCTATCTCTTTAATTAATTTATGCCGTCATATTTTGTATTCACATCACACTATATCACATATCACACTAATTCATATTATAAAGCCGAATGTTTGTATATGTATGTGTGTGTGTATGTTTATTACTCTTATTACTCCTTCACGCCACAACGAATTAACCGATTTGGCTGAAATTTGGAATGGAGATAGCTAATACCCAGGATTAAAACATAGGCAACATTTTATCCCTAAAAATTACAGAGTTCCCATGGGAATTGAAAAATCTTGATCCACGCGGCCGAAGTCGCGGGCATCGTCTAGTACCTAATAAATTTACCTTCATTTTTTTGTAGAATAGGTAGATATGTAATAGAATCTGCTATGGCATTTACAATCCAGTGTTAATCATATATTAAAAATAGAGGTCAACGCAGTCTTATAACCCAGTTGTCAAAAACTGTCATGTCTTATTAAATAATGTTTGAATTGAATTGTTAAAATATTTCGAATGTTCATATAACGATAGGAATTAGGAAATGAGTTTTTGAAAGATGTAACAGTGTTAATGAGAGAAGGATACGTCTATATTTAAAGATGCGAAGAGGTGGTTAGCTAAGGGAAACATCAAGAGTAAAGTGGAATCTTTGGTGGAACATGTCGGAAAGCCATTAATTAAGCAGGAGGTTGACCAGTGCATAGATAACTACCATCCAGTCCAAGTTAAAGCGGCACCTCAGCAGCTCAAGAGCTTGTTAAAAGATGAAGTGTCCATAGCACAGCGGCCGAAATTATTGAAGCAAGGCAATACATTCGTTAAAAAGAAAGATAGCATCGGAGCAAGTAAGGAGATAAAAGAACAGTCGAAGTACAAGAATAGATAGATAGATAGATAGATAAAAACTTTATTGCACACAAGAAAGAAACAAAAATAAATAAAACTTAAAACTACGCATGCAAAGGCGGCCTTATTGCTACAAAGCAATCTCTACCAGGCAACCATTGGTGATAGGAGTGAAATGATGTGTGAGGGTAGTATGGTGCAACATTATCTAAGCAATATACATATTTACACTACATAACAAATAACATAACAAATACTATAATATCTATTTGAACAAATAAAATAAAATAATACATACATACCTATATATATATACATATATATCTATACGAAATAGCGATAAATATATAGTTTAATTACCATGGCATCTGGATATTAATACCTGTTTCAGGCGATTTTTAAAAATATTTAAGGATGGTGAGCTTCGGACGTTATTCGGCAGGGAGTTCCACAACTCCACAGCATATGCTGAGAATGACTTGCCATAAAAATTAGTATTTCTATGAGGAACTTTGAGCTTGTTGTCTAGGCATGAGCGAAGTAGCATGGGACGATCGATGGAAGCAAGAAAGGTGAAACGTTCTTTGAGATAACCAGGAGTATGCGGACTATAGAGGATAGAGAAAAGAGAGAATAATTACTCAGTGGATGGAGATGAACTCTGCAAGTATCCAGGACAATCGTTGGTCATACCCAAGCAATTGGAAAAAGAAATAAACCATAGCAATGGACATTTTTTAAAGAAGAAGAAGAATTGGAAATATGTATAAGACGCATGGCTCAGCTGACCATATTATGAAAAAAAATCAGAGTCAAATAGTCGATAGAGATAGTAATAGTAGGTAAATAGTACTGTAAAGTAATAATGAAGGTGACTGTGTTGAATGAATGTTTGTGTATTAATATAGTTAAGTAGATGTATGTAGTTAGCTTTGTCAACAGCACCGCCAAGTATATTGTATATATACTAGGTTATGTGTTACACTGATAATATGTTTGTACATGATTTTGTTATTACCAACTTAAGAACACACAGTGAACTCAAAGTGAACTTATAGTGAACTTGTTAGAATAAACTAAGGACAGTTATTGGACTGTAAATTAGATAATATAGAAATCCCTACTAATATTATAAATGCGAAAGTGTGTTTGTTGGTTTGTTGGTTTGTCCTTCAATCACGCAGCAACAGAGTAACGGCTTGCTGTGATTTTTTGCATAGGGGTAATTTACGAGCCGGAGAGTGACATAGGCTACTTTTTATCCCGAAAAATCAAAGAGTTCCCGCAGGATTTAAAAAACTAAATCTACGCGGACGAAGTCGCGGGTATCAGCTAGTTAATAATAAGTTTAAGTAATATTACTTATTAGCCCACAGGCTAGATGGTAGTATAAAATAAAGCCACCGTTACATGGTGCTTTATGGTAGGAAAAAAAAAAACCAACTTAAGTATACCTATGGTTTTTTAAATTCGAGATCATTCAAATTTTATTTTATTTTGTAAAAGAAATATTAATTATAATAATTTGTGACCATGTATACTTACTAGTGTTTAGATTCCTTATACATAAGATGTCATTCTATATTGGTTAACTTAAGATGTATTACTGTTACATTATACACTATTACATACTTAATGTATGAAAACTGTATTATTTAACTTAAGGTGTGTTAGTGTTGAGAAGGTATGAAGTATGCGCGGAAGTATGAATATGGTAAAGATGTATGAACGGAGAAGGTATGTCTGGGGACAGACATAGTTGCAGGATGACCGAATGTGGGAAACGGAATGTAAGTGTATGACAGGGATGGATGTATGCGATAGAGAGAGTGGGAAGATATGGAGATAAAAAAGATTGGCAAGATGGCATACGGAGTTAAGACATGCTAAGGAGTGCTAAAAGTAGTTTAAATAAAAGAAGTTAATATATATTTAGTGTTTTTACTTTGAGCTATTCCCACATTTATTAGAACATATGATATTATTACTTGCTTGTTCAGACATGAAAAGGGTCACAAAGAAAATTCTGTCAAACATAGAGAATCTTTTGATTGACTATCTCGAATGCTTTAAAGACAGCTTAGACTTAGTTTTACAAGTTATACATTGCATTATGGAAGTAACTCAAAGAGACAAATAATGGGATGAAACATGGAGATTGGGAACTGTGAGAAAACTACACAACCCCATTGAGTTTGGGCTTGTTTGATTCATCTTGACAAGTATTCTAGTCCTAGACGATATGCAGGGTCTGATGATGAGACCGGAAGGCGTCTATAGGAACTTCAATAACACTGCGCACTTAAGCTGTCATCTAGTAGGTACCTAATTAATACAATGGTCAAGAGTTTCGGAACCCTCAGTGCGCGAGTATGACTCGCACTTGACCGGTTATTATATATATAAAGATACTCTCTAACAGAAATACGACCTCCCATGGCGCTTTGGTTTCATAAGTGAGAATTCCCAGGTTTGTTTCTTAACAAGGGCAATTTGAGCCCTACCAAGTGAGCTCGATTTAGATCATAGACGGAATTGTATGTTGTTGTCGGTAATTATATTAATTACTTACTTACTTAGCATAGAATAGATAATTATATAGGTCCCACCACTACCACAAGGTAGGATCGCAGTCAAGGGCTGACTTGTAGAAGAAAAAATCCCTTGCAACTATGAGAAGTGTGCGAGGTATATCGCAAGCTTTAACATTTTCTTATGTTAATGAATATAAAAGGACAATGCTGCTATTGTTTATAAGGTTACAAGTGCACTGAACCAGTTTTTCAGAACTCGCTTCTGAATAGTCTACGTTTTCAAAAGGCTTATTTGCAGAGAACATAATTTTTAAGTGCAAAGAAAATTTTCAAATCCTGCTGTAGTTACAGTTTATTTTCTTTTCCATAAAACATTCTTACAATCTTGGATTTTATACATCTTCCTGCTGGATAATATCAGACAGCTTTGTGATTTCCTCTTAATTTAAGCCCCTTACTAGTGAAATATCTTGATTTATTTCTGTTCAAATACAAAGCCATTGTTAGATTGTGATTTCGGTCCTTTATAAAATGAGTAAAGCTCGAAAATAGTGAAAGAGAAAAGTCATGTCAGTTTTAAGATCTTTTTTAACTACCTTAATGATATTTCTTAGAAACTCAAGTTTTATGATTAGGTAACTATGAGAATAATATCTTAACTCGATAATTGAGATATTATTCTATGTGCCGATAATCCGATTATCGGCACATTTATTCTCATTATAATTATTGTAATATGATATTTTAATCATAAATATTTATTTAACATATGTCATGAATATTCAGTCAGTTATCGATCTTTGGACCCATCGATCGTACGATGTTTATGACGTGGACGAGCGACGCCTAAGTTGTGTCGAAGACGTTGATACTTGCTACATATTTTATGTTATTCCTACCTACGTTCGGTAGACTTCGACGTCGGCAATAAACAGTTTGTCATCGTGATTGTAATTGACCTAATTTTATAACCGACTTCCAAAAAGGAGGAGGTTTCGGTATTCGGCCGGTTACTTTTTTTTTAAATAAATCATTGATATAAATAAATTTACTGTTGTATAAAAGAGTCTCGATAGTAAAATTCCTACGTTAATGCAGTTTCGCATGCCATAGAACTGATAAGTCATGGTAATCCACAGTGGTTTCGCGATTTTTATTAGCAGTGCAATAATCAAGTTAGAAGCTGTCATAGCCGTATAGAGTTAGGACTGCGGTCTCCCACGGTCCCTCCTGCGGGGGTCGCGGGTTCGATACCGGGCACGCAAATCTGAATTTTCCAAGTTATATGCGTTCAAGCAATTAAATATGATAATGATGAAACCTGCACGCCTGACACTTTTCCATAATGTTCTCTAACGTGTGTGAAGTCTACTACCTAACTTGCATTGGGCCCTTGTGGTGGACTATGACCTATATCCCTTCTCTGAGAGGGTCTCTAAATGAATTATTTTCGTAGTTATCTAATACCTTCAAATAAGGTTCAAGTTACAACCTTGTACATAATATCATACCTATTACCCATCGAAACGAAACGCTGGACGACCCTGAGGATTTAACTTTAGACCTTCTTGCCTACTCTTCTACTGCATGCCTAATGATAGTATTGTTAATTCCGTACTTTTATAAAAACGAAGGATACTTTTGAACGTTAAATTCAAGCCTGTAGCAGACCTCTGCGAAATAGCGAATTTAATATAAAACTAACTTTGGCCCGCGACTTCGTCTTGGAGTTAGGTTTTTAAAAATTCCGCGGGAACCCTGTTTTCCAGGATAAAAGGTAGCCTATGTCACTCTCCAAGTCAGCAACTGTACCTAAGCAAAAGTCCGTTGCTGCGTGATTCAAGGACAAACCAACAGAAAAATTCAATATCATTTTCATGTAGGCCAACTTGTGGCTCTTATGACAAGGTAAGACTACCACCAGTTGGGAAAGCAGATTCTGTTGAGAAAAGCCGGCAAGAAACTCAGCAGTTGCTGTTTTCAAAACATTATATCGTCTTGTTTTATAGTTAGGTATCTACTCTTATAATGAGTATGTTATCATGCGTTAATAAATAATCTTTTATTTGTACAATTATCTCATTCACCTGCGTAAATAAGATACGCGTACTTGCATAACATGAAAAGTCTACTGAAATTCTATATATTGTATAACTCTATGTATGTATGTCTATCCCTACGAGATCAAATCAAACTCAGCGAGTTTCGAAACTCAAGTGGAATTGACCGGGGCAAAGCTTTCTTGGCTTATATATAATTTTTTAAGCATACTTGTAGTATTATATAGCATTTTTTATTCAATCTCTATCATTTTGATAGACACCACAAAGCACATTGAAACGTGTTAATCGAGTCTGCAATCTTATCACTATCGCATCAAAACACGTGTTTTTTTCATCCAATGTTACGATTTCCCGGAAACTAAACTTTGCCTTGAATATGGATTGGTAGATATAAGCTGGGCAAGGTCCTTTACGTAATTAATTTACCATCACCTCACTACAGATTGTAATTTATGTTCGTTAAAATGTTAAAAGCTTAATACCTATAAAAAGTATGAAGTGCTTTTAATGTTGTAGTAAGTTCCTCGTAAAGAATACAAAATTTATTTAATACTAGCAGCTTCATGCGACTTCGCCTTATGTTTTAAAAACAATCTCGTGGGAGTTCTAGAAGAAATTCTATAAAACAATAGACCATTTTCTCAGAAGTGCTTAATATAAAGCTGTGCAAGATTCTTCAGTTGGATAAAAAAGAGATAAGTAATGGTAAAGCGGTCAATGCTCTAAAACTAGGTTGCCCTATTTTGTAGGAAAAATGTTGTTTCATATTTCCCAAATAGGTACATGACATGAAATCTAATGTCCTACCTTACTTCAACCAATGTAGGAAGTAATTTGGGTTAATCACACTAATATTATAGGTATCTATCTGATTGACATGTATAGCAAATTATGTAGATATTTCAGAGCATGCGATTCATTTGTATCTCATTAACTAATGTTCTCCTTTGTGGGTCTCGTAACAGTCATAGAGCATTGCATATTCGTAGATTGCAACCCATAGATTGCATACCGCAACCATGTATGCAGTTGTGGTGGCTTCTATACAGTCTGTTTCAAATGAACTCTTCATACTTAATAAAATAATATCGTGAATCGTTTTTGTTAGCTCATTTTATTTCTCAAATTAATTGGATTTTAGTGTTTCGACGAAACCCATTAAGTTTACAGAGTTTTTGTAAAAGTTTACTTGTAAAAGTAACTGCAACCTAAATATAACAATATTCTAATGTAAAAGTCATGTTTCTTTATAGTTTCTAAGCTACGACTTACAAATGTTTGAATGAATTCTTACTATAATATAATAAATGCGAAAGAGTGTGCATTTGTTGGTTTTTCCTTCAATCACGCAGCAAAGGAACAACGGATCGACATGATTTTTTGTATGGGTATTGTCGAGGACTTGGAGAGTGATATGAGTACTTTTACACCGCAAATCAGAGGGTTCCCGCGGGACTTTTAAAAACCTATTGCGGACGATATCTATTCTTGAAGAAAGAAGAAAGTAGTCTGTAAATGAACTTATTAAAGCCTTTAAAATAACTAATTAACCGAATTATAGCTAGAATTTTTAAAATAAATGTTGCCTGTTGTAAGTGTCCTTTCTGAGAACCTTTTTTCTTTATTTTCAGTCTGCAGCGACAGTCTAACACACAGCCGCAAAGGGCGAACAGTTATGACCGAAGACGAAAGGTACGAAGCCGTCCGGCATTGCAGATATGTCGACGAGGTAAATACAGTGTCATAGATAATGATAATGTCATTTTCTCCTCACTAGCTCAAAAAGGGCGCTCTTGCTGTCTAAAACCAGTGAGCAAAAGTCGTTTTGCTCACTCAATGAGAAAAAGTCTTGTCTCAAAAAAAGTTCAACACTTTTTCTCATTGAGTGAGAAAAAATTACTTTTGCTCATTGGTTTGAGACGGCAAAGGCGCCTTTTTTAAACTTTTTATTTATTTATTCTGTACTGTAATCTTAAAAACTAACCACTACTACTAGTGAGGTGAAAAGTTGTATGTATCAGACGATAGCAAAGTTTTTGTTTCTTATGCCTTGAATCCCTCACTACACTCAGGATTCTAACTTAGAATCCTTCACCCACTCGGGATTCAAAATAGGCACTCGCAACGAAAATGAACTTTGCTATCTTGTTGAACAAATAACTATTGTGTTGCTCGAAATCAGTCTTGGTCTTGTTTTTGCATTTTTGTAAGACTAAGATCAAAACCGCCTTTTTATTGCAAGTAGCCACCACAGACGCTCTTTGTTACTATTAGAGCCTCCCTCTGCCAGCGCGCTCGAACAAATCTAAAACGAAAAAGAAAAAAGATTTAAGTTAATTTTATTGATTTGTTTGGACTTTAATATGTCTATGATAAGCTCAAAATGTATTGTAAAAGTATACAATTTTTCTTAAGCTTGATAAAGATGTGTCAATTTTACCAACGCAGTGTAAGTTTTAACCGAGGAAAAAAGTTCACGTTATGGCAGTTTTTGTATTGAAAATCTGCCAAAACGTCAATTTTATTCGTCGGTTTAGTGTTATACGGCGATGATGAAATTGGCAGTTAGCACATAAGTAACGAAAATCGTCGAACTCTCTCAGCTGAGAGGCTAATTTTAGCGGTCAACAACGTCATTCTAAATTTAACAGCGGGTCAGTAACGAAAGATTTACTAACCCAATGGCCTTTTTCTATTACGATACAGTTTCTTCTCCTTTAAAATAGCTGGCCAAGAAATCTTATGCTTTACGCTCAATTGGGTATTTTACTGTTATCGAAATGTGGATATTCATTAATTACAATCGAAAATGTAACATGCAAGAACAACATTTGTAAAAACAGACAATAAATCGGTCAAAAAACAAATAAGTTACAAGCTGTTTTTATGCGACTGTATCCGTTTCTTTCTAACACGATATTTTGTATAGAAAGTGTAAGGAGCTACTGAATTTGTGACGCCACATGTCAGTAAAACTCTCTCTGTCTAACAGGATACTTTAAAGCTCTATATTTTCGAGACTAGTTAAGATATTAAAAAAATAAAAATGACATTGTGTTTTTATATTAAGGACGGGATTTCGCAAAGAGTAGGTATAAAAACGCACTTCTACACATGCACCGTTCACACGCACACACAGGCGCGGGCGAGCTGCGTTAAAAATGAGTGAATTAACTTGTTTTGATACTTGGATATAAATTGTTTATGTTTTATTTTTTTATTTTTTATTTTCGTCCGGACTTGCTGTACACTAAGTTAGACTTAGATTTAGTCTTAGTCTTAGACTTAGATTTAGACTTTTTTAAGCCACTGGGAAATGCATTAGACTAAGACTAAGTCTCTTTAAGTCTAAGCCTAAGTCTAACACTAAGACTAAGACTTAGACTTAGACTTAGACTAAGTCTCTTTAAGTCTGAGTCTAAGTCTAAGCTAAGTCTAAGTCTAACACTAAGACTAAGATATAGACTTAGACTTAGTATTAGTCTAAGACTTAGTCTTAGTGTTAGACTTAGGCTTAGATTTGAACTCAGACTTAGTCTAAGTCTAAGTTTAATTCTAAATCTAAGTCTAAGTTGAGCAAACCAAATTGATAATATATTTTGAAAAGAAGAAACCAAGTACTAGGTACCTATGGTACCTTCAATATAATAGCATTATTTTATTATTTGATAGAATTTCGAAATTTCTTGCAAAGTTACATTCCCCGAATGTAGTACTGACCTGCATGTATACCTCGAAAACTTCTATTGGAACTCCTAGATCTTTAGAGTTAGTTGTATTGAGTTTGGGCTCGTTTTGTAAGTTATGATGAGATCTTACCACTGGCCTTATTGGAGTGACCTGATGGTATACTTCGAAGACTACTACTGGATCTTCTAGACAGCTACAGCTAGTTATATCGAGTTTGGGCTCGTTTTGTAAGTAATGATGAGATCTTACCACTGGACTTGTTGGAGTGACTTGGTGGTATACCTCGAAGACTTCTATTGGAACTCCTAGATCTTTACAGCTAGTTATATCGAGTTTGGGCTCGTTTTGTAAGTTAGGATGAGATCTTACCACTGGACTTGTTGGAGGGACCTGATGGTATACTTCGAAGACTACTACTGGATCTTCTAGACGGCTACAGCTAGTTATATCGAGTTTGGGCTCGTTTTGTAAGTAATGATGAGATCTTACCACTGGACTTGTTGGAGTGACCTGATGGTATACTTCGAAGACTACTACTGGATCTTCTAGACAGCTACAGCTAGTTATATCGAGTTTGGGCTCGTTTTGTAAGTAATGATGAGATCTTACCACTGGACTTGTTGGAGTGACCTGATGGTATACTTCGAAGACTATACTACTGGATCTTCTAGACAGCTACAGCTAGTTATATCGAGGTTGGGCTCGTTTTGTAAGTAATGATGAGATCTTACCACTGGACTTGTTGGAGTGACTTGGTGGTATACCTCGAAGACTTCTATTGGAACTCCTAGATCTTTACAGCTAGTTATATCGAGTTTGGGCTCGTTTTGTAAGTAATGATGAGATCTTACCACTGGACTTGTTGGAGTGACTTGGTGATATACCTCGAAGACTTCTATTGGAACTCCTAGATCTTTACAGCTAGTTATATCGAGTTTGGGCTCGTTTTGTAAGTTATGATGAGATCTTACCACTGGACTTCTTGGAGTGACCTGATGGTATACTTCAAAGACTATTACTGGATCTTCTAGACGGCTACAGCTAGTTATATCGAGTTTGGGCTCGTTTTGTAAGTAATGATGAGATCTTACCACTGGACTTGTTGGAGTGACCTGATGGTATATCTCGAAGACTTCTATTGGAACTCCAAGATCTAATCTTCATAACTTACAAAACGAGCCCAAACTCAATACAACTAACTCTAAAGATCTAGGAGTTCCAATAGAAGTCTTCGAGGTATACCATCAGGTCACTCCAACAAGTCCAGTGGTAAGATCTCATCATAACTTACAAAACGAGCCCAAACTCGATATAACTAGCTGTAAAGATCTAGGAGTTCCAATAGAAGTCTTCGAGGTATACCACCAAGTCACTCCAACAAGTCCAGTGGTAAGATCTCATCGTTACTTACAAAACGAGCCCAAATTCGATATAACTAGCTGTAGCCGTCTAGAAGATCCAGTAGTAGTCTTCGAAGTATACCATCAGGTCACTACAACAAGTCCAGTGGTAAGATCTCATCGTTACTTACAAAACGAGCCCAAATTCGATATAACTAGCTGTAGCCGTCTAGAAGATCCAGTAGTAGTCTTCGAAGTATACCATCAGGTCACTCCAACAAGTCCAGTGGTAAGATCTCATCATTACTTACAAAACGAGCCCAAACTCGATATAACTAGCTGTAGCCGTCTAGAAGATCCAGTAGTAGTCTTGGAAGTATACCATCAGGTCACTCCAACAAGTCTAGTGGTAAGATCTCATCATTACTTACAAAACGAGCCCAAACTCGATATAACTAGCTGTAGCCGTCTAGAAGATCCAGTAGTAGTCTTCGAAGTATACCATCAGGTCACTCCAACAAGTCCAGTGGTAAGATCTCATCATTACTTACAAAACGAGCCCAAACTCGATATAACTAGCTGTAGCCGTCTAGAAGATCCAGTAGTAGTCTTCGAAGTATACCATCAGGTCACTCCAACAAGTCCAGTGGTAAGATCTCATCATTAGTTACAAAACGAGCCCAAACTCGCTATAACTAGCTGTAGCCGTCTAGAAGATCCAGTAGTAGTCTTCGCAGTATACCATCAGGTCACTCCAACAAGTCCAGTGGTAAGATCTCATCATTACTTACAAAACGAGCCCAAACTCGATATAACTAGCTGTAGCCGTCTAGAAGATCCAGTAGTAGTCTTCGAAGTATACCATCAGGTCACTCCAACAAGTCCAGTGGTAAGATCTCATCATTACTTACAAAACGAGCCCAAACTCGATATAACTAGCTGTAGCCGTCTAGAAGATCCAGTAGTAGTCTTCGAAGTATACCATCAGGTCACTCCAACAAGTCCAGTGGTAAGATCTCATCATTAGTTACAAAACGAGCCCAAACTCGCTATAACTAGCTGTAGCCGTCTAGAAGATCCAGTAGTAGTCTTCGAAGTATACCATCAGGTCACTCCAACAAGTCCAGTGGTAAGATCTCATCATTACTTACAAAACGAGCCCAAACTCGATATAACTAGCTGTAGCCGTCTAGAAGATCCAGTAGTAGTCTTCGAAGTATACCATCAGGTCACTCCAACAAGTCCAGTGGTAAGATCTCATCATTAGTTACAAAACGAGCCCAAACTCGCTATAACTAGCTGTAGCCGTCTAGGAGTTCCAATAGAAGTCTTCGAGGTATACCATCAGGTCACTCCAACAAGTCCAGTGGTAAGATCTCATCATAACTTACAAAACGAGCCCAAACTCGATATAACTAGCTGTAAAGATCTAGGAGTTCCAATAGAAGTCTTCGAGGTATACCACCAAGTCACTCCAACAAGTCCAGTGGTAAGATCTCATCGTTACTTACAAAACGAGCCCAAATTCGATATAACTAGCTGTAGCCGTCTAGAAGATCCAGTAGTAGTCTTCGAAGTATACCATCAGGTCACTCCAACAAGTCCAGTGGTAAGATCTCATCATTACTTACAAAACGAGCCCAAACTCGATATAACTAGCTGTAGCCGTCTAGAAGATCCAGTAGTAGTCTTCGAAGTATACCATCAGGTCACTCCAACAAGTCCAGTGGTAAGATCTCATCATTACTTACAAAACGAGCCCAAACTCGCTATAACTAGCTGTAGCCGTCTAGAAGATCCAGTAGTAGTCTTCGAAGTATACCATCAGGTCACTCCAACAAGTCAAGTGGTAAGATCTCATCATTACTTACAAAACGAGCCCAAACTCGATATAACTAGCTGTAGCCGTCTAGAAGATCCAGTAGTAGTCTTCGAAGTATACCATCAGGTCACTCCAACAAGTCCAGTGGTAAGATCTCATCATAACTTACAAAACGAGCCCAAACTCGATACAATTAACTCTAAAGATCTAGGAGTTCCAATAGAAGTTTTCGAGGTATACATGCAGGTCAGTACTACATTCGGGGAATATAACTTTGCAAGAAATTTCGAAATTCTATCAAATAATAAAATAATGCTATTATATTGAAGGTACCACAGGTACCTAGTACTTAGTTACTTACCTTTCTTTTCAAAATATATAAAGTATCAATTTGGTTTGCTATGAACTATTTCGTGTTCGTACAGCGATGTTTTTCGATACCAGCATCTGCTTACAACCAGCGCAGCCTCCACTCAGAAAGGCGGTCAAACGCCGACTGATTGATATTTGAATTTCGAATTTTGAAATGAAATCAAACCAGAGACCGAGTAAAATCAAAATAAGCCTTATTGCACACTATTTTAAGGTTCGGTTTAAACGAAAATATGTGAAAAAAGTACACGCGATGCTATATTTTATTTTTTATACTATTTGTAATATTTTTGATATTTTTCTCTCCAAGATTTTGAGTTGAACATATCTGCTAACAGATAGTATTTTTTAATTACATAAAACGGGTATATTATATACAAGAAATGTACCTAAAGTCACCCCAAAATCGTGAATTTTGTGTGAAGAGGTGACGGAAAATAATTTTTATAGTACTAAAAATTGAGATTTTGAACAAAATCAACTCCCAAGATTTGGAGATTAAGGACCAATCTATGTGTAGCAATTTTTATTTCCATCTTATTTGGTTTAACTTAGTCACAATATGTACCGAAAGTCACCCGATATGCGGAAACGCACTCTTAAAAAACTTTATTTTAAGAATATAAAAGAAAATTGTGAAATACCCAATTATGATGGCTGTCTTTGTTTAGGCAAATTCGATCATGTTTTAAAAAAAAATATATAAAAAAAAATTTACATAATCGGTTTATTTTGTTCAGGTAGTACGCGACGCACCATGGGAGTACGACGAGGAGTTCCTGGAGAAGCACAAGATCGACTTCATCGCGCACGACGACATCCCCTACACGACGCAGGACTGCGAGGACACGTACGCCATGATCAAGGCCAAGGACATGTTCGTCGCAACGGAGAGAACAGAGGGTGAGTTACTTCTTCTTTTTCTTCAACTGATAGATGTCCACTACTGGACATAGGTCTCTTGCATGGACCTCCATAGGCCTCTGTCTTGCGCCGGCTGAATCTAGCGGCTCCCTGCGACTCGTTTGATGTCGTCGGTCCACCTCGTGGGGAGTCTGCCAATACTACGCTTCCAAATTGGTCCAGGCGTCTTCGAGTAATCGGGGAACATAAAAAGAATCCGATGAATTGAGAACCTCCTCCTTTTTTGGAAGGCGGTTAAAAATGTAATGACGCAACAAGAACACCATAAATTCAAAATTCAAAATTTATTTATTTCATATAGGCTAACTTGTAGCTCTTATGATAAGTCACAAATCTACCACCGGTTCGGAATGCAGATTCTGCTGAGAAGAGCCGGCAAGAAACTCAGCAGTTGCTCTTTTCAAAAAAAAATTTTTTTTACAAAGCTATGCTATGTATACAGTGCTTCCACAATAAAGCTTCAAAAATGCAAAAATGCATACGTAGGTACACCAATCCAACGCATGTCAAGACGGGCAGTCAAAGCAGACCCATTCCCGTTGGTGGCACCCGTTCACGAGCATGACGCATGATCCAGCCATTGCTTCGCTCAACCATATTTGAGGGAACGTAACAACAAAATTCTGAAGTAAAGTTGTATTGTATTGTGAATTCTGTGTAGATTTATGTTTAACCTTGTTCGCAGGCGTGTCCACGTCGGACATCGTGGCGCGGATCGTGCGCGACTACGACATCTACGTGCGGCGGAACTTGGCGCGCGGCTACTCCGCCAAGGAGCTCAACGTGTCCTTCCTCAACGAGAAAAAGTTCCGGCTGCAGAACAAGATGGACGAGCTCAAAGACAAAGGCAAAAAGGTAATTCAACCCGGTTCAGCTCGAGCATAGGCCCATATCTAGCCCCAACGTTCGAATAGAACCTGCGACCTTTCAGTTTTCAGTCCGCACCTTTAACCGTTGGGCTATTGAAGCTCATAATTTAGGCTCTAATTTGGTCTGGCCTGTATGATACATGACAGACCAGAAACGTGTGGAATTTGTTCTATGGCATCGGCCATAACAACAAATGAACATAATCAGAAATGTGTGGAACAAATTCCACTCGTTTCTGGTTTGTAGAGTCAAAGCTTGACTGTAATTTTGATCGCAGATCATGATTTTGGCTTAGGTACAGGCTACCTTACACATTATTCCTTACTACCCATAGTCACTAGTCTATTGCTCTCAAACGTTTTGTTGTTTTTATCAAAATGATGTAATATTTATCTAAAATACAGAGGTAGAGAAGTTGTTCGAAGTTATTTTTAAACCTTTTAAATGTTTTCGTGGTAGGGGTACTTTAAAAAAAGGGCTGCATGATCGAACGGTGACCTTACCGCCATTTAAGTGGACCGGGCGAGGGAGTTCGCTAGATGTTCCCCAAACACCTGCACACACTCTTTTGTATGACTTACTTTTAAATATTCACTATCTCGATTTGATTTGATTGTTTTTACAGAAAGTTTTCTTTAGTGAATAAAGGCCAAAAAGAATGAATGACGCGACGGTACTATTGTAATGTCAGACCGCTCTTGTGTTGCAGGTGATGACCAACATCGGCGAGCGGAGGGTGGACATCCTGACCAAGTGGGAGGAGAAGTCGCGCGAGCTGATCGACGCGTTCCTGCTGCTGTTCGGGCCGGACGGGCGCCTGTCCAACATCTGGAACGAGTCCAAGGGCCGCCTCATGCAGGCGCTCAGCCAGCCGCCCTCGCCGCGGGGCTCGCCCGCGCCCAGCGAGAACGGGGACGACCACGAGCCCATGAACAGGTAGCGCTACCACTCCATGTTCACTCCATCCACTCCACTGCAATATGCTATAATTACTCACATTATAATATTTTTGCAGGAGTAGAAGTTGAAGAAGGAAAATATTGAATGTATGCACAAAATTTCTAACCGAAAAACCTTTATAGGTATAAATAAAAAAACCAAAGACAAAAATTATAAAACGCGCACAAAAG
The DNA here is from genome assembly GCA_038048805.1 of Hipparchia sbordonii. Classification (NCBI taxonomy): domain Eukaryota; kingdom Metazoa; phylum Arthropoda; class Insecta; order Lepidoptera; family Nymphalidae; genus Hipparchia; species Hipparchia sbordonii. Next base: position 12,117,490 of record CM076099.1, on the reverse strand, counting down.
CTTTGACTATGTCAGAGGACATAATTACTCGTAATTAATTTTAAAAAATCACTCCATGTTATTCCAGCTCTCAAAACCATTTCCCTAGAGGTTTTATTTTAAATGATAAGATAGTCCTTAACTGTAGGAAATTTAATCTACATTTTTTTGATGGGGTTACTAAAAATATGCATATTTCGCAAATAAAACCCATAAACACACTCCACGCATCACATTGTTTCATACAACATTTCATCACGATGGGTTCCACAGAAGCAAGTTGCGTGGAAACGTGCGTGAATTAAAACTCTGTACTTAGGTACAGTAATTTTCAAGCATACATCCTGTAGCGAAATACAGTAATTTGCAAGCTCAAACTCTGTACCTAAGTAATTACCAAGCTCAAACTGTTTATTCCAGAGGGTCAGCGTCACCGCCGCCGCCCAAGTCGCGGCGCTGCGACGCACTATGGGACCACCAAGCAGGTAACTGGGTAACTATTGCTCGCTTTCTTAGCTCGATGTTACACCTCGACAGTGACACATCTCAGCGACACGCCTGGCTTACGCACTTGTTGAACGCACTACACGTAGATATTGCACGTATTTAGTTTTAATATCAATGTAGAGCAGTTTCTTCGTCATCTCGTTGACTGTTCCTAATAACACACTAATTTATTTATTATTAACGTGAAGGGCCCGTGGTCCCACCGATTTGTCCTATTGGTAGGACCACATACCCGATTTGTCCTATTGGAAGGACCACGTACCCGATTATCTCCTACTATAACTATGTACCCGTGGCCCTACTGGGTTAGGGGCAAACTACTACTATACTACCTAAAAAAGGTAGTTATACCTTTTTTAATTAAATATTTTTTATAATTACTTAAAATTAATATATTTAATAGTATAAATATGAAAGTACTTACTTACGCTATTATTATTAGTACGCTCGCGATGCGAACAAAATTGGACGCAGCTATGCAATAATGATTCAATTCAACCCACAAACCTTTGTCAAATTAAATACATACATAATATAAAAAATAAAGTTAACTTTTCAATTTATAAGTTGTGTCATGTGTGGGTTGACTCATTATTGCTTATCTGCGTCCAAATTGACTGTTCCGTAGAACAAAGTCTCATCTGCTAAATTCACATCTTGTAATTTGAGCCTTAAAAATCACACCTGCAAGGCTCAAATCTCAAGTTACGAATTTAGCAGATGAGACTTTGTTCTACGGAACAATCGAAATATGATTGCACCCTAATTTGGAACTTTGTATCGGCAGATGCATCGAGCTCTGAGTGCATTGGGGAGTCGGAAGCGTCCGCGCAGCGCCAGCTGACGGACGACGGCTCGGACAGCGACGACGACTACCAGGACACCAGCCCCTACCTCTAGGACCCTGCCGCTCGCAACTGCTGTAGTGGATATTATCTGTATTGGACAATGGCGTAACGATATTGAGCACGCGGGGCCAAAAGTGAATGAAACAGAGGACTAAATAGAAAGAAAAATTTGTCAAATTCCTGCTCGTGGCGGTGTTAGCGTACGCGAATGTGCAAACGTTCTCGCGCCTACGTCTATTAGTTGTGCCTAAACATGAATTGAAGTAAGCAAATACAATAAAATGGATTGCTCGCAGCTAGTTTGGTCCTATTATAAAGCTACATCGTGAAACCGTAGTAGCAAAATGAAAGGGATATATGGATAGTTAAATGTCTATGGGTTTGCTTGTCTGATAGCAGCTAAACCATAAACTGTCTGTTCTAACTCATTTGCAACGAAGGTGTGGTAAAAACCAGAATATTAGGCTGACTATAAGAGTCCATAAATTAAAATCTAAATTAATGTTTAAGGCTGGAAGCTCTAAAAACAATGGAACAGTTTACAAATGTACCAGGGTGAAAGGATTTATACAGCCTTCAATTTTGTTGGTACACTACGTATCGCTTAGAAATTATTAGTAATCAACTTTGTCAAATATGGTAACTTGTGCTTACAATAAACTGTCCAAGCTTAAAACAGCACAGGTCCGCAGCCAGATGAAACCTGGGGTGGGATTAACGTGATTGAAGGGGAAAAAGTGGTTCTTTGGACTACTCCATTACCAGCTATGGAACGGATGAGACTTAATATTGGGCCTAGATTTTAGACTGTCGCTAAAATAAATGTAGGTAAAATAAATGAAGTTTTAGTAGTTTGGGCCCTTAAGAAATTGGATGATATAGTTACGCCAGTGTATGGAAGTGTATCATAGTATTTTTATATGATGTACCACGTCCATACCATATCGAAGTTCGAGACATGTTCTCCAACGAGCATTTCGTGAGTTCAAGGCCCTGATTGTCCTTGACATTGAAGTCATTACCGAGTTACAAAATGAATTTTATGAAATAATATTGAAGGTACTATATAATTTTAATGTCAAAGCACACAGGGCCCCTGTTGATGTATTAAATTATTAAGTAAGAGTGTCACGGCTAAGTATGTCTGCTGTCTGGTTATTATGAGTGAATGTATTTAATCCTATTAGTTTTAATCATATTATTTATATAGTTTATGTTTTATGTAAATTTCTCATCTAAAAGGTATGCAGGATGCCTGCAATATTGTTAGCACCTTGAAGACTATGGTGCAAAGAGTATCACAGATATTATTTGTAAAGTACTTTTTGACAGTTGATTAAAGAGGTGCTTAAAGTTATTGTGTTTCTTTTCCGTGCATTTACACATTCGCATCGCCACTCGTGCAAATATGTCAATGCACCTGTGAAATTTATCCTATTCATGCAATATAACCTCCTGTAACTAGGTTTTTAGCAGATGAATCGTGAGTATATTCAAGTATACACAGCTACTTCAGAGCTGACATTGTATTGAAGTTGTAGGGAAACTAACTAAAATATTAATACTAACTAACTGAATACCACCCTAATGAATACCCCTCTTCTTAAAGGCTAGACAGCTCTTAGTGCAAGCTGTATAAAAAAGAATCATTCAAAAGTTTGTCAAATAACTACTTTTGGCTAGACTAAAATGTTTGATAAAACCATAACACAATTTTTTTTTCAACAATAAATATTTTAATGGAAAAGACAAGAAACATCTACACCCAAAGGAGTGATTAAATTCTCTTTGCCCAAAACGTTCAATTTCTGTTAATTTGTGACAGCACTAATCCTCTAAAATAATTTGGTAAAAAAATACCATTTTACTTAGGATCATTTTATTGATTCAATACAATTTTAATTCTATTAGATTATCATGATATTTGTACTCATCCTAAAGCTTGCTCTACATTTGGGCCACAAAACAACAAACAAATTGTGGGATGGTTTCCCACTTCACACATTCTCTGTTTGACGACAGTTTGTTTATTGCCTTTTAGCTAGACTGAGACATGATTGAAACTATGAATAATTTGTGATCAATCATGCTCAAATGTAGAGAAGCCTTAGTATGTTAAGTCAACATCCTTACTAATATTATAAATGGGAAAGTGTTGGTTTGTTCTTTAATTAAACTGCAATGGAGCAATGGATAGATGTGATTTTTTGCATGGATATTCCAGAAAATCAAAGTTCTGGGGGATTTTAAAAACAAAGTCTACGTGGACGAAGTTGCGGGCGTCAGCTAGTTCATAATAAATTATTCTTATCAACTATTAAATGCTAGATACAAAACGCAGAATCATTTTAAAACAATTTGATCTGCTAGTCTGTAACCATTTCAAAAACATTTTCTACCCATAGATGGTTTTGATCAACATTATTGATAATACCCAGGACTATTGTTATGAGAAATCATAATTATTGGTCTGAGATTTAATGCTGTGATCTATAGAGCATGCTCTGACTCAGCTCAAACACAAGATAGAGATAAAACAAGACACAAATATGCTCTGACATAAAACTGTCTCGTTTTAACTCTGTCTTGAGTCTGAACTGAGAGAGTGCAGTCTATAGATTTCAGCTTAAGATCACAGATATTTATATTAAATATTGTCTAGATTATTTTAACAAAATTGCATCAAAAATCCATTGAAAATGATTTGAAGATTATTTTGATTTCAATTGAAGTATTATATTAAGAGCTATTGATAAAATTGAGATTTAAAGTTCTTCCCTTTCTGATCTCATTTCATCTTCTGGAACCCACACATCTTCATTTTCAAGTGTTTTATCCATTTCAGGTTCACTTGACATCTGATTCAGCATTTCTTCCTCCAGTAACTGTTTTTTAACATATTCCTTTGGTTCAGTCCAGTAACTATCTACCTGTTCAGAGTTTAGTTTTTTCTCATCTTTTAGATCACTTGGTTTAGTCGACTCAACTTTCAGCTTTGACTTTGACTTCTTGTCAGATTCTATACTCCCCTGACTATCACCTTTCGAATTCTGGTCTTCAAACAAGCATGACTTGTCAGTGTTCCTTAAAGCATGATCACGGCACAGATGAAGCTTCAAATCCTTTGTCCCCTGCAGATTCCAATACCAATGTTCTATAGTTTCTTCATGATCCTCCAGAAGACTTTCGCATTGTGTTTTCATGTGCGTGATTTCAGCAGACGGTTTGTCCCAAAGTTCATAAGGAATCCCTAGGTCAACTTTGACACCCTTGTCAACTAGTCCATGAAGAGTTTTGAATGTTTGGCTCATGCCTTTCGCAAATCGCGAACTGTCCTGCCGCTCTTTGTGAATATTGTACTCCAGAATTTTGTCACAGACACCATCTAATGACTCGATTAATCTTAGCTCAGATTTCTGATATTTAGTTTTTTTTTTAGGCCGGACGTCGTCAAGTGAATATCCTATTTCAATGACATCGTGAACCTTGCCGGTCTCTTCGAGCCTGCTTTGCAACTCCGTGGCCAATACTTTACACACTTCGCAACGGTTTGCGTATTTAACACCTAAATCTTCTTCGGTTTTTACCTCCACATCGCGATTGCAAAGGATGGAAGTCGCATAAACAACCAGTAAGGTTATTTTACGGAAAAACATGTTTAAGTTCAAATGGTAGGTAATTATTATCTAAGTACAAATTGTAAATAAGCTTTGAGAATGGAAATTCGATGTCAGCATTTAATTCGAGCAGGGCGTTTATAAATCACATTCTAGGGCTTAGAAAAATAAAGCAGCGCACTTCCAAGTATACTTGCTAATTAAAAAATTAGACATATAATTCTATTTACTACAGCTATTTACAAATTCACAACAATCACAAGTGATTACAAACTTATCACTTATCAATTTATCTCAAACAAAAACCCTGAAATGAAACCCAAAGAGAATGTAATCACTCCGTTGAAACCGTAGAGAGAGAAGACATAGAGTCAGTGACGATTTCTTTCTCACTCACACTAAAAAGAGAGCAGAGATAAAGTTATTAATGTGATAAACAGAGACGCAGCTACCCAATTTTTTGTCCCTCATCGTGTAACCAGTTTTTTTCAAGGTCGACACACTTTTGTGCCCAACAAACTGACAGTTAATAAGAAAATTTAGTATCTATGTGTGTTGCCAGCTTTAGGTACCTATACAATGTCCCGATTTTCCCTATCCTACTTATATTATAAATGTGAAAGTTTGAATGTATGTAGGGCCATCCATACATACATCCAAATTTCAGCCATATCGGTTTAGTGTGGCGTGATTGAGTAACAAACATATGGATGTTTGTTACTCAATACGCCACACTAAACCGATATGGCTGAAATTTGGCACGGAGATAGGTTTTTTTTAGTAATGTCCTCTGACATACCGTAACGGCGGGTTACTTTGGCTACTTTTTCAATTTTTTTTTTAATTTTTGTTGAAACAAAATAAAGTCGTGATGGAAGAAATGAATATTATGAGAAAAGAAAAGAAAGATGATGGATACTAGAATATAATATATGTCGGCGATGATTAAAGTGTATTCAGTTAGATAGTGTCGGTTACTGTTCTGAATCATCCTGAAGTTTCGTTCGAATGTCCAACAACCAGTCGAGAACTGTTGGCGATCTTAAGAATTATTTTATTTACAAAGTTCTTAATTTTTAAAGCCATTTTTAAATAGCTAGAGGCAGACTTTTAATGTTTTTTTTAAATAATTATTAACTTAAACTATGAAGAGTTGCAGTTTTATACGACTGCCTGAAAAAAGGAATATACTGTTAATTTCATTAATGATGATTTTGATGACTAAATATACAATTTTTGTTGCTTTTAATTCAATAGCATTACTCGATCGAAGGAAAATTTTAACTGTTCATTACAAATTATTTTGTGTAACATTCTTACTAGTAACGAAAAAAAATTTTCCTTTGTGTTACATACATCTTTTTTCAAAGTGACTCACATATGCTAAATTTCTATTCGGCATTTCAATATTTTTTTTAAGGAGCAAATAATTATCTAGTGAATTGGTCCTATGAAAGTACATTAAAAAACTTTAGTATAAAAAAAAATATTTTTAAAAAACCGACTTACGTGTACAAACTAAAATTATTTTATACTTTTAAGTGGTGGTTGAAGTTAATATTGTGTGCAATAAAGAATAATAAATTCTTTATTGCACACAATATTAAGATATATGTAAAAAATAGAAGCTTACCCTAATAGGTATGTCTCTCCCAGACAACCTTATATGTGTAGGTATGTTATTTAAAAAATAAAACAGTTCAGCATCTGTTTTGTCGTTTTATTTAAAAATCCTGGGAAGAATTTTCCATCTAATTTGGGGTACTAGGGGAGTGCAGTTATTGTGGCAACATTAAACTCGAACTTGTCATGTGACGTCATCGTTACGTCATGTTATCTCTATTTCAGTCGCGGTTACACAGTACCTTGGTCTATTGCCTTCTCTGTCTACGGTTGAAACCCACAAATTACTATAGACAATATGTATCATAGAGTACCATAATAGGGATGCAGGGGTGAATAGGGATAAAACCAGGAGGTTGATTCTGTACATTAGTGCCTATCAACGACGATGGGCATTTTTTATCCATTGAAGGTTTGAAGAGAAATGTCATTTACTATTTCATAGTAAAACTTCAATGGATAAAAAATATAGGTATGTCAGTGGCTTTCATTTTTTGATAGTCACTGAGTTACAGAATCAGCCCCCTGATTGCCTGCGTAGGGATGTTCTATGATGACATCGATATAATATTCTTCTATCTTCTACTAGTTGATGCCCGCGACTTCGTACGCGTGGATGGAGGTTTTTTAATTCCCGCGGGAACTCTCTTATTTTCCGGGATAAAAAGTAGCCTATGTGTTATTCCCGACCATAATCTATCTCTGTGCCAAATTTCATCCAAATCCGTTCAGCCGTTTTTGCGTGATTGAGTAACAAACATCCAAACATTAGGATGAGGATTATTAGGATAGTACCTACACATAAAAAGACTTGTCCCGACTGATCTATCAACGTACAGCCTATATCACTAGAGTGTGGAATACCTAATAGTACCTAAAGGTACCAGAGTTATAAACTTGACGCACTGGGGCCCAAGTCTGCTATTACAATTGTAGTTACATTACAGTGACATTGCCTATCAATGATATCCCAATTGCTACTTTTAGCAATTTGACTTGGGGCCCAGGGGTTCAATTGTCTATCAATGACATGACAATTGCTAAAAATAACAATTGTCATGTCATTGACAGACAATTGAACTACAATGGCAATAGCAGACTTGGGCCCCAGTATGAGAGATACAGGAGGTCTAGACATTCATCGCAACAGTTATTAGGCTAGGGTTGTCTCAAGAAACAATTTCTATTATTTATATTTTGTATATTTCAGATCAACATCACAAATATATGTACCTACATTATATTGTCAATGACTATTTATTTCAAAGTTAAATTGTTCATACATCCATTTAGTCCACTTTTCAGATACATTTTTTTCTAATGTTATCTCTTGAAAGACTTCACTTCTACACTGTTCTGAAAACCCTAGTTTCTTAAACATATTAATACTAACAACATTTACAAGAGATATCTTTGCTAAAAAAGTTTTTACACCAATAAATTTTATTCCATATAACATCATTAAAATCACTGCCTCCCAACCTAATTTTTTACCCCGAGATAATTTTTCGGCTATCATTATTTCTATTTCTGCAGTTGCAGTATCTTTGTTGATAATAAATATATTAGTGTCTCCAATCATTGAATCTGGAAAGGAAAACAAAGTTCTTAATGTGCTATTTTACTGTAATAAAAGCAATAGAAAATAAAATTTTCTTATAGATAAAGCCTACTATAAAATAAATTACTTTCTCAATGAATAACTGCACACCCATCTCTCCACATACTCAATAATTGCTGTGCCCCAACAGGGTTCCAAAAATAATGATCTCTAAGTAGTTATAAGAATCATTGTAAATACATATTGAAATGGAAATAATAAATGAATGAATGAATAAATTCTCTATAAAAACTCGACCTTGTATAAACACCCCTGTAGTGTCCTGTGTGAAATAGAAATAGAAATAGAAACATGATGAAAGGTAACTTATGAAATTATTTGTTTTGTTTTAGTAAGAACTCTTCCATAATTTAGCCAATGCTGGCAACATTGACCTTATAAACTAATGTTTTCTACTAATCCCCTGGCTTTGATGCTTTAGGCAAGAGAACAGGCAGAGACTTCTTTATTTATTAGTATGGATTAAAGGATTCTAAACTTATGATGAGACATACCAACTTCCAAATCTTCATCAATGCTTTCTTCTTTGCTCTTTTCATCATAAATCTTTTTGTCTAATATAATAAAAGTACATTCTGAAAAGGAAATACATGAATATTATTGACTTTTGTTTTATTTTTGGGACAATAGATTAAAAAGTAGTACAATAAAAACAATTTTACTAAGTATTATTCTTACTACTTACTATCTTCATCATCTCTCCATGATTTTTGCATTTCATATTCTTCTTCTAAAGTCAGCGGTTCTGATGCTGTCAACTTTTGAAGCTCTTCAGACTTCATCCAGTTATGATATCTGTAGCACATAAATATATAAAAATATTTCAGTTTATTTAGGAATACTATACTTCAATATAATTATTGATTGCAGATTAAAAGTTATTCGAAGTATGCAAAAAGTTGAAAAGTACTTACTTTGGTACATGATAATCTCTGTAAGGAACTAAAATAATGTTTTGTCCCTTTACTTGGGTATTACTATTGATTATCATTACCGTCACTGTTATCGTGCACAGCCACGTACTGATAGCATAATAGGGTAACCCCTACGTATCTCCTCAGTGGGTAGGATGATACTATTTTTAATCATTCATTAGTTTTTTCAATTTTTAATTAACCTTTAATTGTGACTATTGGTGACTATCCACGGAGTGATTACATTCTCTTTGACTATCCATTAATTTCCATAGATCATTTTCAATTTTCATTCATTTTCATTTGTTTCTCACTGAGTATATTATAATCAAAACGTATAGTTTTCAATTGGTTTTCATGTTTTCCTTGCAATTTAAATTTTCATCAGTGATTTTCATTTCAATTTTTTCTTTGAATTTTGTTCTCTGTCTACGGAATTTTGTTTTTGACCTTGGTCCTTGACCACTTGACATTTGACAACTTTAAGTTTAACTGTCTGTAGTTTAATTTGACAGATATTTTGTCGTTTAGTGCATAGATTATACACTATTAACCTAACCGTCCATCGTGATCTCGTGATCTACGCAAAATTATCTATGGGGACCATGGAACTAAAATAGGTACCATATATAAATAGGTAGGTACCTATACATTATATAGGTCCCTAGACTAGGTACCTACACTACACTACTACGTATAACCACAGAGTACTTTTGTATTCGTATAACGTATTAGGTAGGGTGGCAGACCCAATTATGAGCACTTTAAGAGTTTATCTAACTTCAAATATGTTTTTTAAATAAAAATTTAACCAAATCCTATAAATCACTGTAGTCATAAGGTTACTTGTTTAATAAAATATATAATTAAAGAAGATATTGAAATATTTTTGTTTAAATCAACTAGAATTTTAAATAAGATTGAAAAATGACCCAGTCCCCAATTATTCGCACATTTGTTACCAGTTATGGGCACAAAATTATCCAATTATCAACACTCAGATTTTAATAGGGTTTAAGGGAAATAAAAGGCTAGGCTACCTACCTAGGTCTTTTAGAATATAGATTTTATTACGAAATAATATAAGGAAAGTATTATAGTAACTGTAGGTGACTTAATTTTTTATATTTATTATATTTAAAACAAACACACTTACATATTTAATAAGAAAAAAAACATAGTCTTTATCAAACGATAGACTTCCACTGCTGGACAAAGGTCTCTTGCATGGACTTCCACAGGCCTCGCTCTTACGCCACCTGAATCCAGAGGCTCCCTGCGACTCGTTTGATGTCGTCGTTCCACCTAGCTTCCCGGTACGGGGTCGCTACTCCAGCACCATGGGATCCCATCGACCATCAGCTCTTCGAACTATATGCCCGCCCATTTCCACTTCAGTTTCGCTGAGCTATGTCCGTGACTTTGGTTCTCTTACGGATATCCTCATTTCTGATATTATGATCTCGCAGGGATACTCCGAGCATAGCTCTCTCCATCGTCCGCTGAATGATTTTTGTTTCGTGATATAGAACTTCTCAATCTCTCTCCATACCTCAAGTGGAGAAGAAACGTGACAGCATTCGTCAGTTTTCAGCCGCGTCAGCTGGCTCTGTCCGATAGCTATCTATCTATCTATCTCTCACGGACACTTTGGAATGGAACTTCTGTTCCACTAGATGGTATCTTTAATACACTTGGAATTCAAGGCCCGCAGGTCGCGAGTTCTTGCCTTAAAGATCTGCCTATTAACCTACCAGTAGGCATCCGCGTCTGCTGACGACTGAAGTCTCGTCTCTTGTCTGTCTTCCATCAGTTTGAGAGTATGGTCAGAGAACTTCTTGGTCCTTTTCGTGTGATGAGTCTTAAAGAATTTAGACTCCACAATATGGACAGTTTACACACACTTGTTAAGATCGTCTACAGACTCCCAGTCTGCTAGGGAATCGAATCGGTTCGGAGTGTTGATAAACAGGAGAATCTCCAAATTTTGTAACCAGATACTGACACCCCTTGTTTTGCAATGAAATAACGGGAAAGTTTCATTTACTTTTTGAATTAGTAACTAATAATACTTAGAAAATCAATTGAAAACTATTATATTATTAAAACTCAGATAAAACTGCAGTTAAATCATAATTAAGTAAGTACTGACCCTTAACGTCGATCAGTCAAAATGGCCGAAAATCTTCGGGAACTCCAGGGCCCCAAGTCTGCTATTTTACATGTCATTGTCATGGATCCGCAATACATATTACAATACAAATATCATTGGTCCAAAATTTCGTAGTCTACTAAATTCACAATGGTCGTTCGATTTCTTATAATTAGATTGTAATTTAATGATACCTCGGTATTGGAATTAGCTTAAAAAGCGTTTCCCGAAATGAGTTTCAAAAAAAACTACATATTAAAAACGTTTATTTAAGCTAGATTTAAAGCTAGATGTGTCAGTGGCAAACCATCGGTAAACAATTGTGACGCCATTGAATTAGTAGACTACCAAAATTGCTAAAAGTAGCAATTGGGATGTCATTGATAGGCAATGTAACTACAATTGCAATAGCAGACTTGGGCCCCTGAACGATATCTTTCAACTACGATACTGACGTCATTTTAAAACATTCCAGATAAGAAAGGTTGCGATTGTGAAAAATATGAATTCCCCTAAATATTTTTAATCTGAAAATTTAAAAACCACAATCAGAAACTTATATTTTAATGTTTTTTGCCAAGGTGCGAATAAACTGGTGCAGTGCTAGCAATTGGGTTGGTCACCCTATATGTTTGTGAACGTAGTAAGCTATTAATACTGTACCTAGTCTTTGGTATCTATAGTCATTCTATAGTCTATAGAGGTTTGCACCCGTAGACAGAGAAGGCAATAGACCAAGGTACTGTGTAACCGCGACTGAAATAGAGATAACATGACGTAACGATGACGTCACATGACAAGTTCGAGTTTAATGTTGCCACAATAACTGCACTCCCCTAGTACCCCAAATTAGATGGAAAATTCTTCCCAGGATTTTTAAATAAAACGACAAAACAGATGCTGAACTGTTTTATTTTTTAAATAACATACCTACACATATAAGGTTGTCTGGGAGAGACATACCTATTAGGGTAAGCTTCTATTTTTTACATATATCTTAATATTGTGTGCAATAAAGAATTTATTATTCTTTATTGCACACAATATTAACTTCAACCACCACTTAAAAGTATAAAATAATTTTAGTTTGTACACGTAAGTCGGTTTTTTAAAAATATTTTTTTTTATACTAAAGTTTTTTAATGTACTTTCATAGGACCAATTCACTAGATAATTATTTGCTCCTTAAAAAAAATATTGAAATGCCGAATAGAAATTTAGCATATGTGAGTCACTTTGAAAAAAGATGTATGTAACACAAAGGAAAATTTTTTTTCGTTACTAGTAAGAATGTTACACAAAATAATTTGTAATGAACAGTTAAAATTTTCCTTCGATCGAGTAATGCTATTGAATTAAAAGCAACAAAAATTGTATATTTAGTCATCAAAATCATCATTAATGAAATTAACAGTATATTCCTTTTTTCAGGCAGTCGTATAAAACTGCAACTCTTCATAGTTTAAGTTAATAATTATTTAAAAAAAACATTAAAAGTCTGCCTCTAGCTATTTAAAAATGGCTTTAAAAATTAAGAACTTTGTAAATAAAATAATTCTTAAGATCGCCAACAGTTCTCGACTGGTTGTTGGACATTCGAACGAAACTTCAGGATGATTCAGAACAGTAACCGACACTATCTAACTGAATACACTTTAATCATCGCCGACATATATTATATTCTAGTATCCATCATCTTTCTTTTCTTTTCTCATAATATTCATTTCTTCCATCACGACTTTATTTTGTTTCAACAAAAATTAAAAAAAAAATTGAAAAAGTAGCCAAAGTAACCCGCCGTTACGGTATGTCAGAGGACATTACTAAAAAAAAACCTATCTCCGTGCCAAATTTCAGCCATATCGGTTTAGTGTGGCGTATTGAGTAACAAACATCCATATGTTTGTTACTCAATCACGCCACACTAAACCAATATGGCTGAAATTTGGATGTATGTATGGATGGCCCTACATACATTCAAACTTTCACATTTATAATATAAGTAGGATAGGGAAAATCGGGACATTGTATAGGTACCTAAAGCTGGCAACACACATAGATACTAAATTTTCTTATTAACTGTCAGTTTGTTGGGCACAAAAGTGTGTCGACCTTGAAAAAAACTGGTTACACGATGAGGGACAAAAAATTGGGTAGCTGCGTCTCTGTTTATCACATTAATAACTTTATCTCTGCTCTCTTTTTAGTGTGAGTGAGAAAGAAATCGTCACTGACTCTATGTCTTCTCTCTCTACGTTTGCACCGGAGCGGAATTTCGAGCACCAGTGAAAATCACCGGTGATTTGCCATTCTCCGGAGATTCTCCGGAGATTCACCGAAGATCTCCGGTGAATCTCTCTCTATGGTAGGTACGAAATAGGATCCTATATAGAGGTACCTACCTAGTAGTATAGAGTAGGTACAGTGTAATATGGGCCTTAATCACCGGTGATACACCGGTGTTTCTCCGGTGTTTTCAATTGATTACTTTCTCCGTAGAATCACCGGTGATTCTCCGGTGATCACTGCTTACTCTTATATGTTTGTGTCACTGCTCCGGTGCAAACCAAAACCAAACGGAGTGATTACATTCTCTTGGGTTGTTCCTTACGTAGTAACTAATACCTAATCTGTGGTTGTTCCTGGTCTATGATCTATAGTAATTCTGTGTACAAAAAATTATCAATTTATTTATTTATCAATTATCAACAGGTGATCAACAGTAATAGTGATATAGGTATTTACGAAAACCTTACTAAAACTGAAAACTCAACAAGCTTAGAAGATTCCAAATTCCAAAAGCAACTTGGTGTGCTGTGAGTCCATACACACAGTCAATTATTGGTTACCTTTTATGAGAGCACCCAGTTCCCAAGATTTGCTATCTTTAAAATAAACTGTTACGCTTACTACTACATAATAAACTTTTTCACCAAACTTGCAATGTAGACCTTTCGAGACAGCCTTCATCATCTTTTAAAACCTCATTGCAAACTTTATAACCGACGAAAAAAAGGGAGGTTCTCAATTGGTCGCGTATATTTTTTTTTAATGCTATTCAACGGATACCTACTCTACTTTTATTAAAAAAAATAAACTTTTTCAGGAATATACAAGGCAATGTAATAAAGCCAAATTAACAGAATGAACCAATACGAGACAGAGAAACGCCTTTGCTGGGCATACAGTTTGCTGGCAGTTTTGCTTGGCATGTCTGTAATATGTATGGCCATACCTTACAACCACTGGCGTGAAACCTTGGACGTTTGTCCTGGCAATTGGCTGGAAAACACTAACTGTGGCTGTGTATTGTATGGTGTTAGTACATTCCAGTACTTTAATGGTGGGCGAGATTCATATTGCTTGTATGCCATCTTTGCCCCATTACCTATATTGGTGTATGCCTTAGGTATGGCTGTATTTCATATGTACAGAGTTTGTATTAATAATATTGGACAATATGAGGGGGAAAAATCTACTACTGTTGAAGAAATGTAAGTTAATTTTCATTATTTTCTTAAAAGTTCATTCTCACACAGGGAGTTAAAAAAAAACTAGTTATTAAAATTGATGCGACTCATTGAGTTGTCTCTCTAGTTATTAAAGTTGATGCAACTCATATGTCTCGATGACTGCTATGGAAGGTCTAATAATATGAAACAACTTTTTGGAAACCAGTGCCTTCCACAGCCATCCATTCATCAAATTTCAAATTAAAATTTCTTGGTTCCTTCATTTAGGTTGACTGATTTTTGTCATTCTGTCACAGTTTTGTAAATATCAAAAATGTACCTTAAGTTTTTTTTTTTATTTGAAATAGGCTTGCGCTTCATGATTAAAATTATTTCAGTGAAGGAGAATCAATAATAGTATCATCGCGAGCACAGGTGTCAGCCCAGAGTGATGCAGTGATATTCTGCTGGATACCAAACGCCTGCTTAGCGGCACTGTTTGCTATCTACAATCTGGTGCACGCTGCAATAATGACTGATGGCTTCCTCAAAACTTGTCAGCAATACAGAGGGTATTTAGTTAGGGTAAGTTATTAATTCCTGATCCTTTATTCTATGTTCAAACACAGTTGTTATAGTTCGTTTATCTCATGAATGTACGGGGGCTTTACTTGTGGTTACGTTGTGTACATGCACATTGCGTAAGTGTGCGTGTCGGTCAGGTGCGAGCAAGTTCTCGCTCACAATTATGCAGATACAACACACACACAACCATGAACCACGCGCAGTCGTGAATTGCAAGAACTATATCAAAAGTGTGACACCATACTAATAGTGACTCAATAGATTATTTATTACTCAAGAATTATTTCCTAGAAAACAGCCATAGTTAAAGATGTTAGCACTAATACTGTGCTACAGATATTATTAGAACATTAGATTAGATTATTTATATCAAAATTGTGAGTATTTAATTTCTGTAGATAGTAAAGTTAAGAAAGTAAAAGTTATGACTTGACATAGGTTCACAATTTTTAGTTGAGTATTAAAAGTTATTCAATGTATAAAAAGAGAATGAACAACCCTTCAGAATTTACTTCTATGAATTTTAGGAAGAGAGGAAATAAGAAATGTATCAATAGTTTATTAACTGATTTCAATCCAATTCCAATGATAATAGAAATTCCAATGCTAGCAAAATTAAAACTGGATTAAAAATGAAAAAATGGACAAGGTCAATTTTTTCATTTGAAGATTTCAACTTTGAAGATTGTTTCAAAACATTGCAAGTTTTACTACGGAAATTGGAATGATTTCAACATCAGCCATAATTTTATGATATTGTTGTTTTTGCAGCAATTCCAAGCCACTGGAGACCATGCGACAACAATCCACTTTCGCTTGTCCTGCCAATCGATTTTCGACTTTATGGACTATATCCAGAAGGACACACCCGGCAGCCGCAGAGGCAACATAATAAATACGGGTATTGCACTACAAATAGCATTGATTACTACATGGTTTGCCGTCTTTCTGTGGATAGTTGTTGCAGTACACACAGCTTTAAGGGCTTATAGAGAGAGAGATGTGCTGACATGCTGTGGTAAATAGATGCATCATTGAGGGCGATGCCACACGGTGAGTTGCATAGCCACAACTGGATTTATTCGGTTTTTTTATGTAGGAGCCGCGTGGCATCGCCGTGAGCTTCATAATTCCAATTAATTTTAAGTTATTGTGCCAATAATAATAATCTACGATGAACCACAACGAATGCAACTATTTTTATTTTTACTGAGAATGCATTCGGTACACAAGCTGAACGCACGCGCGCGTTAAAGACGTGACAAACGACGTGACGTCAGCAACGATCGTCGGCTGGACACGTTCGTGCACTCGTATTTGTGTTAAAAGGTCGAAGTCCGTGATATCTAACAAACTAGTGTATTTTTTTTGTGTGTTTATGTTGCATTCGGTTTCTTGATAAAGTCGTTCTTGAACAACGCACGTACTGATTTTGCATCAATACAATATGCACAAATAAAGAACGCGCCAGGGGAAAGAAGAAAACAATATGCACAAACGCGTAAGATGTAAAAATATGATCCCTGATGTGGAAAAATCTGTTAAGATATGTTCCACACCTTCGATTTATTGTTGGTATATTTCTAAATAGATTGATAAATCACTACAATATATCGTTACACATGTACACATGTAGCCAGTGCAAAATATGCAATCGTTAAATGTCTAGAAAATGTTGTTTGTCTTGATAAATCCCACCAATGAAATTCTTTTAAGAATCGTTTTTATAATAGCTTTGTAATTCTTATACTTAGTAGTATCCCTTACATTTAGCATTTGTTATTTTAAGACATTATGTTTAATATATTATCATAAGCTTTATTTACATGATTATATATTTTATTCAAAAAAAAAAAAATAGTTGGTAATACTACCACACTATGGTGTGAAAATTAATTATTACCTACAAAAATATTAGTTATTTATTTAGTGATTAATTTAATCCATTACTAAAATGAGATATGACTTGTTTTTTTTTTCTTAATAAGTACTGCTAAGTCCTTCCATTTTGAATATCTTAAAAGAAACAATAATAAGTATTTTTTTATGTTAAAATTTTATAAGTACAAAAAATTACAAATAAAATAACATCATGAAGACTGCTTTAAAACAATGCCTTAATACATACACATATAAATAGCATTATTTTGTGCTAGGTACGTAATTAGTATAATCGCAATTTATTTTATGAATAATTTTATACATTATATTTTTAATACTTACTTATTTTATAATGTTTTTTAAAGTCTGTTATTGTGCCGTCCATTCTATCAATAAGTAACTACCAATTAAATTATAATTACTTATTGTAATTTATTTATATAATATGACTAAGTATAAATAAAAGATAAATGTTACTAATTGTGTTTTATTTTGTAATTTCTTTCAATCTCGTATAGTGTTAATTTAAAAACCCTGATTTGTTGAACTACTTTCAGCTATGATAATTTTATCTCGACACATAGGTGCTACCTGACTTAAATACGCAAGATATGATGTAACAACCGCAATAGCCCAACGGTTAAAGGTGCGCACTCAAAACTGTAAGGTCGCAGGTTCGAATTCCGCCCGTTGCACTATTATCGTACCCACTCCCCCACTCCTAACACAAGCTTTCCGCTTATTTGGGGGAGATAGGAACACCATATGAAATAACAATAAAACATTATTTCGCAATTTCACATAACTATCTGCAGGATGCCAGACTGTGTTAAGAGGGAATAAAATAATACAATCAAAGAACCACATAAAATATTTTATTTAATAACCACAATACAAAACATTTACACATTTATCTACTCAGGCTTTCATTTATATTAGGCCTATCAACTTAAGAAACAACGACAATTATTATTAATCTATATTTTTATTCGATTTATTACGTGCAGACAATTTTAAGTTAACATCTAAGTTCAAAATATACATAAAAATAAACTTAAAACAATCAAAATGCTTTTTTCCCAATAAGTAAGGCAGCCTTAAGTCATAAGGCATTTAAATAAAGTTAATTATTATTATATAATCACTAGTTTAACACAATGTAAAAGTTTTAAGTAAAATATCAATATTAATATTCTTTAGACACATTTATAACTCGATAGGTACTTAAAATCAGTCTAAAATTATAAGAGTTAAGTATCTTGTAGTATTAGGCAATAAGTATAAATAATATAATTACTTAATATAAGTACTTAAACAGCAGTAAATATAGAGAAAAGTTTAAAAACTTTAATCTATTTTTTGTAGACCATAAAAAATACATTTTTATGTAAGAATATTAATTATTTCTCAAAAAAGTCACTTTATTTAATTTACAGAAATACTTTATCAAAAATGCTACATCAAATTCCTAAGGATGTCAAAAACTATAGTTTTTCAGAGTACATAACAAATAGTATATTATTTTACCAGAATTAAATATAAACAAATAAATACATATACAATTATTATACTAATTAAATAGCCATTATATAAAATATGTATACCTACACATTTTATAATAAGTATCAGTTAAAAGTTGCCGTAAAATATATTAGGTAGGTATGTTTTGGCTAAAATTGTGAGTAAAAATAAATAAAATAAATTCCATCTGTTTTTAATATTTACCTATTACGTATTTTATTTGATAATCTAGGTAAATATGTAAATTATTTACTGAATATATTACATGGCACTTAAATGAATATGAGAATGTTTGGTTTACTGTATAATAATGTTTCAAACCTATCAATAAAATAGGTAGTTCAAAACATTTTGAAGTTAAAGCTCTTGAAAGGTAACCATAGTGGCAATAAAACTGGATAATGTGTATAGTTCTTGGCTCTTGCAATTCACGAGAGCACGTGAGCTTTACTTGTGGTTACATCGTGTACATGAACATTGCGTAAGTGTGCGTGCCTGTCAGGAGCATAGGTGGGAGCGGTCAGGCGCGAGCAAGCTCTCGCTCACACTTATACAGATACGACACACACACAACCATGAGCCACGCGCCCTCGTTAGTTGAAATAACTATAACTGGGTGTATGCATATTAAATACATAAAATGTTATGCACCACAAAAACATTTTAAACATTGTATTTGCTTGAAAAAGTTATTATGATGTTCAAGAATGATACATTTTTATCAATAATTTCGGCGATGATAGATAAAATGTAAATTTATTAAATGGGTAAATTGGAATGCTTCATACTCGTAATATCAAATAAACTATAATTACCTATTCTTAAATAGTTCTAACAAAGTTATTGTAAGTAACTTACTGATGCACTGGGAGACATTCATAAAAATTATTATTTATATTTAAGTGTTTACCTACACTGGAAGGAAATACGTATTTCGCATGAATATTTAAATGCATATCAAAAAATCACAGCTGCTGCACGACAAACATTGGCAAAATCAAAATACATACACAATTTTTTTAAATATTTAAACTAGCGTTTAACTGCGATCACACCTGATGGTAGGTGAAGAAGCAGTAGAGGGAAGGGCGCTTGACTAGAAAATGCGTACTAAGGTACCCAAGTTACTCGTAAACACGTCAATGTACTAGGTACTAGATATAGCAGTCCGAACACTCACTTTGTTCCACTCAACTGCACTGCAGTCCGTGCAGCTTATAGCGTGGCCAATTATTCTTAGTGCACGGATGGGCGCTATTTAAGCTTTTTAACACGCTCATGGCACAATACCCAGAGAAACGCGGTTTCGAATACCGCGGGTTCCGCAGTTTATGATATGCATTTAATAATTCAAGAAATTTATACTTTCGAATCGCAACTTATTAAGCAATTTTCACTTCACTGACTCGTATTTTGGCATTCAGCTTCCCAGTCCGCTGGAATGAGTTTGTCCAGGTGCTGCACGAACCTGTTGTAAGTACAGGGGTCCTCGCAGTATGGCAGGCTCAACTCCATGGGCACTTCCACTTTGGTGTTGTTTCTATAGAATAACTGAAACAACGAACGTTATTTATTAATTTAAATATATCCTATTTTTTTTTCGACTTCTTCGTATGTTTTCAAAATTCCCAAGGGAACGATTTTATTTAGCCAAAAAATTGACTTGAATCCGTTATTCTGTTGCTGCGTGATTGACTATCCTAACTACACGTCAAACGTTGTTGAATACTCCATGCAAAGTTCTCTCCATCGCTTGCTGAGTGATCCTGTGCCTTCTTATGAGGCCCATAGTTAGCAACCATGTTTTGAATTCTTATGAATTCATCACTGGCAGCACACACTGTTTGAAGACTTTAGTCTTCAGGCACTGTGGAATTTAGAACGAAAAGACATCTCAATACTCCCCAAAACGATACCCATCCGAGTTGGATTCTATATTATACCTGTGTAGTTGGATCATTCTACATCCATCCAAGACATTTTTTTTAATTATGGGATAGGCTTGTGCTTGACAATCAATGATATTCATGAGGTCTAGGTTGGAGCGCGCTTGCCTAGAAAATGCCTATTCACTCTCGTCTTGAAGGTACTCAGATTATACGTGGCCGGAAACACAGAAGCTGGAAGCGCGTTCCATACCTTAGCCGTTTCAGAAACGTTGAACTGAAGCGTTTCGTACGAGTAGGTTGAATTTCAACATATCGCTTATTTGCGACAAGAGTGACATAATTCAAAATCGACGATGAGAGAATTCGCTCGTTAGAAAGTAATGTTTTGTGGATGCTGCGGTCTCGAAACAACACAGCGACCAACAAAGCGACAGAGCATTAAGTCACAATCTCTCTAGCTCTTATTTTTTTGTGCTTAGCGTAATGTTGTTTTTATAGCAAAAAGTATAAATGTTCGACACTAAAATTGGTGAATTTTGAGTTATGTCACTCTTGTCGCAAATGAGCGCTATGTAGCTGGATCGTTCTAAATCCATCCATGACATAGATTAAATTGACTTACTCTAATGAAAAAGCTGTCCTGTTCAACTTCCTCGTGCAGCTCGATGACGACGCTGGCGCCGTACTCCGGCTCCAGCAGCTCGGGGAAGCCCAGCGCGCGCCACAGCGACACCACGTTCACGTCGTGGCCGGAGTACACGTACAGCGAGCGGTCGGCGTGCCGCACGCCGCCCAGCAGCTGCTGCTTTATTTCGCTGAGCAGCGGCCCTGCGGATAGTCAACCGAGTCAAAGTTTTTGAATATTGTGTTAAATACCTATTTTAATAGGGTTGTCGCTTGTCACACAAGGAAAAGATTGATTAAGCGTATGCTCTATTTGGCTGAAGACTGGACTTGGAGATCATGGGTCAAAGTTTCCAAGTTAGGAAGTAGTAAGGAAGTTAAGATAAATTAATCAAGACATTTATTTATTTGTCTTTTAATTGCCGATTTCACCAACGAAAAAGGTTCTATGATATATTGTCAGATTTTCAATACAAAAACTGTCAGAACGTACACTCAATTTATTCCTCCGTTAAACGTGACTCAAACTAGGTACTAAATGAACAATGTACAAAACATACGGAATAGTTCCTAGTTCCGTGTAGGGAATTCATTCATAATAGTTCTTAGTACATGTATCTACTACACAAGATTAGAGTTCAGCATACTTAAATTACTATAAGTACGGTCGCGGAACAGAAAGAATTTCGTACATTAACCTGCTACTACCTGTCTCTGTCACTCCCGCTTTAAAATAATGCGTCACGCTCGCACAAATGCAATGACCGCCGTCCTCGGGGATTGGAAACCTTTTACTTGCGAACCTAAGGTTTGTTTTAGTTTGCTTGTGAATTGAATTTAGGTAGTCTAGATCATAATGTAGACAAAACTGTACATTATTTTGTTATAACTGTGACAGGCGAGACGTCGTCGGAAAGTAGTTACTCCGATACAGAGAAATCGGATTTTGATTTTTGAATTTTCATTTTTTTATTTCTATGTAATAAGTTAATATAACTCGATTATAATAACTGTTTAAAAATAAATAATTTATTTAATAAGCTACTAATTTTTTTTCTCCTTCAAATATTTTATATAAACCGCACTTAATAGAAAAACGTTTGTGACCACTGTCAGTAGGCAAAGAGGTCATTGTACGAAATTCTTTCTGTTCCGCGACCGTACTAGAGCTGAGTGATGTAGAGCGTTTCCTGAAGGTACGTCTCATTGCTTTCATAATAAAATATCATGCTGCACCCAGATTAAAAAAAACTCACCAGTGTGAAACCTCTGTATCGTCTCATTGTAGGACAGCAGCGCTAAACTCAGCATGAACGGCACCCTCATCTTGTGCGGAAACACATTTTTCGTCCACTCCGGCAATTTCAGCCCGGCCTCCTGTTGCGACGCAAATGTACTGTACAGGAAGTCCACTTCGAGCACACTACGCATGCTCTGATTGGTGTGTTTACTCAAATAGTCAAAGAGTTCCGCGAATTTCGGGTCGGCATTTTTCTCCGCTAAAACCTCTTGGTACATCGCCTTCGAAAGCTTGCACGGTTTTGTTGCTGCCACTATCTGAAATAGCATACAATATCTACTTCAGAATAAATATTGTTCATTCAAACATCGGAAACAGTCGAAGGTATTGTGCATATACATTAAAATACATCCTTACTAATATATTATACTAGCTGTTACCCGCGATTACGTTCGCGTCAATTTCTGTTATTATGATCGCGATTAAGAAGTTTTTAAAATAATATATTTCAAATATGTCAGTAATTCCTGAGATTAGTGCGTTCAAACAAACAAACTCTTCAGCTTTATAATATTAGTATAGATTATATAAAAGTAAAAGTTTGTTTGTTGGTTTGTCCTTTAAACACGCTGCAACAGAGCTACGGATCGACGTGATTTTTGGCATGTATCTAGTTGAAAAGTGACATAATTATACTTTTTATCCCGGAAAAAGAAGGCATACCCAAGGAAAAATCTAACGAACGAAAAAACTCACACTGTCAAAATCGCATGCAAAGGCTAGAAATAATCCCTACTAATATTATAAATGCGAAAGTGTGTTTGTTGGTTTGTTGGTTTGTCCTTCAATCACGCAGCAACAGAGCAACGGATCGATGTGATTTTTTGCATGGGTATAGTTGAGGACCGGGAGAGTGACATAGGCTACTTTTTAACCCGGAAAATCAAAGTTCCCGCGGGATTTCAAAAACTAATTCCACGCGAGCGAAGCCGCGGGCATCAACTAGTAAGGCATAAAATTCAGGCAAATTCATAATGCAAGTAACTCGATCCTAGTTTGGTAAAATACATACATTATCCAGATTCTTAGGCAGTGAATGCACTGGTATCGGCTGCCAAGGTATCTCCGGGTGCCACATCTGCCGCTCGGTGGGCGGGTACAGCCCCGCGAGGAACGTGGAGGCGCTCATCATGCACCTGGAAGCGTCGCTGCTGCGTATGTACACGTCCTTTTCGAAATATTCCTCTGGTATAAAGTTGGCGTAATAACTGCGGTATTTCTTGCCCAATTCGTACATTTGAAGCTTTCCTGCCTGCGAGAGTAAAGGAATATTGTTGTATTTGAAATACGTATAGGTATACCTTTTACTCAAATGAAAAACATCGTTACTTAATACATATTATAAATGCGAAATTGTGTTGGCAAGTGCTGCAATCACGGCGCAACAAAGCTACGAATCGACGTGATTTTTTCCTCTGGTATGTTTAAGGACATGTGTGGCTAAGGTGTGCTTCACGAGAAAATTTTGTCTACACGTTTACTCGTGAATCTCTAGAGATTCACATAGAGATTGCGTTTACACGTGTAGACAAAATTTTCTCGTAGCGCGCATCTTCCAACCATATGCCTTTCCTATATAATTCCGTCTACAAAAACGCGCTCGAATATTACGTCAGTGAACGTCGCGCGGCGACGCGCGGTTCCTTTGACGCGAGTGTCAACCAATCACGTTCGAGGACAAACCACGCCCACATCCAGAACAAAGATGGAATGGAGTGGCGTTAGTACTATTTTCGTATAAAATCTCATCAAAATTTTATTTGGATGGGACGTGTAAACCAGACTTTTGCATTTATATAAAATAATATAATTGCGGTTGAGCGTGTAATGAATATAAATCAAACACTTATTATGCATGTACGCAACGGATACACGTACAAACATATTTTTGCCATAGTTAATTGAATCACTTAAATTAAAAATATAATGTATTTATTTATTAGTTATTTATTACATAACATTAATAAAAAAATATAATGTATTTATTTATTAGTTATTTATTACATAACATTGTATATTAATAACTTCCAACTTGACGTTTTATAAAAATAATCACAATTTTTATTTTTATAACTTTTTCAGTGTTTATAATATCTATAGTAGGGATGTTGCGGATGCAGTTTTTTTTTAAAGTTGCGGATGCGGATGCGTATATCCGCAGCATCCCTAATCTGTATGTACGTAATACGTAAATACAGATTAGGGACGTACGTACGACGTATACATACAAACATACATACATAGTTAAATACATACAAACAAACGTAGGTACAGTACACAGTTTTCGCAACTAGCAACATCCACATCCGCATGACCATCCGCATTGATTATTGCGGATGCAGATGCGGATGTCCAACTCAATGCGGAATATCCGCAACTTACCTAATCTATAAGTACGTAATACGTACGACGTATACATACAAACATAGTTATATAGTTAAATACATACAAACACGTATACATAGTAAAATACATACATAATCATAATTCATACGCGGATAAAAAGTTTTACTTCGAAAAAAATAACACGACTCCATTCTTTTTGTAATGCAATTGTACGACATTTTAGTAGCACATTTTTTATCATAGCAAAATTAAAAAATACCCAGCTTATGCTGTAAATTAAATAAGAAAACGATATACTTACAAGTGAAATGTTATTTCATCTCTTTTTTGATGGATTTCCGAACGTTTTTTGCATGATTTGACTGCAAACGACGGCTTTTTTAACGATCAAAAATACGAGCGATACGTTGAAGCGCGTGCGGCCGACTGATAACAAAGACAAGAGACTTTTGCAAATTCTATTGTCTTTTTGAGCGCGTTTTTTTTCTTCTAAGGGCCTATCCTTATATATCGATGGCATCTTCACCCTACTGGAACTTACTTAGGCGACGTTTTATCGCGGAAAAACAGAGGATTTAAAACGCTCAACTCGCACCGAAAGAGCGTCGAAGCGCAGCGAAGCGGAGTGCAGTTTGAATTTTAACTTTATTTTCATTACTATAATACTTATTATCGCATGAGTAAACTCAAACGAGTCGCGCGGATGCCTGCGGCGCCGCGGGAATTCCGGCGAATTCCAAACGGAGCCGTGCGACTGCGCGAGAAGTCGCGGGAAGTCCCGAGAATGCTCGAGCAGTCGCGAGCGACCGCTGGCAATATCCCGCCCCTCACGACCCGTGAATTCATCGCGGGCGCGAGTCCCGCGACTTCTCGAGCATTCCAACGACTTCTCGAGCAGTCGCGGGAATCCGCGCGCCTTCTCTATCGAGCGGGTCGTTGCCCTTCGCCGCTCTTGCGGTGTGAGTTGAGCCTAACTCTACACAGACCATGTCGCACGCAATATTTGATATTATCCTATTATATTTTTTTAGGTTCAAGTAACTCAGAATTCGAAATAAAATTATGATAAAGTCATGATTTTAGACACGTTGTCTCAACCAGTACTTTCATGGCACATATGGGTTGTAAGTATCTTGCAAGGATTACCATAGAACACCATCATCCCATACTTACAGGTCTACTCAGATAATGGTGGTAGATGTATAATCTATTTTTTCTTAGCTGTCTTAAAAAGTCAACAAGTCGTTTCTCGCAGAAAGGCGTAAGCGTCAAAAAACCGCGCTAGAGGTGAAAAACTAAAATCAAGAACGTCGTATGCGCCTTGCTTCGTTCGTCGGTTCTGTTTATGCGATTAGTGACGTTTTTAGACAGATCAGAAAAAATAGATTACATTGTGCACTTTGAGTATGTATGAAGTCTGTGTAGATGTTAGAATTAAAAAAAAATATAAATAACATACATTTGTAAGACTACCCAGTCCATCAGGCCACTGGTAATTTTTAAATGGATCACTCTTGTAGGAGGTTGTTGGGGTTCGAGCTCCGTGACGGAAGAACTGCAACATTTATAAGTACCATTTTAATTAAGATCTTTATGAAACAATAATAAATTAAAAGTAAAAAACTTTTTTAAAAACAAGCTTTTATTTAAATTCGCTAAAAAAAAAGAAAATTAAACTTTTCTTTTAAAACTTTTACTATTAACTTGTAACGTCATTACACAATTTATATGATGTAAAAGCTTGTCGCGAGATTTAAGTAGGTACTCGTATTTACTTAGTTTAAAAATTAGAATCAATCAGATCAAGTTATTTAATTTGCTTGTGTATCTACACAGGTAAATCTCTCGGTATCCTCAAGCATGCCGCGGCGTCCTTAGCAATTCCAAGGGAATTCCAAGGAACGCGGCATCCCGAAAGCTGTTAACACGGCATAACGAAACATATCGCAGCCGTGTTTTGGTACCTACGATGATCATCATTTAAATTTCAATATTATTGACAAAGTTATATTTCTGTTCGGCGCATGAAAATCCCCTACCGTATCGTAACGTGACTTTAGTGGGCGCAGGCCCTAAGATCTAGCTCGCACTGCGAAAAAAAATCGCGCGAATTTTTTTCGCGCGACTAACATGAAAACAGGAACAAACTTTACTTTATCTCTTGACATTGTCAAGTTGTCAGTTGTCACTTGGTTGTCACTCATTTCCTTTACTCTATGGCTCCGATGCACTCTATATAGTGTATTATCTATGACTCTGTGCGTATACGGTTGTTGATTGTTGTTGTACCTATTTTCCAAGAGAATATAAGTTTTAGCAAGTTTTGAGAGTAAACTTACACTTGAAATTAATATCTTATTGACAAAACAGAATGGTTTATATTCTCTTGGTTTGACTGATGTTAGATTGTTACATGGTGATTTACCATAAACATAACTCAATACTACCATGGTGAATACGATGTTGCGATGCCTGAACTGTGTTTTGAACATGAAATATAATAAAAGACATGCAGTCAAAGAACTATCCTTGCAACTGCAAAACTTATTAAGAGACTGGCTGGCTTTAGATCAAGTAAGTATTTAGTAGCTTCATAGTCGGTAGTAGGTATATTGTAGTAGTAGCAATGGATGTTATTTGATAATTAATGTTGTTTTCAGCTTCCAGTTGATGCTGTATTATGTCATGCTTGCTTGCTAATAGTAAAGGAAAGTGCCAGTGATGACCAAGGCAGGAGGCTTGGGCACACTAATGTTTGTATTGGATGTGGTTGTTCTGTTTTGAACGCAAGGAATCATGTCCTCGAAGCAGATAGTCCATTGTTGAATATATTTCAATGGAATATTAACCTGCCGGTATGTATTTTCACTATGTCCACTAGGTGGACCGAAGACATTAAACGTGTCGCAGGGAGCCGCCGTATTCAGGCGGCGCAAGACCGAGGCCTGTAGAGGTCCATGCAAGAGACCTATGTCCAGTAGTGGATATCTATAAGTTGATAAAGAAGTAGGAGAACATGTATTTTCACAAAACTTCCATAACATGATAAAATCTAGACTTATGTATACATTGAGTTTACATTTTTAATATATTGTGCACAGGGCCACAGAAATCTGGTGTGTCAATCGTGTTGGATGACAGGAAACAGAAGAATTGAACAAGATAAACAAAGGGTCAACCCTGTACATTCAGTTTACATTCAACTTCCACCTGGGCAACACACAAGCCCTGCGGAGGAGGCTGTACAATTGGAGGCTCCAACTACAGATCCATCTCCATCTACAGAGCCAGTGGCTATGCAAAGAGAAATTAGTATTAATTTGCCTAATTATAAACGTGCAGCAAATACTGCTAGGCATTGTATTTACAGCACATGTCGCAATGCAGCAGGGCATTTAGTACCCACATTTATTAAAGCTATGATGATAAAAGAATATAATTTTTATATTCCAAGGCATGCTAGAGTCTGTGATATGCATTTAAACAGTAATACTTGGCAATCATTACCTGAAATAAGTAATACAATAGCTGAATTTACTGCGACTCAAATTGAAGACACTATTAATTTAGCTAAAAAAGAAATAAGTTTTGATTTTGAAAATGTACATGAAATGCCCAACCACATTTGTCAATACTGGACAGGTTTGAGTGTTCCTGAATTTTTAGCATTGCTTAAAGAGTTACCTTTATTGGATAATTATGTAACATCACCAAAATCTTCTCTAGCTATATACTTAATAAAACTTCGAACTGGTGATAGCAATAAAAGATTATCATCACTTTTTCAAATAGCTAGATCCACTTTGGAAAGTCGAATGAAAAAAGTGAAAGAGTATCTGGACAAACATGGTACACCCACTCAGATAGTCCTGCAGGACAACAGCACAGGTCATAGCGAACAGAAATCTGTCCATACCAAGACTAACAGTCAACATGAATAATTGTAGTAACACAGAAAAATTAAACCTTTTCAAATCCCTTTGCTGACCTGTTTCATTGTTGTGTTCCTTTTTGTATTACTTAAGCAAGTTAGGATTACTTTTATTTGTAAAACTGTAAACTTTAGAAATTGAAATTCATTGCAAATGATACAGGGTTAAAGACTCGGGGTCTGTGGGTTGAGGTTTCAATGCAAGATTGGACTACCATTTTCAGTCTGTAATGTGATGACAATCATTTGGTTTCTAAGACGAACAATATATGAGTGAAATAACAGCACCAGACAATATAATAATTGAAGTATAGGAAATTGAATAGAAAGGTTGGTGCATCACAGTGTTCATATAATAAGTAAATACTTGCATGAATAGATTTTGATGTTCGTAACCAGCTAAATAGTTGCAAGCATAGTTTGTAAAAATATATACAATGATGTTTAAATTGACTTGCTTAATGATGTTGTGAATAAGTATAATATGGACCAATCAGACTACTATTAATCGTTGTGTTCTGTTCTTGCTTGAACAGTATTAAAATTGCTTGCATTATTTGAGAAAGATTTGTTTTATTTTCCTTATATTAATCATGGTCAGAAACAGGGTACTTTGATTTTCTATGGGTGACATTAATATATGTATATAACAGAATTTTCTACTAAGTGTCTAGTATGGCATTAGGCCTTCAGCAGTTAGGCTAATTATAAATTTATAGACATCACTCTCACCCAACTCAGACTCAAGACATAGTTAAAATGAGACAGATTTGTGTCAGAGCATATTTGTGTCTCGTTTTAACCCTATTTTAAGGCAGAGCACGCTCAAGAAATCTCACCATCAGTGGCAAACTGGACAATGTGGAAGTGATTTTATCTATTTTAGTGCTTAAAAGTTTCAAAATGACACGATAAATTGCTACGATTTTTAAGTACTTCTTCACATAAAATTACATTAATAAATTAGTACAAAAACTGCATACTTACAATAATAACAAGCCTTAATGTTTTGGACTCGTAAGGTAGAGTTTCACTCAGCACACAGTACCCGAGTAGGCAGCTGAGTACTGCCAGCCCAAGCACAACAACAGCTGTTGTTGTTGACCTCTTTGGAATTGTGTGACATGTTGCTGCTTTAGGAGAGTGCGACCTAGTATCATCAATAACAATAAATTGTTTGACCACATAATTTTTTACACACATGTTATGATAGTGCACAGCAGTGTGAGTGAGTGCACCTGTGCCTATACCAATATACACTTACAAAGGTGTAGCAACTTCTCATCAGGCGAAAGCTTTACATTCTCTCCAAGGCAGAGCCTTTAAACCTTTTTCAGAATACCTACTATGTTTTTATTTAATCTGACTCAGAATTGGTATCTGAATCCTCACTAAAAAATCAGATTAGTTTGATAAATAACATCCTAAAAAATCTTTTTTTTAAATTTAGACTGCTGTCTCATCTGACTAGAGGAACAGACCTGGAGAAGTTTAAAATTTACAAATTTCTTAAGTAACCCAAAGCCGGGATTCAAACCCAAGACATACTTGCCATAAGGCCACAGTTCGTCACTACTATCGGCTGTGTAGAAAAACACAATATTTTATATTAATTACCTTCGCCAAGTATCATCATTTTCATATTCCATTTTCATACTTTGATTATAAGTTGAAAACACATCCAGCAACTGAACTAAAAGTTTAAATTTTGTATCAAATCTGTGAGGTAGATTTGCTGGATATACTCAACATATCTACTAATGACAAATGTAAATTCAAACTATACGAGAGTAGCACTTTTAGAAAAACACAATTGTTTGATGTAAGCACTGTAAGCAAAATAATTAGAAAACAGGAATGGAAGATTTACAGACATATAATTGTATCACAATTGTTTATCTTTGCACAAACGGAGTGATTACATTCTCTTTGCTTTGCACCACTTATTTTGACTGTGTTGACAATTGAGTAATTGGCATTTTTGACTAGAGATGGGGTGATTATGAGGAAATCATTCGATTACGAAGATGCATCGAGATATCTCGATTATGACAAGTTAGTAGGTAATGACATGGTCGCGAGTCGATGCACGAGTCAGACATTGTCCCACTACTAACAAAACAAGTAGGTAGGTAAGGAGTATTAGTGTTCTGTGGTAGGTACCCCTTATATGTTTGTGGTAGGTACCTACTACTGCAACGAAGTGATATAATATTAAATAGAAATATTCCCGTTGGTGGCACCCGTTCACGAGCATGACGCATGATCCAGCCGTTGCTTCAATCATATTTGAGGGAACGTAACAACCCGCACCACACGACACCACCACAGAAATTTTGAAGAGAGCATGACATACTTAGGAGATTATAAAAGAGTTCTTTCAATAAAAATTTGTAAAATAGGTAAACTTACTGTAAAATTACTCCGCCAAAACCGCGTCAATTGACCGGAACAAACAAGGAACAAACCAAAACAGTCAAAGTCTATTGTAGAATTAGAGTCGCTCTTTGGCTTTTGAGTACCTAATCAAAAAGCCAAAGAGCGACTCTAACAGGATTATTATAGTAACGTAATTTTATTATGAAAACAATAGGATCGATGGATCGATGTGCCACAAAAATATTTTTTGACAGCTTAATATTATCTATACGTACTATCCGTACAGTTAAAGAATGGTTTTAGAAATGGCGGCTCATACGCCATATCTATATATACGGGTTATAATATACTAGTAAATAATATATACGATATACAAGGTGTTAGTTAATGTCCCTATCCTACCGAAACCCATAAGTTGGGGTCGGTGTATACAAGGTGTTTGTTAATGTGTATAACTTACCAGCAACCACCCATGCACTTTGACCCCATAAACACAATGGCGGTGGTAAAAAGTGAAAATTAATTATCAAAAACTTTCATACAAAATTAATTAATTAATTAACAAAAAAACATTTTGGAAACCCTAACTGAAGACATAATAACAATACGCCACATAAATCCCTTTCCGTAGTAGTAATTCCAAGAATGACTTTGACCGCGCCGCTCGAGGTAAAGGCGAGGCTACAAGCAAGACTTGCGGTTGCGTTTGCGCAACGAAAAATTACATCGCATAGGACATAGTACGAGAAAACTCTGTCCATTAGTTTAGTTTCTAATGAGACATGGACCGCACTAAGCACTACTTCTGCTTGGCTTAAGACGCATCAATCTTCCGTTGGTTTCTCCCAAAGGACAGGACAATCCTGAATCAAGTAAATCAGATAATCGATATCGTAATTAATCATCTTGATCAATTAATCAATCATCCGTTTTTACGGTGCACAGCGGACATTTCCACGGTGCGTTGTGGTCGCTACGTCTATGATTTTTACAACGCGATGTCGCACTCCAGTGAGGGCTCGCCCTTACGGTGTTCGACGTACCTATTTAATATTCAAAGCACGTACGCGGCTTTGGAAGGGGCTGGAACTAGAGCGGGGAATTTCGAGCACCGGTGAAAATCACCGGTGATTTGCCATTCTCCGAAGATTCATCGGAGATCTCCGGTGAATTCGAATACAGATTTAGCATCAATTAAAATGTTATTGACTGTTAATGTTCTAGTACAATGCACAGGAATTTTAAGCGCATCGATATTGTGTGAACTCAAAATGATATTAGATGTATTGTAAAGGTTTTAAATAAAAAAAATATTAAGAAAAAAAATATTTTACTTTATTATGATAATTATTATTTAAGGAGGTAGGAAATAATGATAAAGTAATTGTATTTGAATAAATGTTATTAAGTTAATAATTAACAATGTTCCTCAACAAACTTCTTTTTATTTAAATTAAATTACTTGAGTTATGATTCAATAATAATCGGTTAAACACCGATTACTTTCACCGGAGAGTCACCGGTGATTCTCCGGTGAAAAATCACTTCTCCGCGCCGCCGGTGCAAATCACTACGCCGGACACCGCTCGCTTTCGACTACAAATGCTAGTAATATGCTTGCACTGTACTGCAAGCGATAATAATAATTATTGTATCGTTTTGCAATTGATTTATTATTAAAAATATCACACACATTCATTCGTTCATTCACATACAGTCATTGTTAATCAAAACCACGACGCGAGATATTAATTACCTGCAAATAAAGAGGCGGCAGTCACTTTATGGATTACGTAGGTACGGACTTTAACTTATGGAGTCCGAAAGTAGTCGGGAATATTCTTGCAAAAATACGAGATTTCTAATCGGTTTTCACTCTACTGAACAATACTACAGGTTTACAGATTTAATTGCATGCCGATTAATGGTTAGGTATCGCATCTGGAATATTTTATCGCAACGTTATAGCATAGCAAGTAGTACGTTGTAGGCCTACAAACATCCATTCATAGTTTTATCGTTGGCAGTTCATTGCCATTGAATCAGCTGTTTTAAAGGTTGCCACCTAAACATTTATGGTGAATTTTTGAAGTCCTCATAACTTGGCCAGGATATGAGCTACACGTCTCATGATATTTTTTCATGTCCTGTCCTTTGGGAGAAACCAACGGAAGATTGATGCGTCTTAAGCCAAGCAGAAGTAGTGCTTAGTGCGGTCCATGTCTCATTAGAAACTAAACTAATGGACAGAGTTTTCTCGTACTATGTCCTATGCGATGTAATTTTTCGTTGCGCAAACGCAACCGCAAGTCTTGCTTGTAGCCTCGCCTTTACCTCGAGCGGCGCGGTCAAAGTCATTCTTGGAATTACTACTACGGAAAGGGATTTATGTGGCGTATTGTTATTATGTCTTCAGTTAGGGTTTCCAAAATGTTTTTTTGTTAATTAATTAATTAATTTTGTATGAAAGTTTTTGATAATTAATTTTCACTTTTTACCACCGCCATTGTGTTTATGGGGTCAAAGTGCATGGGTGGTTGCTGGTAAGTTATACACATTAACAAACACCTTGTATATATTTTTTAATTCAAATAATGTAATCATTTTTGGTTTTATTTAAGAACTAGATGATGCCCGCGACTTCGTCCGCGCGCATAAACGTTTTTTGATTCCCGCGGGAACTCTTTAATTTTCCGGGATAAAAAGTAGCCTATGTTTTAATCCTGGGAATGAGCTATCTCCATTCCAAATTTCAGCCAAATGGGTTCATGCGTTGTGGCGCAAAGGAGTAACAAACATACACACGTACACACACACATACACGTACAAACTTTCACCTTTATAATATTAGTGTGTTGTGATTAAAATAATCTTGTAAAATTATGTTGTACACGCTGTTGATTACCAATAAATAAATAAATAAAGACGGTCATTTTATCAGTTTATTGTTGTTGTCCGTACCGGCGAGTGTGAGTATAGATAGCGACAGTGTGCGAGTGAGAGGTGAACAGAAGCGACGCCATTTTCAATCACATTCTTTAATTGTACGAGTAGTACATCTATATTACAAATAAATAAAATTGATGTGTCTGTTTGTAATATCAAAAGAACAGCTTTTTACTAACTGCATACGGAAGTAAATACGGTAGTTACTTCAAGAAAACAATTTTTAAAATTTTTGTCTGTCTGTTTGTTGCCGCTAATCTCAGGAACGGCTGGACCGTTTTGAACGGAACTTTCACTGGTAGATAGCTATATATTATCGGGCGTAATATAGGCGTAATATATTATCGGGCGTAATATAGGCTACTTTTTTAACCGACTTTCGAAAAAGGAGGACAAAGAGTTGTGTTTTTCTACCTCTGTATATCGATATCTCCGTGGTTTCTTAACCGATTTGCCTGAATCTTTTTTTAATCGACACAAAATCTTTGCGAGATGGTCCCGTAAAAACTTTGGGTTCCAACTCCTCAATCCTAACGCTGCCGGGGTACTGCCCCCTTTAACTGTGGGGATTTTAGAGTACCAAGCAAAGAATTTTTAAAAAATAATTTTTATGTGTATATTTCAATCACAAATAAATGTTACTCAACAGGCACAAACAATTTCGAATACAATTTGTAAAACTCTGCACCGACGAGACAAGTTCTGTAAATAAAAGATTAAAGTGTTATTTTATCAATTAAATATTTTTTGTATTTATACCATTAGTAAGATGATATTAAACGAAAATATTATATAATTAAACGAAAATCATCATCAGCGACCTATCAACGGCTCACTACTGAGTGCGTCTCCTTTCAGAGAAGGGTTATAGCTAGTTATAGCGTTATGGAGAACTCTCAAGCGTGCATGTTTACTCACGACGTCTTCTTTCACTTTTGAAGCATCTGATATTTCACTGCACACACAACTTCGAAAAGTCGAAGTTCGAATCCACGACCCCCGGATAGGAGACCACAGTGGTATGCTATCACTGCTCTCCTATAAAGATCTTCTACATTTACATTTCTAAGTTTTTTATACCTAGGTATGTAGTAGGTATTTAACTTTCACTGTAAAGTGTCCATCAATACATTATTATTATTATAAAACATACATATTATTATTTATATCGTCGATCCTGAGACTTCCGAAGGTATTTAAATTTTATTTTAAATATGTTGGAGTCATATCAATGTAAAAAGAAAATTTCTAATACCTCTATGAATTTCACTGCCCACTCCCGACTGCAGCTACCTACTATGAGGAACGGCGTCGTATTCTATAGCGCCTGTCACAATATCTGCACCGTTTGAACGCGCCTGAGCGCGAGCGACACCGATACGTGTAACTGTAAACATTTTCAGAGCTTAATTTTAACCCCCAACGCACAGCAGTAGGTACCTACCTATTTAAGTGCCTATCGATTCACTATACTGAAATACCTATATAGGTATATAATGTTGTGCACTAGTTAATAGTGAATAAAAAATCAAGAGTTAACAATAAATGCGTCCGTCGTACCGCCTACGAGCTCTGCATCTTGATCGCCGTCGCCGACAACGACTGCGCCGGCGCCTGCAGCGCCTCTGCCTGACGGGATAGTGCCGGTCACCCCTTCTGCAGCGCTTAAATCTGCCTGATCGAGAGCGGCAACGACTAAAAATAAAAAAATAATTAGGTACCTACACCCCTATACCTGCTCATTTTCAGCATACCCGTTGACGGCTCACTACAGAGGGCAATCTTCTTATTTATCAAGCAATAGACGTCCACTGCTGGACAAAGACTTGCATGGACTTCCGTAGGCCTCGTCTTGCGCCGCCTGGATGAAGCGGCTCCCTGCGACTCGTTTGATGTGGTCGGTCTATCTAGTGGGGGGTCTGCCAACCAGAGGCGGCTCTAGCCCATGCACCGCCCGTGTGCAATCAATATCTCTCTAGTAGACGTGCGGCCTAAATGGAATACTTACAATACAAGAATACCGCTTGACTTAGTTATATTTTCTCCAGTGAAAGGAAACTCAGGTGCAAAAAATGGTGCAATTTTAAATGATGTCAGGAAGCAAGCAAGCGCGGCTTGGCATGCCGCCCCCTAAAACCCTGCGCCCGTGTGCATTGCACACCCTGCACCATAGGTAAAGCCGGCACTGCTGCCAACACTGCGTTTCCCGTTACAAGGTCGCCACTCCAGCAACTTGGGACTCCAACGACCATCAGCTCTTCGACTATATGCCTCGATTACTTATTTCCACTTGTTTCCCAAATCGCTGAGCTAAGTATGTCGGTGACGTAGATTCTCCTACGGATCTCCTTATTTCTGATTTTAAGGCTCTATGCTGACCCAATGCAAATTATTATCAGACTTCACGCACCTTTGAGAACATTATGGCAAACTTTCAGGCGTTTGATATTTGCCAGGGATTGAACCTGTAATCCCCCGAATAGTGCTTAGAGTATCTACCTATCTATAGAGCTATACCAAACAGCGCACTTCGACTTTGCTGCGACCTAAGATTCATCTAGTCTACTTACTTACCTTATGCCCTCTATTTATAACACGTGACTGAATGTTATGATGAATCTTCATTCGTCTATATGTAAAAGGATTTAATATACTTTGTATTTTAATGATTTTTTAAGTACCTAGGGTACTTACGTTCTGCACATTCTGAAATGTAAAAATACAATTGTATTTATCATTGTTTTTAAATATTCAAAATATCATGCTTCAGGCCCGTTCACATTGAGACAGTCTAAATTAAGGCGATTTTAATGAAAAGCTACTGGTGGGTATTAGGATGTCGAGATTTAATTACAGAAAGACCAGGTGGAATCACACACCATACCACATTTTGGTTGTGATTTATTTTTTGTCGAAAGAACAGATTTTATTTGGCCAAATGTATGATTAATTGTAATTTCCTCCTGTGTGATAAAGGTATCAGGATTTTTCGTAATGGTAAGAGTGCGGAGTGTCTCAATGTAAACAGACGGTTACATGTTAAAAGCCATACTTTCGTCTTCTCCGACATCTTGGTCTCGCCATAATTTTTCTGAAATAATAAGTACAAAATGTAGCGTTAAATCTTGAAATACAGTATTGATAAGATACCTATACCTACTAATCTATCCATCATACTAATATTATAAATGCGAAAGTTTGGATTTATGGATGGATGTTACGCCGCAAGGACTGAACCGATTTGGCTGAAATTTGGCACAGAAATAGATTATAGTCTGGAATAACACAGTCTACTTTTTATCCTGGAAAATAAGATAGTTCCTGCGGAAAAACCTCAATCTATGCCTACGAAGTCGCGGGAATCAGCTAGTTCATAAATATAATGTTATCCAGTTAAGAAATAGTTCCTTTTTCTAAACAATAACGCAAACCTCAAGAACACACAACAAAAAAAAACAGAAGACACAACAGAAAAGTTAAAAAATGTGCTTACCTTTGTGGATTTAAAATTTACTATCACATTGAATTTTATGATGAAAATTACGTCTAATAAATTTAATTTAAATAAATAATATATTTAAACGATATAAATACATACGTATTTCTATAAAAAAAATTATAACACCATATTGTATTTCTTTAAGATCTATCAAAAGTGACTGCAGAAATTTATTTTTTGAAACATTCTATTTATAAATAATATGCGACATTTCTTTTTTAAATATAAAATTACATTTACCAAAACGGATGTACATCCGATGTGCATACGGTTTACGATTTTTTATATATTTTATAATATTACTTGTAAACTCTTATAAACAGTTTATAAACAACCGTTTTAGCACATTAAAGGTTAATTAGATAAGGATCGGGTAAGGACCATGGTGGGTTAAGGAGATGAAAATTTATAATTTTTTTCTTCTAGAGCATTTACAAAAATATCAGGTAGAAATAAGAAAAATAGTAGATAGGTAATTACTTACGAACGGGCAACATTACTTGTGCGAAGACGATTTCAAAATCGCGCGACTTTGCCACGAAAAAAGTTTCGCGAATTAGGACGATTTCATATTTTTGCAAAATATGAAATCGTCCTAATTGGAAATGAGCGCGTGACATTCTTTCTCATCTAATAGGTATCCCAAGGATATGAGGCGTATCAGGGATGCCAGACAGACCTAAGCCATACCAACAAAGTGGTACCACCAGTCCACTAAGCACCTACATAATTGTTTGTATGAAACAGATAATTCTTTTTTTTTTTTCATTTTCAATTCAAAATTAATTTCCTGTATCAGATCAATATGTAGATTCTTTCGATCTATAGTATTTACATACTCGATCTAACTTGGATTTTATTTATTGCTCCGTAATCCAACGAAATTAAATTTTTTCGATTATTCTACAAAATAATACTACGAGTTGTATTGATAAAGTTCCTTTTATTGGTAAAAATTATTTATAATATCAAAAACAATGTTATTTTATTATTACAATAAAAAAATGGTAGGCAGTGAGTAGGGACACATTAATTACAGAATTAAAAATAATTATGATATTAATGATATTAAGTATTATTCAACGATTCAAAAGCACTTGTAAAAGTTTATTTGAATAAAAAATACGAGTATTTCTATTCTATTACCATTACCTTATTATTAGCAAATACCTAAGCAAAGAATTTTTAATGCCTACGCGATCGTCACATTTTCAAAAGGCCGGGCCAGAAGTCGCTACGCGGCCGCCGATGGGGAAGGACAACATAAGTGAAGCGCTTACGTACATGTGCTGCTTGCCATCTCATCTTACATCTGGCTCTTCTCCAAATACGCCACAATGAAGGAGAATTTAACTGAATATTTACATACACAAGAAAACCACACAATTGATGGAAGGAAAAGGACTAACAACTATCATAATACACCAGGCGCTGGAACCAGACTATGGTATAGAGAGGATCGGCAAGCCGCGATATTTCGAGGATTCCCAACAAGCAATAAACATGATTGTTTGAAGCTTATGGGCTCGCAGATTTAAGATAGCCGCTTCCCCGTCGGCGACCGCGTCCGCGCACTGCTCCCGCTATGTTACACTGCCTCCGCTGCGCTTACTCGGCGCTGCAGGCTGCCTGCAGTCTTGTCGCGAGCCATTGGACGCGATTGGACGGAATTGGTTTCATAGGACTTCGAGATATCTGCAGAGATTCTCAAAGCTGTGTCATAGCCGCAATGACACCCCCCCTGCGGCTGTTCACACCCCGCGGAGCGTGCAGCGCGGTCGAGCCTGGCCCGGCCACGCAGCTAGCAACACCATCGTAGATGCTGCTTACAACATATAGACAGAAATAAACTGCTATTGTACATTACGTTTGACAATACCTGCTCGACTTCACCAAGTAACGTAATAGGTAGATTATTATAATTAATTATTATCATTATTGAAAATATATAATACATAATGTTAAGCATTTAGAAAAGTGTAGATAGGTAAGGAATGATCACAGATATACAGTTATTACCAGTTATACTGGTATATACGCAGTGCTGACATTACAACTAGTACTTTCTTACAGTTTAAGTCGATATCTCTTATTTACTGGCGACACTAGAAGGCGCCGCAGTGAATGGGTCAAAATCACCTAATTTCACGAGTTCCACGGATTTTTCCCACAACTTCTTCGCGTATTCATCATTGAGAGCTTTTCTGTCCGGATTTTTAACGACACAATCGCTGTAAATAAAAAATAATAATAAATAGGTACATTGGAAAATATTGTTTTTTACTGCATCGGGTTTGGGCCTAGTCTGAGTCATATAAATTATGGCGGAAAATTTAAATGGTCATATCTACATAATCTTGGTTGGTACACATAAACAAGATAATTAAATTAAGAATGTTAAGTATATGATAATATTATACAAAATCCTTGACACTTCGATAGCCAAATCACCCAAATAGCTTATTTGTGGCCCGCATTGGACCAAAAAATATTTTGTTTTTTTTGTCAAGGAGCAAGCTCTGAGCAAGTAGCAAATATGGCGTAAAAGATCAGAACAAAGATAATAATAGATCCAATATGATGGATACACACTTGATACACAGGATAAAGAGCAACAACTTAAAAGTAGTATTAAAAAAATAAATATTAAATTTAAAAATAAATAATCCAACGTTGTTAAAACCAAAAAGTACAAAGTAGGTATAATTGGGTATAATATATAGTCACAAAGGCGTAGGCGCGTCCACCATAAACAAAAAGTAATTAAAATTGGCGATATATTTCTATTAGAATATAAAATACAACCTAAGATTCTAGTTTAAAAAGTTTTATTTTATTCTTGGCTTAAAATTTCTTTGACTTCAAAAATAGTTATCATGCAAATTGATATTAATAATAACTCCAGTTTATAGTATACTTAATGGTTTTGTTTTAATTAATAATTAATTAATACTTCAATTTATATAATGGTTTTACTGCAATTAGGTTAAATGTTATTTTTTCATATCAATGAAGAAATACCTGTAGTATAATCCAGTTTCATTCGCGCATTTCTCATCCACGGCGCAATATATAGTTGTCTGCGCCCCGAGTTCGGGAGATTTAAGGAAAGGGTAGAAAATACCAAAAAGTCTTCTTGCGCCTTTGAATAACACCTCATCCATATGGCGACCAAGTTCAGTTCTTATGACACCTGGGTGCAAGCTATATGTGTTCACGCCTTCTATATTATGGGCCTGAAACACAAACATTCGACGTTATGGGGGTAGCTATAATTTGTAAATATTAAAATGAGTAAAAGCCACCTCAATTATGTTAGCTGTCAAGCAGAAAAATCGCATCAATATCGGTCCATTAGTTAGGAAGCTACTAGGGAAAACATAGATACATAGATACACAAATTTTTTGTAGGGGGTTAAAAATAGACTGATGGATGGTTGATGATGTTTTTTCCAAAAAAAGTTTATAGGATTGGATGCTTACCTTAAGCTTAGCTGCTAGCTCCCTTGAAAACAGTACATTTGCAAGTTTGCTCTGTGAATATGCTTCTGCTGCTTTATATTGCCTTTTCTCATAGTTCAAATCATCAAAGTTTATGTCATATTCTAAAAAATTATTCAAATCATACATTATATCATCATTTCTTTAAGTCATTTTATTTAAGTCATATAGCTGTGGACACATATTTTTTTTCATTTCTGCCAATATAAACTTCTGCCTTGGTTTACCCCTGTACCAATAAAGCCACTGGACTTGTTGGCTAAAACTCTGTGAAAGTGTCTCTAGCATTATAGTTACATATATTATGTATCAAATCACACTTCACACTAATATTATAAAGGCAAAAGTTTGTATGTGTGTGTATGTTTGTTACTGCTTAACACAACAAATGAACCGATTTTGCTGAAATTTGGAATGGAGATAGTTCATACCCAGGTTTAACACATTTTATCCTGGAAAATAAAAAAGTTCCCACGGGGATCAATAAAGCTTAATCCACCCGGATGAAGTCACAGGCATCATCTAATATACATAGATATGAAATCTCTCAACTCAATTGATGGATCTAAAAGTAGTGCTATCTTGTTTCAGTATCATCTGCAAAGAATAAAATCTGGACAGTATTGCTTTTAGACTTGTCAATTGACTTAATTGACAAGTCTAAAAGCAATAATTAAAAAAGTATTTAGAAATAGAGACTGCCCAGCAGAATAAGTACCATTAGCTGAAATAAATAATACAAGGGATACATACTAGTGTGAGCAGCAGAAGACACGGTAACAATTCTTGCTGGAGTGCTGTTCCTTATGCGAGGCAATAATAACATTGTCAGAAGAAAGTGAGCCAAATGGTTGGTACCAAACTGTGTCTCAAATCCATCCTCCGTAACACCCTTGGGACACATCATCACACCCGCATTATTTACAAGAATATTGATATGAGGTTCAGTATCTAAGATTTTCTTTGTAAATTCTCGTACAGATTTGAGCGAGGATAAGTCACACTTTTCAACCACCAGATCACCTTTTTCTGGTAAATCTTTGCAGATCTGCTCTATGTCGTTCTTTGCCGCTTCTGCTTTGTCAGTATTTCTACAGGCCATTATTACTTTAGCACCTAAAATAATACAAGCATATTTTGAGAAATGGGCCAATCCAGAAAGACCATGTCATTGTGCCTACATTCTTAGCTCCACCTAAAAAACGGTTTATATTCCCTTGGACTGTTTTGCTACAAATGTGGTTGTGTTGGCTTTATGTTTTTTCGTTGGTTTTTGTCAAAAATTCGTATCCAGGTTGTTAAAAAAAATTGTCAGAATACATTGTGGTTGTTTTTTCAATTGCTGTAACACTAACTTCGCGTTGCGTTCGTGTTTCGTATTCAGAGAAAATTCTTTGTTCATAGAGCAAAACCTTACAAATATGTAGGTATTTTATTAGAAATCTGGTTGAAAAATTCTCAACATGGTTTAAATTTTATGTATCTAGATTCTAGGCCAAAAGAAGCCAAAAGAATAATTAAAAAAGTATGGATAATCCATAGCTAATGGACTGTTTTCCACAATACTACTTTGTATTTTAACTTATTGATAGTACGGTCGCCGAACAGAAAGAATTTCGTACAATGACCTCTTTGCCTACTGACAGTGGTCACAAACATTTTTCTATTAAGTGCGGTTTATATACAATATTTGAAGGAGAAAAAAAATTAGTAGCTTATTAAATAAATTATTTATTTTTAAACAGTTATTATAATCGAGTTATATTAACTTATTACATAGAAATAAAAAAATGAAAATTCAAAAATCAAAGTCCGATTTCTCTGTATCGGAGTAACTACTTTCCGACGACGTCTCGCCTGTCACAGTTATAACGAAATAATGTACAGTTTTGTCTACATTATGATCTAGACACCCTAAATTCAATTCACAAGCAAACAAAAACAAACCTTAGGTTTGCAAGTAAAAGGTTTACAATCCCCGAGGACGGCGGTCATTGCATTTGTGCGAGCGTGACGCATTATTTTAAAGCGGGAGTGACAGAGACAGGTAGTAACAGGTTAATGTACGAAATTCTTTCTGTTCGGCGACCGCACTATAGTAAACAGATTAGTTCATTGACCTTTACTAATTAGGTCAATGTAACATTGACAGCTATTCATTTGAATCTGGAAAGTACCTATAAAAAATATAAATTATATAAGGTACCTAACTGAAACTACTATACCTACTTATTATACATTTTTAAATTAATAGTTTTCACTATTTAGGTGTAAAGTTTTTTCATAACTACTTTTTGACAAAAATATATTATACGTATTTATTTAAACTAATCTTAAAGTGTCACAAAATGCAGTTCATTTATCTTTTTTCTGTATGAATTCTGTCTGTATATACTTATTAAATTTTAGTTTAATTATATATTTATTGTAGTACATACCTCCTACTAATTTTAAGTATGATTTTATAATAAAAATCTCACTTACCTCTTTTATAAAAGTCGAGTACAGTTTCTTTTCCTATCCCTGTATTACATCCTGTTACAATAGCGGTTTTCCCCAACAATTTAACATTGCTATAACAACGGCCACTGAATAAAGGCATGATCAAAAACTTTATTTTTCAAGTTAAAGGTAGGTAAGTAAACAGGTAGTTACCTAGAATTTGCCTACAATAAATTCACTAAGCCCACGTTATTTTATTTCAAGGCAAATCAAATTATCGTGCGCGTGTTCTCTTCTCTTCGTGAATCAGTGAATTGCGTTGTATTCAAGGTGTTCAACAATTAATTTTTTGTGGAACGTCTACCTACAAGTTTCAATTTCAACCACTTCAACCGAGGTCAAGTTCACGGACGTATGTCCATGTCTAGTTGGCCGCTACCTCGCCCCGCGCTTGCCCGCACCGCACCTCAAATTAGTAAATTAGACCCTTCGTACCGTTTCGTACACAGATAGCAACATACGGCGTACCGCTCGCGATTGTCACTTGTCTATCAAAGTTTTGTTGTTGTTATTGTTAATCACGGAATACATTTATTGTTAAGTTAGCCTATAGGAGTTATCGCAAAATAGAAACGAACGCGCTCGAAAGAAACGATGCCGGGGTACGTATCGAAAGATTAGGTACCTACAGATAGGAATAAAGGAATCGGGCGTAAAAAGGGGGTAAATGGATAATAGAAAACAAAATCATATAGCTAGTTATAATATTCATGTAATATTGCATCTTCAAGTTTAGCAACAACATTTTGCTTTCCACGATATCTAATTGGATTGTTACGTAAAGTTTTTTTGCGTTTGAACGAACCGGTCGCTGGTTTCTCGCAGAAGAACATGGAAGGTATGTCACAGATCGCGGTATCGAGAAGGCCGCTTCTGCGTAGGCCGCCGCAACGATCTTCTAACTTCGTGAAGTTGCCAGGACATTTAAAATCCCAATTTATTTCTCGTTTTGGTAATCTTTGTCCTGTGGATTGCGTTTTTATGATATTTATGCCCGTTTTCAACAACATTCTGTAACTTTTATGGGCTACCTAAGCTAAGTTAGGTGACGCTTTATGTCAATTTTAATTTTCACGAACCTTTAGGGTACACCTAAATGTGGAAATGACATTGGGTAAGGGCACATTGTATTCAGGGGCTTCCTACGCAAAGAGACTTCTACTTAGGGGATGATTTAGGTATGGTTAGTGAAAA
Source organism: Hipparchia sbordonii (assembly GCA_038048805.1). Taxonomy (NCBI): domain Eukaryota; kingdom Metazoa; phylum Arthropoda; class Insecta; order Lepidoptera; family Nymphalidae; genus Hipparchia; species Hipparchia sbordonii. The sequence goes on along the minus strand of CM076099.1, from coordinate 12,072,679 downwards.
CGGGCATTAATGTGATATCTATACCTAAGAGTGCTCTTTGACTTGACTAAGAGTTCAGACAGAGACTTGAGACAGGTTACCATTTGATTAACAAAATTATTATACCTACCTATATGTTAGGGATGTTAGCGGAAGGTGTGAAGCTATAGCTATTAGCATTTTTAAAAGTTTAATAGGTACTTATTTCCTTTTCACCTACAACTAAGCGTTAAGCTTATGCTAAAAGTGGGTAGGTACGACAACAGTGAAACGGATGGAGTTTCGGTTTAATCTGCCATCCACACTGACCGTTACGCGATTGATGCTTTGAATTGGTAATCTTTTTACGTAGTTATGAATTAGGTACACTTACCAAGAACAGTCCGATAGTGATATCGTTGAAACAAATCACTAAATCCAAGGAAGGCAAAGTCACCGGGAGTCCTATGCTGTTCAACTTGTTTGAACGATTCGCGGATATACTCAGCTTCTTCTCGCGTGTCTAAGATCGCGAGGTGCCCGCCAGCCGAGTAGCAGGTCGAATACGCCACCTTCCACGTCTGGGGCTCCACGTGTGTCAGGTAGCACGTGCTGTTAGGGCCTAGCTTCCATCCTGCAAAGCGACGTTACTTTACTCAAATCTTTAGGTAGGTATTTCCTCATTCAGACATTCGATTGCTCTAATGACTTGATTCAGAGATTGGTACTAAGTTGAAATATATTACTTATTAACTAAGTAGCTATCTATTTTTTCTTAACTGTCTTACACGGTAAACAAGTGTTTTCTCATCATCATAGGACGTTCTTACCGCACGCTGACAAGTGACAACAAACCGTACTACAAGTGAAATACCAAACAGTTGGCCATATAGTGTTCTTACAGGGGGGTGCGGTGTTTGCCTGATGCATTAGGCCAGAGTGATGGACTAGTTATGGCCTAAAACCCATCCCTGAGAGGAGACCTGCCCTCCGATTGAGACCCTTCCGATAACTTATTTAACGATCGATTCGGTTTGTTACCGTACGATAACATATATTTTCAATACGTAAATGCTCTTGTAATCGAATGTATCTTGTCGATGTCAATAACGTAGTCGATACCGAATCGTACCCTCAAACCAAACGCTCTGAATCACAAGACAAATTTTTTTTATACGAGATCGATATCTAACCGTATCGACACGGTAGGTATGTTATCGAACAGGTCTGAATCGCCCCCCAGCTCTCAGTAATGAGACGTTGATGGGTTGATGATGATGATATTTGTGTCTCGTTTGAATTGTCTCACGCGTCCTCGAGCTCGAGCGAGTATTTATTTTTAAAATTGGTATCTACGTACTTACACAATACAAAGCGATCGCGTTTGCCTACAAATAGGATAGGTACCTAAGCGAGTAGGACTTACGTGAATCAAAGGTATCGCACTCAGGATAGTAGACAACCTTGGACGCTTTTATTTTGCAAGCAAATGGTAGATTCCGTAAACAGGGGTGCACGAAGAGTTTTCCGTTGCGGCGCATTGCCACACACCGGCCGCCGCTGTGCAGCGGCTGCTTCAATTCCCATAGCAACTCCAGGATCGTATCCTGTATGCTGTTTCCTGTAATCATTTATACATACCTATAGCAATAACATCAGGGGAGAATACCGAAGAGGAACCTCTACCTACCAACGCACTCTGAGGAGAAAACTCCCCTGAAATAGCCGTCGTCAACCGATAGACATCCCACATTGGTCTATTGCAAGGATAGTTACAGATCGTCCTTGCCGCTTGAGCTCAGCAACTCCCAGCGACATTTGAGACCGTCTGTACCAATAATGGGTGGTCTTCCAACGCTGGGATTCCTGGGGACCCAACATGACAGCATCGCAATTTTTAAAAATATGCGAAAAATATAAATACTTACCTACTAGGTATTTTTAAAAGACCTTGATAATACGAGACCATCAGGATCAACGGAGTCATTAGTCTTCCGTCAGGAAGGAATATTCATAGGTACCTACCTAATGGCGGAAGCTAGGTTTTTCATTGAAGACTTATACAGCTCACTTACCTTCGATTGTTACAAATGTTCTTTCAGAGTACAAATCGTGCATGCCCACGTAAACTCCTTCATACTTCGTCAGTATCGGAGCGATGAGTAAAGGGATGCTGTCAGCCTCGTCCAGGTTAGCCGGGACGATCAGAGCGGTTCCCTCAGCCTCACAGCGAATATGCGATTGATGCCAGTTCACCGCTTCGGGATGCAATTTGTAAAATGCGTCGAAAGCCTTCTCATAACGGTAGTCGTTGCGAAATTTTGGCCGTTTTGACTCTGTTACCAGTTCATGAAAGTTCGCTATCATATTTATATTTTATTGAATGTCATCGATTAATTTATACGTAGTTCATTCAACTCACGAGGGCCCGTGGCTCATGGTTGTGTGCGTGTCGTATCTGTATAAGGGTGAGCGAGAGCTTGCTCGTGCCTGACCGCTCTTACCTAGGCTCCTGACAGGCGTAAGTACGCAATGTGCACGACGTAACCACAAGTAAAGCTCACCTACCTACTTAAAACTCTCAAGCTTGCCTTTTATTATTCAGTATGTAAAAGTAAGAAGTGGTTTGAAAAACGCGCACGCTTCGCTCGCCTTTAAAAACTACTGGACCGGTTTTGATGCGTTTTTGCACTAAAACGGTGTGAGACATATCTACTCAAAGCAAATAGTTCATATGGTTGAAAATATAGGCTACCAGGGAACGCTGCATCGTAGATTTTTTAATTTTACGTTTATTGTCCTAAGGAATTAACGATTAAAATATGAACAGTCGATGACTCAAACCAGACTCAAACCAAAAACTGGGATGATGATTTTCAAAGAATCTGACGAAAGTAATTTGTTAATCAAAATAATTTGATCGTTTTTAATAAACTAAATTAAATTTATTAACCCTCACTCACTGATTACTGTGATTAATAATAAAGTAACACATATGCGTAGTTTTATATAGAGATGCTTTTTCATTGTCAATCATTAGCTGTTCACATGTTTCGTAAGCACACAACCAATATCTCAAACAAACTTATACGAGTTTATCAATACTGAAGGAAATTATTTCAAACAAAGTTTCAAACACCGGAAAATTCAAAAATATAAAACAACTTTTTAATTTCCGAGAAATTTTATTTCCTTTTAATAAAATCTACTCAATATACTTATATCGTAAATATACTCCGGGTTATAATTTCTATATGTATTTTTGTATAAATTAAATATATATTTTTGCGTGACAATAATAATTTCAGAATGCAATTTCTTATAAGTAATTAAAGTGTCGACTAGTAAAATTTTGATAGTGATAGTCTTTGAATAAAGTGATTGGAGAAAATATTCACAGAATTCTTATCATTGCATAGAAACAATAAATATTTGACCACAATTTCATTGATTACACAGCAAGTACACAGCAACACTTACTTAAGTGCTGCATTTCATAATAAAGCTTCTACTTAATAATATATACTATCTTAATACTTCAATAAAAACCGTATATACATTTAGCATTTTTAAATTAAAAAAAAAAACAAACAACAAATTATAATCAGGTATAACAAATGGTGACTAGGGATATAAAAATTTTCTAAAAATTTCATACGAAGCATTAATTATACCCCAACTTAGGAATGCTCGAGATATATTGAGTAATGCTCCATGATAGAAATTCGCGAACTTTGATCCACGTTTCCTAAGTATATAGTTGAATTCGTAAATGAGAGTCCGGTGAGGGCCACCCAGTTCACACTGCATGGCAATTTTTATGACATTCAAGGGGTAAAATAATGTGCTTAGGAAAGCGCCAATTGAAGCACCCGCTATAAAATTTTGTATGCTTTCGTATAACATGTTTTCTTGCTTCGGTAGTCGTTCACGCACTTCATCTCTTATTATGAAGAACATGGCATTGGACGGTCCATTCCTCAAGAGGATTGGCACGAGTCCTCTGTAAAACTCCTTGATTCCATAGTATCTAGCGATGTGACTTGAGGCGTGAGCTGTGTTTTTGAACTGACTGTGATATTTGGGGTGTATCAGCAACGTTTGCAGTCTCTCGAACGGCATCAAGGTCGCTTCGACGCAACCTGCGACTACGCCCGCGACCGTTTTGGCAAAGTAAGGGTTAACTTTGTACTCTAGGAGAGGTTGTAGACATTCATCGTACACTCCGAACATGAGGGACATAGACATAGACCTTTGTAGTAACGGTGGAAGCATGCCACGGTACAGGTATCCTAAACCTTCTTTTCGTAGCTGGTGCAATGCAAAGGTTGCTTCCACTCCGTGCATCATCTGAAGTTCAAAAGGCAATTGTTTGATAAAAAATCATAATAATTTATGGTGTCTCTTTACTAAAATTCCTGTTTTAACACTTTCTTCTTCATCCACCGATAAACACTGCTGGACATTTTAAAGCCTCAACAGCCCAATGTTGGGTCTAACTGAAAATTGAAAGGTCGCAGATTCAATTCCTACTTATTGGTACTATTGTTGTACCCACTCTTAACACAAGCTTAACTTATTATCCCAGAAATAATTAGGTTTCATATTTTCTATTCAGGGCAATAAATTACGTTTTAAATAAGCCTCAAATCTATTCAGATGTAAAATCTTAAATCACAGGCATAAATTAATACCTACTACAAATAATTATTTAACTTTTACCTGTCTAAATATAAGCTTGTTCAGCGGATAACTCATGAGGATGTTGCAGAAGGCCGCGCCGCCGCCGCACGCGAACTCCTTCCAGTGCGGCTGCAGCCCTGTCACGCTGACCGGCACGGTCATGCTACCCTCTTTTAGGCAACTCCGCTCCAACAACTGAGGTTCCGACCTCCTCCGCTCATCACATGGCATAACTTATTTACCCATCTGTAAAAAAGGATAACAATCTCGACGTCAAGTCCACTGAATTGGTACAGCTCCCCAATAGATTACTCCAGCCAGCCAAGCTCAACCCTGAATCCAAGCAGGCCACCCCAGGTCGGCGAAGACTTCAGAGAGTTGTTGGAAAATGAGTGTGCTCACTATATTAAAATAAAGACCTTACATATAAAAATAAATATTTTGTTGTTTCAATGTTTCTACTATTTCTAAGTTAAACATTAAATAAAAAATCTGAAAATTAAATAAATCAAACTATGACACATAATTGCTTTATTTTCCTTTATCATTGCCCACTACTCATGCCTTTGCTAAATAAGGTATTGTTGGATGTATCTTAGCAGGGTTTGCAACCAAATAAGTTGGCCACCACTGGTAGCCCATAGTCCAATGTTATAGTATATTCTACCTATGTTGTTATATTAAACTATTAAAACTGTTTGTCTGTACAATCTTTAATGCATTAATAGAAGTTACTAAAGTCATGCTCCTCTAAGGTATAGGCTGAACTGTAACAATAATCTCAATGTCTTCTGGAGTACATTTTTGTACAGAGCAGCCTTTTATTATACTAAACTATACTGTATAAAAGTGGTGTTATTGTATATCTTTATTTTATTACCCCATTACATTTTCACAGAAATTAGTAATTTAGTCCTAAACTATTATCTGCTTTTTGACATAATATTTTACTTGTAATCTTTATTCTCAGTGAAGAATGCAGTTTGATAAAATAGAGCTTTGCACAAATACTCTATCACTCTACACACACTCTATCTTTGTACCTATAACCATGATTATACTTATTTTAGCAAACACTTCATGGATCAGCTGTAGATGACGTTTATTATATCCTTGGGAATAAATATTATATTCAATGATGATTAAATGAGCCTAATTTTCACTGCAAAAGAAAAATACTATAAGGTCAATTTTTTAGCAATGTCAATTAAGTCCATTCGGATACATGAGGGAGTGCTATTATAATAGGAATACAACTTCACTTCATGAATTCTTGTCTAAGAAAGCCTAACCCACAGGCCTAACCAAATACTACCTTTTATTTAATTTAATGAAAAACCTACTACTTATTATATACTTCATTTTAACAGTTCTCATATTAGAATTTACGTAAATATGATATTTTTCATACATACCTTTCATTTACGAGTGTTACGTGTAGTCCGAAACTTTTAAATCTTCAATGCCATTCGCATGGTTGTACACATTAGGTTTAAAGTTTGAAAAAATACATAAATAAAGTCATGCGCGAACCTGAAATACCTATTGTTTTCAATATTTTCTACTTTGATTTTTTTAATTTAATTGAAAACTCTTTCAAAAACCAATTCGCTTTAAGCTTTTTTTGCTTTTTTTATGCTTTTTTTCGCTTATTAAAACGTCATGCATCAAAATGTTAATGTCAATTATAAATGTCACTGTCAGTCACAAACCATGTCCCTAGCACTGACCTTTATTTAAATTTTTATTTATCCTGGACAGGCTGCTGTCATATATTTTTTTCGACCTACTTGATTGACGCCATTTTGGCACTATAAACAGTTACGAACGTCTATAAGCTTCTTGCGAACGTCCAAAGAACTAGTGAGGTCACTAGTTGACAACTGAGCTGATACTTTTTGGCACTTCATGCATCCTTACAATAAATAGTTCCAGAGACGCTCGTATGCCAAATGTAGCGCTTCAAATTGATCCGTCCATTAAGGCTGTCCTTTGGTAATTTGCATAGAGACAGCCCACTGACCGCTATATTAATTAATCTATGATTAACACTGGACTTGCTGTCCCTATACAAATGACAGCTCATATTTTGCACAGAGTAGGTAATTATTTTTCATTTTTGTCACTTGTCTGTGGTTTTTTATTTACCTCCTGAAAAGTCACAACTCAATTTTTGTGCATCTTTTCTGTGATTTTTTTGTGAACCAACTTCTTAGAATTTTGGTGAATTACACATAAAATTGTAGTCATTTATTCATGTTAAATTCAGGTGTAATTAACGGACACTTGTAGTATAATGGCAGCTGTCCTAAAAAAACGAGCTTTGGCTGAATACAATAAATCATTCCAGGTATTTTGTCAATGTTATTGTAAATATCTTAAAATTCGAAAGTTAAAATTTCTATTCGCCACGGTTCTCAAATTACTATAAAAACGAATTATTTTCTGATCTGCTTGGGCAGAAAAATATATGAATTATGTTTAAAATCTTATATGAACTTGGTTGCTTTGAGTGCAGAGTTAATAACCTAACCTAACCTTTCTTTGTATGAACATAATCTTTTGATTTGCAACCTGTATAATGTTCACTACATTATGAAGTGATGATTAAAGACTAGAGTTAAGTGTTTTAAATGTAATTTTATTTCAAGGATGGTCCAGCATCAAAGAAATTGCACTTGGCAAAAAAGCCACTAATAGGTAGCTCTGCGGCCGCCTTTGTAGGCTTACTTGAGAAATGTAAATCTAGTGATGAGGCTCTACAGTTGCTGCTCCGTATCTCAGACTGCCTTCAGTTCCAAGAGTCTGATGTTGAAGAAGCAATCAAGAAGCTTTCTGAACATTTTCAGTCCGAGGAAGAGTCTGTAGTAAGGGTGAAAATACTGTGGTTGTTCTGTGACATTGGGCTGGAATGTCCTGGGGCTAATCTGAACAATTTGATTGATGAAACCATACATTTGATTAAGAATGAAACTTCACATAAGGTATACTTCAATCCTTTTTTTTATAGTTTTTATGACTTGTTTTCAAAAAATAATTTAGAAAAATTGCAAAATTAAAATTCAAAATATTATTTCAATTAACAACATTAATAATAATCAGTTATAATGCTGAGAATACAGACATAATGTTGCAATTGTTGTTATTGGATGTTCAATTTTTTTTTTTAGTTATTGTGTTAAATTTTTATTTCTGTACAGTGTACAGTTTACTTCTTTAAATATCTTTGCTAATCGTTCCTGCATTCAGAATAAATGATCTCACATTTGCCATTCTCTGTATTTGGTCAGCATAATATTAAATTTTCAGGTAATAGCTCAAGGAATAGCCACATTATTAAAGCTGGGCAGTAAATTGAGTGAGGACAAAATCCTCATGATGCGGCTAGTCAATGTTGCCAGGGACAATTTGAAGGACACTAGTCATCAGGTCAAATGCAGGTGTTTACAGCTCATGAGTGAATTGTACCCAATTTGTCCAGAACTTGATCGGACCACGGAAATGATAGCTGAAGCTGAGGCTATTGTTAAACTGCTTGGAGATTACAGTAATGCTGAGGTAGGTAATTTTTATGTATAAGTACCTTCAAATATTTATTTATATTTCATTTGCATTTTGTCCATCCGTCTGTCCATCAGTCTGTCTGTCAGCGGACTGTATCTCGTGATCCATAATAGGTTTACAGTTGAAATTTTCACAGAATGTGTATATTTGTTGCCACTATGACAAAAAAAAGATAAAAATAAATTAAAAATTTAAGAGAGCTCCCGACTAGAAACATGTGTTTTCAGCAGTTTTTTAGTATGGGAACCTTCCAATCCCCCTGAGTTGGACTTGTATATGAATAACTAACTACATGGATGCAGGTTTTGTACAGAAATAAGCATGCATGAATCCTTAGTAAAACAGTGGTGATAACTTTTGTATTTTTCTTAATACAGTTTTGTGATCTTAACATTATTCCCGTTAAGAACAATGTAATAATTGCATATGAAACTGAAATAATTTAATATGAAAAAAGTCTAGTGAAATGTATTCTTTTGTCTAGGATGCAAGAGTCCGCTGTGAAGCCTTCCAATCTCTTCTCACTTTACATGAACGTGGGCTGACCATAAGCTTTGACCTGTATGACCCAGTGTGCGCTGCACTATCAGATGACTATGAGATTGTGAGGGAGGTCGCGCTCAAGCTTGTGTGGCTGCTTGGCAGTAAATATCCTGAAAAGTATGGATATATGTCTACTTCTTTTATATATGTTGTCTTGTAAATTTTTATTGTACATAAAAAATAAAAATAAATAAATAAATAAAAATATATTTAGGTTATCTTTGTACCTGAAGATTCCTAAAGCATAAAATTAATCATTATAATTTATAGGTGCTACATCGCTTGGCAGCATATCTGAAGCTGACTAATATCTTCCTATCCCCTCCAAATAAGCGGAAAGCTTGTGTTAGGAGTGGGTACGGCACTAGTGCAACGGGTGGGATTTGAACCTGCAACCTTTCAGTTTTCAGTCCGCACCTTTAACCATTGGGCTATTGAGGCTTTGACAGTAATTAGCCATGGTCAAGCCTCCCACCAGTTAAATATGACCAAACTCTGCAATCAATTTTACATTCGAAACTCTAATGAAGGCCAATAGAAAAGACACCATCTTCAGTGTTATTCTTTAGTTGGTGCATAGAAATGAATCAAGAAAAAAAAAATAGCATGGAAGTTAATCAAGGGAGTGCTAATTTTCAACCAAGAACAATATTTTCAAACCACACTGAGGGTTTGCTTTTGTCCAGATATAAGTAAGCATGAATTCTTAATGAAACTGTGATGATAACTGTTCCATTTTAATATATTTTGAAGCTGCAAAGAATAATTTTTGTCTGGTGGGAGTCTTTAGCTGGGGCTAGTTACCACCCTACTGTCAAAGACGTGCCGCCAAGCGATTTAGCGTTCCGGCACGATGGCGTGTAGAAACAGATTAGGGGTATGGGTTTTTACACTGCCATACCCCTTCCAAGTGAGATCACAGTCAAGGATCATCTTGTCATCGAATTAAGTAAAAAAAATCTCTTTCTCTGCAGCTCAGTGACATTGCAAGACGGCGAAACGACAATGAGACTGGTGGACGACGCGTTTATCCGCATCTGCTCGGCGGTCAACGACCTGAGCATGCAGGTGCGCGCGCTGTCGTGCTCGCTGCTGGGCACCACGCGCGCCGTGTCCGACCGCTTCCTGCTGCAGACGCTGGACAAACAACTCATGAGTAACATGAAGGTAAAAAAAATCTAGTAGACGAAGTCGTATTAGAATATATCCTCAATTTTTTCAGCCCAAAAGTTAGTATTATATTTCAAACCTGTAAATCCTATTAATATTATGATTGCGAAAGTTTGGATGTATGGATGGATGTTTGTTACTTGATCACGCTACAACAACTGAACTGATTTGGCTGGGCACAAAGATAGATTATAGTCTGGAATAACACTTAACATTATTATTTTTGCAAATAAAACAGCTTTTTTTATTATTATCTAATTTGGCAGTAGTAGTGACATGTGTCTATTTCGGCATGCAGAAGAAGCGCACGGCGCACGAGCGCGGCGCGGAGCTGGTGCGCTCGGGCGCGTGGGCGAGCGGGCGGCGCTGGGCGGACGACGCGCCCGGCCAGCTCATCGAGCAGGCGGCCGTGCAGCTGCTGCCGGGCGGCGCCGCCGGCGCCTTCGTGCACGGCCTCGAGGACGAGTTCATGGGTGAGGGAGCTCCATCCCACACAGTATACATACAGTTTTTTTTTGAAATATATAGACTAGCGCTTGGCTGCGATCACACCTGATGGTAAGTGAAGATGCAGCCTAATAGAAGGCGTTTGCCTAGAAAACGCCTATTCACTCTTGATTTGAAGGTACCCAAATTATAGTTAGAGGGAAAAACGGAAGCCGGAAGGGCATTTAAAATTTTAGCGGTGCGTATCAGGCACGAGGAAGCAAAGCGCTTAGTGTGCGTCCTTGGGATTTTACGTAGGGGTGCAGATCTTTTCTGTGCCTTGCGTTTCGATGTTCCTGTTCCTGAAAGATCCTGAGCACACTCTCCGAAATATATTCTTTAGAATACCGAGAGACAGGCAACTTTTCGCCGATGCTCCGTAATAATCCGTCCGTGTGCCGTATCTATAATATAAAAATGAATCGCAAAATGTGTTGGTAAGCGCATAACTCAACAACGCCTGGACCAATTTGGCCAAATCTTTTTTTAAAATGTTCGTTGAAGTTCAAGGATGGTTTTTACGGCGAGAAAAATTAGAATTATTGCTTGAAAAACCCTAAAAATAGCCCTTTTCTTTTTCCCATACAAATGATTTGAAACTAAAACGTAGTCAATTTGAGCTTTATTGCTATGGTATAAAGTTCATATTAAATTACAAGCACTCACTGTTGTCTAAGCAATGTAGGTGTGTTCCTAACGTCAAAGATCATCTATCAAAACAATGTGCGTGTGTGCGTTGGAGCACAGAATACATAGTTGTCGCGTTCCGAAACTCGCGTTTCTTTTGTATTAGTTTCGGCACGCGAGATAAAATGCATCAGTTTCCACATCATTACATCAGTCAAACAAAAATCGCGTTACCAACAGTGTTTTGTTATTTTTAATATCCAATACTTATATAAAATTCAAAGTCCTGACTGACTGACTGAGATATCAACGCGAAGCCTAAACTACTGAAGTTAGAAGCTTGAAATTTTTACAGTTGGTTCCTTTTATGACGTAGGCGCACACTAAGAAAGGATTATTGGAAATTCCACCCCTAAGTATGAAAGTCCGTCATTTTTCAAGCTGTTTCCATCAAAGTTGGTATTTGAGCTTTCAGTTAAAAATAAAGAAGTACGTGTGTCACAGTTTTTGAAAATTCCACCCCAAAATCTAATTCCACGCGGACGAAGTCGCGGGGGCAAAAGCTAGTAAATATATAAAAGGATTGACTGACTGTGATCTATCAACGCACGGCTCAAACCACTGGATGGATCGGGCTGTTTGTCGTAAAGTTAGCTATTATGACGTAGGCTAAGAAAGGAGATTTGAAAAATCAACACCTCATAAATAGCTCTTACGTGAGATCGTGACACTCAAAAGAGAGAATGAAAGAAAAAGAAAGAGGTTTTATATGAATATGGCATTCCGAACCAGTGCTAGATTCAACTGACTATTCAAAAGTACTTTGTAAAAGTTTATTTGAATTAAAAACGACCGTTCCGTAGAACAAAGTCTCATCTGCTAAATTCACAACTTGAAATTTGAGCCTTAAAAGTTACATCTGCAAGGCTCAAATCTCAAGGTATGAATTTAGCAGGTGAGACTTTGTTCTACGGAACAGTCGAAAATTATGCTATTCTATTAAGTTTTCCATTGTGTAGAGGTCCGCACGGCCGCGGTGGAGGCGGTGTGCCAGCTGTCGATGGAGAACACGGTGTTCGCGACCACGTCACTGGACTTCCTCGTCGACATGTTCAACGACGAGATCGAGGATGTGCGGCTGCGCGCCATCGACAGCCTCACGCGGATATCGCACCACATCGTGCTCCGCGAGGACCAGCTGGAGATCATTCTCGGTGCTCTGGAGGTGAGCTGGAGTGATAATAGGATACTTATGGCCTTATTAGTCGATGCTCGCGACTTCGTCCGTGTGGAATAAGGTTTTTCCGATTCCCGCGAGAATTCTTTAATTTTCCGGAATAAATTATAGTCTATGTGTTAATCCTGGGTATGAGCTATCTCCATTCCAAAAATCAGCCAAATCGGTTCATTCGTTATAGCGTGAAAGAGGAATAAATACGCCCGCACGCACTCACGAACGCACGCACGCACGCACACACGTACGCGCGCCTATCTTACATAGTGATATTATTGATATCTATTCTCTTCAAAATCTACAAATTGAAAGTCTAAAAAATCCAATTATGGATTGAAGTTATGTTGTTAAAAAATGAAGTTGTGTTAAGTTATGGGCGAGTGCAACTATAAAAAGTCTCATCACAGGCACAAGCAAATAAGAGTAAGCTGATTGCCAACCTTCGCTAGTGGGATTTGAAAAAGATTGAAGTGGGACTAACTTTGAGGTAAACCATAGGGTTTAACCGCATTAATAGTCAATATGAAAAAAACATTAAAGTCTGATAACCCAGTACAAAGTTGTGCGTGACAGAATCGGGAAAACCGTGTGCCTACAGTGTGAAAACCGACCCTTAGAGGGGGAATTTCTTTTTCAAATTTAAATGGGGGGAAAAAAGTATATGCAACGAATTGAGAACCTCCTCTTTTTTTTCGTCAATTGAAAATGCCCTAAGGGTGGAAGTACAGGTAAAAGCTAGTCTTTAATACAAAACATTTTTCACAGGACTATTCAATGGATGTGAGGGAAGGGCTACACAGAATGCTCGGTTCGTGCACGGTCGCTTCGAAGACCTGCCTCGAAATGTGCATCGACAAAATACTCGAGAATCTCAAGCGGTATCCGCAGGTAACCAAACCAGGATGTAAGGGAGACGTGTTAACCAAAACTTTGTGTATAGGTTACACTAAGAATCTGTACACTAAGAATATGGTTGAGCTAAGCAATGGCTGGATCATGCGTCATGCTCTTGAACGGGTGCCACTAACGGGAATGGGTCTGCTTTGACTGCCCGTCTTGACATGCGTTGGATTGGTGTACCTACATTTGCATTTTTGCATTTTTGAAGCTTTATTGTGGAAGCACTGTATACATAGCATAGCTTTGTAAAAAAAAATTTTTTTTTGAAAAGAGCAACTGCTAAGTTTCTTGCCGGCTCTTCTCAGCAGAATCTGCATTCCGAACCGGTGGTAGATTTATGACGTGTCATAAGAGCTACAAGTTAGTCTATATGAAAATAAATAAATTTTGAATTTGAAAAAAAAAAAAAAAATCCCGCAGACTTTTTATCGGCCAATAGTTTGGTCGGTTTCTTAATCAGTATGAACATAAGTGCGCAAATTATAACAATCCGGTATCGGCCGATAAAAAAGTTTGATGGGCCACACGATTGCCTTCAAACTATATAATTTATAATAAACTGTCGGGAAACTATCGGTCGATTGCTAAACAGTATGGCGCTCTTTCACGCGCGCACATTACCGATTGTTTAGTCAGCCGTTTACTAACGCTTTTTCATTATGCAACCGCTCTCTTCAAAAGTCGCTTAACAGCTAACAAATCGTTCGAAAGCAGTCAACCGACTGTTGTCTAGTATCACGCTAAATACTTAAGATTGTATATTATTATTACATAAATATACAACGCGTATTGAAACTCCGAAAAAATACTGAAGGAGGTGAATGTGCTTATAAAACTGAACAACTTTCCCCAAGGTACAGTGGTCGAAATGTGAAAAAAAATTTGGACCTCCCATACAAAATTGACGATCAGCTGATTGATTTACTATGGGAAGTAAAATTTTTTTTTCATATTTCGACCTAGGTTCCCTGGGGAAAGTTGTTCAGTTTTAGGAGCACATTCACCTCCTTCAGTATTATTTCGGAGTTTCAATACACGTTGTATAAATGGAAATGAGCATGTGTGTGGTGCGTCAGGACAAGCGGTCGACGTACCGCTGCGTGCAGCAGATGGGCAGCAAGCACGCGACGCTGGTGCTGCCGCTCGCCACGCGCCTGCTCGCCGTGCACCCCTTCTTCGACATGCCCGAGCCCGACGTCGACGACCCGGCCTGTATCCTTTACACGCGCTGATAGAGATCTTTAATATGTGATTAAAATATGTGATTAACTGACAATACACCAAAGTAAAATAAAGAAAAAGTAAAATACCCTTTACAATAGGGTATTTTACTTTTTTTTGAAAAGTGTCTCAATTTAATCCTAGAAAATTTATTAAAATTTTATTCAATCCAAAAATACCGAAACATTGCATTTCAATTTTTCATTTTAAATTTTCGCGCGTAAATTGACGAAAATGCTAGATGACGTCATCTCGACAGTAAACACACTGAGTAGGTAGTTTAAGTACTTGTCACAGTGACAGATGACAATAGCTACTAACATTAACTGACGAGGTGCTGAATGAAAGATTATAGATAGATAGAATGTACATCACTACATATAATATAATACTGCATAATATAAATAAATAATTAACTTCATAAACTCAAAAATACATAAATAATATAATACATACATTAAAAAAAAAATTGTAATTCCTTGACCGATCCGCTCAGACATATGCGTGCTGATCCTGGTGCTGAACGCGGCGCAGCACTGCACCACCATGCTGCCGCTGTTCGAGGAGCACACCGTCAAGCACTACACCTACCTGCGCGACACCATGCCGCACTTGGTGCCGCACCTGCCGATAGGTGACTACTTCAGCCGTCCTAGCCATATTACAAACGTGTTGTCGCTTTCTACGATCGCTCACGCTTAAGCAGGGGCACGGAATATAATAAATAGGGTATTTTACTCTTTTTTGAAAAGAGTCACAATTTAATTCTAAGGCGATAATTTACAACTAGAAAATTTATTAAAATTTTATTCAATCGATAAGTACCAAAACCTGCAATAACATTTTTCATTTTAAATTTTCGCGCGTCAATTGTCGAAACTGCTAGATGACGTCATCTCGACAGTAAACACACTGAGTAGGTATAGTCTGATTTTTAATTGCGTGGAATTCTGACGTATCTTAATGTTACCAGAGATTTAAAAAATCCCACAAAAAAGATATCAAATTTAAACTTAGAAAAATAAATATCAATTGCCGCACATAGATATTTATGACAAACGCCTGACAGATAGTTTGGGGTAAAATCGAACTACAGGTGGTAATACTGTTTTTCATACAAATAACTCGCTCGATTTATAAAATGACAAGTGTCAGAATTCCACCGAATTAAAAATCAGACTTTAGTTTAAGTACCTTTCACAGTGACAGATGACAATAGCTAATAATATTAACTGACGAGGTGTTAAATGGAAGATTCTTTATTTACAGACATTATGACGTAGTGTTATGGAGGGTCCCGTTTCGCATATTTGTAGCACAGATAAAAAAAAGTGAAAACTTTGAAATAAAATATAAAGGAGACGGTCCAAAATTGTATGGAGCGTGGGACAGGTTTTGTACCAGTAATAAAATAAAATAAAATATTAAAGCATTTTTGATCGATCAAATCCACGAACTCATCTTAATTTCAATGCAAAATATTATTTATTTTCTGCACGTAAGGCAACATAACATACGTATCATGGCGGGCGGATTCATGTTTCTGACGTTAGCTGTCAAAATATCAAGAGGTCATTGATCTGCATTTGAAGAAGATAATAAATACCTACCTGTTCTTTGTGAATTACATATTGGATACCTACCTATTATTTTATGACACGATCATCGCCGGAGAAAATCCACAAGAAACATAAAAAACGCATTCACGAGTTCACAACACCACAACAAAGCTCGGAATCAGTGATGTTGCGATAGTAATAGTCTATCGATAGTATCGTGACCTCGAAAATCAGTCATACAATCGATAGTTCTATCGATACTATTTGCACGTGACAATTAGTATCGATACTATCGATTCTATCGATTTTAAAAAAAGAGTAAATACTATTGGTCAATAGTATCAATAGTTATCTCAATAGTATCGATAGTAACGGTCGCAAGTCTGTCGATAGGTTCGATACTATCGATAGTATTACTGAAGTATCAATACTATCGATACTATTGACAGTTTTATGTCATCGATAGTTAGTAATATCGCTCAAGCTCAATAGTATCGATAGTATAGGTAACTAGTCTGTCGATAGGTTCGATACTATCGATAGGTTCGATACTATCGATAGTATCGATTGCATTACTCTCGATAGTATTATCACGACGTGCAAATAGTATCGATAGAACTATCGATTATATGACTGATTTTCGAGGTCAACTATCGATAGCGCAACTCTCGATAGTTCTGCAACAATACTCGGAATAAACAAAAAATATCACGTCACTTGTCAGATAACTCAGAAATGACATTTGACAGACTTGCGTCTAGGGTACCTACCTACTGCCTTCTCTGTGGTTGAAACGTAGCCATCTTGTGAACACTACCGAAAAACTTGAAATTACATTTTTATTTTTGCAATTTATTTATTATGATTATCTAATTGATTTTATTGTTAGTGATCTCTTTGTATTTTTTGTTTTTTCGTGGTATATGGTACACGAGTAGTCCCAAAATGGACCGTCTCCTTTATTTTAGAATTTTGTGTACTGAAACGAACACTTCCCGATTTATAATTAAGTATCTCAACTATCTAATTTATATATTTTTAGACTAGCTGTTGCGCGCGACTTCGCCCGCGTCAATTTCTGTTATTATGATCGCGATTAAGAAGTTTTTAAAAGAATGTATTTTAAATATGGATAATTTTCCCCGTTTTTGCAACATTTTTCACTGATGCTTCGCTCCTATTGGTCGCAGCGTGATGTTATATAGCCTAAAGCCTTCCTCGATAAATGGACTATCCAATACAAAAAGATTTTTTCAATTCGAACCAGTAGTTGCTGAGATTAGCGCGTTCAAACAAACAAACTCTTCAGCTTATTAGTATAGATTATTTGTTAGTAGGAGTAAAATACCCTATTGTTTCAGGCGGCGCTCAACAGTCCCGCAGCGAGAGGAGCGAGGCGGCCATCGACGACAGCGCGGTGCGGCGCTTCTTCGACAGCGTGCTGCAGCACATCGACAACGGCACGCTGTCCACCGCCGTGCGCCTCAAGATGCTGCACTCGGCGGAAGAGCAGCTCAACAAGTAACGTATTTTTCACCTCACTACCTCAAAAAGAACTTCTTTGCTATCTAAAACCAGTGAGCAAAACTACCGTCCTTAAGCTAAAATGCCGTTAACTACCAAGACCATATTTCGAGCTATGATCCAAAAAGCGGTAGTTTATAAAGAAATGACGTCATTTGATAACTAAAAAGCGATGTTTTTTATATTGCTATATCACAAATTTACAGCATTAAAGAGAAATCCGCTTCGATGGATCGATAGAGAATTAACTATAAGTAAGAGAACATTAAAAAATCGGATTTGACCAAATGTTGTTTAACGGCGTTATAGCGTTAGGAGGGCAGAAAAGTCGTTTTTGCTCACTCGGTGACAAAAAGTGTTGACTCAAGAAAAGTTAAACACTTTTTAGTTCACCATTCTATTTATTTATTTCTAGGATAAAAAATTTCATATGTGTAAATCTAAGTGTACCTATTTCATTTTTGTATGTCAATGAATAAACGATATTCTATTCTATATTTAATCTCAGATTATCGGAAATGGAGCCCATGGTGTCCGGGGCAGCGAATTTCACGTCCCTGTTCGCGCGATGCGTCCTCTCTCTGCACACGGCCCTCAACGCCACCAACGGCCCGCCCGCGCACGCTTTGCAGCAACTCACTACTGACTGCCTTAGGTAAGTATTACCGACTGTCTGATTGAAGGCTTCGGCTTTGGCCAGTTATCACGCAATAGTAAAAGACGTGCCGCCAAGCGTTTTAGCGTTCTGAAGAACCCGATTAGGCGTATGGGTTTTATTATAAAAATTCTTTTCAAAAAACCGACTTCAAACGTCACTACAAAGTATAAAAATAATTTTATTTTGTACACGTTTGTTGAAGTCGGGCGGCTTAAATAGAAACGGTGAAACCGATACGCGATGCTCACCCGATTTCAATGAGCGTGTCTCTTATATGTCACCATAAGGTAAGCGTCGCGCATCGATTTCATCGTTTCTAGTTAAGCCCGCCCGACTTCAACAAACGTGTACAAAATAAAATTATTTTTATACTATGTAGTGGCGTTTGAAGTCGGTTTTTTGAAAAGAATTTTTATTTTAAGCTTTTTAGTGTAGCTTGTTCCTGCTCTCTTTCTCCCCTCCCTCCAACACTACGGTACTAAAGTAGTCTATACTTGGTACCTACAGTACTTATGTACTTATTAACAACACACAATTTCTAAAGAGCTAGGACCAGGAGGTCCATGATGTAGTCCATGCTTGGTACCAACAATATCAATTCGAAAGCGACAGTTCGTAATCCCTCCAACCCTGCAGCATCAGGATTGAGGAGCTAGAACCTTGAATTTTATATGTAGTATATGCTTGGTACCAACAATATCAATTCGTAAGCGACAGTTCCTAAATCCTCACAGTTTAGGTAGGCATTACCCTGCAGCATCAGGAGTGAAGAGCTAGGACCTTGAGCTTCACGATGTAGACTATGCTTAATACCAATAATATCAATTCGCAAGCGAAAGTTCCTAAAACCTCATAGTTTAGGTGGGCAGTACCCTGCAGCATCAGGATTGAGGAGTAGGACCTGAAGCTCTAAGATCTAGTATATGCTTAGGCCAAGCATACCAATTCGTAAATGACAGTTCCTAAAACCCCATAATTTAGGGGGAAAGTACCTCTGCAGCATCAGGCTTGAAGAGTTGAAGGTAAAAATTTTTATGGGACCATTTCGCGAGCTTCCTCTGTCGATTAAAAAAAAAATCGCGTGAATCGGTCCAGAAACCCCGGAGTAATCGGTGGGCATACATAGAAAAAAAAAATAAAAAAATATACCGGCCGAATTGATAACCTCCTCCTTTTTGGAAGTCGGTTAAAAAATGCCATACTCCTTCCAAGTTAATCTTACTTGTCGTCACTCATTAGGTAAAATCTCAGTCACAGACTATATTGTCATAAACAAAAGCTGATACACGCCGTGACGGTATCCAACGAGACTTATCACACTTTCAGTTCTTAAACCCATTAAGTCGATCCCTAGCTCTGTTGTAGCGTGATTGAAGGACAAATCAATAAACTTATACGTATTTGCATTATTATACTTTTTATCTGACTTCAAAAATAGGAGGAGCTTCTCAATTTGTCTGCATTTTTATGTGTGTTCTCGATTACCCAAAGACGCCTGGACCGATTTGGAAAATTGTTCTTCTGTTTGAAAGGGTACACTTTCCGGGTGGTCCCATGGCCAGGATCAGGGATGATGGGATCCTGGAGAAATCGATGGAACTCTTTAAATTTTACAGGCACTCCTGATATTCATTGTAGTAGCGTTTGAAGCAGTTTGAAGTCAGTTTTTTAAAAATAATTTTTATGTTACACAGGCTTCAATACCAATTCAGCGGCGTGACGGAACAGGAGAACGCTTGCGTGTGGCAGCTCGCGCTGCGCGTGTGCGCGGCTCGGCTCATCGCGGCGGT
The DNA here is from genome assembly GCA_038048805.1 of Hipparchia sbordonii. Taxonomy (NCBI): domain Eukaryota; kingdom Metazoa; phylum Arthropoda; class Insecta; order Lepidoptera; family Nymphalidae; genus Hipparchia; species Hipparchia sbordonii. The sequence continues at coordinate 12,052,762 of CM076099.1, read as the reverse complement.
GGAGAGCGCCACGGTGGCCAGCACGGGCACCGGCAACACCGCCAACAGCGCCAGCGCGGCCGCCGCGCTCTCCGCCGCCGCCGCCTTGACGCACCACGCCGAACTGCTGGACCGGATACTGGCCTCTGCGGGTAAGTTTGCCCTTATCATTTGAAGACCGGCACGATGGCGTGTAGAAACCGATTAGGGGTATGGGTTGAATTTACACTGCTATACCCCTTCCAAGTTAGCCCGCTACCATCTTAGACTGCATCGTCACTTACCATCAGGTGAGATCGCTCAAGTCAAGTCATCAGTCAAGCGCTATCTTGTCATAGAATTAAAAAAAAAAAAAAAAGACTCCTCGGGAAAAACAATGAATGTCAAAAGATGATTTCGATTTTTGATGAGATCTTTCAGTTTATGCTCATTTTGTATAAATATTGAAATAACATATTACTATTTAAACTTTTTACTTGACTTTATCAAAAAATATAGTTTAGTTCTATATTTTAGTAACAGATGACTTTAAAGGCTCAGTTTCACGAAAAAAGTGACATTCATTGTTTTTCCCGAGGAGTCTTCATTTGAAGACGGATTTGCAGAAAGTCCGAAAATGACTCTGGCATATTTGGACATTGAATTAACAATTGTCATTTGTTTACTATTTTAAAACAGAACCATTTTAATGGGTATGTGAAACTTCATATAGATCAGCTGTAGATTTTTTATTTAAAAAAGTTATGATAACAAAACTTTGGATTGGGCTGAAATGTGGCATGCAGATAGTTATTAGGTAGTAGGCATCTGCTAAGGATTTTTTCAAAATAAGGGGTAAAATAGGGGTTTTAAAATAGAACTTAACTTAAGCGAAGTCGCGGGCAAAAAGCTAGTTTCAGAATAAACCTTTACTTTAATTTCACACAAAGTTTCCGCTACGTTCAAATTATTTTGTTTTTATTTTAAGGAGTAGCAAAACGTAAAAGTTTGTGAATATTGATATTCCGAACTGATACTTAAATTAATTGAATTCCAGGCGTAGAACCGGATCCCTTCACGATAGCGGTGTTCCAGCAATTATCTCAAAGCGGGGAACACAAGCCGGCCGCGCTGGCACGCGCCGTGCAGCCGCTTCTTTTATCCGCACCGCTGCCCGTTATACCGAAACCTAATCTCAAGGTAAACTATAGAATAAATGTATTGCAGCATCTGACTCAGAGTGGGGAACGCAAGTGGACCTGCTTTGGCTCGCCATGCAACCGCTGTTGCTGTCAACACCACAGGCTGTTGTACCGAAACCTAATCTCAAGTTTATAACGATTTTGCAGCTCTCTGTCTCTGAGCGGGAAACCAAATTTGCCTGCTTTGGCGTCGCTTCTGTGGTCCACATCACTTCTTATACCGAAATTGGAGAGAACGTAACAACCCGACCATATTTGAGAGAACTTATAGTTAATCTCAAGATTAACTAACGCGGTGTTGCAGCACCTGTCTCAGAGCGGGGAATACAAGTCGGCCATGTTAGCGCGTGCCTTGCAGCTGCTGCCGCGGTCTGCACCACTATTTGTTATATCGAAACTTACATCTCGAGATTTTTTTTACATTAATTTCAGATTCGAATGTGTTCAGCGAGTATAATAGAGCCTGCCACAGACAACGACACAGTGCTGCGCTTCTGTGCGGGTCTTATAACAGGAGTGGCGTTAGAAGCAGAGGTGGTCAGAGTGAAGGACCCGTCCGCACTCAGAGTGAGAGTGGCGTATCCTGACACGCGCGTGCATGCGCTAGTGCCGCCGCGGGACCACCTGCGCCCGCTCGATCATACAAACACAAGTGAGTGTCTCATAAACCTCCCTGGCGCAGTGGTGAGCGCTGTGGTCTTATAACTGGGAGGTCTCGGGTTCGATTCCCGACGGGGGCAATTTAGGAATTTCTAAATTGTCTCTGGTCTGGTCTGGTGGGAGGCTTTGGTCGTGGCTAGTTACCACCCTACCGTCAAAAACGTGCCGCCAAGCGATTTAGCGTTCCGGCACGATGGCGTGTAGAAACCGATTAGGGGTATGGGTTGTATTTACACTGCTATATCCCTTCCAAGTTAGCCCGCTACGATCTTAGACTGCATCGTCACTTACCATCAGGTGAGATCGCAGTCAAGGGCTATCTTGTCATCGAATAAAAAAAAAAACCCAGTCATAGACAACATATTATTCCTTGATCAATGTGCTTAATAAATATAACTATAATCACTGTTTTAATCATTACACAAAACATTGATACATGTTATTAAAGTATATCTTTTTTCTACACGTCAAGATGATCAAACGTGATTGGATCGGCCAATTTTTTCTAATCGTATTTTGAAATAAATCCTCTAATTTTTCTTTTTAAAATGTTATTGAAACTTACACATTTCAGATGACGACGGCACGCAAAACGTGCGTCTATTGACGAAAGTTCTAATATCGCACAGTGTATGGACGGAACCCTGCGGCGTGGACATTTCTGTGTGTCTCGCAGTGGAAGAAGGCAGCAGCAGAGACGCCGCCCCGTTGATCGAGCTGTGTCGACCTGTACGCGTCACCGTAGCTCCTAAACCCATCAAACGGGGCATATAGGACTTACTATTTAAACATATGCAAAAGAGACAACAGAGATTTCTAACAGACAATTCGTTAATCGACAAATCAAAAATAATAAGTGAACATTTAAATAAAAGTAGTTAACTTGCCTTATGTGTTATGTTAAACTACAACCAATAAGTGATTTTAAATCAAGCTGGACTGAAATAAGTTTAACAAGTGATGTGTAGTGGAAAAAATTACCAACATATTTGTATAAAAACACTATCCATAAATTGTAAGAATAACACAATAGCTGAAATTGTTTGGTGTTACAAAGGTATTTTTGCTACTTTGGAGGCATGATCTGTTTTTGGAATGAAAGTTTGCAAATTTTTCCACATTTGTTTGAAACAAGAAAAGAATTAAGTTAAAAACTTGAATTAACATATTTTATTAAGTATTATTTCTACATATAATAAATATATTATTATAACAAGAATGATAGTATTCATTTATTTACACAAATGACTTGAGATAGCATTTTGTACACACACTTATTACTGGATGTTGTACAGGAAAAAATAATGATATCATCTTACAATAGCATGGTTATTTTTTTGCATATATCAACACTTTAACTTAATACTAAATAAAATTATTTTTGCAACTAGCCAGCGTAGTAAGTCTATATAAAAAAAAGATTTTTTATATTAGCAAATAATCTAAATATATAAAAGGCAAAGGTGACTGACTGACTGATCTATCAACGCACAGCTCTAACCACTGGACCGATTGAGCTGAAAGGAGGTGGGTTGATAAGGCAACAAAATCCGCCCCTCATACACTCGAAAAAAAAAGTTCCAGATTTCGACAAATTGTAAATGTATTTATATACTTGAAGATATAAACTTTATTTTAATATAAAGTTTAGGTGATAAAAAAAATAGTAAGTTACAGAAAATATTACCCAAAAAGAGAGTGTTTCTTTTACTTTTCTTACATTTTAGTCGTTTTTTAAGCTTTGATTTAATATTTTAGAATGAGGCGCTCCATGAACCATGGTAAACGTAACTGATAATGATGCTCCTTTTTATAAGCTTTTATATGAGTATTAATTTATTTTGGTTCATGGAGCGCCTCATTCTAAAATATTAAATGAAAGCTTAAAAAACGACTAAAATGTATGAAAATGTAAGAAAAGTAAAAGAAACACTCTCTTTTTGGGTAATATTTTCTGTAACTTACTATTTTTTTTATCACCTAAACTTTATATTAAAATAAAGTTTATATCTTCAAGTATATAAATACATTTACAATTTGTCGGAATCTGGAACTTTTTTTTTCGAGTGTATGAGGGGCGGATTTTGGGCCTTATCAACCCACCTCCTTTGGCATACAGGTAACTGTTAGGACGTAGACATCCGCTAAGGAAGGATTTTGGAAAATTTCAACCCCAAGAGGGTTAAATAGGGGGTTAAAAAATCGAACCTAACGTGAGCGAAGCCGCGGGTTAAATCTAGTAAATAATAAAGGAGCAAGTAAACTACAATTTTGTAGTCATAATTCAGTCTGTCTAGTTTGAAGACTTGTACACTGAACTGTGGCTGAAATCTATAGACCCCACTCACTCAGCTCAGACTCAAGTTAGAGTTAAGGACAGATTTATGTCAAAGCATATTTGTGTCTCATTTTAACCTCTATCGTGAGTCTGAGTGGAGTCAGAGCATGCTCTATACAGCCGTCCACAAGCTATACTGCCGTTAACTACCAAAACCATATTTCCTAATATAAACCCTAATTTAAATGCTTTTGGGTTTATATTATGAAATATGGTCTTAGTAGTTAACCACATTGTAGCTTGTGGACAGCAGTATAGATCTCAGCATAAGGGTGGGAACACGCCAGAGATGCCTCACTGCGATACCTCGTGGTCGCGGTTTAGCTTGCTAACTCGATGTCACCTCCAAGTAAAACAAATGTATGCAATCAGACGAGCACGAACATGACGAAGATACCTTGCTGTACCGCGATGTATCGCAGTGATGTATCCTTCGACATGTTCGCGCTTATCTGTTTGCATACATGTTTTACATGGAGGTGACATCTAGGTAGCGAGCTAAACCGCGACCGCGAGGTATCGCAGTGAGGCATCTTCGGCATGTTTTTACCCTTAGACTGCTCACACTGCATTTCTGCAGTGTAATGCTACTTGGCAATGCAACATACTTCTTACAATTATCAGTTTGTCTTAAACATTAATTCAGTGTAATTTTCTGGTGGTGGTGAACATTCTGTTTGTATGTCCTTTATTCACTGTCAATAGCTAGTAGTTCTGAACGAGCAATACAATGGTAGATAAGCTGTTTGACACCTGGCATCCATGTGGATATTGAACTCACATGGTCAACCATTAGAGCTTTGTGGATGTCATCTGCTTTACTTGGGTTGTCATCTCTGAGCGCTGAAAACACAATTACAATCATTGTAATAATGTTCCAAACATTTAAATCTAAAACATAAACAATGGAAAGAATTTGCATAAACAAATACTATAATGTATGAGCCCTTATAAGTTATGGAAAACACAATGCTACTGGCTTCAAACATACTATATGATGGAGTAGATAAATACAAAATATTGTTTTATCATCAAGGGTTTCATTAGTTTAGAATGATTTTATTTGAAGGTCCAGCAAAAATATGCTATATCTACACATATTATAAATGCAAAAGTGAGTCTGTCAAGAGCTTTGAACCTGTGATCTTTTCACAGCTGAACAGATCTTGATGAAAATTTTGCACAGATATAGCCTACATCTTATAACTTACTATACTATATACTTTTTATCTTAGAATATTAGAGCTCCTATTGGATTCCTAAAAACCCATATCAAAATATGCCTCCTATTTTGATCTAACTGGGAAAAACTAACTTGAATGAGATAAAACCTCACCACATGCTAGGTCTTTCATCTGAATTTGAATTTGTTTATTTAACTTCCCACTTGACCACATTTCTTCCATTATGCCTATTTTCTTCTTAATACTCTCTGCTTTCGTTCCCAATTCACTACTAGACACTAGGACATCCAATAAAATATTTGTAACTTCTTTAAGCACACTTTCACTGTCTAATTGGATTTCATCTTGAGAGTTTGACTCTAATGGTGCAATTTGTACAGGAGGAATGATTGCTGTTGGTAAAGGTGGTAAGTTAATCGATGGAGGTGGTACAGCGGTGTTACTGCTACCAGTAAGAGGAAATGCAACTCTTTTATTTAGAAAATTCCGTGGGCGGTTTGTAGTAGTTAACTGGCTTGCATTGTATGCAAAACTAGGCGGGTCGTTCCAACCGGGGTCGAATGAAACTGAAATAAGATTAATGTTACATTTAAACTACTTACATATCACAAAATTTGAGTACAAGGAATGCAGCGACTTTACCTTTGCCATTTGCAGTATTTTCACAATTTTCCATGATCACTTTTTACAAATTTTCAGATATCTTACAAAGAAATGTATGATAGTAAATCTGCTAAAATATTATCTAGTGTTAAGAAATAAATTTAATTTATTTATTAAATTTTTAGGATTACTATAATTATTACTCACAATCACAATCACAGACAGAAAAGATACACAATTCATCAAACGTCTTGTCAGTTTGTCTGTTGTCATGGGAAATTGTCACATTTTAATAATGTCAATGTCATTCAAGAGATTATCACAGATTAGGTAGGTACCTACCTATCTACCTATATAAACGCACTATAAAAGCCATAAATCTAACCTAGGTAGGTATGTAAGTACCTACTCTTGGTTGGTAGGTACGTTAGTCTTACGTGGTCTTACCCTGTGGTCTTATCATGTTGGTACCTACCTACCTGTGGTTGACTCACGGTTGACTACACTGTGTTGGTACACAACTTAAAAGTTGAAACGATGAATAATCTACACCATTTTGACACTTATCCTATAGTAATCTGTGCACTAATGCACTTGTCAATTGTCAAGTTGTCAATGTTGTCAATTGTCATTGAATATTTTGTTCATATTTTATTGTTCGGATTTCGGAGCGAAAAATTGAAAAAAATGTTTTTTGGGAAGTTTATTAATAACTATATTTATTTAATTAAGGTATTATTGCTAGTTCCGTTATGGGCTGTTCAGGTGGCTGAAGGTAAGGCTAAAATTAAGATAGCTAAAGTACTTTTTCACTTATACATTTGTTTATCTCACGCTGTCCACGGTTAACCATTACGTGGCCTTATATCAGGGGAGGATCTGGAATAATAAATGGATTAAAGTTTTTTCGTGAATAAAAACGTTTTTCTTTCGTCTTTAAAGGATCGAGAGCGGAATTTGTTACGTGCGGCTCGATTTTGAAATTAATGAACACAGATTTGAAGTTGCGGCTACATTCTCATGATGTGAAGTATGGATCAGGTTCGGGACAGCAATCTGTGACCGCTGTCGATACATCTGATGACTACAATAGTCATTGGCTAGTCAGAGCGGCTACAGATGAAACTTGTAAAAGGGGGTAAGGATTTTAGGTATACATAAATTTGCCTTTAGGCTTGCAAAGTATACCAAATTGTACTTATCTAACTGATTTACTTTACAGACTAAAGAAAAGTACCACATCATACTGTGACATATTTTAATCCACATCCTCAACACTAATAATGCTCATTTCAGGGCCCCAATAAAATGTAACACCAAGATAAGACTGCAGCATGTATCCACCAAGAAGAACTTGCATTCACATTACTTCTCATCTCCTTTGTCGGGTAATCAGGAGGTTTCATGCTATGGCGATGAGAATGGGGAGGGCGACACTGGGGACAACTGGACTGTGGTCTGCAATAACGACTACTGGAGAAGGGATACACCAGTCAAATTAAGACATGTTGATACCTCTGCGTGAGTAGAACTTTTTGTATGTTGTAAGTTGAGAACAGAATAGTAAAGTTGGTATTCAAACAAACTTTTACAAATTGCTTTTGAATTGTAAAGTGAATCAACCACTGGTTTGGAAGGCAGTTCCAACCATGAAGAACCAGCAAGAAAGTTGGGATTTTCATAAAGAGACAAGTTTCAGTAATTGCAACTCTCCTATTTTTAAGCAGTGTGAAAAATAATATAATTAATAAAATTAAACCTATCAACTTCATAATACCAATATTTTAATATAATCAACCGTCTTATTTGGTATAGAACTTCATAATTTTTCTTCTTTGCCTTCAGATATCTAGCAGGATCTGGGAGAACATTTGGCAGACCAATCAGTGGTCAGGGGGAAATTGTAGGAGTATCATCCCAGTATGGGGCATATACAGATTGGCAGCCCCAGGAAGGTTTATTCGTCCACCCAAGTGATTTGTTACCACACCAACAAGCACAGATTATACATACAGAGTTATAATTGTATAAATAGAAAAATTTTAAGGGTTTTGTAAAAATTGTGATTTCCTATAATTTTAAGGTTCTATGGAATTAATTCCATATTAGTTTTACAGCTAGAAAAACACTTATTTATGTTGTGTTATTACTTTGTTTTGATTTAAATTTTTTATGTATTTATTTTATCAAAGAATTATCTGTGCACATTTAAGGCTCAACCATATACATAAGTGCGCCCTTGCATATTTTGATTTTGTAGTAGATACATTTTGTATGAGAGTGAATAGGCATTTTCTAAGCAAGCGCGTTTCAACCTAGACCTCATCCATGCTTTACAACATTGATTGTCGTCAAGCGCAAGCCTATCTCAAAAAAAGAATGCCTGCATTTTGCGCTTAGGACGTGGTAGAAGTATAAACATTATCGTAATGTTTTGTGATCAATTTTATCAATAAACTGCATGTGTGTAAGAGCCTAACAAGTTGAAATAAATGAAATTAATTCAATTTGTAATTTTTTTACGCATATACTTTGTTCGTCTTTATCAACCAATAGACTTCCACAGGCCTCGGTCTTGCGCCGCCTGAATTCAGCGGCTCCGTGCGACTCGTTCGATGTCCACCCAGTTAGTGGCTTGAGGCTATAGTTCTAATAAAATGTGTGAAAATAAAAAGCCGTATTTTTATTTTACTAAAACTTTATTGTCAAATGGTATGTTATACAATATTAACACACCGCTGAGAAATGTTCTAGTGCTTCATGAGCATCGATGCACAATAATACTTAATAGGACTTATTTCAATGGAAAATGGTATCATTTATAAAACAAACAAAATATCCAAAACATAGTTATTAGAACATATTTCACTTTCAAAGTTATTAAATGCACATAGAGTATAAAAAATATGACTAAATAATCGCAGTTTATTCGAGAAATAGGTGGGGTATTAGAGTTAGTATTGTGTTAAAAAAATTAAATATGTGTCGAGTCCTAAAATAATTGCAACTAGTGCAATAAAGTGTAGTAGCAAACGAACCACACTAGGTTCATTTGTATCTTTCGTGATGCATCTGAAGCACGGCAATAGTTGTTAAAAATAAATCTAAAAACTAAATAAATCGATCGAAATTCCCACCTAACTGGCACCAAGACTTTAATGTCGCGACGTAAGGCGTAAGCCCGTCGCACGTTTGTATAGGTGCATAAATGACATGCAGATTCGTTCGGCACCGGATATTGGACGTGTTGCACAAAAAAGTCGGCACGAGGGGTGAATTCATTTAGCACGTTTTTTTTTATTCGATGACAAGATAGCCCGATCTCACATGATGGTAAGTGACGATGCAGTCTAAGATGGTAGCGGGCTAACTTAGAAGGGATATGGCAGTGTACATTCAACCCATACCCCTAGTCGGTTTCTATACGCCATCGTGCCAGAATGCTAAATCGCTTGTCGACACGTCTTTCACGGTAGGGTGGTAACTAGCCACTGCCAAAGCCTCCCACTAGACAAACGTGTGAAACGTTGCGTGCTAGTACATACAGTACACTATTTGCACTGATAGCATCTGATGGGGGGCCTAAGTATGCTAACAGCAAAATATGCAACGTCCTAACGCATAAATCCCCCAACTTATCTGTGTAGTTGACAGGGTCAGTGAAAAAGTGGAATAATATTTTAATAGAGCGGCCTTAGTTCCAATTTTGTCCACCTGAACAGATAAGTTGATGGCACTCTTAATGTGTTTCACAAGATTAGCGGCATTAGTTCCGAATTCGGCTACGTGCCAAAATATCCTGTCGTACTGTAACTACAGTACGTCATATAGCCTGCGCCGGCCCAACGCCTGACGAATCTACAATTAACACGACACGATTGCATCTACACTTGACTCAAAACACCAACTCGAATCAAAGTCAAGCATTGAAAATTGAAATAAATATAAGCTTTATATCGTATCTCGTACAGTAAAATTTTGAATGACCGGAATGCATGACGCGTTTCACTTCGTTAACTTTGTTTACTGTACGTGTCCTCATATAAAGCTTTCATTCAATGTCTTTGAGTCTTCGAAAACTATGTATATGGAGTCGCTATGATGTGCGACAGCTCTTATTCCATACATTTGCTCATTATATTATACTGGCAGTATAGAATTCACATTAATAAACTAAAATTTAACTTATTCAAAATCAAAGGCACAGAATGTCTCGTTTGACAATTAATTAATTAATACCAATGTCATTCTTACTTTTGAAAATAAAAATTTAACCTACCTATCTTTTAAAACCTAAAAGTATAGCTAATCAGAGTGTGTCATTTCATGTAATTTTTTTTATTAGATTAAAACAGGTACAGACAGACCACTTTTCAACTTTACATACAATCTTTCCGCTAAGTATCAAATTTTGTGGTAGGCTTTATTATTTCAGTAACGAATATTAGCGATTTAACTTTTAATGGAAAGTTGTAATACATATTTTATTATGCGCGTCGAAAACTCTCAATTTGAAGACAGATAATTCACGTGTACCTACCTACCTACCTACCTACATTTAGGCCTCCAGCGCATCCCGTCACGAAATCATAGCAGAACAGAATTTGAGCTACCTGTTCTTACACAGATATTTTGCTATTGTCGTCGTAGGTGACCTACCATTTCGAGCTAAAATGGGCCGTTATGTAATGTTTTTTTAGGAATGTGAGTTAGGATGCTCGTAAAACGTCATGAATTAAGATAAATTCGTTATATGATACGGCACATTGCGTATGCCTGCCTAAGTACCTAACAACTTTTAAGTAACAATTAATTCCGGATACATAAATAAGTATTAAAAAATACTGATCTCAATCAATGTCAGTTTTGTTTAAATAATTGTATATATTATTTGGGTAATTGGGTAAAGCTTTAACTTTTTACAGATTAAGGATTTTCTAGTTCTTTTACTGGTAAAATTTTCTAAAATAATAATAAAATAATTGGAACGAAATTCTTCCTTAGTATTTTGAGAACGTCGTAGTTTGAATAGTTTGAAACGGAATTCTTCCTTGGTATTTTGAGAACGAAAGAGTAATGAAAACTTTCAGGCAGAGGGCGCTGTTTATTTGTTACATGGCAAAAGGCTTTGATAAAAACAGTGAATTAATTTTTAAGTTTTCGCGAGATTTTTATAACTATTTGTATTGCTGTACAGTTCACGTTGATCACGCATTCTTTTGAATGAAATATTACTTGGGAATCTGTAAGCACCCATTTTCTTTACATCCAAAGGTTAAACAACGATCGACGCTTTGTATAAATCAAGATAATCACAAATTAATAAAAAAAAATCTAAGGAGATTGACAGTTCGTTTGTAAGAAATAAATGGCGCCCTCTAGGCGGAACTAATTTAAAGTTCTTCCCCATATTTAAAAATAGATACCGTCCAGTCTACGCATAGTGCAGGGTAGTGTAACTAAACTGTTGTCAACGTCACAGCGGGACGGGTGTCTGTGCCGCCGCGCTATTGGTCCTTCAGTCAACGTCCATTGTCATATTAGAAAAGGAAATATAAGACACATCTCCCCATTGTCATCTAGAGCACTCTTAACATGACGCACGAGTAAACGTCATACATAGCTCACGCATGAGTAAAAGTCATAGCTCACGCATGAGTAAAGGTCATAGCTCACTTACAAGACACCCGCACAGCTCCACCTCAAATCGAAGTGACCGTTCACTGTCTACGCGCAGACAGCTATCAGAAAGTTTGCTATTCACGAGGCGACGGCTAGCAGTAAGCTCACTGTACACGCGCGGTTAGTGAAGAGACCGCTTGCACCCTCTCAACCTAGTGGTTCCTCAGGATAGTTCCTGACACATTCGTGACAACAAAGCAAAAAAAATGACCTAATTATTTCACACTACGACATAGTGTCAAGGATGCCACTTCTAATTAAAAAGAAATAGTTAAAATATTTTCTGTTCGAGTTTAGATAGACGTTAAGGGAGAAATAGAGGAAATAACTGTGGCGAAAACATGTTCTAAGATAGAGCGTCCTACAATAATAATATACCTACAGTCTGTTCAAAGAGAGAACAGTTGTGGCCAAACTGAACTAATGCTATTTATTGCGCTATTGTATTAACAAAAAAAAAGGTAATTAAGCACAGCTGCACCCTCTAATCCTACGAAATCTCTTTTTGAATTCTAAATCTCTTTTTGAACACACTACCTTCTGTTGAATACATTTTACAGCATTGAAATTTTCGAGTTAATTCCAATTTTTGATCAATCAATCTCATATTAATATTTCGGTCTTGAAATAATCATAAAATGACATAAAAAAAATATCAATTATTTTATAGTTATAGAAGATTTAGCGAAGTAGCAATTAATGTGTGACAGGTCAATGAATCGTAACTTATTTTGTACCTTAATGTCATAATCGTAAGGTTTCAAATTACGAAAACGAATTCTGTAAAAGAATTGGCCCAATAATGTTATGAATTTAAACCTTGAAGCTGTTAAAATATGGTACAAAATAATTTACATTCTATTAACCTATCACCTGGGCCGTGCAGAACTATTATGACCCCGCAGAAGAAAGGTAGCGACGCCGCAACGCGCCATATGGCATCTTTTTAGTTAAATTAACGAGTCATAAAGAATGAAAGATCAAAAAATGCTACCGTCACATCACATTGAACTTTGTTTCAGTCATATAAGTCATTATAACAACCCAAAAGAACGTACATAAACAATTACCCAACCCAATAAATATCACCCAATTATTGCCCTTCGTTGTAAATCAATTCATTCAGTCAACACACACGCTTCAGTCATAGTCAATCAAGTTACTGGAGTTTGTTCTCCAACACACTGTTAAGTTTCTCCGACGCATACTTGAGGTTGGAGTAGAGTTTCTTATCGCATCCATGCTCTTCGATGGTGCTAAAGCGGAACGTTCTGAAGTTCTTGTCAACGTCAATGTATGTCACCGCTTGCATCAAGGGGCATAGGATGATCTTCGTGTGGTCTTGGAAGTTTATCTGAAAAAGATTACGGAATAATTTAACAGTTGTTTATTTATTTTATTTTTATGTACATATAAGAAATTACAAGACAATACATATATTAGAAGAAGTAGACATAGATGAAGCTTATCTTTAAATAAAAAAGAAATTTGTAAAAGTGTAGGCTACCCTTTTTTTTATTTGATGACCAGATAGTCCTTGACTGCGATCTCACCTGACGGTGAGTGACGATGCAGTCTAAGATGGTAGCGGGCTAACTTAGATGGGGTAGGGCAGTATAGATTCAACCCATATCCCTCATCGCCATCACCATCGTGCCGGAACGCTAAATCACTTGGCGGCACGTCTTTGACGGTAGGGTGGTAACTAGCCACAGCCAAAGCCTCCCACCAGACCATGCCAGAGACGATTCAGAAATTACCAAATTGCCCCCGCCAGGAATCGAACCCGAGACCTCCCAGTTATGGAAGCACAGCACTCACCACTGCGCCAAAAACCGTCGTAACTTCGGTAAAAAAAAGGAATTCTCGTGTGATTTTTAAATAAATGTATAAATGTAAGGGTTGTATAATACATAAAGTGAGTTACCTGCAATGTTCCATTGGTCAAGTATAGGATAACGGCGAGACTGGTCCGGAACCACTGGTGCAAGTGAGGCAACCGAGACAGGCCGTCAGTCTCTCTCACGGGAACCGACGCGCCTGACGAAATAAGAGATTTTTTAAAGTTTCAACATAAAATATTATAATACATAGTCAAATTAAATATGTAGTCATATCTCTGCGTTAGACAGTTAACAGCCTTTTCGCTTTTGGCATATGACCGATTTTAGCTTTTGTCATATTACAAAGGAGATGATTCAAGTTAAAAAAACCAAGTTGTAACATGTAAAAGTTGTAACAAGTGTTAACTTACAGTACGTAACAATAGTTCAAATAGCCTTTAGTACATAAATATAACCTTCTCATAAAGTTTATTGTATGTTTTACATTTTCGTATCTTTTACTACAGATGTGATAAACTGGTGGTGGAATAGAATGTTCCTTACCAGCCTTCATGAGATGCTCGGTCATGTATCGCCTAAAGTATGTGAGAAGCTTCATCTTCTTGTCAAGTTCTGGCGGGTATTCCTGCATCGTCATGTACTGCTCTTGGCCTTGTCGGTTGATGTAGTGCACATTCCTAGAACAATACTCATTTTCAATACTAGATAACTAATTGTACTAGATAACTATAATTGTTACTAAAAATTTACCCACATCATTATTCTCAATAACTCATTGACAATGATGCAGGTTACTGTTCTATTGTGGTTACAGGTGTTTTTGTGGTTATAGGTGTTTTGTGTAGTAACAAGTGTTTATGCGGTTACAAGTGTTTTGTGGGGTTACAGGTGTTTTGTATGGGTAAAGGTTTTTTGTATGGTTACAGGTGTTTATATGGTTATAGACGTTTTATGTAGCTACAGATGTTTTGTGAAGTTACAGATGTTTAGTGTGGTTACAGGTGTTTTGTTTGGTTATAGGTGTTAAGTGTGGTTATATGTGTTTTATGTAGTTACAGATGTTTAGTGTGGTTATAAGCTGTTTAGTATTGTTACAGGTTTTTGTGTGGGTAAAGTTTTTTTACATGGTTACAGGTGTTTATGTGGTTACAGTTTTGGATGGTTACACGTGATGTGTATGGTGCGGGGCACACTCACACTCCGTTGGCCAGCATGATGAGCTTGGTGGTGTCGTTGAACATGACGCCGACGCTCTCGTCACACAGCTGGTACCCGAAGCCGTACTTGTCGCTGTAGTCGACCCACTTGCCCACCCACACCAGCGGCTGAGCGACCGGGTCGCACATGTCGTCGCTCAGGTAGTCGCGACGACATTTTAACTGTTGGGAAAATATACTGTTTTTAGTTTTCTAGATCTCCTAGTCTGCCTCGCACACTGTTTCCAGTAGGACAATAGTTTTGTTCAACAAGATAGCAAAGTTCATTTTTGTTACGAGTGCCTAGTTTGAACCCCGAATCTTAAGTGTAGTGAGGGATTCAAAGGCACAAGTAACAAAAACTTTGCTATCGTGTGATACATACAACTTTTCAGCTCAGTAGTAGTATAGTAGTTACTTTTTACGATTATAATGTACAGAATAAATAAATAGTTCAAAAAGGGCGCCTTTGCTATCTAAAACCAGTGAGAAAAAGTCGCTTTTGCTCACTAGTTTTAGACAGCAAAGGCGCCCTTTTCCAGCTAGTGAGGTGAAAAGATATTGAAGAATAACACACTGCATCTACGCCAGTGTGCATTTTAGACAGTTTCGTCATCAAGTAGAGGAAACTTTTTTTTTGCATGTGTGTATGGTGCATGTTTGGAATCCAGACTGCAGTCCTAACCAATATGCTTATCGTTCTTTTTTTTTCTTTTTCGTGCCTTAACTAATTTTATAGGTTGGCTACGTTGGCTTAGGGGATAGCCAGGTCAGTACTTGTAACATAAAAAGTATTAGAGTAATCGTTTACCTTGGCGCTGAGCAGCGCAGTCAGCTGGTCCCGGAGTGCGACCAGGTTCTGGCGGTGCGACGTGGGCTCCACGAGCTGCGGCTCCAGCGGCATGCCGGGGCCGCGCTTCATCGGCGAATCCACTGCCATTATGTTATCTGTAAATAACTCACATTTTGAGTACTAAACAAAAGTACGATATCGCTCATTTGCGACAAGAGTGACGTAATTCAAAATCGACGATGAGATAATTCTCTCGTAAGAGAGTAATGTTTTGTGGATGCTGCGGTCTCGAAACAAGACAGCGGCCAACAAAGCGACAGAGCATTAAGTCACAATCTCTCTCGCTCTTATTTTTTTGTGCTTAGCGTAATGTTGTTTTTATAGCAAAATCGACACAAAATTGGTGAATTTTGAGTTATGTCACCCTTGTCGCAAATGAGCGATATGACATACAGTTGGAAAATGCCAATTTCAGTGTCAATAGAATTGAACATATTTTTATTCAAACAAAGTTTTACAAAGCGCTTTTGATTCGTCAAGTGAATTTACCACTGGTTCGGAATGCCGTTCCAACCGAAGCGGTATCAAAGTTTCTTGGACTACACCCTTAAGTTGATCAGTTCTGGGTACGATTGTGAAGCAAGGCGATAAGTTTAGTAAAGCCAAATGGCCGTTTCGTTGGCACTAACTACAGCTGTAGAACAGTCAAAATAGGATTCTGTACAGACCGTTGTTCTTGACTTCGTTAAGCGGCCTTCTGTGTATCGCCAGACCCTCGAGTTGGTCAGTTCTGGGCGCAGTGGTCAGGCAGGACAGCGGTAGGGCAGCGGGCATGATGCCCGACGAGAAGAACTCGTGCTGCAGCAGCTTGTCGACGGGCGGTCTCTTCGCTGGCACCGACTGTAGCTGTAGAACTATCATAGATGCGGCTGGCTTGCGTAGAGACGATGGGATCCTAAGAAATATTTAAACTTCGATAAAAGAATGAGCAATGGAGCTATAGCACTACAACTTGGCTACAAAGTTATTTAAAAAGGACACAAGGAAGACCTATACTCCGATGGAGAGATGAAATAGACAAATAAGAGGGGAAACTGTGGCCCCGCTAAGCCCAAAACAAAAAGGAATGGAAAAAAAGGGGGAGGCCTTTGCCTAGCAGTGAGATGACTTGTAATAATAATAAAATAACATTGTGTATAGATTGCAATATTTAATTTTATTATAAGCCTAAACATATTCTTACTACTACTTATTAAAAACTTCTTTTTTTATTATTTGCATTATAATGTAAATAGTAAAATCGGAGCTCTAGTGTTTGACATCAGTTTTTTTTTAAAGAATATTTTAGCCAAGCTAAAGTTAACTAATATCCTCCTATCCCCTCCAAATAAGCGGAAAGCTTGTGTTAGGAGTGGGTACGACAATAGGGACAAATGCAATGGGTGGGGGTTGAACCTGCGACCTTTCAGTTTTCAGTCTGCACCTTTAACCGTTGGGCTATTGAGGTTTATGACATAGATCGCGAGTAACCGCTAAGGCGTGGAACGCCCTTCCGGCGCGTTTCCTACCACGTATAATTTGAGTACCTATGTTAAAGGCAAAAGTTAATAGGCATATTAAGCAAGGCAAACGCGCTGTACCTAACTTCTAAGATCACTGATGAGGTTTTCGATGATTAATTCAAAATTATTTATTTCATGTAGGCCAACCTATGGCTCCTGTGACACGTCGAGACTACTAACGGAGGTACGGAATGCAGATTGTCGTCGAACACAAGCCTATCTTGTAATACAAAAAAATTCAATTTTCGCAATCGACTATGAAGCTGATCGCACATTAATACCAAATTAAGCCGAGAGGAGCCGCAGTTTCAGTAAACGACACTTTTGGTACTGAGCTATGCTACATTTTGTATTTTACCCCATAGACTGCCAGAATTTACGTACCAGTGTACGTAAATTCTGGCAGTCTATGAGGTTTTCTTAATAATATCTGGTGGAGGCGCATTAGGAACAAAATATTAATAAACAAACATTAAGCATGAACATTGACATAACAAAATGATATATCAAAATTTTAGAAAAACAACATCACAATTCCAATGAATAATTAATGAAATAAACATGTAAACAAACATCAAATGTGTGATTTTTTTTTTTTTTTTTTATACATTATAGGCACACGCTTGACCACTACCACACCTGATGGAAAGTGATGATGCGGTCTAAGGTGTAACGCGTTTGCCTAGAAGATGCCTATTCACCCTTGTTTTAAAGATACCCAAATTGTACGTGTTAGGAAACACAGATCTTGGAAGAGCATTCCAGACCCTAGCCGTGCGAATCAGGAATGAAGACTTAAAGCGCTTGGTGCGCGTAGGTGGAATATCAACGACGTAGGGATGGAAGCTCACCCTATGTCTTGCAGTGCGGTGGTAAAAAGGTGAAGGGGGGACAAGATCGAAGAGCTCCTGAGCACACTCTCCGAAATATATCCTATAAAACACCGACAAGCCGGCAACTTTACGGCGGTGATCGAGACTCTGGAGTTTACTTAAAAGTGGTGAGTCATTGCCAATGAGTCTCCTAGCCCGACGATCTACAGCATCTAGTGCTGCAAGTTGGTATTTAGCGGAGCCATCGAAAAGGTGACTGCAGTACTCCATGCACGACCTGACCTGAGCTTGATATAGAGTAAGCAATTGTTGTGGCGTGAAGTACCGCTTGACCTTGTTAAGGATGCCTAGTTTTTTGGCAGCAGTCTTGGCCTTAGCTTCGATGGCTCTTCCAAAGTTTATAGTTGCTGAGATGTCGAGGCCTAGAAGATCAATGTGGTCGGTGATTGGGACGGATACGTTTCGGAAAGTGGGAGCCAGGTTAAAAGGGCTCCGCTTAGCTGAAAACAGACACGCCTGTGTTTTGGTAGCGTTAAACTCTACCAAATTGGCTACACCCCAATTAGATACATCTTGGAGGGTGGAGTTTACACGTTCTACCATCGCCTCTCTGAGTTCGTTGATCTCAGTACTGTTTGAGCGCGGACTGGATATATATCTCTCCGTTACAGTGCTGTCATCTGCATACCCCAGGATTCCGGGTATTAGCAGATCGTTGATGTGCAACAAAAAGAGTGTAGCGGAGAGAACAGACCCTTGGGGAACTCCGGCATTAATAGCCATAAGATCCGAAGAGCAGCCATCAATGACTACCCGGAAAGATCGTTCCCTCAAGAAGTCAGATATCCAGTCGCATAAGCTGGATGGAAGACCGTAAGCCGGCAACTTACTAAGAAGGCCATCATGCCAGACCCGGTCGAAAGCTTTGGATATGTCGAGAGAGACAGCGAGGGCTTCTCCGTATTTCTCCACAGCTTCACCCCAAACATGAGTGGCATACGCGAGTAGATCTCCAGCGGACCGTTTTTGACGAAAACCGTATTGACGGTCTGAAAGGAGATCATTAGACTCCAGGTGTGCCAAGAGCTTGGTATTTAGTATGCGCTCCATGGTCTTACAGAGTAAGGAGGTGATAGCGATAGGTCTATAGTTCGCAGGGTCAGCACGAATACCCTTTTTAGGTACGGGTTGTACATTTGCCGACTTCCAGGATTTAGGTACCCGAGCTTCACTGAGAGAGAGACGATACAGGCGGGTCAGAACAGGGGATAATTCCGGAGCACAATTCCGCAAGACTATTGCTGGGATTCCATCGGGGCCGATTGCTTTGTTTACATCAAGAGACCGGAGTGTTTTGAGAACCTCTTTTTGGTGGATTTGTGGCACAGGCATTACTGAGTCACAAATGGGGATAATAGGAGGGCGGGCATCTCCAGCGTCAAGGATAGAACTTTTAGCGAACTGAGAGGCAAGAAGATTCGCCTTCTCAGATGCTGTAAAAGCAAGCGATCCGTCAGGTTTGAGCAAAGTGATTTAATTAAAAATACCTGCTTAAACTGCTGTTCATTTGTATATGATTATTATTTTCAAAGTTTCTATTAGGGAAGGAAGTGATTTCCACAATACAGGGAATCCGAGTGTGGAAATCACGGCTTTTAATCTACTTTTTATATTATATTGTTATTTTCTTACTTTAAATAAATAAACTAACACTATTTTATTATCATAACTGGGTCTCACGCTGAAAATTTATGACTCAAACACAATATGTAGGTGAACATCGATAGTTGCTGTCACATTTTAAAAGATTAACACACATTATTGTCAGCACCATATGCAAGGAATTTTGAATAGTTTATTGTCACATACTAATCTAATAATACATATTAATTCATTGATGACATCAATGATTGTATCTGAGGCTAAGGAAAAGTGTTTACTGTATGGAGAAATAACAAGTTCTCACAAGACGATACAAGTAGGTATCATCGCTTTGCTTGCAGCAAGTCTATTATTTGCGGCGAGTACGGTGCTGACAGATGTGCGAACAGCTTTGGGCACGTAAAATGACAGCGTTCCATCACCGTAACGTATATTTTGAACCTGTAGCGTAGTTTGAGGGTGTTATCGTTGATAACCGCCTGCGCGTATCGACTGCCGATCGCGCGCCACGGCCCGGTGAAACATGCCTGCAGAGCTAGTTTTACCCCATCACTACGTAAAGACACGTGGTGTTTAATAAAAAACACTATTACACAAATGTTAAAACTCCATAATCCTCAATAGCTCAACGGTTAAAAGTGCGGACTGAAAACTGAAAGGTCGCAGGTTCGCGCCTCACCCGTTGCACTATTGTCGTACCCACTCCTGGCACAAGCTTTTCGCTTATTTGGAGGGGAGAGGAGAATATAAGTCAAGTTCAGCTTGGCTAATATTCTTTATAAAAAAGTAAAGCAAAAAAAATTAAATAATATATTTTTTATTTATTACTTAAATCCCCAGTGTTGAAAAAAAAAAAAAAATTTTGTAACTGTATCTATGTAATACAAAAAATAAGAATATGGAACTGCAACCAGATTCGAACAATGATAGCGCCACCATAAGGCGCGCTTTTGTAACGTGGAAACATCGAAATCTTGCGATCTTGATTGGCTGAAAACTGTTTGTGTATGTTGATATCACATTTTATTCTAGCTAATCCATCTCACCTGGAGAGATCAAGTTGGTTGGGATGGGGGCGGACACACCTTCCTTTATGTTTTCCTAACTCTGGGCTAATACTGAGAATTTCTTGATAGAAAAACCCAACACATTTTTAGCCTGACCTAGGAATCAATCCCGGACCTCACATGCACAGTCGAACATGGTGATTGCTAACCACGAGACCAACAAGGTAGACAAAATGTATAATAATATGTACCTGTATTCGCACATCTTGATTTTCTTGTAAGTGTCACGGAGGCTGGAGGTTTCGAAGGGTGGCTTGCCAACCAGCAAAGTGTACATGATGCATCCCAAACTCCAGATGTCAACTTCGAATGAGTGTCCCGTCTTTGACAATATTTCAGGTGCTATGTAGTTTGGTGTACCACATAAAGTCCGCTTTCTCTCTCCTAAAACGTGTTAGACTTAGAGTAAAAACATGGCAAAGATACCTCACTGCGATACATCGCGGTACAGCAAAGTATCTTCGACATGTTCGTGCTCGTCTGTTTGCATACATTTGTTTTAAATGGATGTGACATCGAGGAAGCGAGCTAAACCGCGACCGCATGGTATCGCAGTGAGGCATATTTGGCATGTTTTTACCCTTACACACAACAGACCATGACTGGTTTACATGTGGAAACCAACCCAGCAAGTAGAATGTTATAGACTTCCTAGCTGGTTAGGCATCAGCTAGGAAGTCTTCGTTCGCATGGATAGTCGATCTGTAGCTCTGTTGCAGCGGGATTGAAGGACAAACAAACACACATTCGCATTTATAATGTTAATGGGGATTTCGAAAAATCTCCTAACTTAATAATGTTAGCAAGTGCAACACAATACATTTGGTGTCTTCTATTAGCAATACATATTACATATTATTATACTATATAATTCATTTTAAGTGGCTTCTTTGATTTTGCAGCTATGCAGGTCTTGAGTCCCAGTAGCACGTTGCTAATCCCTTGCGTCTTCCTTACCTATGTCTGAGTTTATTTACTTATATATTTTTAATTGTTTTATTTACGGTATAAGCCTTAATAAATAAATTAGAAACAAATATTTTACCTTCATATTCAATTTTAGCTGCAAGGCCAAAGTCTCCAATCTTAACATGTAAATCATCATCAAGAAACAGATTTCCAAGTTTAAGATCCCTGTGAATGATCCGCTGGCTGTGCAAGTACTGCACTCCCAAAAGTATTTGATGCATATAGAACCTTGTTTCTGGCTCCGTAATGGCTTTCCTACGTTTGTGTAACTCCATCATAGACTGTTAAGCAAAAATAGGCAATTATAAGCATTTTTGTAAGGATTCTAGTGCTTATGAAGATGTCTCATCAAAAAGGAAAACATAGAGACATAGAAGAGGATGACATTTATCTAACTGTAAAAAAATCATTGCTTGAAGGTCATAAACCATAATTATAACAGGTGAGAGGGTTTGTATGGAGAAAAGACCACCCACATTTAATCCTAAGTTACAGGTTGTTTTGACCCCATTCAAATAATAGCAGGCACATCTAAACCTACTAACTTCCCTCATCACTAATGTGATAATGTTGTTTTGTAACATAACAAGCAAACTAGAGATCTAAGTGTCCACGAGTTGCAAAAGAGCATCGGGTAACATTTGTATGGGATAATAAAGCCAGTTAATGGGGACTCGATATAAATTTATTAATACTTACCCTCCTTTTGCACAGTTCGAGTATAATATAAATGTTGAGATTGTCCTCGAAGAAGTTGTGGAAACCAACAACATGCTTGTGCTTTAAGGATCGATGAATGTCTATCTCCTGGGACATTTTATCTCTTTGGCTTGACTTTACCATCAGTTTCTTAGACACTATTTTGCCAGCATATATCTGGTTTGTGGCTAAGTCCTGTATTTCGTAGCATTTTGCAAAGCCACCCTAAAATAGACAGAAACCGTTTTAAATGAAGTATCTAGGTTTTGAATCTGAACTTCTTAAAACCGTTAAAATGTGAACTTAAGCTTTTAGTTACTTTATGGGTATTTCAATAAGCTAATACTCACAAAATTAATGTTAGTTTTTCATGAATTTATTTCTAAAAGGTTAATTTCTATGAACTGTTTGATAAAATTTAACGGTTATGTACTTTAACGATTATGGACTATGACTTACATAAAATTTAAGCTTTCTATGAAATATAGTAAATTGACTCTCTGACACAACATATAACACAAGAAATAAGATCAGGTAATCAAGGAAACCCAAAAACTTACCTTTCCAAAGAATCGCAATCTTTGATAAGAGCAATGTGTTTGGGGATCATGGATAATTTCAGGAATTTCTTTCTTTTCATCTTCTTTGATTGACGTCATTATAAATAAACTTAAAATATAAACTAAATTGAAATAAAATGTTAATAATTACGGACAAATATAATGATGATTTCTAACAAACTCACAAAGAAGATTTCAAACAACAAACGGTAAATCGTTTGAAAAGGAATGGCAGTTGCGTAGAGTTTCAGCCAATCATAGCATTCCATAGATTGTTACAAGCATATCAAGGAAACAGTTTGCTGATAGTTGTAGATATAGACGGGTAACTTTAGAGACATGTCCAACATTAAGTCTATGGTAAGTCGGAAATAAAATCTTTGAGTTTTAAACCAAAAAAGTAATGGTCAATTCACACCAAGAATTCACACCAAGACGCGTAGACTGAGGGATGTAGATGCAAGCTTGAGCCTATGCTGTGCCGCGAGATGCATTGCGATTGATTGCGATGCATTGCGACAACGCGAAGCGTATTTTTGTGATTTTATTATTTTTGCTACGAATAGGTATGTAATAGAACAGGCAACCTCATGTACCTGTAAGAAACAGAGAGAGATATATTTTTTTTTTATTTGTCTGTTAAGCTGGCTTTTCACTACGGGATATAATATTATATAATATTATATTATATTCCACTGTAAAAGGTTCCATTTCAAAGTAAGGTGAGTGATATTAATTTTATATCTCAGGATAAAATATATATTATATTATATCCCTTAATGAAAAGCTAGCTTTACTTAGATATGCCCCATGAGGGCTGATTCTGTAACTCAGTGCCTATCGACGACGATAGGTATTTTTTATCCATTGAAGGTTTGAAGAGAAATGTCATTTACTATTTCGTAGTAAACCTTCAATGGATAAAAATATATGTCAGTGACTTTCATTTTTTGATAGGCACTGAGTTACAGAATCAGGGGGCTGATTAATTATAGATGCCATTTATAATCTTATTTGCCATTTGTAGAGACACTCGTATGTCAAATGTGGCGCTTAAAATTTTATTGATCCTTTTTATATATAAACCCTACAGGGCCTATAGGGCCCTGGATTTGCTGACCCTATAGGGTCAGCAAATCCAGTGTTAATCATTTATTAACTATAGAGATCAGTGGCTCGGAGGCAAAACCACAAACATATAAGAGTAAGGGCAAAACCATGCAAAACAATAATGTAATGTCTGTGGAATCAATATTGCAGTTGGAATTTTGGGACATTACTCTGTGGCTAACGACACTTCTTGTGCTTCTTTCACAAATTGAAAAATGGGCGGCAACGCAGATAGCGGGCGGGAAAATGAAAAACTTACCTACGTTAACCAATTTTTTTAACTCCATAAAAAATTTAAACTTGTAGAAAGTGTAAAATTGTTTGGTTACAATCTGGAAATATGGTGTGGGAGTTAGAGACAATGATTTCAACTTATCTTACGATAGCTTACAATATTCCAATAACAATTAATTGCTACTCTAGAAAATCTGTGAATTAGCTTAAATAAGCTTAAATAAGTAAAAGTTTACGTTATTACATATTCCTCGCAGTAATTTATCTTTAATTGTAAATTAAAAAAAAAACAAAGTGTGTTCGGTATAAGGAAGGTTAAAAAATTATTTATTGACTAGCGGACGCCCGCGACTTCGTCCGCGTTCCTAAATACCCACAGTTTAGTTGGGCAGAAACCCTGCAGCATCAGGATTGAGGAGTTGGGTCCTGGATTTCAACGATGTAGTCTTTATTTGGTACTTACAATAACTATTAATAATCGACAGTTCCTAAATCCCCACAGTTTAGGAGGGCAGTACCCCTGCAGCATCAGGATTGAAGAGTTGGAACCTGAAATTTTTATGGGAGCATCTTGCAAAGTTTTTGTTTCAATTTAAAAAAGATTCACGCAAATCGGTTAAGAAATCAAGGAGATATCGATATACAGAGGTAGAACACAACAACTTCTCCTCCTTTTTCGAAAGTCGGTTAAAAAAGTAGCCTATACTATGCCCAATAATATCAGCTATCTACCAGTGAAAGTCCCGTCAAAATTGCTCCAGCCGTTCCCGAGATTAGCGGCAACAAACAGACAGACAGACAGACAAACAAAAATTTTAAAAATTGTTTTCTTGTTATAGGTACCGTATTTACTTTCGTATGATGTTAATAAAAAGCTGTTCTTTTGATATTACAAACAGACACTTCAATTTTATTAATTTGTATAGATTACTAATTAAATTTACGTTCTCTCTGTGAATTGTAAGAATTAAAACAAAGAAAAAATAATAAAGCAGTATTTATAATAACGCAAATAATAATTAAAATGATAAGTTGATAAATAATTATCGCTTACAGGCTTAGGGTGACAATTTTTTATCTTTTAGTTTGTTTCATAACGAAGAAGGAATTAGCTCATTGCTGTCAATCAAATATACAGGTGGAAAAATGTATGAAATTTCATTAATATCGTGCTAAATGGGAAGACAAGATATGAAAGTCCATTTCTAACGTGCTGGTTTTTTTTTTTAATTTTTGGTAAAACTATAGTAATAACAAAAATATTTCAACAAACAATCTCATTATCTCCACATGGTTCCATTTATCAGGACATATCCCGAAAAAATAATTCATTTGGATACCATATTATATCAGAGAGAGGTACTCACTTCCTGCGAATGATTCTGCGATCGGCATTAATAAAATTGTCATCAAAGCGAATCATTCGTTAGCTAAACATTAGATAAAAAATAGATCAGTACTATTAATCTTCTCTTTCGAGTTAGGTGGGTAGGGAGGTAGGGAGACGGTCAAATTGTCAGATATTTATTTTTTTAATTTTCAAGTACAGGGTATTTATATAGATTTTATATGAGTCAGTTTTCAATTTCATTCGACCAACAGAAATCGGCGGTAGTTTGTTTTGTTTGTTGACGATAATGTTGTATTTTGTTATAATGAATTTTCTTGTTATAATTGTGTTAATTACAACTTCTTTGAATTATGCGTGTGCGGGACGGTCTTGGGTAACTACTGACGAACGTGAGTATTAATTATTGAACTATTATAGAGTTAGATGTTTAGGTAAATTACAAAGAGAAAAAAAAAATTAGAAGTTATTCTATCTTACAGCGAAAGTTAAATCAAAAAGGCTTAATAGCATTTCTAAGGAAGCAAGGAACTAATTATTATTATTACTTAATTGAATCGCCATATTTTTTTCTTTCATAACAAGAAGGCAAATCACCTGACGGTAAGTGACGATGCAATGAAAGAGGGCAGTCTTCATTTACCACTTAGCTTCGGCGGCATTTATGTAAATTCACCTGTCTATACTTCCGTATTTGCAATACTTTTTAATTATCACATTTTGTACATTACCTACCTACCAATACTAGACATACTGGATAGCATTAATGAATCAAGTAATGGAATGCTGCTAGTACTTATAGGTACATGTACTTATAGGTATTTACAATGATGATTTCTCATGGCGGAAGTTTTCTAGGTCAAGGTTGATAGGCTGAGTAGTGAGTACCTACCTACCTACTGAATTTATATTTTTAGCAAATAAGGTACTTTTATTATACCTATTAACTAAATTAAAATGTAGGTACCGTATAATATAAGCACTTAGGTAAACGTAGGTAGTTATTTTTTATTTTCACACTTTACGTGTGACTACAATAGTCTGTTATTATTAATTTTAATAAACTAATTAAATTAAAATTAGCACTACATATATTTTTAACATAATTAGTACATTTAGTTGAATTAAATAATTAGTCACATTTGCAAGAATATATTTAGTTACTTACTTGGAACCTTAACTGTTTCCAAAAAATAATTTCCATATTTAAATGACCAAGTTGCATAAACCTGGGTATATAAGCTACTTCTACCTACCTAAATAACATGTAGAAAAGTCAATAATTTAGTTACACTTAGTAAAAAGTTACACTTATTTGGCCAAAAAATTATTAAAAAAAAAATACTTCGTGGTCAAGACAGGCTAAGTTGCTTCTGTTATCTCTGGGCTAAGTAAATGAAAATAAGAAACCATATTTTAATAAAAGAAAAATGTAAGCATTATCGAAAAATTAATTCTAATTGATGAATTAGTAAGTCTTTTAATATTAATTCTAAGTATATTACAAGTAATACCCGACTAACTATAATGTTAGGGAGAGTTGCATAGGCAATAGGCATCTAGGCAAGCGCGCACCATCTTAGGTTGCATCTTCGCTTACCATCAGGTGCGATCGCAGTCAAGCGCTAGTCTATATATAAAAAAAAATGCCTAAGTAGGTACAAACCTTAAACATAAATCTATCCAACGGTTTCCTATATTTAGAAGGTATGCACTAAAATGTCACAATCACTAGGAGTAGATAGCTATTTGATTTCAATCCATATTCGACCTTAGCATAATTCGACTACTGGATTACTGCAATTAGAACCACACAAAAAGTAGTTTACGTTTTAAATAACACTATCTCAGTTTTACAATGAGATCGCGTGTCTATGGGCTTCTAACTGGAAGATACTCGCTGGGCTATTTGGTTAGGTACTTATAGGTAGTGGGTCAAGTTGATGGGTTGCCTTGGTGATATCAGGCTAAGTAAATGCTTGTATGTAGGTCAAAGGTCACAGATACAAGAAAGTAGACTCGTAAGTGTATGGTGTTTAAGGATTGTAGCAGATCTCCGCGATGGGAAAAATACAGCGAGAATTCTGAAACGCATGAACTATCGTTGTATGACCGAAGCGAAATGCTTGTACTTACATACATACAACACACACACACATAAATATACACACACACACACAGGCCACAGATACAAGAGAGTAAGTATCTAACTAAGAAGTTGGGCATACTCTGAGTCAAATCATCTCCGAAGTAAAAGTTTCTTTGTGTAGATAGCCCTTAAATACCCTACCTTGTGTCATTTTCACCTTTAAGTGTTCCCTAAACGTTCGTGAAAACGAAATCCACAAAAAGCGTCACCTATTTTAGCTTAGGTAGCCCGTAAAAGTTAAGGAGTTGGTTAAAACGGGCATTAAGCTATTGAGATAAATAATATTATGTCGTTGCAAAACAAATGCAATCAGCGCGATGGTTAACCCTTTCTTTTGGATTTATTTACTCCTCAAGGCCTCTAACGTCATTTTTAGGGTTCCGTACCCAAATGGTGCCAATGGGACCCTAATTACTAAGCTTCCGCTGTCCGTCCGTCCGACTGTCTGTCAGCGGGCTGTATCTCATGAACCGTAATACATAGTTGAAATTTTCACAGAATGTGTGTCTATTTTTTTTAATATAGTATAATATGTATAGACTAGCGCTTGAATGCGATCTCACCCGATCGTAAGTGAAGATGCAGTCTAAGATGGTGCGCGCTTGCCTAGAAGATGCCTATTCACTCTTGATTGCCGATATAACAAATATGAAAATAAATAAATAGTCAAGGGGTTAAACGTCCAAAAATTATTTCGACGTTTTTACTCGACCTTTAACAAACGCTGTTACGACCTACGGAACCCTTTGTGTGCGAGTCCAATTCGCACTTGGCCGGTTTTTCTAGTTTCTGTTCGAAAGATCAACCTTATGAGCATTGACTTTGAGTAATTAAAGCCCGCAAAGTTAGTGTCGCAAGAACATCTCGTAATTGCGAAGCCCTTGTTGTGCGGTCTGATATGGCCTATTCGGCCTTTTGGCAGATATTTGTTAGGCAACTAGCTTTTGACCGCGACTTAATTCGTCTGCGTGGAGTTATGTTAAAAGTAGTCTACTGTCATCCTCCAAGGCCTCAAAATATACCCATACATAATATACGTAAAAATTCTTTTTACAATACCGACTTCAAACGCCACTACAAAGTATATCAATTGTGCCTGTAAAATTTTAAGAGTTCCCTCGATTTCTCCAGGATCCCATCATCAGATCCTGACCTGATACAATGGGATCAGCTGGGAAGTATACCCTTCCAAACAAAAAGAAGAATTCTCCAAATCGGTCCAGGCGTCTTCGAGTAAACGGGGAACATACATAAAAAATAAATAAAAAAAAAAAGATTCCGACGAATTGAGACCCACTTCCTTTATTGAAAGTCGGTTAAATAGAATTTTTATTCAAAACTTTTTAGTGTAGTTGCATAAGATAAATTCGTAAAAAAATTAAAAAAAATATGCGTCGAATTGAGAACCTCTTCCTTTTTTTGAAATCAGTTAAAAATTAAATACAAAGTCTTTGGATAAATGTCATTTTATTAAGGCCATGGGGGGTCGCCAGATTTTTTGACTTGTAAATGGTTGCGTTTTCAAAAAGGTTGAAAATCACTGTGGTAGTGTATTGGGTAGTTAGATACGTAATAGTGCAACGGTGTGGAATTGAACCTGTCGACTTTTAGCTTAGTGTTCAGTCCGCGCCTTTAACCCCTCGGCCCTCTAAATGGTAGCAGAAAGCAAAACCCATTGAAAAAAAAAAAACCAGAACAAAACAGGTCCTAATGAGTGTATTGAAATGTAATGCTTTACATTTCAATACAGTCATTAGGACCTGTTTTCTCGGGATTTCACATACGCACCCAATACGCACCTATAACAATTTTGAGATATTTCCTTATTAAGATTTGGGAGTTTCCCTATTCTTCCGACTTTAATTTAATAATTTTATGAGTCAACTACGTTGAGGATGTTATTCCATTACGACTATTATGAGTAGGTTCCTATCTAATGATCAAAACTTCATAGTTCATCCATGTTGATTTCGCTATTTTAAATCGTCAATTTTTTTTAAAAAGAATATTAACCAAACTGAATTTGACTAATATCCTCTTATTCCCTCCAAATAAGAGGAAAGTTTGTGCTAGGAGTGGGTACGACAATAGTGCAACGGGTGGGATTCGAACCTTTCAGTTTTGAGTCCGCACCTTTAACCGTTAAGCTATTGAGGGTTAATTGATTTATTAAAAGCCGTTGATGGGTTGCTGATGCTGATGATGATTTAAAAAATAATGATTACAGTTGAAAATCACATAAGTCCTGAAGATTTGAAGGAATTTATAAAATGGTGCAGAAGAAATGAATCGATTGAAACGACAACAACCGGAGGCGATAACGATGTTAACTACGCAGTTTTTGAGGTAAGTTGTTTTATTCAGTTTGAAAAACAAATATTCTTTATTTTATTTATTTATTTTTATAACTTTATTGCATTAAAAAAGAACAAAACGTATAAGTAAATAAATAGTAGAACACTTTTGTGTTACACTATTTATGTGACCTTATCACTAATAGGGATCTCTTTCAGGCAATCTATATGAGAGAACTTATTGTAAGTGAGAGACTTTAATTACTTATTTTTGGTTAATAATTAATTATCATATATCAAAATTTTATTGTTCAGTATATTTAGGTAGAATTTCACGATAACTTTTCTTATCACTACAAAAATTATTCTGGGTGAAATGGTATCAATAATATTGGCCGCATATAGCATATTTCACTGAAAAGCGGAACTGATTATTTATTTGCGTACAAAATGAGACAACCCTTTAGTTATCAAATAAGGGCAGTTATTCGCGGAAAATTATCTCTTATCAGCAGTTGGTATGATCCAACGCCAATTAAAAAAAAAAATTATAAGTATCTCTTCGGTGGTCGAAGAAGGTTCAACGTTCCTGTACAATTTAAGTTTACCGAATACAATTCTGAATTTTCCAAACGTCGAACTATCGTCGTTTGTAGTTGGGGAAATGGAACGGTATGTTACAACTGTTATATTATATGGAGGCTGAACTAGTGTTTTATAAAAGGTTACAGGATTTTTTTTTATGACGAGATAGGCTCACGCATTGATGAGGTCAAGATTGGAGCACGCTTGTCTAGAAAATGCCTATTCCCTCTTGCACTGAATGTTCTCAAATTATACATGGCAGGGAACACGGACGTTGAACGGAATGGCGTTTCACACCTTAGCGGTTCGTTTCAGAAGCGTTGAACTAAGATTGACGGCATTTACTCGTATTTCCTAGGATACTACAATACTCCCGGTTCCCGATACCGTAGATTGCTTCGGTCTAGGATCCCTGACGCGTGCGCTGTGGTTCAACATGCGTCCAGGAACCTCAGACGAAATCAACACTCACTTTTTCTTTTCGTCAAGGAGATATCCTGTAAGAGTCCAGGTAAGTGTATGCATAGTGTGACACACGTGTGACAAAACACAAAAGAAAAATAAGTTTATTTTTCTTTTGTCATATAGTTCTTGCAATTCATGACGGCACGTGGGTCATCGTTGTGTATGTGTCGTACCTGTGTGAGTGTAAGCGAGAGCTTGCTCGCGCTTGACCGCTCTCACCTAAGCTCCTGACAGGCACGCACACTTACGCAATGTACATGTACACGACGCAACCACAAATAAAGCGCCCGTAACATCGTGAGATAAACGTGCTATACCTACGGTTATCCTTGTACTTAATAATAATTTGTATTTGTTTTGCTTAGAGCCGATTTCACCAAAGAAAATAAGTCTCATCCGGTGGTCTAATCCGAGCCTTAAGATATTTTGACAGATTTTCAATACAAAAACTCAACTCAGAACGCCCAATTTTTTTTTATTCGATGACAAGACAAGACGATGCAGCCTAAGATGGTAGCGGTCTAATTTGAAGGGGTATGGCAGTATACCTACTCATATCGGTTTCTATACACCATCGTGCTCGAACGCTAAATCGCTTGGCGGCACGTCTTTGACGGCAGGGTCGTAATTCACCACCGCCAAAGCCTTCCATCAGACCAGACCAGAGACAATTTAGAAATTACAAATTCCCACATTGCCCCGCCGGCAATCGAACCCGAGACCTCCCAGTTATAATACCACAGCGCTCACCACTGCGCCAGGGAGGTCGTCAAATTCCTTGGTTAAGCGTCACTCGACGTTGCGGTGAAATCGGGACTTAGTCTTTCTTTCATGACGTCAAATAATGTTCTCTTGGGCATAACCCATTTCTATATTACAGTCATAGTATTCGTTTGTGGTCAGATAACATTATTATTATTCTCACAGGTATTTCCCGGCTCACAGTTTGGATTAGAATGGGTCGACTTCAAACCTGACAGAAAAACTGTCATGATTGTTCACGGGTTCATGAGTCACAGTAACGCTTCGTGGGTGCGCGATATGACTAGTGCGTTTTTGGAATGGGTGCGTTCTTACTTATTATTATTACTGGTCTAGTTATAGTGAATTGTCGTCATAATTCATTTCCGGGCAAAGGCCTCCTCTAGTCTCTTCCTTGCTGCCAAAGAGGGCCTGCGAACTCCACAATTTCATCTCTCCATTTACACAATGATCTTCCTCTCTTTCTTGTATTATTTGTAACTACTATTTATTTATATTTTCATCATCATAATCTGTTAGGCATAGGCCTTTTAAGTAGCGCCAACGTTGCCTATTCTTGGCCTTTCCCATCTCATTACGACGACGACTAAAGCCTCAGTGAATCGAACCCGAGACCTCCCAGTTATAAGACCACAGCGCTCATCACTGTGCCAGGGAGGTCGTCAAACCTCCCCATACGGGGTCCACACCAACACCTTGGAACCCCAACGCTCATCGGTTCTTTGAGCCACGTTCCCCGCTCATTGCCACTTCAGCTTTGCGTAAAAAATCATGGTTAAAAAACTAATTGTCTAAAAAATGTCTATTTGCTAGGCCGATGTGAACGTGATAGCGGTGGACTGGAGTAAGGGTGGGAACTCGTGGAAGTATTGGCGCGCCGTGGCCAACACGCGCCGCGTTGGCTCCGATGTAACCGGGTAAGGTTCAACGAAACCAAATTGCACATTATTACCATTATCCTCAGCAACCCTGACGGGTTGATACGGCTCTCTACTGAGCGTAAGTCTCCTTTCACAGAAGGCTTTTTACAGGCCATACAAATTGGCAGACTTCGCAAACCTTGGAGATCTTATGGAGGACTCTGACTGAAATCTATAGACCCCACTCTCACTTTGCTCAGACTCAAGACAGAGTTAAAACGAGACAGATTTATGTCAGAGCATATCTGTGTCTCGTTTTAACTCTATCTTAAGTCCGAGCTAAGTCAGAGCACACTCTATAGATCTCGGCATCAGGCGTGCAGGTTTCCTCACAATGTTTTCTTCACCGTTGAATCATGTGGTATATAATTGCTTAAACGAATTTAATTTTGCATATTAAAAAACTTTTTCTTCTTGTTTTAATAAACGAAATGGGTAAATACCACGATAAAGTCAAAACGGACCACGATCCATTTGGATCTTCAATGCAGGAATATTTGTTTTTAACCATCACTGAAAAGGGTCAATTTCTTCACATTACATTCTTAGGGCAGCTATAAAACATGTTGACAGTTCAAACACGATCTAGACAAGAATCTTTCGCTATTGCATGTATTATTTACAACACACTTACAATAATTAAAATCATCTTATTGCGATTATGAGTCACGATTTATGCATTAGCAAGTATCGGCTTCAACTGTCAAAATTAAAGATAAAAAGCATTGAGAGAGCGTTTTGAAATGGACTATAACCAAGGACACCGCGTAGCGCGTCAATATCCGGATCCAAACAATGATATAGATTTTGAGTAGGCTATGATTATTTCTTCATTAAGTTCTATAGTACAAAAATGTAGACAATGGCAGGTTTTAATTCACTATACAGATTTATGAAGAAACTCATGGCAGTGACCGGGGCTAGAGTGAAGGACTTCCACTTCGTGGGTCACAGCTTAGGAGCTCACATTGCATCCTACGTCTCCTACCATATCGGCAGAGTTGCGAGGATTACAGGTAGGTACATACATTGGAGACGCAGGAAGATCACACTATCACATCACATGTATGTGTGTGTGTGTGTGTGTGTGTGTGTGTGTGTGTGTGTGTGTGTGTGTGTGCGCATGCGTGCGTGCGTGCGTGTGTGTATGAGTGTGTTTGTTTCTCCTTCACGCCACAATGAATGAACCAATTTGGCTATTTGGAATGGAGATAGGCGTTAGCTCATACCCAGGAATAGCAAATAGGCTACATTTTATCCCGGAAAATTTAACAGTTCCCGCGGGAATTGAAAACTTAATCCACGCGGACGAAGTCGCACGCATCATCTAGTCAATACATATTTGCAAAAAAAAAAGAATTGAAATAGACACATTAAATAAATGTGAATTAATCTCGATTTTAATTGGTTTGTGCCTTTTTTGTGGAGACCCTGGGGTAAGCCCTGGGGGCTCGCGGGCTTATTGAAGAACTTTCCAAGAGGATAATCGAATCTATCCGGGATCCGAGAGCAGGCAGCTACTTTGCCTAAAGAATAGGCCAGTTAGTTAGGCCATCCAATGAGACAATGTTGTCAGCATCTTGGGTACCTACTATGCTGCGCTGCAGTAACATCAAAAAAAAAATCCTCAGTGCATTAAGATAGAATCGGCTTGTAGCTTTGCTTATAGCAACGAATTTAAAACTTAGTGGTTTCTCGTAGGCTAAAGAAACATTTCAAGTATTTTTTTAAATTGGCAATACTTCCTTTGCATCAGTTTGATGAGCAAAATTATTTTTTTAAATCTATATTCACACAGGGCATGTTCATGGGCATCAATCAAGCAAGTCACTCTTATATCTTATACATTTTCTAGCTCTAGATCCAGCTCAGCCATGTTTTCGAACAACGAGTCTTGTGGAGCGTCTGGACGACACCGATGCGGACTTCGTGGACGTTATTCACACTAACGGTCGAATGCTGAAGAGGATTGGCTTCGGACTTCCCGATCCTATTGGTGAGGAGTAGATAAAATACATTTGCACACATTCATTCTTGGCTCGAATCCCAACCCCTCTTATCTGACCCAGCAGAGTGAGCATGGGCAGGGGACGTGTTATCCATGGGGAAAAGATAAAATGTTTTATCCACCCGTCGAGCATGGGCAAAATGGTGAAAATATTATCCACAGTGGATAAACTTACAGGAATATACTTCTCCTTTCCTTTCTTTTATCCTTTATTTTTGTATAGCCTGTGTTTCATTGTCTGTATAGAAATTAACTTTCACAGGTCACGCAGACTTCTACCCTAACGGCGGCATGAATCAGCCGGGCTGTGCGAATCTCACCAACTCTCTGTGGGCACGACTCTTGCCTATATCGCCTGCCAGTGAGTAAAGAACCTCTTTTGTTAGTTTTTATCGTTGTGAATCCTTTCGTGATTTTGAACAGCCTTTAAAAATATTTTGTTATAGAAGTGCAACAGGCGATATGTAGTCATGGACGTGCGTACCTACTCTTCACGGAGTCTTTGATAAACAATAACTGCAGTTTTCGAGCTCATCAATGGAACTTGACTTACGAAGGGTAAGTGTACACTGTACCTGTTCTAAAAGAAAGCATAACAGCATAGAATGAGAGCTCAATTTCGTACATGCACTCTTATACGCTCACGTATGCGGATACGCTCCAAATTAAAATCGGTTGTACTGAATTTGTGACTTTAAATCGATACAGTTAAAGTTCATTTTACTTTGACGCTAATGTGTTCGAATACGAATACGGTGAATCGAATTAAATCTCATACTAACCCTAGAGATCAATATTATAAATATGAATGTGTGTATGTTTGTTTGTTTGTCCTTCAATCGCGCAACAATGGAGCAACGGATCGACGTGATTTTTTTGCATGGTACCATACTTGAGGATCTGGAGAGTGACGTAGCCTTTATCCTAGAGAAGTAAAGGTTTCCCGAGGGATTTAAAAACTCTCCACGTGGACGAACTAGTGGACATTCTAATATGTAAAGTTTTTTTCTCAATTAGGGTAAACGCAAGTCTGATAGCGGCTTGCAATAGATATTCCTCGTGTTCAGTGATGGGTATCAAAGCGGTTGGCGATGCGAGGCAACCTCGAGCCAAGGGAGCGTATTTCGTATTGACGACGGAGAAAGATCCTTATTGCCGTGAGTTTATTTCGATATTATGGCATTACTGCCTCAACTTTCTGCGTCGTCATCTTAGAATGAGAAGGGTTCAGGCCATTGTCCAAAGCACTTTGTAAAAATTTATTTTAATAAAAAATCTATCCTATTCTATCCTGTTCTATCCTGTTCTGTCCTGTTCTGTCCTGTTCTGTCCTGTTCTGTCTTGTTCTGTCCTGTTCTGTCCTGTCCTGTTCTGTCCTGTTCTGTCCTGTTCTGTCCTGTTCTGTCCTGTTCTGTCCTGTTCTGTCCTGATCTGTCCTGTTCTGTCCTGTTCTGTTCTGTTCTGTTCTATTCTATTCTTCATCTTTGAGAAGATGATGGATTATGGAGAACTCTCAGGCATGCAGGTTTTCTCGCGATATTTTCCTTCATAATATTAGGGGCATCAGGTAACAAAAGTATTCATTATAACCTGAGGGGTTTTTAATATACCTACAACCATGCTGACGATGTCATAATATTATGTCGATCCTAGCAAAACATTTATGCTGAGATCTATAACATGCTCTGAATTAGCTCGGATTTAAGATAGAGTTAAAACGAGACACAAATATGCTCTGACATAAAGTCTTGAGTGCGATCTATAGATTTCAGTCTGAGATCTGATAATAACTTAATAGATATTTTTTCATTTTAGCAACTGAAGATGAACTTCGGCATCCCTTACCGGAGTTGCTAAAAGACCTGCGTTACGGGTTTCGTATAGATAAGTCACTGAAAGTAATTCCTACGCCCGCGTCGACGCCAGCCTACGCTGACCCCTATGTTGTTGAGGAAGTGACAACCACAACTGCTAAGAATTGGTTTTGGAAGTTGGTTGGTAGCTTGGGATAAAAAATAAATCCTACATACCCAACCTACTAACTATAAACTTTATAAAGCTTGGCAAAAAAGTAAAAATAAAATTAGAGGC
Organism: Hipparchia sbordonii; assembly: GCA_038048805.1. Taxonomy (NCBI): domain Eukaryota; kingdom Metazoa; phylum Arthropoda; class Insecta; order Lepidoptera; family Nymphalidae; genus Hipparchia; species Hipparchia sbordonii. Next base: position 12,015,984 of record CM076099.1, on the reverse strand, counting down.
ACTACTATCGCTAATTTATCTTTTTTTTTTTCATTTATTAGCGGCCTGGATTCTAGTCCTTTCAGGTCTTTCATTGAATTACAATAATTAATTTATCTTGAATCTAGAAACCCAGAAAATTCCTCTCGGGTAGATACGGATGTGCAGATACTTTTATTAAAATTTAATTGGATTTAGAGGATTTAGAGTATTTACGAATAAATATTTACCAATTTCAAAACATTGATTGACAGAACACTGATCCCTACAGTTAATGTTTGATTAACATTGGATTTGCTGACCGTAAAATAGTACAATACAAATGACAGTTTAATTTTAAGGATCAATTCGAAGCGCCACATTTGACATACGAGTGTCTCAGGAACTAATAATTGATAACTTAATAAGGTGTTGTTCATAAAGAAAACAATAATTTTGTGCCTAATTCCGTTTCCAGACTTTTTTGCCAAGTTGTAATAAAATGCAATCACTCACTCATAAAATGCGATGACTCATGGATATTATAGACTGATTTATATTAATTAATTTAATTTTAAGGACGTGAATATATCATTGTATATAAAATCATATTATAAAAGTTAATCGTATTTAGTCAGATTAGTTTTGTAAATGTGAAATCTAATTAAAAACAATGTGCACTTATATCTTTATTCTCTACCTAGTTAATAATAATAAACGAAAATTACCAAATAAAAATGCTTTCATTGGTGAAAATAACATTCCTTCTCTCAATACAAATGATAAAGAAAAAATGAATGTAATTGTTACTGATAAGTAAGAATAAACAACAACACAAAACAAAAAAAAAATTGCGTAACGCCGCAGATAAAAGGACTAAAATATGACTTAAACGATACATAAGTAATTAGAATTTTTAATAACAGTAAATTAGCTGAAATCTAAAATTTAAATCTAAAGTTTAAATGGTAGGTACAATCATAAAAGTGCTGCTAATTGTATAATAGATTGTAACGTATATATTTAAACAGGGAAAATTAAAGCTTTTAACTTAATTAACGAAATACCTACTTACCTAGATTAAAATGAAAAATATATTACGAAATGTTTATTTGCTAGTTACCTGCTACTTTAGATAGGTAACAATACAACGTCGTTCTGTATCAGGTACAATTTTAAGACAAAATGATGATTTGGAGTAAACCGAAAAGAGTTTTTAATAAGTTTGTTAAAAGATTCATATATTTTGGACGTAACAGCAGCATTCAAGGTCTTAAATATATTTTTCAAAAAGATGGAACTCCTATAAGCAGGTACTTTTTGTATACTTAGGGAGTGTTTATAAAAAATAAAAAGTATGATAAAACAAAATATAAATGATACAATTAATTGAAGGCTTTTGAATAAGGGGATCATGAATAAGCTATGTGGATTAATTTTTAACTTCTATTGTATTTTTTGGAAATTTGAACAAATGGTTGAGTTCACAGATTAAAGCAGTTTTTACTCATAGGGTAATTTGGCTGCTACTATTGCTTGTATTTTGCGGGGGTCTATATCTACTTCTGGTGCCAGTCGTACAGAGAGGCGGTTCTGTCAGTGTCACCCTCGATACCAACTATTTGGATTGGAACACCAAATTCCCGGCGGTCACCGTGTGTGAAAAATATTCTCAAATTAAAGTGGCACCGATAATAACGGAGTATTATTGTAAGTGAAATAAAGCATTAGGTTTTTTAGAGCAGAATATAGCCGTTTTCTTCAGTAACAATATAGGGTTATACAAGGGGCGGACTAATAAATTCCTAAAAAGCCGGCAAAGGACTATGATATAGTACCTATATGTAACATGTATAACAACGCATTGGAGGAGGAGGACCATGCGGTTGGACGTTTAGTCCATGGGCTCCGCTCTGCGTGCGAATGTTCGTTACCGCGTGCGAACGTTCTGTTACATCCCTAACTTACTTACTGCTGAGACGCTAATATTGGAAAAAGTGCAATTCTGCAATATACTCCGATGCATGTATCGCTGAGATGTTGTTATTTCAGAAAGTGATATTCAGCAATACATGTATCTATAAAAACGTTTAATCAAGGGAAATCTAACCAGTCGTTCTGGTAATTGGCCTAATTGCTGCTCAGCTACGGACCTGGTATTCTTGCCCGCCGGTCTGACCAGCAAGGAAGCTAAGAGCCTAAAATAGTCGCCGTAAGACCCTATCTGAGGTCCCGCGAGTCGCGTATTTAAAGAAAACTATAAGTGATTTAAGTAGTGTAACCCCTATTGTCAGAACTAAGTTCAAAGTACGGCCCCGTGTTTCTCTTATAACACCGCCGAACCGACGGACTAACAGTTCGTTACCGCGGGCGAATGTTCGTTACCGCGGGCGAATGTTCGTTACTGCGTGCGAACTTTAGATACCGTACGCGAATGTTCCTTACCGCGAGCGAATGTTCGTTACCGCGTGCGGAGATTTTTCTTAGAAATGGTTTAAAGGTGTTACCACCATGGGGTGTTGCAGATTTTTGTATTTTTTTATGTATTGTAGCGGACTTGTTGGGCGAACACACAACACGAGTACCTGAGAATAAGACCCAGACCATAAAAGGACACATCTCGGACATAGTGTACGGACGTGGCCATTGCCTCAGTCCTGATTGTTCGCCAAATTGTAACATTATTGGTATTCGTATTGGTAATACCTCAGTGCCCTGCGATCTGCGTTGGACCCCTTTAATTCACAAAGTAAGATATCCTTACAATATTATAAATGCGAAAGTGTGTCTGTTTGTTGGTTTGTCCTTCAATAACGCTGCAACAGAGCTACGGAGCGACGTGATTTTTTGCATGGGTGTAGTTGAGGACTTGTAGAGTAGCATAGGTAGGTTTCATATCATTATATAGAAGAATATTATCAGAATGTCATGAAAATGCTGGACAAAATTGCGTTTGTATGCAGAGTGCAGAATTTTATTTGAAACCAGCTAATGCCCGCAATTTCGTCCGCGTGAATTTAGTTTTTAAAATCCCGCGGGAACTCTTTGATTTTCCTGGATAAAAAGTAAAGCCCATGTGTTTTTCCAGACCATAATCTATCTCTATGCCAAATTTCAGCCAAATCAGTTCAGTCGTTGCGGCGTGATTGAGTAACAAACTACCATCCATCCATCCATACTTACAAACTTTCGCGTTTATAATATTAGTAGGATTATTGTACAATATTCATTTTTATAATTTTTTACAAAAATTTCAACTTCTACTTACCCTCTTTTACATCCGAGCTTATATTTTCAGGTCCACAAAGAATGCTCCGAAATGATTTCGAATTGCCATTTCAACAACGTAGAGTTCTCGTGCTGTGAACCTGAATACTTCAAGATAGTTGACTCTGAATCTGGTTCATGTTACTCATTCAACAGCTTACAAGGGTCGTATGTTTTATTATTTACTATAGTTTATACATGTTGTGTCACACATTTATTATACAACAAGGTATTCATTAATTATTAATTATCGTTTGATATCTTGGTAACAGGTAGATACTTGAAATCACAGAATGTGTATTTCTATTGCCGCTATAACAAATATTAATAAAAAAACAATAAAGTTAAGAATTAAAAAGAGTTGCTATACAATAAACTTTTTTGGCTGATGTTAAATCTTATACGATGGTACGGAACCCTTTGAGTGCGGTTCCGACTTTTTACTTTATTAAAAGTATTTCATAAAGATTTCATGGTTTAAAGAAACTCTTCCTAGCAATCATGTTTTGAGTGCTTTGTACTGAAAAAAAAAGGTATTTTTTTTGCTGTAATCCACCAAACAGAAAAAATCTGTATGGCAACACGCACCGCCCGCGCTGGAAACCGTCGCTTTTCCAGAAAAGAAAAAAAGACCGGAACAGCATAACGCTAACACGCAGCGCCACACAAACTCCCTCCCAACCAACTCCCCAAATGTTGACTGCACAATGCCCAATTGCAAGACATAGACATTTTGAGGGAGTTTGTGTGGCGTTGCGTGTTGGTGTAGTGTTAGTCCGGTGTTTTTTCTTTTCTGGAGAAACGACGGTTTGCAGCGCGGGCGGCGCGGGTGTCGCCATAAAGATTTTTTCTGTTTGGCGGATTACAGCAAAATATTACTTTTTCTTTCAGTATTATCGTTTAATTCCGCAAAGTAAGTTTTAGTTTAAGTTTTGTCTGGTGGGAGGCTTTGGCCGTGGCTAGTTACCACCCTACCGTCAAAGACGTGCCGCCAAGCGATTTAGCGTTCCGGCACGATGGCGTGTAGAAACCGATTAGGGGTATGGGTTGAATTTACACTGCTATACCCCTTCCAAGTTAGCCCGCTACCATCTTAGACTGCATCGTCACTTGCCATCAGGTGAGATCGCAGTCAAGGGCTATCTTGTCATCGAAAAAAAAAAAAGTAACGCCTGCTTCTATCCAAAATTTGATTTGAGTGTTTTGGCACGATATCAAAATGTGACACTTCACGAAATAGTATGTTCAATTAAAATTAATAGCTGCACAGCACTTGGTGGTTTGTTTTTTAGTTACATAACAAATGAGGAATATATGTTATGTATAGTATTTTAATTGAAATAAAGGTCTGCAAAACACATCTCACTAATGTCAGAATTAGAGCACAGTTTGTTGATCGCAAACGTCGTCGTAATCAACTGATATCAGTCTGATAAGAAGCCTCAAATGTCTAGGTTTGTTTGCGACTACGATATAATTACATTTTGGTCAAATGATATAGATAACTTCTGCAGAAGTTATCTATATCATTTATCCTGAAAACCATAAACCATGGTTTATGGTTTTCAGGAATACCGAGGGTCTTCAGTTTTTTGTGAATAGAAGTACTGGGCCCGGTGCACTATCTTTTCATCTATTGTATGATGCACAGGTACGATTTCTACTCTTTTTATTTTCCTTAACCCTAGGATATGAAATAAAACACTATCGCTGTTAATTTATTATAGCCTTGACTTTTTAGACATTCTTTTGGGATTTTTCGTAATTTTTTTAACCTTTTTTGTCATTCTTTATGTTTTTTGTAGAGATTTGTTTGGTTATTATTTTATCTCTAATAAGTTAATTTAGTTACGAAGTTAACTATGCCATACTATGCGGAGAACATCGCATGTAGATGGGTACATACCTACTTTATGTAAATAAAACTAAATTGTAAATAATTTAATATTATAAAACATGTTTTATAATAACCACTGTTAGTAACAATAACTTTTCCTTTCTGAGAAAATTGGTTAATTACACTTTAAACAATGTGTAAAAATCTATACTATTATAATAAAGAGAGAGGGCGGATTTTGTGAGTTTGTATGTATGTCCGGAGCAAACTTTGGAACCACAACACCTATTTCAAAAATTCTTTCACCATTTCAAAGGTACATTATTCCAGATGGTTATAGGCTATATATTATGCACATAAATGTATTATGGCTAGATATTATGTGCAAATTTGTTAAAGAAGTCGGAAATTTTTTTGACTCTTAAACGTTTTCAAGGCGTGCGCTGGGTCATGTACTGTTATTGGATGAAAATGATGTATGGGTGAATTGTTCCTCTTAAAGAGTTCTAAAAAAAAGTCCAGGATAGCATATGTAGATCTTTTAAGGATAACTTACAGTAACCATTTCTATCTTTCAAATTTTGATTAAAAATATATATTTTTTTTTTGTTACTGTATGTACCCTGTATCACGCATGTCACGTCCACATCGAGTAGACTCAATTGCGGAAGATGTATATTCATAAACTTGCCTCATTAATGTAATTCAAGCAGTTGTAGTCAGTTTTGTGGTCTAAATAAAAAATATATATATATATATAACTATGTAAGTGCGGGATTGAATCTAGTGGGATAGGTTTATAGCGGGAACGGATGGGACTTGAATCGTCGACAGTTTTTAGTCCGTGCCTGACCGTAATCTATGCAGTGGCCATTGCCTAGAGTAAGTGATGAGTAAGTGGATGTTAGCTTTGTTTATGACTTACTATTTCTTGTTTAAGTTTTCAATTAATTTTACTAGATATCCGTGCACAGTTCCGAAGAATTATCCACGAACTTTTTGGGGAAAAAACTCTCTTTCAATGTTGCGGTGAATACGACCCAAATGGTGGATTATTTATTTTCTATAGTCGAAGTGGATAATGAAGCTGTATTAGAAAATGAGGATATTAATGTAAGAAAATGTCGATACAATCACGAAATACCAGACCTTCCTTTACATACATACCAGGTAATTGTTAATATGTTTATTTTCTGACGGGTATTACTTATCATAGCCATCTAATACCCGTCCATTTATAAAAATAAAAGCTATCTAGGTAGTTCTCTACCTAAAACTTTTTTAAATAAAAATTGCGAGCATACAAGATAACATATTACTAAGAGACGATGCAGCCATTAAAAAAAAAAAAAATTAATATCTTACGAGTTATTTGAATATATAATGATGTATTTGGCGCTTACTACACTCCTATTCGGCTCAATACGCTAGGATCTGTTGCGCTTCACACGAGGATTCGGGCATGTTTTATTTCATCGCTTTTCCACGATCGCGTGGGTGATTCTCTCTGTCTGATTTTTTTCTGACATTCTGCGCACTCTTAAGTGCCATCTTTCCTAAATAAATAAAAGGAACGCTTGATTTTAAACGTTTGCATGTGATAATATCACCTTGTATTTGAATTAGATCCAGTTACTGCATTATGATAGCCCAAAGATTTTTCTTCAGGTTTATTCTTATGGTGGGTGTAGATTAGCTCGAAGTACAGAGGAAATGTTTAACACTTGCCGTTGCGTCCATCCTGTACGTGATAAACGATGTAAGTTGTATCTACTAGTGAGTATTCAATATTGCTATCCTATTTCACTGTTCAGTAAATGAGGTGAATTGTTTTACTACCGCTTATTACCTGATAGAACTTACTAACCGAACTGAATTTGAGTATTATTATCCTCTCCTGCCTTGAAGTGGAAAGCTTGACTGGAGTGGAAGGAAGGAGTGGGTACGACAATACAACGGGTGGGTACGATGCAACGGGTGGGGATCGAACCGTCGACCTTTCATGGTTTTCATGTCGCAATTTTAACCGTTGGGCTGTTGAGGCTTTTAAGCTATTATTGTAAGAATAACTCACTTATTGTATAGTTCTTGCAATTCACGAGGGCGCGTGAGCATTACTTGTGGTTATATCATGTACATGCACATTGCGTAAGTGTGCGTGCCTGCCAGGAGCTTAGGTGGGAGCGGTCAGGCGCGAGCAACTCTCGCTCACATTTATACAGATACGATACACACACAACCATGAGCCACGCGCCGTCGTGAGCTACAAGAACTATAATCATCCTCAGTTGATATTTCATTAATCCATAATATTATTACCTACACCATAAATAAAATATTTTTATACTAAATTTTTAAGCTATTGCATAGCTTCTATCGCGGGCCTTGAGCGTGGAGACCGAATCCAGAAATTCCGTAACGAAAATAACCTGACACGGGACTCCTCTAGATGGCGTTGATAAAAAATGCTATGCAATAGCTTTACCGCGGCAGTCCCCGAGTGCCACACGTCTTTTTTTGTACGAACTGTTTTGTTCTTTCAGATGAAGATGTCTATTGTAACTATACTGGTATACTCTGTTTATTAAACATAGAAAGGTACATTAAAACCATGGTTAAAATCTAATAAAGAACATACTTAAGAAAATTACAGTAAAACGTCAATTTAACGTTTTTATTACAGTGCAAAAAAAACATCAGTTTCGCGAGATGAATCTGATGCAGTCGATGCAGAAGATTGTCTACCATCTTGTGTGGAAAGCGAACTTAACACAATTCATATATCTAGGTAAGTGTGATAAAAAGAAAAAGCTGCTCGAAATTTGAAAAAAAAAAAAAGTTAGAATTGAGATTCTTTTTTTTTAATATATAGACTAGCGCTTGACTGCGATCACACCTAATGGTAAGTGATGATGCCTAAGATGGAACGCGCTTGCCTAGAAGATGCCTATTCACTCTTGATTTGAAGGTACCCAAATTGTAGGGAAAGGAAAAGCGGAAGCCGGAAGGGCACTCCAAATTTTTGGCGGTCCGTCTTTCCGAGCCTTATAACTTCTGAATTACTGAACGTAATTACTTCAAATTTAAATATACTTACCTAATATGTAAACTGATGGCCTTCGCAGACTCAATTCCACAGATCAACATAATAATATTTCTCTGGTAAATATTCGGATGGTTTCTTTGCCGACCATGCGCTACAAGAAGAGCTTACTTCGGACTAACTTAGATTTTGTCGGTAAGTAAAATATTTTAACCCCTGATTAAAAAAGAGGGGTGTATTGGATAGAGTCAGGACTAGACAATACAGCATTGTAAAGTCAATATCTCCTGAGGATGCTCCGGTGTCGGGGCGAAACGTGCGTCGAGAGTAGTATAAAAGTCTTGTGTGGTGGTGCATGTGAGTGGTGGTGGCATTGCTTGCTTGGGAACTTTGCTTCATTGCTTGGTTGGGGAGGTAAGCGGTGCTTAGCTTATAACTGCATGTTTGACCATACAGATTTTTTCTGTTAGCGGATTAAAGCAAAATAATTCTAACATTTTTTTGTTAAAGAGGGGTGTTATAACTATGACGTGTGTATATTTGTATCTGTGTGTTTCTATCTGTTCTCTCGTAGCTCCCCAATGAATTGTTCGATTTTAAAGCGGCTTTTTCTGTTTGAAAGCTAAGTCAATCGAGATGGTTCTTAGTTGTAATGGCTCTTCATCTATGCTTGGATTATCTATCCTCAAAAATGAGGAGAGTAGAATAATAGGGGTTTTAAAGTAAGGTGGGTAAGGGGTACTGAGCATCCGCAATGCAGTTTACGCCAGCCCGTAAAACTACGGGCAGGAAACTTTAAAAATTTTTAAATATTCAGAAGCTTAGTTGTTTATTTATTGTAGGTACCTACTACGTTTATGTGCGAATGCCTATTCTGTTTATTTATTGTATCTACTTTGTTTAAGTGCGAGCGCTTATTGTATTTTTAAGCTATTGCATAGCTTCTACCGCGGGCCTTGAGCGTGGAGACCGATCCAGAAATTCCGTAACGAAAATAACCTGACACGGGACTCCTCTCACCGCTAGATGGGGTTGATAAAAAATGCTATGCAATAGCTTTACCGCGGCAGTCCCCGAGTGCCACACGTCTTTTTTAAATATTATGTTTTTATGTCTGTCTATCTATTTGTCTTTTGAGTACCTTCGCATAATATACCGTTTATCTGATTGAGCGTAAACTTGGTACAGAGATTACTCACTTTTTCATTCTGGAGACTATAATAATACAGTATGAGTTACTATTTATAATATGGGTTACTTTTCTTTCCGGAAAAGAATTCCTTCGGGGACAAAGTCGCGGGCATCTGCTAGTAGTCACCTACCCAAATTATAAAACCATTGTTAAATAAATCAATGTTAATAAATTTTTTTTTTACAGTAACCATAGGCGGTATGGTGGGACTTTTCTTCAGTGCGTCGATACTAAGTTTCGCTGAAATATTTTATCTGATCTTGAGATCACCTAATAATAATAAATAATTATTGGTATATATATTGATTTTGATTTTTTAACCGAATTTAAAAAAAAAGGAGGAGGTTCTCAATTCGACGTAAACTAAGGTTGATTCCATTTATAAGGTGAAGTGATGAACATCTTCGGATGGAGGATAAGTTAAAAATCCTAAATATAAAAAAGACTTTTTAAAAAACCGACTTCAAACGCCACTACAAAGATTAAAATAATTTTAGTTTTTACACATGTTGAAGTCGGGCTAGCGTCACGCGTCGGTTTCATTGTTTCTATTTAGACCCATCCGACTTCAACATACGATGTGTACAAACTAAAATTATTATTTTGTAGGTGGTAGGTAGTGGCGTTTGAAGTCGGTTTTTTAAAAAGATTTTTTTATATTATTATACATATAACAATATCATCGATTTTCTATTAAGTATTATTATTATCTAAGATATAAATAAACTGGATTACTGCGCTATTGTTATAGTAACGGAATTTGTTTTGTCGATTTTCGTTTTCAAGCGAGTAGACCTAACAACATACTTACTTGTATTAATAACGAATAGTTTTCTTAATAAAACTGATCACATACTTGTCTTGGTGTCATAATGGGTAATACGGAGAGTAATGTCACTAGTGGTGTAAAGAAGCAGGCGGGCACATCGTCGCAAAAACTTTATAGATTCATTGATCTTAAAGGTAAGTACAAAATAAAAATAAAAAACTTTGAAATTAACTGATTTTAAACCTATCCTATTACTAATATTATAAATGTGAAAGTGTGTTTGTTTGTTGGTTTGTCCTTCAATCATGCTGCAACAGAGCTACGGATCGACGTGATTTTTTGCATGGGTATAGTTGAGGACCTGGAGCGTGATATAGGCTACTTCTTATCCAGGAAAATCAAAGAGGTCCCGCGGGATTTCTAAACTAAATCCACGCAGACGATCGCATCGCAGGAATATATTTTTTCAAAATATATAAATCCCTAGGTGATGATTGTTCAAAATATATAAATCCCTTGGTGATGATTGTTTGATATTCCAGGATAAAGACTGTCAAACATGACGTACTTACCTAGATTCTTTATCCACCCTACAGAATTTCACTGCCGGAAATGGTCCAGGTCCAAGGTCACTTGCATAGACTTCCACATATCTCGGCCTTGCGCCGCCTGTATCCATAGCAGCTCCTCGCAATACGTCTGATGTCGTAGTTCCACCTCGTGGTTTACATGGCGTATAACGCAATATATTTCTGGTTTGATGGATACGGCATAAGTGAATATTTTTTGCTCAAATATAGAAAAGCAGTGATAGCCTAGTGGTTAGGATTGTAGTCTCCTATTCGAGAAGTCGCAGGTTCGACCCCGGGCGTGACTTTTAGGAGTTATGTGCGTTTAAAAGCAGTTAAATATCACATGCTTCAATGGTGAAGGAAAACATCGTGAAGAGACCTGCACACCTCAGAGTTCCTCATAATATCCTCGAAGGTATGTGACGCCAATTCGCATGGTACAGCATGGTTGACTATGGCCTATAACCCTTCGTTGGAGGAGACCTGCGCTTAGTAGTAAGCCGTTGATGGATTGATGATAACGATGGATTGGATGATAACGATGATGATGATGATGATGTTGATGATTGAAGTGAAACACTTATAGCTGATTCAATACTGCCCTCTTTATTTTATGATTGAAATACCTACATAAAATATATTTTAATACATACACCACATCTCCCTTTTTATAGAAATTCAAACGATAGGGCAACCAAAACAAAACTTATTAACTAAGACCAATATCAAGAATTATAAGAATATAGGTGGTTAATAAATACAATTATAGTTACATAGTTAACTCTATTAATGCAGTTACAATTTTAATATCCTAGCTACGACACTTTTTTTTTGTTGATGATGATGGTGATGATGATGATGATGATGGTGATGATGATGATGATGAAATATAGGAGGCGGCCTCCTCGTGGATATGATGAAACGTGCAGTGCAAAACAAGCAGTACGCTGAGATAGATCACGCTATCAAAACAAAGGTAGAGCCGTTCCTCTACAATAGAGGCAAGGGACGCTACATCCCAATATCTCATTTAGTTCTGCTGAGGAATAAAGAGAGACCGCGGCATAAGCTGGTAAGAATAAAAAAAATAAGTATGTATTCTAAAATAAATCGGAACGTAAGTTTCTGTTTTGTTGTAAGTCTAATATTTAAAAATTGCTCTGAGGTAATAATTTGTATAATTAAAAAAAACTACATCAAAATCGACCCCGTAGTTTAACAGAAATATGGCTGACATCTAGTTGTCTTACTTCTGAAAATGGTGACAAACACTCACAAACAAAAGCACACTCTCTAACGCCAAACGCATAAGTACCTTCTCCGTTTGTTTTGTCGTTGTTCGTGGGTATAAATCACACAAATCGATTACGTTAAGTTAGCAAGTGCTAGACTTTGAATTATTTTTACTCATAAATCTTCACCTTATTTGTCTTTTGTCAAAATTAACTAATAACTCTTATTCTTCACAACGTTTCTTAAGTAAGTTTTTCTTAATAAATCATAATTATACACCAAAGATTGGGGCACAAGCGGGATTTGAACCCACATCTATCTGAGAACCTTGCCTTGATGATGTAGACCGTTCAAATTCAAATTCCCTATTTCATAGTACCACGGTGCCTTTTCCTATCTATTTTTTTTAATCTAAATATAACGAAACGCTGACTGACTGATCTATCAATGCACGAGTAAAGTGTAGACTTAATTTTCTCGTGGCGCGCATTTTAACCCTACTGGAGAGTGACATAAGCTACTTTTTAACCCGGAAAATCACAGAGTTCCCGCGGGATTTTAAACACTCATGCTGAGATCTATAGGTGCTCTGACTCAGCTCAGACTCAAGATAGAGGTTAAAACGAGACACAAATATGCTGACATAAATCTGTCTCGTTTTAACTTGAGTCTTAGCTTAGTAAGAGTGCGGTCTATAGATGCCATCCTAAGTTTACGCGGACGAAGTCGCGGGCGTCAGGTAGTTTATGATATAATAAGTCTAATACCTATTTATTAATTCAGAAACTTCCTTCAAGTCTAATTGGTAAACTTCTTCGCGATCGAACCGGAAAACTCTTGAATGTATACATACTTTATTGTTTTTGTTATTTTTATCAGTTGCCGCCATTACGAGGCATGGAGAATCCAGATGAAGAATTTGATGTTGAAAAGGATTGGCCCGTGGTTACTCAAGAAGAATATGACGCGAACCCCTCTGCCTACAGAGAGCTATGTTGGGACCTCAAGGTAATCGCAACTTCTTCCACGTGGGTTAAATTTTCGCGCGGGAAAACTAAAGTTCTTTGATTTTCCGGGATAAAAAGTACCCATAGGGGTACTTTAAGTTATTTAGGTAACTCTCCATGTCCTCAACGATAAAGAATCACGTCGATCCGCAGCTTTATTGCAGCGTGATTGAAGGACAAACCAACAAACAAAGATACTTTTGCATTTAAATTGGTGAGAAGTAAGATTATTAAATGTAATAAAACTATAATTGGACGGCAAAACTGTCTCATATTCGCTTACTCTGTACCTACCTAAGATATAATATAAACGTAAAAATTCTTTTTACTAAACCGAATTCAAACGCCACTACAAATGACATCAATTGTGCCTATTGCCTATATGAAGAGTTTCCTCGATTTCTCCGGGGTCCCATCATCAGATCCTGACCTGATGACAATGGGACTACCTGGGAAGTATGCCCTTTCAAATAAAAAAAGAATTTTCCAAATCGGTCCAGACGTCTTCGAGTAATCGGGGAACGTACATAAAAAAAAATTCGACAAATTGAGAACCTCATCCTTTTTTGGAAGTCGGTTAAAAAGTGAAACGGGTGGCGTTTGAACCTACGTCCTTTCGGTTTTCGTCCAAAGTTTTACCCTTGCCTTATGAGGGTTAAACAACCATTGAACAGTGCTAGGTTGTTCATATTTTTAGGAGCGTGGGGCAGTGGGAGAAACGATCCTTCACTTGTGTCTGCTGAATGCTACATCACTTCTAGCGGACTTGGCAAAGCGATTGCTGAGGTTCTATCCGAAACTCATCAACGATATCTACATGAGCGACGAATATTACGGTAAATCCGACATATTTTTGCATGTTCCTAGATAACTCGACCTGGTTTCCAATATACTTACCTAGAAAATCCTTTGGCAACCAGGTTTATTTAGACGAAACAATAAAAAAGTTAACATCAAAAAAGTTTAAAAACAGTAACAGTAACAGGTTAGTATAAGTTTTAATTACGCATAGATTGATCGTATTGGTATTCGATGACATTAGCGTCAAAGTAAAATGAGCCATAAAAGTATTGAATTAACTAACCTAACTTAACCCTACTGTAACGAACCCTACGGAAAATTGGATTACATCCAATTTATCATTATTACATCATACATTGTGTCATATTGCTTTTGTTCGTATATAACCTCCTCCTTTCTGGAACTCGGTTAAAAAGGTAGCCTATATCACCGGGACCATAATCGGCATATGGTATAGTACGTTTATCTCACGAAGTTACGCGCGCTTTACTTGTGGTTACGTCGTGTACATGCACATTGCATAAGTGTTAACACACAAAACCATGAGCCCTCGTGAATTGAAAGAACTATACCTACTTACATAGACTGATAATCCTTTTGGCTTTGCCGTAGTCGGGTTAAAAGGATGAAATATTCGTAATAGGTGATGACTAAATCATTAAATCCATAAAACCAAGAGGGATGGAGTAATATGAGATAATTAATTGAGGTTTATGATGTACGCACAGAAATATATATTTGTCCCACAAGAAAATATAAAGAATCCTCATTACATGATGACCATTGTAGGATGTAAGCTGCTAATAATGTATAAACGTATTAAGTCAGAGTTGCACGTTTATTGTCATTCATTATCATTATGTCTGATGGTAGCTTTTGCAACAAAAGCTAACATTACTTATGTCGAAACGGTTCCGTTGCGTGACTTCACCTTTGACTATGAAAAATTAACAAACCCACTTCTGTGTAAAGGGTAGAGGACATCTTGAATAGACCTAGATAAATAAAAAATGGTTTTGAATAATAGAAACTTTATTTTTCTCCTTTTAGGCTTATTCTTATACCAATTATTATATAAAAGTTATGAATGTCATCAGTCAATTATGTTTATGCAAATCAGAGTCAAGATATATACCCATCTACTACAAATTAATTATTTATTATTAATTTAGTTGAGAAAGTCAGATTATGTCAGGATATGTGGGAATGAATGAATATACGTTTATTGCACACCATATACATAACATACAGAACAACACAAGAAAAACCATCAATGTATGCAATTTGGAGGCCTTATCGTTAGTACTGGTAGTGTACTGTGCACTTTGAGTAAATAAACTGTGCACTAAGAGGTTTTTCTTCAACAAGGAGGTTCTAAAAATGAAGTCATTCCTAAGATCTCGGAGGGTCAGTTATTATTTTTATTTAATGATACCGTTCGACGTATACAGCGCATTTTTTTTTTTTTTGAATTCATACGAGTCCTTTGAAGTGGTAGAGCCGCATTGTACACAGGCTGGGTCGATATTCCAAAGGACGAAGATAGTAGACTTGGTAGGTACTCAAAATATTATTATCTATCCCAATAAAAATAAACAACAAAATAATTAATGAGTTCGTAAGAGAACCAGAGTTACCGACAGCATATCGAGCCGTTAAACTGAAGTGGCAATGGGCGGAGCACATGATTCGAAGAACCGATGGGCGCAAGGGTCCCAAGGTGTCCACTGTCCAGCACCTTGGGACCCATCGGTTCTTACCTTTTCATCGTGACCCCCAGATGACCCCGTACCAAGAAGCGTAGCGTTGGTACCGCTCATTTGATATACGACTAGATAGGTGTAAGGACGATCTTAGGCGTGTTGTTGGCAAACGTTGGATGCATGCAGCACAGGATTGTTTTCTGTGGCGATCTTTTTATGCCTATGCCCAGCAGTGGACATCTATCGCTTGAGATGAAGATGATGTTGATCAAAAATAATCAATACGTAAGCATGCAACATATTATATTCACAGCATAGTTAAAGAATGCCAACTTTAAATTTTCACTTTGACCTAGAAAGTAGGAAGATAATATATTATGCAAAATATATTATTTAAATATTTATATGATATAATAGCAATAGATCAGTAGATAGGCTCTAAACATATCGGCTACTCTATCAAATTAATAGTTCCTCTTACATCCATTTGCCAAAGTGCCGGTAACTTTAGTAATATGAACTGGCAGTGATTTATTATTAAAGTATGCGTGTTGAACGTGGTGTTTTTAATTACAGTCTTTCGAAGATATTAAACAGTTACGCTGTTTAGACTTTGAATAATATTTTGAATAATATTTTGATTGTATATAAATTACTACTAGGTGAACAACGACATTAAGTCGATATTTTATTTAAAACTTAAATAAAAAATTACTCTTAAACTAATGATTTTATACATTCATTCATCTTAATTCTAACTGCGCTTAGCAAATGTAACTATGAAGGAATCGAAATCGAATTTCGTTTTTGCACCTCGTACTAGAGGTTCTGTAGGGTTAGTATGCGATTGCGAATTCAGTGCGGACTGAAAACTGAAAGGTTGCAGGTTCGAATCCCACCCGTTGCACTATTGTCGTACCCACTCCTAACACAAGTTTTCACTTATTTGGAGGGGAGAGGAGAACATCAGTCAAGTTCAGGCTGATATTCTTTGTTAAAAAAAAAAAAATTAATTTGGAGCGTATCCGTATACATAAACGTATAATGTATACACGAAATTTAACTCTAATATAATGCAAATATGGTTCAATTTACTTTAACGTTAATGTCATCGAATATGAACACGATCGAGTTAAATCTTATACTAACCCCACTGTACTGTAAAACTGTAAACTCCATAGGTTTGGGTTCGTCATATTCAAATGTTTGCAGGTGAGAGTGTACTTCACATGACAATAGTAAACGAAGACCCGACGATGGTAAAGTTTCTGCTCGACGCTGGGGCAGATTATCACGAGAGATGCTTCGGGAACTTCATGTGTCCTGAGGATCAGAAAGCTTCTAGAACAGATTCGTTTGATCACGAATGGGTTAATGTACAGCCAGATACCAATTATAATGGGTGAGTTATTTATTTCGCTATCAAGTGTTTACGGTATCGGTGGATAAGGGTAGCAACACATGGTAGCAATATTTGGTTTCAATTACATGTAAAACGTAGGCAGTAGGTCCGTAAGATGAAGCCCGATGAGGGTGGCATGTTCATAGAACAAACCCTCTATAAATATGTCAGATTAAAAAAAAAAAAAAAGTAAAAATGTGCCGTCTAATTTAGTTTGCATTCTCAAATGCTTAGCTCGTATGGGACGAATATAAGCTTTAACACAAAGGTGAAAGTTTGAGAGTTTTAACACCCCGAAATTAATTTCTACCAGACAATGAATTAATTTGCAAAAACTTTCGCGAGGGCAGACCTTTTTACTGAGCTGATAAACATTTAACAGGTTTCGGCTAAAAAGTTATTTAATTTACTGAATCCGTGGTATAATTTTTGACCTAGGTATCTACGTTCTTTGTTGACCCAAAAATTAATTAGATAGCCAGTAAGCCAATAGCTCATCTGGAATGAAATGAACCATTCAATCTCTATCCGTTGCTTTACTGCTGTACCCGTTCATAATGAGCTATTGTATGTCCATTGTCTATGCTATATACTTTGCATGCATATATGTGTATGTACTATTTGAAAGGGAAAGTGGAATAGGTATTAGCCAGATTTAACATGGCAATTATCTCAAAAAAACATATTTTTGAAGATTTTTTGCGATGTTGAAGTGAAGACTAAGACATAGCGCGAAGAATCGATAGTAGTCGGGATCCCAAAGTGCTGGAGGAGCGACTTCACAGCGTTGGAACTTGCAAGACTCCTCAGAAGAAGAATATTAATCGAGGTACAAGACGTGTTCTGAGGCTGTAATTACCTACAAAAGACCAATATGTCGAGCAGCTGACATCTATCTGTTGAAACCATCGATGGTTGAAACGATGACGACATTGATGTTTCGTACGGTTTTTTCACCAGGTACGTGTATTGGGGAGAGTACCCTCTAAGTTTTGCTGCATGTCTTGGTCAGGAGGAATGTTATAGGCTGATCTTGGCTAGAGGAGCTGATCCCGACAAGCAGGACACTAACGGAAACACTGTTCTGCATATGCTGATTATTTATGACAAAATGGTAAGGTTTTGTTACTACTTGGCTTTAAACAGCATAGCGGTTCCCAGGTGATAGCCTAGGGGACTAAGGCCTCCTTTTCGGAGTGTCTGGGTTCAAATGCCTGACACGCACCTCTTTAGTTGGCATGCCTGAAAAATCTCCACAATGTTCTCAAAGATGCGTGAATGCGTGACGTGAGCTATTTTGCACTTCGTCTGCGTCGTGGGATGTGTCCTAAACTCTAATGCTGAGATCTAAAGAGTGTGCTCTGATTCAGCTCAGACTTAAGATAGAGTAAAAGTGAGACACAAATATGCTCCGACATAAATCTGTCTCGTTTTAACTCTGTCTTGAGAGTACGGTCTATAGATTTCAAATCTATAGATCCTACTCTCACTCAGATTAGACTCAAGACAGAGTTAAAACGAGACAGATTTATGTCGGAGCAGCCTAAAAGCCCTTAGGCACCTAGTACACGGATAGCGTTCAGTTAAGATAATTATGATGATGGTATTTTCTCGAGCAACAGAAAAAATGCCATCTCACCTGATGGTAAGTAAAGATGCAGCCTAAGATGAAGTTCGCTTACCTGATGCCTATTCATCCTTTATTTAAAGGTGTATCCAACTTAAAGTTAGTTGATAAAACGGAAACCGGGAGGGCATTCCAACATTTTGCAGTGCGTATTTCAAGAACCAGGAAGCAAAGCGCTTAGTGCGAGATCGTGGTCGAAACGTATTGTAAATTTTTGAGAGTATGACTTTTCAGAGTACTTTCGACATGGCTTACGAAGTTGGAGCATCTCTGAACAATAGAAACGTCCTCAACTTGACACCTCTGACTCTCGCCGCGAAGTTGGCGCGCGTCGAGCTTTTCTTCCACATCCTTAACATTGAGAGGGAGATATACTGGCAGATTGGTGCCACCACTTGCGCGGCGTATCCTTTGGGTCAAGTGGATACTATTGATACTGAAACTGGCAGGATTAGTAAGGATTCCGCGCTGAATTTAGTTGTTTTTGGTGTAAGTAGTCTTAATCACAGATTATTATTAGAATATAGCTTGTTATGTATTAAATGTTGAAAGCTTGATGTTGAATGATCTTATTAGACGCAAAAAATCAGTGGTGTGGATGAAGCTTATTCTAGCTAAAAAGAAAATTTGAAGATTGAAGCTTTTAACTAGTTTAGGGACGTGCGACTATGTTGCAATAGTACACTGATGACCGATGTAGTTTTCAAGTAATTAGAAAGTACAAAGGGATCAGAAATCTTAGCAATAAGGAACATGACGAAAAGAAAGAGCAAGAGAGAGTATAGTTTTGTGAAATCCAAATACTATCAAAATTAAAAAAAAAACCATTGAAGGGACTTGTAGGTCGATTATATATTTTAATTTGTGGATTATGGGTCGAATTAAATTTATCTTTCCACAATTTTTTATTCTTTTAGGAGAAGGACGAACACTTAGAACTATTAGAAGGCATGCTGATCGATCTTCTGAAGACGAAGTGGAATACGTTCGTAAAGTTCCGTTTCTACCGTCAGTTCATCTTGTTCTCTTGCTACTTCCTGATATCTCTCGTGTGTTTCACGTTACGTCCTGGACCTCCTGATCGGCCGATTAATGGTACGGTAATTAACAGTACTGTGGGACCTTTGACGAACGATACAGAATTGGTGTCTGAAGTCGGTAAGTTTTGCCCGATTGAACTCGTACATTTTCCTTCTTTATACGGACGCAGCATTTTATTGTAAAGACATAGCATAGGCATTTAATTATCGAAAGAAACTTAGCTAGACTGACGCACAATTTTTTTAGTATATGTTTAGAGAGCAAATGAGAAGGCAGGTCACCAGATGTTAAGTGATTACCACCGCCCATGGGCGTTTGTAGCACCTGAGGCACCACCAATGCGTTGCCGGCGTTTCAGGAATTTGTTGGTCCGTCCTTTGAATAACCCCATGTTGTAAATTAGTGGGAACACCGTCCCAGGAAGTTGGTTCCACAGTTTAGTAGTACGTGGAAAAAAGATCAACGCACTATTCCGCTACGTTTGCCTTTTACTCTCCTTCTTCTTTAGCAATCGATAGACATGAATTTCAGAAAACAATTGCACCACAACAAAAACAGGCGTTGAATTTGATCCAGGAGACATTGAAGTTTTCAACAGTTCTAAACCAGGGGGAGTTCAATGTGGAAGTTTCAAAAGTCATCCAAAGGAGAAAGAAAAACGTAAGAAAGCCATTTTCAACCTTAACATCCTGTAAACATTAGGTACATAATTACGTAATTTGTAACAGGCGTGACTTAAAAAATTAAATCGATGTAAAGTCGGGAAAACTATTATTAAAGAAGCATGTGATAAGTGCTCATCTAGAGTTTGTATAATTTCAGCTAGCACCGAAGCTCCCAGAGAAAATGATATGGAAGGTTGGTGGGAAGATCTAACTGAAGACTGTAGATTGATGAACTTTGATTCTTGGCAGGCTAAGGTTACTTTTAATCTCACAATCCTACTAATCCTACTAATATTATAAATGTGAAAGTATGGATGGTTGGATGTTTGGATGTTTGAATGTTTGAATGTTTGTTACTCAATCACGCCGCAATCAATTTCTGTTATTATGATCAGCGTGATGTTATATAGCCTAAAGCCTTCCTCGATAAATGGACTATCCAACACAAAAAGAATTTTTCAATTCGAACCACTAGTGCCTGAGATTAGCGCGTTCAAACAAACAAATTCTTCAGCTTTATAATATTAGTATAGATAATAATTTTTGATTTTTTTGCGCTTCGAATTGTGCACTACTTATCTCCTGCATAGTTATAGCCTCCTTTGAGTTTGGTCATTAGACGAGTAGTAGCTCAGTAGGACGTTTATCAGTCTTTATATTTTCAGGTCCGAATAAGCGCAGAGCTCATGCTATGGGTTGGTGCTTTGGCTTATATCGGAGCTGCGTTACGCGAAGCCAGATTCTTGGGCCTGAAAATGTTTTTTGAGAACCTAAGCACTGTTCCATCAAGGTAAGTCCATAAAGGTAACATTCTCAAGATTCGTTTCTAGTGAACTTAAGCCGCGTGGATGCGTTTACGTACGAAAGGTCGTGGGAACGTAAAATCTGACCGCTTTTGAATCCGATCAAATGGAAGAAGTTTCTACTGACCAAAGCTGGTAATACTAAACTTGTAATCAAAGAAGATAGAGGTTAAAACGAGACAAATATGTTCTGGCATAAATCTGTCTCGTTTTAACTCTGTATTGAGTCTGAGCTGAGTCAGCGGTTTATAGATTTCAGTCTTAGATTTGACCTTTTACAATCTGAAGAGATACGTCTAATTGACTAGCTGAGAGACATGCGTTCAGACTTCAGATACCTACTTACAATACGTACACACAGAAATACACATTCTCTGAAAATTTCAACTCTCTACCATCTGTGTCTCTAGTCTCTACTCAAAGCTTGTAATATTAAAAACTTTAATTCACTTCCAGAGTAATGTTCCTATTCTCTTGCTTGCTGATGGTAGCGTTGCCGACGCTGCGTCTGTGGTGCGCCGACGAAGAGGAAGATCATCTCGCTGTCATTATAATGCTAACGACTGCGCCATACTTTTTGTTTTTCTGCCGGTAAGAGAACCAAAACCAACGGCTCATGGTTGACGTGTGGTTCGGCCGTGGTGTAACGGTTAACACACTCGGGCGCGATTCCCAGAGAGATGTGGGTTTGAATCTCGCCGGCCTCGGAATTTTCGATATGTATTTATAAATCTATTAGGTTATTTCCTTTAAGTGTAGGTTAACACTTCACTAAAAAATTAAAAAATCAAAACCAACGGAACAAGCTTCTCTTCTATATTCGATGATTGTTACCTAGTTTTCAGGGCTGGTGTCTGATTCAATCTATTCAATAGAATAGAATACAATAGGATAAAATAGGATAGGATAGAGTAGGTAAGGTAGGATATGATCAGACAGGATAGGATAAAATAGAATAGAATAATTTTTTATTCAAATAAACTTTTACAAAGTGCTTTCGTCAAATGAAATCTATCACTGGTTCAGAATGCCGTTCAGAGATAAATTGAGACTCAATGTATAAGCTACATTCCGTTAATAATAAGCAATGAATTTCAGAATACTGGTCTGGAATTTTCACAATGGAGTGCGCCTAATTAATTCACTTTGTACCTGTTATTTGAAATAACGATGTTTATAATTGAGCTACGTCGATCTAAAATATAATTGGATTGGGGTGTTCCAGTAACTTCATCTAAGGGAACATAATAAACTTGAAATACCTGGTTTTTATTACGAGTATTAACTGCTCACAATAAAATAAGAGAATAGGGACGAGGATCACTCGTTTACTTACCTTTATTTTAGTATTTTATACCAGTTTTTGCCCGCAACTTTGCGTGGAGTTTTTCAGAGAATTTCCACGTCTTTGTTTCTCCGGGAACGGGTTAAAAAGTAGCCCATGTCACTCTGGGTCCTCAACTATGAAAAAAATTGCGTCGATTGCGTCGATTACTGGGTGATTGAAAGACAAACCAACTAAAAACCACACTTTCGCATTTATACTCGTACTATTCTTTAGATATTATCCAGGTATTTCTAGAGAAAAAAATCTTTAGAATAACTGGCATAGGTACTTAAAAAGCTTACTTATTTTAAATCTTTTGGGTTCCGAAAAGTTATTAGTAATAGGTACGCTTAATGCGAAAAGTTAGCTTTTTTGAGCGTTTTTATGTTATTTCTAATTTTGCTGAAGTGTGAAAAGTTTTTGAAGGTATTTTGCCCGTACCCGCCCAACATTTATATAGTTATGTACATACATCTCTCCAAGGTCTCTGCCCTCTCACGTTCATTTTCCTCTTCTTCTTTATCAACCGACAGACTACAAACCTATAGATTTTATTTATTTACAAGTATTAAATCGCTTTCGTTGTCCATTTTCAATCTTGAAGTATATAACCAATGGAGTAGCAATAGGCTGCGTACCCCTCTGTAAGTTTTTATTTGACGGGTATGCCCAACGATCATAACAACTGTTTGACTCGCCTCACGCGCCTGTCAACAACGTATGGTTAGCGGAGGATGGGCTCCGGTATAGAGTGATATTTTGGCTCCATATTTGGTTACAAACTCCTTGTTTTCAATATTCAATGTATCTCTAATCTATGCATTTTATTCCTTAATTTTTGGTAAACAACGCTAAATAGGCGGCTAAATAACACTTTGAATATTTCTGATCTATGTAATTTATCGACAGACTAGCTTTAATCCGCGGCTTCGCTCACGTTAGGTTCGATTTTGTAACCCCCTATTTAACCCTCTTGGGGTTGAAATTTTCCAAAATCCTTTCTTAGCGGATGTCTACGTCCTAACAGCTACCTGTATGCCAAATTTCTGCTCGATCGGTCCAGTGGTTAGAGCTGTGCGTTGTTAGATCAGTCAGTCAGTCAGTCAGTCAGTCAGTCAGTCACCTTTGCCTTTTATATATTTAGATTACAGATAGCTTTGTATCTAATAAACTCATAATAAACTCGATTGAAAATAATAATTTACAATGATTGTGTTAATACACAGTTTTTATTTACTAGCTGATGCCCGTGACTTCGTTGGCGGGAATTTAGTTTTGAAATCTCGCAGGAACTCTCTGATTATCCGGGATAAAAAGTAGCCTATGTCACTCTCGAGGTCCTCAAGTAGGTATACCCATTAACCATGCAAAAAATCACGGTGAAGCGTAGCTTTATTGCAGCGGGATTGAAGGACAAACCAACAAACAAATACACTTTCACATTTATAATATTAGTAAGGATATGAACTTACCTGTCATATTATTTAAAAAAATAAACTTACCTGTTCCAGTGGATTTAAAACTGTCGGGCCTTTCGTGGTGATGATATACAGAATGGTGATGGGTGATCTTCTTCGGTTTGTCTGTATTTATCTCGTATTTGTTATGGGATTTTCGCAAGGTAAGTTTCGTTATTACATACCTGATAGCTTTTTCTTTAAACTTTAACCAGACCAGAAAATATGGAATGATTACCTATAAGACAGTAGGTACTTCCTAGATACCTAAATTCAGTAGGTACTGGCGCTGGCTGACTGACTTAATTCGCACAGCCTGAAGCGATAGAAGACCTTCATTAAAACTTTTTTTTACTCTTTGGCTACAACAAAATACAGAATTTTCAGCAATGCAATTTCAATCCCTTCGCACTCCTCATTGTATAAAGTTTTTAGTCGGAAAATCCCCTGTCAGAGATTTTTGATTGATGATTTATGTTTTGTGAAATGCAACGCTAATGTATCTCAAAGTTTGTTATAGCCAGTTTCTACCTTAGTCTGCATCGTCACACACGTGATCTCGTAGTCATAGTTCAACTTGTCAAGGAATAATAGAAAGCTTATTACTACCAACTAATTTACTAGGCAACTGTTTCATATCTTATTTTTGTTTCCAGCATATTACGTAATATTCCTATCATTCGACAATCCCAATACACCAGAAGGTGTAGATGATTCGGTATCAAATCCTATGCCGTCACCGATGGAGAGCATTATGGCCATGTTCCTTATGTCATTGACGTCGTTTTCAGACTACTTTGGAGCGTTCGAGAGAACTGATCATGAAATAGCAGCTAAGGTAATAAAATATTTATGGATGGTTTTTTTAAAGAACATCAGCCAAGCTGAAATTGCCTAATATAGTCCCCTCCTCTTCAAAAAAGCGGAAAGCTTGTGTTAGGAGCTTTGTTAGGTGTGGATACGAAAATAGTGCAACGGGTGGGCATCGAACCTCCGATCTTCCAGTTTTCAGTCCGCATCATTTATCATTGGGTTATTAAGGTTTAAGGTATTGAAAGGTTTATAGATTCTATATTGTAAAATTTGAGAAGTCTGAAAGGATTGCGATAATCGCATTTGCATAAAAAAAGTAAGAGATATAGATCTCAGAAGTTGAAGATTAAATATCCAGTTTTTCCGGTTTAGAGAATTAATCTAGAGAATATGATTGAATTAGTAATCCAACGGTGAAACGATCTGGTAAATATCTGGTGAAAGGAATTTTGTGTGGCTCTTTTTGTTAAACGGAAAATGTCGCGAAGTTTAGATGTGTTAACGCTGATAGTATGTTTAAAATCCATAAAAATGTTTTTTTTTTAAATTAAATAGCACTATTACAATAAGTTGGTTAGTAAGAATAAGAGATTTTTTTTCTTTTACAGCTTTTATTCGTGATTTACATGATAATAGTAGCCATTTTACTCGTTAACATGTTGATCGCTATGATGGGTAACACTTATCAGAAGATTGCCGAAACTCGTAACGAATGGCAGCGACAATGGGCTAGAATAGTGCTAGTTGTAGAAAGGGGAGTGCCGCCCGCTCAAAGGTTAAAGCAATTGTTGGCTTATAGTCAACCGATGGCTAGTGGGAAGAGAGCTTTAGTGTTGAGAATCAATCAAAAGGTAAGTTGCATAAGCTTAGGTAAGTTAGATAAGCAAAGGTAAGCAGAGCAGCGTAGGTGATTAAAGCAGCTTCGGCTTTTATTCGACCAATGGCTACTGGAAAAGAGTTTTAGTATTGAGAATTTATTAATACAAAAGGTAAGTAAGGTAAGGCAAGTAAGACATAGGTAATGAAAATTCATTAATTTTATTTAGGTTTTTGTTACAATTTATTTGAAAAGACTAGAGAAGTAGATATAGTATTATTAAGTCATCTATTGTTAATAAGTTCTCTATTGTTAATATTCGACCCCACAACCTAACCTTTTTTGTATGCAATTTTGACCTCTGAGTTCTGTTAATATTAAGCTCATTTCAACCCATGATCTAGCGCTGTTGGTTTGCTATTTTGACTTCTGTTGTTTTAGTTCAGACCCTACTATCTACTACAGATCTAGCCTTGTTGAGATTCGATTGCGGCCTTTGTCATTAAGGATCAATCCAACTAGATTTCTACTTATTGGTATCAACGAAATAAGATCTAAATGTTTGATTTCCTTATTGATTATTCTGAATGTGTTTCCAGGATGAAGACAAGGAAGAAATGAAGGAAATCTTGGAAATGAAGCGGACTCACGAGCGTATAGTCGCTAAGAGGAAGCAGCGAGACGCGGAACTGAAGGGGATGAAGGGCAAATTGCCACCACCGCCTGTCAGAGATTACCCGACTAAGAAAAATCCAAATGCTGTTAAGAAACAAAGCAATTTAATTCTATAGAGCAGTTTATAGTTAACTTAGAGGTTGATAAGAGTCATGTTGAACGTAAATTGTTTAAAACTTACCCTTACAAATATCATAAATCCGAAAGTGTTTTGTTTCTTGGTTTCTTCGTTCCCACTGCAACAGACCTACGGATCAACGTGATTTTTTGCATGGGTTAAGGGCACGAACTTCGGCCGCAGTAACTTGCAAGCAATTGAAGTGAGGTGCACGAGCCACTTTGTTATAAAAAAAGTAAAACAGTCATGATAAAAAAAAAGAAAACTTTTTAGAGAAAAATTAACGGTAAAATATTCTTCTAAAAGCTTTTGCCTATTTTTTGACATTTTTTTTTAGTTTAACTTTGATATAAGTACTATAAATACAACCTGAAAAACAATTAAAAACTACACTGTTTTCGGAATATTATTTGATCGAGTGAAGTTCAAAATATGGACTTTTGAACGGTAAAATAATTTAGAACGTGCATTAAACTACAACATATATTTTTAACCTATCAAAACAAAGAATATTTAATTGTTTACTATTGAATAAAAAAAAGGCTGTTTTCGGAGATCCGGCCGTTAACTTGAGGACCTGGAGAGTGACATAGGCTACTTTTTATCCTGGATAATAAAAGAGTTCCCGCGGGAAAAAACCTCAATCCACGCGTAAAAAGCTAAAAGTTTACTTTATATTTTATTAATCAATAAAGCTTCTTAGAAATCCAAATGTGCTTTTTTTTTCATACGACAATAAATAACCGATTGAATACTACTTTTCATCCCGCAAAGTTAAAGAGTTCCCGCGGGATTTTAAAAACTAAATCCACACGGACGAAGTCGTGGGCATCAGCTAGTTACGAATAAACTTATTAGTAGATGCTAATTGTACCACTGTAGAACATACATACTAAAATAATATTTAGTCAAAAATGCGTCAAACGGTTTATGATAACTCTTGAAAGGTCATGTAGCGAAATTCTTGCCTAATAACGTACCCTTCGACCCACTTTAAGGTGAGAGTACACAAAGGTGTAAACTTGGTGTCAGTACCCAGTTTAAATTTCACTGTTACTTCATTGTTTACAATCTATATCTACTCGCTAAGCCGATACGGACCAAACAGGGATTTGTCTGTCGAAGTCAATGTACACAGTAATGTTGCGTTATCGCCAAAAGTCAAGGGTATAATTACTCGCCGCACGAGCGTTTCCACATATCCGATCCGACGACGGCATCTGCAGACGCTACGCTACGCTTTTATGCAACATAAATCTGCTAGGTATACTTACTAAGTAAATAATAATAATGTAATGCCCTCCCGACCGAATCCGGACACGGCGACCAATCTCTACAGAGATTAGCCATCTGCGCGGAAGATATTATAGTGCACACGTGTGTGCGCAAAAACAGGTGCACTCTCTATTCCCTTACTCTCGTAGCCCGATGGGACGGAAAATCCGACACGACCGGAAAGAGATCAGGCGCTGGACCGACGGCTTTACGTGCTCTTCAAGGCACGGGGGTGACTCATCACCGATTTCCTAACTCCGGGGCTAGTACTGAAAATTTCTTAACAGAAAACCCAATACATTGTTTAGCCCGACCCGGGGATCGAACCTGGGACCTCGTCATCCGTAGTCGAACTTGCTTACCACTAGGCGAACGAGGCAGTTAAGGCAGTAGTACTTACTTAGTACCTACTTAGTTGGTGGCAATCCTAGTTCCTACTAATACAACAAATGCGAAAGTTTGTAAGCATGGGTGAATGGATGGATGTTTGTGACTCCTTCACGCCACAACGAATAAACTAATTTAGCCGAAATAAAGAAAGCTTATACCCAGTACTAACAAATAGGTTACATTTTATCCTGGAAAATTAAAGAGTTCCCGCGGAAATTAAAAGCCTTAATCCATGTGGACGAAGTCGCGGGCATCATCCTTTATTATATATGGCTAGATGACAAAACGAGACTCTTACAATAGGTATCCCACTAAACTTACTAGGCGTAGACATAGGCCTAGTAACTAATACTACTACTAGTTACTAGAGTAACTGTAGACCTATGTATACCTTTGTCCTCTCGGATGAGAAGAGTTTAAGGGCAGCGCTGGGCACCACATTTGCCAAGTGCGGTTCGGCAGACATCATTTTCAGATGTAGGAGCGATCCAGACGATACAGTTTAATTTAAGCCTGTCAAATTTTGTTTACAAAATCGAATCGTATAAAGTAAAAACGCTTAACAATAACATGACGCGCAACTCGTTTCTGTACTGACTAATATAATTTGAACGATTAGTAACTTTTTTTATGAGGAACGCATTGCGTTGTGACACCACACCGCAAAGTAGAGATGAGTTTATAACAGGTCAACTGCGAATCAGTCAATCCAGTTACTTTTACATAACAATAACAGTTACTTTCGCAAAGTAGCAATGTTTCCAGATTTCATTAGAAGTTACAATAACTGTTATAGTTCTTGCAATTCACGAGGGCGCATGGCTCTTAGGTGTGTGTGTGTCGTATCTGTATAAGTGAGAGCATGGGCTTGCTCGCGCCTGACCGCTCCCACCTAGGCTCCTGACAGGCAGACACTTTCGCAATGTGCATGTACACGACGTTACCACAAGAAAAGCTCACGTGCCCTCGTGAATTGAGAGAACTATACTTGTTTACTGTTATTGTTACTGACAGCAGCCGCAAGGCTGACGTGCTTGTGTGTGACGACTGTTACTTATAGTAACAGTTATTTGAGATTGGGAAGAACAACTGTTATTTATTATCTCTAAGTAAATGTTATTTTTAACTGTGACGATAGACATACCTCACCTCTAACCATAACGCAACCAACGCTCCAGGCATTAGCTCTTATTGTATGTGACTTACGAAATGCGTGGACTTATCCATTGAGGCGAAGGCACTCAACAAATACCTACACCTTGGGTCATTATGAGCCTATAATAAAATTTTTCTCATTATTCTAACAACCCAACCCAAGATTTCACAACACAGTTGTGCTATCTGCTTAATATTCTAATCCATGTTTCATTATCCATAGGCACTTAAATCCATATAGATTCATTATAATATAGGTACTTGAATCCATATTGATTCATAATAAGCCTCAATAGCCCAAAGGTTAAGGGTGCGGACCGAAAACTGAAAGGTCACAGGTTCGAACCCCACCCGTTGCACTATTGTCGTATCCACTCCTAGCACAAGCTTTCCGCTTATTTGAAGGGGTTAGGAGAATATTAGTCAAATTCAGCTTGGCTTAAGATTAGCCATATACGCGTGAGACAAACATAGGTGTACTCTCTATTCACTCACTCTGATCCGATCCGATATGATCGGAGAGAGATCAGGCGCAGGAACGACGGATTTACGTGCCCTCTGAAGCACGGCGAAGACACGCCGTCTACTTCTTCCTACTTCTAACAATTCTACTTCTTCCTACTTCTAACAATCGGGCTAGTAGGTACTGTGAATTTCTTGACAAAAAACTCAATACATTTTTTGGCCCGATGCGGAAACGAACCGGGAACCTTTTCGTCCGAACCTGCTAATAGGCGGGGAGCCACCAATCCTGAAAGCTCCGTGATCACGGATTCTAATATTTTTAATAAAAAATAAAAGTTAACGTTTAGACGAACAAGATTTGCTTGGTCGGCGTGGATTTGATTGGCCGGAAATATTTTAATTAAATTATTTATTATTAAATTTCCATAATTTTTTCCGTCATCACGGATTTTGATCAATCTTATATAGAATTTTGTGTAAATTTAAGTTCAACAAGAAAAAATCCGGTCGACCAATGATTTTTAGCCGGAAAGCATACCTATTTGAATGGTGTGATAAGGGGTAAAATTTGTCCATTATTACGGAAACCTTTTTTTATTAAAAATATTAGAATCCGTGATCACGGAGCTTTCAGGATTGGTGGCTCCCGGACTATAACCACTACACCAATAAGGCACTCATCCGTCCATCAATCTTAATAACATAATGTTTGCGACAGCACTCTATTCATTCGTTTGTATTTGACTTTGAGTAATGACAATTAGTCTCAATACTTACTGCAAAAGTGGACTGAAGTTTGCTCAGAGGCTGGTTCTTCCTAGTGAAAATAAAAATGTATGTACGAGCATAGTAAGAGCTGCGACACCGCAGTGTCTGAGTAATGCTGCGAGTTGCGACTACATGTCGCCATAAAATTATCGTGTTCGATTTTTTTTAAGCTATTGCATAGCTTCTATCGCGGGCCTTGAGCGTGGAGACCGAATCCAGAAATTCCGTAACGAAGATAACCTGACACGGGACTCTCACCGCTAGATGGCGTTGATAAAAAATGCTATGCAATAGCTTTACCGCGGCAGTCCCCGAGTGCCACACGTCTTTTTTTTATTCGATGACAAGATAGTCCTTGACGGCGATCTCACCTGGTGGTAAATGACGATGCAGTCTAAGATGGTAGCGGGCTGACTTGGAGGTCATGTCATTCGTTCCCGCGCCGCAACCAAACGCGACTACGCAAATAGTAGAATTTGGGTAGTGTTGTCGTATAAAAAAAAGACGTGTGGCACTCGGGGACTGCCGCGGTAAAGCTATTGCATAGCATTTTTATCAACGCCATCTAGCGGTGAGAGGAGTCCCGTGTCAGGTTATTTTCGTTACGGAATTTCTGGATTCGGTCTCCACGCTCAAGGCCCGCGATAGAAGCTATGCAATAGCTTAAATATGGCCCTTTTGCCGCCCCTAAAATCTGCCGCCTACTCAGCCTGCTGGTAAATCCGCCATTAAGTTACAACTAAGTTCAGCTTGAGATATAGTTACTTTTACTTATTTGATTCTAACTGTAATATATTGAGTTATAAATTAATTTTTTATAGCCGTGCTATGGCAAACGTCTGGCACATTCATTTTAATTATACGATTATGGTATTTATGTGTTGCTATCTTGGACTCTACACGTCTACGATAGACATAATAGTATGTTTGTATTATTATTACCGGTCTACATGTCTAATGGAGAAGTTTCATAGTGTTCATGTTACCAAAAATAAAATATAGATCAAACACGATGCTACAACTGTTCATGGGCGGCGATAATCACTTAACATCAGGTGCCTTTCCTGCTCGTTTGCTCGCTAAAATTATTTAAAAAAAAAACTAATTAATCGGTGCAAATATGTGTTAGTTATCTATCTAATCAAGATCATTGTAACTAAAGTAAAATATGGAATATAGAAAAAAGTGGAACAATTCTAGCCTGGAATGATTCATATTCAATTTCTCCTAATAAATAATTATTATTTTCGATTTTTATTATATTTTCAATTATTATACAAAAAATAGTAATAAAATAAAATATACATACATATCTTCTGGAGTAGGTACCTACCTGGTACCTACATACATCTGTCTATAACTGTAGTTTTCGTAGAGATACTAGGAAATCCAAATAATTTAACATTTTTTCAGATTTTTATGTAAATAAAAATTCTTTTCAAAAAACCGACTTCAAACGCCACTACAAAGTATAAAAATAATTTTATTTTGTACACGTTTGTTGAAGTCGGGCGGCTTAAATAGAAACGATGAAACTGATACGCGATGCTCACCCGATTTCAATAAGCGTGACTCTTATATGTCACCATAAGGTAAGCGTCGCGCATCGATTTCATCGTTTCTAGTTAAGCCCGCCCGACTTCAACAAACGTGTACAAAATAAAATTATTTTTATACTTTGTAGTGGCGTTTGAAGTCGGTTTTTTGAAAAGAATTTTTATTTTAAGCTTTTTAGTGTAGCTTGTTCCTGCTCTCTTTCTCCCCTCCCTCCAACACTACTGTACTAAAGTAGTCTATACTTGGTACCTACAGTACTTATTAACAACATACAATTTCTAAAGAGCTAGGACCAGGAGGTCCATGATGTATGTAGTCCATGGTTGGTACCAACAATATCAATTCGGAAGCGACAGTTCGTAATCCCTCCAACCCTGCAGCATCAGGATTGAAGAGCTAGGACCTTGAGCTCCACGATGTAGACTATGCTTAATACTAATAATATCAATTCGCAAGCGAAAGTTCCTAAAGTCTCATAGTTTAGGTGGGCAGTACCCTGCAGCATCAGGATTGAGGAGTAGGACCTGAAGCTCTAAGATCTAGTATATGCTTAGGCCAAGCATACCAATTCGTAAATGACAGTTCCTAAAACCCCATAATTTAGGGGGAAAGTACCTTTGCAGCATCAGGCTTGAAGAGTTGAAGGTAAAAATTTTTATGGGACCATTTCGCGAGCTTCTTCTGTCGATTAAAAAAAAAATCGCGTGAATCGGTCCAGAAACCCCGGAGTAATCGGCGGGCATACATAGAAAAAAAAAAAAATATATACCGGCCGAATTGATAACCTCCTCCTTTTTGGAAGTCGGTTAAAAAAAAGACGTGTGGCACTCGGGGACTGCCGCGGTAAAGCTATTTTTTATCAACGCCATCTAGCGGCTCACCGTAGAGGAGTCCAGTGTCAGGTTATTTTCGTTACGGAATTTCTGGACTCGGTTTCCACGCTGGCCTGCGATAGAAGCTATGCAATAGCTTAAAAATATGAGTAGGTAATAAGGTATACCTATAAACAATATTCAGACTTGACATTTGAAAGAATATGATAGAAATTAGAAATACGATGGGGCTCTCATACATACTCACAATAAGGTAGTAAGCTCTTAAAAAATATATTAATTATACTTATGTAAAAAAAAAAACAGACTAGATACAGATTACAAATCCTAATCACGCTCGTATTAAGAAGCGCGTCGTGGTAGTGAACTATTGACATTGGCTGGCAAATTTTGCGTAACCACAGATAGCTCATTGATGAGCAAGTAGTGGTGGAGTATATAACAGAGATTTGTCTGTTTGCGTCGCACACTGACCTCTGTAACCTCGAGCCATGAACGCGGTGAGTAACGGGACGGGACAAGTGAAAATTGTGTACACACGTCCTAAATGTCTGTTAGTGGACAAACGCTTACTTTCCTAACGTTTCAGCAAACAGTGCATATAAGTATGTGTTAGTGCATCGTGTCGGTTTTGTGGTGTGATAATTAAGTGTCTTCTTAATTGAATAAGTAGTAAGTCCACTGGAGTTGCCGGCAGCCGTTGGATACAAGCGGCACAAGATCATGCTCTGTGGAGATCCTTGCAAGAGATCTATGTCCAGTATGTTCGGTTTATATTGGTTGAGATGAAAATAACAAACGATATGTTTGGTTTACAAATGTGCGATAATTGTCTCGGGTGTGAATTTAACAAAGTAATGACAAGGTCCACTGGAGTTGCCGGCAGCCGTTGGATACAAGCGGCACAAGATCATGTTCTGTGGTGATCCTTGCAAGAGACTTATGTCCAGCTGTGGACGGTTTATATCGGTTGAGATGAAAATAACAAACGATGCGTTAGTGTTTCGTGATGGATTAGTGGTTTTTAAATGTGCGATAATTGTCTGAGATGGTTGTGAATTGAATAAAGTAACGACAAGGTCCACTGGAGTTGCCAGCAGCCGTTGGATACAAGCGGCACAACATCATGCTCTGTGGAGACCCTTGCAAGAGACCTAAGTCCTATATCGGTTGAGATGATTATAACACGATATAATGGCCTTGTTGGTATTCCATCAAATCATCGTAAGCTTGAAACAAGGTCTCGCCTAGCGACGTCAATGTAGTGTCACATTGAACGCGCGCGTAAACGTGTAAGTGCTATGGCGGCGTGACCAACGCGGCTCGGCAGAAGGTGTTCTACAAGGGATTGCAAAGGTGAACGCAATTTGCACTCACAGCCAAGTGATACCGCCACGCCGCGGCGCGCCGTCGTCCAGTGATTTGTATTACAAATCTCACACGCGTACGCGCGCGGTTCAACTGTGAATGGCACGTTGATACGTGTAAAATGAAGTATGAGTGAAATGATGTTCTCAGCAGGACAAAATATTATATCTGCGTGTGATGAATTTACCAGGTCAGGGTTAATGACTTTACCTGTATACATCTCTTATCTTGTAAATATCTTTTGCTATTAATAATGAGATATTACCTCTATTTCTTAATCCGTATTATCCTTCTTAATATTACAAATGCGAAATAATTCAAAATTATATAATTCGTGACAGGCCAACTTGTGGCTCTTATGACACGTCGAGGCTCTTTTTTTTATATGAATATCGGGCAAACGAGCTGGCGGGTCACCTGATGTTAAGTGATCACCGCCGTCCATGAACACTTGTAGTACCAGAGGCACCGACAATGCGTTGTCGGCTCTACCACCGGTATGCAGAAAAAGTGTTTGTTTGTATGTTTGTCGGTTTGTCCTTCAATCACAATGCAACAGAGCGCAGCGGTTCAACTTGCTATAATACAAAGGTAAAAAAATAACTAAAATCGGTGTTTGCAATTTTAGTCAGTCGGTAAAAATGTCAGATAGGTACAAACAAAAAATATAATAGAATTGAGTAGGTACCTCTTTCTTTTTATCAGTTCTTATTTAATATTAGCTTTAATCGCGACTTCGTCTCTCTCTCTGCGTCGTGTTCCCCATTACTGAGGGTCGTGACCTCTTCCACCAAGGAGTCTTTTGTAGACGATGTCGCGCCATGTGCCTCGGTTTTTTGCGACCGCGACATGCAAGGCTTCGTGGACCTTACCATCGAGAGTGGTGCGGATTTGGTCTGACCAACGCATCGGGCTACGTCCCCGAGGTCTCTTTCCGTCCACTTTGCCAGTAATTATGACTTCGTCTAAATGGAGTTAAGTTTCAAATATCCCACGGGAACCCTCATATTATGTATATCCATGCATAAATCCCTTCGATCCGTTGCTCCGTTGCTGTATGATTGAAGGACAAATCAACAAACAAACACCCTCTCGCATTTATAATATTAGTAAGGATCTAGTATGAATTCTTCGGTACAAAGTTGTGGGATTAAAACATAGGCTAAATAACCCCGAAAATTAAAGAGTCCCTACGGGAATTTAAAAAACCTTAATGTGGATTAAGGTTTTTTTAATTAGGTGGTCCGCGTGGGCGGAGAAGTCGGGGACATCATCTAGTTTCTTATAATTTTTTTTTTTAAAAAAAAAAGAATATCAGCCAAGCTGAACTTGACTGATGTTCTTCTCTCCCCTCCAAATAAGTGAAAACTTGTGTTAGGAGTGGGTACGACAATAGTGCAACGGATGGGATTCGAACCTGCGACCTTTCAGTTTTCAGTCCGCACCTTTAACCGTTGGGCTATTGAGGCTTTAATTAATAATTTGTATTTGGCAAGTGTAATCAAAATCAGCTCAGCGTTTACACCATCGACATCGATGGCTTACACGCGCTACAATAAATTACTCGTTAAATTATATTACTAAGTCGTTACACACAAAACGAAAATATGACTATTTAGCCCAGATTTACATAACAGCATACCTACTATTTAAGTAGTCGTTATGTACACAATCACGAATATGACTATATTTAGCCCACACAACTGTTGTGTAGCAGGTATATTTAGGTTTCTAAATCCATAATTAGGTATTTTGTTGCAATAATTTGGATTCACAAAACTTGCAATCAATTTAACGCTGCAATCTAATGTGTCAATAATAACTGACGCTTTTGGATTATCTAAATGATTGGTACAGTGTGAGTGTGACGATGGCAATCACATAATTGGTTGGTACTCCCGCTATTGGTTAAAATAAATTGATGCAGCAAGAATCTCATGAATGTGTAGAACACGTATAAAGTGGTAGGGTTCCGAAGTCATAGTTCTCGCAATTTACGAGGGCGCGTGGCTCATGGTTGTGTGTGTGTGTCGTATCTATATAAGTGTGAGCGAGAGCTAGCTCGCGCCTTACCGCACCCACCTAGGCTTGTGACAGGCACGCACACTTACGCAATGTGCATGTACACGACGCAACCACAAGTAAAGCTCACGCGTCCTCGTGAATGGCAAAAACTAACGCAAACACACGTTTAAAAAATGATTATCGTCTTTCTTTCTATTTCATGGACGAAACTCGAAGGATTTCTTAGTTCACAACAGAACCCTAAAAATATAAAATACTATGAATTACTTAATAAATAGTCCAAGTTAATGACCCGCTAAGCCGACCTTAAGTGTCGGCTATAACTCATCACTCACCTTTCAATTCGACGACCTCCGTGGTACAGTGGTGTACGCAGTTATAGCCTCGTAAGTGGAAGGTCCCGCGTTCGATTCCTGACAGTCGAGCAAGGCCACACGGAATAGAATAGAAATATTTTTTATTCAAATAAACTTTTACAAGTGCTTTTGAATCGTCGATGAATCTACTACTGGTTCGGAATGCCCTTCCTGCCGAGAAGAGCCAGCAATAAACTCAGCGGTTGCTCTTTTCAAAAAAAAATTTACAACAGGTAACAAAACTATGCTATGTATACAGTGTTTCCATAATGATATTTCAAAAATGAAAACCTATATACATGTTAAGACGGCAGACAGAAAGTAGACCCATTCCCGTTGGTGGCACCCGTTCACGAGCATGACGCATGATCCAGCCGTTGCTTCGCTCAACCATATTTGAGCGAACTTAGGTGACTTTATTCTGTAGTGATCGTATACTCTTATTGTTCACAGGTAGCAATACTCGCGTTGGTTGTCGCTGCAGCGGCCGAGCCGCACTACAATTCCTTCAATCCGTTCCCCACGCTACCATCACCGCAACTGCAAACTGGTTACAACTATCAACAACCGCAACTACAGCCGCAACTTGGTAACAATTATCAACAGTCACAACGACAACTACAGTTTGGTTTCAATAACTATCAACAACTGCAGCAAATACAACCTGGTTACAACTATCAACACCCGGAACTTCGCTACAACTATCAACAACCTCTAAGACCACATCCTGTGTATGTACTACCTCAATTCCAGCCACAGCTACAGCCTGGTTATAGCTTTCCCCAACCACAACCACAATCCCAGCTGCAATCTGGTTACAACTATCCACAGCCACAACCACAACCCCAACCGCAACCGCAACCACAACCCCAACCGCAACCTAATCCAGGTTACAACTATCCACAACCTCAACCGGAGTACCCACCAATCGATGTAAGATCACCAGCCTTTATTAAGTCCGTACCAACTGCACAAACGATTACAGTTACACAACCGCAATCAACCTCGCTACCACAACTGCAACCATCAGCCCAACCATTATCGCTGTCACAACCACAATCAACTTTACAACCAGAATCTCAAACTTCATCACAACCGCAATCATCACCACAGCCATCACCTCAAGCACAATCGTCGCCTGAACCGCTACCACTTTTCCTGTCAAAACCGCTGTCCACTTTCGAACCAGAACTGGAGTCATCTTCGCAACCACAACCAACATTTATTCCCCAGCCAAGTTCTTCATTCGGCCCTTCATCATCTTCCAAAACCACTCCCTTGTTAATACCAAGAGCACAAACATCACCGCAACCATCAACAGAACTCGCACCGCAATCATCACCGCAACCGTCACCGCAACCATTAACGCAGTCGTCACCGCAACCGTCACCACAACCATCACTGCAACCGTCATTGGAACCCTCACCGCAACCATTATCAATTCCCGAACCCAGCCCCACTTATGGGCCTCCTGAATCACAATCGTCTTCACAACCGCAAACTACCAGTCAATCACAGCCAACCCAACAACCTACAGCAGTCCCGGTAACTAGGTCTTCCTTTGCCTCATCACAACCACAACAGCCACCTACCACACAACCACAATCAATATCTCAATCGCAACCAATACAACAATTGCAACCAATACCACAATTGCAATTAATACCTCAACCGCAACTAATAACACAACCTCGCGCATCTTTTGGAGTTCCACCTATTCGTAATCTCTCTCCTATAAATCCTCAACAGCAAACTTTATACCAACCTCGTCTTCATAACCAACAAACGGGAATTCAGTTTTACCAACAGCAAAAAAATCAGGCTTACTCTTCCCAACAGCAGTCACAGTATAACACACAATTTTCATTACAACCCATCCAATCAATTCCTCAGTTATCAAGCTATCAGGCCGACTCTAAACAATACAATCCCCAATCACAATATTTCAATGAACCACTCGACGAGTCTGTTATAACGAGAGTACAAAATATCTTAAGAGAAAACGAACAATCTTTAGCTAAAAATGCAGGACACCAATCTCAAGTATCAGGAGTGTATTTAGGTAATGTTCAACCTAGCCTTGAAATCTTATCATTTGTACAAAATTCCCCTGTATCTAGAGGCCAGAATTTGCAGTTACTATCACAGGGAAGTTCAAGTTCAAGTGCTTCGTTAATTCAAGGAAGTAAATCGAGTTCGAGTAGCAATATTGGCTTCTTACGACAAACTCCACCCGCTACTTCGTATGGTGTGCCAAATTAAATTCATTATTATATTGCCATATCTTTTGTATAAGTAGATAATTTAAGTTTTGTAAATTCTTAACTTTTGTAAATAAGTTATTAAGGCTTTGTAAATAAAATTTTTCTTTTGCTTGTTGTTTTTATTTATACTTTTAACAAAGCCTTTAACATTGAGATTTAATATAATTACTAATTTTGTTTTAATTTATCAGCACAAACAATTTTCATAAACAGAGGATATTCGGAATACATGTTTTGGTCCTGAAAATACAAAAAAAAAAATTAGAAATACTTACTTTTTAATACAACTGACGCTTTTTATTCGAATAAATTTTGATCACTTATTCACGACTGAAAAGTTTCTTATTATTTATCAATACATATTCTATTTTCATCCGGAAAAGTAGAAGAAGAGTAAAGAATGGCTAACAATCTTTGTTGATTTCCTGTGAAATCTAATCGAATCAGAATATATATTAATTCAAGTTTAAAAAGGTACAAAAAAACTCTGTATCTGTTTCTGTAATTGATACTCTACTTTTAACATTTTTTTAATTGTTCAGAAAATTATTTGCATCAGGTATCTGGTATAACTCGTAATTACGAATAATTATTATTACCTTATACGAGCTATTGCGTGAAAAATCCTTGATATTATATTTGGATTTTGCGCAATATATCATAAAAATGATAAACAACTTACAAGGTTTATTGAATAGTCCGAAGTTTGAACACTATTGCAAACAGGTGCTAATAATGCAGTTCTGTTATCCTCGGTGCTCGTGTTAGTCGCTATGAAACTTATTTCTTCATTTTGCAGAACATTCTCTGGCGCTGTATTAAGTTTAGTTTCCGAAGTAACTAATTCCTGTATCCGAATTTAAAGAGTTAAAAATAGAAAAGCTTATCAACTTGTATTATATGATTCCGCCTAAACATCACCCTAAATGATAATAAACTAAAACGTGACCTCCTTGAGGGGATTTTATATGTTTGCCTTAATGGAAAAAGTTATCAAAATTACCGTCTTATCGTTGCGTTCATCAAGAGAAGATTTTACTTCTGTATTATTTGATTTGCAAGGGCAAGGAACTGATTGATTTATTCCTTTATCTTCAACTTGACTAAATGCATCGACTTTTTTATCAATATACTTTGAGCACTGGCATGATATATTCTTTGAGCGATACTTTTTGTTCTTAAAATTAGATTCTCTCTTTGAGATTTTATGATTAAAAGCTTTTGCGTGCTCACGTTCCTGCAAAGGTACAAGTAATTTAAAATTAATTAATCAATATAATTCTATAATAATAAGCTTTAAATTCCACTGCCTTATTTTCCTAACTGATTTACAATGGCATACACATAAAATGTTAGTCTTGAAGAGCATAATGAATATAGATTAAAGATTAAATCTTATTACTTACATCACTTTTTGTCAAATAATTAGGAATGTCGAAGGGGATCATATGTATCTCAATGCTGGTCAAACTTTGCGACTTTTGTTGTGTAATTTTGTGTTGCGTGCTTGCATTAGATTCGACGCTGCAACTTGAGCGATTGCAGCATGACCGGGCCTTGGTTCTGTGAATATAGGCGATAGATGTTAATGCCCTTTGAAAAGTTTTCGCCTTTCCCAAACACATGCGAAATTTGGTAATATCAAATGATATATGGTGTTAATTTTCATAGAGCTACACTTTACTGACAGAATTCGAAATTGGTCCATTCAGAAAGTGACATTATTCAGCCTCGCGAAACCGCAAATACCATGTGACATTGTGATATTGATGAGATTTGGTACTTTAAACCAGTTTTAGTTTTATGTAACATTAAATTAGCATCTTCTTCGTTATGCGCTTCTCCATTATCTGGAGGTAAGCAGTTCGGAGCTGAGTTTTTTAAACCTCTTCTTGTCCTTGCCCTATCCTAGTTCCTTGTTAGACGGAATAGTTCTGCGATTATCTTGATGCCAGTTCTTTCCTTTATCTTTCTTAACCATGACTTCTTTTGCCTTGGAACACCTCTTTTTCTGGTAATTTTCCATTAAAATAGTTTGCAGCTGGCGGCACCTATCGTTGCGCTATATAATACGACCTACGTACGAGATCTTACGCTGTTATGCTGTCTAAGGCTAATTATAATCATTTATAGACAATTCTTCGTCTATCCCATCTGTAATTTGCAGAAGCCACTGTGCGTCGATAAGATCGCATGTTTCATACAAACTTGAAGGTTTGAAGAGATATCGTAATAAAGAATTGCGAAAACTGCACATACTTAGTACAAAAGTCTAGGTCATATTGCAAAGCACAAAAGAATGCACGCCTTTTTCATATTCAAATTCAAAAGTTCATTTTAATAACGCCCATATATTGTCATCGCTTTGTAATCTTGTACGAATAAAAGCCATCTAAGACAAGCCGAAGTTTACTATGCAATAACTAATGGTGGAACCCATGTACAAGAATTAACAACAAAAGGTGAATTAACAACAAAAGGTTAGGTGCAAATCCATTGAAACGAGATGCGTTTTATGATTAAAAAGAGATACAAACATGTTTCTTTCTTGGATTGGATTTGAAATTCAACATAATTCTACAATTGGGTGTAAAAAATCTGATCAATTTTGCAAGTCCGTCACTAATTGGTTTGAAATCAGTGTGTTTCATTGTTTCATGTTTGCATTCTTTCTTTTTGAAAAACGCAGCCCGTATACGATTTATTATGTGAGTACATAGGAGTGTACCTTTGGTTACATTCTGAAGTAGGGCAGGACAATTCTTTTGGTTTTAAAATGATTTCGATGCTGTGATTAGATCTAAAACGATAAAAGTTAAAAGAAAATCAAAATTAAAGCACATAGGTTTCTCTCAATGTTTGTAGAGCCTCTACTTGTACAAAACAAAATATATTTTAACTAGCGGACCCGACAGACGTTGTCCTGTCTTAACTATGAATATTGAAACTCCCCTTTTTACCCCCTTGGGGAGAGAATTTTCAAAAAATGTAAAATACGTAATTCTTTATTTTTGATCAAGAGCCAAAATATCAAGTTTCATAAACATAACTTGAAAAATAACTTGAAGAACGAAGGACTATCATACAAACATTCAACCCCTATTTAATCCCTTAGGGGGTAGAATTTTTAAAAACTGTGAAACACCTACTTTTTTGTTTTCAATTTAAAGCCTAAGTACCGAATTTTATGGGTATAGCTTGAAAAATAACGGAGTTTCATACAAACTTTAACCCCCCTTTTTACCCCCTTGGGGGGAGAATTTTCGAAATATGTAAAATACGTAATTCTTTATTTTTGATCAAGAGCCAAAATATCAAGTTTCATAAACATAACTTGAAAAATAACTTGAAGAACGAAGGACTATTATACAAACATTCAACCCCTATTTAACCCCTTAGGGGGTAGAATTTTTAAAAACTGTGAAACACGTACTTTTTTGTTTTCAATTTAAAGCCTAAATACCGAATTTCATGAGTATAACTCGAAAAATGACGGAGTTTCATACAAACTTTAACCCCCCTTTTTACCCCCTTGGGGG
This sequence comes from Hipparchia sbordonii, assembly GCA_038048805.1. NCBI lineage: Eukaryota > Metazoa > Arthropoda > Insecta > Lepidoptera > Nymphalidae > Hipparchia > Hipparchia sbordonii. Next base: position 11,973,862 of record CM076099.1, on the reverse strand, counting down.
GCGAATTTCGAAAAATCCTTTCTTAGTGCTCGCCTACGTCATAAAAGGAACCTACTGTCAAAATTTCAAGTTTCTAACTTCAGTGGTTTAGGCTGTGCGTTGATCGTCAGTCAGTCAGTCAGTCAGTCAGTCAGTCAGGACAAGCCTTTTTATATAATTATATATAGATTAAATACCCATTATATAGCAATTTAATTAACTCACTTCATAATCACGTCGCCTTTCTCTTTAGTGTTTAAATATCTTCTACGTTTCTTCCACGGGCTGAAATTTTTTAGAACATTTCAAGAATTTTTCGCATCGTTTTACATGTTTAGCATGGCGTTTACTTCTATTGATTTTTTAAATCTGAATCACGCAATGCAAAATACAAAAATGCTGCTACTAATAAAATAATGTAGGTTAATATCCATACCTTTTCACTCTTTTGTATTTTTTTGTCACTGGCTGCTCGAATTGTCTGCTAAAATTTTCATTAGAATGTAACATCTGCTTTTAACTATGAGGATAAACTTCAAGCGTAGCTTTGTTAATAGTTTAAAATGCGAAACAGCAAAACTAACTTTAGTAGCATTGTGAGATTTAGAAGCACATATTCATTCTTACTCAGAAAGCACGTATACTCTTACTCTTAGAAAGGAAAGGATGTGACAAATCTTAAGTGTTAATTTTACCAATGTTGTAGTTCTTTTAATTTACGAGGGCACGTGGCTCATGGTTGTGTGTATGTCGTATCTGTACAAGTGTGAGCGAGAGCTTGCACGCGCCTAACCGCTCCCACCTATTGTAGGCTCCTGAAAGGCACGCACACTTACGCAACGTGCATGTACACGACGTAAGCACAAGTAAAGCGCCCGTAACTTCGAGATAAACGTAGTACCGCCATCGAGTACGAAGTTCTTGACAAAACAAGAATCTGACAGATTCTTCTTTATTCCTCGGTTTAACTCAGTTTCCGTTAAACCGAGGAATAAATAAGTATAAAAGGTATAAGTACCTTTATTTTGCTTTAATAAAGAAAAAATTCTTACAGAGAGCACTATAAATTCTTTATTTTTGAAGTGAAATTCGGAATATATGTATGTAATAGGTACGTACCTGTTATTAGCTTTATCTATTTCAACTGCAGAAGTTTGAGTCAAAATATATTTCGTTCTCTCATTCTGAGTCGAATGTAGAAACTCATTATATTTTTCATCCAACCATGCTGCAAAGCCCTTTACGTCGGCTTTGTTCATATTGCTTGATGAATTCGTACGTCCGTTCTTAAATGGTATATGTTCCTATGAGAGAACATAATATTATTATTGTTATATATTATTTATTACAAGATGATGCCCGCGTCTTCTCTAAAATATAGCCTATGTGTTGATCCCGGGTATGAGCTACCTCCATTCCAAATTTCAGCTAAATGAATCCAATAGTTTTTGCGTGAAAGAGTAGCAAACACACACGCGCACACGCACACATGCACACACACACACACACCGCAAAAACCTTATAATGACCAAGGTTAAATCATAGAATAAGAGACAAAGATAGAGTCGTTTTCACTTTGGATTTCAGGGTTTTTCAGGATTATATTTAAGACACGACATAAAAGTACCTTACCTGGGTGTACCACCGAAAAGCTTTTTGAAAGCAATTTGGCTTATCCTTTTCAGTTTCTATGCCTCTTTGACGTCGACAAAAGGGTGCCTAGAGAAATAAAAGAAATAATTTATTTATTTTGAAATAATTGTTTAACATTAAAACATGAGAATGATTTCATTGTAAAATGATTTAATTTAATTTATTTTATGCACTCAATCAACACCTTGTTTTTAAGTTTGGAGTTAGGTGCAATATGGATTTTCTAAAGTAAAATAAGGAAGATCAGATTTGTGCAAGGGAATATAAAATAACGTTTTTATAGAATAAGTTAAGTACAGGAAAAGTCTAGGAATTAATCATGATTTTTAAGATATTGCATAGCTTCTATCGCGGGCCAGCGTGGAGACCAAATCCAGAAATTCCGTAACGGAAATAACCTGACACGGGACTCCTCTAGCGGCTCACTGCTAGATGGCGTTGATAAAAAAATGCAATAGCTTTACCGCGGCAGTCCCCGAGTGTCTTTTTTTAATTCGATGACGATGAAAGGAGTGAATAGGTGGGTACGTACAATTTGGGAGTAATAAACTAAAGGTTGTCCAAAAGTTGGGTACCAAGGCGATTCCATCCCATAAGCCCAGGTACCGCCGTATTGCAAATGATCACATGTAGCCTCATCTGATGATGACGACATGGCCAAAAAATTTTTAGCTATCGGAAATATTTAACACTTTCACATTTTAATACGGCCAATTCCACAACAATTCTTTGTGAAGATTGTCAAATTGTAAAATTCAAATGTCGTATTGTCACAAATCACAAATGCAATTCAGTGTCATGCAATTTTTAAAATTTTATCTATGAATATTTATGGTGGCTGAAGCTCAGGGCTGGGTTTGAAATGAAATAAACGCGTCGTTTACTTCACGTATGCATGGGGTTAGAAAGCAGGTAGGTGTAGCATATATATGTTTTAATTCATGTTTATCTTATGAATATGTATACTTGAATGTATAGAATTAGAAACTAATAACCTATCAAAGTTTTTGTAGTTTAAAATTTTGTATCATGACCTTCTAGAGCCTTAAGGTAACTACGAAGTGCCTACGAATATAATTTTCAAAAATTACAATGCATGTGCTTCATATTTTAGTTAGTTTTTGCTGGTTTCTATATGTGCATGCGTATCGGAATCAGCTGTTCACCATTGCGAAGTTGGAGGAGAGTAAAACTAGAGGTAAACTCAAAGATGTTGTGTAGTTATATCGTAATAAAAATCTCGTGCTAATTAATTTCACCTTTTATCATCGATAAGCTCAAATTCTATGGTAAGTACGCTTGCTAAGCTTTACTTAACATGAACATAGTACTTGTTCCTTACTGTAGTAAGGAATGCTATCTTTATGTTAGGTACATATAGGCATATAGGTTACTGCATCTAGTTCGGTCTCTTTGCTCTAACAAACCCATGTCTTCAAAGTTAGAGCATTATGTGTTGAAATATATTTAACAACTACAAGAATCCCAATCGTTCCAGTGGTGACATTGTTTCATACGAGTACTAACTTAGATAGGACTTTAGGTATAATAAGTAAGGGCTCAAATCTAAGGTAAAGGGAGATATCGGTTAAACAGAAAAAGTACTTTGAAGAAGGTGTATCGAGATACTTGTTCTGAAGTTATATTTGCTTGGTCTCCAGAATATAAATGCTCTGAATACGAAGGAGTCAATACTTCGCAAGAAGACCAAGGTGTTGTCAAGGGCAATGCAAGAAGAACTTCACCGCTATCGCCACAAACAACAGCTGGGTCAAGTGAGGCTACTGCTGTAGAGAGTACGACTTTCTTCTAATTTTAAGAATGGAGGTCTCAACTTATTTAAAGGAAATTCCTTCTTTACTTTGACCCTTATTTTTGACCCTGGTAAAGGTTTGAGAGAGTAACGTAACATAACATATAATTTTGATGGAGACTGGTAACATATAATAAATAATAATATACGTACTTTATTTTTGATTTGTGGTTTTAACTCTCAATTTGAATCGACAGTTAATTTCATATTTTCAACTAATTTCAGATCCTTATGAGGTATATCAAACTTTTCTGCACAAATTTCTTTATGGAGAGAACATTGAAATGGATGGTAGCTATTATTATATTATGATTACAAAAAAAATCTGATTATAAGCGTTAAAACATTTAAAATTTTCCTATCAGAACCAACTTCGCAACAGAAACTAATGTGGCCGGACAAAAATAATTCAAGCAACTTCAACCATTACGTGGTCGGTAACTACATGCGGTAAGAGACAAAGAGATAAATAAATACTAAAGACATTTTACACACAGAAGATATAAAAATAACCTGCCTACCAAAGTATCGTTTACAGGAGAACTAACTTATAGGACCCAAACCCAAATATATCTAAATTATCTGTCGGTTAAGCCAACAAAAAGTGCTGATTAAATAAATTTTAAAGCTTCAATAGCTCGACGGTTAAAGGTGTGAACTGAAAACTAATCAGGGCCCCAAGTCTGCTATTTTACATGTCATTGTCATTAAACCGCAATACAATTACAATTCAATTATCATTGGTCCAAAATTTCGTAGTCTACTAAATTCACAATGGTCGTTCGATTTCTTATAATTGGATTGTAATTCAATGATACCTCGGTATTGCCATTAGCTTAAAAAGCGTTTGCCGAAATGAGTTTCAAAAAAAACTACATATTAAAAATGTTTATTTAAGCTAGATTAAAATGTTTATTAAAGCTAGATTAAAGCTAGCTAGATCAGTGGCAAACCATCGGAAAACAATTGTGACGCCATTGAATTAGTAGACTACCAAAATTGCTAAAAGTAGCAATTGGGATGTCATTGATAGACAATTGAACTACAATTGCACTAGCAGACTTGGGCCCCAGGTCTCAGGATCAAACTCCATCCGTTCGTTGCTCTATGTCATGCCGTGGTCATGCCACACCTAACACAAGCTTTAAGCTTATTTGGAGGAAAGAGGGGCATATTAGTTCAGTATCGGATTTTGTACGAAAGAATTAGCTTTAATATGTCTAATTATGTCTCTCTGATGTGTCTTAAAGAGTGCTATACAAGCAAACTAAAAATCCGTTAGTGTCAGCAAGTCTACTGTTGTTCTACGCTCTTCGTTTAGATGCCAAATAATTTCCAATAAGCAGCATTTAGTCAGCCAGTGTGCATTGGGCGAGCGTAGTGCACTATTATATGGCCTTTCTCCTCTAGGAAGAGACCTGCGCTAAGCAGTGAGCCATTGATGGTTTGCTGATGATAGAGCAGATTTTAATACGATAAAAATGTTCATAGGTCAGAATTATTCAATAACAGAAGTGGAGTCCACCTTCCTCAGGTGGAATTTTTGCATCGCGGCTATTGTGAGCTGAAAATAACCAGGGATATCATGCAAACCGCCGTTAATGCTTTCGCCATCTTTCTTTATGGCACATTGGATGATATAGAACGACTGCCTTCTGATTATGTCTTGCGGTCTGTTAGTACCAAAAATATTATCCATTAGGATGATTTTATGACAGACTAGTTTTAGCTCGAAGATAAAGTTGCAGATAAATGAAATTTGTAATAGTAGATTGACGACGATATTGTAGTACCAATAAAACTAGTGATGATACAGGCCGTTTTTAGTACTAGCCTTATTCCTTTTCAGGCTCGTACTATATCCATGATGAAGATAGCACGTGAGAAACTGGCGGCCACTTGGAAAGTGGTGAAGGCAGGCAGGCAGACTAGAGACATCTCGCACCTAACATTAGAAATTTATCGGCCATTGTTTAAATATATTAACGGGCAGGAAATGGCTAGGCTGAACTTAAGTGATGAGAGGATATTAACTTATATTGGCACACATGCTGATCTAGATAGACATCAGGTAACAAAAGATTGGATACGACAAATTGAAGTAGCTAGAGGTAGTCAATTAAGTTAACCAAGTCGGAGTTATTTTAAGTACGAACAACTTCGATCACAGAGAAGACGAACAATAAATCAACACATGTGGTAAAGATTGGCCAAGAGGCCTTACATTTTTCTGAATAACAGATAAATATTTGCCTGCTAATGTTTGCAATTGCAGGTCGGTGTAGTGACTAGCAAGTACATAGAGATCAACAAAGACTGGTCCAGACCCAGATATTTAAACATAATGAATAATTTACTGTGCGGTGTCCCAATGACGTTGATGAGAAGACTGCCCATTAGCACATATTTACAATTATCACATCAGGTAATTACGGTCGCGTATGAACCATGTATAAACTGCTTAGCATTGAACAGCTATGTGCAAACCTGTTAAAATAAGTGGCGAAAGATTTTCTTGAAATTCAAAATCAGCCTAGGGCGATCGCAGAAACATAGTGGTCCAAGTATTATATTTATCATTTTTATCAATATAAAGATGTTTAGCGCGAAGGCACGAAATATTGTTTCGTGCCAAATACTATGTTCCTTGAGAAATCTTAACCTCTCACTTTAATTGATCTAAGGAACAAAACTTAAACGCGTTCCTTTATTTACTCATAAACATGAAAGTATGTCTGGGGTCATTATGGGTCTACTATCTTCTAAATAGGTTTAAATAAAGGTTTTATTTATTTCATTGGTTCCACACTTATTGAAATCAAGTAACAACGTTGCAAACAAATAATCATCAATTTAAGTTCGTTTTCTCCTACCTAAGATAATAATTAAAAATTATTACTTTCTTATGTTTTATTATAAGGTGTTTTATCATATTCGAGCTTGCGATCCTCTGCAACGACGATTTTATCTCGCCATGATGACACGAACCAAGGTAATGTTGTGCTTCTTAATACGAATAATACCTTCCTTTTAATAAAATTCAATTCAAAACTAGTAAGAAGAGTAGAGACGTAACCTTCTTATTAAGTAATTTATGACAAATACATAAATATTTTATTAAAATCCTGTGAAATATGGAATAGAATATGGAGATCTAATGTACACTGATACAAAATAAACATAGGCGATCACAGAGCTATGAAAAGAGAAGAAAATATACTTCAACATATTTTTGCTATTTTGTTTTGCCAGGCACTTGGCAAGTCATTCAGTTGGAATGCCAGAGACGTATCACGCTTGGGCTTATTATTAACTGAAGTCGAGGGATCTGATCTTAGTGCTATTAACCCTGAAGCTATGGCAGGAATCACTGCACAGGTACATATTGCAAGAAAGAAATATTTTCATTATTTCAATAAATAATAATAATAATTAGTAAAATAAATCACAATATAGACACGCATAGTTGGATACTTATTAGAATTTTTAGTAACAGATATATTATTTTTGCATACAGGTAATGCTGCAAATGTCTCCGCATAATTTACGATACTTTACAGAGAATCAATTGAAGTATCTCGCACCGAAGCCATTGAATATACTCGGGCGCAAATTGAAAATGTACAACGATCAACTCCAGTTATATGATTCTGGATTTAGAATTAATTCTGACATGCCTTTATACATCATTTTATGTTTAAGTATTATTTTTGCATAACTTCTATTTGATTAAAATTTAGATACTTAATCAATAAAATAGCAAAGATTTATATCAAATTATAATGTTTCAACAAATCCAACGGTGGCATATGAAACGTGTAATGCCCATCTTCGTTGCATTTCGCTTGTAACTGAAAAAAAAAATACATAGTGATTTCTTTTTTTCTTATTTATGGAAAAATATTTTTACCCAAAATTCTATTTAAGACATACCAAAGTATTGCACCACTCAGATTGGGAAAAATTATCTACTTTATAGTTTGGTTCAATCTTATTATTTTTAATCAATGTAGTTTCCATATTATCTCCTTGAGATTTAAGTTGCATATCATCAATATCAAATTCTTTAGGAGCGTCCTGAGATATAGATACTTTGTGTTTCATAACGGTATTGGGTTTTTTATTAGATGTTATTTCTGAATTAGACGATACTGGGACACGAATACATGAATGTAATAATTCTTGAATTTCCCTAAGTGATCCCTCACGAATTTCCAGATCTTTTCTGTAAAATAATTATGTGTGAAATTCGGTTTCTAACATAACGTTAATATAAGAAATATAAAATATCATTCATATTACCTCGTCATATTTAAATCATTTATTTCAGCTGGTAAAACAATTATGTAATAATCGTTTTCTTTGAAGTTACAGGGAGATGGTGTTTCTGATTTCGAGAGATTGCACTTACAATGAACTATTACTTTTGTTTTATTATCAGCAAACTTTTCTTCGCATGGCTTTGCAATACTGGATTCAGCAGACTCTCGACGGGAAACTTCGTTCCCAAAGTTCAAAATTTCTTTACTTAAATTGACGTCAATATTAACTTGTGACGCCTTATCCGGTTTAATTGATTTCATATATGTTTTGTCCTTATTTGCTTGACTGTCGTCGTCTGTTTTAAATACTGTGTAACCCTTTAAAGCTATATTTAAATTTATATTTAATGTTCCTGGTTGATTTACGTTGTATGGCGACTGTATTACTGACAGGTTACTTGTACTTTGCTGACGATTTTCCGTGTTTGATTGTAAACAATTTTTCTGAGTTTCTCTATTTTCTAACGCACTTACTTCCAGTCTTTGTTCATTATCACCTAATGCTTTTTCTCGATCTGCATCAAGATAAACTGATTGCATATCATTTTCAGTATTTTTATAAATATTGGATAATACTGTGAAATCTTTTACTGAAGTCCCAGGGGAAGTTTTCACTATAGGATCGTTTTTTAATTGTTCTGTTATTTCAATTGCTTCTCTTATATTTTCGCCAGTTTTAATAGTGTTTATTTGGGGTTGTTCTTTCGATTGAAATTTTTCTTCTAAGTTGGTTTTCATATTTGTGTTATTTGAGGATACCGGTAATCGCTTACTGTTATTGCTAGATTTAATTAAGTTTTTAGGAAAGGATGTAGTTCTTTTTTTATTTAAAACTGGCCCATCGTCTTTGCTTTTAGGATTCGGATAAAGTTTTTTTAAAATTGTGCTTTTAGTATTATTTCCAGGTTTCCTTCTTTGCAATAGTTCTGGTTTCTGAGTTTTCAGAGAATTGTTAGTTGTTCCGTTAGGTTGAACCCTTTCGGTATCTTTTTGCGATTGGGCTAATGTATTATTTTGAACCTTGACTAAATGTTTAGTATTCTTAAATGAAAATAAGTTATAAAAATTAATCGAGGTAAGAGCCAAATTAAATGAAGGTATAAAATTTTAACACCTACTATATCTAAAGGAAGGCCATCATCTTTTTTTGTCCCATTTTTTTCATCGTCGGGAATAATAATATACAAGTTGGATTTAATCTGCTCCCTATTTTTTTCAATGTTTTCTGTAAAATAAAATTGGATTAGAATATTTAGTACGGTATTCCGTTGCTGCATGTTTCAGATTAACGTGATTTTTTATACGACTGCCTGAAATGTGTGGATAGAGTTAGGAGTGGGACCTGAGTATATGAGGGACGGAAAAACAAAAGGTTCCCGAAGAATGTTAAGAAAATCTAAATACACGCGAATGAATTCGCGGGCAAAAGCTTACATAATAAAAAAAAAAGACCTATTAATTTATATATTAATTAATTCTTCAAATTAATAGAAAACTACAAAAAAAACTTTAAGATAAATTCTAACTAATTTGGTACAAGTAGGTAAGTATATTAAAGTGAGTTTCTTAAAAGTAATAAAAAATATGTATAGTTCTTGCAATTCACGAGAGCGCGTGAGCTATACTTGTGGTTATGTCGTGTACATGCACATTGCGTAAGTGTGCGTGCCTGTCAGGAGCCTAGGTGGGAGCGGTTAGGCGCGAGCAAGATCTCACTCACACTTATATAGATACGGCACACACACAACCATGAGCCACGAGCCCTCGTGAATTGCAAGAACTGTAGCTGAAACCTGATTCATAGTCAGTGTTCCTCAGTGGCCTATCATGCCGTTTCTCCCAGGACCTATAACATCAGTTTCATGATTATCAAGACATCCTGTTTTAGTAGATAGGTAAGTTTCATTAGCAATAATGTCACAACGAATAAGTTTATTCTGTTACCTTGACGCTTTTAAAAGATATTTTTCATATCCAGTTTGTACAAACGTGTCAGGGGGCTTAACAGCCACATAAGCTGCATCGTTTGTCAATTCTAGAGGTGTGTTAATCTTCTTACCCTCCAATGTGTAAAGCTCTATATTAGAGTACCTAAAATTTTACAGTGATAGTATTATGTGTTTACACACTTGTGCACTATGACATCTTCCGCGCGATAGCTGCGGATATCATCAAAACGATAAGTTGCGGATATCATCTAGTTTAGATATAAAGGTATTTCTCTATTTCAAATTCAAATTCAAAAATTTATTTATTTCATGTAGGCTAACTTGTAGCTCTTATGACACGTCATAAATCTACCACCGGTTCGGAATGAAGATTCTGCTGAGAAGAGCGGGCAAGAAACTCAGCAGTTGCTTTTTTCAAAAAAAAATTTTTTTTTTACAAAGCTATGCTATGTATACAGTGCTTCCACAATAAAGCTTCAAAAATGCAAAAATGCATACGTAGGTACACCAATCCAACGCATGTCAAGACGGGCAGTCAAAGCAGACCCATTCCCGTTGGTGGCACCCGTTCACGAGCATGACGCATGATCCAGCCATTGCTTCGCTCAACCATATTTGAGGGAACGTAACAACCCGCACCACACGATATTATTCGATAGATACATGATCAATATAGTAATAAAACGGATATTGTAACAAAATTGTACTAACACAGATCCGAATTGTGAACGGGCTAATAAATTTAAGGTAGCATCCCACCATTTTAATTCTTCAGTTTGTAAATGGTATTTTCTAGGAGGGGAATAGTCTTGTCCATTAGTAAACAAAAATATATCAATCGAATCCCAACCTCTAGTATCGTCTGGAACTTTTGGGCTATCCATTTTGTCAATTTATATTATAAGATGCTCGAAAATCGATGAGGTAATACAAGTTCATCTGACTTGGGGAGTAATAAATAAACTTCTACCCTTATTTCCTTTAGCCATCTTCAAAACCAGGCTAAGCACTCATTGGTTTTAATTTATTTTAGTTAATTTAAACATGAAATGCTCCAAGAGATAAATAAATATTTCATGACTTACATGACATAATTATATCGTTTAATTTTATCAATTTTTCGATTAGAACCAAGATAATTTATAAAATTGATCTTGACCATAGAGGAAAAACTATAATCAGTCTGGTTTTACATAATTGGTCTTGACCAAGTTGTGATCAAGTAAGTACAGAATAACTTGTATATATACTAAGTAAGCTTCTAAACTAAGCTTCAGCTTTTCTTAAGTTAAACAAGAGCAAAAGATAGAAATGGATTAGGAAAATCGGTAAACTTTTTAAAAAATTTAACGTCTAACTTTTATGATAGTCGTCACCTTGCTGACGCCAAGCCCGTTTGTTAATTTAAGTTCTTAAAGATCATAAGTAATATTATGGTGAAACCATATTGAATTATCTTATATTACCTATGGCTATTATCAAGGAACATAGTATTATATTCTCTAACGAGTGTATATTTAGATGCAATCCAACATTTTTTTTGCAGTTGCTCTTTGCATGAATGCCTTATGTAGTACATTGTCGTTTAACATGACGTAGTAGGTAGTACCTTCTGTAGTGTTGGGTAGGACATGACTTGAAAAGAGTTTGTAAGAGTAGGTAGCCTCTTTTTTGTACTGAGTTAGTACATTGTCCCACTTCAAATGAGTACTGAAGCTTGTATTGGCATTACATTTGAAGTAATGAGTACAAAATAATATGACATTTGATGTCACTACAGTCGGATTGAAGACATTGATACTGTATCACCTCAGCCTCAAAAATATGAGTAACACGTAACACAACTGCCGCGAAAAAAAATGTGAAGTAGTACATTTTGAAATGTTGAGCCGCTCCTTACATTTTGACGTCATGTATGGGACAAATGTACCGCCTCTTGTATGTCCTACTCTTGAACAAAGAATCAAGGGTCCTACTCAACACTAACCTGCTATCCAGTAGGTTAGTCCGTAAATAGCGTTTACCAAAAATAATCCGATGAATGGTAGCAATAGGGGTGTTCGTGATGACTACATCGATGTTTTTTTACACCAGAGGTCAATGGTCGGCGCACCCCGGGGGCGGTCACACTGACACTAAAATATATTATTACACAACATTACAATCCAAAGTTGTAAACTCGAGGGTGATGTATAATTGGTAATAATGGATGCCAATTAGGGAAGTTAAATAAAGTGGAAAAGTTAGCTTCTATTGGAACAAAAAGGGGAGGAACTCTGAAATTGAAAAAAAACTAATACGAACTAAGTTTTAGGTGTTCGGGAGATGGAAAACATATTTTCAGTTTTAGTTGATTACAATAAATAGTAGGTACCCAAAAAAGAAGGGTTTAGGCCATAGTCCACCAGAAACTTCGTACACTTTTGAAAACACACGGAAGATTACTGTCCGTTTTCCTCACGGTGTATTATTTCACTGTAAAAGCAATTGGTTAAAAGGCGCTTAACTCTGTAAAGTTAGACCATACGGAAATGACCTGGGATTGGAACTTTGAAACCCCGAAAACGAGGACAAAATATCTACCAATTAATAATTATCACGTGTTTTATCCAGGCCTGAGAATTCTCCACAATGTTCTTAAAAGTGTGTGTTGTCTGCCAATCCGCATTTGGATAGTATGGTGGACTATGATGACCTGAACCCTGAACCCTCAACCTTTTTTATTTGAGATGAGTTGAGAACTGTAGCAAGTAACGGACCGACGGTGGGTTGAGATGAATTGCATATCACTGCTGTCACGAGTAGGGAATATGTGTACAATAGTCGAGCGTAGTGTACAAAGTAGCTGAGATTCGTTTGTAAGTGTTTGGAATAAAAGCCGAGTTTTAGAGCGTCGCGGCGGCCGGTGCGGGGAAATGGTAAAAAACTAGGGGAGCGTAAATAGCGGGCTATTCGTAGAGTCGCGCCCGTCGCCGGCCCGCGCGCGCCGACACGCGCCGTGCGGTGCGGTGGAGCACGTATGAACTTATATAGGTACTCGTATGCGTATAGATAGTTATGATGAACCCCCTGGCGTAGTGGTGAGAGGTCTTGGGTTCGATTTTCGGCGGGGGGAATTTAATTTCCGCCGAGTCGGTTTTTGAAAAAATCATGGCAGCCGGGCACTCAGCCGACAGCTTTGGTGTGAGTTGGGTAATTGTTTCAGGTGATAACTTCCTATGGCTACAATAAGCAACAAAAATATGTAGTCCCTATTTTCATTCATCATTTCAATAAGGTGGTTGGTTATAATCTATTTAAATATACAAGACTCCCTACAACCTACAAAATAATAATATAACAATAATATAATCATTAATTCATTCATCTCAACCCATCGCTGGACCACTACCGGGTACAGGTTTCCTCTCGAGTGAGAAGGGAAATAATGGTAGCAAGTAGTGATGTTATCAGACGTTATCACCGAGTGAGCAAGGAGGACATGTGCTGCCGGGAGCAAGTCGGCGCGTCGGGAGGAGCGGCGGGGGCCGGCGCGGAGGAGTGAGCGCCGCGCCGGCCGCCGTCCTCCCGGCCGCCGCCGCAGTCCGCGCGCGGATCCGCCGCCGGCGAGTTCTGTATCTCGTGCCTTCGATCGCGAGTCACGCCGCCGACCGCGACACTTTCCACACTCCGACCGCCTTTGTTTACTCCCCACGCGCGCCCGACCGACAGCTGTTCCCAGTGTGCTCTCGCAAATTGTTAGTGAAGTTTTAGTGCCGGATCGGAATCAGTGCGCCCTATTGTGTTTGTGTTTACAGTGTGCATGGGGCTCGCGGGGCCTCCCCTGCAGTAGTGCAGCACGGCTCGCGGAGGCCCGCCATGGCGGCCACGGCCCGCCGGGAGATCGACACCGGCGAGGAGGACATCGCGGCGATCGCCAAACAGATTTCGGATCATGCGGAAGCCATATATCAAACTTGGAAAGCGCGTGGCCTCGCACCCACAGAAATTCTGTCATGCAGGCCCACGCCCGGCCTTAAGTTGGCCGAGAGCCTTCGGACTAAGCCTAAACCGGAACCCAAGCCTGAAATAAAGCAGCGGCCGGAGCTACGCCGAGACCGGCCAGAGATTCGGGAGCGCCCCGAGCACCGCACGGAGCAGAGGCCCGAGCCGAGGCGAGACTTACGCCTGCATCCCGAAAGCGACACAGTAGAAATCATGCTGCCCCCAGACTTGGTTCCGGAACGCAACGGGACTGGATCTGGTCCTAACGTGAGACGGCCGGATAACGCAGCAATGCGGCTGGAGGTTGCTCGAGAAGAAGAAAGACTTTTGCGAGCTCTGCGTACAGGTGGAGTTGTCGCTGAACGTCCTGCAGAGAGACCTGATGTTGTTCCTCCTATATCGCTCGTTGATTATGCTAAAAGTCGATACCAGGATCGGTTGGACACGGGAGCCAGGAAGCCTGCTGCTGGAGCGAGTGGGGAGCGGAGAGCTTCTTTCGGATCACATGTTACAGAAGCCAGGTCTAAATTTGAAGCTCGTGCTCGTCGCGCAACCAGCGCTGGTGCCGTTGGGGAGGCCGCCGCAGCGCAGGGCACGGCGCCGGTGAGGCCGTTCCTCACGCGAGGTTCAGTGGCTGAACGTGTCCTAATGTTTGAACGATGTCCAAGTGAAGCTACGTTAGAGTTAGCCAAAAGAAAATCTCCAGCGGCTACCACATGGCGAGGACCACATGACGTCATCATTAGAGCCCAGGTAAGTTTTAATACTTTCAAACTCATTAGTCTCAAGTTTAGCGTTATTATGCGAAGTTCAAAACATTACGTTGCGTGTGTGGCCCAAAGTAAATATTAGTTCTTATGTCGTCATTCAGCCTCACGCCGACGAAAATTGAAATAGACTGTGTGGACAGTAATTATAATGTAACATGGATGTACTTGTATGAATATATAAAGTCAGTATACGAGCAACTTGATTGCAGCATCAACATTCAACTGTCTAGTTACTCAATGACATCAGCTTTAAAATAACATACACAAGCGGGGGACAAACTTGTCGTGAGTATTTAATAATAATAATAATAATAATATTTCTTTATTTGTAGCAACTGAGACTTGATGTGTTTGTATTTGTGTTTTGATAAACAATGACTCTTTATTGGCATGGTCATGAACGTACGTAAAGGAATGTTAGTGTGTGTAAATTGACAGCACAATTATACCGTTTTCCATCGAACCAGAATCTTCTCAATCTCTTCCCGTGGAAAGCCTGAAGCCAGAAAGTGAATGCGCCATTTTGGAGAGTTTGCCTCTAAAATTTCAAGAAAAATCATCTGCCCTTAACTGTATCACTTTAGAAAGAACTAGATCAATATTAAAAATGCCAAATCTTTCAGGCACATAGTCCACAGACAAGTTTTCCGAGTTCAATAAGCTATATGAGTCTTACTATTTTTGGTTTATGTACTGAGAAACGTGTGTTTAGCCGGTTACAAATAGCTTGTTTTAGGGCTAGGTACGCCATGTGGTTAGTAGATCGCGGCGGTTCGCGGCATTTTTGACAAATTGCCAATACGCTGCCCGTTGAACCCGATGAAACAGCCATCCTTTACTTTTGAACGTCTATGGAGGAGGTCGAAGCTTAGGACAGGGTAAAGATCTATCCTATATATAGATCTATGTTAGATTAAGTTACCCTAGGTTAGATAAGCCAAAAGCCCAACTCAAACATTTTTCAATGAAGTTCGTTCATCGAGAATCGATTGGGTTTCTGAATAGAGACGCTCATAGAGCTCGTCAATTTTTCTATGGGCCTGATGAACGCCCATATTTTTAAAATCTTTCGATAGCTTATATTCTCCTTATTCATCAATTCCCTAAATGAATTCTTTTCTCTACAATGGTAACTTATTTGAGACTAGGTAACTTGCTATTGTAACCATAAATGTTTGAAACTAATACTACAGATACTCCTTGATTCGATGCCTTGACATGGGTAGCCTAAGTATGTCATGCTCTCTTTAAAGTTTCTGTGGTGGTGTCGTGTGGTGCGGGTTGTTACGTTCCCTCAAATATGGTTGAGCGAAGCAATGGCTGGATCATGCGTCATGCTCGTGAACGGGTGCCACCAACGGGAATGGGTCTGCTTTTGCCTGCCTGTGTTGACATGTATTGAATTGTATTTATTTGTATTTGTATTGTATTTATTTTTACTTGTATTGTACTCAGGAAAATTCATCGTGGAAGCACTGAATACATAGCATAGTTTCAATAACAATTGTAAAATTTTTATTTTTTTGAAAAGAGCAACCGCCGAGTTTCTTGCTGGCTCTTCTCGGCAGGAAAGGCATTCCGAACCAGTGGTAGATTCATTGACGATTCAAAAGTGCTTGTAAAAAGTTTATTTGAATAAAAAATATTTCTATTCTTTTCTATTCTATTCTATTCGATAGTAGGATTAATCTCTCAGGAAAGTTCCAAATTGGTACATTTTTCCACCTCCTATTATAGCGTGATACTATATGAATTTCGCATTCTGAAAAAAAATAATAAAGCATTTCGCATTCTGAATAAAATAATCAAGCAATGTATAAACAGTTTATTGCTTTTCTCCAACAGCTTTCGTTTTTGTTATATTGTTTTATATTTTGCAAAATATTGAACTAAATCATGAGTATGTATGCAATCTTTTTCCTTATTTCATAACAGTTTTAATTAAGGTCGCTTTTGGACTTATTTCTCTTCTTACGCTACTCTCTACTTGAGAAAATAAATTGTAAACAGACTCAACAAAAACACAAACCGTGGAAAAGCTTTACAAGAGTTTCCTTTTCAGTGATGAAGGCCAAAGCAATCCAGACAGTCGTACGAGCTGTTTTAGTGATTATAATTTACTGTATCATAAACAATTAATCTTAAAGAGCAGAGTACAGAATATAAAGGAATACTTAAAAGCTTCATAAAGGAACTATTAAATCTAAACAAATGAATCGATCGTATTAATGAAAAAACCAGTTTTCAGAAAAATAGTTTCGTTTACATTAGTAGAACGTCGAATGTTAAGATGGAACTTATCTCGTATTTTTGTAAAGTAAGTGCAAAGTTATAGAATGACGGTAATTCTTAAATGTTGACCACACTTTGCAGAAATATACGCACGTAGAGTATACGTAATGTGCTAAAATAGATATTCAACATACTTCTAATCAATATTGACCTCAATACCAGCACAATGAATTAGTCAATCCACTGTAAGATGATTAATATATTATATGTACAATGTACATAATATAAAACTAGAATATTCCCTTGCCTCCGTCTTCTTTACATAGGAATTACTGGAAACTATACAGTCATATGGCTTGTATTATACAGTAAATGTTAGCTATAAAATGCAGATGGAAAATTACACACATATTAAACTTATATATATATAGAAACGAAAGGAGTTTAATAATTATAAAGTTATAAATAAGAAGTACTTACCTAATATCTTCGAATGTTGTAAATTATTGAAAAACCAATAAAGTTCTGACAAAACCTGACAAAACAAAACATTGTGTTCCCCAGTTCTCATTTTTGATGAGAACTGAAGAACATAATGTTTTATTTTGTATGTTAATATCCCAATTGAGTTTGACTCGGACTTACTCATCCAATAAATCATCAAAACAATGCAGCCGAATTGGAAACGTCCCAGTTTGAATGATTTTCCAAATATTTAGGGCGAATGCTTTTGCATTTTATTGCGTCCTGCGCTCATACAGAATATACATTTAGTAGAGGTATGAAGAAACTTTGAAAGTAAATAAATATTTTTAAAAGCATTCGATAATTTATAACCAGTAGAAGCCGATGGCAGATAGACATATCGAAAAAAATTTAATTTGGTACGATGACTAGATTGATTTATTAAAAAGCTACGTTAGGTATTCATAATCTAAAATATAAAAAAACGAACCGCGTGGAGTAATTGTGAAATTACAAAAAAGGGATGCACAACATACACAGTGACGTCAATGCCATTTAGATATGGGCGTGCGAGCGAGATAGCGAAATGTGAGATCATATTTTCGCTTTCATTCTTTCTCGAGCTTGTTTAATACTCTTAATTTTGAATCATATTTGTGATGCCTTTTGATATGTTAACAGATGATGCTGCTAAAATATCCGTATCTGTGATAAATTATCTTATTAAAAGTTTCATCAAACAGTATCTAATCAATGAAATGCTACGTATGTTGAAAACATTACAGCTCGAAATTTCAGCTCAAACGATCTAAGTAAACTTTTAACGATCCAATGGCAGTTATCGAGCGAATTAACGATCAAACTTGAGAATGTTTTGACGGCAGTGTAGAATTGAAGATTTCTGACTTACTAATGAGGTCGCGCCAAATATTTTCCGAGAGCAAGATTTCTCTGATTAATTTATGCCGAATGTATATAGATAGAGCATTTGCCAAATCTGATTCACAGGCCTATCTTATACCTATTTACTTTTCTGTTTTAGAAGCTTTAATAGTAGATTGTTACACAAGGGACGTAAGTAAGCTATTACAGAACAAGATCCAATTTGGCGCCAGTGCGAGCGCAGCTCGCATAGGGCGCTAATGGAACGCATGCACCCGAGATATTTAGTCACACGAGCGAGCGCAGCGAGCGAGGGTGAATATAGTTCGAGGGTGTAATAGCTACTTGCAACCGAGGTAAGCATTCTACTTTATATCATTCTTGCGAGGTAAATAAAACATTGGTAATGCAAAATGAAATTTTAATTAGAATAATTAGCAAATTTAGAGAAAAAATAGAAAAAAATGGTTACTTATTATAATTAATTTTTCATTTTTTTTCGTAAATAGTTTTCCATTTTTTTTACGGCTCTGAGTTCCAAGGAGTTTTGCATAGTTTGAAATGTATGGAAATTAAATGCCGCCATGTTCAGTGTTTTTTTTTTTCAGTAAAAAGTTTTCTTACCATTTTATAAGAAAAGAGATTGTTTACCAAGGAGTTTTGCATAGCTTGAACTGTAATGTGAACATTACAATTCAAGCATAGTGCGACGTAATGTTGCCTTGAATTGCAAACACCAACTTACAAGGAGACTTTCCACCATAGTAATCCCTAGTTACTGAGCAAGTATGATATAAATACTATTCTTTATGTAAATCGATCATAAAGTTAAACGATCGTAATATAGTTCGTATACTTAGATTTTGCTCTACTAAAGGCGAATCTTCAAAAGAAAAGAATTTGATTGCGGTTTGACCCAAATACGTGGTATTAGTTTTTCTCTATCAATTGGCTCGGCAGTCGGCTAGCGGGATCAGTAAAAAGTGGGGCGGTAAGGCATACAATATCTGCTCTTATCAACATCACCATTACAAGTTTTATCAATACTTCAAGTGTTGCACATATCTGTATCATTTTATCTGAGTCATTTGAGTGCATTTTTAAATTTTTGTCATCATCATCATTATCATTGTTGCAATGTGTGTAAGAGACTTAACTATGCACTATCTGGTTGGTCTATCTGCAATATATGTAAGAGGCTTAAACTATGCACTGTGTTATGTCTAATTGTCTATGGTTTTATAATAAAGTCCTTCTTGTCTACGCCATCAACGGCACGTCAGCGTCTTATTTTATCCCGAGCCCTGAATCTCAATTTTCTATAATCTGGAACTATAACAATCATCATCAACCCTTAAAGGGCTCACTACTGCATGCAGGTCTCTTCTCGTAGCAGGGTTATAAGCCATAGTCCACCACGCTATCCCAATACGAATTGGCAGACTTCATACACTTTTAAGACCATTATGGCTAGCTCTCAGAAGTGCAAGTTTCGTGACGGTGTTTTCCTCTATAGTTTAAACTTTGATATATTTAATTGCTCAAACGCACATAGCTCCTAAAAGTCCACACACGTGTCCGGGATCAAAACCACGACCCCCCCAATAGGAGACCAAAGTTATAACTACTTTAAGGCTGAAATCTATAGTCCGCACTCAAAGACAGAGTTAAAACGAGACAGATTTATGTCTGAGCATATTCGTGTCTCGCTTTAATCTCTATCGTAAGTATGAACTGAGTCAGAGATTGATTTATAGATTTCTGCATATGCTCCACATTATTACAATCGAATTTTGCATAACTTTTTGTTTCAACATGAACGAAAACTAATTGAAACAAATAAGCAATGCTCTTAATCTGCCTCTTGACATTATATAAGAAACAATAAATACTGTTGGTGTAGCTTGGCACCACCGTTCTCGTTCCAATTACAATAATTATCTTGTTGGTGTCAAATCTTACACAAGCGACATAGCGCACCGCTGTTAAGTAATTCGCTTCACGAGCAATTATGGACATTTTCAATTGATGTCGTTACAAACACGCGATGTTCAAGGAAACTGACTCGAGGCAATCAAAGACTATTACAATCGGATACATAAGTCTGAACTTCCTACTGCCGACTTGGAAGTTAGTCAAATTGTTATTGATAAAGTTGCTACTAAAGCTGATCGAATTCCTTTACAAGTTAAAGTTTTCAATTCCGTGTATCGAAATGTTCATAGAATATGGACCTTTAAATAAAACAACAGCGAAGGCAAAATGAAAACAAATGCATGGTACATTTACCTAAGAGTACGTAACATATGAATACGAAAGTGTTTGTTGGTTTGTCCTTTAATGATACAGCAACTTAGCAACTTGATTTTTTATATGGATACTAGTTGATGCCCGCGGCTTCACACGCGGGGATTTAGTTTTTAAAATCCCGCGGGAACTCTTTGATCGGGATAAAAAGTAGCCTATATCACTTTCCCGGTCCTCAACTATACCCATGCAAAAAATCACGTCGATCCGTTGCTTTATTGCGGCGTGATTGAAGGACAAACCAGCAAACAAACACACTTTCGCATTTATAATATTAGTATCTAAGGAAGTAGGGATAGTTAAAGACCTAGAAAGTGGCATAGGATACTTTTGTCCTAGGAAAACAAAGGGTTCCCGGAAGATGAATGAATGAATATACTTTTAATGTACACCACACATAATATTAGAATACACAGTCCTAACACTTTAGATTTTAAATACTAACACTTCTAGATCGAGTCGATTATAATTGTTTATTTATTTACTTATAAAAGCTTGTATGGATTCATCTCTGGGATATTTTAAGATTTTTTCCACTTAAGATTATTTAAAAACTTTCTACAACATCTCTGTAAAGTTGGGATCATATTTATGTAGAGATCAAAGGGAAGATTAATGAATTCTAATTCCATTGATAGTCAAAGTAAAGTATTCATAGGGCGTTGCCTTAATCTGAGACTGTAAAATCTTAACAGCGAGTCATAACTCGACACAGATTACGAAAGCATGCCTTTTGCATGTACCCACCTACAGTTTCTCTATAATCTTGCGTATGTTGTAAACTCGGCTGTAAATATAGGTTCGGAAATGTCGTAAAGGCTAAGAATACATTTTTACTTCGCTCACTGCGTTTGGCTGCTGCGTGATGCGTCAACGCAATGATTTATGCCGTCATTCATTAAAACCTTGTGCATTCATATAATCAAGTACATATCGCGTCATATGGATTAAGACCTGTTGTAGCTCCGAGGCCATTGTTTTATGGTGGCCCTTTTAAAACGAAACTTGACTTCACTGCATTTTGAACTAAAGTGTCTACTGCAGTTGATATATGTAGAGAACTGCATTGTCACTGCCGACGAAATAAATATATTATGATAGTACAGAAAAGTGGGCGGTGCACGCGTAGTAATGAGCAATATGGTGCAATAGTTTTCAAATGAAATATAAAAACACTAATCCGTGAAAAAAAAAAATTAACTAAAATCAAAGAAATAAAAACTTGGAATTTAATCGCAAACACAAGACTCCTTTCACAACAGTTTAAGTAGGTATGTTCCCTGATTACTCGAAGACGCCTGGACCGATTTCAAAAATTCTTTTTTTGTTTGAAAGGTATACCCTTCCCAGATGGTCCCATTGTCATCAGGATCTGATGGTGGGTTCCTGAAGAAATCGAGGGAACTCTTCAAATTTTGTAGGCTTAATTCATATACCTACTTTGTAGTGGCGTTTGAAGTCGGTTTTGTAAAAAGAAATTTTACGTTTGTATTATTATATGTACTTATAGGTAGTGTACGGGAGCATCTTATTCGCCATGTATTTCAACTGCAGGGGCCAATGACACAGATTGTCGAATATAACAGTGTGTTTTACACGTTTAGAATTACAAGTGCCGATGAACAGGATATGATTTGATACATTCGGGTCACGGACTGAGCTACATTGTAAATCCTTGCATGGGCTGCTTTATTCAAATACGTGTTACATATTAAATTATACAGGTCAGGTCAGTAGAAATGTCACCCATACAAAAAACAAAACATTTCTCTTTCTTCTTTTTTATTAGCTGATAGGCGTCCGCTGCTGGACAACGGTCTCTTGTATGGACTTCTACAGTCTTGCGCCGCTTGTATCCAGCGGCTCCCTGCGACTTCCCTGCGCTTTCCGGTGCGGGGTCGCCACTCTAGCACTTAGAGGACCCTAACGACCATCAATTTTTAATAATTTCTTTGTATTTATTAAAGTGTGGGTCTTCCAAAATCCTAAAATCCACGTCTTCTATTAGTTTTAAGTAAGACTAGACGATGCCCGCGACTTCGTACGCGTGGATAAAGGTTTTTTGATTCCCGCGGGAACTCTGTAATTTTCCGGGATAAAAAGTAGCCTATGTTTTAATCCTGGGTATGAGCTATCTCCATTTCAAATTTCAGCCAAATCGGTTCATTCGTTGTGGCGTGAAGGAGTAACAAACATACACACACACACACACACATACAAACTTTCTCCTTTATAATATTAGTGTGATAGCTATTTTAATTTAACGAATAAAGCATAAAAGTACAAAAAGCACGCTGTAGACTTATGACGTGACATTTTGCTATTTCATACAAGCTCATATATACGTTTGATGAAGAGTTACTTATTTGGTAGTTGGAAACATCCCTATTCAATTTAATAAAATTACATCTAATGAACTTAGCTAAGTATTCTAAGCAGAAGGATTACCTATCGTAAATAATGCAGTAGGTACAGACTATTCAGGTCACTAGCCATTTGCCCTGAAAGCGATGAATCAACTTTTAAATAAGTTACGAGGCTGGATGGTCCTCGACCTTTGCCTATTCCAGCTGTAATTTTGCTAGATTAAAAATTAATTCTAAATCTACTACACTTTAATATTTCATCAATTTCATATAAGGTTACACGTGCGGTTTAAAGTAAGGTTAAGAGCGCCATACTTATGGTTATACAAGGGTCTTGTCAGTACTTTAAGTTAATACCCCAACGGCTAAAGATGAAAACTGTGAGGTCGACTTTTCGATCCCCATCGGTTGCTCATCGTTAGTACCCAATTCTAACACAAGGTTTTCGCTTCTTTGGGGAATATTAGTCAAGTTCAGCTTGGCTAATATCCTTTTAAAAAATGCTTAAAGACAATAGATTTGTTTAAGAGTCAAGTATACCCAGGTTCTGATTTTAACGCATCTTGGAACTGGGTTTATGCTTCAGATATTATCACTGTAATAAAAAAAAATACATGTTAAGGACCGAACCCTTTTCAAGGGAGTGTTCAGAATAAAATTTTAATTTTATTAAAAAAAAAAATGTTTTCAGTCACAATTCTCGTGAAAGACGTTTACGTTTTTTACGCTTTTAAGTGAGATTGGGAGCAAAAAATTATCCATCAAAAACTTATAGGCAATTCATAAAAAATACCACTAATAGAAACACATTTTCTACTACGGAGTGTTGAGTATTGTCTTTTCAGACTTGATTTTTTTAATGCACAGCGGAAAGAGATTGTTCACCTCGCCGGACGTGTCTTCTAACCGTACAGAAAAAATAGCGTTCCAAAATTAAACTCTGAACGACGACGGGAATGGGTTGGCTGACGCCCAGCGGCGACAACCGACTGCATGCGGAGGCCGACGAATACGAGAACATGGTGGATTTTATGTTTAGCATGTTTGCCAAGTTTGACATAAGCATAGTTGACGATATTTTTACTAACATTATAACCTAGATGAACACTTCGATATCTGATTTGTTGAGATTAAAAGATTTCTTTTTGCACTACAATATAGGTTTTAATGTTCGATTTTACAATTATAGTTCCTGCAATTCACGATGGCGCTTGGCTCATGGTTGTGCGTGTGTTATATCTGTATAAGTATGAGCGAGAGCTTGCCCGCGCCTGACCGCTCATACCTAGGCTCATGACAGGCACCCACACTTACGTAGTGTGCGTGCGTAGATACTTTTTATCCTGAAAAAACAAAGGGTTCTCGAGGGATTAAAACCTAACTCCACACGGATAAAGTTAATAAAAAAAAGTTAGCCTACTGCCTACATCACTCTCCAAGTCCTCAACTATACCCATGCAAAAAATTACGTCGATCATTTTTCTTTATAGAGATTTTTACATTCCCGTTGGTCCAATGGAAGGACAAACTAACACTCTTTTGCATATAATATTGAAGTAAAGATTGATGAACAGATATTATTTTCAATGATTTCCATCAGACTAGTTCGCCTACAGCCCGCTTCATTCCGATGTCTACTGCAATGCGGATCAAAGTGTAAATAGAACCTTAATCTGCAAATTTCATTATTTCCACTATCGAATAGTTATTGAATTTAAAGTGTTTAAGTTATATTGCTGTTATAGTGTTATTACTTCAATGATTATTTCGTCGACGTTGTCTCCCAAAAAAATAGACTTAAATTGCTGGATCGCCATAGAACTTATCTCGGTTATACAGATCGCCACAAAACTTATCTTTATTATGCCGATCGTCACAGAATGTAACTCTCTTATGTGGATCATCACGGAACATTTATCTGATATCTCCCCTACATTATTTATCGTTTGAATCATGAGTATGTATTGGATACACATACGTCATACACTCATGATGAAACCTATGGGATATCCCATAGAAAGACGTTCAGTTTTTTCCAATTTTGAAAAGTTTTCAGGCAGCTTTTTCATTTATCTTTCATACTTGATTCGGTCTACAATATAAAACAAAAAATTGTGTTGAGCTTACCATCAAACAGCATTTGATATTAATTTACATAGATAAGATACTCGTAGGTATAAAAAAGATGATGTCGACAACTTGGAACGAGCTTGACATCGAAGGAGAAAAATTAATAAACTCGTTAATTTGTTTTATTTATGTAATAATTTAAAAAGTCTATTTCCAACATCAATAAATTTGCAGCTTGTCACCATATTTTGTCACCAGACCTTTGACCTGACCTTTAACGATTTATCCGGTCGTACTTTCCTATTATGTAAAATGTGATTTGACTCAAAAAAATCTTTTCTTAGAATTGTTGTCGGCCATCTTAATTTATATTCGCCGTCCATTCACAGAAGTTAAATGGGACACACGGATAAAAGAGGTCAAGAATTCTTAAATGGAATGCAAACACGAGTGCTTTAATATATTAAAACATTCATTATGACTGCAGTGGCTAATGTGCCAAATTATTCTCTGAAGACCACTTCACTTGTTTATTTAATTAAACTTTTCTGTTAGCATTTGTTTGGGGGAATAAAAGCTTATTTAAAAGGGTTTCTGAAACGAACCGCTAAGGTGTGGAACTCCCTTCCTGCGTATAATTCGCGGTGAAACCTCATAAGAACTTTCCATCATTGATTGTCGTCAAGTGCAAACCTTACTGATTAAAAAAAAATCTCTATCACACGTTTTAAGGGCGCAAAAGGGTCCTCCGTAAAGAAAAAATTAAAATATCTCTACTTTTGAAAATGAGGAACCTTTTCCGCTTAGACGTCACAATTTTATTAATTAATTTTAGTAAGTTTGTGTTTGTGTACCTAATTAAGATATATTTTTGGGTTTAATTAAATGTCCCTACTACGTACCTAAGTTGGTTAATATTGTATTTAACACTTAATTCCCTCTGGCGGTAGAGTCGATGGGCTGCTGGAGTAAGAAGACTATGAAGTTCGTTCGTCTTTAAAAGGAAGAGACCAACCAGAGATACCTAGACTTCTTGACTAATATTTAAAGCATGTATTTTTATTTTTGGATTTAATGTATTTCAACCACAGATTTCAACAATAATTTTATTTGTTATTATTGTTGGAGACCCTGGGGCCGTAGGGCCCGATGGTTCGAGCTCTTTTTGAAGAACTTTCTAAAAACGTCATCGAGTCTACCGGGGATCCACTACCTTGGCCAAAGAATTAGTTTGACCATCCAAAGGGGCAATTTTTTTTAATTCAATGATAGGAATCCTTGACTGCGATCTCACCTGATGGTATGCGTCAGGGAGGTCGTCACTTATATTAGTTTTAATTTTAGAAGTAGGTAATTTTTCATTATTACATTTAACTGTTATAATTACATATTGAAATACTCGTTGAAAAAACTACAGATCACGTGCTGTACCCCTACAACACCTACTAGCTTGATTAAATTGTCCAGAATCGGTTCTAAACATAACATTTTACGAGTATAATCCAAGTGTCAATTATGCGCATGCGTTGCGTTTACGCGCACTGCTTTCATTCGGTCACTGTTCACTTCCGCCACACAGTTTCCTACTGACCGATTTGACTTCCTATGTTCCACAGTGTAAAGATACGGTCGGTTAACTTGACAAGTGGACTGTGGTATTACAAATTAAAGGCAAATTATGAAGAAAATTATATACAGCGCTGACAGCGTGTTTCTATTAATACTACTTGACGCTCGCGACTTGGTTCCGTTCTTGTTTCCGGGATAAAAAGTATCCACGAACTGCCTTGAGGATACAAGCTAACTCTGTGCTAAACCACACTCTGATTGTGTGTGTGTGTGTATTTCAGTTTCTGGCCGGCTTCTCAACAACAGTAGGTACAATCTGCAGTAGAGTCTTGACGTCACGATTTGGTTATTAATTTTGTTCAAAATTAAAAAGAAAAAAGACGTGTGGCACTCGGGGACTGCCGCGGTAAAGCTATCGCTTAGCATTTTTTATCAACGCCATCTAGCGGTGAGAGGAGTCCGTGTTCCCGTTGAGCCTTAGGTTTTTCGTTACGGAATTTCTGGATTCGGTCTCCACGCTCAAGGCCCGCGATAGAAGCTATGCAATAGCTTAAAAATTTAAATTACTTCATGTAGGCTTGTGGATCTTATGACAAGTCAAGACTCTACCATTTGCCTCGTTCGTATAAATTGCCTATGTAACTCGGATCTTTATAACGAATTGATCAAAATCGGCTCAGTAATTTAGGCGTTATAGCGGAACATACGTAAATACATACATACAAACATAGACTGCTAAAATCATAACCCTCTTTGGCGTTGCCGTACCTATTCGGGTACAAAGAGCACGCCATTGAGATGCAAAGAAAAATATTTGCGCAATGTTAACATTCCATGTTTGGACTCTAGATTCGATGCTCGACTCGATATGGCTACAGTTTTGCAATTCAAATATTTCAAAACACCCAGTGCACGTTCGATCCTAGAAACAAATACAAAATTGTGTACAATCAATGATTCTATGAATAATTCATGGATAATTTAACTGTACCTAGGTACTCGTCCCAAGACTATGTAGTTGTAGGTCCTCAACTGTGCTCATGTAAAAATCACATCCATCTGTTGCTATGTTGCGGCGTGATTGAAGGACAAACCAACCAACAAACAAACAAACACAGTTTCGGATTTATAGTACCTACTTGTTATAGGGATATGTACACTACATAATCATGTGTGTTTACTTCATTTTCCGTTTCGCAATCAAAATTTTTATTAGTAAGCAAAATATTGTAGTACCAGTACTACTTACCTCTTAATATCCTTACTAATATTATAAATGCGAAAGTGTGTTTGTTTTTTAGTTTGTCCTTCAATAACGCTGCAACAGAGCTACAGATCGACGTGATTTTTTGCATGGGTATAGTTGAGGACCAGTAGGACTAACATGCGCGCCACGAGAAAATTTTGTCGACACTTTACTCGTGAATCTCTGTAGAGATTCACATAGAGACTACGAGTAAACGTGTAGACAAAACTTTCTCGTGGCGCGCATGTTAGCCCTACTGGAGAGTGACACAGGATACTTTTTATACCGGAAAATCAAAGAGTTCCCGCGGGATTTAAAAACTAAATCCACGCGAATAAAGTTGCGGGTATCAGCTAGTTACTTATATGGTAAACCTATAGTTTGATAAATGTTAGGTATATATAAAACTAGCAGAAGCCCGCGACTTCGTCCGCGTTCTTAAATTGTTGAAATTTTTCCTGAATTTTCTTTGCTATAAACCTCACAGAGCCCGAGACCTTTCCACGAATGCAAAACCGTGGAAATCTGTTCGTGCGTTCTGGAGTTATAGCGTCAGGAAGGAAAACCCGACTTATTTTTATATAGTAGATATTATGTATTTATTAAGATATTGTAACTTTTTGTACGTATACCTGCACAGAAAATCGCAAAAGTGGCGCCATCAAATAAAATCTACTTACTGACTATGCAACTAATCTTATAGGACCATCATTTGCTATCAGTTTCGCTAATGATGAACGTCACGCCACAATGTACGTACCCACCACATAAGAGATCTGTTATCGGTAACTGTTTCCGGTAATCGCGTGGAGCATGCTAACCTAACTGCTCTAGACCTTGAAGTCAACCTAGGATTTATTTAATTTCAACTTTTCAACTTGGTTCCACTGTCACCATTCTACCATCGAAACACAAGGCACTGAATAGATCTGCACCCCTACGTAGTTGAAATCCCAAGGACGCGCACTAAGCGCTTTGCTTCCTCGTTCCTGATACGCACCGCTAAAATTTGGAACGCCCTTCCGGCTTCCGTTTTTCCCTTTAACTACAACTTGGGTACCTTCAAGAGTTTCTACCTTTACCTACAATCAAGAGTGAATAGGCAATTTCTAGGCAAGTGCGTTCCTTCTTAGGCTGCATTTTCACTTGCAATCGCAGCCAAGCGCTGTCAATATTATATTTAAAAAAAATTAACGTAGGTACTTGGTTATTTTTAAATCCCCCCTAATAGGTGAACAAGCTCAAAACACTTTCGATCTTACCACAAAAACAAGCGATAAGTCATCGATAAATACCTACGTATTTATTAATACTTATTTATAAGCATACCACAATATGATAGATTTAAAACACAAAACCTGTCAAACGAGTCATAAGTAATAATTGTTTTGTAATTTTTTGGAGGATGGATCGTTTGTATTTCTATTATTAACTATGATTTTATTAAAATAAATTGTATCATATCTAAATATTAATTTTTGTTATTGTTTCTCTTGTTATTGTTTCTTTAGTTTTTAAGCAACTAGTATTTTGTATGTCAGTTATTACCTGACTGAATATGCGGCACCTTCAAGTTTTAAGATCTTATGTATACCCATATTCTTGCAAATAAAATATTTCATTTCATATTTCATTTCATTTCATTATGTTATTTAAGAGAAAAGGCAAACCAAACGGAGTGATTCCGGAGATGTGGTAGGTATTGAGGCAGATCTGTATATGTGCAGAATTTGCGTACAAAATCTACGCATGACTAATATAGTAATTTGATTATATTGATTAACAGCTATTGGTCATTCTCTACCTTTAGAGAAAAACATTGTATTAATATGTATAATGCTTGCAAATTAGGGGCCTAATATAGGAGGCATGTCTTATGTCATGTAAGATTTAAAAACAGGGTGATTGGTATGGTACTTGTATTGCATCACTACATAATTTAACAGTGCGCAGAATGATGAAATAAAACATACCCTAAACTCGTGTTAAACAGACAGATGCGAGTGTAGTAAGCGTCAAATACATCATATTGTATTCTAATAACTCGTAAGGTATTAATTTTTTTTAATAGTATTTCTCTTAATAATATGTATAGGAATTTTATAGGGTCTGTAATAAGCAACACATTGTAAATAAATGCAAAGTGGTTCAAAATTAGACCTAACTTCGCGATTTTCTTTTTCGAACTTTCATTATTTTATGTAGTACTTAGTGTCGTCCCTTGGAATTGGATAATTAAAACTTGATCTACTGCTGTAAAAATCAAATCTGCATCTGAAGATTTTCCATTACAGTACTCTGCTATTCCATCCATTAGGAACTTACGCCTAAAGCTAAGAAGATAAAATTTCAAACTATTGTATAATTCTTATTTGAGTGGAGAAAGTTCCACCTGTTAACTGCCTATTTGATGGCTTTATAAAGAAACCGGTTCCAAAAAGGAAAAGTAATTTTTAATTAAAAATTAAGTGTTTGATTTATGTTTATGATAAACTACGAGTAACTTTTGTCCGCGGTTTCGTCCGCGTGGAAAAAATCTCGCATTTTCTAATAATTTCATTGGAAGCCTTTGTTTTTCCCGGATAAAAGTAGACTTTCTAACTCTTCAAGTCCTCAACTGCAACTAATTTATCGGGGTGATTTGTGGATAGTTTTTGTAGAGTGAAGGACTGAAGAATGGAGAGTGACATAGGCTCCATTTTATCCCGGAAAATCAAAGGTCTCCTGCGGGATTTATAAGAAACCTAACTCCATTAGTTGATGATGTCCTCATCATCAACTAATAGGGAAAATATTTGAAGAGATCTTGGAATATTTCATTATAGTACACACATTCGATCCCGGACCTTTTACTTTTTGGAGCTATGTATGTTTAAGCAATTAAATATCGCATTCTTTAACGGTGAAGGAAATCCTCGAGAGAGACCTACGCATCTCTGACTTTCAGGAGTTAGGAGAAGGAAAATACCGCGAGGAAATCTGCACGCCTGAGACTTCTCCATTATCTTCTCAAAGGTGAAGTCTGTCTATAACCCTTACCAGATAGGAAACCTTCGCTCAGTAGTGAGTGGTTGGGGTTCATGTTCAGGTTACTGACGATTTTTTTAAATTCCATGACAAGATAGTCCTTGACTGCAATCTCACCTGATGGTAAGTGTTGATGCAGTCTAAGATGGTAGCGGACTAACTCGGAAGGGGTATGGCAGTGTACATTGAACCCATACACCCCTAATCGGTTTCTACACGCCACCGTGCCGGAACACTCAATCGCTTGGCGGCACGTCTTTAACGGTAGGGTGGTAACTAGCCACGGCCAAAGCCTTGCACCAGACAATGACGACAGAATAATACGATGACGATGAGGATATACACACAAAAAGAGGTGAAATAGGCATAAAATGTTCAAACTCTCGTCTCGCAGCGACTCGCGTGACACGTCGCTAATTGAGACGCGGCTAATCCGCGGCGAAAGTGAAAGTGCTTTCGGTGATAACTTGGTAAGCTGTCAAGACATGGGCATCGCCTACGGCGGTCTCTTTTACGTTTTGTCGAACGTGGGACGGTCATGACTTGTCGCCTATCAACTGCAGTTGTCGGCTTAATAGCTCCGATTAAAAAATTGTATACAGAGTGTAAGGAGCATGCTAACGTGTGGTGCGGGCTGTTACGTTCCCTCAGATATGGTTGAGCGAAGCAATGGCTGGATCATGCGTCGTGCTCGTGAACGGGTGCCGCCAGCGGGAATGGGTCTGCTTTGTGTCTGCCCATCTTAACATGTGTTAGGTTGTGGTAGGTGTGCATTTTTGAAACTTCTTTGTGGAAACACTGTGTGCATAGCATAGTTTTGCTAACCATTGTAAATTTTTTTTATTTTTTTTAAAAGAGCAACTGCTGAGTTTCTTGCCGGCTCTTCTCAGCAGAATCTGCATTTCGAACCGGTTGTAGATTTATGACGTGTCATAAGAGCCACAAGTTGGTTAGATGAAATAAATAAATTTTGATTTTGATTTTTTGAAAACTTTGCGAAGAGGTTACACGTCTTATTGCCTTCTAGCTGATGCCCGCGACTTCGTCTGCGTTTTTTCATTCCCGAAAGAAATATCCGTAATTTTCTTGTCAATTATACTAATGAACCATTTAAGTCAAAAGTATCCTGAAATTACAACAATTGAAAATATTAGAAAGTGCGAGAGAGAGGGAATGATAAACGTAAAGTGGCTCTTAAAAAATCTAACAATTTAACTCCAAGCTACCCAACCTACCCAAAAAAATGGCAACTAGACGAGTAGCCAAGTCTGATTACTGAAGCCATCTTTCAGCAGAATCAACGCAGACATTTTGTACCTACCAGCAGACGCGACGTGAAAAAAGACCGCTTCCAGTAAATACGGTCTAATTAGCGTACGCCGACGCGTCGAAGCTATTTATTCTCTCACCTATTTGGCAACGTAAATTGAATGCTCAGGGCGATCAATCCGCAGTCTAGTCATAGTGTGCGCAGCTCGTTTGATGTCATTAAGTAGGCGCTAATAATGAATAATGGATCGAGTCCAGTGCGAGCGACACGATGTCACGAGTCACGACACGACAAATATCCCCAACAATAAATATTGAAAATTAGCTATTTAATAAATTCAGAATTATTTATTTCATGTAGACCAACTGTTGGCTCGTATGACAAGTCAAGACTCTACCGCCGGTCGGAAAACAGATTCTGCTGCGAAAAGCTGGCAAGAAATTATCATTGAAGGAGTAATTGCTTCCCGCGTATCGCCGATGGTCATGTTTCTATCCATTTATTTTTAAATAGCTTTTGCCTGCAAATTGGTCCACCGTCCACGTAGATTTCAAAAATGCAGCGGGAGCTCTTTGTTTTCCCAGGATAACACTATGTCACTCTAGACATAAAACCACGTCACTCGATTCATAGAAATGAATAGAATACTATTGCTACGTAATTAAAGGATAAACCAACAAATCAATTATATTAATCAACACACTATTTAATTTGTATTTCTTATTTAGCATTTACTCTTTTCAAAACCTTTATTGAAAGGTATCCACGTACCTGAGTATAGTCTATAACAAGCAAACAGTTTTGAATATTTTATTTTACTTAATTACCCTTCCAAGAAGAAGATTTTATAGAAGGATATCGTGTTAAATGAAGTAGTTAGGAGGCATAAGATGAAACCGCGGCGCTCTCCAATAAACAAGTTTAAGCACTCTTGGGTTGAAATTGGCAAGTTTAATTACGTATTAATACGACGATAGCTGATATATTGTTTTTACAATGTTTCCTTATAAAATTTTACATTAATGTTCGTACAAGAATTATTCTTGGGTATTAAAAGAGATTTACAACTTCAACGACTGACGGGCTATAAACAATCGCTAATTACTTTAATTCAGGCGCAATTAAATTCCTATATTTAAAGTGTACCTAAGAAATTACATACCAATTGGTACCTAGCTATTTATTATACGCAGTTAGCAAACGATCCAAAAATACACTATATATATTCATATATTCATATATATACAATATACTTACATATTTATTAATTTTGATTATTTCTTGTGTGCAATAAAGTTTTTATCTATCTATCTACATATATATTAATCTTTCCATCTCAAGTTGGCATTTATGGAAGTAACAAAAACATTTTGTAGCCAGTAACTGGAGGGTTGGACGGTTCGACGACGTATGCAATTAATTTTGTAAATCACGGCTTTACTCTCAAATTGCGTAGCATTGTTTGTCCTGTAGGGGATTAACAACTTGTATCAATAATAATTTGTAAACGAATTAACTTTTGAACAATGCTCTTATTGTTTTAAGGGCTGTTTCGAGGCCGAGTTTAATGAGAATAACATCTTTTATTCACATTAATTTACTTATGCCTTTAATTTAAATGTTGATCGGAAAATTTTCAACCACTGCTTTAAAGTGATCTGTTAAATTAACAAATATTTGTGATCAATCATTCCTAGAGTAGGTAAGTGTAAAATGATTAATTATCAAAAAGCTTGATTGTATATAGAGATTTGGAATGCCGTTCCGGCTTCCGTTTTTCCAACTAAAATAGAATTTCCAAATCGGTCCAGGCGTCTTCGAATAATCGGGGAACATATATGTACATAAAGAAAAAGATTCCGACGAATCGAGAACCTCCACCTTTTGTGAAGTCGTTAAAAAAAGGTTAGGCTGCGTATGCCACAACGATATCCCATCTTCCAAAGGTCGTTATCGAGGTGGAAATGGACAATTGATACAACCCTAGTGTTAATGCATCATTAAGTTGGGACTTACGCTCGGTGGAGCGTATACAATTTAATTTATCGCGTGATCTCGCTGTAGAGAACTGTAAGGCTTCGACAGTGATGGCATGTATGGACTTGGGCTGGCTATACTTCTGTTCCATTTATAGATTGGATTGCAAATATGCCTTCGTATCACAAGGTTACATAAATTACCATGAGTGTAGTAGGTTGTTATAGTCGTATGTAATATGGGCTTAACAATATAATGCACATATTGGAAGCAACGATTGTAGGTAACTGCAAGTGACCTACCCTTAGCCTGCTCTTTGAGCAATTAATTATTTATTCATCTACTTCGATATCTCCTACGTAAGTTGTTGTATCCCCAAAACGCTTACGTGACGCGTTAATTTTTGTGAAGGTCAATACAATGGCTTAGGCCGTCATTTTAATAACGATACAACTCTATACGTCTTGAAAGTATGTTAAAGAATGCTGATTTTAATTTTTTTTAAACGAACACATAAAATAGATAAAAACAAATGATAAGTGCAACAATCCTAAAATGCCAATTTTGTGGGATACAACAATTTACGTAGGATTTATTTTTAAAGACAATTTTAATGCGTTACACAAAGCCTTAATTTAATTAATTGGTTTCAGTTAAATTTCTTTTTTCTCTTTCTTCATATGGTGATGAGAATGTTGTTTAGCAAGAATTATAAGTTACTAGCTGATGCTGCGACTTCGTACGCGTGGATTGAGGTTTTTCAATTCCCGCGGGAACTCTTATTTTCCGGGAGAAAAAGTAGCCTATGTGTTATTCCAGACTATAATCTACCTCTGTGCCCAGTCGTTCCGGCGTGATTGAGTAACAAACATTCATCCATCCATCCATACTTTTGCATTTATAAATAATTTTACCAGAAAGTAGGATAATCACTGAAACCACGCCCATCCGCTTGTATATCTACTATTGCTAAGAGAAAAAGAACGAGAAACTTCGCGGATTAACTGCTGAGGCTAAATTCACGCTGTTACAAACGAAAAAGAATTTTATTTTTTTGGCGATTTTGCTCTTATGAAAGGCTAGACTAGAAAAGCTCTGAACCGTGAAACCATTTGTTATTCGTTATTTTACGTAACGAGTTACGAAATTCTTTTATCTTAGATCTTTATGCCTAAATCTCTCGTATTTTATGAGTAGGTAGGTACCTACAGCTGAAGTCTGTGATAAGATTTGTTTTCATTTCTACGCCTTCTTTGCTAACATTATTTATCAAAGACATCCACTTTTGGAGATCTCTTCTTGTTTCCACATGCCTTGGTCTTACGTGGCCTGTATCCAGCGGCTCGCTGCGTCTCGTCTAACACTGCGCTTTCCAGTACTCCAGTAGGTACCTTGAGACCCCAAAGACCATTAGTTCTTCGGATTATATAACCTGCTCAAAGACATTCGCGACTCGATAAGCTCTTACAGATCTTCTCATTTAGGCGCACTCTCACTCAGCTTAGACTCAAGACAGAGTTAAAACGAGACAGATTTATGTCAGAGCATATTTGTGTCTCGTTTTAACCTCTATCTTGAGTCTGAGCTGAGTCGGAGCACGCTCTATAGATCTCAGCATTAATCTCGTAGGGACACTCCGAGCATTCCGAACTCCCTCCATCGCCCGCTGAGCGACCCTGAACGTTCTTATGAGGCTCGTGTTTTTATTGAAATAGAAATAGAAATATTTTTTATTCAAATAAACTTTTACAAGTATCTACTTTTGAATCGTCAATGAATCTACCACTGATTCGGAATGCCGTTCCTGCCGAGAAGAGCCAGCAATAAACTCGGCGGTTGCTCTTTTCAAAAAAAAAATTATTTTTTTTACAATAGATAACAAAACTATGCTATCTATACAGTGTTTCCACAATAAAGTTTCAAAAATGCAAAACAATCCAATGCATGTTAAAACAGGCAGGCAAAAGCAGACCCATTCCCGTTGGTGGCACCCGTTCACGAGCATGATGCATGATCCAGCCATTGCTTCGCTCAACCATATTTGAGGGAACGTAACAATCCGCACCACACGACACCACCACGGAAATTTTAAAGAGAGCATGACATACTTAAGCCCTGATTACATGCACAGGGTCCAGGGACAAGGACATTCTTGAATAATCAAGAATATTATATCTAGTGAAATAAAATGTGATTGCATATGCTAAGTGAATTTTTAATTAACTAATCGCCTTGACTAGGTATAAGTGGAAAATTATTCACACTTAAGAGATCTGTTTGATATAAAATAGTTGAGTTTCTTCATTTTTTATCTATTTTTTTTTTATATTAAGTATTTATTCAACTGGCACTTTATGTGTACGCTGTCTTTTCTGTAAATAGTATATTCTCCAGGTTGTCTGGAAAAGTTCCCCTCAAGTGATAAAGCCGCCTTTGTGTATTTTATGTCATGGTTGTTTGCTTAAATTTATTACTCTCTACTTACTACGCAACTAAAATAGGAGTCCTGAGAAGGGTTGTTGGCCATATTTCACCACACTGGTAAAATGCAAATTGGCAAACTTCACACACTTTTGAGAATATATGGAGAACTTTCAGGCGTGAAGGTTTGCCTCACGATATTTTCCTTTAACGTTGGAGCATATATAATAATTGCTACTGTTAGATAAACTATGGTTAAGCCATTTTATTTATTCAATGTTATGAATAAATACTTTATTTAAACAATTAAACAGGCTCGTAAAGGACCATTTTTTATGTTAGATAAACTGAAATATAGTTTAATTTTAAATAATACTACATTTTTTCTGCACCAAGAAAAATAATATATATTTTCTTCTATTACATTTTAAATTGACACATTTGTTTTTCTTATACATTTGACATTAAAATAAAAAAGTATTTGCTAATAAACTCTTTAGAGGCACAAACTAAACAGCTACGATATTATATGATTTAGCAATTCATAGCAATTAAGTCTACTTCAACGTTGAAGTATAGTTAATTGCATTAATTGAACGAGCGAAGCGAAGTTCTCTGAGTCAACTAGGGCGCTTGCCTACTAGACAGAGAAGTGTGTTCGTCTAAATGTCTGTCAGAGCCCTATAACTTCTGAATTACTGAACGTAATTACTTCAAATTTAAATATAATATGTAAACTGATGGCCTTCAGCCGAACATTGTATAAAAATATATAAAAAGCTTTATTTCAGGGGGGCTCTCATAGAAGCATATTTGAAGTAAAATCTTGTTTGTTGCTCTACATAGACTTGCGATATATCTTTTTAAAGACGACTTTGAACAGAGTACAAAAATATTTTTTTTTTAATTTTTCCCTAAAAATTGACCAAATGGGGGGGTTTCAAAGTGGAGATTTTAATTTGAGCCATATGTCAAGAATTACTGAATATATTAGAACGTGAAACTTGGTTGAAAATTCAGTTATATCCTGTACTTGAACAACAAATACTAAAATTAGATAAATGTTATAAAGAAACGAAATTATTTAATTTTAATGCGCCATCTATTAGCATTATTGTGAAGCTAATAGCTTCACTATAATGCTTCACTATAATGCTTCACTATAGATGGCGCTGTGTCAGTAAAACAGTTTTATGTCAACTATTATTTTTTTTATTGCGTCTAATGTTAAAAGTTAATTATTAATATATATATAGCTACTCGTGCTGATTCACTGACTCACTGACTCATTGATCACCTCTCCTGTAAAATTTTGTATGGAAAAATTTTTTTTCACTCATGGTTTCGTATAGAGGGCAAAAATTCATTCGGAACAAAAATATGGAGAGAGCTGATGATTGAGGATTTCGGAGACGGGTGAGAAGCACCGGCCAAGGTATCGAAGATAGGTGGGGGGTGTTCAAGCAAATGTCACTCGAAACCTCATCCAATTGGCAGAGAGCCGAAAAAAATCTCCAAAATGGCGGATTCAAGATGGCGGCCATACAAATTTTGTTTGTGTCTATCTCGGAGAGTATAAGAGATGGAAGAGTGGTTTCTTGGCAAAAGATGATTTGGAGCCGAAGGTCCACTTGATAAACAGAAAAAAAATTCAAGATGGCGGAATTTATTTTTTTCCATACAAAATATATGCAAGACTTTATACGGTTCCTTTCCAAAATTTCTGATGGTTTCGTAGAGAGGACAAATATTTAGTTGGAAGAAAAATATGGAGAGAGCTGATGGTTGAGGATTTTGGAGACGGGTGAGGAGCACGGCCAGGGTTTCGAAGATAGGTGGGTGGTACTCAAACAAAAGTCACTCGAAACCTCATCCAATTGGCAGAGAGCCAAAAAAAATCCAAAATGGCGGATTCAAGATGGCGGCCATACAAATTTCGTCGGTGTCTATCTCGGAGACTATGAAAGATGGAAGAGTGGTTTCTTGGAAAAAGATGATCAGGACCCGATGGTCTACGTGGTGAATAGAAAAAAATTCAAGATGGCGGATTTTTTTTTTTCATATAAAATGTATGCAAGACTTTGATACTTTCCTTTCCGCTGATGGTTTCATATAGAGGACAAAAATTCATTTGGATGAAAAATATAGAGGGAGCTGATGATTGAGGATTTCAGAGACGGGTGAGGAGCACGGTCAGGGTATTGAAGATTGGTTGAGGGTGCCCAAACAAAAATCACCCGAAACCTCATCCAATTGGCAATGAGCTGAAAAAAACACCAAAATGGCGGATTCAAGATGGCGGCCACACAAATTTCGTCGATGTATATCTCAGAGACTATGAAAGATGGAAGAGTAGTTCCTTGGAAAAAGATGATCAAGATCCGAAGGTCTACTTGGACAGAAAAACCGCGGTTCGCTTTAGCGAGCCGCGCACCCACGCGCCCTACTAGTTAATATATATATAGCTACTCGTGCTGATTCACTGACTCACTGACTGACTCATTGATCACCTCTCCTGTAAAATTTTGTATGAAAAAATTTTTTTTCACTCACGGTTGCGTATGGAGGACAAAAATTCATTCGGAACAAAAATATGGAGAGAGCTGATGATTGAGGATTTCGGAGACGGGTGAGGAGCACCGGCCAGGGTATCGAAGATAGGTGGGGGGTGTTCAACCAAATGTCACTCGAAACCTCATCCAATTGGCAGAGAGCCGAAAAAAATTTCCAAAATGGCGAATTCAAGATGGCGGCCATACAAATTTCGTCGGTGTCTATCTCGGAGACTATAAAAGATGGAAGAGTGGTTTCTTGGAAAAGGATGATCAGGACCCGAAGGTCTACTTGATGAATAGAAAAAAAAATCAAGATGGCGGAATTAAATTTTTTCCATACAAAATATATGCAAGACTTTATACGGTTCCTTTTCAAAATTTCTGATGGTTTCGTATAGAAGACAAAAATTCATTTGGAGGAAAAATATGGAGAGAGCTGATGGTTGAGGATTTCGGAGATGAGTGAGGAGCACGGGCCAGGGTATCGAAGATAGGTGGGGGGTGTTCAACCAAATGTCACTCGAAACCTCATCCAATTAGCAAAGAGCTGAAAAAAAACTCCAAAATGGCGGATTCAAGATGGCGGCCATACAAATTTCGTCGGTGTCTATCTCGGAGACTATGAAAGATAGAAGAGTGGTTTCCTGGAAAAAGATAATCAAGGCCTGAAGGTCTATTTGATGAATAGAAAAAAATTCAAGATGGCGAATTTTTTTTTAACAAAAATAATGGCGAATTGGGAACTATGCAAGAATTTCATATGGTTCCTTTGCAAAATTTCTGATAATTCGGAGGAAAAATATGGAGAGTGCTGATGATTGAGGATTTGGGAGATGGGTGAGGAGCACGGCCAAGGTATCGAAGATAGGTGGGGAGTGTTCAAACGAAAGTCACTCGAAAACTCATCCAATTAGCAGGGAGCTGAAAAAAAATTCCAAAATGGCGGATTCAAGATGGCGGCCATAAAAATTTCTAAAAAGATGATCAAGACCCAAAGATCTACTTGGTGAACAGAAAAAACGCGGTTCGCTTTAGCGAGCCGCGCACCCACGCACCCTACTAGTTACAATATATAATTAAAACTTTTGGGAATTATGGGATATCGCGAGGTCTCAGTTCGGGGCGAACCACTAGTATTAGTTATTACTTATTAGTTATTAATTTGTATTAAGTCGATGCCCGCGGCTTCGCTCGCGTGGATTTAGTTTTTAAAAATCCCGCGGTATCTCTTTGATTTTCCGGAATAAAAAGTAGCCTATATCACTCTCCCGGTCCTCAACTATACCCATGCAAAAATCTCGTGGATCGATTGCTTTGTTGCGAAGGACAAACCAACAAACCAATAAGCAAACACACTCTCGCATTTAAAATATTAGTAAGGATGATGTACCTCGTAGATTGAAGAGAACGCCCCTTAAAGTCGAGACTCGTTAGGATTTTAGGAAGGGATGGGTATTCGTTGATAATATCAGTGTTATCAATATCATACATGGTGTCTACCGTCTACCTGTTCTAAGAGTAATTTTCCATTCTCGTAGATAATATCAGTGTTATCAATATCATACATGGTGTCTACCGTCTACCTGTTCTAAGAGTAATTTGCCATTCTCGTACCATATCTCACGCGATCTTTATAGGCACATTTTTTATTAAACAATGCTGTACAAAAGATTGTGGAGACAAAGAACAATAAAATACATGTAGTACTACACTACATTACATTTACAACTAGAGGTTCCATGTGTGTAAACATTTGCGGACACGCGCCGGTAGGTTTTATAAAACTTGTGCCCACAAATCAAGCAAAAAGGAAGACACAATAATTTACAACAACAAAATAATTTTTTCGATCTTAATATTAACAGAAGAATTTCTTCATCAAAAGATTACGTTAGGATTTTTACATAATATAACTTTAACTAGTTGATACTTGCGACGTCGTCCGCTACTCTAACTCTAGTCTCTTCTCTAATATCACTCTCCAGGTCCTCTATACCCATGCAAAAAATCACGTTGCTCCGTTGCTTTGTTGCAGCGTGATTGAAAGACAAACCAATAAAAAAATACTGCTTTAAAAGTTGATATTAGGTATAGGAGCTGTAAGTTAAATTAATGTGATCATTGTTAGCATAGCCTAGGATAGTAAAGTAGGACCGTTTTTTATAGAATGGTAACCCTACATTAGGCCTCGCGCGAACATTCACATGCTTAAATACTTTCCTTAAGTGTACGGGCGTGAGATTTCTGCCGTTTTGGTCAAAGAGTAATTATGTCTCAAAGGTTAACTTTGAGAATAGTTAGCGTAGCTTGAGAATGGGTAAAAGTTTTTGCTTACGTACACTATACTAACGATTATGTGACTTACATAAATACTACCAGTTGAGTTTGTAGACGTTTTAAGACCTACTTTGATCGGATTCATTTTATTTTCGGACCATCTGATATACCACCTGTATTATAAGTTTGAAAAGTTTACACTTTTTATGTTTTTTGCACTTTCCCGTTTCCTTTAAAAATGTTCTTTTACAAAAAGGTCGTCTGAACGAGATCGCTGCAAGTGACAAGGCCGCTTTTGCGCAATTTATTTAAAGCTTAATTGTGTAATTTTGGCCTTTAGTTGCAATAAAGCTTCCACCTATGCATTGAAGATTAGGATATTCGGTATAGCACCATGTTTAATGTATCTACTCGTATATTATACTACAACAACTAAGGGCATAGTTTACGTTATTCCCAGCCTTAACCCCAATTGACGACCTCCCTGGCGCAGTGGTGGTGGCTTTGGTCTTATAACTGGAAGGTCTTGGGTTCGATTAGGGAATCAAATCCAATGCAGGGGTAATTTGGGAATTTATAATTTCTGAATTGTCTCTGGTCTAGTCCGTGGGAGGCTTTGGCCGTGACAAGTTACCACCCTACCGTCAAGGACGTGCCGCCAAGCGATTTAGTGTTCCGGCACGATTGCGTGTAGAAACAGATTATGGGTATGGGTTGAATGTACAATGCCATACCACTTCCAAGTTAGCCCGCTACCATCTTAGACTGCATCGTCCCTATCCATCAGGTGAGATCGCAGTCAAGGACTATCTTGTCATCAAATAATAAAAAAAACACCCAGGCTTAATGACGCATGTCGCATGACGATTGCGAGGGTTCTGTTTCCCTTGGGTAACAAGGGCCGACCCCGGGTGAGATCGCAGTCAAAGTCTAAAAAACTATCTTGTCGAATAAAATAAAAATCATTAAAGTTCGGCCCTGAAAGTTAACAAAAACCAAGGCAAAGGACAAACAAACATTAACCTCTCACGTGCAAACTGAACACTTCATTATCGGGGCTATAAAATAAGTCCACGCACATTTAATGTGGCCCACGGTCAATAACGGGGAAAAACTGGTAACCATTTCTTCAACGTCTACAACTCGACATAGGTCTTCGGTCTATAATTAATTTTCTCCTGTAAACATTCCGGACATGCAGTCAATATCAAGACTAACCACAGCGTAGGACTTATTATGTCTTGTGCACAAGTACTCGTATGTGTGTGCGCACACTCACACACAGTACATTTTTAGGGTTCCCTACCGGAAGGGTAACCAACGGGACCCTATTACTAAGCCGTAATAATCTTTCCTAAAAAAATCTTTTCTAATCTTTTTTAATCGATACAATGTTTTATGCTCCAAAAGCATCGGGTTCCAACTCCTCAATCCTGATGCTGCAGGGGTACTGTTCCCCTAAACTACGGATTTAGGAAGTGTCGATTTTATGAATAATAGTTATTGCAGGTACCAAGTAAAGACTACATCGTTGAATTCCAGGACCCAACTCCTCTATCCTGATGCTGCTAGGATTGTGAATTGAAGAAGCGGAAGAAGTCGCGGGCGTCTGCTAGTATAAAATAATATTACAGTCGCAACCATGGCAACGTATATTGAAGACAAAATGCACAACAATGTCTCAGGCAATTGTATTGTTAGCAGTCACAATGCACCTTAAAATTCAAGTTCAGTTGAGGGCATACCGTATTATGGAACGAAACGCCTGACTGTTTTATCTTTTTGCGATCTGAAGGTTAATAAGGACATTTTATGAACTTGAAAACCGGAATATGAACTCAAAAGGAATAAGTTTTTTTTATACAAATAGGCTTGACGAAAATCAAAAGTGTTCCACTCAAACGACAGTTTTCTACAGCTTTAAGTAAGTACATACTTATTATAACGTCTTGTTCTTTACCAACCGATAGATGTCCACAGCTGGACATTAGACCTCCATAGGGCTCTTGCGCTGCCTGAATCCAGCGGCTCCCTGCTACTCGTTTGATGTTGTCGGTCCACTTAGTAGGGGGTCTGCCAAAACTGCGCTTCCCGGTGCGGAGTCGCCACTCCAGCACCTTGGGACCCCATCGACCATCAGACCTTCGAACTATGTGCCCCGCCCATTTCCATTTCAATTTCGCAACTCGCTAAGCTATGTCGATGACTTTGGTTCTCCTATTATAACATGTCATGCTATATAATAGGAACACGTAAAAAATAACTTAAAGCTTAGGACTGTTCGCGCAACAGCTATTCAAAGAATATAAAAACTAAAAATCCAAACTCTGCCCTAAGAACTTATTTACTTTACGATTGCTAACCTCAAGGATTACGTATTCTACAAAAATACACGATAATACTCCAATTAACAATAGGAACTACAGGAAATTAACGCCTTTGCTTACGTCTTCTCAAGGTAAATACGTCAACAACCTTTTGTTTTGATTTAAACCTACGCTTCTGTAATCAATCCCATTCTGTTAATTTGTACCGGAGTGGGCTTGAAATAATCCCTATAAGAAAATATTAAAATAATTTTGCTACAATCCGCCAACAGAAAAAATTTGTTTGGTCAAACATGCAGTTACAAGCTAAGCACCGCTTACCTCCCCAACCAAGCAAGAAAACCCTTGTAGTCTCCCACATGCCACCGTGTCGCGCTGCTTGAATCCAGCTGAATGTCATCCACTTCAGCTTCCATCAAACTCCTGTATAACATGAGGTTCAGATCACTGGTCAGCAAATAAAGTATACATTATACAACTAGTCTTAATAACCCAATCTACGCTAGGAGATGGCACTAGAAGAAGAACTTTGTCATAATTCTTAATAGATATTAATTTCATACAACTTAGAAGAAATTAATCTTAATTCAGTAAGTTGTCGCAAAAGACGATATAATAGAGTGGCACGAAGGCAAAGTGTTTGCGTCGAGGCGACTAGAATGCGGTAAGCTGACGGCCGGTCTAAGGGCTCTGTAATTAACAGGCGGAGCGGCGCGAAATTCAATGGGGCTAGATGTTAAACGTGGACGGTGAAATAAGGAAATGGTACGTTTTAACCTAAGCTTACGCTATGTTTATTGTTATGGAGAAAAATGATTGGCACTTTTGTTGACATTCAAATGTTGGTATTGGAGTCGCTTTGATTTTTCTTGGTGTAAAAGTATAAATGAGGAAAGTTACTGGCATCGTTTTTTCACTTTTTTTTACTAATATTCTCCTCTAACCTCAAAATAAACGGAAAATTTGCGTTAGGAGTGGGTACGACAATAAACGGATGGTGATCGAACCGTAGTCTTTTGAGGCAATAAGTATTAAACAAGTGTGTGTGTGTTTATGTGTGCACGTTCGTGCGTGCGTGCGTGCGTAAAATCGGTCCAAGATGGCCGTCGCCACAAAA
Source organism: Hipparchia sbordonii (assembly GCA_038048805.1). Lineage (NCBI taxonomy): Eukaryota > Metazoa > Arthropoda > Insecta > Lepidoptera > Nymphalidae > Hipparchia > Hipparchia sbordonii. Next base: position 11,929,284 of record CM076099.1, on the reverse strand, counting down.
TGGCGGATTACATAGTTTTCATAACTCCCTCAATATGGGTATCAAATGAAAGGGTTTGACTAGTAGAATACTATATGTACTGGCTTGCCCAGTACAACAACACACAATAATGGCTATGTATACATAGCATAATACAGAATACACTCACATGTGCTGCCACGATGACGCCGATATAAGACTGACCCTCCCACAGCATGGTGGCTGCATTTATAGTAACAATACAGTTGTATTGTTACTATCTACCCACATCTAGAGTCTGATGTTACGCGTCTAATATATTCGCTTACCTACAGACCTAGTACGGTACATCTCTTCCTTGTTTTAATTTTATTTTTCATATTGCTTGTCATGTCAGTGGTCATTTGACAAAATAGTAATATGGATAAATAATCCAATGTACCTAGTACGGGTACTACTATTACTCAACCTTGATAGCTAGAAAGCCACTAACCTAATTACACATAGTCGCTTCTACTGTGCTCTCTTCCTTTTCCTTTTTCCCCGAACTGAACTCATTGTAACAAAATCTCAAAATAAGTGATCTCAACCAACGAAAATATTTAATGGATCTATCTGAACACTAAGTACCTATAATTGCACTGATACAAATGTAATAATCTAAATCCGGAAGGAAAAGTTATTACCTACCAACTATGCTATCCGAAATCATTCTAAGATTAACCACTTATAAATGCAAATAAAGTTAAAACGTATTTATTGAAAACTACCCTGAATTCTTTGAGGAAGTTCTCTATCAGATAGAATTATGCCTAATTCAACCCAAGTACGTGAAATCTACAGAACGACCAATATTTATATTGACCTGGTCATAAATATAATCACACATAACGGCCCCTGTCCTCACATCCAACCAATTCAACCACAACACTTCAGACAAACCACCATCTGAACCTGAGGGCAACTATCAAACATATCCAAGAATTATTTAATCAATTACACTCATCTAAACCTCAGGGCAATATTCATTCGATCATTTTATTCAACACAGTTATTACTCAAAGAATATTTGACAGATACTTCGTAGTTTTAGCATCGCTATTATTTATCCAACTGCGTTAACAATATTATGAATACAAATTCCTTAAATAATTGTGACACTGCATGAATTTGATTTTTTGATTTGATTGATGATAAAAATTCTTAAAATAATGTGAAAACACAATTGTGCTGACATACTTCAAATATATATGTTATGCGAACCTCTGCATGCTTATCTGTAGCAGATTAAAGCATCACAAGATTAAATAAGATCTTGTACCTATACTCAGTTTACGAATAAATTATTCGAATCGCATTGCTCCCAAAGAAATGTTTAAAAACTTCTAACTTAGATCGACTGGCTCAAAATTTAACGGAAGGTCCCACCCACATGGTTAATGAAATGTTACGGCACCTTACGAAAAGCAACCCCAAATACCAAATCCCTTTGTTTGAACCCTATCAAAATCACATGTTCCTTAGCATTTCCCTGAAATAATACCTCTCATGTTCTAGTTCAAACCGACCAGTTGCCCATAATTGGGTGCACAATTAGGACGTTCCTGCAAGCGTAGTTAAATTTTTTTTCCCGCAGTTATTTGTGCAAACACCTTTAAAAGCAGGCCGGCAGGCAGGACGGTAAATGAATTTTTTTTTTTTTTTTGAGACAACTAACTACACTGCTCCAACTTAAATTTTTGATCACAATCACAAAGACAAAGACTATTCTTTTTTTTGTAAACAAAGACCCCATACTAATACTACATCATTCATTCATCTCGTATTTTTTTTTTTAATTTTAAATGATGTGATTTTGTGAACTTGTGATTTGAAATAAAAATAAATGCCAAACTCGACGTTTATAAAACTGACACCTACACCCAGAAAACATTTGATTATTGATTTTAACATTTTATTATTCATTAATATAGGTAGCTAATTGGCACAAGCTTTTTAGTGCTAATAAAAATACCAGCTAAATTACCATAGTACTGGGTGCCTTTAACCATCATTTTCCGAGTTTGTTATTATTTAAGTTTCCTTTGTAACACTGATTGTAACCGCTTCCTAGAAGCAGGGATTACCTAACATTTTAATAGCATTTTTTCCAGTCCCTGATTAATATGGAACACTAATATTTTAATATCAGATCCAGGGATTAGTTTGAACGAAGTTTTCTCTAAAACCTATTTGGTTTTATTTAGCCAATTATACTCGGTTAAAACCAAGATGGTAATATTTATTCGATTGAGGTGCGATTGCTATCGTATCCACTCAATCATATCATATAACATGAAAGTTACTAATCACTTGAAACATATCATCGTAATATCAGGTCAGTATTGTTGAGCCACTAACTTCTAAAAACAATATGACACAATACAAGGTCTATGACAATAATATTATTCTTTTAACTAGATTTGGACTTTTACTTTTAACTAGATTGGCCACTGTGCCAACTACCCGTGGGACCCAATCATATGATGGTCCTCCTGACCGAATTCGGCCACGAGATCAGCCATCTGCGCGGGAGATATTATAGTGCACAAGTATTTGCGCAGACACAAGTGCACTCTCTATTCCCTCACTCTCATAGTCCGATGGGACGGGGGAAAAATCGACCCGACCGGAGAGAGATCAGGCGCAGGACCGACAGTTTTACGTGCTCTCCGAGGCACGGCATACATACTGAATTGCCATGGCATCGGTCATCCTCAGATCGCCCCGATCCATGCAACTCTTTTTTTTTTTTTTTAGGTATCGACTACCTTCGCCGGTACAGTTCCGATTTTCATCGCGAACTTACCAAATTTCCTTTTTTTTTACTAAATTTCCTTTTTTTTTACCTCGCTGGTACAGTTCCGATTTGCATCGCGAACCTACCAAATTTCCTTTTTTTTGTTTACTAAATTTCCTTTTTTTTTACCTCGCTGGTACAGTTCCGATTTGCATCGCGAACTTACCAAATTCCTTTTTTTTTTATTAAATTTCCTTTTTTTTTACTATCGGTATCGACTACCTCGCTGGTACAGTTCCGATTTGCATCGCGAACTTACCAAATTTCCTTTTTTTTTACTATCGGTATCGACTACCTCGCTGGTACAGTTCCGATTTGCATCGCGAACTTACCAAATTTCAAATTTCCTTTTTTTTACTAAATTTCCTTTTTTTTTACTATCGGTATTGACTACCTCGCTGGTACAGTTCCGATTTGCATCGCGAACTTACCAGATTTTTTTTTTTGTAGGTACCGTTCGATTTCTCGAACTACCTCCGTTGCATTTGCAAAATCAATGCACATAATAGGTGACATAATAATCATAATAGGTCCAACATGTTCCGCTAAAGGGATATCCAACTATTTAACAATAAGAATTGTAATTAATATTTTTATTTCATCTCAGAAAGAATGACAACTATACTCATCTAAATGGAATCTAAAGGCTAACTGGACAGGCTTTAAAAATGATATTAGTATGTATTCAAATCATAATAAATTTAGTCACCATTATGTACACCGATCAACAAATTTTGTGCTTTTATCCTAGTGCGTATACGGAATCCACAAAACCTTTACACATCTACATTTGTTTGCGTGGGTCTTAACCCACAGCCCCTTCATCTTAGTCTTAAACCACGGCGCTTGTGGTCTTTTTTAAGGACACTATTAAAACAATAACACGTCTAAGTTTCTAGATCTGGCCCGCCAGAGTATATTATACACTGGTTTGCTATTCGTACCTTAAGCAATTTTACGAGTGTTACCGACCGGAACTAACCATTAGTTGCCATGCCACACTAGTCCCGTCAGACACATATATCACATTCGGATTTCAGACAGTTCCAGACAGTCTGATTATTTACAATTTACCATAATGAATAATAAAGAACCGATCTTATTTTGGGCTTTTAGAACAACAAAAAAACGCATCCAAATTCATAAACGGAGCAGAAATCACAATTTACCCTACCAAAATCTTTGAATATGGATCCGTTCATTTCCATAGTATCGATTGAATTCTACATTTATGTTTACAACAAAATAACGCTTTACTGGAATAAGGTAACGCTTCTTTAGGTACCAATATTACAAGACCGACATTAAGTTCAAATAAATTTTACTGCAACGGCATTATTCATAGCGAATTTAGCTTAATAAGCCATAACTACACTTTCATTATACTATCACGAATAGGTAAATTAAAAGTACTGACACACATGCATTGCTAGCAATAATTAATTAATAAAATTTTGTTCGATTACTTTGATCCTGGCAGGGTCGCCACTTGTACTGGCTTGCCCAGTACAACAACACACAATAATGGCTATGTATACATAGCATAATACAGAATACACTCACATGTGCTGCCACGATGACGCCGATATAAGACTGACCCTCCCACAGCATGGTGGCTGCATTTATAGTAACAATACAGTTGTATTGTTACTATCTACCCACATCTAGAGTCTGATGTTACGCGTCTAATATATTCGCTTACCTACAGACCTAGTACGGTACACTATACATTATGATTTTCAAATCCAAGATAACCGGCACAACAAAATGGTGTACTTATTACATTTTTTTTTTAATTTCACACGTCGGGGGTGTTTTAAATTTTGAATTTACAGTTGTTATGTATTATCCAAATCGAAATGAGTTGAATTATGACGATATGACTTCTCAAACAAAATAACTATTCGGGCGTAGCACAGGATAACCAAAGGGATAACCTGATGTGATAAGATGTCATAAAATCAGAAATGATGTAAAATAATGGGAGGTTCGCTACATTTGTGACGTTAGTTGCATTGTGCAATCGACCTCGCGCCTACTCCTCCTCCGCGCATTGCCTTGCAAAATCAAATGCCGATCTACAGAGATGGGGCAAAATAGCGTAGGTACAATTGATGGGAAAGATTGTGATCTATGGGCGCCATTAAAATAGCATAAATTACGAATAAGAGGGCCTACATCGATATTAAACGCACATGCGGTGCAGTCTCTATCGTAATATTTGAAACTAGTTAATTCTCGCGACTTCGTCCACGTGTATTTAATTTTTAAAGTCCTGCGGGATAAAAAGTAGCCTATGTAACTCCCCAGGTCCTAGACTTACATTCAAAGAAAAAAATCCCGTGGGAATACTTTGATTTTCCGGACTATAAAAATTCATTGCTATAATGCAAAAAATCACCTCGATCCTTTGCTGCATTGAAGGACAAACCAACAAACAAACACACTTTGGCATTGAAATATTAAGAAACAGCAAAAGTAAACCTACGCTGTATGAGGCATCATAAATAAGGAAAATGCTAATAAATAATGATAATATTCTATTATGTTCAATTTGCTGGTGATGGACTGATGTATTGACGTACACGTACTGCATTCACAATCAGTTTGAGAACGTTTAGTCATTGTATTGTAGAAAACATAGCTGATGTATCTTGTTTAAGTTATTTGTATTATAAACTGGTATATATTTAGAAATCCACAAATATGTAAACAAGCTTCTTCTCTTCTTCTCTTTGTTTTTTGTGATTCGCTTAACATTCCGATGGGTCTAATAATAAAATTATTATAGCACTTTAAACTACCCACTAGAATGAAAAATTCAAATTCAAAATTTATTTATTTCATGTAGGCTACCTTGTAGCTCTTATGACACGTCATAAATCTACCACCGGTTCGGAATGCAGATTCTGCTGAGAAGAACCGGCAAGAAACTCAGCAGTTGCTCTTTTCAAATAATTACAATACAATAATGGTTACAATAAGTAACCAAACTAAGCTATGTGTACAGTGCTTCCACAGTGAAGCTTCAAAAATGCAATACATATAATCCAACACATGTCAACATGGGAAGACAAAGCAGACCCATACCCGTTGGTGGCACCCGTTCACGAGCACGAAAAAAAAATTTGAGTTTGCAGTTACCACTCTACCGTCAACGACGTGCCTTTAAAGCGTTCTGGTACGATAGCATAATTATGTAGAAACTGATTAATTTACACTTCTATTCCACTTCCAAGCTCGCCACGACTACGTCTAAGGCTGAAATCTATAGACCGCACTCTCACTCAGCTCAGACTCAAGACAGAGTTAAAACGAGACAGATTTATCTCAGAGCATATTTGTGTCTCGTTTTAACCTCTATCTTAAGTCTAACCTGAGTCAGAGCACGCTCTATAGATCTCAGCATTAGACTGTATCGTCAAGGACTATCTTGTTATGAATTAAAAAAGTATGCTATGGTTTTGCTGCAATCACCCCATTTTAAATCTTCAACATTAAAAAGGTGTTTAGGATCTTTATCGTTGAGTAACGCAACAAATGTCATGGCGTGTTGTGAAACGATGTATCTCTTGGTTAATATAAGACTTCGTCTGTAGTACCTTGATCTAGTTGGAGAGACAAACTGCTGTACACGTTGACAAATCGGCGTTGAAGAACACTTCAAGACATTTATTATGCGGAGAAACTGCAGATATACTGTGTCTTCTCGTATAAATTATAGACGCAGAGCACATATCTGCTGCTTGTCCTTGTTCTTTGACATGCGAAACAGAAGTGGAACTACCTGAAGATATTATGCACACACTAGCTTATAAAAATTTAGGTTATAGGTAAAAATGCGCACACAAGTTGTACCAACTTACTTAAAAATTGAAAAGTAACACTTGAGTCTTTGACACTGTACGTAGATTTACCTTTTAGATACACGCGTGAAATTCAGATCAGGCATTCTATATGGGCGATATAGATAGATATCTAAGCACTCACTTTTATTGCATTATGTATTCCCATAAATCTAGGACTATCTCTTACTCCCATAACAATGAACGTTACCATTTTATGCAACCACATCAACTTTAGTGAGTGCTCTGAGAACCAGGTACGATAAAAGATTAATAATGCGAAGACAGTAAACTACTACAAAGTAATGAAAAGAAGTACCAAGAGATCATAGAGCGCTCACAGATTGTCGGACTAACAGATGCTTACAAAAGCCTTCCCGGAGGGTTTTAATAAAAGTAATGTGCCATTCAACATCTATTTACTAACACACACATATAAGTATTCACTAGCAATATATAAAAAGTACGAAAACTGAAAGGTCCATACTTCAAACCCTAGTAAAGGTAGGGCCCTTGGCACTATTCTCGTACCCACTCCTATGTCCTAGCAAACACATACTATGATAAGTAAAAAATTATGTTAAGAGCGCGGTTAATGGTTAATCTTCAGACGCAGATTTGATTTTTACAGCAGTAGATCAAGTTTCAACTTTCAAAAAAACAGACAAAAATTAGATTATATTTCCAAGAGACGATACTGAGTGGAAACATAAAATAATGAAAATTCGACAAAAAAAAAATTGGTAGAGAGCTACAAATTTTTTTTTTTTTGTGAATTTTCATTATTGCGGCTCGATTGAAGGACAAATCCCCAAAAAAAAGTAGCCATGTTGACTGCCGATAGAAGTATTAACACGTTATACTCGCCTAGGAACAAACAAAAGTTTACCTAGGGACAAATGTAGCTTCATGTTCCTATAGCTGAGCAGTAGCGTGTTGGTGACTCGAACCAACCAAATTTTCTTTTATCAAAAATCGTTCAACGCGCCTACAGCAGTTTTCACTTCAAAAACACAGTTTCGCATATTTTATAATATTAATTAGAATAATTAGAATGAATAGTTAAGCAATACTTATATGCTTATCTATACTTATAATAAAACTGTAACGGGGCGAATTCTGTACATTAAATATATTTTGAAAATCGGATGATGCTTTATTATCGATACAGAGCCCAAAGCAACTTTTTTGAATTTTTTGTCTGTCTGTCTGTCAATGGCTGCATCACGTGAAAACTACTTAACGGATTTGAATGAAATTTGATATAGTGGTAAAGCTGATACTCCGGGCCAATATATAGGATACATTTTATCCTGATAAACAATAAGTTTAATCCGGGATAGGATATAAAGTTTTTTTTTTTTTGCTCCATAACTTCGTCAAATCTAAACCGAATTTGATGATTCTTTTTTTATTATAAATTGTGTACTATCAAAAATATTGTGTCCAATTTTGGTGAAGATCTACTAAACATAACTTCTCGTGGATAGTAGCAAGTCACTCTAAACTTTTTCCACGTGGACGAAGTCGCGGGAATCAGCTACTTTCATAATAAAATTATATTTTTCTCATCTTGCGTAACGTAGAGTTCAATATGTTTATATTGAACTCTAAATTGACGTTACATAAGATGAGAAGACTAATTGAATCGCCATTGGTAAACATCACCAAGGTTTAACTTCTTCACAACACGAAATGCCTTAAAATAGTGTCAGTAAACATAAAATCTTCATAAAATAGACTTAGATAAAGTATAATATTAGATTTAGGTGCGTATTTTTATTGCGAACGTTAATATTTTATATCTGCTTTATCGTTTAATAAAACTCTATGATAGATAAAACCTGTATTATGTATTCTACTTATGGATAATGAAAGGGCGATATAACATATACCTACCTACTAAATAGAGATTGCTAGATAAGAGGAGGAAAATTCTATTTATATTATAAATGCGAAAGTTTGGATGTATGGATGGATGGTTGGACGGATGTTTGTAATTCAATTTCGCCACAACGACAAACCGATTTGGCTACAATGTGACATAGAGATAGTCTGGAATAACATATGCGCTACTTGTTATTCCCGAAAATAAGAAAGTTCCTGCGGGAATTAAAACACCTTACTTTATCCACGCGAACGAAGGCACGGGCATCAACTAGTCTTCTATATTTTTATGTGGAAAAACAAAGGTTGCCCGCGGTATTTAAAAAAAACCTCCACGCGGAAGTACCTAGTTGTTAATAAGTATTTTTCAGTACCTAGGTAATTCCTCATGCCATCACTTGCTTTTTTTTATTACGAGATAGGCTTGCGCTTTTTTTTGCGATTGTACACTGCCATATCCATTCCAAGTTAGCCCGCTACCATCTTAGACTGCATCGTCGCTTACTATCAGGTGAAAACTCAGACAAGGACTATCTTATCATTGAATAAAAAAGTAAAATAAAAAAAAAACGAAGCGGTTAGTGGATTTGTACCCCCCGCTGGAAATGCAACCTAACGGATTGTAAAATACACGTATTTTAACCTTATTGATCTTACATGTGGGTCTATTTCAGTTCATTAGCAACGCATAAAGGAAAGGGTACAAGGGGACGAGTAATGATGTCCCATGGGACATGTCGTCGATCTCGCAGTGAGCGCTGATTTAAAAAAAAGCAAAATAGTAAGGGACATAATTTTTACCAATATTTGACCTGTCTGGCACAGCCTGAAAGGAAATAGAATAAGGTCGCCTGTTCGTAAAAAAATGAAAGGAGGTGGGTTGATAAGGCAACAAAATCCGCCCCTCATACACTCGAAAAAAAAAGTTCCAGATTTCGACAAATTGTAAATGTATTTATATACTTGAAGATATAAACTTTATTTTAATATAATGTTTAGGTGATGAAAAAAATAGTAAGTTACAGAAAATATTACCCAAAAAGAGAGTGTTTCTTTTACTTTTCTTACATTTTCATACATTTTAGTCGTTTTTTAAGCTTTGATTTAGTATTTTAGAATGAGGCGCTCCATGAACCATGGTAAACGTAACTGATAATGATGCTCCTTTTTATAAGCTTTTATATGAGTATTAATTTATTTTGGTTCAAGGAGCGCCTCATTCTAAAATATTAAATCAAAGCTTAAAAAACGACTAAAATGTATGAAAATGTAAGAAAAGTAAAAGAAACACTCTCTTTTTGGGTAATATTTTCTGTAACTTACTATTTTTTTTATCACCTAAACTTTATATTAAAATAAAGTTTATATCTTCAAGTATATAAATACATTTACAATTTGTCGGAATCTGGAACTTTTTTTTTCGAGTGTATGAGGGGCGGATTTTGGGCCTTATCAACCCACCTCCTTTTATGTCCAATTTCCGGCTATTCGATTAGGAAAATGGTTTTTCTAAATTATTTCCCCTTAGTTTATATAGTACAATCAAGTGAAGTTACTTTACACATAATGGTTCAGTACAACTTTGTTTTCCATTTTCAGGTAAGCGCAGTGACTTTCCAGCTTATTTCACTAAGTATCGGGTAAGATTGTGTGTATATTTTCACGTTAAGTGCTTCAAGCTGCCTTTTTCTAAGTTAAACTTAAAGTATGACTATGTTTCATAATTTATAATATCTATTATTTAGGTATCGTATATTGTGATTCTGCTCGCAATAACATCTACCGGTATACGGATAAACCCAATTGGGTTTTTGGTACACCGTTATTGTATATTATAAAAATATATTATTAAAATGTGCATTTGTTTTAAATAAATATTTAGCTTATATTTTTGATATTTAGGAGTTCGTTTTAATTTTGATATTTGTTATTATTACAATAAAATAATAACTAAATTCTAAATAATAAAAGTTAGTAACTGGTAATAAAGTACTTAATATAAAAATATTGAATAATAAACTTAGGCTCTTTCCGCATTGAGTCGTTCGGATTCGAATCAGATCTTTCCGCCATTGCGGAAAGATCTGATTCGAATCCGAACGACTCAAAGCCAGGTAAAGCGGAACAAAAGTTTAAAGCTAAGGCAGCTTTCAAAGAATGTAATCTAGTCTATTTTTTGTAACAATAAAAAGCTATTTCAGTTGACTGAGCAGATTTTTCATGGAAATGTTGATAATAGAGGTCGGCGTGTTGTAAAGTCGTTGTGTAATACGGAAGGGTAGATCACAAGCAGTTTATTTCCTACTCATATCACTGGGATTTATTTTCAAAAGCAGTTAATAATATCGAACATGATAAATAAATAAATATAACCTCGTGTGAAACGCGAAATATGCTAGTGTGTAGGAGTGTGGTAAGCGCCAAATACATCATGTATTCTAATAACTCGCAAGGTATTATTTTTTTTAATGGCTGGTCCGCCTCTTGTAAAAATTTTGGCTCTGTAATATGCAACATATTCAAAATAAATGCAAATTGGTTAAAAATTAGATCCAACTTTGCGTTTTTTTTTTTTCGACATTATTTATTTGATGAAGATTTCATGCTCTCTTGAATTAGATTCTATTATAGAGATTGTTTGTTTGTAGGTTTTATTGCATCTTTTTAATGGCGTACAATAAAGTGTAGGTACTTAATATTTTCAGTTTCCATTTAATTTCTCTTCATTTTATTGGCTGTTTCAAAATGTCTGTGCTCAATTTTCATACCTACTCAATAGAATAGATTAGAATAAAATAGAATAGAACAGAATAATCTTTTATTCAAATAAACTTTTACAAAGAACTTTCGAATTGTCAAGTGACAAGTCTACTACTGGTTCGGTTAAGGTATTTACTCAGGAATTACATTAAAATTACATTACATTAACATAACATAACACGTAACCTTGAAAACGTAACGTGTAACTGAAACGGTGAACGTGTAATGTTCCGGATCTTTGGTCTAACGAAGATTTATATTGTACGAAGGTCGAACATCCAAATTGCTCGTAATAGGGTGATTGGACGGAATGGGGAACTATTGTGTTCCCAATGGTTCCTGGTTATTTATTAAAGTCATCGAGTTTTTATGACTGAGTGATCGTTCTCGCGGGCTTACGGCGTTTTTGTAGGGATCTGAGATCAAAATATTAGGCTATAAAATATTATAACCACAGAATTATAACGCTTTTAGCGCAATGGGTAGGTTAGTTCTTGTATTTCACGAGGGCGCGTGGCTCATGGTTGTGTGTGTGTCGTATCTGTATAAGTGTGAGCGAGAGCTTGTTCGCGCCTGACCGCTCCCACCTAGGCTCCTGACAGACACTCACACTTACCTACCTAATGTGCATTACACGACGTAACGCCCTCGTGAATTGTAAGAACTATACCTACTGGCAATTGTTGAAAACGCAATAGGTACATCTCTTCAATCATAAAATATGAAAAAGCAAAGTTATGAATGCAAAATATCATGGCAAATCTGCATACATATCTTGGCCAAATGGGCCCTCTGCCAAACTTCATAATCGCCTATATCGCATTAGTATTTGAATTTTCATATTTCTTGGCACATAATTCATTGAAAATAGAATTTTATTTTATGAAAAGGTCTGATGACATTTTTTATATCCAAAAAAATAATATCTGGTATACATATAGTTCTACGTTTATCTCACGAAGTTACCGGCGCTTTACTTGTGGTTACGTCGTGTACAAGTACATGCACATTGCGTAAGTGTGCGTGCCTGTCAGGAGCCTAGGTGGGACCGGTCAGGCGCGAGCAAGCTCTCGCTCATACTTATACAGTTACGACACACACACAACAATGAGCCACATGCCCTCGTGAATTGAAAGAACTATACGAATTAGTTTTAAAAAATTAAAAAAAATTAAAGTTATTATTAATTTCATATATGCGAACTTGGGGCTCTTATGACAAGGCAAGACTCTACCGCCGCAATAGATTCTGCTCAAAAGAGCTTATCCCATTAAGTAGAAAATCATTTTTACTCATTACATTTTTACTACTTACTATCTCACTTTTCATGCCGGTTCGGTTTACGATTGTAGCCAAGAACTTCTTTAAAATATTCATGAATAAGAAGATGGTTTCCGGTATTGACCAACCGATTAATTTCATTGTTATTGTAATCAGAAATTACATAATGTGGAGCCAAGTATCCGCACGACTGCGCCTCACAGATCATCCTTGCTTTATTGAGATATAAACATTCAGACAGAAGGCAATTTGTCAGACGATTTATCTCGAACACTGTAATGCAAAATAATTAATTGTTTATGAAACAATGGGTGTATAAAAACTGAGGACATCGTTGGAGCGTAGTCTATGTAGCGTCGAATTTTTGTTTTTCATTATTTCAACAAAAATAATTATTCATTTGAAAGGTGTACCTTAAAATTAATAAATAATTAATTGTTCACCATCATCATCATTTCAGCCTGCGGACGTCCACTGCTGATTATAGGCCTTTCCCAAACAGCGCCACCACACCCGGTCCTCAGCACTTCTCATCCAGCCACTTCCCGCCCCTCTCTTTATGTCGTCCATCTTGCTGTTAATTGTTATTTTCACTCAATTCAAATGAGAACTCAATAGAAAACTATGCAAGAAATCTAGATGTAGGTGGAGAAATCTAGGTTAATTTGTGCTACTCTTGCTTTTTTTAGGTACACGGCATATTCTCTATCTCTACCAGCTCTACCAACCAAAACCTATCAGAATCATTTTAACCTGTAATGTTGCAATGTAAACACTTGACATATTTCTATCTGATAAGGCATTGAGTGTTTAACTTGGATCGAATGATATCGATCGTAATTCGTCATAGGTATATATAAGGTATCGGCATTTATCCGTAGAATCCAGGATGACAAAACCTTTTTAGATAACACTTATTTAATTACCTTCATAGTTTTTGCATGTTCCGAACTAGTAATTGAAGATTAAACCAATAACTTTGAAAAATTACAAAGTACTATTAAAGAAACTCAAAGAAGAGACATTAATTCCCTTTTACTTTTTCTAACATTTTCAGACAAGAGGCAAAGGTCTATTATGCTTATGCCTAAGTTTTCAACTGTTTAGTGTGCAGTTTCTATAACTCACTAATAGCAAAGTATGTTATATGTATAATACAGTATGTGTAAAGTATAGCCAGTAGGTAGGTACATGGCAGGTACATGAACAATAAGAACATAGTCTTTTCTCATACCTTTTGATTCGAAAAGTCACGCCTCGTGACTTCTTGGTTATACAATTTACTCAATAATGTCAGCCAATGTTTAATTCAATGTCATTGAGTGGGCGAGGTGGAACATGCGGGCATACTCTGTGACGCCGGGCGCATAAACTACAACTAAGTTTTTTTGTAACTATTCTAAACTGGTTAATTTCTGAGATTTTCCGATCATTTATTGCGTCTTATCATTTAAGCATCAAATGGACGCTTTTCAAGCTAATAATTTTCGATTAATTTAATTTGAATAAGTATGAGCTAGGTTTTGTAAAATATCAGTTAGGTACCTTACCTAACTTATATTTTGCCTGCGACTTTGCGGACACGCGACGCGAAAAAATTCCCGCGGGAGCTCTTTATTTTTCAGCATAAATAGTAACCTATGCCACTCTCTAGGTCCTCGATTATGCTTCTTAAAAAATTGAATCGATCATTTGCTCTCTTGCTGCGTAACTACTAACCAACCAACAAATAAATTCACATTCATCTCGCATTACATTACACTTTGAGGCTGTCCGTGCTTACAAAATAAGCAGTACTTATGTGATGATCTTTTTATCGAGGTATACTTAATTTGAGTTAAATTATAATCCTCTTTACATTTACTACCTACGTTATTATTTGGGCTGTTCATGCATAACATGGCGTCATAACTTAAGTGTCCCTTCACATAATTAAAAGCAATTTCTTTTACCGGTGTATTCACCGAAAGTGAAAGCGTTCACTTTCACGGTTTTTTTTAACACATTTGCATGCAAGTGCTAAGTAATTAACATACGCAAAATAAGTATCAATATTTTCTATTAGTTGTGTAAAACTAAAATAAGATAGGTATGCCCACAAGTATATTTTTATTACTTAAATGACGTTACGTCTTCATTTCTCATATAGGGTCTGGAATGCTCTTACGAAATCTTTTTTTCCCGATACTTACAATCTGAATATATTGAAAACATAAGTGATTAGACATCTTCTAGACAAAAGCACACATCTTGGGCCACATCATCATTGTCTGGTATGATAGTGGTCAAGCGTGTGTCTAATGTGTAAAAAATATTGGTTATTCTTTGCAAATGTCCATTGTTGAGTCAAAATTTCCTTATTATGCTCCAGTGTTGGAGCAAAATGATTGTCGAGGGTGCTTTGAAGTTTTTGTGGCGCTACGTGTTGGTGTTGTGTTGTTCCTGTGTTTTTTCTATTCTAGAGAAACGACTTTTTCTTTTAGTAGTATAAAAAATACAAAAAATACTCATCGATATTATTAAAGATGAACTTGTTCACTTCAACTTTCTCTATTGCTTTAGACCTTTTTATTAGTATAAGATTCCCCAGGATTATGAAAACATAATCCTGAGTCTTTCAAATAGAACTAATGTAATAAATAAAATTATTTTATATCTTATCATCGAATAAAAAAAACATCAAGTAATATATCTACCTGAAAATTAAAAGTTCGTTTTTCTTAAACGCTGAATACTTAGGATACTAGCGAGGATCAAAAGAAAATGTAGTGGAAAAACAGGTCTGCCGTAGCGGGCCGCTTGCTGTGCGCCCGCGCATGTCAATGTGATGTAACCGCTGCTCGCGCAAGGTCGTTCTCTGTCGCACTGCAACCGGTTCTCCGACGTACATTCGACGTGAAATGTTGTTGATTAACGTATCAATTTTTTTTCTTCTTTTTGAAATTAAAATATCAAAAAGAAAAAAAAAACTGCTACTCCCCAGTATTCTTTATTATTTGCTTATTAAGTAAACAAAAAATACTTATCAATTAATTATGAATCACACTAATATTATAAAGGCGAAAGTTTTGATGTGTGTGTCGAAAATTTGTATGTGTGTGTGTATGTTTCTTAAATCCTTCACGCCACAAAGTATGAATCGATTTGGCTGAAATTTGGAATAGAAATAGCTCATACTCAGGTTTAAAATATAGGCTACATTTGATCCCGAAAATTAAAGGGTTCCTGCGGGAATTAAAACAACTTAATCCACACGGACGAAGCGGGCATCGTCTAGTTCTGAATAATATTATAAAATGTGAAAGCGTATGTGTTTGTTGGTTTGTCGTTCAATCACGCAGCAATGGGACAAAGGATCAATTTGGATTAGAAAGCAAAGCGTGTCATATTTTATTTTATTTATTTATTTATTAGTAATCAACAGCGTTTATACAACGAATATTATGTAGTTATTTTTAATTGCAAAATAAGGCCAAAAAAGATCACATAATTTTAAAATAGAAAGCTAAACTTCTTGTTTAACAGAGAAGAAGTACAAGCAATTATACTATAGAAACAATGATATTCACAACATACGCATGTGTGTGTGTCTGTGTGTGTGTGTGATATTAAAATCACACATAACTCTGAAAAGTCAGAGAGCCTGCGATCGAACTCTAGACCTCCCTTAAATATTAGGCTGTCACCGAATCTCTAATTTATTATGATTATAATATTCTATTTACATATTATTACTAGCGTTTCTGTATTTGATAGTACTTCCAAGTTCCATAATATTTTGCGTAGTTCCTTTTCATTTATATCGCTGACATTTCATATCGTATATATAAAAAATAAAAAGCACCGGTTTTTTAATTCATATCTGTTTTGGTTCTTTATAAGGAGTTCTTATTTTACTTCGGTTCGTTGTACGGGGTATACCTACCTAATTACCTATCTTAATTTGAGTGAAATATAAACCTTCATTAAATTACCTTAATAATTGAGATTATAGATATCTTTTTAATTGCCGACTAGTTTTGACCCACGGATTCGCTTCCATCGAAGTGGTGATTGGTTCCTATACGAAATTGCCAAATAAATTCTTCAGCTGTTGCTTTTTTTATTCGATGACAAGATAGCCCTCCACTGCGATCTCTTTTGATGCTAAGTGACGATGCAGTCTAAGCTGGTAGCGGGCTAACTTGAAAGTGGTATGGTAGTGTAAATTCAACCCATACCCCTAATCAGTTTCTACACTGCATCGTGCCGGAACGCTAAATCGCTTGGCTGCACGTCTTTGACGGTAGGGTGGTAAAACTAGTCACGGCCAAAGCCTCCCACCAGAACCTAATTGTTTTGGGTTTTCCCTATTTTTTTTTTAAACAAAATTATAAGGGCGCACAAAGCCAAATACCTCGACCGACCTTTCAGTTCTCAGTCACCTTTGATCATAACATGGATTTTGGGCTATTGGTTATTTGTTACGAAGTTAGCTGTGTTTTACTCGATGGTCAATAAATTGTTAACATAAAAAAGGAAAATAGACCAAGACAGGCTTATACAGGCGAAACCTTACATTTACGTCGCGTTCTGAATACTTAACGAGGATTGAGACCGCCTCCACTGGCCATATTAACTGTTTAACACCTACCTCACATGCCGCGTCATGAAGTCTTAGTAACATTCTTCATTACCTTGTGTACCTTTTTATTAGTTTGATCTAGATACTCTATTGTTATCTTTCAAAGGGTGCCAACGGTACCATATTACTATCGGTCCGTCCGTCCGTCCGTCCGTCCGTTCGTCTGTCTGTCAGCGGTTAGTATCTCATGAACCGTAATAGGTAGACATCTAAAATTTTCACAGATGTATAGATTATGTACTTATTTCTATTGCGGCTATAACAAAAAATTATAATTAGTGTTTATTAATCAGTGTTAATCTTGTAAGATGATACGGAAGCCTTCTTGTGCGCGTCCAACTTTTACTTGGTCGGTTTTTATTAAAAGTCTTTACACTCAAGGTTCTGAGTCCAAACAAAAACACAAGTGAATTACAAATTTTTTTAATTAATTTTTTATTTAAATAACAATAACTTAATAATATTATCTCTATTTACATTTTATGTTATAAATATATTGGATCTATACAGATATAAAATAATCGTTAAGTTCGTCTCCATCCGGTAAATAATTTTCGACTACTTTTATATTTTTCCATGTTAAATCATAAGTGAATTTTGGTGGCGCTACTGTGCTTTGAGCATAGGAAAAACTCTCTTCAGGATCGTCTGTCGTATAGTCTTCATCGTTCATTCCAAGTTCATTCTCTCTATCTTCTGAAGGTAATAATTTATTACCGCAATCTTCTGGACGTGACGTAACTATTTTATCTTTATCTCCATTTAATAATGTACTTTCACACTTTTTAACATTTGTTGTATTTGTATTACACGAATCTACATTAACAGATTGTTTTCTCGGTTCCAACGGCGTATTTAAATATCTATCGATCTTTGTTGTTATTTCCGATCCTTTATTAAATCCACGACTGCTCACACGTTTTCTTTCAGTCACAGTGTGATTCAATTTCTTATCGATACAAAACAAATTTTTGTTCGTTTGAGCATCGGTTGAGTAATGATTAAAATCATTCCAATAGTTAGGTTTCCATAACTCACTAGCACACAGCGGATATTCAACATCCGGAAAGTTACCAAAGTCGCGATAATTCGGTGCAGATGAAAATTCAGGTAAAATATCAGTTACACTATGATTTTTTTTTGTGTTCGAATTTATACTCTTTTTAACATTTTTTTTAGTACGTTTTGAACATTCATTTTGTGACTTGTAAGCCAGATCCTGGATATTCAGAGAGGTTTTACTATTTAGAGTGTCTTTGTTGAGCTCGCGATATTGATAATTTGGTGGACATTTTGATACCTCAGAGTATTCAATTTCAGGAAAATTGAAATGTTTACGGATTAAACCGCCATATTTTTCAGTATTACCTCTAGAATTCTCTAAATTACGCGGTGACTGTGAAGAATTATCTTTCAAGGGGTGTTTTCGTACGCAACTGTTACTTTTTGCCCTTGGGAAATTTGTATATTTTCGCGGCATTTCTAAGCAGTTTACATTTATCTGTAAATAATTGAGAACGATAGAATATTAGAATTTAATGGTTGCATACATATAAAAATTACCAGAATTTTTTAACATACCTGTGAAATTACAAGCACTATGAAAGTTAGTGTTACTTTATTTTGAAGGTCCATAGTGTAATAAGTATTATTTAATTTATCTTTCTTATTTTATATTACGTATCTACTATCAATCAACATTCGTAAAAAACGTGATATTGTTTCAATTGTTATGAGTAAATAGGCTTATCATTCAAATCTGAGAAAGTTGTTTTCGTAACATATAATTATCATGTAATATGGTTAAATTCATACATTAAGAAAATTTCTATATGTACCAGGAATTTTATTTGTTATTTGAGAAAGTATTGGTACGATTATAACTATATATATACTATATATAATGAACGGATTATATATACTATATATAATCCGTTTGTTCTTCTGTAGATTCGTTAAAGCTCACTAGTTCTGCACAATCATTGTTATTATTTAATTTCGGAGACTCGTCATTTTGTAATAGATGATTAAGCGAAATTATCAACTCCAAAAAAAAATCATTTTCTTCCCTCAGGTCTGCATCTTTATTATTTAGTTGATTTTCTATTTCTGTTGTAATTGTATCATTTATATTTATGTAATTTAAAATTTTATAAAAGTCTATAGGCATTAAGGATGTTTTGTTGATTAATGTGTCAATTGAATATGCAAACTCTGTATATTCTAGTTCAAAAGATTCTGTTTTCGGTTGAACATTCATTTCTGTAGAAATATTTTCTATGGTGTTCAAGTAATCATACAATTTTGAAGAGAATAAATTTTGAAAATCAGTCTCGTTAATTTTATCATATTTGATTAGGTTTTGTGAATTAGGTTCTTGTTCCAAACATGAATTGTTTACTATATTGAACTCGTCTAAAGATTTCTTTAGAGTTTTGTAAGAAATACTTTTTGATAACTCACTATCATTTTTTAAACTTTTAAATATCAAATCGTCAATCACAATATTTTCTTCCAGAGGTATAGTAGAAAAGTTTTGGGTATCTTTTATATTTAAAATTAGTGTATCATTTGTTGGCACATCTTGCATATCAGTTTCTTCAAAAGTTATGCAGGAATTATTTTCATTATCATATTTTAAATCATTGGTATCCTCTGTCAACAACAACGTGAAATTTTGTTCCTTAATATTTACGCATTTATTTTCATTTTTCGTGTCAGCAGAATTGATAAAATTATTAACAAGAGTCTTTGGTTTTGCCATTACGAATAAAACATTTTCTTCAAAATTTTTGGATAACTTTTTTACAGTATTATTAGAGGGACTACTGGCCCTAAATGATTTATATATGTTTTTCACATCATCGGCAAATGGTCCTAAGACATCGTCTGTGTGTGATTTATAATAAAAAGGTTGACTGACTTCTAAATAACTAGTAGGATATATAACCTCAGGAAAGAAGTTGTAAGAAACATCTTTGTCTTTATCAATCATAGCTGCTTCATTTTTAATTCTTATTAAATTTGTAAAGCAGAAAAGAATCTGGAAGAAAATAGTAAAACTTAGGGCAATTAAATTGAAGTATGTTGTGATTTTTTGTAGAAAATGATACAAACACGCTGATTTCAAACAGTTGTTTCACTTCTGACGGCTAAATTTTTTTTGATTGTTTAAGAAATTTAGGATAATTCCAATTTGATGAGTTATGAATCTCATCATCTTGTAAATCAGCAAAAAAAAGGTCTAAATCGTTATTTTTCTGAGAGAAAACTTTTTTAATATAATTTCCAAATATTTCGATTTATGTACTCTCAAAATACACTTTAATACAATTATTAAGATGTTATTTTTTATTTGACTACATACCCTTAATGTAAAGAAGAGCAACAGTCCTTTTAAGTTCATAATTTCTTTATTATTTGTTCATAGTTAAATTTTTAATAAGAAGTTAATATATTTTGTGATAAACTTTCGTTATATTTAATATACTGAATGAGTGAATGACAACTGTCTTATATATGTATATATGTTTAGATTATTACAAAACAATTTCCGCATATTTTAAGAAATAGTTATCTAGGCTATCTGCAATACTATGACATAAAATTGTATTTATAATGTAAAATTGTATTTTTAATACAATGAAATCACATTTAATAATACTTTTATCGTTTTATTTTGTTTGTCATATTATAATGTTTTCGTTACAAAAGTTACTTATTCTAAAATATACGCTGAGTACCCAACTTTGTTGTTATTTTATTAAATTATATTATCGGTAACCTTACTTTAGCTGGGTGATGTGCAGGTGTCAGATACTGATCAGGCGATTGGAGTTGATTTTACTTTAAGGTCAAACTTAGCTCCCCAAAAAAAGCAAAGTGGGTTCCATAAATTAGTAGGTATTCGTATTTCGTACCTCCTAAAGAGAGTCATAAAAACAGAGTTTTGTTTAACGCAAAAAGAACTCTTTTGGTGGCACATATGACCTATGTGTTAGAATTGAGAATATCTGTTCTGAACACCAATACTGCTAAAATTTTGATATGCGTATTGTGTATCTTATATAACTTTCTTTGTTAGACAATAATATGTGATGCATTTTTGTTGCAGGAAATTACTGAAATACATTTTATGTCTACGGAGAATTTTATTGGTCACCACCTACCGGATGCCCACTAATGCAACGTAACGATCTGGTTTTCGCCTGATTTGTTTTACTAGTCGTTATGATAACATTTTTTACAATCATTATACAGCATTTACATTCAGTAATATATATTTCATCCATTCCTTTAGCATTGTCCGCATCCACCGCAAACTGCGTATCCGCTACATCCGTTGTAACCTCCATATCCAAATCCATTATTATACACGTTATAACATCCATCATTACAGTCATTATAATTGATAAAGCCTAAATTGAATCCGTTATTATATCCGTTGTTATTTCCATTGTTCAATGCATTAATATATTCATTATAGAATCCCATGTTATAACCATTGCTTAATCCATTATAACATCCATTTTTATATCCATTATTACATCCATTGTTACATAAATTGTTAAACCCATTGTTACATCCATTGTTGCATCCACCATTACATCCATTATTACATCCATTGTTGCATCCACCATAACATCCATTATTACATCCATTATTACACCCATTGTTGCATCCACCATTACATCCATTATTACATCCGTTGTTACATCCGTCATTATATCCGTAATTAGCGTACGGAATAGGCATTAAAGGAAGACTGTATCCTCCTAGGCCTCCGAAGTCAAAATCGCACATAGCCAAAATGAGAATCGGTAGAAGACGTTTTAGGTCGTCATCACCATTGTTACAATTATAGATGATAGGATAGTTTGAGGACCCGCAGTTTTGGCATTCTACGATGCACTGCAAGAATAAGAATAAAAATAAGTTAAAAGTTAACAAGTAATCTTTATGAATATGAACAAAATAAGGAACGTATAGGATGAGTAGGGCATCAGTCTTTAAGAAACACGTGTAGGCAATTTATTGGATAAATTAGGATAGTGGAAATATGAAAAAAAAAATGTAGTGATCTTTAAAAATATTTGAATGGCGGTACATTAGTACATTGGGTAAAGGGAATAGAGGATCAAAATAAATAAAATGTTTCTCTCACCTTTAGGGCTATAAATAAAACAGCGAAAAAAATCACCTTTCCTGAGGCCATAGTAAAGGTCTAGTCATCATTTAATTCGACACATTTTCTTTTATATAGCGGAAATAATATATGGGCCTATCTTGACAAATATATTTCGTAATTAGGTAAATGTTTTAACTAAGGCACGTAATAACCTTGGGAAGGTACACGTGGGTGAAACAAAATTAATAGGTCAGTGAACATTAATATGGGGAAAGATCACGAAACAACAATATATATCTGTAGTATGTTAGTAGTTATGGGCCCATTAAACGTCATTCCTGATAGGGCTTTCGTACATATCATATCTAGCGATGGTATATTGCAAATAATACAGTACAACATCGGCAGATATAATCTTAAGCTGAAAGAGCTGAGTCGAACTTATTCTCAGACAGAGTCATACTCGGAGCAATAATATTCTTTGTACGAAATGAGATAATATTTTAAAAACAATTATGAAAAAGTGGTTAATCGCCGAATACAACCCCAGCTGAATTTAATTCGGCGGTGTCTATCTTCTTTTTTTGAGGTTTGAGATATTTTCTTCTAGTTCAAAATCCCGCAGTACTAGAATACTTAAGTTTTGAAAGTTGATGAAAGTTTATAGTTTAAAGCGGCAGAGTTATATTTGGTCGTAAAATTCTCTTCCTCGAAATTAGATTTACACAACTGGCCCGTGTGTCCCAGCCCAGAACTACAAATGCCCGACTATGATTTTGAGTTCAAGATGAGTACTAAGCCATACCGTATATTAGATTCTGTATATGGTGGTGCTTTTTTGAATACAATAATTGCTTATAATATATTGTATAGCTAAACGCTGACTTTGACTGTATCTATAATATAATATGGTTGATAAATACAGGAGATTTATCGAAGATTCACTCACTCACCTTCAGTGAAACAGTTTTCGGCCTACTTCTACATGATATAAACGTAAAAATTCTTTTTACAAAATCAAAAAACGTTAATCCACGCGAACCAAGTCGCGGGCATCAAGTAGTAAATTACATGTAAGCAAAGAAATAAGCTATACGTATCGTTATAGTGATAGATGTTTCATTTGTACCTTAAACGTGCCAATGAATTTGAATTCAGTTTGTATTAGACATTATATCTATGAATTTTGTATATGCAAAGTGTATTTTTGTATAATGCATATGAATTAACACTAATATGAATTAACACTAGTAGTGTAAAAAATTGCTAAACCCAAATACCTATTTGAAAGAAAGTTCGCGAGGTGGTATTAAAGTTAATTATCAACTTTCTGATGTAAAAAAATGAAACGTGATATCAACATTATGCAGAATATGATGGAAAGGACATACTTTAATTAAATTAATACTTAAACAATTCTGCTAACATGTATAAGAGCGAAAGTGTGTTTGTTTGTTGGTTGGTCCTTAAATCACGCAGACGGAGCAACGGTTCTACTTGATATTGAAAGTGGCTTGAAGTACTTTTTATTCCATTAAAACAAAAGGTTTCCTTAGGATTATTATAAACCTATCTCCACGCGGGCGAACGCGGGCAATAACTAGTAGGAGCCTACTTAAAAAAATTATTGAGGATTTAATTAAATAAAATGAAATTATTTTTTATAATTTTCTTTATTTTTGTTTCACATTACATTTCATGATTAAAACTATAGTAATATTACTTCACAAACAAACAATATATTTAACTTGTTTTGTCAATCTCTGCAATCTCTGCAATTCTTGTGCTTAATACATTTATTGCAACCGCAATCTGAATTGGAGCAACCACAACCAGAATTACGACCGCATTTCATCTTCGAACGTCGTTTCTTACAGTCACCACAGTTATTGTCACAATTGCAGCCACAGCCACAAGAGCAACCGCATCCATTACTTTTGCAACCACAACCCGAATAACCATAATCTGATCCGCAACCGCAGTTATTACCACCGTCACTGATGGGTACTGGTATAGGATAAGGTATGTAAACAGGTTCATTGTTAGGCTTATTGCTTATAGAGGCAACGAGGCTTAATACATCACATAAATCATCATCGTCATTGTCGTTTCCATTAATCACAACCACTATAGGTTGCTGACAGTCGTTTGGATATGCACTGTACGCGGATTGTTGGTAATAGTCATAATGACTCGATTGAGGATATGTGCTGATGTATATTGTTGGTGCGGCGCTATAGTCGTATGTAGATTGGCCATAGGGGTAGTTATATGATTGCGCATAGGACTCCCAGGAAGATCCACTGCCGTAACCATTCCAGCATTGGTTTTGCACCGATTGAAACTAAAATATTAATATTAATAAAACTATGGTAAATACTTCACATACATAGATATACTGATAAACACATTACCCTCCTTTGCGCCGCGCAGTCGGATAAAAATGGTCTAATATCCTTGCCTAATATTTGCAGTTTGTACCGCTTATTTCTTTTCTGACATACAAGTACATAGATTTTATTTTATAAAAAAAAAAAGACGTGTGGCACTCGGGGACTGCCGCGGTAAAGCTATTGCATAGCACTTTTTATAAAAAAATGCGCCATCTAGCGGCTCACCGTAGCGGAGTCCCGTGTCAGGTTATTTTCGTTACGGAATTTCTGGATTCGGTCTCCACGCTGGCCCGCGATAGAAGCTATGCAATAGCTTAAATTTTTTTTAAAGCAATTATAATATATTTACCTTTATCCATAATAGAAAACCGAGAAATGCTGTTTGAATCGAAATCATGTTTCTTCTGCGCTTAACCTCGATATATTAAAGAGTTTAAAAAAGGGGTCCTTTTATAGGTCATTGGTTCTACTTGTATAGTGTATTTTGCAATATTACAAAATTATTTTTTTAGTGAAATTTCTCTATATATATAAATATCTAGCTGATGCCCGCGACTTCGTCTTCGTTCGTCTGGATCTGGTTTTGAAAATCTCCCGAGAACTCTTTGATTTTCCGGGATAAAAAGTAGCCTATGTCACTCGACTATAGGTTCTCGACTATACCCATGCAAAAAATCATGTCGATCCGTAGCTCTGTTGCAGTGTTATTGAAGGACAAACCAACAAAAAAACACACTTTTATAATAGTAGTAAGGATTATTTAATTAAAAAAAGTAGTAAGGTACCCTATATCATATTACAGAAAAATTTTAAATACTACCGGTCTACTTTAATATTACTAAAATAACATGAAATTATTACGATAAAGAGGACTTTATTACAAAATTTAACATAGTTTTTATTTTACTGACAATCAGAAGTTCTAATTGTTACGTAAATATCACTTGGATCTCCACAATCGCAATTGCAAGGAGGGAGTGCAGGTCCCGGAGATGGCTTATAATCCGGCTTTGATGGCATATTGTCAGGATACGAAAATGGATAAGAAAACGATGGAAGAGAGTATTGGGTATCCATTGGTACGGCTATCGGAAAAGGAATGTATCTTATTTCAGTTCCACAATTATTTATGTTATTTCCACCGTAGTTGGCGTTACTGTCGTATGCAGGACCTCCACTGTAACCATAGCCATTGACTCCACCGTAATCGTAATTACCGTTACCGTAATAACCACAACCGTTCTCACAATAACCGTTATTACCGCAATTGTTTCCACTGCAACCGTTCCCACAGTAATTGTTCCCGCCGCAATTGTTCCCACCTAAATTATTCCCACTGTAACCGTTCCCACAGCAACTGCAACCAAAATTACCTCCGCAACCACAATTGCCATTATTATAACCACAACCTCTATCTCTATTCTTGGACAATGCAAAAATAAGGAAGTACATAAGGTGGTAGAAAACGTCGTTATCATCGCGATTTATGATGATAGGTGGCATGGAAGGAGGCATAAAAGGATAGCTGCTGTAATCAGGGCAACTTGATACAGCTGGTGCTGTGGGAGTAGGTTCATTGGAAGCAATGATTGGCCTAATAATTGCAGGTACGGAGATCTGTCCAGTGGGCTGGATATACGAAGTAGCATACAGCCCCGGTGAAGATTGTGAGAAGCATTCAAATTGCTGGGCTAAAACCTCACAGCCCTGGAACATAGATGATTAGAAACATAAATTTTCAACAAGTTTTTAATAATCCAATCTTAATAAACTATTGACCAATAATTTTACCTTAACAAGCAGAAATAGCGCAGTCAAAAATATCGGGGGCTTCATATTGGTATAGTTGAGTAAAGGAATGATATCCCTTACTCTACACTTCTTTTATACGCAGTGAATTTCAAAAGATATATAGGTTACTCGGTAGGTATGCCATGATGTAATGTCGTCTTTTCGAGGCATAAGCACGTTTAAGAAGTAAGAATACACGGAAAAATAAAAATGACCATTATTTTGTGTACAATTATTTATTGGTTAATTATAACAATAAACATATATATCAGAAGCAATTGCACAATGGTTATTTTATTAACAATAAAAAAAAACAAACAAAGTTTATCCTCCATTTCAACTGGTAATTGAACCAAAAAACCTGCCTAAAAGGTATGTTCTGGTTCTGAATAGCAAATATTTTCAAATATACTTTAATATAACTACGATGTCTTTCGAAATGTGTCATACAACATTTCGAAACATGTTTAGATAGTTTTAAACATTTTATAGTAATTTAGAATTACGAGTACCTAGTAGAAAATCAAGTAACACAATAAAAAGAATTCTCAGTTTTGAGGATTTATTACAGCTTCAATAAAAAGTAACACAATAAGCATAAAGTTTTCGCAAATTATATGGCAAATCCAAGTTTAAATATTAAAGCTACGATTTACATTTAGCTGATTTTTTGTAAGCATGTATGATTATCTTAACGATTATGTAAAAATTTTCATTGGAATATAGAGATTTGACAGTTTTTATTTTTTCATGTAAATAATGGCCTTAAGATTATTCTACCTGTTCGTAAACTTTTACCATCTCTTTACCACAAAGATCTGCCTTATGTGCCTTACCAAAAGGTTGCGATTTTTGGAGCTACATCTATCATATATATCATAAATATATATCATATATAGAAACCTTCACTATTTATTAGAACTTAACAACAATTATACGTAGCACAGTTAATGGGTATTGGGATGGGGTATGGGACAAGGAAAGGATTTCCCCCTGAATTGCCGCATCCGCAACCGCAGCAGCCACAACTGTTCCCTCCGCCAAAGCCACCATCAGATAAGAGAAGCAGCAATATCGGCAAAATGTATTTCAAACTGTCGTTGTCCTTATTGCTTACGTAGACAGGGTAATTTGCCCCGTTCCCTGAGCCGATGTAACTTGGGCATTGGATTTGGGCTGACATTATCTGTAAAATATTAGTCTTTTTACATGGATTGACAAAATAGGTACCTTCAATTGGTTGATAAGAAACAGGATAGTTATTGCACCGCGTGTGCTTAACATGGAGTGTGGAAATCCCTACAAATGCCCTGCTAGGCGACCAAGATAAAGTACCTAGTAATGAGAAACCGCCATTTTGTATTTCTGTCTTGTTCGGTGTTATACTACGTGAGCAAGGCAGGAATAAAAAATGGCGTCTAAGTACTAGGATAGCCCTATTGAAATAACAACGATGCGGACGTTAATTTCGGATAATTACATACAGATGTCTATATTAATCTCAAACATATTATTATCAGACCTTAGCATTAAGCTGAAATAATTTTCACAGTCAGATAGAAAATTATAAAAGAAGTGACAAATAAATAAAGAGTTCGACTATTTAACTAAAAATAAGCGTCGCATCAGCTTAGTAACATAAACTATCGCGAGATATTGACTAAAACATTACATGCGGAGAATCTAATAAGAATGGAACTTAAATAAAATAAATAAAACAAAAAATGCTCTTACATTAAAACATCCCAGGAGGAGAAGAAAGCTGAACCACCACAGGTTCAACATTGTAACCCATTTGAACAAAACCTGATGTCCAAGTTTCTTATTTATATATCTTTTATATTCATTGCATATCTGATTTTGAAACTAAAATTTCTAAACCCTTTTATCGTGTTCTACATGAAATTAAAATACTCGCAGATTGATACCAATATTTTTCTGTTGCAACACTTAATTGTAGTTTTCTGGTTTTGATTACGAAATAAGTTGCATTTTGTAAAAGTTTGCAGACATAAGAAGATAAGAAAAACGTGCAAATATACAATATAATACTTTGACTTTGCTCAAACTTTACCTTCACTGATGAGCGATTTTGTATCATGTTCAAATTTATCTCGATTTAACTCATAAAATTAAATGGGCTCTATAGATCTAATTCTAAGCTAAAATATAATAAAACTAGTAGGGCGCGTGGGTGCGCGGCTCGCTAAAGCGAACCGCGGTTTTTCTGTTCACCAAGCAGATCTTCGGTTCTTGATCATCTTTTTCCAAAAACCACTATTCTATCTTGTATACTCTCTAAGATAGACACCAACGAAAATTGTATGGCCGCCATCTTGAATCCGCCATTTTGGAGTTTTTTTCAGCTCATTGCCAATTGGATGAGGTTTCGAGTGATTTTTGTTTGGGCACCCTCAACCTATCTTCGATACCCTGACCGTGCTCCTCACCCATCTCCGAAATCCTCAATCATCAGCTCCCTCCATATTTTTCATCCAAATGAATTTTTGTCCTCTATACGAAACCATCAGCGGAAAGGAACGTATCAAAGTCTTGCATATATTTTGTATGAAAAAAAAAAATCCGCCATCTTTAATTTTTGTCTATTCATCACGTAGACCAATGGGTCCTGATCATCTTTATCAAAGAAACCACTCCTCCATCTTTTATAGTCTCCGATATAGACACCGACGAAATTTGTATGGCAGCCATCTTGAATCCGCCATTTTGAAGTTTTTCTCAGCTCCCTGCCAATTGGATGAGGTTTCGAGTGTCTTTTGTTTGAACACTCCCCACCTATCTTCGATACCCTGGCCGTGCTCCTCGCCCGTCTCCGAAATCCTCAACCATCAGCTCTCTCCATATTTTTCCTCCAAATGAATTTTTGTCTTCTATACGAAACCATCGAAATTTTGAAAAGGAACCGTATTAAAGTCTTGCATATATTTTGTATGGAAAAAAATAAATTCCGCCATCTTGAATTTTTTTTCTATTCATCAAGTAGACCTTCGGGTCTTGTTCATCTTTTTCCGAGAAACCACTCTTCCATCTCTTATAGTCTCCGAGATAGACACCGGCGAAATTTGTATGGCCGCCATCTTGAATCCGCCATTTTGGAATTTTTTTTCGGCTCTCTGCCAATTGGATGAGGTTTCGAGTGACATTTGGTTGAACACCCCCCACCTATCTTCGATACCCTGGCCGGTGCTCCTCAGCCGTCTCCGAAATCCTCAATCATCAGCTCTCTCCATATTTTTCCTCCGAATGAATTTTTGTCCTCTATACGAAACCATGCGTGAAAAAATTTTTTTCCATACAAAATTTTACAGGAGAGGTGATCAATGAGTCAGTGAGTGAGTGAGTGAGTGAATCAGTGAATCAGCACGAGTAGCTATATATATATTAACTAGCTGACCCGATAGACGCGCGAACTGTCAAATTCCTCAACTTAAAATAGTTGTTAAGTTTTCTGAAATTATCCAATTTTCTGCGCAATTTTCTCAACTTTGCTTTCCATAAGTAGGGTCAGATGTCCAACAATGAAACAGTGGTACACAATAAAACACTGTGATATTTCTAAAATTCTGCGTTGCTATTTCGTGCATTATATTGCGTTAGGACACTCTCGTGAACCCCCCGCCCTAGCCCAATTTGCATCGACGCCGCGTGCGAGAAGATGTGTTTGCGGAGCACTTTTGGTTTTTTTCGACAAAAAGTAAGGTATTTTTAGCATTCTTTATAGATTTTTTACTAAAGTATGGTTGAAAATTTCATAAATTTCATGATTAATTAGCATTACACATATTTCGTAGATTAATGTGCAATAAATTATATCTTAAAGTGTTACAATTTAGTGGGTAAAAAATTGAGATTAGTAAAAAAAACCTTAGGTAGTTCACAATGAAACAGTTGCACAGTAACACAGTGAAACACTATTTCAATGTGTATCATTTTATTTTATTGTGTACCGTATAATTGTACATACATAATATCATGTACTTTCCGGGCAAATTAATAATTTTTGTGGCTACAAATTCACAAATTA
The DNA here is from genome assembly GCA_038048805.1 of Hipparchia sbordonii. Classification (NCBI taxonomy): domain Eukaryota; kingdom Metazoa; phylum Arthropoda; class Insecta; order Lepidoptera; family Nymphalidae; genus Hipparchia; species Hipparchia sbordonii. Next base: position 11,898,733 of record CM076099.1, on the reverse strand, counting down.
ATCTTATTAACATTAAATTTTTTATAATACCAGTAATAGTACTGGTAACCTGATTAAAGTTAATTAAAAATAAATCCTTTTGTGATTATTAACTCAAGCATTTTTTTTTATTCACCTACTCCATAAATTACACAAAAGTCGAGACAATACTATTAATGTTTCATTGTTGAATTTGTGGTGTTTCATTGTGTACCACCACTGTGGACACAATGAAACATTTCCCATTTTTTAGTTTATAATTTTTTGCCGATTGATTACATATTAATTAAAAAAATTGTAAATGAAATTCGATGCCGAACTAAATTACCTACACACCTGTAAAAAATTAGACTTCTATCTGTAAAAACAAAAGGTGCATGAGACTTTGAATTTTTTGTGTTTCATTGTTGAACATATGACCCTACCTTTTACAAAATATTAGAAAAATAAAAAAAATGAATGGAATCGGTGTAGTCGTTCTGAAGTTATAGCGTGACAAAGAGAAGATTCATAAATGGCACATTTTTGGAAAATTTTCCAGTTCAAAGTGCTTTGACAAAAAATGGAAAAACAAAAGTTTTATAGTACATTCAACTAAAAACGACGTTAGAAGATGAGGAATCCAGACTAAAACTTAATAAATATTTAGAAAAACGTTATACTATCATTCGGTTAGATGGTCGGCCACAGCAGAATGCTCTTTAAGTCGTTGTCTGTCTTCACCAGGTATGTTATTTGTGGTACAATGGTGACAGGAGGCAGGCCAAGTGCAGGCACAGATGCTGCCATCAACCCATCTGAATAGACGCCACCACAGCTGCACAAAGGACACGAGCTTCTGTAATCTACATTGAGGATCAATCTTGGATTTTAACTATCACCTTGTTCAAATGTCCATAGCAGGACCTTGACGGCGTTTGCTAAATGCAAATAATATTTCAAATATTACAAAGTTTTAGAATCAAGATCATATATTAACATTTGGACGGACTTACAAAGAAAAAGTGATCATAAAAAAACTTTCTTTTTCTTACAACAGTATTTCCTTTTGTTTAAAAAAACCAATACATTAAGAGAATATTTTAAAAATTTATGTAGCTAATTTAATTTATGTATCTAATTAATTTAATAAAAATTTATGTAGCTAATTTAATTTATGTAACTATACACGAAATCAAAAATATACTTAGGACGTTCTCATTTATTGATGCACTGAGAAATTTCTGATTTCATATAGTAACTTCTAGGCAAACGCGTTACACCTTAGACCGCATCATCACTTTCCATCAGGTGTGGTAGTGGTCAAGCGTGTGCCTATAATGTAAAAAAAAAAATAAGATTTTGTGTGCAATGTTAGATTTCCCTCATATTTCGTGGAACATGCCATTATAAAATGTTGTTTCGTAGTTTAACAAGGTCTCTAAACATATAAAACTGTTCGAAGGAACGGCGACGAATAATTGCCTATTACATCGAAATCATTTTCGTCCTTGTTAACTCTGCAGTGATTAAAGGTTTCTCTCCGGTTTTCCAATAGCGCTTCTCATATCGCCATGTTTATTGCTAATTAATGTTTCACTAGATAATTTTTGATAGTTCTAGCAATTAGCTGCTTATAACACCTTCAACGATGTGTTTAAACGAAGGGTTTAGAGTTTAGACCATAGTCCACAAAACTAACCAAGTGTGGATTGGCAGATTTCACACCAACCTTTGAGAACGTGATGGAGAACTTTCAGGCATACCTACTGCGTGCATGTTTTCTCAAAACCATTTTAAAATCTGAACCTTTCAAAAAGGAGGCAGGAATCTTAACCATCTATATGGGTTATCATAGGATAAGTGATAAGATTCCTGCCTTAAATGGATGGGTTATCATAGGATAAGTGGTTAAGATTAAGGTGGCCTTAAATGCGTTTTTAGCATTCCATTTTTCATTTTTTTTTCTTGTAGATGATTTTGGGAAGAAATGTTTGGAATTCAAAAGAAATGTTTGGAGTTATCGGGTGCATTCCAAAAAATTGATTCCTCCATGGTGCATTCCGACCTATTCGACTACAGAGATGAGACATTGACAGTCATTTCATTATATTTATTAACGCAGACAATAAATATTTTTAAATAATACATCTTTTATCTTTACACATTATTTTAATTCTCGAAAGCTTCTAATATTGTAAAAAGATCACGTGTAATATTGCTCCGATTTAGGCAAATGTTTCAGATAAAATAATATTTCCAAGTGTTGCAAAATCGTACCTATATCGTTCGGTTCGACGCTGTTCGACGCGATCGTTTGGAATAACCAAATTGTTAGTTAGATCGAAATAAATTTCACCCTCACCTAAAATTCGATATGTAAACCTGACACATTTAAGTATTGGGTTTTTATTTTGCTTATTTTTCTTTTAACTATAAAATGTTGGCTCTACGAGTGAATTTTTTATGTATATTTTATTGCTTTAGCACTATTTGCGATGGTGTTAATTAATAGTATACAACTTGTCATTATTATTTATTTAATTTCGTTTTCATTAAAAATGATAGCCCAGTGGTTAGTACTGCGGACTTTTATTAGGGGGGTCGTAGGTTTGGTTTTTTATAGTATTCTATTACTCAAGCCCTTTCATTTTGATGGCCATATTGAAGGAGTTGTGAAAAAATATGTAATCCGGCATTTTGTGGCGGCGGCCATCTTGGACCGATTTTCATCAAACATAGCTAAAACACTCCCGACTAATTCACTTTTCGAATAAAAAAAAAACAAAATCAAAATCGGTTTATCCGTTCGGGAGCTATGATGCAACAGACAGAAACACACACACACACACACGTCAAACTTATAACACCCCGTCGTTCTTACACCAAAACAAACTTACATTTAGAATAACAAGGACGATGAATGAGACGATCCACGTCGCGGAACTCATTGTTCTATAACATTATAATCGTTACAGGATACCAAGCTTTATATTAAAATTTTATCTCTAAGCGCTTCTCTCCTTTGTGTGAATATCTCTGTTCACGAGGAAGTATTATTTATATTACACAGGTGTCAGATATAAAACAAAGCGAAAATAATTCGTGACTCAGTTTAGCACAGCGTGGCTTGGTCGAGAGTCGAGACTCGAGAAAGAACGTTAATGTAGTTTTGGAAACGTAAAGCACGTGTCTAGTACGTCTATCTTAATACATCCCCATTATTACCGTATATTTTTTCAATTTAAATACAATAAAGTGCTTCGTCTCTATTTCTAGGACCTATCCATCGTTAGAATGTATTGTGATACGAAGTTATCCCAAACTATTATGAAAAGAAAACGTATCAACATTTATAATATTTTTATTAAAAACAATAAATAGTTCTTAAATAGGTATTATTCCTTTCAATAAATACGCTTAATCTTCTTCATCGGAACAATCGCTGTAATCCGCATCTTCGTTTTCACAACTATCAACTGGTATAGAGTTTTTAAGTTTCCTTGATTTCTTGTGTTCCCTGACCATTCTAGGAATATCGTCTTCAGATCTATCATTTCGGAACATTTCTTCTCCAATACTGTAATCTCGTTTCTTTGAATATCCATCATATATTCTTGGCTCAGCAGCTTCTTTATTATTCCTGTTTTGATTACAATTTTGGCAGCCTACATGACAGCCACAACCTTCTCTTTTCTCATTGAGTAAGTTTAAAATTAAAGGTAATAAAGATTTTATGGTAGATGATTTTGAGCCTCGTTTTAAATAAAGATTAGGGTCTCCTGAATAGCTAGAAGGTATAGCAGATTTCAAAGATTTCTTTGGCGATTGTAATAATTTAAGAAGAAGAGCAGTTAAATTATCTTGATCCGGATTATTTGCTTCATCTTCAACGATAAAATTATTTGAAATTCGTAGTGGACTTTGCATAAAATCTGCAGCTTGATTACCATAAGGTATGACCGAATGAGTTACTGGAGGCATTCCAGTTGGTGTTGATAGGACTGCCATGACTGGATACGTTGAATAGGGAGTTGAAATTTTTGATGTTTCTAAAACTGAATACCCACTTGCAGTTGGCGGGAAGTAATTAGCTCTTAAACTATTTGTATTATCCAAACGTTGGTATGGATTAATCATTGCAGATATAGTAGGAATAGAAGAAATTATTGACGAGTTTGGAATGCCTTGAGCAGTTTGAACAGGAATTTGTTTTACTATAGGACTTGCAATTGGTATTTGTTGTCGTATATTTGAGTCCCCTAAATTGATAGACTGTTGTGAGTTAATCTGTTTCGTGCAAGGCATTTGTTGGATAAGTGGTATGTTATACACATTTTGAGGGTACTGCTGAGTTTGTTGTAAACCGGCTGATTGTTGTGGCTGTTGTTGTAAAATGGACGTGTCGAACTGTAAGGATGGTTGAACAGTAAATGCTTGTTGAAAATTAGGGGTCTGTGCTATCTGCACGTTTTTAAGTTGGGAAGTACTCTGAGGCTTTTGCAATGAAAGAGTCGACTGAGTTGAAATTGTTGACTGTGGATTTAAAGATTGAAAATTAACTGAGATGGGAGCTTTGAGATTTGATGGTAGATTTCCTGAAAGTCCATTTTGAATTTGGATGGTATTTTCTTGTGTGGACCCTGGATTATTTTGGAAGGCTTGATTTATACTGCTCTGCCCAATTGACTGACCATTTATCACACCACTTTGCTGTCCATGTATTCCCTTAAACAAAAAAATTATAGTTAAAAACTTTATTTATTTAGTTTTCTATAAAAAGTAGCATAAATATATATATAATTAGTATAAATCTGATAAAAAGTAGCATATGTCAGTCTCCCGGTCCTCAACTATACCCCTGCAAAAAATCAGGTCGATCCGTTGCTTTATTGCTGCGAGATTGAAGGAAAAACCAACAAACAAACACACTTTCGCATTTATAATATTGTAAGTAAGGATTATCATATTATATTACTTCACTATAAGCTAATCAGAAAACAAAAATAAATTATAATAATGATTATTACTTTTTCATATAATAACAGAGATATTAATATCGTAAACCTGGCTAAAGCCATCTTGAAATGAGCTAATCACATCTCTAACTTTAAATTATATACATTTTTTAATTAGTAAGATGTGAAGCAATATATGCTTATCTTATCTTTTAGATATTAATATTATGTTATCTACTGCATTACATTATGATTAGTATTTCATAATATTCTCTTCTTTGTTTTATCTGTTTTATCATATATTTTAAATAATATGATGAATCTTATGGGTATTTTATTGGCATTTTATCACTGGTTAAATGGAGAAGTTGTATTGTGTTGATATTGACTGACTTACACAAAAATAAAATATGGATTACAATATCTATTACATTAGAGCTAAAAGTTTTGAAAACTTTCAAGAAAATATGGATAATTTGAGAATCGAAGTTATGTACAGCACTGTTATTTTTCATTTGGATTATTTATCGTTTTAATCTAATTGATAAAAAAAAATGTGATTATCTGCCTGTAACTTCTGTGTACATAGAAACAATTTGGTATTTATTTGATTATTGTTTTTAATTTTGCTTACATTTTTGTTCCGATACATTCACCAAAATGAATAAGTGAACTTCTTCATTTAACCCGTTTGATGACCTCCCTGGCGCAGTGGCGAAGCGCTGTAGCCTTATAACTGGGATGTCTCGGGTTCAATTCCCGGCGGGGGCTATTTGGAAATTTATAATTTCTGAATTGTCTCTGGTCTAGTATGGTGGGAGGCTTTGGCCGTTGCTAGTTACCACCCTACCGTCAAAGACGGCACGTCTTTCACGTCGGCCAAGCGATTTAGCGTTCCGGCACGATGGCGTGAAGAAGCAGATTAGGGGTTTGGATTGAATATACACTGCCATACCCCTTCCAAGTTAGCCCGCTACTATCTTAGACTGCATCGTCACTTACCATCAGGTGAGATCGCAGTTAAGGACTAACTTGTCATCGAATAAAAAAACTGCTTAAATACAGCAAACTCTGATTATATCTATCTAAGTCACTTAACATAGCTTCATTTATTCGTCTTGAATTTTTTTTTTGTGTAATTTAAGTAATGATCACTTGTAACCCGTTGACTAAAGTATTCAGTGACTGCAATGTTCAGTAAAGCAGTATTATTTATTTCCATTGCACAAATATTTTGTTGCGTTTGTGCGTTGATGCTTTTTTGCATCCCAATAGGTACTTTAAAAAATTACATACTTAATACGATTTACTGCAAGTAATATAATAATGTGATGAAAGTGTCTTCAAACTCTTACAGTAAATAATGCATAATTAAATACACCCGTAATAGTTTAATATACCCGTAATAATATATTGTATGCCAAAGCCGAAATAATGCCGGCTTATTGCAATTTATCTTGACATTGCTGAGGAATGCCGAAATCCCCTAGAGATTGCTTGTTTGTTGATTGTTGCTCTTATTTTATCATATTTCGTGGAAGGTTGATAAAATAATATCTTAAATTAATACTTTGTTTAATCTCAATATCACCTCACAAATTAGGTATTTATTGATAAAATATAGAAATATATTTCGTCAATTCGATTAATTCTAAATAAGAAATTTTATCGAAAATGTTAAAACGCAGGGCATGAGAAAATTATATTGTAAATGCTCGTCATCAATTACTTATAAATTACTAGCTGATGCCCGCGACTTCGTACGCATGGATAAGGTTTTCTAATTCCCGCGGGAACTCCTTATTTTCCAGGATAAAAAGTAGTAGTATGTTATTCCAGACTATCATCTATATCTGTGCCTTTTAGCCAAATCAGTGTAGTCGTTGCGGCGTGATCGAGAAACAAACATCCATCCATCCATCCATCCTAACTTTCGCATTTATAATATTAGTAGGCCTTAGGTCATTTCAATTAACAGGAAAAATTAATCAAAATTATAATAAATATAGCTTTATTAAATAATTACAACTATCTTAATTATTTATTAGTGTCATTCGATTCAACCGGTACAAATTTAAGCGTAACATTTTTATCATACTCCACACCAGATTTTGCTTGCGCTGAAGATGAACTGTCTTTATAATCAACACCATTGTTACCATCATCATAATTGTCATCATCATCATTATTATAATTATTACATGCAGATCGAGGCACATTTATAAAAGGAGCATTGGCAGGATACGCTATGGGATAAGGGATTGGCATGGTTCTCGCGTTATTGCCGCAGTTGCAACAGTTGCAACAGTTGCAGTTGCTATTTCTGTTCCTAGTTGCCAACAATAGAACAGTCAAAAGCAGGCCCATGTCATCGTCTTCGGAGTTGTCGTATATGATTGGCATACTGCCATATGGTGGATAGAACGATTGGCCCGATACTTCTTCCTGAAATCAAAAACTTAGTGTCATTAAAAAATTTAATTATTATAATAAATGCGAAAGTAACTCTTCTATTTGTCTGTTTGTTTCCTTAAAACTGAACTGATTTCGATATAATTTGGCAAGAATAGATTTTTTTTATTGCATGACAAGATAGTCCTTGACTGCGATCTCACCTGATGGTAAGTGACGATGGAGTCTAAGATGGTAGCGGGCTAACTTGGAAGGGGTATAGCAGTGTATATTGAACCCATACCCCTAATCGGTATCTACACGCCATCGTGCCGGAACGCTAAATCGCTTGGCAGCACGTCTTTGGCGGTAGAGCCTCCCACCAGACCAGGCCAGAAACAATTTAGAAATTATAAATTCCCAAATATATGAAATGAGGAACCTTTTATAGGAAGGTCCATATAATGTTCGCTACATTAATAAAGTTAAGCTGAAGATGCCATACCTGATAGAAAGTCGTTAAAAAAACAAGTAGGAAAATTTGAAAAGTTACTTTTTTAACTCTTTTCATTGCAGAAGACGAGTGTAACTGTTCAATGAAATTTTTTAAAGATAATAATGTGTCGTGAAGACGTAGCTATATTAATGTAGTTACATCAGATCTGTGCTCTATCTTTTCTAATCAGTTACATCATACATCATTACAATAATTATGCACGTGCTGATCGGTAATTTTATCAATGGTAGAAAATGAAACCACGCTAATATTATGATTGCAAAAGTGGTCTCTCTGACTGTTACTTTTTCATTGCCCAGTCGCTGAATCATTCTTGAAAAAATTGGTTTAGAAAGAACTTTCATACATACATTTTATATAACAGTAACGTATTCTAATGGGTAAACAAAATTTAATATACACAAGAAAAGTATCAAGAAAATCAAAGCCAACTTTACTTCTCACCTCTTCTTGCAGCACATTTGAATTTATTAGCTGATGCCCACGACTTCGTCCGCGTGGATTTAGTTTTTGAAATCCCGCGGCAACTTTTTGATTTTCCGGAATAAAAAGTGGTCTATGTCACTCTCCAGGTCTTCGACTATACCCATGCAAAAAATCACGTCGATCCGTAGCTTTGTTGCAGCATTATTGAAGGACAAACCAACACACTTTCGCATTAATATTAGTAAGGATGTTGTTGCACGAACTATTATAATATTGTAACTATTAATAATGTTAATATTAACATGGTGTTTTATTATACAATGTCACTCGAACAACGAGCTCGTAACCAGTACGCTTATGGTTTTAGATCAATATTCAACAAAATTAGGATATTTGAAATGAAAAAGAATTGTCTAAAGTGTACATTTTATTTAAATAATAAATTAATTTATTTTATGTAACGATCTATTAACAAAACGTAGTAATTAATAGTAATTTTATCGTATTTATTAAAATATAATAAGTACGTAATACATTCGGTTATAGGCCACGTAGTCCACATAAGCCACACCTTAAATTCCATAATCTCTTTACTCTCAGTTACGAGAGGAGTATGGACAATTACATCCAACATTTACCGTAGGACAATTTACAGGAACGGGAATAGGAAAAGGTACTGGAGTTGGGTCACTTGAGCCACAATTACAAGAGCAACCAAATCCTCCAGAACATCCAGAGTCATCAATCAAAGCTAACAGTATGATAGGCAACAGTTTTCGCAAGCCTGACCGTGATTTTTTCATTATAATTGGCGGTGGTGGCAGGTATGAATACAGTGAACAAGCGCCCACAGGTTCAGGATTTGTGGGTGCAGGATTAACAATTGTTATTGTAGGAAGTTGATCACTTGATGATGGTATGTTTATTTGTAAGTTAATAGGTATACTCTGACCACTTTCTTTCGATACTAAAAGTGGTTCCTCAACTAACGATCGACAATTCGTTTCGTATACATTCTCAACAGTACGACATCCAGGGGTCGAGGTCAATGTATACGTCGGTGCACTTATTTGTAAATTGCCGTATGGAGAAGTTGCTTCATTGAAGATCACTTGGTCGTTCGGGAAATAATTGTTTATTGAAGTTGGTTGTGGAAGTTGTAGAGTCTGCCATAATGTTTGAGACGGTTGAGCACTTTCAAAATTCGGTGAAAATGTCCAAGAAACTGATTCAGTTTCCAAAACGGGTTGCACAATCATCGTTTGAGGATAGGAAGTTATTGGCGGTGATACTTGATTGGAATTTAGGTTTACCGATACTGTTTGAGACGGCTGAGGGCCAGCAAAATAGGTAGTTGTTGGCGGTGATATTAGATTTGAAATTGGGTTTACCGATATTGTTTGAGACAGTTGAGGATCAGCAAAATAGGAAGTTGTCGGCTGTGATACTAGATTTGAAATTGGGTTTACCGATACTGTTTGAGACGGTTGAGGACCAGCAAAATAGGGAGTTGTTGCCGGTGATATAAGATTTGAAATTGGGTTTACCGATACTGTTTGAGATGGTTGGGCGCTAGCAAAATTTTCTATATACCCCATTTGAGACGTTTTAGGTGAAAACGTCCAAGAAACTGATTCAGTTTCCGAAGCGGGTTGCAAAATCATCGTTTGAGAATTGGAAGTTATTTGCGGTGATACTTGATTTGAATATGGGTTTACCGATACTGTTTGAGATGGTTGAACACTAGAAAAATTCTCTATATATCCCATTTGAGATGTTTTAGGGGAAAACGTCCATGAAAGTGTTTCAGTTTCCAAAGTGGGTTGCAACATTGACGTTTGAGAATAGGAAGTTATTTGCGGTGTTACTTGATTTAAATATGGGTTTACCGATACTGTTTGAGATGGTTGAACACTAGAAAAATTCTCTATATATCCCATTTGAGATGTTTTAGGGGAAAACGTCAATGAAAGTGTTTCAGTTTCCAAAGTGGGTTGCAACATTGACGTTTGAGAATAGGAAGTTATTGGCGAAGATACTTGATTCAGGGTAGGGTTAAAAGCTGGACTACTAGATATACTTGGTTTAACATCACTAATAGAAGTTATCTGTGGTTGAAAAGGCCCGCCATTAAGAGTTGTTGGTGTATTTTGGCTTGTTGTTGTTGCTTTTGGTGGTTTTACTTGCGGCGTTGATGGTGTAATTTGATTTGTTTTTGGCAATAAGCCTTTAGCGGTCACATATGATATCAAAGCATTCATTAATTGCGCTTTCGATGGACCTGACGTTTGTGTAACTTCCCTATCCCCTGCTTGAGGTTGCGATGAAACTTCGGGCGGCGTTCGCACCAGTGGAACGTTTTGGCAGAAAACATTTGTAACCTGAAATAAATTCGAATATCAGTTTTTACTATGTTCTTTCAATTCACGAGGGCACGTTGCTCATGGTTGTGGGTGTGTCGTATTTGTATAAGTGTGAGCGAGAGCTTGCTCGCGCCTGACCACTAGGTTTCTGACAGGCACGCACACTTACGCAATGTGCGTGTACACGACGTAACCACGAGTAAAGCGCCCGTAACTTCGTGAGATAAACGTACTAGAAATGTTTGTTGTTTATGGGTACCAAAAAAACTTACGTGAAGTGACAAATATGTTAATAGATAAAGGGTTGCCCATCTACATGAACACTCCATTTCGAACAGTCCTTGATAATATAGCTATTTTCTTTTATACATACAATCGCTCAATCATCGTTTTGTATCAATACAACAACTTTATCGGTTTGAAGTAATATCTTACAAAACATTTTTTTTACGAAACAATTGCAATGGGAAGATATCAATAGCATCTAATGAATATGAATATATACCTAGAGACAGCCTTGAGCATTTACTAAATCGATTCTTGCAATTTTCTTACTATACTTTTACTGATAAATCGACTAAGAAATCGACTCGGTCTTTTCTAATATTCTTAAAGGATATTAGATAAACTCTTTAGACAAACTGAATGCACACACTCGATAACGTATATATGTATGTCTTTAGCATTGTTGTATTTTTGTAAGCTATCCCAATTCTGACTGTTTCAAGGTTTCATGTCATTGTACGATTATGAATTTTTAATGGAATATAATAAGTCGACCAACAAAATTTATTTTTTGGCATCAAAACCTAGCTTCTAATTTAATAACTCAGCAACGGGAAAATGATGAAGCTTCTAATATACTAACTCGGCTTCTTCACAATGGCCACAAAATATTCCAAAGAAAGCATCAAATAAAGAGCCACTATTTTTATTATTGTCCACTGCCACTGCACGATTTGGTGCGAGTGAGATGGATACGACTGGCCATTTGCACGATTTCGTTGGTGCGAGTGAGACGGATGCGACTGGCAATCTGCACGATCTCGTTGGTTATGGCTATTTGCACCAATCAGAGAGCGCCATTCAAAACATGCATTTGTTTTTTTTGTTGTTCTGTTGTTAGTGTGTTAATATTGCAATTATTTTTGTATAATTTTTTCTTTAAACTAAAGTTAGGTTAGGTTAGGGTTATACATGAATATTCAGGTGCCCGGCCGAAGGCCGGGCACTTAGGTTCTGTTGAGATCGTAAACCTACCTAAAACTAAAAAAAAGTTGAAAAAAAATTTGATTTTTTTTTTTTCAAAAATGTTATAATGTTATGTGTAGGTATTTATCTTGAGTTAAATTTAAAAACAATCATTTTTTGAACGAGCGAAGCGAGTTCTCTGAGTCAACTAGGGCGCTTGCCTACTAGACAGAGAAGTGTGTCCGTCTAAATGTCTGTCAGAGCCCTATAACTTCTGAATTACTGAATATTAGAACGTGAAACTTGGTTGAAAATTCAGTTATATCCTGTACTTGAACAACAAATACTAAAATTAGATAAATGTTATAAAGAAACGAAATTATTTAATTTTAATACGCCATCTATTAGCATTATAGTGAAGCTATTAGCTTCTAGCTGTGTCAGTAAAACAGTTTTATGTCAACTATTATTTTTTTTATTGCGTCTAATGTTAAAAGTTAATTATTACAATATATAATTAAAACTTTTGGGAATTATGGGATATCGCGAGGTCTCAGTTCGGGGCGAACCACTAGTTTAATTTCATTTTATAAAAAAAAAACGTTTTTTTTATTTAGTTAGAAACATTTTTTTATTTCATTTTTCTCACAAAAAAAAAATTAAAAATGTGGTTGAAGATTTGGTGTATTATTTGATGCTAATATTTAAGTATTTTAGGAGTTCACGGTTTGAAGCTAAGTTATAAATATAGATGCTAAAATTATATTTTTTAGAGGCTCACTAGTTGAAGCTGACTTAGTAATTTAGAAGCCAATAATGGTATTAAATAGAAGCTCGTTTAATTACATGCCATTTTTAATTAAGTATATAATATACGCGGAAATAGTCACACGTAAAAACTATTATTTTTACAAAATTAACTTACTCTAGTATTTTTTGTTGCAGGTGAGACGGACTATTCAGTTTAAGAAATATTGGTATGTATTGCAATAGAATAGAATAGAATAATTTTTTATTCAAATACAAAGTGCTTCCGAATCGTCAAATGAATCTACTTACCGCTGGTTCGGAATGGAAAACAGTAGTTACAAACAACATCATGCTTTACGAAAATAATTACGTTATTTGTTGTTATTTTTTAAGCTATTGCATAGCTTCTATAGCGGACCTTGAGCGTGGAGACCGAATCCAGAAATTCCGTAACGAAAATAACCTGACATGGGACTCCTCTCACCGCTAGATGGCGTTGATAAAAAATGCTATGCAATCGCTTTACCGCGGCAGCCCCCGAGTGCCACACGTCTTTTTTTTTATACATTATAGGCACACGCTCACACCTGATGGAAAGTGATCAAAACTTAATGAGGTTTAAAAGACTGTTGGCTGTTTCGTATCGCCTGGCTATCTCCACATGCATCTATTAGCGTGTTGCTTCCTGAGGGCCTGTGAGGAGGAAGCGCTCAGTCACTTTGTCGGCGTTCGGACACGATAACGACGTCCGCGTGTAACACGCCGCATGATTGATGTTTGTGTCTCTCGCGTTTCTTTCTATTTTTATCCGACAGGGATATGATACAAGCAAGTACCCTGTTGCGTGTGTGTAGGTCGCTTTGGGACAAAGTACATACAAACTCGACATTGTTATTAAATATTGTGAAACCAGGTGGATACCCGCGACTTCGTCCGCTTCTTCAATTCACAATCGACATTTCCTAAATCCCAACAATTTACTTGGGCAAAACCCCTGCAGCACCAGGATTGAGGAGTTGGAACCTGAAGTTTTTATAGGAGAATCTCGCAAAGTTTTTGTATCGTAAGTCAAAATCGAGAAAATAAACAATGCAATATCGATTAAAAATAGATTCACCAAATTGGTTTAGAAATCACGGAAATATCGATATACATAGGTAAAGAAGTCGGTTTAAAAACACAATTCTTCACCTTTTTCAAAAGTTGGTTCAAAAGTAACCTATATTATTCCCGATAACATCAGTTATTTATTATCTGGACACAGATCTCTCGAATGGGAAGCGTTTACGCCGCAGCATATCACGCTGGCCAATTGTGTGGATTGTTGGAAGGTTCTTATACATTCTATACCTACTACTTCAAGATGGGCAGCGTTCATGAAGCATTGAGGTGTCACTTTCAAAATTCTTCAGTGCCTGATTGCGACATCACACTGTAGCAATATTTTTCTTAGTTAGGACTATCTTTTATCCGCGAACTCGTCCACATGGAGCTGTTTCTTACACGCGGCAAACTTTTGTTTTCCCAGGATGAAACAGTCTTTAACGAGATAGATACATATATCCATACAAACATAAGTCGATTCGCTGCTTTGTTACTTTATGATTGAAGAACCAACCAAAGTAAAAAACAAACTTGCGTTTGTATAACTATTCTATTCTCTCTTCTCTGCCTTTGCTCAATCAATTGGATAGCGCGTGTCTCTAATATGATCCACAGAATTTTAAATTAAGGAACTAAAATAACACGCTAATGATAACGGGTGTTGACCCCCCCCCCCCCCCTCCCCCCTATAGACTCTACCTGTCCTTATCAGTCGCACGCGCCTTATCACCCGCACTGAAATATACACCGCGAATTGTGTTACGCCGCGACGCCTACGTGATCGTTTCGAATTTCTTAATCACATTCTTAATAAATTTGATAAATAATAAAAATATTTCCGAACTCGCGACGTTACTAGTTTAGAAAAAGTGATTTTTTTCTCTTGCTAATTCCATTTTGAACCCCCCAAACCCCTTAATAACTGAAGTTTTAGCATTTCTTCCATACGCTTTATATTCATCACATAATATTTTTGGTGGCTTAATTAATTGATTGGCGTTGTTGTGTTTGGGGATAAGTGACGTAAAGGACATGTGATCTTGATAGGAAATGAGACAGTTCTTTGGGATATAGTTTAATTCTATGGTTATTATTGATAACGCTGGAGGTAGTCCTGATGGGGTAAGTTCTTAAATGATTGTTACATGACTAAAGTGATTGTTTTTCTTCTATATCAACAGATAGACTTCCACTGTTGGACAAAGGTCTCTTCCATGTATAACTTTGTTGGAAATGATAATATATTACGTCATCCGGTGTATTTACATTTTAGGTGGGATAGATACCTACCTAATATTAATAAGCGTTAAAATAAAACCTTTAAAGAAACCTTGAAAGATGTATAACAACGAAAGAATAGTCTACTACTAGAATATGAAACACGTCATAGAATTTATTTAATACATATTGCGTAAATATTTATACAATGATGAATAATGATGTTATGGTATGATGAATAATTAGGTTATGTTCCTAATTAAAATTTTATAAAATTGAAATTATGAAATTTGGGAAATTGAAATTAGGTAATTAATCACTAACAATTTCCTAGTGTTGATGCAAAGGCCTTTTCTCAATATATATTTATAGTTATATTATTCTTTAGTCTTCTTCGACTAGAACTAGAAGACTAAAGAAATCACCTTACCTTTTTTGAGCCCCTGGATAAGCCAGCCTATTTCACATCTTTTGAAAACCAGTTATTCGCATAGTAAATAAAAGTTCAAATCATTATTCGAAACCTACCATAAAAAGTTATTGATGAAAATATAATTTCGACTTATTTTTTATCTATAAAAAGAATATCTAAGCGAGGAAAATTCCATTATTTTGAGCGGAAAATCTGCGAAGGAATCCCTTGAAAGCTGCTTGAAAGAAACCTTAAACGTGGGATTTAGCGAATCATTCGGGATAAAGCTGCATTGCGCTCGTTACATCGCCTCAGCATCCGTCTGTTTTGTTGAGACGTGAGATTTATTTGTACAAATAAATTCAAATCAATCAAGAACGCTTATCGCGATGAATTTGTATAAGTACCCTTTCTAAGCCCAGCATATTTTATTGAAATTGGCGCTGTCAGTTCATAAAATCACACTAAATGCAAAAGTTAATGTGGGTCTGTGTGTGTGTGTGTTTGTTACGCTTTAATGCCAACGAATGAAATGATTAGGCTGAAATTTAGAATGGTGATAGAACATACCCAGATTTAACACATGGGCTACATTTTATCCCGGAAAATTAGAATTGCCGCGGGAATTTAAAAACCTTAATCCACACGAACGAAGTCGCGGGCAACATCTAGTAAGTTAAAAATCATTAGACCATCAAACAGCCATTATTGGATCTAAAAAACAATAAAAAAAATTAGATGCTTAAAAAACATCAAAAAGACAATTCAATTTTCAAAGCAATTCTTCTTCTTATTGAAAATTATAATTCTTAACATAAAATTACCACATTTCAAAATTAATTTTTAATTAAGTGTAATTTATATTGAACATTGAATATTGAATATTTTAGTAATTTGTCACATCTTTACGAGATCTACGTTTCCTTGATTTAACGTCGCTTGCGCCAAGATCCTACCTAAAATGTAATACTCAAAGCTTATGCCACACTCTTGACTTGTGTCTTGATTTAAATCCAAAAGAAATTTTGAAATCAAATCATAAAATATTCCCAATGGACCAGTGGCGTAACTATAACGTTTGAGGCCCGTGGCAAATTCATCGGATGGGGCCCTCCCTCCCCCAATATAAAGAAGCTCAACCAATGAGATAGGCCCTTCAGGCTGGGGGCCCGTGGCATTTTGCCGTCTTGCCACCCTATAGTTACGCCACTGCAATGGACCAAACTATTAATTAATAACAGTCTTCAAAAGCGTATTGAGTTTGCTTGTCTCCAAAAGATAAATTAAGTATTGAGAAAGTTTTAATCCGTCTCCTTCGTAGTGAAAATATCGAACCGTCTGCGTAAGATGGTACCTATGCGTTTCTGAGTTGCTCGAGCATCAGTGCTCTTGCTCTGCTATCGAAGTTTACAAACACACATGCCTCACGTAGTAAACTAAGCATTTTCCTTTACGACAGTCTCGTATTTTGAGATGAATACACGTCAGTATCAATAAATAATGGGGCATTGTATCGCATTGTTCGTCATTGATGATCGTGTTAATAACAACACAATTAGCTATTGTTTCAAACATATCATAATTTACATTCAAGAAAAACGAGAAGAAAGACTTATCAAACCAGAAATAAAGTTACATATTATGCTGCTATCTAAAATACTATACTTGTAGCCTGAATAAAGGCCGGCATAATATTCTTGTTTATATTTGGGTTAGAATAATAAAAAGACGACCATCGTATGAAAGATAAAATACGAGGTCAAAGAGCGTAAAGTGCTGTCTCGCAAACTTTATTGAAGTCCTCTAATTCGTTAAACTCGTACTAAATTCTTCTCAAGCTCCCAAAAGGCGGCTCGGGAAGTTTAGACAATTCCCACAGCTATTTAATTGTGTTGTCCAAGACAAGGTAAAGTTATACAGTCGGGCACACTTAGCCTACTAGTGACACTGAATAATAAATTATTAATAAATAATTTAAATTCAAGATATCACTTTCCTTATTCAATGACGATCAATGGAGTGATGAAAAAATATATCTAAATATGTGATTAGGTAAATGTGTTAAAGAAAAAGTAACCGCTTGTCTGAAATCGCAAAGGATAGATTGTAACACAGAGATCTATATGCATCTTTATAGGTTCATGTCTATATGGCTACAGAGCGTGTTATAGCATAACTCTGACTTGAGATAGAGTGATAACGGGATACAACCAAAAAATTTGAGTACTAACAAGGCACTAAAGAAAAATTAGGACGCATTCTTTAATTTTTCCTTCTACCCGGCCGGCCTTCTACCCGGTAGTAGTTTTCATTAGGTGTACAATATTCCGAGGTAAATATTACACATAGATCTATGGGGAAGAAATTGGCTTTGTCTTCATAGAGCTGAGAATGAACGAGATGACATAGCAGCGTCATCTAGCACAAGTACAACGCGCTGCACCAAGCTGAGGATATTTACTGTCAGAGACTGTACTAAATTGTTAACAGGCACACGACATAAGACGGGTACCTCTGGGGATGTTTGAGCAATTCCCTCTTGCGCTTTATTACATTTAAGGATTTAGATACGACCTTTAGGCATTGTTAAGTGCGAGTAACGTACGGTCTACTTGATCGTAAAACAAGTGGAAGTGGCTGTGTTCGTAAATAAACGAGTCCGAAACTTGAGACTTGATATTTAGGCCACAATTTAGGGGATCCAAGAGCTGGCAGCTACCTTGGTCAAAGAATTAGTTTGGCCATTCAAAGGGGCAATGCTGCCAGCATCGTGGGTACTACGCCACGCTGCGGTGATATCGATGAGATTTTAGGTTTATATTAGTTTTAATTTTAGAAATAATTATTTATGGTTTTTAAGTTATTACTATACACAGTTAATTGATTTGTTTAAAGAGAAAAAATAAATAAACAAGGCTTTCGATCAAAAATGAAATAATACTTGTTTCACAGTTTCTGAAAATTCCACCCCAAAAGGTGTTAAATAGGGATGGAAGTTTGTATGGAAGTACGTGTTTCACAGTTTTTGAATTGAGCAACGTATCGACGTGATTCTTTGACGGTTCGGTATGGTTGCAGTACTGCAAAATGATACAGGTTGCTTTTTATTCCGGAAAATCAAGAGGTTTCCATGGAATTTTTAAAAACCCTAATTCCACGCAGACAAAGTCGTGGATAAGAGCTAATAATAAATACATTTCCTTTGGGATTAAAAAAACCTACATCCAGCAAAATGGAGACGTCAGTTCTGTGAACATCCGCTTTTTGTTTTACTCGTATCAAATGATAAAGAATTTCATTTTTTACAAGCATAAATGTTTTCAAAGCGAAAAAGGCGTATTAAAATTAATTTAATTACAAAGTGCAAAGCCACTTGCACTTGCAGACACACTTGCAGCAATATTATATTAAACTCAATTTACCTAACAACATTGCACTCCAATATTCACAAAGCAATTCGCAGATGCAAACTTCACCGTGCATTTAAAATTAAGTTTTAAATGTGACATGGTAAAGTTCAGTTTGGCTTGATATTTGTATGTCGCAGTTATGCAGCTTTTCTATTTAAACCACACGGCGAATGTCCAGCATCCACCCACACAATTATTAGCAGTTTACCGTGAAAAATATTGTTGCTATAAATATTATAAAATAATACTATCGTTATTAATATAATAAAATAAATACATAACTAACTAGTTATAATTAGTTAGTTATATATACATAAATATATACTATTTGCTTATGGTAATGTAAACGATGCGATGATTTCTGGATTTCCCATTGCACAAAACGCATTGTTTACTAAGTCGAGGCTATTACAAAGTTAGTGAAAAAGTTCCATGGAATCAATCGGCTTGGCATACAGCTGGCCCACAAAATAAGATAATGTAATTAATAACTTATTACATTGTATCAAATATTTTTTTGTAATATTTTGTTATGAAAAGAGCAACGGCTGTGTTGCTTGCCGGCTCTTCTCAGCCAAATCCGGTAGAGTCATAAGAGCTCATGATATAAATAATTTTGAATTTGAATTTGATTTGATATTTCCAGTACAGTGACTAGCATAATGTAAACCGGCTGTTACTAACAAGCTTCTAATAAATTTTAAAAAAAATTGCCTCTCAACCCAAACGCGTGGTAATAGCGCTATTTCACTTGATATTTTTATTAAAAGGATAAAGAAAAAAGTTTTTAATAAGTACCATATTTCATTCAAAGTCAAGCCCCTAAAATGTTTAAGATGGCATGATTAAGTGAATCGCCGAGTTATAAAGGCCTTAGCTAACCCACGCTTATCTTTTAAGATACTTAATATTAAATGAAAAGGTCTTTAACTTACAACAACAGGGCTTCTTAGAACCTTTCGTGATTTCTATGGCGAGTAAGACTATATTATATAACTTAAAATCTTGAGCTTCTTCGTGGTCGCACACTTCTTTGCTGAAGGTCGTGTCTTATGAAAGTGCCTTCGTGGCATTGGTAACTATAGAAAAAAAGATAGAAAAAGCATTTATATAAGAATTTATGCCACACATCAAGATGCACTAAGGTACATTTTCCCGACACTTCCATCTCTCAAGCATTTGCAAAAAACCCAAGCAATAGCCTTATTTTCTATATAATATAGCCTTCTATTCTGTCCTGTCCTCGGCTTTTCTGATTGCAGTTGTAAGTGGAAGGCCAGTAAGTGATTTAAAGTGATTTAATCTGGTCTGACCAATGGCTAGGTGATCAACCACGTGGTCTTTTTCCCTCCACCTTGCCTACACTATAAGTTTTTCCAGGTAACTAGGCAGGCGTCAGGCAATATGACCAAAACAGCTGAGAATTTTTTTAAATCTTGATGAGGAGACTAATATCTAATGCCGGAGTTTTTTCATTTTCACCACCACAATAATATATATAGATGAAGCATCACTTATTTTAATTCACTTGCTCGCTTTAGTGGTGAGCGCTGTAGTCTTATAACTGGGAGGTCTCGGGTTCGATTCCCGGTGGGGCAATTTGGGCTTTAATTTGGGAATTTACAATTTCTAAATTGTCTCTGGTCTAGTCTGGTGGGAGGCATTGGCCGTGGCTAGTTACCACCCTACCGTCAAAGACGTGCCGCCAAGCGATTTAGCGTTCCGGCACGATGACGTGTAGAAACCGAGTCGGGGTATGAGTTGAATGTACACTGCCATTCCCTTTCCAAGTTAGCCTGCTACCATCTTAGACTGCATCGTCACTTACCATCACGTGAGATCGCAGGCAAAGACTATCTTGTCATCGAATAAAAAAAAACGTTGAACGAAAGTGTTCTTATAAAATACGTACGCTTCTGACTTCCCTTTTCAATAGGCAAGAATGCAGAAGGAAGAATAAAAATTAAATAGGCACTGCAGCAGAAGTAATGTTTCTAGAGTAATTGCCGTTGAAATATTTTGTACACCGAGAGCAGCTGAAGTAATGGAGTTTCAGACTTTTCTTGAGCACTTGAGGTAACGTTTTTCCGTTGCTATTATGTTTTGCCAGGCGTTCAGTTGTTGCGCTATGAATGAAAGCTGCGCTTATATTGTTTTCAAAATGTTTGTGATTTTACTTATTCCTTTCATAGAATTTTGAGAAAACAACATAATAAGTAATAGCTTTTTAGTTGTTTTATCAACTTTTTATACAAACATATAAAGTAGATAAATTCTGAACATTGTTTTCATTCGTGTTACGTTACCGCCCATGAATTAAACCAGTGGAACCGAAAATGTGTTGCTGGTTTTTAGACTTTTAGAACTATAATACAATTTCAGTACTCGTGTCTTCAGCAAATCTGATGGTTAAGGATTCAGTCTCAGTACTCGTATTCCCAGCAAATCTTATGATTAATGAAAATTATTTTTTTATATTTTACTTAAACAATTTTTTAAATAATTTCTTAAATAATATCATGGGGTTATTCAATTTTGGAGTTTATCTACTATGGAGTTAAAACACTGCGGAACTATCTACGTACTACTTAGTTTGAATTTATATTCTTGAACATTCGTATCTCACGTCAAGTTAATATTTTCTTAAATGAAAATTTCAAAAAATGCCATTCATTTTAACTTCATAAATAATATCTGCTATGATTTATGCCCGATTTTATTCAAACTGATTGAGCTGTTTCCCAAATCCCGTGTTGTGATCAATCACATAATATAAATACTACCTGAAATATCGATAAAGACGTGATTCATCTGTGTCACACAACGTCGAATACGTTTATTTAGGAGTTAATACCTACCAAAATTCCGGCCAAGTGTGAGTCGGACTCGCACAAGATGGGTTCCATCTTAAGGTTCTCAACTATACCCAGAAAACGTTACGTCGATCTGTAGCCCTGTTACAGCGTAATTGATGGACAAAACAAACCAACAAATCAACAAACAAACAAACATACTTTTGCAATTTATACCTAACTAGCTGATACCCGCTACTTCGTCCGTGTGGAATTTTTAAAATCCTGCAGTAACTCTTTGATTTTCCGGGATAAAACTACCCTGTCACTCTCCAAAGGAAAAAGGTTTTTGATTTCTGGGGTACCATTTAATTTTCCGGGATAAAATGTGTTTCCGGGATAAGCTTATATGTATGTTAATCCTTGTTATGAACTATCTCCATTTCAAACAACCAAATTAGTCCATTCGTTGTGGCGTAAAGGAGTAACAAACATACACATACAAGCTTTCGCCTTTATAATATATGTAGTGTGATATTCCCAATGAAGCAAGGGTAATATCACCAACTTTAAATCCAATCATTGCTTGTAAAGTGGGTGATACATATTTTGCATTTGCCCCAAATTCTCGAGGAATGCTAAACCTTGCCCCGGCGATATTGATTTAAATTCCATCCCGCCTCAACGTATAAAATGATACCCGGAATGTACCTCGAGACCTCGGATCTCAAACACCCATTTATATACATAGGTATATGCTGCTATATACCTGTAGAAGTAAATCCTTACTAATATTATAAATGTGAACGTTTTTTTATTTGTTCTTCAATCACGCAACAACGGAAAAACGAGTCGACGTATTTTTTTGCGTGAGTATAGTTCAGAACCTGGTGAGTGACAATAGGCTAATTTTATATCAATTGACAGGTAAGTGCAAAAAGTTGACAAATACAGTCATGATGCAAATTTTAGCACCTGAGCCGCAGGGGAGTCTTTTTCAGAATAAGTGCGGTAAAATATCATCAATGATTTTAATTTCAGTTTCAGACTTTCAGGCAATTAATTGCTGTTATTAGCGTCTGTAAGATCTGTTTCACGGATCATTAAAACTTAGTTTGTAGTAATTTACAACGATAATAATTACGTATATTATTATTTGTATATTAGAACTTAATGATGAAAATATTAATTTAACTTAATATTTGTTTGATGCCGACTAACAGTAGGTATATTTATTACAAGCTGTTGCCCGCGACTTCGTCCGCGTCAATTTCTGTTATTATGATCGTGATTAAGAAGTGTTCGTTCGATTCGTGCCGGAACGCTAAATCGCTTGACGGCACATCTTTAACGGTATGATGGTAACCAGCCACCAGACCAGACCAGAGACAATTAAGAAATTATAAATTCCCAAATTGTCCCCGCCGGGAATCGAACCCAAGACCTCCCAGTTATAAGACAGCGTTCACCACTGCGCCACGGAGATCGCCAAAATTGTATTGTATGTAGGCGTGTATTTTTATTAAAAATTGTTTAAGGTTAATAATAACATATTAATAATATGTCTATAGTACTTTTTATATGTTGAGAGAAAGGTTGGAAGTTATAGCATATGTCAGGTTTGATTGTCAATAGACGCAGACGACTGCATTCAAGATGGCGTACGATCAATGGTTACCATGGAAACGCGTCGGGACCGCTCAGCTGGCCTGAAGTGCTGAAACCATAACACCATAGTTGCTTTTCGCTTAAACGAAAGAGATGGGTTTATAACATTATGTATAAGGATGAATGAGATAGAGAAAGGAAACTTTCATTTGGCTGCAGAATTCAGACGTGAAGTTTTAATATAATTTTAGAACTTTAATCAATTGTTTTGTTATCCTGGTAGGTTCCCAAAATCAGAAATGATTGCTACCAAAGATTGCTACCGATCCATTCTATAACGCTGTTGCTTTAAACGCTGTTGTGTTTGTTTGGTTTTTCTTATAGTATTCAGCTAGATTTACGGTCAAACTGTTGCATTGGTTGCATCCAATAAAAAGTTATACAAGAACTTTATGTTCGGATACCAATGATACAATTAAAAAGCCTCTTTTTTAAACGACGATTAAAAAGATTACCTAGATTATATTATAATCTAAAGGTATTTCCCTTTGCTTTTAAAATTATCAAAAGCTATAGAAACACCATACCTAATTATAAGTTTTTTCATTTCTCGACGGCCCGTGGCGCGTGGCTCATGGTTGTGAGTGTGTCGTATCTGTATAAGTGTGAGCGAGAGTTTGTTCGCGCCTTCGCGCCTGACCGCTCCCACCTATGCTCCTGACAGGCACGCACACTTACGCAATGTGCATGTGCACGACTTTAACACAAGTAAAGCTCGCGCGCCCTTGTGAATTGCAAGAACTATACATAATATTGTGACCAATACAGAGAAATACCAACACAAAATGTGTTTCTATCTATCCAACCTCATTATATTTGGTATCAAATAAACCACAATGTTGTCTCAGTGGATGATTAATTTTAATTTATTCTGAAATATACGACCTGTGACCAAAGCTTGTGACGCATTCGAATATCAGAGAGCTGTCATATTTTTAGAGCAGTCACGTCCTTTAAAATGGTCAAAACCACAGTCAAAAACTGAGTGCTGTTTTTACTATTGAAAGAATTCAATAATATTATACAAGTATGAAGCAACTCATACCAGAGACAGATTTAGTACATAGGTATAATTATATAATATTAATTAGAAAAGTGTTTGCAGAAGCTTATGACTTTGAAATAATTTCTTTTCTTTTTGAAGCCAAGGTACCTACAATCTAGAAACTCTAAGTGCAGATGTTTATTTTCTTAGTATGAAATACTTAATTATGTTCAAAAACCTGATTCATATTGTGGTTTAGAAAACATTAGAAACGTAATAACTATTGGATTTACCTACTAATGTCAAAGAATTATTGGTGAACTCACTAAATCCAAATCGTTCATAAAATAACAAATTCACATGGAATTCATGGAAAGTACAGATATTAACGGACAAAAAGAAAATTATTTTTTACTCTATTGAATTCTATATTACTTGTGGAAATAATAAAAGTTTGAATTTCTTACAGTTTAAATTGAATTTCTTTTTAATTGTTTTTATTATCATTTTGTTCACTAAGCGACGTTATCTCAGAACCGGAAATTACAAGTTTTTGAAGGTCACGTTCCCACCCAGTAAGTACCTATGTAAGGGGTTTGCTCCTCTACAAATATCATCTCAATGCTCGAATATGATCAAAGACATCTATTTACGTTTACTTGTGAAGGGCTTAACTCAAAAGGAATATAATTCATCTTATTCCATTAAAGGAGCAATCATTCTAATTAATTAGAATCGTTCTCTGACCATTTATTTTTGTATCTCAAACCTTACAAACTTAATTTCTAGACGTATTAACATTAGTTTAACTGAAACAAAATAGGAAACTAGAACTGCTTTATAAGAAGTAAGAACCATAAATAAACAAATAGTAAGTATTACTTACTAGTTACTACCGTAAGGCAAGAACACATTCCAATTATCTGTATTTTTATTTTATTTCTCGACTAACTAGCCTGTCTTAATTTCGCCCGGGTGGAATTTCTAAAAATATTTTCTTTGTGAAAGGCTACGTTAATTAAATAACCGGTTAAATGCGAAATTCCGTAACAAAAAAACGCCGAAACACATTCCGAGTAGGGGAGCCCCCTTTAATTTTTAATTTATTTTTATTATTTGTTGTTATAGCGGCAACAGAAATACACATTCTGTGAAAATTTCAACTCTACCTATTACGGATCATAAGATACAGCCCGCTGATAGACAGACAGACGGAGACATTCGTATAAGGAACCCTAAAAATGTACATACAAGTTTCTAGAACTAGCGGTCGATTTATAATATGTTAGTTAGATTATTTTTTATGCTTTTGTTTAGATTTTGCCCCACTAAGATATTATTGTCTATCTACATATAATGTAACCAATATTAAACAATAAAAGAAACAAAATATGATTTTATCGCTGCCAATACCGAAACTTCGCTGTACCCGTATCCAATATCACGATAACATTGCCATAACAATAACGAACGAACTTGGGTTAGATTTGTATTAAAACACAAGTTACAAATTACAATATTATAAAATAATAGGTACAATATTATATATTATGTATTTAATATCTTCCAAGATCTTCTGGCCACGGTCACAAACACAAATTTTTTTTTCCTCCGAGGGCCACGGCGGATAATCTTCACAGAGATTAGCCATCTGTGCGGGACATGTTATAGTGCACAAGTGTGTGCGCAAACACTGATGCACTCTCTATTCCCTAACTCTCATAGTCCGATGGGACGGAAAGACGATACGACCGGAGAGAGATCAGGAGCAGGACCGACAACTTTACATGCTCTCCGAGGCACGGGGGAAGCACGGGAGTGACTCACCGCCAAATTCCTAACTCCGGGCTAGTGGGTACTGAGAATTTCTTGACAGAAAACCCCAATATGTTTTATGGCCCGATCCGCGGGAATCGAACCCGGGACCTCGAAATCTGCAGTCGAACTTGCTAACCACTAGACCAACGAGGCATTCGTAGCATATTAAGTATTGGCTGTCAACTGTCTATTCTCTATTTAAAGTAAATAGAGCGTAAATCGTACATGCTCTCTTTATTGTAGGTTCTGTACGGCTACTGCATTGGAATAGACCAAATCGATTAGCGACATAGTTCACAAGGGTTTCAACTAACTACCGCGTATATCCACACGCGTTTGATTATCCCCATTGTAATGCAAGCAGATTGATCATTCACAAATCGTTATAATCTATCTAGACAGCGTGGAACCGTGAGAACTCAGCGATTATTTAAGCCTTAGTGTTAGATTTAATTCGTATCGTATTCGAATTCGATGACGTCAAAGTAAAATGAACCATTATTTAAAGTGACAAATTCAGCACAACCGATTTTAGTTTGGAGCTGTATAAGTAAACGTATAAGAATGCGTGCGAAATTGAGCTCTAATCCAATGTATTTATGGCTCAATTATTATTGACGCTCGTTTGCGGCCTCCGATAATTGACGCTTTCTGTCAACTTCGCTTTCATGAACCTTTAGTGGGACACCGGTGAAAATGACATTGGGTAAGGGATTGTACTTAAGGGATGATTTAGGTATGGTTGGTGAAAACGGGCATTTTTTTTTTAAATTATTCGATGACAAGATAGTCCTTGACTGCAATCTCACCTGATGGTAAGTGACGATGCAGTCTAAGATGGTAGCGGGCTAACTTGGAAGGGGTATCGCAGTGTACTCATACCCCTAATCGGTTTCTACACGCCATTGTGCCGGAACGCTAAATCGCTTGGCGGCACGTCTTTGACAGTAGGTTACAATGCCACGGCCAAAGCGTCCCACCAAACTAGACCAAAGACAATTTAGACATTATAAATTCCCAAATAGCCCCCGCCGGGAATCGAACCCGAGACTTCCCACCTCAGTTATAAGACCGCAGCGCTCACCACTGCGCCAGGGAGGTCGCATACAGTATTTCGATAATGGATTGTATCCGATTTGCGTAACGAAGACCCATTCAATACGTGACTATAGTGCTATATTTCTAGTGTACGAGTATTGCTGCAGTACAATATTCGAATGTAGGTTAGATTCTTACAGACGCAGAATCAATCATTTAAATAACAACTAGGTACGCTTGATTTTAGCTGTACGATGCAGTCGAATATAAAACAATAGCTCGAGCTACAACAACGCATTGTTGTTGTATGATTTCAATGAAACCAGAAAAACCGTGTCAACATCTAATTTATTTTATTCTAGTTGATCATCAACGATGACTTCGTCGATTTTCCGGGATAAAATACTGTGAAGTTTCATTGAAATCCATCTAGTTTTTGTGAAAGAGTAACAGACATCCATCCATGCATCCATCCTCGCAAACTTTCGCATTTATAATATTACTAGCGGCCCGCTCCGGCTTCGCACAGGTATAAAATAAATAGCCTATGTCATTCACTGTTAATGGATGTTATTATACATATAAACCTTCCTCTTCAATCACTCTATCTATTAAAAAAAAAAACGCATCAAAATCCGTTGCGTAGTTTTAAAGATTTAAGCATACATAGGGACAGAGAAAGCGACTTTGTTTTATACTATGTAGCGATTAGTAGGATTATTACTAGCTTTTGGCCTCATCTTCGTCCGCGTGGAGTTAGGTATTTAGAATTCGCGGGAATCCTCTGTTTTACCGAGATAAAAGGTAGCCACGTAAAACAGAGCATTATGTCACGCTCCAGATCCTCAACAATACCTGCCTACCTACCTATTTTTTGATCCACGTGGATGTCACACGGACTTTCAGTAGATATAGGAAAATGGGGTTTTAGCGGTTTTTATACCTCTTGCGAGTTTTCTCACTGTGAGAAAATCTTGGAAAATATTGGTTAGGATAATTCAACAAGTTCATGCAATTACCAAGGCATTCTGAAGTCAAGTGTTGTAGGAAATTCTTATTTCGCGTATTAAGCTTCTATAATGGTCTTTGATGGAAAATGCAAATGACGTAAAAAGAAAAGTTAGGCTCTAATGAAACGAGCGTCGAGCTGAGACTTTAAAATATAGCACTCATTTTTTATACATACCTATACTCGTACAGCCATTGATTCTAACGTTAGGTACGTTTATCTCACGAAGTTACGGGCGCTTTAGTTGTGGTTACGTCGTATACGTGCACATTGCGTAAGTATGCCTGTCAGGAGCCTAGGCGAGAGCGGTCAGGCGCGAGCAAGCTCTCGCTCATACTATATAGATACGACACACACACAACCATGAGCCACGAGCCTTCGTGAAATGAAAGAACTGTACTAGAATACGTAAAATATTAATCTCTCTCCCAGTCGGTCACTCATGACTTGAGTTCTTGGAACCACCTACAGATCGAGATAGCGGTATGTAGTGTCCTTTATTTGGTCACTAATGCCCGAGACTTCGTAGTGCGCAGATTGAGGATTTTTGATACCCGCGGGAACTCTATAATATTCCCACATCCAAATCGGTTCATTATTTGTGCCGTGAAGAAGTAACAAACATCCTCGCAAACTTTCACATTTATAATATTAGTAGGATATAACTACAGCATTGTAGAAGTATCAGGGAAGATAGACTTTCGGCCTTCAGTTCAAAAACATGCCTGAGAGTTCTTTACAACGTGTATTGAAACTCCGAAATAATACTGAAGGAGGTGAATGTGCTCATAAAACTGAACAACTTTCCTCAAGGAACCTAGGTCGAAATATGAAAAAAAAATTTTTACCTCCCATAGTAAATCAATCAGCTGATCGTCAATCTTGTATGGGAGGCCCAAATTTTTTTTTTCACATTTCGTATGTTCCTTGGGGAAAGTTGTTCAGTTTTATGAGCACATTCACCTCCTTCAGGAGTTTCAATAAACGTTGTATAATGTTCTCAAATATGTGCGAAGTTAATCCCGTGGCTCAAAAAGCAGAGCTTGTAGAGCCATCGGTCCAGCGCCTGATCACCCTTCGGTCTTCTTCGACTGGAATGAGAATATTTGACTAGTTTAGACCGTCTGCGGCCGAATCTCGTGTGGACGATAGATACTCCACTACAACACTACAAAATACAAAGTGTTTGTAACGCTGGGCCGTGTAGTGGGTACTGTGTACATGATTCGCAATGGTCTATAATTATAGCATGGGATAGCCGTCGGCGTCGGCGCGAACGCGGGCACGTCGTATAAATAGTCGCGCGCGCATCGCTCGCGCTCGCCATATTGGGAAACGGTAATGGCCGATAGATAGTCAGTCGCTCCAATAGCCCAACGGTTAAAGGTGCGGACTGAAAACTGACAGGTCGACGGTTCGCTCCCCACTGACGCGCTATTATCGTACCCACTCCACACAAGCTTTCCGCTTATTTGGATGAGAAAGGAGAATATTAAGTTGAAATAAGTTTGACTAATATTCTATAAAAAAAAAACGTTTTTTTATTGATTTTTCGTCGTCGATTACGTTACTGTCGGGGGAATAAAAACTTGATCGAAGAGCTAAAAATTGAAATTAAATTAATTTAATAAAGTAAAACTTATTTGGTCCAAAACTTACGTTAGTCCACGTTAATTCATTCATTAAATTAACTTTAATGAGTCATTAACTAACTTTCATAAAATATCATAATGGTCTTTCTATTACCAACGAAGTAATAGTACCTATTAGTAATATTTACTACTAACGAACACTCTGAGAGAAGTCATAAAATCTATTACAACGCATCTAACGACTCGAGTGTTTCTGTAAGAGTTTAATGATTCTTGGTGTTTAGTCTCTTACCAAATATGTTGAGACGTTAAATAACAATAAATGTGAATGAAGTTTATACATGAATGTTGCGTGTTCCATTGCGATAACATAAACCATTTACAAAATAAGCACTAACATAAAACGTTAATGTATAATAAACTAAAATTCAGTACTGGATTTATGCCTACTCTAGTGTATACCTACCCCAAATAACTTAAAACAAAATAATAAAATTCATGTTTTTCTGTGGTTCAAAATAAACTACTTATTGGATGGGGTTCTCGTATTTAGGGTTCCGTACCCGAAGAGTAACCAACGGAATTGTATTACTAAGACTCCGCTTTCTGTCTGTCTGTCAGCGGGCTGTACCTATCTCATGAACCGTAATAGATAGATATACGTATTTGAAATTTTCACATAATGTGTATATCTATTGCCGCTATGACAATAAAAGATTAAAATAAAATAAAAAAATAAACCTTTATTTTTAGTTTAATTTTAATAATTTTTTGTTCCTATTACCCCACATTTGGGGTGTTGGCAGACCCCCCACTAGGTGGACAGACGACATCAAACGAGTCGCAGGGGGTCGCTGGATTCAGGCGGCGCAAGACCGAGGTCTGTGGAGATCCATGCAAGAGACTTATGTCCAGCAGTGGACGTCTATAATTTGAAAAAGAAGAAGAAGAAGAATTTTTTGTTCCCATACAAGAAACGTGATGTATCTACGGTCTTACACTGTGACCACCCGATAAAGATCTAAAGACTAGGTAATGTGTAAAATTATACAGTCTACGTAAACGTAAAGTGTGAATAATCGTCCGGTAAACGTTTTGACATCGTCGGCTCAAACGTTTTCACCGCTTTACCAACTTTCGTTGCAATATGCGTGAAAAGCCATAAAGCTTCCCTATTTACTCTCACTTTCCTAATGTACCGCCTATTCATGTTACGAGATGGTGCTCGCAATCGTCTGTATGGTATTGGTTTTGCCCGAGTAAGATTAGAATTTGCCTGATTTCACCCGTGGTACCAAAACAATTGCCTTTATATAAAGATCTCTCATACCAGTTTTCACCAATGTTTCCTGTCAACATTGCGTAGAATACCAGAAAAAATTCCTGCGATGCACTTTGTATTTGCTGCGAAAGGCGACAGCTGATGCTAGCGTGAAGGCGCACAAAATACATCGTGTATCAAAAAAGTAATAAAAAAATATTTGTATATAGGTAATTGCCTATCCATACCTAATAGAAGGAACTACAGGTAGCATGCAGCTCCAAGACGCGGGCCTGATTTTAATTGGTACCTAATCGTAGTAGATTAATCAATCAACCCACCAGGATTACGACTTACAAACGACCTAACAAAGTCTTTAACTTGTCTCTGTGTGGGCGCTATACATTCATTACAAACCACATGATTGATTTAGTTATGATAATGCGAAAATTTGCTAATATTAATACTTGTATAGTACACACTACACATACTGGTGACAAGTGTAACTAGAAAATTAAAAACACCCCCGACAATGTGAAATTAAAAAAAATGTAATCCGCCATTTTGTGGCGGCAGCCATCTTGGACCGATTTTCATCAAACATTCATAGCTAAGAGCACTCCCGACTAATTCACCTTTCAAATAAAAAAAAAACAAATTCAATACACACACACATAGACAGACACAGATAAATCCAATTTATAACACCTCGTCGTTTTTGAGTCGGTGGTAAAAAATAGAACATTCCACCACTATACCACTATCTCTTTCGTTCCGCTGATATAGAACCGGTGTACTAAAGGGATAAGAGGTAGGAAGGGAGGGAAAGCAAGATTTCTCTAATTTTATCGCTAATCTAAATAAATAACAAGAAAAACTGACTGACAGACCTATCAACGCACAGCTCAAACCACCGGATGGATCGGGGTGAAATTTCTCATACAAATAGCTAAGAAAGGATTTTTGAAAATTAAGCCCCTAAGGGAGTAAAATAGGTGTTTAAAAAATCGAACTTTTTTTGACCGAAACCGTGAGAAACTGGTTAGTGAGAACTTACGTTATTATATTCCATCAGAGTTCCAGATGAAAACTCCGAGGCGTCACCCGGGGTCGTAGACCGACAAGGCTAGTGGCATTAGTGTGAGTGGGAGCCACTTAAGCTAAATTCGCACGCTGCAGCTGCGACTGCGGCCAGAAATAACCGGTACACAGTAATCGATAATACCGAAAATGCCCGATGCATTGCCCCCCCTTCCCCCATACCTACCACCCATATACTTGGGCAAGCAAGATTTAAACCATGACTTAAACCATTTTTAAGGTTCCGTACGCGAAGGGTCACCAACGGAACCCTATTACTAAGCCTCCGCTGTCCGTCCGTCCGTCCGTCCGTCCGTCCGTCCGTCCGTCCGTCCGTCCGTCTGTCAGCGTGCTGTAATATTTCATGATCCGTAATAGGTAGACCTTCGAGGTAGACAGTTGAAATTTTCAGAGAATGTGCATTTCTGTTGCCGCTGTTTTGAATCTTTTCTTAGCAAAGTTGTGAAACTCAATTTTGTTTTAGGTTAAAAGTAATGTCGTGAAATGCAAACTAAAATAAAATTAGTTTCATAACTTTGTTAACAAAAGATTCAGAATGACTTTTAAGCTATTGCATAGCTTCTATCGCGGGCCTTGAGCGTGGAGACCGAATCCAGAAATTCCGTAACGAAAATAACCTGACACGGGACTCCTCTCACAGCTAGATGGCGTTGATAAAAAATGCTATGCAATAGCTTTACCGCGGCAGTCCCAGAGTGCCACACGTCCTTTTTTCCGTTTAGGGAACAGATAATTTTTGAGTTTTCTCCCTCTTGA
Source organism: Hipparchia sbordonii (assembly GCA_038048805.1). Taxonomy (NCBI): domain Eukaryota; kingdom Metazoa; phylum Arthropoda; class Insecta; order Lepidoptera; family Nymphalidae; genus Hipparchia; species Hipparchia sbordonii. The sequence continues at coordinate 11,866,015 of CM076099.1, read as the reverse complement.
TCTAGATGTGCGAATATATTATGAGTACCTATCTATCTAGTTCTATTGAAATGTAAATATGTAATACTAGAAGATGCCCGCAACTTCATTCGCGTGGATTAAGGTCTTTTCATTCCCGCGGGTAGGTACTCTCTTATTTTCCGGCATAAAAAGTAGCCTATGTGTTATTCCAGACTATAATCTATCTCTGTGCTTTTCAACCAAATCGGTTCAGTTGTTGCGACGTGATTGAGTAACAAACATCCAAACTTTCGCATTATATTAATAGGATGAAACTAGTAAAATGCGCAACGAAAACATTTTAGATGGTTACACGAGGCCACCACGACGCCCCTAACCTTATCGTACGATAAAATCAGATGTTCCAATTTATATTAGATCGAATCTGGCGCCCACACCTAGTTTATTTATACCATGATATATTCAGCGCTGTGATATTGTGATAATATTAACATTTTATAATAATTATAAATTACCGGTTTTTAGTTTAAGTTGAGTTTTTTAGTAGAGTGGTTTTTTTATAATCTCGAGGAAACCCCTTGATCGACTTCAAAAAAGGAGGAGGTTCTCAATTCGTCGGAATATTTTTTTTATGTTCCCCGATTACTCGAAGACGCCTGGAGCGATTTGGAAATTTTTTTTTTAAAGGGCATACTTCCCGGGTGGTCCCATAGTCATCAGGTCACTATCTGATGATGGGATCCTGGACAAATCGAGGGAACTCTTCAAATTTTTTAAACACACTTGATATACTTTGAAGTGGCGTTTAAAGTCGGTGTTGTAAAAACAATTTTTACGTTTATATCATATTATTATTATTATTGCGCGCTGTTTGGCAAAACAAAAAAAAATTCAATTACGGATTTTCTTCGCTTGCCACCTGAGACGCGTCTCAACAATAGCTTACATAGCTGCAAAAACTAGTCTCCCTCGTTCTCTATATTTGTACGAGTATATCTAGAATTAAATATCCCAACCTTCAACTGAAAACTCCCATAGGCTAGGCTAAGTCCCTCTATTTTTTATTTTTTATGCGATGACAAGTTACTCCATGACTGCAATCTCACCTGATGGTAAGTGACGATGCAGTCTAGGATAGTAGCGGACTAACTTGGAAGTGGTATGGCAGTGTACATTCAACCCAAACCACTAATCTGTTTCTACACGCCATCATGCCGGAACGCTAAATCGCTTGGTGGCACGTCTTTGACGGTAGGGTGGTAACTAGCAACGACCAAAGCCTCCCACCAGACAAAAAAGTTAATCTATAAAGGTATCTATGTGTCGAAGCCCTTTTTCTCAAAACGGCTTGAGGTACTAAGTTGAAATTGATACCTACTTATTACAAAGTTTCTATAGTTTAACTCAAAGAAAATTTACAGCTCTTCAAAGTATTGTCATATTGAGTAACTCTATATATACACACCTAACTATCGAGATATACATCAAGAGAACTGCATTGTAACAAAATAAATTCATAAAACTGCAACTCCCAAATTCATAGGACTGAATTCGCTAGTTAGCGAATGTTGACTGAAAAGATTAATTTCACGTTGATTGAGATGCTGCCTGCAGGTGTTGATTTAACGAAGCGAAACTGGGTCAAAGTCTCAAAGTCTATCCTCGTGAAACTAACCTAACTTTATGAAGTCTGTTTTTTGGGTTCCGTACCCAAAAGGTACTAACGGGATTCGTCCGGTGGATACTTGGAATTTTCACAGAATGTGTATTTCTATTGCCGCTATAACAATAAATAATAAAAAAAAGTTATTTAAAATTATAGTAAACTTTTGTTTTTCTCGCACTTAGCCAGTCTTTAATAAAAGTAGCGTTAAGGTTGCTCAGAAAAAAAAAACAAAAAAGTCCTCAAATTAATTTCAAGTTTCTAACTACAGCGGCTTAGGCTGCGTGTTGATACATCAGTCAGTCAGTCAGGACAAGTCTTTTCGCCCGCGGCTTCGCTCCCTATTTTACCCCTTTAGGTTAAATTTTCAAAAATCCTTTCTTAGCGGATCCTACGTCATAATAGCTATCTGTATGCCAAACAGAGTGATTCGTCCTGTGATTTAAGCTGTGCACAAATAGATCAGTCAGTCAGTCACATTTCCCTTCGTTATATGAATATCACTATATGAATTTCAGTACCAATAAAAACACATACATTAAGGAAAGTCAAGCAATTGAAGCCTAAATAAACAACCCTAAAGACACTTAAACTTGCCCTCTAGAGGGCACACGTAATGAAAACATTTATTTCATCCTTTTCGAATCGCTACGAAATGATACAGTCAAGGGCATTTCTTTACAATGTGTACGCATAAATTTATTACTTGTAGAAAGGAAAAATAAAATAAATCTTGTAGTACAAGAGCCAACCTGCTCTTCTCCACGAAATTACGAAATTGCACGAAAATCAAAGTCGACAGTGCGTAGGTATTGTCACTTGTCACTGATGACATTTGGATCTGGGGCATTTATTTATTATTTATATTTTACAAGCTTTTGCAAGTGGCTTCGCTCACGTTAAATTCGATTTTTCAAACCCCTATTTTACCTCCTTAGGGGTTGAATTTTCAAGTTAAAAAGTTCACAGATCACAGCATTTCTTTTTTGTTTCGGTTTACTTTTGTACCAATCGAGAACTAACATATTGTATTGTTTCTTCCACAGAACTACGCAGCATCAACCCCTCCAAAGCCCTCGTCAGCGCCGCCGCACACGACGCTGCAGAGGTCGGTGCGAGCGGCGGGGCCCTCCAGGGTCATCCCTCGGTTCTACTTCCCCAAGGGCAGACCGCCGCCAGCACACCAACAGGACCACGCGTTGCATAAAGTCCAGTCGGCGTTTGCGACCTTCCCTAACAGCCAGGTTAGTAGCTACATTTTCTATAGAAAATGTCCATTCAGTTGAAAGTCAGTCATTTTTTTTTTAATTCTATGACAAAATAGTCCTTGACTGCGATCTCACCTGACTGTAAGCGACGATGCAATCTAAGATAGTAGCGGGCTAACTTGGAAGGGGTATGGCAGTGTACATTCAACCCATACCCTGATCAGTTTCTACATGCCATCGTGCTGGAAGGCTATATCGCTTGGCGGCAGGGTGATAACTAGCCACGGCCTTCCACCAGACCAGACCAGAAGCAATTTGAGAAATTATAAATTCCCAAATTGTCCCAAAACTATGTCAAAGTAACCATAATGGGAGTGAGGTAGTAGCACAGGCACAGTAGTGGGTAGAATATAAAATACCCTATAGAATTTTGGTACAATATCTTTGACCTTCAGCTCTAGATTTCTACCGGCGACGCCTATCAAATATTAAAGAGTTAAAGCACAAAAGCGCTGACTTCGTATTCTATTAAACATTCATAGCTGAACTACTTTATAGAATCCGAGGATTGGAACTTAAGATTAGTTTAAAATATTAATTAGTAGGTAGTTCTACCTCAACTAAATATGAATCGATAGATGTGCAGCTCCGATTTGGAAAATTCTTTTTTTGTATGAAAATGTACTTCCCAGGTGGTCCCATTGTCATCAGGTCAGAATCTGATGATGGGATTCTGGATAAATCGAGGGAACTCTTCAAATTTTATTGGCACAATTGATATACTTTGTAGTGGCGTTTGAAGTCGGTTTTGTAAAAATATTTTTAGTTTATTAAGTTTTTAGTTTTTAGTTTAGTTTATTAAGGAATATAGATGTCCAAAATTCAAAATAATTTACTTTATGTAGACCAAATTACCGCTCTTATGATTAAGTCATGTCCTTACTACCACGGAATAGGAAAGTAGATTCAAGCAGTTGCAAATCTACTCTAACTAAAACGTACGTTAGCTCTTGAAGTATATAGGACTGGTGGGAATATTAACAAAATAAAACAAAGGAGCGGCTGAAAAAGATCGATAAGATCTGCTTGAAAAATCTTTATCATCTATGAAAAATTGCTCTGTTTTTATTCAAATAGTGGAAGATAAACTGAGACAAATAAAAAATACTAGGATTATTTCAAAGAGACCGCGTCCTTAGTGTTTAACAGAGAATGTCGAAAAAAAAATGAAACTTAATTTGGAACACATCCAAATCTGGCCAAAGCTCTTATCTTGTGTATAGCAAATAAAAAGATATGGCTCGATTGTTTTACAACCTCTTAACCATAAATCAATTCAATGGTAAAGTGGTGCCAAAAATTCGCATATTCATACTTCTGTATCGTACAAGAGTCAAATTAGACATGTCAATCAAAAGATTTCTGTAATGATTGATTGATCATTCATTTTATTTGCAATATGTAATGTTAAACTGATAATGTTGAATACAATGATTAATATAATAGGTAATTTTTATTTTATTCAATGACAAGTTTTTCCTTGATTGCGAACTCACCTGATGGAAAGTGACGATGCAGTCTAAGATGGTAGCGGGCTAACTTGGAAGGGGTGTGGCAGCGTAGATTTAACCCATACCCCTAATTGGTTTCTACTCGCCATCGATGCCAGAACGCTGAATGGTTTGGCAGCACGTCTTCGACGGTAGGGTGGTAACTAGCCACTGCCAGAACCTCCCACCAGACCAAAAATTGTCATTATAATCAAATAGAATAGGAAAGTTTTTTCAACATTAACAAAGTGGTTTTGAATTGTCAAGTGCACCTTTGGGCGGGTTTCCGTTTCAATCGAGTAGAACAGCAAGCAATTCTTAACCGCAAAGGAAAATAAGATGCTTTTCTACATCATGTACTTTTATAAAAATCTCTAGCTACTGCGTATTCTTAGTGTGCCTTTATACGCTTTGGAATACAAAAGATTTAGAAAGGCTTACGATATTGAAAACATTACATGATTTATTCATACATATTTATGTACTCGTACATACAAACACGTTCGTATTTAATATTTATTCGCTAGCAAAGTAGAGATTAGTATAAATCAACGCTATTGAGTACCTACTGATATTATTATTGGAACGGTGTCTAGACATTAAATCAGTAACTAATGAAGAAATTAATGCGAGAATTTCGCTGAAATATTTAAACACGGAAAATTCTTAAGCAACTCAGCAGAAAGCTAATTGCGTCCTCAGGTGACAAGATGCTGAGAAGTGGCGCTGTTTTGCAAAAAAACAGCTTTTTCAAAGATGAAATGCAGCTTTAATTTACTCCTTGTGGAAATTATTGCAGCCACCATCTTAGACTGCATTGTCACTTACGACAGGTGAGATCGCGGTCACGGACTATCTTGTCATCGTTTAAAAATAGAAATTAACTCTGAATTTCGTTCAAGCTCCATTTTTATGACCTTATGTAATTTTACGATTTTGTTACTTTAGTGGTTTTTTTTTATCAAAGCCAAAGTGTCTTTTCCGAGAGCCAAGTGGCCATTTGTTCTGGACGATCGTTTTCACCGGCCATACCTAAATCATCAGCTAAGTAGTAGTCTCTTTACGTAGGTACCCCATAAATACAATCCCCTACCCAATGTCGTTGCCATCTTTAGGTGTTCCCTAAAGGTTCGTGATAAAACACCTAACTCAATCAATCACCATAAACTTATTCAAGTGTGCGTGAATTGTTTATGTATGTTGTCGTGGTCCTATTATTTATATTCTTTCTGTCAGTGATTTGTGTATTAATTGCTCATTTACCCCAAAATGTGGCAGAACATTTTTCTCGCACATCCATTGAACGCAGAACGGTGACTCTTTTAAGACGTTCTTAATCATGGTGTTGCTTAAGCCCAAATTAGACCGTTCACCGTTCATCGTTCATTTTTGCGATGAACGATACGCGATACCAGTGCACGCTTTCCTCGCAGTGAACGGTGAACTGACGGTGTTTAGACGTTCATTTCCGATGACTCATCGATGAAGCCTCAAAAATGAAAGCAAATCTCGAAAAATGAACCGTCTAATTTGGGCTTTGGGCGAGGGCACGACTTATCTTGCCTTAAATGTTATGCCTTATCATCATAAATAGAGGAAAATGCTGTCAAAGGCAAAATTTATAAATAGCACCTAAAAAGAAGCAAACCGCATCGATCTCTCGCCGTCCGTGTCAGTTTGGCGAGGGTCCAACAACCAGTAACATGCCTTTGCCTTTGACTTGAGCTGATCGCACATTTATGTCCGCACCGAGCCGCACGGTAGATTGAAAGTAAATACATTTTGGTACAGTATGATCGATGTGTTCAGGTTGCGTCATGTAAAAAGAGTTCGGGAAGACAAGGAAGAAGGAAGCCTTCTCTTTAGCTGCTAGCTGTAGGAAATGTACACGGAATTTTCCCGTGTTAGGTGTTATAGAAATTGGGGAAATAAACTATACGGATGGCTGAGCCGATCCTAAACCCCGATTTTGAATCATCCGCCGAAATTCTATGGTCATACTGTGGGAGGACGGCGTTCGATACTCGTACTTCGTTAGAGCATCGAAAGAACTTATGGAGATTGACTGAAAGCAATTCAGTGACACGATTGTGATCCAAATATTTCCAAAACAGTGAAACACGGTTTCCTTTTTGAAGTACACACCTTTGTTTAGGTACTTCCTTACAGTGACCACTGATATTGCATATTCGACTAATGCTAAGATCTATAGCGCGTGCTCTGGCTTAGCTCGGACTTAAGATAGACTTAAAACGAGACACAAATTTGCTCTGACATAAATCTGTCTCGTTTTAACTCTGTCTTGAGTTTGAGCAGAATGAGAGTGCGTTCTGTAGATTTCAGCATAAATCAGGAGCAAACCCATTATCATCTCACTACTGAGCGCAGGTCTACTTTCAGAGAAGGATTATTATATTTAATCCTAGTATGGATTGGTTACTACAAATGCAAATGTAATGGTGTCTGTCTGAACCGATTTCGACAAAATATAGCAAGGTTCCTTGCTTCCTGAGTAACTTTCTGCATAGGATATAATATGTAACAGCACGCTGTTACTCGGAAATATTAAAATGTTCTCACAGGATTTTCAAAAAACCTTGTGTTATTCCTTTCATAATGCTCCTTGCGGAAAAGGATAACACTAAAGACTCGTGAGTCGTCACTTTAGCTTAACATTATATTTATTTTTATTTTATTTTATTTATTTTGGAAAACCAACAGCTAATAATACTACATAAACTTAAAATTAAATGACTATACCTACTATATATATAAAATTCAAAGTCCTGACTGACTGACTGACTGACTGACTGAGATATCAACACACACTAAACTACTGAAGTTAGAAACTTGAAATTTTTACAGTTGGTTCCTTTTATGACGTAGGCGCACACTAAGGAAGGATTTTTGAAAATTCATCCCCTAAGGGGGTAAAATAGGGGTTTGAAAAATCAAACTTAACGTGAGCAAGGCCGCGAGCAAAAGCTAGTAGCTAATAATAGGTTTTCACAGATTTAGTTTGAAATTATTTTTGAGTGTCTACATGAGCGATCCGCTTTAGTCTGAGCATCCCTACTATTCTGCTTGAATGCGTCAAATGCACTCTGGTGTCCGACAAACAGACACAAGGATATATTTGTACTGTCTGTGTCTCTCTTTGGCATTTAAGTCTCACTTTGCAGTCCTTCATAACACGATTTCCATCCTCGCCAAGACACTGCCTACCAAGTAAAGGTATGCAACTGAGTCAAATATTTGACCTACCGAAGCGAACCGAAGCGATACTAAGGTCTCTAAGAACATTAATATTGTAGTAATACGTAGTAGCTAATCTAAATATATAAAAGGCAAAGGTGACTGACTGACTGACTAACTGACTGACTAACTGACTGACTGACTGACTAACTGACTGACTGACTGACTAACTGACTGACTAATCTATCAACGCACAGCTCTAACCACTGGACCGATCGAGCTGAAATTTGGTATACAGGTAGCTGTTAGGACGTAGACATCCGCTAAGAAAGGATTTTGGAAAATTTCAACCCCAAGAGGGTTAAATAGGGGGTTAAAAAATCGAATCTAACGTGAGCGAAGCCGCGGGTTAAACCTAGTTATTGAAATAATTTTTCTTTCTAGCTAAGGAACATTGTCTTATACTACTGCGTTAGCTTACCAATATAAAAGCAATACTTAGTTTACCTAAATAGTGAACTTTTTAGCAAATAAGTGGTGAAAATCTTTCACTTCTTTGTTGTGTATCTTATATGTTTTATCTAATATCTTGTTCGTGGACATAATTTGTGTAGCTCGTCGAGGCATTGCGATGCAGTTATGACGTCAACATGTTATAGGACTGCATAAAAACTTTGATTTTGCATCGCGCTCGCATAATATTCGCTCTTGTAGCTATCTTGTATCGGTGAATTAGCCAATCAAGTTTCACATTTTTTTATAAAGAATATTAACCAAGCTGAAGTTGACTAATATCCTCTTATCCCCTCCAAATAGCGGAAAAGCTTATTCTAGGAGTGGGCACGACAATAGTTCTTTGACGGTAGGGTGGTAACTAGCAACGGCCAAAGCCTCCTACCAGACCAGACCAGAGTCAATTCAGAAATTATAAATTACCAAATGCCCTCCGCCGGGAATCGAACCCAAGACCTCCCAATTATTAGAATGTGGCGCTCACCACTGCGCCGGGGATGTCGTCAAAGTACATTGTATATTATTAGATAGATTCTTATATATTAGATAGATACTGGGTAGGTCCATGCAGATAGGTTCTTCTTTCCTCTTGCTGGGCTGGCTTTCACACATAAACCATCTTGGTTTGTTGTGTGTTACCAAGTAGATTATCAAAATACATTCTAGTATATATATTCATAAGACTAGAAGTATAAGTGTCTAATAAAAACTTTACTCCAATTGCGTAAGAATAACGTGCTATGAGCAATACTGTTATACTACTAACAATAAAGATAAGAACCCTAATAGAACTGTTGTGATTCAACGTGTACGTAAGAGTGGAATCACATTTTTCCGCATCAATTCGCATTTAGCTGGGTGGTTTCGGCAAAGCTAAGTTACTTTGTAACTTATCTTATCCGTGGTATAAAGGCAAAGGGATAAAAGTTACGCGACGGAAAGAGAAAATTCTATTTATATATATAAAATTCAAAGTCCTGACTGACTGACTGACTGACTGAGATATCAACGCACAGCCTAAACTACTGAAGTTAGAAACTTGAAATTTTTACAGTTGGTTCCTTTTATGACGTAGGCGCACACTAAGAAAGGATTATTGGAAATTCCACTCCTAAGGGGTTTAAATAGGGGATGGAAGTTTATATGAATCTCCGTCATTTTTCAAGCTGTTTCCATCAAAATTGGTATTTGAGATTTCAGTTAAAAATAAAAAAGTACGTGTGTCACAGTTTTTGAAAATTCCACCCCAAAATCTAATTCGAAGTCGCGGGGGCAAAAGCTAGTGTGAATATAAATAAACTAGTAGGGCGCGTGGGTGCGCGGCTCGCTAAAGCGAACCGCGGTTTTTCTGTCCACCAAGTAGACCTTCGGGTCTTGATCATCTTTTTCCAAGGAACTACTCTTCCATCTTTCATAGTCTCTGAGATATACATCGACGAAATTTGTATGGCCGCCATCTTGAATCCGCCATTTTGCAAGTTTTTTTCGGCTCTCTGCCAATTGAATGAGGTTTCGAGTGATTTTTGTTTGGGCACCCTCAACCTATCTTCGATACCCTGTCCGTGCTCCTCACCCGTCTCCGAAATCCTCAATCATCAGCTCTCTCCATATTTTCCTCCAAATGAATTTATGAAACTATTTGAAAAGGAACCCTATCATAGTCTTGCATAATATATTTTGTATGAAAAAAAAAATCTGCCATCTTGAATTTTTTTCTATTCATCACGTAGACCATCGGGTCCTGGTCATCTTTTTCGAAGAGACCACTCTTCCATCTTTTATAGTCTTCGAGATAGACACCGTCGAAATTTGTATGGCCGCCATCTTGAATCCGCCATTTTGAATTTTTTTTTCAGCTCTCTGCTAATTGGATGCGATTTCAAGTGACTTTTGCTTGAACACTCCCCACCTATCTTCGATACCCTGGCCGTGCTCCTCACCCGTCTCCGAAATCCTCAACCATCAGCTCTCTCCATATTTTTTCTTCAAATGAATTTTTGTCCTCTCTACGAAATCATCAGAAATTTTGAAAAGGAACCGTATTAAAGTCTTGCATATATTTTGTATGGAAAAATATAAAATCCGCCATCTTGAATTTTTTTTCTATTCATCAAGTAGACCTTCGGGTCCTGATCATCTTTTTCCAAGAAACCACTCTTCCATCTTTTATAGTCTCCGAGACAGACACTGATGAAATTTGTATGGCCGCCATCTTGAATCCGCCATTTTGGAGTTTTTTTTTGGCTCTTTGCCAATTGGATGAGGTTTCGAGTGACATTTGGTTGAACACCCCCTACCTATCTTCTATACCCTGGCCGGTGCTCCTCACCCGTCTCCGAAATCCTCAATCATCAGCTCTTTCCATATTTTTGTTCCGAATGAATTTTTGCCCTCTATACGAAACCGTGAGTGAAAAAAAATTTTTCCATACAAAATTTTACAGGAGAGGTGATCAATGAGTCAGTGAGTCAGTGAATCAGCACGAGTAGCTATATATATAGTAATAACTCCAGGTAATTTAGCGCTGTGTGATCTGAATTGCACTTTATTGTGTGGCTTCAAGAACCGCTGTTCATTTAAATTATTTCGTGGAGTGAATCTTCTTTTACCGCCATTTCCCTTCCAAGTTAGCTCGTAAGTGAGAGCGCAGTCAAGGAATATCCTGTCTTCGAATAAATAGTACATTATGGTACAAGTGTAAAAGTTGGTGATTACCGCTGAGGCGCTATTGAGACCCGAGCCGTTAGGTGAGGGTCTTAAGGTAGCCGAGGACGGTAATCATCAATATACACGTGTATCATACGACGTTTTTCAACACACTTGTGAAGAAAATAATACTAAAATAGTACACTATGGTACAAAACAGTGAAAACGAGTTGTGAAAATTTTTTCGCAATGGCGGTAAAAATTAATGTTGTTTTTCTGTTCGCCCTCTTGAGATGCTCTTGAGGGCAGGCAAAGATCGACGACCATACAGCCTATTCAGGTGTTTATTTGATTTAATTAGTTTTCCGGAATGGCCTTTAATGGCCATAGACTAAAAGAATGAGGTTTCTTTTTTTTGGCTTTTCTCTTATAGCCACGTACAAAATGGGGAATTTCCAGTTTTCTTTATTACAGAAAAAACAAAAGTTATATTTGAGTGACAGTTTTATTTATTAAACACGTACAAGTTGAAATTATCTATTTAAATACGAAGTTGTATGAAATGAGCAAGCAATAGGTATCTTGGCAATAGGTAGGATCTTTTTTGTAATAGAAACTTTTTTAAGAACAAAGCAACCAATAAAATTAAAAAAAAAATATTCTATAACTCACATTGTGAATAATAGTAATAAAAAGTCACAGTTTGAGTTAAAGGTGTCATTGTGTGCCTAATTGCGGTGAACCGGGAGCCACTTTATGAGCAAGTGTGTTGAAAAAAAAATTGTACGTTGTTATGGAAACGCCTCACCGCTGCTGGTAAAAAGTTGTAATACTCCGCAAAATAAAATGGAATATTTAACGTCGTTATGATTGAAGCGTGTACGGATTTCCCCGGCAGATTCAATCACGTAGCTCATTCCTCACCGAGCAAAACAAATTAAGACCCTTCATTTGCATTCCGGGATTTGTTTTTTTTAATATAAGTACACATACCCACTTCGCTCTGACTGATTTATTGAATGTAATCTCCCTTTCGGATTTTCCGGTGAAGTCGGTCGCATTTGCTTTTATCAGCAAAAATCCAAGCGGCTCACAGTCTCACACACACATAAAATTTCTCTGGATAGGTAATGATTTAAAATGAAACGTTCTTCCTTTTAAGGTGGCTCTTTATTTTCAGAGGATCACGACTCGTGAAAATTACGAATCCAAAACATTTTTATAGATAAGTAATAATGTAGGATAATATACATACTTTTTTTTTATTCGATGACAAGATAGTCCGTGACTCCGATCTCACCTGATAGTAAGTGACGATGCATTCAAAGATCCAGCAACCTATACCCCTAATCGGTTCCCTACCTATAACGCCCGAACGCTAACTAGCTTGGCGGCACCAGACCAGACCAAAGACAATTCAGAAATTATAAATTAAACCTCCCAGTTATAAGACCACAGCGCTCACTACTACGCCAGGGAGGTCGTCAATACTGAGGTAATAAACAACAGCATCCTTTTTAGGACGAGTTCGAATCGCATGGGCATTCGTTAACTTTTTAGAACTATGCGAGTTTTAAGCACTTAAATATCATATTTTGGGAAAATCCAGGTCCTAATCTAAGCCCACGCAAAAAATCCATTGGCTCTGTAGTTCTTTTGCGGCGTGATTGAAGAACAAACAAACACACTTATTCATAAAGATAAAGCGCAAACTTATCATTCTGTGCGTAGTCGTACCGACGCTCGACGTGGGAGCATTCTCACGGATGTAAACACGCAAATAATGATGTAAATGACGTCCTCGCGGCTCCATTGTGCCCTTCCGGCCAAGCTGAAGCTAGGTAGCCGTAATAATGCTACTTAGCTTGCTTCTTTGACGATGATTACTGTAGTAAAAATTGTCTTTGACATACGATTATTATTTGGGATAACTATTTAGCAACAATGATTTGAACATTGACATGAACAACGGCTCTCTACTTAGAGAAAACCTCCTTTCAGCAAAGCCTTTCAGACAAGATTTATTGGCGAAATCGCTTACCTAATCGGCCACCACGCTGGCCTGTAATAAGCCTGTAATGGTAATTCTTCAGATGCAGATTTGATTTTTATGGCAGTAGATCAAGTTTTAGCCGACAAAAAAAAACAGACAAAAATATATTTCCAAGGGACGATACTGAGTAGAAACATAAAATAATGTTTGTTCGACAAAAGAAAATCGCGAAGTCAGGTCTAATTTTTAACCAATTTGCAATTATTTTCAATGTGTTGCATATTACAGAGCCATTTTTAATATGCATAAAATTCCTATACATATTAACTAAGAGACGGACCAGCCATTTTTTTAAATGAATATCTTACGAGTATGATCATGATGTACCTATTTGACGCTTTATACACTCCTACACGTCGCAACATCTGTCGCGTTTCATACTAGGTTTCTTAATAATCACTTATGTATTTTTATAAACATTTTTAAAAGTAATGAATTGTAAATGTGTAAAGAAATAAATCAGAGAATAATAATAACATGTATAATGTGCTGCTACAACTTACAATGTAACTACCGCCTATTGTTTTGGTTAAAAGTCATGAGCGATCGACCTAAATAGGTGACAGGCAGAATAAGGTCACCGAAGCAGAGTGGGTTCGTCCAAGCGTGGCTTGCCGCGCCGCCTACTGACAGTCTGACAACAGCCAAATAATGGAGCATTATCTTCTTAAATGGATCTTTATTCATTCTTAAATAGGTATTAAATTGATTATTTGCGTATTGTTGATAGTTATGAGATGCTTGCTACTGACACCGAAAGACCGAATATTTTTTTAACAATGTTTTTTATTATTAAGCTATTGCATAGCTTCTATCGCGGGCCTTGAGCGCGGAGACCGAATCCAGAAATTCCGTAACGAAAATAACCTGACACGGGACTCCTCTCACCGCTAGATGGCGTTGATAAAAAATGCTATGCCAATAGCTTTACCGCGGCAGTCCCCGAGTGCCACACGTCTTTTTTTATTATTATTCAATGACTGCGATCTCACTTGATGGTAAGTGACGATGCAGTCTAAGGTGGTAGTAAGTAATTTGGAAGAGGGATGGCAGTGTGGATTCAACAATTGTGTAATTTTAGTTCGTGCCAATGTTTGATTGATGAAATTGATACTCTCATCTTCTATATGTTTTGCTCAACTCTAATTTATTTGTTAACTAGTTAACTTACAGTACAGGTATTGGAAAAGTTAAAGGGATCTTTTTAAAATGCTTTACTCTGGGTTTCCTCTCTTGTAGCTTAATGAAAAGTACATGTACCTATCCTCTAATCTAATGTATCATCCTCTAACAACATAAAATTTAATTTCCCCAATGGGAAGATTGTCCTAGTTGTCGTAGATAATAGAGACGCCGCAACGACAAGACTTAGCCTAGTGGCTGACCTAAAAACGTGACATCTCATCTCGATGTAGCTGGAGGCTTACCGATTGAGAGCTGGGGATTAGAAACCACTTTCGTGAACTACGACTTTGCTGCCGAAGCAATATTTAGTGCCTAGTGTTCATGTTTTCTTTTAATACCTAGTATTAGGTGGATTTAGAGGTGGACCTGTAGTAGAGGTGGCAAAAACGTATCTTCGTTAAGATTGGATCATTTGTATGAAACCAAAGAGTCGAATCAATGGATCGTTTCATTTGAATCATTTATATTTAGAACAGAAAGTATGTTCTTGCGCGATTTAATTATATACACACAATAACGTATTATTTTGTCATGTATTTCTTTCCAGTTGTATGATTGATTTAATTTTTTTTATATTCCCGATCCCACAGTAATTCCTGGTCTTTCAACTCTTTTGTTCATTCGTGCCAGGGAGCGTGAGGAACGAGATTCAGTTGAATCAAATAAGAATAAAGAATAAGAATAAGAATTTATTTATTGACATAAAGATTTACATATTTCTATTGGTCCCTACCCTCTGCGCTAGGAAAACCTGTGTTGCAGAGGATAGTTCCTTCCAGATACCAAATGATACATTATAATGTATCTCTAACACCGCTAATAATTATTAAAGATTCGAATCAGTAGGTCACTTTGAAAAAACGACTCACTGAGTCGTTTCAGGAAAGGGTTAGGCCCTTCCTATACAAGGCTACGCAAATCTTAGATACCCGATGATTTTGGTCTCTAAGCGACTACTACTATACAAATTCATAGAGGTCCGTACACTGGTAAACTATTAATTTGTATTGCGGTAGTAGCCCTTTGTACGAAGGGCCTTACACCTTTAATATAGTTCCCTGTGATAGTTCCATTGTGGGTCAATGGTTAAGTTTCATTAACACCACCATCTGTAGCCCATCAACTCCTCCCTACTACTCGAATACATATTATGGACCACTCTCAGGCGTGTAGGTTTCCTCACCATGTTTTCCTTCACCTTCAAGTCATCAATATCAATGTGATGTTAATTTGCCGCCTGCTTGAGGTCATTGTTCCATCCAATATGCTTTTTTTAAAGATGGTTATCGTGAAAATAAAAACTACCCACATTTTAAACTGCTCCATGTATGTAATATAAATAAGTGAACGGTACAGTTAAGTAGGCGATTTCTTTCCATTATGTTATGCAAAATCACCAGCTCTCCTAGATTTAAGAAAGATTGCCGATGTTTATAAATCTGCTCACGTACGTCTACGCAGAAACAAAGGTAAGGCGCACACTGACAGATCCCGTCTACAGAGCATGAAAGTTTTTTCGTGCCCCGTTCACCGTTTTATTACAATTCACATAGGTATCATGAAAGGATCCTCACAGAACAAAAATGGTGTCCAGTAGCTACCAGCAAGTTGCTTGAGTTTTACCGGTCACCTATAAGGATCTTCTCATTTTTTAGCCTCCGACGGAAAAAGAAGGTTCTGGTTTATTATTCTTTTAAATGTTCGCATTACCTTTCTACCTATTTTGCACTTTTCAATGACAACTTTACCTAAGCTTTAAAGGTACGTAGGTATACGGACGTAATGTGTACTGCGGATATTATTTTCAAGAACTGATCGTTCCCGTCATAGTTCACTAAAGCGGAACGGTAACAAAACTTCGTACCTATTAACTTAAGTCGTAGAAGACTACGTAACCAGTAGGTAATCAGTAATGGCCGATAATAAATCTATATATTTAAAATTCAAAGTCCTGACTGACTGATTGACTGACTGAGATATCAACGCACAGCCTAAACTACTGAAGTTAGAAACTTGAAATTTTTACAGTTGGTTCCTTTTATGACGTAGGCGCACACTAAGAAAGTATTATTGGAAATTTCACCCCTAAGGGGTTTAAATAGGGGATGGAAGTTTATATGAAACTCCGTCATTTTTCAAGCTGTTTTCATCAAAGTTGGTATTAGAGCTTTCAGTTAAAAATAAAGAAGCACGTGTGTCACAGTTTTTGAAAATTCCACCCCAAAATCTAATTCCACGCGGACGAAGTCGCGGGGGCAAAAGCTAGTGTTTAAATATTATTTTAAAACAAATTGGTAAAGCTTTTTTTTTTATATTAAAGCTAATATTAAAAATATACTGTAGCTTTTTTTATGAAAAGAGACAGTAGAATTTTAAACATGACACTAATTAAAAATCTATGTACATATTATTGTAACACTTTTTATTATGTAAAGGGCAAACCCTGAATAGAAACTCAAATTCTGGGGAGTTCTCCTCAGCAGAATCTACCTGCTTTCCAAACTCGTGATAGATACAGTCTTAACTTGTCATACGAATCACATGTTAGCCTACATGAAGTAAACAAGAAACAAAGACAAAATGAAACCTTAATTACATTAGAAAACTCGTAAGTAAAACCTTCAACAGGACAAGGAAATATAAACCCCATAAAAACAGGAATAGGGCATAACCTAGTGATGTTACAAATAAACGCGCGATGTGACAATAAACTCGAACCACGGTGTAGCCATTCGCGCCCTTAATCCTCCTTCGCCTGCCCTAGCCCTCGGGGTCATTGACTGCGGAAGTGGGTCACGCCTTGCCTATAAATAGAGCCACTCGATTGTTTGACGGACTGCCCGTTATGCAAGCTAGGAAACTACAAGCAGTCCAAGGGATAGGCGTTAGATTTCCTTTAGATTAAATAACTACTTAATATCTTCAAATCGATTAGAACTAATAGAGGTCGTCTTTCATTCTTTCTTCTTGCTGAGCTGGTATCCACACTTAAACCAGTCATGGTATGTTGTGCGTGATGCACCAATACTTCCAATGTTCTTTACTCCAATCATCTCAGCTCAGCTAGGTTGCCAAGGACTTCTCGAAGTGAGGCTGGGGATTCTAGATGGTTGTTGCGTTGTTCTATCACGCCCGTACATCCCAGAATAGAGGTATGAGTTTAATTAAAACTGCCATACCCTGTTCCAAGTTAGCCCGCTACCATCTTACATTGCATACCATTAGGTGAGATTGTTGGTGGAAAAAAAAAATTGTCGTATCTGTATAAGTGTGAGCGAGAGCTTGCTCGCTCCTGACCGCTCCCACCTAGGCTCCTGACAGGAACGCACTAACGCACGTAAAGCTCACGCGCCCTCGTGAATTGAAAGAACTATAATAGGATATCCACCAGTTCATGGAGAAACCGATGGCGAACTTAGGTTGGTTTATATTCTTAACCAGGAGGACAGTTTCAGCACAGAATATTTATGGTTTTGGTATTAGGTAAATTATTTTCTAGAGAAACTTTAGTGTACGTGTTTTGGAAACAAATAGACAAAGAAAAATAAATATTCAATTCCAGTACAATATTACGTCAAAGGCGAGATAGAAGTGAACTTCCTTATGCGCATTTTCAACTTCAGTTAAATAGGACAATATAAGAAGTAGAGCAAGCGGTCATCAAATTGTGTATTTATAGTGGGCGAGAGAGCTAGCTGCAGAATACGTACGCCTTGGCAACAGTAAAGACTGTTTGTAGATAAATCGTACAAACTTATTTTAATATTAAAACGTTCAGATAGGGACATAGTTGTTCTATAAATATTCGTTTTTCGTCAGAAGCTACTCCGCTATGGAACTCACTTCCTGAACATATTAGAGACAGTCAGTCAAAACACACATTCAAATTTTGAGTCAAGCAGCACTATCTTTCTTTATGTATACACTAGCTGTTGCGCGCGACTTCGTCCGCGTCAATTTCTGTTATTTATGATCGCGATTAAGAAGTTTTTAAAAGAATATATTTTAAATATATGCATAATTTTCCCCGTTTTTGCAACATTTTTCACTGATGCTTCGCTCCTATTGGTCGCAGCGTGATGTTATATAGCCTAAAGACTTCCTCGATAAATGGCCTATCCAACACAAAAAGAATATTTCAATTCGAACCAGTAGTTCCTGAGATTAGTGCGTTCAAACAAACAAATTCTTCAGCTTTATATGTTAGCATAGATATAGTTAAGTCCCTATACAGTAAGACGAAGTGAACTTCTAATTGCTAAAGCAGGAAGTCGTCTCGGTTCCTTTATCCGTAAAGCGAGACAGCGAGCAATAAAGACTGCTTTGTAGTTAACTAGCTATGTATAAGATGTCCTTTTATAGCACTTTTATAGTCGTATAGGTACGAATAACTATGGATTAGATTAGATTGCAACCATTAACTTGATTATGTTTGCCCCCTTCTGTAAGTTCGCTCTTAAATTTTCATTTACATTAAGCCGCTACATTTTATGTTTAATTTACCTCAATTCAATAGCTTAACGATCAAGGAGCTTACGGGAAGTCGACAAAGTGATTGACATGATAGATAAATTAGATATCAAAATAGGTTCGTTTGTTTCATCTATCGCGGGGTTTTTTTCTGGTATTCTGCGCAATGTTAACCATTGAATTTTATCGCCAACAGACAGTGAGACGCTACATTTAACCGAAACATAACGTCCATTCTCGTGTACCGGAAACTTTATAATGTATACTGTAACAGCGGCAGCCATAGACCACCCACGGGACACACGTGACCACGACCAGTCTGCTTATACCTTGACACAGAATACAAAATAACTGGCAAACCGTGGCCACGCGCAGCTGGTATGAATGCGTATTGCAGCAATGAGCTATGGACGAATGAATGAATGATCTCATGAATTTTATTTTGACTTCCTTGTGGTAACTAGACTTCATTCGAAAAATCACTAATTATTTATTAATAATACGAATAACAACAACATTTTTAACAAAAATTTAACTTGTTTTCAAGAAAAGATTGATTTTAAAAAATTTTACAAAAAGCTCGGATTCATAAACATGGTCAAAAATTCTTAGTTTACAATGATGAGAAGCTAATAAAAATGCTTTTCATCTATGTCCGAGAGATAATTTTCGACAAAGTACATATAGATCCTATAAAAAGGCGTTGAAAGGTACTATGTGCCTAAGGGGCCATTAGGAACTAATGCCCAACCAGTCAATCATGGGGCAAAAACTACCCGTGATTTATATTCCAAGCGCTTTGCATTTTTTGCTTGTAATCCTCGTCGATTTCTTAAAAAAACTTTCTTTAAAAATTTTAAATCTTGCTCTTTCAGATTTTCTTTCGCATATTTGTGAAATGATGGAAATTTTTCACCAAAAATGTCATTTTTAACCTTTAGAAAAGCTTAAAAATGCCAGGGCTTGTAATTTTTATTTTATTGAAATGAATTGATAACTAGAGAGTAGAGCAAGTAGAATTATTCAAAAAATCTTCAACCCATCTCAGAAACCAGAATATTTCTCCTCTTAGTTTCCATTGACCCCTAGAATAACCGTTTTCAAGGAATGTATCGAATTACCGGAAGGTACCTCGATACATTCCTTGGTAAGGTCACCACTTAGCAGCTTATATAATATTGCTTTCTAATATTAAAGCGCCATCAAAACATCATTATAATATTAGAAATCTCCTTATCCCCAGGTGACGCGGGAAAGTTTCAAGCACATCGTGAAAGCGTGCGAGTGTCCTCTGTACTGGAAAATGCCTTTGTTCCTCGCGACACAGCAGAACCTAAACGCGCCCGTCGACGGACATAAGTTCATCGATTTTTGGAGAGAGTAAGTAACCATGCACGAACAAAAACAATACCACTTTTCTGCTCAAACGTCAGATCTTAATCACTATTATATTTATCCCAAGGATAAAGATTACTTGAAAATGGTGAAATTGACAATAATGCCAAGTTTCTTTATGTAAGTATGTATGTTCTTTATGTACCTACTAGCGGCCCGCTCCGGCTTCGCACGGGTATCTTCTAAATATATAAAAGGCAAAGGTGACTGACTGACTGACTGACTGACTAACTGACTGACTGATCTATCAACGCACAGCTCTAACCACTGGACCGATTGAGCTGAAATTTGGCATACAGGTAGCTGTTAGGACGTAGACATCCGCTAAGAAAGGATTTTGGAAAATTTCAACCGCAAGAGGATTAAATAGGGGGTTAAAAAATCGAACCTAACGTGAGCGAAGCCGCGGATTAAAGCTATTTTTTAATATCTAAATTCATACACTACATTCTTACTTATTTACTTTTTACATTTTTACCTATTTATTCTATTTATACAACAATTAATATATTACAGATTGTCTTTATATACAACGTTCACAGCTTTCTTGTAAAATAAAATTGAAGTGTCTGTTTGTACTATCAAAAGAACAGCTTTTTACTAACTGTATACGAAAGTAAATACGAAACTTATACCAAGAAAACAATTTTTAAAATTTTTGTCTGTCTGTCTGTCCGTCTGTTTGTCTGTCTGTCTGTTTGTTACCGCTAATCTCGGGAACGGCTAGACCGATTTTGACGGGACTTTCACTGGTAGATAGCTGATATTATCGGGCAACGTATACTTTTTTAACCGACTTTCGAAAAAGGAGGAGATGGAGTTGTGTTTTTCTACCTCTGCCATCCACCACCATCATACCACCATACCACACCATCATCATACCATCATACCATCGCGGAGTTTTCTGTAGACATTTTCAATGTGTACAATACTTAGTACATTATTTTGATAAATCTTGTAGGGTTCAGCCTGCGTTTGCAATGTAAGCGGAAAAAATGTAATTATTTACGACATCAATTTAGAAAACTCAAAAATAACAGTATTTCTCCACTATTTAAAGGATGTTATTATACATATAAACCTTCCTCTTAAATCATTCTATCTATTAAAAAAAACCGCATCAAAATCCGTTGCGTAGTTTTTCCAAGGGGAAATAGGGACAGAAAAAGCGACTTTGTTTTATACTATGTAGTGATGATACAATCCCCTATCTAATGTCATTTCCATCTTTAGATGTTCCCTAAAGGTTCTTGAAAACGAAATTGACTGAAAGCGTCACGTAACTTAACTTACGTAGCCAGTAATAGTTAGGGAACTTGGTGAAAATAGGCATAAGAGTCTCAACTCTCATATCTTTATTGTAAATACTGCACTGGCTTTCACTATAAGCTAATGCCCTCTATGAGTTTTAATATTTCGAGAATCCATGCACACTTTTTCCATGGTATTTAGCCGATTCCATAACAGGTTTTTTATAATTATTAAATTCGATGTGTAATTATTTAAATGACCATGACTAGCCATGACTGCAGTGGTTTTCTAAAAATGTTAAATGCATAAAAGAGAAATAACTTTCATTTGTTTACATAAACGGCGCACACTGGCCAAGTGCAAATTGGTAGAATTAGAAAATGTGCTATAGAGCTTAAATCCTTCAGAAATACCTAAGGAGATACAATTGTGTATTTGACTATTGTCAATCAAAAATTATAATTCAAAGCTTTATTAAAATTAAAAAAGTTATTCAAAGTGATTCAATTTAAAGTTATTATAATCGAAAATGTAACATGCAAGAATAACATTTGAACAGAAAATAAATCGTTCAAAAAACAAATAAATTATAAGCTGTTTTACTGCGATTGTATCTATCTCTTTCTAAAATGAAATTTTATATGGAGTGTATGGAGCTACTAAAACGTAACGTCATGATTTAATATCGTTCTCTTTGTCTAACAGAAAGCTTAAAAGCTCTATATATTCAAAAATATATAAGATGTTAAAAAAAGAAAAACGGCAAAGTGTTAAGAATTGTTATTTTAAGTACCTATATAAAAAAATTTAATCAAATACCCAATTACGATATTCGTATTAACTATTACGATCAATTTATTAGCTGCTTGTGGTTACCTCGAGTAAAAGTTAATAGCACAACCACAGAATAACCGCAGCTCACAATCAGTTGGCTGTGTATGATTTACGGCACTTTGAAAACAATCTGGCAAAAATGATTAATTCGATACCTCATTGGTTAATGGTTAGCATGTCCAGACGACGAGGTCCTGGGTTCGATTTTCTTATCTCATATTCAACTAGCTTTTGCCCCCGCGACTTCGTCCGCGTGGAATTAGATTTTGGGGTGGAATTTTCAAATACTGTGACACACGTACTTCTTTATTTTTAACTGAAAGCTCAAATACCAACTTTGATGGAAACAGCTTGATAAATGACTGAGTTTCATATAAACTTCCATCCCCTATTTAAACCCCTTAGGGGTGGAATATCCAATAATCCTTTCTTAGTGTGCGCCTACGTCATAAAAGGAACCAACTGTAAAAATTTCAAGTTTCTCACTTCAGTAGTTTAGGCTGTGCGTTGATATCTCAGTCAGTCAGTCAGTCAGTGAGTCAGTCAGTCAGGACTTTGAATTTTATATATATAGATTATCATATTAGACTATGAAAATTCAAATGAAAAATCTTTTGTTCTCCCCAGGATGACGTCACAATGCCATGACCAAGCTTCCCGCTTCGTGTACATACTGACCCGGGGGAAGCACAGCACGCTATCCCCTGAAGACTTCGTGCCGCTGGTACAAGACGTCGTCGACACGCACCCTGGGCTCTCGTTCCTGAAGGAAGCCACCGAGTTCCACTCCCGATATGTTCATACTGTGAGTTTATTCTTCTTTACCTCATAGACGTCCACTGCTGGGCATTTCTATCAATTTTTTTTTATTAAATAACAAGATAGTCCGTGACCCCGATCTCATCTGATAGAAGGTAAGTGACGATGCTGTCTAAGATATAAAAAATATCATATTCGTGTCAAGTAACCCCTTTCCCCTCCAACTTGTTTAAATATACCACATTTGTCAACATCTACACGATCAACATACCTAAATATTATAAGTTATTTCATTTCTTTTTCATTTTCATTCGTTCATTCACTATCATCAGTCATCATCAATAGCATTCTCCAGTAGTAGGTATGACATTTATTTGATTTCAAGTCAAGCTTAATAATAATTAATTAATTAATTAAAAATTAATTATAATTAACATTGTGGAATATTATATGTACCTTTTTCCTTTATACTGGATTAACGGACAAGTCTTGTATCTACACGGCTCCGTGCAAAAGCGATTTTCTGGCACTTACAGTCAATTAGCCCTGACGGATTAGCCCGACTCCACAATTAAATCCACACAACTACATACATAGATCGCTCGGCTTCGGGGCAACAAATCGACAATTTAGGTGGATAATCCAAGAATCTAATAGTCCTGTTCCGAATGGTTGACAAAGACCGCAGCGTGATGAATTTGGGATAATAAATCGCGTTTTAAGAAACATCTCCAATAGTTACTTACAGTAAACTAAAGATTTTGGACTTGATTCGTGTTTTAATGGCATACTTAATTGTGATAAAATTATATGAATACGTACCACACACTTGACGTCTCGCAACACCGCAGACCCGTCGTGACCACGGTTCATGCAACTGGATCGAAATATCGAAAATTCCAACTGAAACAATTTATGGTGGTACGTACTCTTTACGTTATTTTATCACAATTAAGTTACTTACAGTTTTGACAGAAAGTAAATACTTTCAGTTTCAAGTGTTTTGAAACTAGTTGCATGAAATTAATCTCAACATGCATGCAACTAATTTCGTAATGTAAATTCGGCATAAGTATTAACCTTAATTAAGTAGGTACCTAAAACAATATCTAATTTAGTTTTCGAAAAAAAAAATCGCAAAAGGAAAAAAATCACCATACAGTTGTCATTATTATAAATAGATAGATATATCAGTAGGTAGTTTTCGTAAGGGCAAGATTAAATGAAAACCCTTTTCCCCTTTTTCCAGGTGATCGCCAGGATATTCTATTGCGTCAATCGGTCGTGGTCCGGACGGATATCCATACCCGAGTTGCGAAGATCCAATCTCCTACAGGTGATACAACTCTTAGAGGACGAGGAAGACATCAATCAAGTTACGCAATACTTTAGGTGAGTTAACATTTCAGGGAACAACAGTAATGAATGAATTTTGTCGCGTTAGTTCGACGAGCTCGCAGAAAATAATTAAAAATTGGTGTATTATGCTGTCAAAAGAGTGCCATAATTCATCAAAAACGTAATTACCAATACAGAAAATTGTTTATTTTGAGCCTACATTTGGAGCAGAATTTTATTGAAACGTCTGTTCTAAGCGTTATAGTTCTCTGATGAGACTGTTCTCTAAGTTTTCACTTTTTTTCAGTAATGTGAGTGTACACTACAATGTATACTCACTAAAATTACAATCTAGCTTAATAATATGGCTAATGAGCAATTTTACTTTAACCTAAACTTATAAAATATCTTATATACCTACTAAGAACGTGATGTATCTTAGTTTTCACATGTTTTTTTAATTAAATTAAGTACACTTTTACTTTCCAGTTACGAGCATTTCTATGTAATCTACTGCAAGTTCTGGGAGTTGGATAAGGACCACGATCTGTTCATTGACAAGCATGACCTCGCCAGGCATAACGATCACGGTTGGTGGATTTTTCAAATTCGAATTCAAAAATTCAAAATTATTTATTTCATGACAATTCGAGAATCTACTACAGGTTTGGAAAGCTGATTCTGCAGAAAAGAGCCTGCAAGAAACTCAGCAGTTGAAAACCAAAAATGTTACATTAAGTACAGTTCTTGCAATTCACGACGGCGCGTGGCTCATGGTTGTGTGTGTGTCGTATCTGTATAAGTGTGAGCGAGAGCTTTCTCGCGCCTGACCGCTCCCACCTAGGCTCAAGACAAGCACGCACGCTTACGCAATGTCCATGTACACAACGTAACCACAAGTAAAGCTCACGCGCCCTCGTGAATTGCAAGAACTATAGCTTACTTATCTTGTGGACAGCTGAAGCAAAGCAAATTACTTCCATGCAACTAGCTGTGTAATATCCTCTAGGTACTTATTAAATGTGTCTTTCCACACTGTTCTAATTAGTGTAACGGTAAATCTACCAATTCTTTCGGAATCAAGTTATAAAACTGTATACTTGACCCCACAAAAGACTTCTTGCACTTTAAGCAGACGAGAGGATGGATTTCATACAAAATAGTCTACCAATTAGGTACCCAGTTACATAGAATATCGAATAGGTAACTTTTCGATGTTCTACAATTAGCGCCTTACCCGTACTGATCTGAAATTCCAATTTCCAAGCTAACTATTTTAATTAGTTCATTTTGCATGATTTAGCATTTAGGTTCCCAGAAAAACTAAATGAAATCATCATCTGCAAGGTATACTTATACCTATTCCTACACTCTGTGGACTGCAAAAGATAGCAGAAATAGGTACAAATTATAAAATAATTCGTGCATCATCATCTCAATCGATATACGTGCACTCCTGGGACACATGGGTATGAAAATGATCACAGAATCCTTTGCCCCCCGCATCCTACTGCCAGCCCAATAGGTATACCTAGATTAGGTTGTCCCGGCGCCTCCGCCACTTGAGCTTCGGAGCATTGTATAATTTACCTAAACTGAGTAATAGATAATTTTCTGAAGCATCGGTTACTGTGTCGTTTTGCTCCTATAAGGTCTTCTTTTTTTTAATTTCAGCTCTTTCAACCCGTATGATCGAAAGGGTTCTGTCGTTGTGCGTGACGAGAGGCAACCAGAACCGGCTGACACCTGATGGCGAGCCTCGTATGTCCTACACCGAGTTCGTGTGGTTCCTGTTGGCTGAAGAGGACAAGACGCATCCCACTGCTATCGAATACTGGTTCAGGTACGAGTATATTTATATTTTATTTCATAAGAGTTTTTACTTTTTTCGTATTTAAACGACATAAACGAAATTGCTTCAATTTCTGATTCCATGCGAGCTAGGCTACGGGCTTACGCTCGACTAAATAAAAAGTGACTGACTAAATTCCTTAGCTATGTTTGATGAAAATCGGTCCAAGAAGGCCGCCGCCACAAAATGGCGGATTACATTTTTTTTTCACAACTACCCTCAATATGGGTATCAAATGAAAGGGCTTGACTAGCAGAATACAATACAAGATGGCCGCCACCACAAAGTGGCGTATTACATTTTTTTTTTAATTTCACATGTCGGGGGTGTATTACATCTTCAAATGACACTTGTAATATAAACTAACTTGCGTTTGCAGGTGTATGGACGTGGACGGAGACGGCTACATCTCCATGTACGAGTTGGAATACTTCTACGAGGAACAAATGCAGAGGATGGAAGCGATCGGTATTGAAACGCTGCCGTTCAGCGATTGCTTGTGTCAGGTACGAGAAGATATCCTCCAAGTCCTCAACTAAACTTATGCAAAAAATCACGTCGATCCGTTGCTCCGTTGCTGCGTGATTGAAGGACAAACCAACTAACAAAGGCAATTTTTTTAATATTATCGCGGTCTATATTACAGATGTTAGACATGGTTCATCCAGCGGAAGAGGGCAAGATAACGCTCACCGACCTGAAAAAGTGCAAGTTGACGCCCATCTTCTTTGACACGTTCTTCAATCTGGAGAAGTACCTCGATCACGAGCAGCGCGACCCGTTCGCCACCCAGCGCGACTCAGATTGCGAGGTCAGTATAATACAAGTATAGTACAAGTAAGTAAGTAAGTCAGTCAGTAAGTCAGTAAATAAGTAAGTAAGTAGTATAGTACAAGAACACTCATTATCTGGTTTTAACAAGTACACACCACTGTAGTCCGTAATAAAATAATATATTAAAAATCATGTTGAGATGGATTACAAAGACGATTCGACGACGACGAAAGATGTTTATTGCAATTAATTTAAAAAAAACTGAAAAGAAAAGTACTGTCCAAATCATGAAAAATTCCAACGCTTCAAAATCATTGTAGATACTTACGGAATCTCTACTTTCAGTTTTTGTTAGCCTACATCCCTAACACCCTGTATAAACCAATCGATTATTATTCCAGATATCAGAATGGGACAGATTTGCTGCTGAAGAATACGAACTATTGGTCGCTGAAGAAGGCGGGAGCGACGCGCAGGACCAAATGTAAGTAGTTATTGCTATACTTTACTTGTACAAAATAAGTATTCAATACAATCCAAAACAATAATACTTTTCTTTGCAAAACAGGCAGTTATTCGTTATTAAAGAATCGGAGAAAAAGAAGTACGTAAATCGATTCTATGACTTGTTCAGAAGTAGTGGCTTTCCCGGAATTAAGTCGAACAAATAGTGTGCCGTAAACGTAACGTGGTAAAGTAATTGTCACTTTAAAGGCACTAGATGATAGATCTCGAGCATTTGATGCATTGTGATGCACCAGCCTTACAATTGCTAGTGCACGGCGTCTTATAGCCACGAATACATTAACAGAAACCCGCGCAACATTTTCCAATATGTTCTGAATGCACATTATTAAAAATACGTAGGTATCTCTTACTCATATTAGAGAAAAGGAAACCTTCATTCCTATCTTTTTATATATTCTATTATTTATATACTTTATATTATACACTTTCTGCTCGATATATTTATTTATTTTAATTTATTTCTATTAGTTATTTTCTGTCATGTACCTAGACGTGTTAAGCTTATCAATTATTGAATAGCCGTGAAGGTGCTGTGAAAGGTGCTGAAGTTCGATCCAATCTTTTTGACATGTGAGAAGTTAGTGACAAGTCGTATAGCAACGATATTTGCGAGATGGTCTTAATATAATCACTATAGTGAGTTTAATTATGGCCAAAATGCATTTATGCAGGAATAATACCACTTTGGCCAATCACCCCAATTGGGAATTGGGATGGTAGCAGTGTTTGATTTTTTCCTTAAACAATGTAGCCACATTGTTTACATAATCTCTAACCTAAACTACTTAGTTTAGGTTAGAGATTATGGTTAAGTTGACAGATTTAAATCTCGTGCTATCCCTTTCATAACGCTCCCTGTGGAAAAGGATAGTATACTTAATAGATTAGAGCTGTCAATTTAGCTCAGATTAGAGACTGTGGAATGTGGGCAACAGATTTAACCAGATTATTGACGGTACCTGAGGCTAACAGCTCCCATTTCTCAATTCTTCCCTAGTAAAGAGATTGTATCGAACTGTACCCAGAAAGCTGGGCTATGTTTACAGCTAAAATAATATGCTGCAATTTTATAGCCCATTTACGTAGATTTCTATTTATTTTCCATATTATGTATATACAATTTCTTATCTATTTAATTTTTATAAAAAATCTTATGGTACCGATTCATTTAGTTGTCATTTTTATTTTTATATTCCGGTTTCTTTCATCAGGGAGGAAGACAGAACTGGCTATGATAGGGTAAGATTGTGTTCGTGTACTGCCGTGTATTTTAATATTGTATTGTGTACTTTTGCTGCATTGACTTTGCACTTAATAATATCGAATTGAACTCTGTCTTTGCTTTGAGTTTATCGTCATCAGAACGAGAATCATTCAGAAATTGTAGGTAGATCCTAAAATTACTTCTAAAATAAATCCCATGGAAGTTCTAACGTTAACATTTAGAGTTTAGTAGAGATGTTTGGCTATTAAAATTAATATAATAAAATGTAATTAGAAGACACAATAGCCTAACGGTAAAAGGTGCGGCTGAAAACTGAAAGGTCGACAGTTCCGATTCCCACTCGTTGCACTATTGAAATAGCCACTCCTAGCACAAGCTTTTTACTTATTTAGAGGGGAGCAGAATATATTAGCTGAGCTATTATTTTTTACAGCTATATGAGCTGATATATTATTTTTTTAAGTGTTCTGATTTCGATGTCTAAGATATTTTTAAGTTTGAATGAAGCAATAACTATGCGACCTGACACAGCAAACATTTGCATCTTGTTTGTCATAAAATCGCTTACGAATACCTTCATTTGTACCTACATAAGTGCGTGAAAAGTTAAAACTACCCTCACACCCAAACATATCGCAGCAAATGTTTCCACGAAACATCTCACGCAAATTACGTGACCACGAGTTATTTCGCTTGGAAAGTCTGCCTTACTGATGAAACTATAATATTATATCACCCATGTAAATATCATCTTCAGTCACAATAATGATTTTATTATTTATCTTGCTTATGTTTGTAAATAATGTATTCAACTCATTGGCATTTTCTCAGGCATGAAGCGACTAACACTGATCTCGATCTCGCAGATCTGTTGCATTCAGTACATATAAATAAAGGTACAGACACATTACTGTGTTGTGGTGTGTCTTAAAGCAATCTGGAGCGTCAGCGCGCCAAGAAAAGTCAAAATGTCAACTTTTGTGCACACTGCACATTTTATTATAAATTGTACATTTTTGCCTTCATTCGCGTCACTATACATCACTGTTATGTGTTTGTACCTTAAGCCTAGTGTAACTTCTTGCGTAAAGAAAAATCTTTAGAGTAAAGCTTTAAATGTCGATTGTTATGGTGAAAATTTACCATACAAATAGACAGATAACGCATACTCCAATGAAAACATTTTACTCAAAAACATACACCGTATAATTTCTTATCCGCCTTTGTATTACAAAACTCTGATGCAGTAAATTTGACATAAGGGCAATCCGTGGGGCGTAAGATCAGCTTTGCATATTTTGTGCGAGTGATCGCCAGAAGCAGTTAACTTGTTAAAAGCGCATGTAATGTTAAGTCTTCAGATGCAGATTTGATTTTTACAGCAGTAGATCAAGTTTTAAGTGCCCGAAAAAAAAAACAGGCAAAAATTAAATTATTTCCAAAGAACGATACTGAGTAGGAACATAAAATAATGAAATTTGTTCGACAAAGTAGAATCGCGAAGTTAGGTCTGAGTTTTAACCATTTATTTTCAATGTGGTACATATTACAGAACCAAAATTTTTATGTAATATAATATACATATTACTAAGAGACGATATAGCCATTAAAAAAAATGTCTTAGGAGTTATTAGAATCCATGATGTATTTGGCGCTTATAACACTCCTATTTCGCACAATACGCTAGTATCTGTCGCGTTTCGCACGAGGTTTCGGGCATGTATTACTTTATCGCTATTTATACTTAATTAGTTTATCGCTTAGTCACCATCGCGTGGATGAAATCTGATTTTTTTTCTGGCATTCTGCACAATCTTAACTGATTTAAACTGACTTGGAATAAATTGGTCTAAAGCGTGCGCGGGACACGTGGAACCCCAAGCCTGTTGTCATTCTAAACTATCGAAATGCATTAACGTTAACGCAAATGCAAACGTGAGCTTACACCTCACGGGCTACCTAAAATTTGTGTTATCAAAAGTCTTATAAAATCAGTTTCATGATTCTTTTTGATGAAACAAAACATTTTGTAATACATAGGTATGCTGATCAATTTGCTAACGTCTGGACTGGCAATTTCAGCTCATACGATGAAACAGATGAAGACTGCTTATCGCCTAACTTAGACGATGTTACAAACACGGAGGTTATCGAGGATTCTAGTGTCGAGGAGTCGACTCTGAGTGAGGGGTTGGCGACCGCAGCCACAGGACGCGCGAGAGACCCCGCGGGGGTTGAAATCGGACCACGGACTACCGCCTCAACCAACCCAACGGGTTTCGTCAACCTGAGTTCCATATACTCCATCGGAAACGAGCGCTGGGCCGGCCAAAAGAATCCCGCATTAGAAAAGAAAGAAAAACCAATCCCACCTGAAAAACCAGTCAGCTTGATGATGATGAACGGCAAAATGGACAGCAGATACGGCTACGGCAACAACAGTTTCCTGTACTCCCAGCTGCTGAACCCCGGCGGAGTGAGCGGCGCCCGAGCGAAAGATCCGCCTTCCTACACGGCCGCCACCAGCGGAGTGTTGGATAAAAACGGTGACCCTAAAAAGGCCACATCTCCCAGTAAGTCCCCTGTCACAAGCCCCGTGAACGGAGTTAGCAAAATCTCGGATAACTACGAAAAGGCTGTGGCTGAGAGACTCAGTCCCCAGAGAGAGGTGTCCAGGATAAATCGGAGTAGTCTCTTCAGCAAGGTCAACACGGGCGTCGTGTCCGGAAAGTTGAAGAAGAACGGGCGTCCGGACGAGGAGGACGAGGATTACGCGCGCGACAGTGACGAGTGCTCCATTTAGACTTTGCTGAAAATGTGGCAGTGCCCCATGCTATAGACTTGATGCCTCTCCGGAACGTGCGAATTTTCGATTCCCGTCTCGAAGTGCTAACGTCACGTGTGACGTAAATAGAACATTAGACGATGTAAGTTAGCGCATAAGCGTACAAAACGTGTGACTTTAGCTGTCTTATAATGCACGGCGAAGTGTTTTAAAGAGTGCGTTAAATACTGGACTTATTTAAGTTACGAGTATTGAATACGAAGGCGCTAAGAGAGTTTCGCATGTGTGGGGAGAGGCGTGCGGTTTTAAGTGAGAACGCCAAAGATCGTCATTAATGTGCAATTTAGGCTTAACAGTAGCTTATCTCGAGCACGCCTCATACAAACAAGGTTTGATATACTCTCAGTTTTACATAGGTGTAGATGTTTAGGTCTTCGCCGTGTAAACTTAGCATCGGAACAAGGAAGGAAGCTTCGCTTAAATGCAGTTTTACGCAGATCCCCAAACCTTTGCAAAAGTCAATTCGAGCCATTGCTCCGTTGCTGCGTGATTGAAGGACATACCAACAAAAAACACACTCACAATTATAATACTACGTTTGTATGAGGCGCGCTCGGGGGCGCTCCAGAGAGACTTCTCTAACTGATGTATTTTTACATCATTGGAACAAATGCTGTTGTGTTTGTCAGAGAAATATTTTTTCAGCGTATCCTAGATTCGATACGTGCCTTGAGAATGTAGAATTGTAGTGTACCTAGTTTCCGTGTGAACATTCTAGTAGTTATATCTTTAGAGATTAGTTAAAGAAGGATACATTGCTAACGTCAGATAGAACAAAACTCGCGTAAATGTACCAATCCACCAACTTATCTGTGCAGTTGATGGGGTCGTTAGTGGAATTTGGTATCGCTACTTCAGAAATTAACAAGGAAATTGGTCTTGCATTTTCCTAAAATAGTATGGCATTTGCACTAGAAAGAACCGACAGCAGCAAAGACCATGAACCTTATACAACGGAATTCAGTGGAATGATATTTTAAAAGAACGGCGATAGTTCGAATTTTGTCCACTTGAATATATAATTTGGTTATGACTCTGAGATTTTACGCCATCTACCGGAGTCCAATACAACTATGCAAAGAACACTTAAAGCAATGGGGCCGAAACGTTCAAGTCACATCCGAGCGTATTAATATTTTGGCAGGCTTTAAAACTAAAAACTGTCAAAACATCCAATTAATTCCTCGGTTAAACGTCAATCTGCGTTGGTGAAATCGGTTCTAAATTTTTTGTGATAATTTTGTTTTTTAATTTTAGAAATAAAATATAAATACCTATATATATACATTAAAATACATTATTTCGTCCAATAATAAAATACAAAAGGTCGTTTCATTGGTTTCATTTCCTAAATGACGCTACTAGGAAGTAGCGTCATTTAGGATCATTTTTAGCGTAATTTGATTCACTTAACTATTATGAGAGTTAGCAATCTATATCTTCTTACTAAGCTCTGATACCTTAGTAAAATTGTAATTTGAAGTGCGTTAATCCTCGGGGGCTGTTATTTAGAATGCGAACGGTGTGTTTTAACATCGGTGTAACTTGTAAGTTTCAGCATTTTACTAAGTATTTGACAATGTTAACTTGTGTTACTATTTGCTGTAGTTGTTAATCATATCGTCGTCGCTTATAAGAGTAAATGGAAAGAGGAAGATATTTTACTTACTTTCCATGTCATGAATTTTTATTTTAGACCTACTTATGTATTTATATTTTTAACCGCCTGTGAGATTTTCTAAAAATGATTGCTGTTGATAAAAATTATTAAATTCATAGATAATACACTATAAAATTTGACGAACGCAGTCACTTCTGATTGGCTGCACTTGAGTTCTTGTTGCATCGACACTCCCACGCCACAATGTAGCAATTTTTTTTAGACATTTCCACAGCAGGATACTGTTTTAATGTACCATATTCTTTTTAAAAACCGTTAATTAATTTTTAAACACATAAAAACCGTTGAAAACCCGTTTTTTGAAAGTTGATTTCATTTAATTAAAAGTAACAGTTTAATTAATGTTCAATAATTAAAATACAATTATTATTTATGAATGAAATAAGACATTAAATTATAGGAACTACGCTAGTTTACAGAGCACAGTTTTAAGTATTGGCTACCAGTGAAGCATAAAAACATACATAATACCTATTGTCTAGCTTCAACTAAACAATAAACTATTACCTAATTAATTTATTATAAGTTAGCTGTACAGACTATTTTCTACAATAGGCCGAGTCATATTCGCGATTTAATATTTAAATAAATAAATAGTTGCGTATTATAATAAATTTTACAGCTAGTTTGGTGATAAACTTTTTGAATCATCTCTTATGACTGCTTGTAGTGAAATTCTTAAATAAGGAGGCCTCGATATTATCCGTCATCGCATAATTACTCATATCATAGCTCCATCCATGACAAATAAATATTTTGGATAGAAAAAGATGCAAAGAAAAGTAAAGGTTTACGAATCACCGCGCTTTTATATTAAGTCAAAGTAATCATCTATAGCAAACACGCACAGATATTTAGTTTAGATAATGAAATATTTTTGTAAGGCATCATGAAAATGAATTAGGTTTTTGTAAGATTAGTGTCAAATTACAATATCGATAAAGATAATATCGATACACATTTTTCAGTAGGTATGTTTTGCATTTAGTGTTAAATCATGACTAGGCTAGGTCATTAAAAGTATTATACATACGGCTTATTTCACCATCGCCGATTTTATCCGAGGAATTTTGACGTTCTGAGTTTTTGTACGGAAAATCTGTCAAAACGTCAATTTTACTCGTCTATTTTTTACTTGCCGATGGTGAAATCGGTCCTCATTGTTATAATTTACGAATAATTTTAATGGGTACATGTAGTTTTGTACTAAATTATGATGAACTTTTCATCATAACATTTCAAAGATAAGTAAGTAAGTACTTAGCTTTTCCAGAAGCATCAGCTCGACAGTCCTACATCTTTATATTAATTGAATCTCAAGATATGATCAGAAAAAATAATACACTTTTTTAATTTTTTAAATAAGAGAGTTCCTTTATTAAAATATTTCTTCACTAATTTTTTTATTAATTTATTTATATGAGGAACGTATATTCTTTTCATTTGAATATAAAAACGTGTAAGTGGTAGTATTTTTTATTATTAACTAGTTGAGTAATCGGTTATTTTAATATTAAGGAGGAAGTTAAACAATGGCAGCTGTAAATAAGCTTTTAGTTATTGCTAGGTAGATCATAAATTTTTTTCTAGTCTACAGGGTGCTGAATGAAAGCTATTGACGGTCTACCTTTATTCACCATAGTTTCATTCTGAATATGTACTACAACCAAAGAAGGGTTGTTGCTAATTGCCTGTCATATTATTGTGTTGAAACATCATATTATATTAAGATTAAACGGTATATACAATTAGTCATTAATTTAGATCTAATAAACTGTATATTGTTTTTATTTTATAAAAAAAAAATATATTATAAAAGTTTGGTGATTGATTTTTGATGATTGTGTGAGTTGTAATTTTATTAAGTGAAAATTTAAGACATAACGATGTAAACATTTTAACACTTTTGTTCTTCATTCAAAACAATAAATTTAAATTTCTTATTACTTTTACACGACTTACGTTACTAATAAAACTAGTCATTTCCACAATAATATCCTAAGATGTTATCTATTTTTCAACGTCAAATCGCAAAACCATCAATGTACTAACATTTACCAATTATATTAACCAAAACAATTGTTCAAGTATTTAACAAATTTTATTATTGTGTTGTATCCTTTTTAGGTTGTTTTTTATTGTAATATTAATGGTTAATAAGTAGGTAGCATTCACTATCTAAGACACTGCAATTCTGCAATCGATCAGCAACTCTGATCAATTGCGCAATAGTTGCATCAATTAGTGCTGCAGTCTCAATTATGGCTGAATTCATGGTTTTAGTAGCAACAATGCATTTAAGCCAATAGCGAGAGAGTGTCGGCCAATCAAAGACGATCACTGTAGCAATTATTTTAAGACAATACCGCAGATGATCTTATCTAATAACTATGTAATAAATTAATGTGCTCATAACATAAGTCTAAACCATCTATGAATAATGACCATCCATTGTTGATGAAATTATGATTAACTTTTTTTCTTCAGTATTTATATTGCATATTGCAATATTTTAATTGCATATTTTCAAAGCAAAATGAGCCGAACTTTGATTAAAGAGTTATTAGGTATGTTAATTTTATGTGCAGGCAAAACTCTTGTGGGCACATCTAAATTAGTTTTATTTTTTTATTTCTGGATTTTATAAATAATATAACAACAATTTATCTTCCAAATAAAAACCTTATGCCAATAATAAACTGTAATATATTATTGTAAGTAGTGCCATTGGAAAAAATTTAATATGGAAGTCTAACTGCCGCACTCAAAGACATTCGCTAAATTATTACTAATGGGTCATTATTATTATATATTATTTATATGCTAACGAAGCGTTTATATGAATCTGAAAGTGAACTTTTAAAATCTTTACCATGGAGATCTATTAGCGACTCTGAATTGCGGTAGTAAAATACTCGTAGATGGAACTTTGCTTAATTTGAGTTTGTGTGACTGACTTTAATAAATATACAACTAGTAGGTATATCAATACCAATTGTTACTTTCATAATTTTTCTAGTTTATGAATTTTTCGTTTACATATTTTTATGTATTTTAGTCGTATTATAATATTTAGTAATAAACTGCATTTGAAATTGTTTTTCTTCAATTAATTTTGTATTAAAATAATAACATCTCAGGGCCTGTGTTGTGTTCAAATAAATGTAGCGTTATCTTGTTTTGTTGTGAATGTTTCATTGTTTGTTCCTTAAGCGGTCGAGCATCATTCACAGAAACTTGGTCTAGGGATGGCTTGCATCCTGGAGACTGAACGTGGATGCTTTTCATCCCGAAAAGATTTTCCCCGGGAACGAAGTCGTGGGCATCAACAGTTTAAAGTTGTGTATTTTTTTTAATGTTATGGTAATTTCATAGATATGTAATTGCAAATAAATGAAATACATAATAACGATAGGTACATTTTTTTTCATGTAGGCACTAATACGGTCATTCACAATTTCAAATAAAAAAATTACATGATTTTTATACTTTAAATATAAATAATATTACCTATATCATTAATAAAGATAAAAATAGGCACGCACATACTAATGTAACCTAAATAAAATTTACTTTGTAACATTCTATTATATAAAAAACGATTAAATCTCGATTGTCATTATGAAATTATTTTAAGATGAAAACATTTGGTTTAATAAATAATGTATTTGTAAGTATTAAACAAAATTAGGAATAGTGTGCGTTTTAACAATTAAACTAGAAACAAGGTATCAAAGAAAAATGTAAAAGGGAATGTGATTTTATGATTTATAGTTCAGTTATAATATATCTGGTTCAAGTGTAACTATTTGAATTCTATTCTATAATATCTAACAATATTATAATTATAACTATATTATATTTAGTAACCTTGTACGTACCTAAACCACACCAAGTGGTAAATTATGTTGCAAAATACAACAATAAAATCAGAATTTTTTCTACAAATGTTAGTGAAGACGTAGATTTGATGTGTTAACACAATTATTACGAAGGTAATTGACCTTTATAGCTAAGTATTCTAATACCTAATTTAATAAAGTACATTATTGTATTTGATGTCATCTTTTATTAATTATTACCTACTTAGGTACCTCCATTCCATCCATCCATTAATCCTAACCTAAAAAAACAGGAAATGGAATATGAGTAGGTATGCAGGTATGGTGTTGAATTTAGAATTAAAGTACACAGTACACATAAGAAGAAATGCGCCTATTAAATAGTATACTAGGCATATGCAAAAAATATTAAATTCAGTTTAAAAAAAATAGCAAACCACGACCTACACTATACCTATCTATAATAAACTAGTAGGGTGCGTGGGTGCGCGGCTCGCTAAAGCGAACCGCGGTTTTTCTGTCCACCAAGTAGACCTTCGGGTCTTGATCATCTTTTTCCAAGAAACCACTCTTCCACCTTGTATAGTCTCCGAGATAGACACCGACGAAATCTATATGGCCGCCATCTTGAATCCGCCATTTTGGATTTTTTTTCAGCTCCCTGCCAATTGGATGAGGTTTCGAATGACTTTTGTTTGAACACTCTCCACCAATCTTCGATATCCTGGCCGTGCTCCTCACCCGTCTCCGAAATCCTCAACCATAAGCTCTCTCCATATTTTTCCTCCAAATAAATTTTTGTCTTCTATACGAAACCATCAGAAATTTTGAAAAGGCGCCGCATAAAGTCTTGCATATATTTTGTATGGAAAAAAAATAATTCCGCCATCTTGAATTTTTTTTCTATTCATCAAGTAGACCTTCGAGTCCTGATCATCCTTTTCCAAGAAACCACTCTTCCATGTTTTATAGTTTCCGAGATAGACACTGACGAAATTTGTATGGCCGCCATCTTGAATCCGCCATTTTGGAGTTTTTTTTCGGCTCTCTGCCAATTGGATGAGGTTTCGAGTGACATTTGGTTGAACACCCCCCACCTATCTTCGATACTTTGGCCGGTGCTCCTCACCCGTCTCCGAAATCCTCAGTCATCAGCTCTCTCCATATTTTTGTTCCGAATGAATTTTTGTCCTCTATAAGAAACTGTGAGTGAAAAAAAAATTTTCCATACAAAATTTTACAGGAGAGGTGATCAATCAGTCAGTCAGTCAGTCAGTCAGTCAGTGAATCAGCACGAGTAGCTATATATATAGTAACTAGTAGGGCGCGTGGGTGCGCGGCTCGCTAAAGCGAACCGCGGTTTTTCTGTCCACCAAGTATACCTTCGGGTCTTAATCATCTTTTTCCAAGGAACTACTTCATAGTCTCTGAGATTTACATCGACGAAATTTGTATGACCGCCACCTTGACTCCGCCATTTTGGTATTTTTTTTCAGCTCATTGCCAATTGGATGAGGTTTCGAGTGATTTTTGTTTGGGCACCCTCAACCTATCTTCAATAACCTGACCGTGCTCCTCACCCGTCTCTGAAATTCTCAATCATCAGCTCCCTCCATATTTTTCATCCAAATGAATTTTTGTCCTGTATACGAAACCATTAGCGGAAAGGAACGTATCAAAGTCTTGCATACATTTTATATGAAAAAAAAAATCCGCCATCTTGAATTTTTTTTCTATTCATCAAGTAGACCTTCGGGTCCTGATCATCTTTTTCCAAAAAACCACTCTTCCATCTTTTATAGTCTCCGAGATAGATACCGACGACATTTGTATGGCCGCCATCTTGAATCCGCCATTTTGATTTTTTTTTCAGCTCCCTGCTAATTGGATGAGGTTTTGAGTGACTTTTGTTTGAACACTCCTCACCTATCTTCGATATCCTGGCCATGCTCCTGATCCGTCTCCGAAATCCTCAACTATCAGCTCTCTCCATATTTTTCCTCTAAATGAAATTTTGTCCTCCATACGAAACTATCAGAAATTTTTAAAAAGAATCAATTTAAGTCTTGCATATATTTTGCATGGAAAAAATTTAATTCCGCCATCTTGAATTTTTTTCTATTCATCAAGTAGACCTTCGGGTCCTGATCATCTTGTTCCAAGAAACCACTCTTCCATCTCTTATAGTCTCCGAGATAGATACCGACGAAATTTGTATGGCCGCCATCTTGAATCCGCCATTTTGGAGTTTTTTTTCGGCTCTCTGCCAATTGGATGAAGTTTCGAGTGACATTTGGTTGAACACCCCCCACCTATCTTCGATACCCTGGCCGGTGCTCCTCACCCGTCTCCGAAATCCTCAATCATCAGCTCTCTCCATATTTTTCCTCCGAATGAATTTTTGTCCTCCATACGAAACCGTGAATGAAAAAAAGTTTTTCCATACAAAATTTTACAGGAGAGGTGATCAATGAGTGAGTGAGTGAGTGAGTGAGTCAGTGAATCAGCACGAGTAGCTATATATATATTAATGGCACTAGGTCATTAGAGATGGGCCTAATTTTGCTACCTACCTACAATCTAAATACATTTAAATGGTTTTTTTAAAGTTGAACTAATTTAATTAAAAATCACAGTTTAATTAATTTTCAATAAATAAATTTATTAACGAAATAAGTCATTGAATTATACCTAGTAGGTAACTACGCTAGTTTACAGAGCAGTATTTAAGTAGGTAGGTAACTACCGTTGAAGCCTCGTTGGAGCATTGCCTAACTAAAACATTGTTGTAGTTCGATGATTAAAACATTATTCTCTGGCTTCAACTAAACAATTAACTAAGTATTATAATTTATGATCTCGCAGCCATGGTTAAAAATACAGCTCGTAGATATGCTTTTAAAAAATTTAGTCGCTAACTCAAAATTGGTTAGGTAGGCACATTAGCTTACGAGCTAAGTTAGTAAGACTAAAAAGATTTATATTTTATTTTTCCCTTTTTAGTAGTGCTTCTATCGTCGGTTAATTTTTTTGTAAAAAGGGTATAATATACCTACTTACTATAATTTTTAAGTTTATTGGTTTAAAAAAACCTTCCTACGTTTTTATGAGTTCTATTTTATATTTTTTGTACATACGCAATTATGCAATTTTTGTCAAAACTGAACTAAGTATGAGAAAATACGCCTAATCTACCTCTTTACTTGGGTCGCTTGTGAAGTACGCATACTTTCCGCGTAAGGGCAATGGTTTTGGCGTGAATCAGGAGAAACATTCAATTAAATTTCATTGGTCAGTTGCGCGCGCTTTTCCCCGCACAAGAATTGTCCGGTTAATTGTTTTCTAGTGCCATAACGTCACTTCTGCCATACGTAACGAGGGTAGTAATTTTTAAACGTTTATATTTTTTTAATAGTAATTACTGAGATGTTTGCTTTACCTTTAAAATGAAGTTTAGTTGTAGTTTAAACTTATTATCATTTTATTTGTTTAGTCGAGAAGAACTATACGTTGTAATGGGATGTTGAATTCTCAAAAGCTTCTCCTGAAAAATTACATCATTCGCATAAGTGACGTTATAGCACCGTATGTGCGATTGTGTGCGATATACTGTACCTACCTCCTAGCTACTTCGGGAGGTAGTACCTATGTACATACCTATCATAGAAGAGAGGACTCCATGCCAAGCAGTCTGTGAGATAAGCGCGTGATACACATGCTAGTAGATGGCATGCTAGGTTCTGGTAAACTGGCACGCCAGGTACTGGCACAATGTCAGTGCTTGATATACATGCTAGTATTAAGTGTTTAGCAACTGGCATACCATTAGGTATGCCAGTTGCTAAACACTTCTACGTTCTACGTACGTAACGTTTCTAAAAGTTCATCAAGTAACAAGCACGCGTATCACGCACTTAAAGTGCGTGATACACATGCTTGTTACTCGCACAAAAGCATGCCAGTCACAAGCAAAACCGAGCTACGCTCATGTGTATCGAGATTCTGCCAGTAACTCATGTGCCAGTATAAAGCATACGAGTATCTACTCGCAAGCCGTTTAATTTTTTCCCTTGAGGGGAAGTGGGACGCGATACAAGTACGTGAAACAGATCGTAACGTATTGCTTGTAAATTGCAACTTTCAACTATCTGCCAAGATCTTTTTAATTTTTGTGCTTGTTTTTGTTGTTTTTTTGCCTAATTTTAATTGCGAGTTGTATTGTAACACTATTTATTTCTTCATAAATATTCATTTTGTGAACTTTTAGAAACGTTACGTACGTAGAACGTAGAAGTGTTTTTAATTTTTTAGAAACTGGCTGACATTCTGCCAGTACTTGGCGTGCCAGCTTACCGGCACCTAGCATGCCATATCCACTAGCATGTGTATCACGCGCTTTAATGTCGCGTTAATGTATCCTGTGTCTATGACAGTGGTCTGTGGTCTGTGGTCAATGAATTCACATTTTATTTTATTCTGTGATTTTTTTCCAACCGTTCATCACGTTCCAACCGTTGTTTTCATTTATAAACGTGCTTTTCAAATCCATTCAAATCTGAATCTGAACTAAAACGAAGAGAGTTTATAATCAAAAAAAACGAAGTTATATACTACAAAATCAAACGAATTGTACTTATTTCATTTTCAATTCCAGCTGTAAGTAATAAGTAAAGAAGGAATTACTAAAATGCCATACTACGCCGTAGCAAAGGGTCGGTCAACGGGCGTCTATAAATCTTGGTCAGATTGCGAAAATCAAGTCAAAGGATTCTCCGGCGCTCAGTTCAAGAAATTCGATTCAGCTAGCGACGCCCAGTCCTTCGTCTCGCAGGGTGGCAGTAGATCTCATGGAGGGTCTTCGTCATACTCGTCGGGTGGAGGGTCGTCGTCATACTCGTCGGGTTCTTATTATGTACCCTCAACTTATGGATCGTCTTCCCACAAGTCACACCACTCCAATATGAGTTTTGAAACTGATAGGGATGGTTTCGCCCAAGTTTACACTGATGGGGCTTGTTTGTCCAACGGGAGAGATGGCGCGAAGGCTGGCGTGGGAGTGTACTGGGGCGAGGGACACAAACTGAACGTGAGCGAGCCGGTGTCCGGTCGCGCGACCAACAACCGCGGCGAGATTCAGGCCGCCACGCGCGCCATGCAGCAGGCCATAGACCAAGGTCTGGACAAGGTGGCCATTAACACTGATTCCAAGTTCCTCATCGACTCTGCCACCAAATGGATGGACGGTAATATATTAGCCCTTGTCCCATAAATCACTTATGTGCATGGTCATTGTTATAATTGTGTTATAAGTAGTTTTATAGTGTCTGTCTGGACAGGAAACCTGCTAATTAGTATTGCTGCCTAAGAGTTTTGATTTTGGCTTGATTTTACACATTATTTCAATTTTGCAAGACCTTATCAATTTTTAAGTGGATGTACTAGGGTGTTTGATTTCACAGATGACAGACTTATATGGTGAATGCAGGTGAATTTTTCTAATTTAATTCTTACCAGGGTGGAAACAAAATGGATGGAAGCTGCAGTCAGGTGAGCCGGTGAAGAATGAAGCGGACTTCAAGGAACTGGCCCGAGTTCAAGAAAAAATTCAAGTCAAGTGGAATCATGTGGATGCTCACAAAGGCATACATGGTAATGAAAAAGCTGACCAGTTGGCCAAGGAGGGAGCTTCTAAGTACAAGTAATAATTATCATTATTGAAAGATTATTAAGTTTATTCTGTCATAGTTTGATTTTTTTGTTTAGGTTTAGGCCAAAGAGGGATCTTCTAAGTAATAATTATCATTAAGTACTGAAAGATTATTAAGTTGATTCTATCATAGTTTGATTTTTTTGTTAAAGTTTAAGAAGTCTAATTACTTTTAATTAAAAGGAGACTGTTGACTGAGAGAGAAAAAGTAAGGTAAAGTGAAGATTAATTACTAAAGGTAGGTTATTTTTTTAAATTAGCATCAACTCTTTGTCAAAACTGATAGTTTAGGGCATTTTCTTTTTTCGGAATTATTTTTGTTGATTTCTATGCTTAGGGACTTGTAGTATAATATATACTTGCTCATCAATTTATAAAAGTACCTACTACATAATTTTAAGATTTTTGTAATAGAAAGTAGCTA
Organism: Hipparchia sbordonii; assembly: GCA_038048805.1. NCBI lineage: Eukaryota > Metazoa > Arthropoda > Insecta > Lepidoptera > Nymphalidae > Hipparchia > Hipparchia sbordonii. The sequence continues at coordinate 11,823,116 of CM076099.1, read as the reverse complement.
CCTAATAAACATTCAGATTTTAATCTTAAGATTATTCTGTTACTTGTATTGTTAAGTAGGTATAGATAGGTAGGTAGGTATTCTAGGTAGGTAGGTAGTACTTCTATTTGATGTAAGTTACAAAACATGTTAGTCTCATTAAAGAAATGTTATATTTTTAATTGTTTTATTTTAATTAACTATCTCGAGGGAGACCTTTTTAGCGAAGTTCCTTTTTTATATTAATAACTGTTAAAAATTCAAAAAAATAATTGTGGTTACAGTTTCTTGTCAACGGTACGGTATGACGTCATTTTGTAACGGGACGGCCAACTTGAGATGGAAGGGTAATACGTGGGTAATACATAAAAACAGGTAGGTAGGTATATAGGTAACTTTCTACTAAAAAACTAAACAAGGAACATAGATATACGAGGAGGAGGACGAAGGATTACGTAACAGAGTATAGGGTACTTGGTACTATGTATAGCGTTATCTCTCGGTGGAGTGGTACAGCCACGGGAGCTTTCCATACCTAGGTAGGTATCGAACCAAATGTATCGATACTACTCAGGTAGGTAGGTGTCAGGTAATTTTTGCGATGGCCTCCCTTCTATAGAAGGGAGAAGATTCTATTATTCGCCTGTGGTGTTGCTATAATATTACTCAGTGATTATTGGTCTGTGGTATTTACACTCTCGGGCACACACAATGTCTATGCTCTCAGGGCAAAAAATAGTGTATATATAAGTAATCTGTGGCAAAAAACATGGCAACATTGCATCAAAATAAAAATCTAAATCATTCAAAAAATCAAAATACCGCTGTTAAATGTCATGGAAAACATTTATTCGTCAACAGCTTCTAAGAATTAAAATAGATATACCATTTCAAGCTGTAAGAATTCCTAAAATGCCGTTCTACGCCGTAGCAAAGGGTCGGACACCGGGCATCTTTGGTACTTGGTCAGATTGCGAATCACAAGTCAAGGGCTACCCTGGTGCTCGTTACAAAAAATTTAATACAGTTACCGAGGCCCAGGATTTCATTAATACGCATGGTGGTGGAAACAAACCTCAGAAAAAGACGCCCAACAATAATTATAATGGTGTAAGTTTATCCACACAGTCTTCCACATCCAAAGGGCCATCTACTATTAAAAGGCCATTTAGCACTTCAAACCAAAACTACTCAGATGACGGTCCAAGTAAACCAAAGAGAAAGTCTAGGCGAGTATCTAGCGACAGCAATGAATCTGATGACTTAAATACAATTATAATAAAACAAATGGATGACATAGAAAAAAGATTGAAAGGCTTTGAGAAAGGTGTTGACAAGATCATAAAGAAAAGCGTCAAGACTGACCGAAAGGCTATTATGATAGAACCTCAACACCATAGTAAGCCAAATGTAAACTTGGGTAGTTTTGAAATTGACAGTGATGGCTATGTTCAAGTATACACTGATGGTGCTTGCTCAGCTAACGGCAGAAGCGGTGCAAAAGCCGGTCTAGGAGTATACTGGGGTGAGGAGCACCCTTTGAACATTAGCGCACCAGTCTCGGGCCGTGCTACTAACAATTGTGGGGAGATTCAAGCTGCCACACAAGCCATTCAGCAGGCAATAGACAATGGTGTGGATAAACTGACTATCAACACAGACTCGAAGTTTCTCATCAACTCTGTGACCAAATGGATGCACGGTAAGCAATAACATCTTTTTCTCTATTCGGTTCTTTATGACTGAAGCTTCCACAATAGCTTGACTGAACCCTCCTCCTAACACACCTCCATTTTGAAGTGATTATGAGCATCCTTACTAATATTATAAATGCGAAAGTGTGTTTGTTTGTCCTTCAATCACTCCATAACAAAGCAACGGATTGACGAGATTTTTTTCATGGGTATAGTTGAGGAAATTCATTCATAATTTTGAAAGTTGAGAATGAGCACGACTTATTTAATTTTAGCCTAGAATTTGTAATGGGTATATAGAAGCATACTACTTCCAAACACATACATATTGATTTAATCTTTGTTTTAAAAGGTTGGAAACGAAAAGGATGGAAACTTCAGTCAGGTGAGCCAGTGAAAAATGAAAAAGACTTTAAGGACTTGGATAGAATTCAAGATAAAATTCAGATCAAATGGAGTTATGTGGAAGCTCACAAAGGTGTTCACGGAAATGAAAGAGCTGATCAACTGGCCAAAGCTGGGGCTGCTATGTATAGTCAATAATATTAAATGTTGTATTACCTACTACATGACCTAAACTTCCACTTAAATAATTTTTATCCTGTTATTATTCAAGCCGGTTTTGGGTAAAAAGATCTACAAAATATTATTACGATTCTTGTGACTTAAGTAAGTACAGTAACACACAGAGTTTATTACAATAATAAGTTGAATGTCACACAATTTATTTTTCCTTAGATGTCTTAACAAGTAAACAAATTGCAGAAAATGTTTAAATAAAAATGTATCCTACGAATGTAGCCAGGCTCTTATGACGTTTTTCACATGTAGCATGGTTTCATACTCAATGCGACATCATGTGCTTAGCGCGTCGCTTACGGCTTTCTGCTAGAAAACAGCGGCTTGATTCTGTGACTCAGTGCCTTTCAAAAAATGCAAGCCACTGACCTATATTTTTTATCCATTGAAGGTTTACTATGAAATAGTAAATGACATTTCTCTTCAAACCTTCAATGGATAAAAAATATATGTCAGTGGCTTGCATTTTTTTGATAGGCACTGAGTTATTGAATCAGGGCCCTGGTTTACCATTTAAGACAGCTAAGATAGCTAAAGAAAAATAAACTATTTAAATACAACTCATGCTATGTACTCTACATAAATCACAAGTATTTTAATAAACTATTTGTATTATGTGTGGTATGATTGTTAAATATTTATAAAGTATAAAGAATATTTACTGTCTTGATTATGATACAACTCAGGTATGGAGTACTGAGTCTAATCGTTGACCATCGAAACATCTGAAATTAAGGGATATTTTGTTGAACATTGATAAAGATTAAGAATCCCACTTACTGTTGATTTTATATTGGGCTATTAATATTTTATTTTCATCTTACCTTTTTTATTTATAACTACCCTTTTTAGTTTTACCATACTATATTCTAAATGATTTATTATCTGTGGGTCAGTTAAGTTGTTTTTTGTTATTTATTTATTTTTGCTTTTAATTATTAAAATAGTTTCTCTTTTGATAGTAGTATGTATTACAGTAAAAGCTTCCAATCAATGCATTTAATATAAGCTGAAATTATCGATAAGTTTGTATATTGCCTAGTGTTAAGACATTGTCAACGATTTATGTACTGATTAGTGATTATATGATATGCTGTGATACATTTTTTGTTTGTATTTAATAAGTCCTGAACTGTGATGTACCTACCTGGTGATAAGTGCAGTTTTAGAACTGTCATCTTAGGATGACATGTAGACAAAAAAAATTACTTACTGCTCTCTGCCTTACCTTACCTTACGTTCTCGGGTGCTATTCGACAAAAAATCATTAATACTTAATTTTAATTTAACATTAATATTTAATTTCACTTTGTTGGTCCAACTCAGGAGTCGAAGCAAGCTAACTGCTAGACCAGAGGCAGTCAGGAATTTATTATATCTATTAGGTTTTCCTTCGCAGAGTACTGTACAGTAACAGTGGAGAAATATGCATTTCTGAGTGTTCACTATAATGTTCTCAAAGGTGTATATGAAGTGCTAATCCGCACTGAGCCAGCGGCAGCGTGGTAGACAATGGCAGAGACCTGCACTGTAGTGGGATGGCAATATCTACATTTTAGATTGATAGACTCACTGCTCGAGATAGGCCTCTTAACGATTAAAACCCATAGAGAATTGAACTTGGGACCTTCCGCTACATAAGGCCACCGCGCTAGGTAGACAGTAGAATATTTTATATTCTTATTTAAAATATTCTCCGCAAAAATCAAAAGGAGTACAAACCACAAAGTGATTATATTGTCTCGGTTACAAACCAGATTAAACCATGCCCGGAGTAAACAACGCGTGGGCCTCAGTCGGTTTACTAAACTCAAAAGTGAACTCCTTGCAAACTATGTTATTTTTGATGAATTGTGTATGTTAATTTTTTTGATGAAAATTAAACAACATTAATATCGACTTTTCTTTATTGAAACTAAAACATTTCTTACCTTACGTGCTAGAAGCGACATGCCTCCAAAAATCTTCTTCACATGAAAATATTACAATGCTAATTTAGTAATAATCATTTTATCTCAATTTTGTACATATTTACCTAATAATAAAACAATGATTATTCATTTGAACTTGATCTTCAAGTAATATTTCAAGCTTTCAAGCTAATCGAATACTGTTGCTACCATATTATCTACTATGAGAAAAGTTAAAAGTTTGTAATGAGTAGGTAAGCTGTTTGTCTATCGACTAATGGGCCATAATAAATACAGTGGAAATAGGTAGTCTATTCTCACACGTGACTCATAAAATGACTTCAACTCCAAGTAGGCAACTTGTTCTTGCAATTCACGAGGGCACGTAAGCTTTACTTGTGTGGTTACGTCGTGTACATGCACATTGCGTAAGTGTGCGTGCCTGTCAGGAGCTTAGGTGGGAGCGGTCAGGCGCGAGCAAGCTCTCGCTCACACTTATAGGGATACGACACAAACACAACCTTGAGCCACGCGCCCTCGTGATTGTAAGAATTATAACTAGAATTGTGGGTAAAACCGGAAAAAAAATATAGTTGAAAACTGATCTTTCAGTGAGAAAATAGACGAGAATTGAGCTAGTGTCAAGTTTTACCTATTCATATAATTACTGTGATAAAATGATAAAAAATACTCCTATTTTTGATTATTATAAACTTGATTAATCAAAAACAAGAGTTATTATTATCTCTGACAGGAGAGACTGTCTTTTATTAAATAAGCTTAAGTTAGTCAAAGATTCACTTTACAATAATTAGTTCACTTTACATTAAAGATCTTAAATACCAGTGAGATGGAAGTATCGAGGAAATAACCCCATACAACTTCATCAGGCAGCCAAATATTATAACTCTAAGTTATAAAAACTTAAATCAAACCATCATTTGTAGTCTACAAACTATAAATTAAGATACACGTTAAATGTATGTAAAATGTACTATTGATAAAAATGTAGATATAAAATAATAAGTAAGCTATTTACATAGTGATAGAACCATATCTTGCAAGGATTCCATTCCACATATACAGAAATATTTACAATATGCCCTAGTGCTGCTATACATAATTCATTTTATTTTATTCGTTGACAAGTAGTCCTTTACTGTGATCTCACCTGATGGTAAGTGACGATACAGTTTAAGATTTTTTTAATTTTTTATTGAAGTGTTATAACCTACACTTAAAGGAAATAACCTAATAGATTTATAAATACATATCAAAAATTCCGAGGCCGGCGGGATTCGAACCCACATCTCTCTGAGAATCGCGCCCGAGTGTGTTAACCGTTACACCACGACCGAACCACACGTCAATCAGTCCATTGTAATATGGTGTCTTGAAAAAAAGTAGATCGACAACTGTAATGTGTCGCTACTAGATGTCGCTAATAGTTGCTATAAAACTGATTGAAAAAGTAGATACATATCACTTTCGTGGCTGACGTGTAGTTCGGCCGTGGTGTAACGGTTAACACACTCGGGCGCGATTCCCAGAGAGATGTCGGTTCGAATCCCGCCGGCCTCGGAATTTTTGGTATGTATTTATAAATCTATTACAGTTTAAGATGGTAGACACTAAGGCTAAAACCTATATAGACCGCACTCTCACTCTCAAGAATGAGACATTTATGTCGGAACATATTTGTGTCTCGTTTTAGCTCTTATCTTAAGTCCGAGCTAAGTCTAAGCATGCTCTATAGTCTATACAATATTAGGGCTTACGGACACCTCCGCCCGCGAAACCATAGTAGCGAAACCGCTGTTTGAAGATTTGTATGACATATATAATTTTCTAAACCAGAGATTTTAACTCGGATACTCGAGTGTATGATGTAAAAAAATAATAACTTAAAATTAAATACATAATAATATGTATGTGGTAAAGGGTTTACCAATTGGTAAAATAGATTGCAATTTATAGTATTTGGATAATGTAATTTTCTAAACCAGAGATTTTAACTCGGATACTCGAGTGTATTATGTAAAAAATAATAACTTAAAATTAAATACATAATATGTATGTAGTAAAGGGTTTACCAATTGGTAAAATAAATTGCAATTTATAGTATTTGGATCGATTATTCACAAATTAAAGCACAATAATAAAAACTTAATGTTAACCAGTCTTAGTAATATATTTATTTTACGAGTGTGACAATATTTATTGAACTAGATTAATACACAATACGACAAAAAAAAATTAAATGTAGATACATTATGAGGGAGGAGAACTTTGATTTTCAATTTTTCAGTTCAAGTATAGTATATTGATTACTTGCACAATAATTCCCTTGAACATGATAGCTACAAGTCTTCTATACGTCGTATATTGTATGCACTGTTCATTTTTAATCACTTGCGCGACAATTCATTTGAACATGATAGCTAGGACCCTATTTCACATATTTATACATCTTATGTATCGTAAGTAGTGTTCACTTTTAAGCCTTTGTCAAACACGTAGCGAAAGCGAACAGGCGTCGCGCAATACTGAGACGCCATATTTCCCATATTTCAGCGTTTTTCAATACATTTTAATAGTCATTATGACGTATATTATACAACTAAATATTTCAAAACCCTATTTTACCCCCTTAGGGGTTGAATTTTCAAAAATCCTTTCTTAGCGGAAGCTTACGTCATAATAGCTATATGTATGCCAAATTTCAGCCCAATCCATCCAGTGCTTTGAGCTATGCGTTGATAGATCAGTCAGTCAGTCATTAAGTCAGTCACGTTTTCCTCTTATATATTTAAGAAGATATGGGGTATTTATTCATACATTCAATACACTCGGTGTCCATATCATCCGTGTCGAATAATTTGTAAATAAATACAACCGGCACGCTTCGCCTTTGCATCGCGACTAGCATTCGCTTTCGGTCTGACGTCGTTCATACAAAGTCAGTTAATACAGATATCTCTCTCTCGCCTCGCTTCGCCTTCTCACCTGTGGTTTGTCTTAGCGTGTGGTTCGCCGCGGAAACGGTTCGCACCGCTTCGCTTTCGCATTTCTATGTAACTAGATCCGAACGACACCGTACATTACAAAGTAATGTAAAGTAACCTCCACAGAGATTAGCCATCTACACGGAAGATATTGTAATGCACAAGTGTGTGCGCAAACACAGGTGCCCTCTCTATTCCCTTACTCTCATAGTCCGATGGGACGGAAATCCGACACGACCGGATCAGGCGCAGGACCGACAGCTTTACGTGCTCTCCGAGGCACGGGGGTGACTCACCGCCAACTTCCTAACTCCGGGCTAATACTGAGAATTTCTTGATAGAAAACCCCAATGCATTTTATGGCCCGACCCGGGAATCGAACTCGTCATCTGCAGTCGAACTTGCTAACCACTAGACCAACCAGGCATTACAAAATAAAAACGCTTCGCCACGCGTTCGGTTCGCCGCGTGTTTGACAAAGGCTTTAATCACTTGTACAATTATTCACTTGAACGTAAAGGGTACAAGTCGTGTATTTCACAGTACGTTGTCTCACGTGTTGTACGTGTACTGTACGGGGTGGGTACGTCTGTTGGTCGCCAGGGGAGCATTGTTCCCAGCCCCTACTATAAGGTAACCACCTGAAGTCGTCACTTTCTTGGTTGCGTTCTCGTCGTTGTTCATGAGCTGGAAATAAATTAAATTAAATTAAAAATGGACATCTATAGCTTAAAGTTTTATTCGGTTGGGAGGACATTATTACTAAAAAACCGGTCAAACGCGAGTCGGACTCGCATATGAAGGGTTCCGTATCAGAAAACCACGTTTCTAGGGAGCCCTTTCAACTGTCTACCTGTTACAGATCATGAGATACAGCCCGCTGATAGACAGGCGGACGGACGGACGGACAGCGGAGGTTCAGTAATAGGGTCTCGTTGGTAGGGTCGGGTATAGAACCCTAAAAATATCTGGGAAAAATAAAGTGACGTTAGAGCCATGGGGCATATTGCCCGCTGTCGTGTCGCTCTAATAGGATGTCGTGTAATGTCGCTCTAATAGGAGCATATTTTTTCCGTATTGACCGATTTTCAACCATATTATGACAAGTCAATAAAGCTGAGTTTATGTTGTAATCTAGAGTTCCAATTGCACTTCAGCACCATTAGCTAATTGCATAGAGAACTATGCAAATAATTCTGTAGGTTACCCTTTTCCACGGAACATAGGGTCTATACGGGCTTCTTACAACCATAAAATGACGTGTAGAAAGCAGAGGGCAGAACCAAAATCAACAACTAAGTAATCAAGTATCTCCTAACTACAATGTAATTACTAGGTATAGCTCTTTCAATTCACGAGGGCGCGTGGCTCATGGTTGTGTGCGTGTCGTATCTATACAAGTGTAGGCTCCTGATAGATACGCACACTTACGCAATGTGCATGCCACGTAACCACAAGTAAAGCTCACGCGCTCTTGCGAAATGAAGGAACTATACATGTAACTACTATTTCACTTGATAAACCACTGAAACACTAACCAGGACAAACCACGGTAATTTTAATAGTTTCTTAATGGCATCATACTAATACACTCAATTAGCTTGGTGGTACGGATTTGCCAGCAGAGCCGGCCGCATTTCGCTTGCGAGGTGCTTTTTTGACTTTCTACGACAAAGGGTCAAGTGTGATTAGTAAAAATAATCGTAGTAATACAACACTCGAAGGTGCAAGTAGACTGAGGCGCAAGACCGCGGCGTGTAAAAGTCCCTTGCCCTACAAAAGACATACGTAATATGTCCAGTAGGGTAAGTCTGGTTAACAACGTAGACAGATTTTTTTATTACTCTAATTGTCATTCAACATTCAAAGGCAATCATGATCATGAATTTATTGAATTGTACGTGAGTTACACAAATCTGTGAAATCATAGATTAATTATTTATAGAGGTCGATGCGGTATTTGCAATATTATTAATTCCAGAGACACTCGTATGTCAACTGTTGTGCTACAAATTCATCCATAATTGTCATTTGTACAGGGACAGCCGATTCAATGTTAATCATAGATTATAGAGATCAGTGGTCGGATCCGACCGTAGACAGAGAAGTACCATAGACTTAATGATATCTCCTTTTCACTCCCACACGAAAGAGATGCAGTATAGCGATGTCAAACTAGATAGAATGAGACACAGCTATGTCTATATCCGTCCCTCACTGCGTGCCACGTTTTGAGTTGTTGCTCACAATACATTGTATGGTGATTGTGAGCAACAAGACGTAGAAGAGTAGGTATTGCAGTGTTAAGCTTTCCCTATCGGCGGTACGCTTGGTAGGATTCTAGAGGATACTCATTCTACGGATCCGACAAAACAAAACATACAGAGACAGGGGAATACTCACTTGTTTATTTAGGATGAGCGGCGCCACTTGCTGTGCGCCGGGAGGTTTGTACGTGCCGACGCACTTCACCATTTGGTTGCCGCTAGGGTCTTCCACCATACTCACTGCAAATCAACCGTATAGCAAAATAAAGAAAGGACATCATCCACGGTTCATACATTTTTGGTCCAAAAGTGAAAGTGCCGGCCAAGAAAAAAATATGCTGTATTTTATTGGAACTAGTCTTCCTAAACATTTTTTATTGTGACATCGAAGCTGTAAAACCACTGACCTTGGTTTTATTTAAGTTTAAAAATCAGTATTATTTCGATTATAATATGAAATGTTTCTAAGCGATTTTTTACTTTTTTTGGGTTTTGTTAAGTGGAAAATAAAGAAATTCTGTATTTTTTTTTGTTTTGTAAAAAACATAAGCCCCAATAAAGTAAAAAAAATGTGGAAACATTTCATTTGGTAGAAAAAATACTTACAGATTTTAGAACTCAAATGAAACTAAGGTTAATAATCCTACAGCTTAGGTGTCATAATAAGAAATGTTTAGGCGGCAAGTTTTAACGAAATACTGCCAATTTTTTTTTCGGTAAACACCAAACTCATGATGCAGTTTTTTTTTTAAACAGTTCACAAAGGCAATAAACAGCAATGCAGTTTTGAATGATAATAATTTTTCATGTAATGCAAACAATATACAACGTGTATTGATACTCCGAAATAATACTGAATGAAATAATAATGAAAAAAAAAAATGTGGACCTCCCAAATACAAAATTGACGATCAGCTGATTGATTTACTATGGGAGGTAAAAATTTTTTTTTCATATTTCGACCTATGTTCCTTGGGGAAAGTTGTTCAGTTTCATGAGCACATTCACCTCCTTCAGTATTATTTCGGAGTTTCAATACACGTTGTATTCATTAGTGATACATTTTTTGCTATACCATAGTATAGATGGTGAATCAAATAATAATGTGTTACCAATGATGGACGGCTTCTGCTGGTGCGGCTCCTGCGCGTACACGCGGGCGGGCGCGAGCTTGGTGCCCACCGTGAGAGGCGGCGCGGCCGCGTTCCTCTGCAACGCCAGTACACCAACACCATCAAAACATATTTGCGCAGCACCTCACTGAGCTCGCACACATAGCCGAACTATTTTAATACTTTATTTATTTATTTATTTATTTACTAGGCATCAAGCCCAAGACTTCGTTCTCGCGGATTACCGCGGGGACTCTCTTATTTTCCGGGATAAAAAGTAGCCTGTGTTTGTGTGTATGTATACATGTGTGTGTGTGCGTGTGTGCTTGCGTGCGTGTCTATGGCATCGTAGCTCCCAAACGGATGAACCCATTTTGTTTTTTTTTTGTTTGAAAGGTGAATTCGAAAATCGGTCCAAGATGGCCGCCGCAACAAAATGGCGGATTACATATTTTTATTTTAACGATTACTGACTAGCGATTAGGATGTTGTAACATGTCGGGGGGTTCTAATTTCTTAATTTACAATTGTAAAGAAAATCTAAAATGCTAGGACGAACTTACTGGGAGGTTTTCAGGTGCAGGTTGCAGTCTTTTGTCTAATGAATTCCCATTCTCGTTGGGGTTATTATCCTGCAATGAATAAAAATATTATTGAGATAAAATAGATAAAAAAATACATGGGCCTTTGATTTGGCCTGACGCTGAGATCTATAGACCGCACTCTCACTCAGCTCAGACTTAAGACAGAATTAAAACAAGACAGATTTATGTCAGGGCACATCTGTCTCCTAATTATTGGTAATGGCAAGTCACAATATCATCATAATGTGGGTATCGGACCAGTAGGGCACAGGTAAAAGTTTAGTCTAAAGTTTACCACAATGACCAGTACAGATTGGCGGAATGCAACCTTCGAGTATATCATGGACTATGGAAATGTTTGAACTGTTGATGCTCACGGTATTCCTCTGCTGCGTGCAAACGGCGAAGTGCTGCGACCAGTGCGAGCGCTGGCACGAGTAGTCGCAGTACGACGTGTTCCAGCAGCAGTAGAACTGCGCCTCTTGGCTGCAGTTGGCGCACCTGCACATCACAAGTGTTCATATAATAAGTGCGTTTATTGGTTGGATTCCTAGTAAATAATACTCTTGGCCATAAAATAAAACTCGTACACTTCGGTTGCACTTGTATTGGATAATTGTTTCACAATTACAAAATAGGAGGACGTTTGAACATGCGGGGCAGATGACCGCTATAGTCAGAGTGATGAACTACCTTGACAAAAACTAGGAAGCAAACCACTTCGGGTGCAGCTAGCTGTAGAATGTTAATGTGAAAGACTGCGGCGCATGTCCTGAACAATTCCTAAAAATAACACTCGAAGTTCAAATATCGTCGAACAAAACGACTCCAGATTTAAACAACTTAAAAACTTCAACTTTGGTCTTATAACTGGGAGGTCTCGGGTTCGATTCCCGGCGGGGGCAATTAAGGAATTTATAATTTCTAAATTGTCTCTGGTCTGGTCTGGTGGGAGGCTTTAGCCGTGGCTAGTTACCACCCTACCGTCAAAGACGTGCCGCCAAGCGATTTAGCGTTCCGGCACGGTGGCGTGTAGAAACCGATTAGGGGTATGGGTTGAGTTTACACTGCTATATCCCTTCCAAGTTAGCCCGCTACCATCTTAGACTGCATCGTCACTTACCATCAGGTGAGATCGCAGTCAAGGGCTACCTTGTCATCGAATAAAAAAAAAACTTCGATACATTGTAAATATAGATTGCCAGTCCTCTCGACCGGCCAGCCAGCCTTAAAATCTCCGTGGAGACGGCAACTTGTATAACTCAACCTATGCGAAAAATTGAATTGAACATTAAAAAAAACCTCGTACTAAAGGGAAAAAATAATTTTAAGCAATAATTAGGCTCAGCCAATTCAGGTTCTTATGCTATATTTGCATGAGCACTCACCACTGCTTAGTTTTAGCGGCCTTAACCGCCGCCTCCAGTTCCACCTGCGCCACTCGCCGCATCTCGCTGAGCGCGCGCGCTTTCTCCTTCTCAAACCCTACCCGCATCTCCGTTGCTAACAACTCTGGAATACGATTTAACCGTATATCATCATCAATATTATATAGGATTTGGGATACTAAGCGGTATAATTATTCTATGATTAACACTGATTGACGCCATTTTGTATTTAATTGACGCTATTTTGACGCTGTAAGCACTAAGCAGATTCGAGTGTCTCTGGAACTCAGAGTAAAGAAACCTATGGAGAATGCATTGTTGTCTATGATTGAAGAATATGACTAGCGTTGCCAGACGTCCCGTATTTCCCGGGACATCCCGTATTTTAGGCATAGTTTAAAATGTCCCGGCGGGACTGACTCTGTCCCGTATTTGAACCGTACTTCGTTTTTCATTATGAAATCAATCTAAGTACCTATTCACACACGCAACGTCGTAAAAAGTATGGTTTACATTATCTGACTCGGCTCGTCTCGAGCGACTGTGTAATGTAAAGTAACTTGCACTCGCAGCCCGCATCGACCAATGACAGTGTTAGTGTCAGAATGACAATGTTAAAACTGACTCGATCCGCGGAAAAATATAATAAAAAATGACACTACATAATTTTGTTTTTTATTTGTCCCGGGTAAAAAACTGAAATCCCATATTTTTTGCCCATTTAACCATTTGTCCCTTATAGGCTGAAAAAAAATCTGGCAACCCTAAACATGACATTTATAATGTTGTCTCTTTTTAATATAGTCCAAGCCACCTATGACAGAATAAGATGTCACTTTTATCATGGGTCAAATTTTTTTGTGATATTTCTAAAATCTACGAAAATATCCATCCACCACCATTTTGTCCGACGAATTTATGTTGTGCATCGATTGTCAAATAGTGTTTGTTTGCAACAACAAATTGGAAAAATTTATTTGAAATCAAAGAGTTACAGAATATATAGTAATGAAAATGCCTGAATAAAATGGGTGCCTGAATTGCAATTTCTGCTGTATTGTAAACTCTTCATAAAACTTAAGATATCAGTTAAGCCTCAATAGCCCAACGGTTAAAGGTGCGGACTGAAAACTGAAAGGTCGCAGGTTCGAATCCCACCCGTTGCACTATTGTCGTACCCACTCCTAACACAAGTTTTCACTTATTTGGAGGGGAGAGGAGAACATCAGGCAAGTTCAGCTTGGCTGATATTCTTAATAAAAAAAATAAAAGATATCAGAAGCTCACCATGTGTATGTTTCAATTCAACAACCTCTTGTTGGTGTTTCCACTTGGCCTGCTCGAGTTGAGCCTTTAATATCGTCGCCTGCGCAACGGGGTCATCTATCTTCTCTAGCGAGTCTTCTAATAGCGTTCTGAAGAAATCCGCTAACTGTAAAACGTATGAATGAATGAATGAAATACAATTTATTGTACAAATAAATATCAGAGATATAAAATTGAAAAGACATCGAGTCATGACTGCTGACTTATCGTAAGCGACATTTTTATCTAAATTGCGTTGTTATTTACAACAACAACAACAACAACAACAACAAAAACAAACAATATTTTAAACTACAAATTTTCCCGGGATATAAATTTGAAATTAACTTTGAATATACATATTATCATCGGTCAAATTCATTAATGGTACAATTCAAAATATACAGTTTCATGTTATTGAGTGTCAAAGTTTTGAGTTGACAGCTAAAATCAATATTTGTTTTGCAGATTATGTGGTTTCCTGGCAATTAGAACCAAAATTTGACTTGTACTTCCACTAATGAATTTGACCCACGATATATAATTTTCCTAGGAAACTGGCGGTTTGATCGCTAAGAAGTGATCTCTAACAGGCAACAATGTTGCAGAGGATTATGGTGATCACAAGTAAATGGGTAGACAAAATTTTTTCGTGGCGCATATGTTAGCCCTTCGGGTCCTCAACTTTACCCATGCAAAAAATCATGTAATCCGTAGGTCTGTTGCAGCGTGATTGAAGGACAAACAAACAAATAATCAAACCTTCGCATTTGCAATAGTAGTAGGCAGTACCTTAACAGCATTCTGGCTGAGTTTGGCGGTGAGAGGTCCCGCGGTTGAAGGTATGGGCACTGTGCTCGAGGAGGCGCTCGGATCGAAGGGGTTTATCAATGGCGGCCGCTGCTGGAGGCGGGGCAACTGAAAGATTTCAATGTTCACTTACTTATTGTGTGAAAGAGGAATATGAGTGTAAGAGGAGTAGATAATGAGTTGACGAATGATAGAAGTGAGTGGAAGAAAAAGACATGTTGTGCCGACCCCACATAGCGTGGGAAAAGCACAAGGACATGATGACTTACTTATCTGTATAGTACTTTTGTCTCACGAAGTTACGGGCGCTTTACTTGTGGTTAAGTCCTATACATGCACATTGCGTAAGTGCCTGTCAGGAGCCTGCCGTTAGCCTCTCGCTCACACTTATACAGATACGTAACACACACACCCATGAGTCACGCGCCCTCGTGAATGGCAAGAACTATACTTTGGAGAGTGCGCTCAGGAGCTTCACAACCCTGTGCCTCTCTCACCGTTCTACCACAGAACTTCGAGAAATCGTGAGCGATGGCACTCTTACGTGATTGAAATCCACACTACTCGCACGAAACGCTTTAATTCAAGTTTCATTCTGAAACGAACCGCTAACGTGTGGAACGCACGTCCAACGTCTGTGCCCATTTTGTAATTAAAAAAAAAAAATATTTTCAAGTCAAATAAATTGTGTGGAGTTAGGCTTTTAAAAATACCGCGCGAGCTTTTTTTTTCCGGGATAAGAGGTAGCTATCGCTCGCCAACTCTTCAGTCCATGCAGAAAAACACGTCGATTCATTGCTGCATGATTGAAGGACAAACAAAAAACAAACAACTTTCGCATATATATTACAATAATTAGCAAGGATGGAAGTGCTATCTTCTAAATTTATAAAAGGAAAAGGTGACTGAATGAATTATCTATCAACATACAGCTCATATCACTGGACGGATCGGGCTAAAATTCGCCATATAGGTAGCTATTATGACGTAGGCATCCGCTAAGAAAGGATTTTTAAAAATTCAACCCCTAAGGGGTTTGAAAAATCGAACTTAGTGTCAGTGAAGTTGCGGACAAAAGCTAGTTATATGTATAATTTTATAGATAAAAGCTCTAAACTCACCTCCGTTGGAGTACTTTCACTATTATTACTGGTAATGTTATTGTTCTTCGCTAATAACTGCGTAGAGGGAAGTACAGCGAGTTGGTTGGATGGCGCCCCGGATATGAACGGCGCGCCGCGTTCAGACATACCGTTCACAACTGGCAAGGAATCTGATCCCTGGAACATAGGAAAACCTGTAAATAGTAGCCCCAATAGCCCAACGGTTGAAAGGTCCGGACTGAAAACTGAAAGGTCACTGGTTCGAGACCCACCCGCTGCACTATATTGTCGTACCCACTCCTATCACAAGCTTGCAGCTCCTAGCAAAAACATTTTTTTTTAATAAATAGACTAGCACTTGGTTGGGATCACACCTGATAGTAAGAGAAGATTGCAGCCTAAGATGGAACGCGCTTGTCTAGAAAATGCCTATTCACTCTTGATTTCAAGGTACCCAAATTGTAGTTATAGGGAAAAACGGAACACTAAATGGAAGTATGCCATCATAAAAAACATTCATTTGAATTTGAAAATAAAATCTTCCTCTACTTACGTCTCCACCAACAGACATCATTGGTTGCAAGCTGAAAGTCCACTGTCCGTTCACAGAGGTGATCAACGGCACTGTGTGCACCGTAGTGGGGTTTTGCCCCACGGTGGGCATTTGGCAAACTTGACCAATGCTGGGCATCTGTCCGACGGAGGGCACGCATATCGCGTTACTGTGGGAACTGGTCGCGACCGTGTTCGTGGGCTTTGGCGTTGCGATCGCTAGTGATGTCGTCATCGGTACAGATACTAGAGGCGTTGTTTGAGTATTGACTAAACTGTTGGCTGTAAAAAAAAGTTTGAATAGAGTAAACGAATGATTCGAAGAGATTATGGTCGATGGGGTCCCAAGGTGCTGGAGTGGCAACCCCGCACCGGGAAGCGCAGTGTTGGCAGACCCCCCACTAGGTGGACCGACGCCATCAAACGAGTCGCAGGGAGCCGCTGAATTCAGGCGACGCAAGACCAGAATAGGTCAATGCAAGAGACATATGTCCAGGAGTGGACGTCTATCAGTTGATAAAGAGAGTAAACGAGTTTTTTATTCAAATAAACTTTTACAAAGTGCTTTTAATTCGTCAAGCGAATCTACCATTGGTTCGGAATGTCGTTCCACCGAGAACCAGCAAGAAACTCGTAGCAACGGAAAGAAAGGGCTATTCCCTTGCATATGTTATGTCTATGTTAGATAGAAGTAATAATTTTGTTACTACGGTTTTAAGGCTTTAACTTAAACTCATTTGAGCTAATTTGGCGTTGTAAGCTTCCAAATACCCATAAATATACATATTACATATTTATAAACTTCTCATAATACTATACAGGATAATTCCAAAACTATTTGATATTTAAACTAATTTCATAAGACTTGTAAGTAAATTTAAAAAAATCTGTCCGTAATAAGTATGTTTTGGATAATTTTAATGAATAAGCGGATAGTGTGTTGGTTTTAAATGAAAGGTGTGTATCGCATTGGTTTACTTTCAGCTAGGTACTTTAATTGCTACCGGGAAAGTCATACCGTAACTAGAGTCCCAATACGATACCGCCTCAAGTGTGTAAGTCTGTCTGTAACCTTTCGACTGCTCAACTACTGAACCGATATATTGACGAAATACGCTGAGATACATTGTTACCTGAAGATGGACAAAGAATTCTTTTTATCTCCAATATCAAAGTTTTAAAAAATATCCAAATAGACGCGAATGAATTTGAAAACCTACCTATACTATTTGGTGCTTGAGGTCGAACGGTCTGTGTATTAACACCGCCATTTATAGTGATGGGACGGGTCGGCCTTTGTATGGGCGCCTGCGTGGTTGGCGGCTGTATAGGAATATACACCATGGAGTTCTTTCCATTCAACTCAGAGCGACCGTCACTTGCTTCCTTCCTAGGCGAGGGGAACGTTTTCCTTGCTTTAATTCGGACTTCTGTGGGCTTCGTGACAGCTTTTTTGGCCGCAGGCGCAACGACCACTTTGTTTATTCGCACGTCGCGTAAACTCGCTATCGTGACCGGGTTCACCGGCCGTAAGTGGAAAGCTTTCATTAAATCCATTTTTTCGACTTGCCGGTCTGCATCGTCGAAATCTATTGGTTCAGATTTAACTTCCACTTCTACGGTTTCATTTGACTTTTCCTTTTCTGGCGGCGCCGGTGGTGACGTCATTCGAGCAAACGAGCGGACGCCGACCCTGCCCACCAATGGTTTGTCAGTTTCATTTCTCAACTTCTGAAGCTTGTCCACCGCTTCCTTCATGTTACGAACGTTGTCTGTGCTCGTTGGTGTAAACACGTTTAAAGCGCAAGCCGCAGATACTGTTATTTCAACCGTCTTTGGTTTGGCATTTTCAGTTGTTTTTGTAGTCGTACTAGTAGTTTGTGCGGTTGTTGAGAGACTCCGGACGCTGCTTATTGTTGGGAGTCCCGTAAAACTTTTCTTAGCTGTCTCTCGAGCTATCACTGCCAGGCTTGTATCGTCATCAAATTGTAGTCGCTCCTTGACAGGTTTTACACTATCTGTTGTATTTGCATTAGGTTTATTCGCTTTTTCAGTAGGCTTCTCAGATACACTTTCTTTATCCTTGGAAGGAATTTCGGACTCCTTATCTTTGTCTTTCATAATATTATTAGATACAGTGTCAGTTTCACTATTCTGATCAACAGTTTTCTCTCCTTTTCCACCTTGGCTGCCTTTGAGAAGCGATCGATTTCTTGATTTACTTCGATTTCGTGATTTGATCGATTCTCTTTTTTCTTGTTTCTCCTTCTCAGCTTGATCTTCTTTCTCCTTTTCGATTTGAGATTTGTCCGATTTTACGGCTTTATGCTTCGGAGTCGATGTTTTTTCTTCTTTTTCTTTTGGTGTGCTGGTTTTAATTGGTTTGATTTTTGGTGTTGTCTTAACTGGTGTTGATATAACAACTTGAGCCTTTTCAACTTTACTAGCCGGAATATCGACATCGCCTTCCCTGCTAACCGTGGGTGTCAGAACCTCTTTTTCATTTACTTTATTTTTTGCTTTTTCTACCTTGGTCTCGTTTTCAGTATTGTTCGGCAGTGTTTCTTTAGTCTTATCACTAATTTCTTGCACACTTTCAGCTTTCTTAGTATCTTTAACTTTGTCGTTATCAACTTTTTTCTTTTTCTCGCTAGAGCTGGTAGTGATGATTGTTATAACAGCTTCTTCGAGACCAGATCTACGGCGTTTTCTTGTAGACTCTTTCTCTTTATTCTGTACACTTTGGTCTTCAATTTCCATAGGTGTATTTCTGTAAATAGAGCATAAATAGTTTATTATTCTAATGTTACTCATGCTTGTAAGCCAAAGTAGATTTAAGACTTACTTTTCAATTGAAACTTCATCTATCTCTTGAGCGATTTCTGCTCCATCGGCCATTTTTCGGGTTTGAGTTATTTTCGCTTCCTCGTTTTCACTTACATCACTAAAACCGATAAAATACAAGGTGTTAGTTAATGTCCCTATCCTACCGAAACCCATAAGTTGGGGTCGGTGTATAGATACATGAAAAAATATCATGAGACGTGTAGCTCATATCCTGGCCAAGTTATGAGGACTTCAAAAATTCACCGTAAATGTGTAGGTGGCAGCCCTTTAAAACAGCTGATTCAATGGCGATGAACTGCCAACGATAAAAATATGAATGAAAAATCTTAAAAGTACTTCTATTGTACTGCTGCGCTGGTATCCTAGTCTCGGCCTACAACGTACTACTTGCTATGCTATAACGTTGCGATAAAATATTCCAGATGCGATACCTAACCATTAATCGGCATGCAATTAAACCTGTAACCTGTAGTATTGTTCAGTAGAGTGAAAACCGATTAGAAATCTAGTATTTTTGCAAGAATATTCCCGACTACTTTCGGACTCCATAAGTTAAAGTCCGTACCTACGTAATCCATAAAGTGACTGCCGCCTCTTTATTTGCAGGTAATTAATATCTCGCGTTGTAGTTTTGATTAACAATGACTGTATGTGAATGAATGAATGAATGTGTGTGATACTTTTAATAATAAATCGATTGCAAAACGATACAATAATTATTATTATCGCTTGCAGTACAGTGCAAGCATATTACTAGCATTTGTAGTCGAAAGCGAGCGGTGTCCGGCGTAGTGATTTGCACCGGCGCGGAGAAGTGATTTTTCACCGGAGAATCACCGGTGACTCTCCGGTGAAAGTAATCGGTGTTCAACCGATTATTATTGAATCATAACTCAAGTAATTTAATTTAAATAAAAAGAAGTTTGTTGATGAACATTGTTAATTATTTACTTAATAACATTTATTCAAATACAATTACTTTATCATTATTTCCTACCTCCTTAAATAATAATTATCATAATAAAGTAAAATATTTTTTTTTCTTAATATTTTTTTTAATTTAAAACCTTTACAATACATCTAATATCATTTTGAGTTCACACAATATCGATGCGCTTAAAATTCCATTGCATTGTACTAGAACATAAACAGTTAAAAACATTTTAATTGATGCTAAATATGTATTCGAATTCACCGGAGATCTCCGATGAATCTCCGGAGAATGGCAAATCACCGGTGATTTTCACCGGTGCTCGAAATTCACCGCTCTAGTTCCGGCCCCTTCCAAAGCCGCGTACGTGCTTTGAATATTAAATACGTCGAACATCGTAAGGGCGAGCCCTCACTGGAGTGCGACATCGCGTTGTAAAAATCATAGACGTAGCGACCACAACGCACCGTGGAAATGCCCGCTGTGCACCGTAAAAACGATGATTGATTAATTGATCAAGATGATTAATTACGATATCGATTATCTGATTTCCTTGATTCAAGATTGTCCTGTCCTTTGGGAGAAACCAATGGAAGAATACAATGATAAATTGAAGTAGTACTTAGTGTGGTCCATGTTTCATTAGAAACTAAACTAATGGACAGAGTTTTCTCGTACGATGTCCTATGCGATGAAATTTTTCGTTGCGTAAACGCAACCGCAAGTCTTGTTTGTAGCCTCGCCTTTACTTCGTGCGGCCCGGTCAAAGAAAATTCTAGGAATTGACTACTAAGGTATCATGAAAATAAAGTGTTTACGTCTAGGAATTTTGCCTTTACCTGGGGAAAAACAAAACAAAATACTTGTATTATGCAAGATTTTTGCTTAACTATTTTTAAAGGAATTGATGATTATTGCCAGTGCATTTACTAATTTTGGAATCTAACAGTAACTACCAAATATTAGGTACGTTCTTGAGATGAGAATGTGGCTTTTCAAATGTAACACTTTTGTTAATAAGTATTTTTTAAATTGCTACCTAAAACAGTATTCAGTTTTTTATTTTACAAGTTATTTGCCAAAAGAAAGTCAAAAAATTGTTTTAGGACTAGGGATTCGACGACTTCCCTGGCGCAGTGGTGACCGCTGTGGTCTTATAACTGGGAGGTCTCGGGTTCGATTCCCTGCGGGGGCAATTTAGGAATTTATAATTTCTAAATTGTCTCTGGTCTGGTCTGGTGGGAAGCTTTGGCCGTGGCTAGTTACCACCCTTCTGTCAAAGACGTGCCTCCAAGCAATTTAGCGTTCCGGCACGATGGCGTGTAGAAACCGATTAGGGGTATGGGTTGAATTTACACTGCTAAACCCCTTCCAAGTTAGCCCGCTATCATCTTAGACTGCATCGTCACTTACCATCAGGTGAGATCGCAGTCAAGGGCTATCTTGTCATTGAATAAAAAAAAGGGATTTTTTTTAAAGAAAAACGGGTAAAATCAAAATCATGACTGGCAACACTCGTTTTGAACCTGAGGCTTTTAATTTGTAGTTTTTCGTGATTTACCAGTTAGTTACGCGTGAACGACGAATTCGGTAACAACTCGTGTCAACTATCGATATTGTCAATTGTTAAGTGTAGATACTCTGAACAACAAGCTACTCAAATAGCGAATATTATGATATGATCATGTGTGTAGGAGCTTGTGAGGGGAACTTAGCAGCAGCTCGAAGGCGATACAGTAACCTGTACGTTGAAGGACGTCATAACGCGCGACCCCTTCCTTCACCGGCGTGCTTTCGAGGTCTGGTGAATCGGTTGCACGAGACTGGCTCTTTTCATAGGCGCTCCAGCGAAGGCCGGCCGGCGACCCTTAGCTCCGAGTTGGAAGAGAGCATTTTAGACCATTTTTTAGAAGATCCAACCCGCAGCACTCGTGGTGCAGGTCAGGTTTTCGGCGTGAACCGCGATGATCAGCACCCATACCACTACCGTAAGACCCAGGAATTGTCCAGCAATAACTTCGGACCCCGCGTTCAGTTTGCTCAATGGTTCCGTGAACGAGCGGCAGATGACCCATCATTCAGCCGCAAAATCCTATGGACGGACGAGGCATTCTTGTGAGGACAACAATGAATCCTTGGCGCATTTCAGACAGTAACTCCTCAACTCAGTGTGTGTCTGGTGTGTGTGTGTGAACGACTACGTGGTGAGTGCTGTGGTACGAGACTGGAATCTGGATCCCTTTTACGAGTAAGTAGTAACTTTTTATCAAGTAGTTATTTTATTAATAATAGGTATCTAAAAAAGAATGTGTCAGTGATGTCGGGCATATTCCGAAAAGGCAGTATGACGTCACAAGTGAGCGGGGCAAGCGGCAACTGACAAAGGACTAGACGCCGGCACTCGTTATGAGTTCATCGACGTTTCAAAGCATCGAACTTTTTTGTACTAGGGAATCAGGAATTGAAAGGGAATTTATGTAGCATGTTGCTATTTACCGACATAGGGTTTCCAAAATTTATTTTCCTTAATTAATTAATTAATTTTGTATGAAAGTTTTCAAAAATTAATTTTCACTTTTTACCATCGCCATTGTGTTTATAGGGTCAAAGTACATGGGTGGTTGCTGGTAAGTTATACACATTAACAAACACCTTGTATAAGGAAAAAGGTAAAAAAGTCACCAACATTAAGATATAAAAATTGCCTTACCCTTCATTCACGGAATTTTTTGAACTCTTCGAATTTGACCGACTTTTATCTTTTACGGTATTCGGTGAGGAGGTTGCCGCTTTTTCTTTTACTAGTGAGCTTAATTCTCCATCAAATGATGGTATCTAAAAAAAGATACAGTACAGTAACAACCTAAAATTTAATAAGCCAAATGGAAAGCTTTAATTTTGGAAATCGTGCCTCATATTGGTATAACTTATGGTAAAAGAGTATGAATTACAAAGCTTCCATTATTCAAACATTTTAGCTCAAATATTAGAAGAACCAATTGCCGTACGCTTATTTTTGACATTTACAGTGGCTATGAATAGCAATGGAAAGTTGCCAACTAAGAACTGTCAAATCCATATTTTTTCGTAAAAAAAAATGCGTGTTTGACAGTTCTAGTTCGCAACTGAATAACAGCCACTGAGATAGAGAATATTCGTATCCCCCTGCATAAAGTGTAAAGGGCACAATCGTATGATTTCTATACAGGTATAATGACTAACAATATTATGTTTTACCATCATTTTTAGCTGTTCCGTTAATTTGCTTGGATCGAATGGTGTCTTAAAAGCTGGATAAATGAATTTTCCATACTTTCGCGATATATTGCGGATGTGGTCCTCCGCCTCCTAAAACAGGAAATATAAGTATTTTTTTTATATTTTTAGCGAGCAAACGAGCAGACGGGTCATCTGATGTTAAGTGATTACCGCCGCCCATATATATTTTTTTTATTATTCGATGACAAGATAGCCCTTGACTGCGATTTCACCTGATGGTAAGTGACGATGCAGTCTAAGATGGTAGGGAGCTAACTTGGAAGGGATATAGCAGTGTAAATTCAACCCATACCCCTAATCGGTTTCTACACGCCATCGTGCCGGAACTCTAAATCGCTTGGCGGCACGTCTTTGACGGTAGGGTGGTAACTAGCCACGGCCAAAGCCTCCCACCAGACCAGACCAGAGGCAATTTAGAAATTATAAATTCCTAAATTGCCACCGCCGGGAATCGAACCCGAGACCTCCCAGTTATAAGACCACAGCGCTCACCACTACGCCAGGGAGGTCGTCAAAACACGACGAGTGTAGCACTTGAGGCACCACCAATGCATTGCCGGCTTTTCAGGAATTTGTTGGTCCGCCCCTTAAATAACCCCATGTTGTAATTTAATGGGAACACCGTCGTAAGAAGTTGGTTCCTCAGTTATAAAGTACGTGGAAAAAAAGATCTGGCACAACGTATGGTCGAAGTGCTCCAGGCACGCAGGTGGTGAGGGTGAGTATATTTAGTGTTAGAGACCACATTAAAGCATAATTTAACACTTTTTTTTTCTTTTTTTTATTATGAGATAGGCTAGCGCTTGACGACAATCAATGATGTAAAGCATTGATGAGGTCTAGGTTGGAGCGCGCTTGCCTAGAAAATGCCTATTCACTCTTGTCTTGAACGTACTCAGATTATACGTGGCCGGAAACAGAGAAGCTGGAAGTGCGTTCCATACCTTAGCCGTTCGTTTCAGAAACGAGTAGGTTGCTACTGAAGCTATAATGATAGTGTAGAAAAAAAAAATCCGCTAACCACCGACATACCTGCATGCTTTCCAATATATCAAGGCGTTTGGCTTTGAAATTGTTCGGATCCCTTTGGCAGTACAGGAAGCAGTCCCTCGCAGGAACCCAAGCACGATCGTGAGCGCCAAAGAACCTCACGTCCACCAGCCCCTGACCGTTCACAGACATGCCTTTCGCAGGCCAGTACGGAAAACCTGCAATTATTTAGAAGAGAATAGAATATCGATTATTCTTTGACATTACATTACACAAAAAAGAAATACCAAAATACACTTTAAGACTTGAAATCTAACTTAATTAGTGTCTACTATACGACATACTTATGAAAGGGTCCTAGATCAGCTCAATGCTGTGGTTGTAACCACAACGCGGTTTTTCCGCAAATAAAAGATAAAAATAGGGAATATACCTACGTATCTTTAAATATTTATGTATCGTGAAATTATCTTTAGCTAAAGTGAAAATAACATTAGCACAGGTCTATTCCGCTGGTGGAAATGCTTTTTACGCATTCCTTTCGAGTCGTGCAGCCATAGAAGATGAGTTCACGGCTCTCGGAAGGATATGTGGGACTCCTGGTTTTCCAACCATGTTTAGTTGTCAAACTTAAAATTGACCGTCTGTTGTCTGAGGACATTCTTAATGGATGGCGGGGTAAAAGCTAGTTTGGGGCCGTTCAAGTATTACGTAAGCACTATGGGGGGTCTTTGTTTTGCTTATTTTGGATGACATCGGGGATAGGGGAGTCTAGATGATGATTACGTCATCGGTAGTTATTTACTTTTTTACACGAATGGCAACCCTCACATTGTCTATGCTTGAAAACGAAACGCATTTTCAGGGATTCCCGTAAATAATTGTAATAAATCTGCTTACGTAATACATGAACGGCCCCTTTCGTAATTAAAAAAAAATTGCAGGCTCGACTGGTCCGTACCTTTGAGCTTAGCCCACAGCAGGATGTGCGGCGTGGAGCACACGTCGGTGAACCACGTGAGGCGGCGCGCGTGCGCGGCGGCGTAGCACTCCGGGCACGCCTCGATCTCGCCCATCTCGGCGCGGCACGAGCGCACCAGCGCGCGCGCACCTCCCGTCAGCTTGGATTGCACTAGAAATATTCAAATTCAAATTCAAAATCCATTTATTTCATGTAGGCCAACTTGTGCCTCTTATGACACGTCATAAATCTACCACCGTTTCGGAATGCAGATTCTGCTGAGAAGAGCCGGT
This sequence comes from Hipparchia sbordonii, assembly GCA_038048805.1. Classification (NCBI taxonomy): domain Eukaryota; kingdom Metazoa; phylum Arthropoda; class Insecta; order Lepidoptera; family Nymphalidae; genus Hipparchia; species Hipparchia sbordonii. The sequence continues at coordinate 11,797,527 of CM076099.1, read as the reverse complement.
AAGAAACTCAGCAGTTGCTCTTTTCAAGAAAAAAAAATCACAATAGGTAACAAAACTATGCTATGTATACACAGTGCTTCCACAATGAAGCTTCAAAAATGCATATGTAGGTACCCACAATCCAACACATGTCATAACGGGCAGACAAAGCAGAACCATTCCCGTTGGTGGCACCCGTTCACGAGCATGACGCATGATCCAGACATTGCTTCGCTCAACTATATTTATACCATTTTAATAAGTCACTTATCACCGATCTCTATAATCAATTAGATAGATTTTTCTCAAACATGCTTGGAAATTTGAGCATTATTTTGACATCCTTCTTCGAGATAAATCGAAATTGCTGCACTGACCGAGCAGCAGCCGGCAAAAGTTGTATGAAAATCCATTGCTGGCGTGGTTTAGCGGCCAGATAAATTACATAGTAAACTCATATCTGTCGTGTAATTTAAAAATGGAACGATCTTTTACTCCGAAACGTGGCAACCAAGGAGGTAGCTTATCAAAGGTTTTATTTAAATTTCGAACTAGCTTGCAAATAGAAAGCTGTTTATTGAAAAAAAAAAAACAAATGAACACTTCAATGTGGGGAAAATTATCGTTGTTCATTGCTCGTCATTGATTTTGAAAAGTAAATTGTATTTGACAAAATGAGTTGAAGTGAAGATAATGAGTGTGTGAGTGAGTGAAATTCAAGACGCGGTAAGAACCGTAATAGAAAACTTGTTACTGCTAAAATCGAAAGAAAAATATTTGAAAACCTATGAAAATTTTGTTCAATTCTGCCTAGGTACTACTTAGTTTCCAATGAGTTTCCTTAGCTAGAGAGTTTCCTTAGTTTATTCTATGACTATATTTTTGCATTTTTATATTGTATTTCTGTTTTTTTTTATATTTTATTCTCTTCTCAGCAGAATCAGCATTCCGAACCGGTGGTAGATTTTCGACTTGTCATAAGAGCCACAAGTTGGCCTACATGAAATAATTTTGAATTTATTTATCCTTAAAGCTCTCTTTAAGGATAAATAAATTACAAAATTACTAAAATTTAATAATAAATAAATTTAAAATACATATCGAGACAAGAGATGCCTTCAAGGCAAGAGTGAATAGGCATCTTCTAGGCAAGAGCGCTCCAACCTAGACCTCATCAGTTTAATACTGATTGTCGTCAAGCGCAAGCCTATTTCGGATTAAAAAATATATTATATTAAAAAAAAAAAACATAATTTTTTCAGAAAGTTTTTTTTTCTAAGTTGTTTTTCTGTGATAACGATAAGTAAATCACAAAGGATATATTAAATTTTCAACGACAAATAGATAAGGAAAACAAAGCGATCCCGTAATAATTAAAAAAAAAAAAAAACTTTCCACACAGTCGCTAGCAAAAGCTACAAATAAGTAAATGAATTCATACAAAAACAACATACTCATACATGTGTTAAATATAATACTGTTGTGCAGTATCCATTGCGCGTCGGCGAGGAACGCCTCTGTGCTGCCGTAGTTTCCCTTCGATATGTTCTTCTTCATCAGCGACAGGTCCATGGGGTGAATCACGTACTTATCGTAGTCCGGAAACGCTGTTCTGTCTACGGGACTCATGAAGGGCTCCACCTGGAAAAAAAAATTTTTCCCCGTAAAAATTCTGAGACTAAAAACTCTCAGAATTTCAGATATTGCGAAAGTGTTTCGTGGTAACCATTTAATGTAATTAAAAAATTTGTAAATAAATAAAATATGCAAGACAAAATCCCTTTTTATGAACCTCTTTCATAAATAAAAATGGATTTTGTCACACCACCTTGATGGAATAATAAAAAAAAATCATTCAATCTTCTTTCTTAACAGACTTCAAAAAAGGAAGAGGTTCTCCATTCGTCGGAATCTTTTTTTTATGTATGTTTCCCGGATACTCGAAGACGCCTTGACCGATTAGGAAAATTCTTTCTTTGTTTAAAAGGGTCTTCCCAGGCGGTCCCATAGTCATCAGGTCAGGATCTGATGATGGGGTCCTGGAGAAATCGAGGGAACTCTTCAAATTTTACAGGCACAATTGATATCGTACTTTGTAGTGGCGTTTGAAGTCGGTAAAAAGATTTTTTACGTTTATATTAGAATAGAATAAAAAAGAAATATTTTTTATTCAAATAAACTTATTTAAGTGCTCTTGAATCGTCGATGAATCTACCACTGGTTCGGAATGCCGTTCCTGCCGAGATAAACTCGGCGGTTGCTCTTTTCAAAAAAAAAATTTTTTACAATAGGTAACAAAACTATGCTATGTACACGGTGCTTCCACAATGAAGTTTCAAAAATGCATAAGACCTAATTTGTAACCTTTCACTGCTGAACTGCTAAAAATTAAAAAAATGATAGCTTGCATCCTGACCATTTTATCCCGAAAAATCAGTGTCCCTGCGAGATTTCAAAAAACGTAAAAACATGCGGAAGAAGTCGTGGGCATCAGCCAGTTTTTTTATAAAACTTTTTTGAGATTTTATGAGTTATGCCAAAAGTTACATGAAATCTGGTGTCCAAGTCTGGTAGTTATTTAGTCAAAAGACCGCAAAAACAGGTCATTTGATCACCAAAATAATACCTTTTTTCGATGTCAATAGAAGTTACATCAAAATATGTTTAGCTACTTTAATTAAAACATAAATTCAATATCGTATTTGAATAAAATTATTCAAAAACATTTACTCAATATTTATATCGCATGGAAAGTTATTGGTTGAAGTTAGGAAGGACTATGTGTGTGTTACAGACAGTAGTAAGTACGCACACAGTCGCATTATAAACGAGATAATTCGATAGTTCATATAGGAACTACAGGCAGGCATGACAAATACCGAGGCCCGGCGAGGCTGAGAAATGCAGAACAAGCATAACACCGTTCTACGTGAATCGTTTATTATTAGCACAGAGCGAGACGGCGATAGCGACGCGGCTGTATCGATTATTCCGCGTGGGAAAGGGAGGGGAGATGTCGGTCCCTGCCATTGCCTAGTGCCTACAGATAAGTAGCAAGGTCATTTCACCTAACCGATCGCGGACCGACGCGTTTGCGTTTCGTGGCGCATACTTTTGTCTTTAGCGCGTATTATGCGATTTGCTACATTTGCGCCTGGTGAAAGTCTGTAATTTATAGATTCCTTCACTACCTACTCTATTTACTATGTAGGCACGATTAGTAGATGTCATACTGTAATTAGACGCTTTTAAAATAATAATTACTTAAAAAAAATTATGTACAATACAATTTTTAAAAAATTGATAATAAAATATATAAATCGATTTTTTGAATGGAAATTCAATATGAACGATACGTCCTATTTAATAAATTCATGTTTACGATACTAAATGTAGTACTTTGTTAAGCAACATGGCGACTGGCATCCATTTTGTCGTGAAAGAAAAACACGACGTGACATTTTACCATATTTTAATTTATACATTTATTTATTTATGTATTCCACTAGAACATGCACTTAATTTAGGTACATTTGAACTGACTGCTTAGAAATAGAATTACTAAGTATATACCTAATATGTAACAAGAAGGCGAGTATTGTTTTTATAGTGAAGTCCTAAAATGTAAAATTTAGGTTAAAATATTTTAGGTTATATTTTGTTGATTTTATCAAACTTTTTCTTTGTCCTAATTTTTGAATACGTTTCAAGGTCTTTGCCACCGTCTGTGAAATAAACAACCTTCGAAATTGTTTATTTAGAATAAAATGAATTTTAAAACTGCAGTACAAACACTAAAATTACCTAGAACATATTACTCATTTATTGATGTACATACTTATTGTTAATATAGCCTTGAATGTAATAAATAGCAACAACAATCACTAATAACAAAACTTAATAATTAACTTATATTAGCTACAATACATATATATAACATAATATGTTATATTTACCCCATTAAGGTCAATCATCCGGTCCCAGGCATATTGCAAAAGTTCGCATAGACGGGGATGATTCAGCTTCTTCATTGCTAAGGATCTGAAAGCAATTATTAGGCATACAATTCTAGATTTATAATGAATCAACTGAATAGGTATATACCCATAAACTGTAAATTGACCTATTTCTTAAGTGGTTATTTCTTTGGGTTGCTTGGAAGCTTAATTAAGCTAGACAAAGCAGGAGAAAAAGCTATGGGTTTCCCGTATTCTGGTTTGGTGAAACCAGAATACGGGAAACCCATAGAATATGGGGTGCCATAGAGGTGCCTTTTGGATTATTAAAGTAAAATAAGCCATTCAGGGCTTATTAACGCAATATCAATAACATTCAATTGGGTACCGATTAATTTAGATAGAAGATTATAAAGATACTTGGTTCTTGATAAGCTGTATGTAATTATATTTTGTGCACTTTTTAGTTTCAACCTGTTTTGTGTGCCTCTTTAATAAATGAATAAATAGAATTATTTATTGTGTTACTTTTCAAGAGATAGGAAAATTAGGTTATGTTTTTTATTAGCTTTCTGGCTGCAAGCTTTTTCTTTGTAAGTTTCAGCTCAATTAGATGAATGTAAAAAGGTGCACACACATAAATGGATAACAAATATTTTTTAAGAATTAATTCAGTTTACAGTGTATACTTACTGAGTCTCTGCAGATTCAGCGTGCAACACATTCATGCATTCGGGACAGATCCAGCCTTTGACTGTCATTGTTCTATTACGCTCGGTTCCTGATAGGCACTTGTAGTGGAACGACCTCGGGCACACTGTGCACAACAATGGAGGATGACCTTTTTCGTTGGCTGCTTGCTCCACTGCCCAGTGACATCTCCAACAGTATAGGTCCGAACGCAGCCTTCTATTTTGTTCTTCACTCTATGGATTAAGAATATCATAATAGGAATTAAATTATTTATGGAAAATGACAAATATTTATTAGTGCAGTATACAGTTATTACTTTAAACATTGCACACATGTCTTTCAATCTGTCAAATAAAAAGCATTATGTCCAAAATAACAAATGACTAAGTTTTTTTTAAACATAAAAAGGTTGTAATAAATTATTCCTTTTTATGTAGAATATTTTATTTATTGAAACACACTGAAAGAAACAGGTAAATGAAGCTTAGGCACTAGAAATTCGCACGCAATGGTAGCCTTATCACTTAAAGGAAATTCTTTCAGACAAACATTGTTGAGAGGAGCAGGATAAAGGTTTTTCAAAAATTATAAAATAACTAGCTGATGCCCGCGACTTCGTCCGCGTGGATTCAGTTTTTAAAATCCCGCGGGAACTCTTTGATTTCCCAGGTTAAAAAGTAGCCTATGTCACTCTCCAGGTCCCCAACTATACCCATGCAAAAAATCACATCGATCTGTAGCTCTGTTGCAACATTATTGAAGGACCAAATCAACACACAAACACACTTTCGTATTTATATATTAGTAAGGATAAGAATTTCTTTTCATACCTAGTGCTGATTACACCAACGTTGAGTGATATTTAGAAAAGGAATAAATTGTGTGTCCTGACAATTTTTGTATTGAAAATCTACCAAAATATTTTATCAGACTTATTTTACCTTGGTGAAATCAGCCCTGATTAACAACTTTCATCCTAACGATACAATACATATTAATTCATATCAATTTCTAGTATTATCTTTGATCAATATTGTTCCTAGAAATCCAGACATAAAAATTATTAGTACATATTTGAAAATGCAGCAGTTCAGATTTGTTTTGTATATGATGATGGCAATAATTTTCATTCAAGACTCAAGAGGAACATTCTTTTGGTCATGTCATTTCAATATTATAAATGCCAAAATAAGTCTGTCTATTATCGCTGTATGGATTTCGACATAATTTGGCAAGGAGATAGCTTGCCTTCTGAAGAAAGATCATAGAATTTTGTCCAGGAGGATTTTTACACAGTTCCTACTGGATTTTAAAAATCCACACAGACCACCTACCTTTTCTAGTTGATTTATAAATTTAAAAAAAAATAGTTCAGAATGGACACCTTAATACTTACAACATCTGGCTGTTGGGATTCATTTAGTTTTTTCTTTTTAGGTGAAGGAGACAGACTTCCACTGTGATTTTCTTTTTTCCTACTATCAATCTCCTCTTCGTCCTCAGCCTTATGACTCTTTCCTGTTACAGAGTTCAGGAATTGTTTTACCTTATTAACAAATTCTGGATTCTGGGACCGCATTGATCGTTTTAAAGAAGTTTTCTCTGATTTCTCACTGCAATTGCTTTTCTGTGAGTTGACACTGCTACGTCTCACATTCTGTATTTTATCTGCTTCCACAGATGCATTAAGGCTAGTGTTAGTGCTGTCTGCTGCTGCTCTGGACTTCCTAGTTTTACTTGTGAGCTGTGTACACTCACTAATAATCTTAGAGTCTTTGGCCGACCTGATAAGGGATTTGAGTTCTCTGCTTATACTCTTATTGTGCTCCTTCTCAGATATATCAGAGTTAGTTTCTAATTGAGAGTCATTTGATTTTTCACAAATATCCATTGAAGTGTTTGAGGCTATGTCTTCTTTTTTCTTATCCTTTTTATTTCCTTTAACTTTGTCAGAGGATTCTTTTATTTGTTCTATAATTTCAGAATTTATATTTGAATTATGGTTTTCTAGAGACTCCTTGACTGGGGATTTTTCTTTGATTGACAATTTTTCTGATTTGTTTGTCTGGGAGTCTGATGTATTTACAAGATTAAGTTTCCCAGGAGTTTCCTTAGATTGTTCTTTCATTGATTCTTTATTTTGTTTTGATTCTATTGTAGATTTCTCTACAACTGCTTCAGATACTTCTATGGGCTTAATTACAACTTCATTCTTTGTAATATTTACAGTATTTTTAGATTTTTGTTGCTCTAATGATTTAGTAGAAGATATTTTTTGTATTTTCTCTGCATGATCCACCTCGTTATGTAAATCTGGTACAGATATTGTTTTTTGCACCTGCTCTGTTGGTGGCACCTCCTTAGTTGGTGTCTTATGCATTTGATCTGAATTTGTAGGTGTCTGCAGCACTTGATCCGTCTTCTTATGAACATGCTCTAAAGATGTTTCAATTTTTTCTGACAAATTTGGTGTCTTTGGCATTTGATATAACTTAGGAGGTGTCTTATTCATTTGATCTGACTTCTTATTGCATTCTGAATTTGTATGCAGTTTTTCAACCTGATCCAACTTCTTAGGCACTTGGTCTGTTATAAGTAAAGGTTTTTGTAATTGCTCTGATTCAGGCAGTGTCTTAACCATCATAGGCTCTGATGTTGCAGTTGTCTTTTGCACCAAATCTGATTTTGTTGGTGTTTTTTCCACATGGTCTGATTTTGGTGGAGTCTCTTGCATATACACAAACTTATTAGGTGACTTTTGAACAAGAACTAACTTTATAGGTGCTCTTTGCACCTGCTCTAATTTTCTTGGACTCTTCTGAACATGTTCAGATTTTTGAGGTGTTTTTTCATCCTGTTTTGGCTCTGGTAATGTACAATTTACTTCAGCTGGCTTTGTTGGTGTCATTGGCTTATTAAGGTATACTATTTGGACTTCCTTATTCGGAGAGATGACCTTTTTTTTGGAATGGTCCTTTTCTGGGGAAAGTGTAGGTGTTATCACAGCCTCGTACGAGTCTTTAGACTTAGTTGGTGATGTCTCTGGAGTACCATAGCTTGTTACTTCTTCCTCTTTTACCTCTTCCACAACAATGACCGTCTCAACATTTCCATGTATCCCCATCGCCTGCCGAGTGTCAGGTACATGACCAGTGGTCGAAGACACATCAATGTCCATTTGTACCTCTGAATTCTCCTCCATCACCTGAACAGAAAAATATCTAGTCAGCAACTTGACCTATGAACTTGAATGAAAACATTCATTTTGATAAGTTACAATTATGTGTGGCATATCAACAATAGACATCTAAATATTGAAACCGGTCATTACCCAAGCTTAGACATCCAGCCAGTTACTTACCTACCTACTTTCAATACATACAAATTCATACAGAAACTTACGTTTGGCGTCTTTGTTAGGTGTCAGAGCGATGTTTCTTGCGAGAAACGGTTTTTTAGGTTACACAACTTTCTGTTTGTCCATCAATGATGCCGATATTATAGCTTTAGCCAAAAATATTACATTACAACGAACGAAAGAAATCACACATTGCCATAGTAGATAGCACAAATTCACAAACTGTCGTTCTATCTTTACTCTTTAGTTGTTATTGGTTAACGTACAGATGGAGTCACCCCGCACACGACGTCACTTGTTTTATTCCGAGTATTGTATAGGTTTATCTCTTTCTGTCACATTGAAGTCGTATTACTTTATCTTTTTTAGTTGATCATCTATGTTTCTCTCTCATTGATGTTTTCTCATCTCATTTATTTATGTTGCCACTTGCCACCACAGATTTTAGTGTGGTTGCCACAGTTAAAAATACCCAAAATGTTTTTTTCCTGAAATTCAATTTTTTTTAATTAATTACCTACCTACTATGTAACATTATTTAGAATACCTATTAACAATAAATAGCATTTCAACAAATAAAGGGATTTTGATTTTGAGCATTTATTATTATGTTGTAGCAAGCAAGAAGTGAAACTCTAGAAAAATCACGAAAAATGTAGGTAGGTGTATAGGTAGGTACCTACCTATTTCACAGCTTACAGCTGCAATTTTGCATGGTTGGTAGGTACTTACCTACCTACTTGGAAATATTTTTGACAATAAAAATGATGAAAATTGAAATGTCAATTGTCAATCGAGGTATGGAGGTAGGTATCTACTTGTTTTGAGTTTTCGAAAGATTGTGATTGATTATTAGCTTAGCTACTTATATATTATAATAAAATATCGGTCTAATGGAATTTATAGAGCTTATCCTCATTAACAAACTAGACGGAGTTATACTTAAGTATCCTCATCATGAGAACGTTGATGGCACAGTATGTATCACTGGGCATCACCTTATTTTAAGCTCAAGAAAAGAAGGCGTTCGTGAGTTATGGGTAAGTAAAAACAGTTAACATATTAATTCACCTGAGTTTCTTAACAGCTCTTCCCATAGAATCGGCAATCCTAACTGGTGTTAGGGTCTTTACTGGTCTTGAGAGCCACAGATTGGCCTACATGAAATAAACAATAATTTTGATTTTATTGATAAAAATAAATAATAATGAATGTAAGCAATTTTTGATTTATAATATCGAATCGAAAAGTACCTAATTAGCTATAAGCATTCATTAAAACTTAATTAGTTGAAGCTCATAAAATGCTCGTGTGAATATATGCTTGCTATTACCCATTTAAAGCTTGTAAAGTTTTTCTTTTAGTTATTAATCTTTATGGTGTGCAACATGTAAAATGATACAATTCCCAGTCTTTCACACATACAAAAACTTCTTTAACGAAAAATATTAAGTATTAGAAATTCTATGAGCCATCGAATATACCCTTCAATGTATTATAATTTATATTGTATGATGTATGTAATATAAAAAAAAAAAGGAATAAATTTAAAAAAAATTAAAGTTTTATTATACTTACCTTTTGGGCACTGGGTTGCTGGTTCTACTAAATACTTACTTATTGTATAACGATGATCATTTCACATTTTTTGTTATTGATTGATTTTAAATTTAGTATGATAATCATTTATATAATATTTTTTAGCTTCTGCACAAAAACATAGACAGCATAGAGAAGAAAGAGACTAAAGTAAGTGGAGGCATAATACAGGGTGGGTCCCTCTTTCTCAAATGCAAAGATCTCAGAATATTTCAACTGGACATTGGCAGCACAACAGAATTAAACCTTTTGATGCAGACCTTGGAGAATCTATCAAGTATACAAGACCCGATTCTGTTCTACCCTTTCTTTTATAGGCACATGCATCCTATCATGGAAAATGGATATACATTGTATAGGTAAGTAGTCAATTAATCAATTAATTATAATTGAACCATGAATATTAATTCATGGTTTAGTTGTTGTTTATTTTTGCTCTGTGTGTGCATGTTATACATACATATATCTCAGAAGGATCACACTCCAGAGAAGGGAAGGAGAGGATGTTAGAAATAGTTGGCCTTTACTACTATATATCTAATAGTACATAGATGGGTACTGTAATATGCATTGTACTGCCAAATTCATCATATGTTATGAATATATAAATTATGAATATATAAAAGCGGCACAGATTCATTTCCTTCATTTTTCTCAGATGAAAGTAGCCTATGTTACTCTCCAGAACCTCAACTATACACATGCAAAAAATCACATCAATTCATTCCTCCGTTGCTGTGTGATTTAACCAATAAACAAACATACATGCATTTATAATATTAGTAAGGAGGCTGACTCTGTTTTTTATATAAATTTCAGTTATCGCTTTTTTAAAAAGTTCTGTAAAATTTTCAGTGTTGAAGGAGAATTTACAAAAGTATTAGCAACGGAGGAATGGCGGATATCACGCGTGAACCAAAACTATACAGTGTGTCCTGCATACCCCAAAGGTGTAATGGTGCCTAAAGTAATAGATGATGAGACTTTAGCCGCTGCTGCCACATTCAGACAAGGCGGCAGATTTCCAGTGCTGTCTTATAGACACAATAATGGTGTAAGTTCATATTTTTATTGCTACATGTCATTGCGTAGCCATATCAATGAAGTTTTTTAAATTCTCATACAAATCCTGTTTTTTGATATAAATGTAGATGAAGTTTAAAACTATTTCACACTGAAAGTGCTCGCCGCGTCGCTGCCGGCCGCTGCCATTCCGGTGTGGATTGACCCTTATGGCTTTAGCTGTTTAGGAAAGAAAAGAGAAAGAAAGAAAGAATGTTTTAGAGTGATTTATTTATTACTTATTTAATTACCATTTAGAAATTTTTTATACACTTTTACGTAATGCACATCGAAAAAACCGCAGAGGTTTATCCTCGATGCCTCTCTGCAATGTAGTATTTAAAATGAGAATATACAAAACATAACTGAACATGCGGTCACATTCATTCAAATAGGTATTATAGGTAGGATTATCTATGGTTGAGCTATACTTTTTGTAATTAGACTGAAGACCATTGGTTGGTGTGCCTGCTTGGGCGATGTTAATCCAATCTTTTTTCGGCCAGCTTCAGAAGCGCTGGGAACTTTATTTATCTAATGTTATGTCCCTATTTCCAGGCAGTGCTACTTAGAGCCGGCCAGCCACTATACGGGCCCAAACACCGTCGCTGCAGACCAGACGAAACTATCTTAAACACAGTGGTGAGCGCTGGCATGAAAGGCATTATATACGATCTGAGGAGCTCCAACGCGATATTACAGCAGCAAAATAAAGGTAAACTTTGTTAAAAACATTACAAAAAAAATAAAATAGCATTTTTTAAAAAAATGAAATAAAGGTAAACCTTGTTAAAAGCATAGTTCTTTCATCCATAAAAATCAACAAAGAGTAAGTTTGATTTAACAACTATTGATTATTATAAAATGCTATCTGAAACAACAAAACCCAAATTCGAGCCTTCAGAGATCATAACCCTTTCCAACTTGTTTGGAGGTTGCTCTACATATAATTTTTTTACTGCATTAACTTTTGCTCTTCCATCTGCGGGGATCTAGGTGTTTTAAAATCCTGTTCAATCCTCCTGAACAATCTGTTTTTCCGGAATAAAAGGTAGCACACGTTATTCTAAGTCCTTAACTATACCCATACAAAATATCTCGTCGATCCATTCCTCTTGCGTGATTGAAGGACAAACCATCAAACAAACACTTTTGCATTTATAATATTAGTTAGAAACGTGCTCAACTGATTTGCTTTGTGTCACACATCTGTCTGAAAAGTTGTTTATTTAAAACTTTGAGAGTATCCAAATAGGAAAATTTTCTCCTATAAAAAAAAGTCCAACAAAGATATTTTTTAAACTTTTTCTGATAAAGGCATTTGTTTTTTGTAGGAGGGGGGAGCGAAAGTCCCGCTAACTATTCTCAGTGGAAAATATACAACAGGTCTATGGATGAAGTGGACAATCAGCAGCAATTGTTAGAGAGCTTTTCTAAGCTTATTGAAGGTATTACTACTGTTTATCATATCTTTTGTTTTTTGTCTGGAATGTTGTTTGCAAGGTTCTATTAAACATACATTAAAATATTATTAAATTATGTTTAATATTACAGCTTAATTTATTACATTCGTTTTTATCTCACTTAAATAAATGCAGTATTCCTACAAGTTGAGAAGTTTTTACATTGTTGTGAATTTTTGGATTTTTGCGCGCTTTCTTTGATGTCAAAATTGCGTCTGGTAACTACAGTCGGTTGTCATTGAAAAGCGCTCGAAAAGTTCATATACTACTTATCAAACAATCTGAAAAAAATAAACTGGTTGGAAAAGCCTACTTTGTTCTTCATATTCATTACGTGATTTCCTTTACGCCTTTTAATACTATACTTTCAATAAAAATTAATTATTTCAACTTATTAAACAATACAAATTTCATCAAAATCGGTTCAGTAGTTTGTATAATAATATGTGTAGATAACGGCCTGGCTTATTGATACGAGCTAGGGATGTGGTGTTAAAGGGGGAAAAAAGGTAATAAAAGGTTACGATAATTTTTTTTTGTTGTTATCTTTTTAGCATGTGTAGATCGGGAAATCTCTAGTGACAAATGGTTATCAAAACTAGAGTCCTGCGGATGGCCAGAGTCAGTCAGAAACTCATTGCACACGGCCTGTATAGTGGCTCAACATATACACCAGGCAAGTTACATTTTTTTTTTTTATGAATAGCCGGCAAACGAGCTGGCGGGTCACCTGATGTAAAGTGATTACCGCCGCCCATGAACACTTGTAGTACCAGAGGCACCACCGATGCGTTGCCAGCATTTCAGGAACTTTAAATAAATAATAATTAAATATTTGCTTCACTTGTGTTGTCGTCAACCGATAGTCTTGCACTGTTAGACATATAGACAGAAAGACAGAGTCTTCAACAAAACGCCGTCTTGCGCCGTTTGTATCCAACAACAACTTTAATAATAATGCCCTCCCGACTGAATCCGGTCTCGACAGCGACAAACTCCTCAGAGATTAGCTATCACCGCGGAAGATATTATCCCTCTATTCCCTCACTTCGATAGTTTGTTGGGACGGAAATCCGATCCTCTAGAAAGAGATCAGGCGCAGGACCGACGCCTTTATTGCTTAACGTTAATTTGATATTTTGGAAATTTGATGTATTGAAAAAATCTGTCAAAATATCGAATTTACGCTCATATAAGACTAATTTTACGTTGGTGAAATTGGCCCTTAAATTTAAAAAAATAATAATAATAATGTCTTAAGTTTGATTCATTACTTGAATCACGGTTTCTCTGTTTGCATCAAAACACCAATATGTCCAGGTAAATCTGTATCGTTTTAATTATCTTAAGTCTAAGCAAAAAGAGTGTCATATATAGATTTCAACCTCACTCTACTTCATCTCAAGACAGAGTTAAAACGAGATAGATTTATGCTAAGACATATCTATGTCTCTCTTTAACTCACCTCTGTCTCAAATCCGACTCAAGTAACAGTACTCTCAGTAGATCATGCCTAACTTCAGGCCTGCCAAGTTAAATCGTGTGATACTTATTTTATATACTAGTTGTGCCCGCGACCTCGTTCGCGTGGAATAGTGACTTTTCGGGCAGCATATTTTGAATTACATACCGTCGACGCTCAGGCGCGAGGCGTGTAGTACGTACTCTGTACGTTAAAAATGTTCGCCGTGATTCTTTAAATTGACATAACTTTTTTATTTATGAACCGATTGACATGAAATAAACACTAAATGTTAAGTGAAGCTTACTACAATATATTAGTGAAAACCGTATCTAAATCGAATAAGCCGTTTCTGATATTAGCGTGCACAAACACACAGACAAACAGACAAAAAAAAATTACAATTTCGGGTTCAGCATCGATATAATAACAACCTCTGCTACTTTTTTTTTATATATTTCCATTGTACAGACACTACTTTTCTACAATTTTATTATATGTATTTTTAGGAATCAGAAGCGGAATATGATTAAAATTTTAGCAAGTCAGAAGCGGGATTAATAATAACCGTCAGGATATAACATTTAGGACTTATTTACTTTCAATTTACACTCAAATTCACACAATTCAAACAATAATTCAATAGAGAGGTTACATCACGCACAACGGTTACATAATAACACAAATAACACAAATATGAATTAACAAAGGAACAGTCTTACTCCAAGTAGCGACCAACAAGTTTCCCGTTCGACGGATGCAGATAGAATAAGCCTCGTGCACGATTGTGCACTCGCATTTATAGATGCAACTATGCTGCGTCACCCACATTATTGTGGGTAGTTATGACTTAAATAGAACCCTCTCCTAATACGGCCAATCCTGATTGCGCGACGTCCTCGGCCGCGCCCTCATTAATCTTCGTTGAGAGCGTCCACAGCTGGAGCAGAGCAGAGGCAGGCGAAGGACCTGCGCTTGCATCGTCATCATTATTATCGGAATCTGTTGAATAGACATAAGGGTTATAGTACTGCCCTCGTAATTGAAAACACAGTAACTTAAAGGTAACTTCTATGTAACTTACTGTGTTTTCAATTACGAGGGCAGAGTACATGACAAAGAACACCAGTTGCCTATTCTGACACTCGTCAAAAATACAAGAATTCCAATGTCCCTTAAACGGACCTTTAAACTTTGGATGTAACTTCATTTAAAAATGAAAACTTCTAGTTTACATCAGCTCAAATAAGTTGGCTTGCAATCAAAGAAAAAATTCACTTGTAACGTAAACCAAATAAAATAAACTGCAAAAATATTTTCTCCGCTCAAAAGTAGTTTTTAATTACTCTATGCTAGCAAAATATCAAAACCAAAAGACTCAATAAGCTGACGGATATTTTTAATACTTTTACCAAAGTAAGCTATTGTTCTACTCTTCAGTTCAGTGTAGTACGAAACAGTCATGGCAGTAGTTCAATTCCATCAAGTATGGTTCAGGGAACCAGAAGAGTACTATTCAAGTAACAATAAACAAGTTATGTCTGTCAGCGAAATACTTTTTGTCACTTATCACGTAATCGTGGCTGTATTCCAAAATCTCAAAAATTAACAAAACTGTTTAATGTCAGTCAGTCAACTTTGCGTAGACAACACATCAATCAAAATATGATAGCTCGGTCTAACCTGACTTCAACTAATGATTCAATTAGGAAAAGCACTTTTCCTCAAAAATTGCAATACTACCGGGAATCTGGTTACATGTGCAGTCACATCTAAGAAATCATCACTAATTAATTGAAAGCTACAGCTTTACTTAACTACCGCGTAGGTTGAAACATAATTCATAAGCTAACGAATTAACTGAGACAAATAAACTATGACCGGTACATATTTATATGACACCTTTTCTATATAACACATCGGTATCGGTAATTGAAATTACGTCATAACTGTTTTTATTCACAAACTTTGAAAATCTCAACACGAAACACTACTGACCGATCAATAAGATAACCACAAGCCAAATTATCAAGTCTGTTTTACTTGAAGACAGTGACTACACTACACACGTAATACAACGCGTAAGTAATCGACAATAACTACGCACGACTACCGGTAAATAAAACCAAGTACGTACCCGTACATTTAAATTTTGTCAACAATCTAAATACCAGAATACCATCGAAGGTAACACTCAAAATTACTACTCACTTTTGTAGATATTAGAAATGGAACAAAAGGTTGTTTGATATTTGTTACTGCGTAAGCACTTGCCAAAACTGGTTCTATCCTACAACGTTGAAAACACCAGCAAAATTGATCAAAACACTAACAACCATATATGTACGAATTTCGCTTTGTTTCATGTTTAACTATTTCACGAATTTAATTTTTCTAAATTCGTTTGCACAAATATAACTTTCGCAACACGATCTTTAGTAAACAAACTCTGCAATCTATACTTCGATTACCCACACTACATTTTATGAGTCTACCCGGTTTGACAAAATTGCTCAATTTACGATTCAAAATAAGTCACTCAAATCGAAACACCAAAATTTCACTCCTATCGTCAAAAACATATTGGAAACGTCTTACCGACATGTAGGCTTATACTTAGCAAAGCACATCGCATGTGCAACTGGCACGCAGTGGTAGGCATCGCGACAAGCAGAGGCGCGTTCACCAAGCAGGAACACGCCCAGCACCAACAGGCGCAGCGCAGGCAGGTGGCGCGCAGAAGTCTCGCAGCGGCGCTGCGTCAGGCTCGTTCGGCACCAAAGGGCGACGCGCAGGCAGGTGGTGCGCAGAAGTCTCGCAGCCGGCGCTGCGTCAGGCTCGCCCGGCACCAACAGGCGACGCGCAGGCAGGTGGTGCGCAGAAGTCTCGCAGCCGGCGCTGCGTCAGGCTCGCCCGGCACCAACAGGCGACACGCAGGCCGGTGATGCGCAGAGAGGCACCGCTGAAGCGCCGTCGTTGCAACACGCTACAGCGTGCTCGGCAGCGTGAACAGGTGAGGCGCACAAGCACCGTGGCTGCCGTTGCAACACGCACCGGCTTGTTCGGCAGCGCGCAGGCAGCTGAGGCGCGCAAAAGCGCCGTGGCTGCCGTTGCAACACGTTTCGGCGTGTTCGGCAGCGCGCAGATAGGGGAGGCGCGCAGAAGCGCGTCATAAGGCGCGCAGAAGCGCGTCCTCAGTGCAGCGACACGCTCCGACGCGCTCGCCAGCGCGCAGACAGCAAGGCGCGCAGAAGCGCAGAATCAGGCCCCAAGTCATAGTCATAGTCATAGTCAAGTCAACGTTTAACATAACTTGGTCAACCCCCTGAGCCATAGGTAGAACGTTTAACATAACTCCGTCAACCCCCTGAGCCATAGGTAGAACGTTTAACATAACTCCATCAACCCCCTGAGCCATAGGTAGAACGTTTAATATAACTCCGTCAACTCGTCCAGACTAAGCCAGAGGTAGAACGTTGGACATGTCTTAGTCTGACAAGATTCTGTAGAAAGGACAGGACTTTAACCTGTCTTACCCATCCATACTAAATCAGAGGTAGAACGTTGGACATGATTTAGGCTGACAAGATAGGCACGACATTGGCTTCTCTTCTGATTGCCGCTGCGGCGCGCTCGGCAGCGCGCAGACAGGCGAGGCGCGGAGCCCGCCGCCGCGACACGCTTCAGCGCGCTCGCCAGCGCGCAGTCAGGTGAAGCGCGGAGCCCGCCGCTGCAACACGCTACAGCGTGCTCGGCAGCGCGCAGACAGGTGAAGCGCGGAGTCCGCCGCTGCGACACGCTACAGCGTGCTCGCCAGCGCGCAGACAGGTGAAGCGCGGAGTCCGCCGCTGCGACACGCTACAGCGTGCTCGCCAGCGCGCAGACAGGTGAAGCGCGGAGTCCGCCGCTGCGACACGCTACAGCGTGCTCGCCAGCACGCAGACAGGTGAAGCGCGAAGCAGTCTCGCAGCCGGCGCTGCGTCAGGCTCGCCCGGCACCAACAGGCGACGCGCAGGCCGGTGATGCGCAGAGAGACGCCTCTGAAGCGCCGTCGTTGCAACACGCTACAGCGTGTTCGGCAGCGCGCAGACAGGTGAGGCGCGCAAAAGCGCGTCATGAGGCGCGCAGAAGGGCGTCCTCAACGCAGCGACACGTTCCGACGTACTTGCCAGCGCGCAGACAGATGAGGCGCGCAGAAGCGCGTCATCGGCGCAGCAACAGGTTCTGACGTGCTCGCCAGCGCGCAGACAGGTGAGGCGCGCAGCAGCGCCCACGTCAGCGCAGCGACACATTCCGACGTGCCCGCCAGCTTGCAGACAGGTGAAGCGCGCAGCAGCGCCCTCATTAGCGCAGCGACACGTTCCGACGTGCTCGCCAGCGCGCAGACAGGTGAGGCGCGCAGCAGCGCCCACGTCAGCGCAGCGACACGTCCCGAAGTGGTCGCCAGTGCGCAGACAGGAAACGCGTGACCAGGCACCGTCGCAGACAGCAATTCAGCACGCACATAGCACCGAAGCCGCTGTTGCTTGGCACCCGCATTTGCACAGAGTACCTTTGTGCAACTACCTGCAAACTATAGCACAAATAAGCACACATTCGTTTATCTAAACGAGTTAAGGACTCGTTTAACAAGATCGTTGTATTCCTGCTCAATGTCAAAATTGAATATCGACAAGGGAAATGTTTCCTTTTCCCAAATCTCCCAAAACCACATATAGGAATCGAACAGTTAAAGTTATTCGCTCAAACGTGAAGTTACAAAAACTAACGGCTGTGTGTGACATTATTAAGGCTAGTAGTGAGCATAGGCCTATCCCACTTCTGATTTTAGGAATCAGAAGCGGAATATGATTAAAATTTTAGCAAGTCAGAAGCGGGATTAATAATAACCGTCAGGATATAACATTTAGGACTTATTTACTTTCAATTTACACTCAAATTCACACAATTCAAACAATAATTCAATAGAGAGGTTACATCACGCACAACGGTTACATAATAACACAAATAACACAAATATGAATTAACAAAGGAACAGTCTTACTCCAAGTAGCGACCAACAAGTTTCCCGTTCGACGGATGCAGATAGAATAAGCCTCGTGCACGATTGTGCACTCGCATTTATAGATGCAACTATGCTGCGTCACCCACATTATTGTGGGTAGTTATGACTTAAATAGAACCCTCTCCTAATAGTATATAGATAATAATTAATTGAAATTACAGAAAGCAGAACCTGTGCTAATACACGGGACGCGCGGTGAAGATGCCACGTTGTTAGTTTGCTCATTAGTACAAATTATACTCAATCCTGACTGCCGGACCATACGAGGGTAAATACTTACTAAATAATTCGAAAAAACTTCAAAATTCTTATTTACTTATTTCATATAGGCCAACCTACGCCTCTTATGACTCATCGAGACTACAACTGGTTCGGAATACAGATTCTGCTGAGAAAAGCATGCAAGAAACTCAGCAGTTGCTCTTTTCATGAAAAAATTTTACAATATTAACGTAATCGTAGTAAAGTTTGCATCGTACAAAATTGCACAAAGTGGCTTTACTTTTAAGCACGCGTGTGGTAAAATTCTACTTTATGGTTGTAATCTACGAATAAATAAAGTAAGGAAGTCTAATTCAGAACAAAATCCACTCAAAAAATGGCCCTACTTCAAACCAAAACGACGTATGATTCAAAATACGAATTATACGAATCACTTCCGAGGTTACAGGTAGACATGCTTGGTGATCGGTTCAAATTCAAAACGAAAGCAATGATTGGTTCGCGCGCGTGCTGCTATGTTTGCTATGACAGCTGAGTCATTGGAGGGTGTTATGAAAATTTGACGTCCAAGAAAAATGACCAACTGTTGACGTGCTACATTTGTTTTTAATCCCCGCCTCTAAGGGCATAATTTTAATCTCCACCCACTTCGGCGCAATTTTTGTTGGGATCATTTTTTTAACGCAGTAAGACTTCCTTACTTATTATTTATTCGTAGGTTGTAATGGCCATTTGGTAACATCAATATTGCTCGCAGGCAGTGGCGTGCACAGAGGGTAGGCATAATGCGGAAAAATGATATAAAATGGAGAAAATCGCCAGTACGAGTTATAAAAACTTAAGGGTAGGCTTTTTATAATTTGTACAATGCCTACCCTTAAGTTTTTTTTAAACCGAAGATTTTTTCCATTTTGTATCATCTGCCTACCCTGTAGTACATCCTGTGCACGCCACTGCTCGCAGGTCGCAAATGTATTGAAAAATATGTTGTACTCATTTTACAACCACTTTTGGCTCAATTTTCACAAAGTTATCGGCAGTTGTCAAACCATATAGTCATAATGTTGTTCACAAAGGTCGTAATGTTTATATTATGTACGTTGTAAATAGTATTAGTTGTTAGTAATTAGTCGATAAGGTTTTTATTATTAACTAGACTAGATGATGCCCGCGACTTCGTCTGCGTGGATAAAGGTTTTTTAATTCCGCGGGAAATCTTTAATTTTCCGGGATAAAAAGTAGCCCATGTTTTAATCCTGGGAATGAGCTATCTCCATTCCAAATTTCAGCCAAATCGGTTGTGGGGTAAAGGAGTAACAAACAAACACACACACACACACACAAACTTTCGCCTTTATAATATTAGTATGAAGTATGATATAATATTAATTAATTTAGGAAAATAATAGTTTGTAAGTTATGTTAACTTTTTTCTATAGTTTTAGACTTACCTGTAAAGATAGATTTAAGTATGTTAAATAAATAAACTTAACTATTTTTTATAGGTTACAAGCCTTAATAGAAAGGGAGTGGTTACAAGCCGGTCATCCCTTCGGTACCAGACTTAGGTCCGGTCCGTATTCAGCGTCACAAGCCAGATCGGCACCAACCTTCCCTCTGTTCTTGGACTGCGTGCGGCAGTTTCTGGAGCAGTTCCCATGCAGCTTCGAATACAGGCAATGCTTCCTCGTAACGCTGTTCGAACATGCATATGCTAGTCAATTTGGTAAGTTTATCAGAATTAAAAAAAAAATTGTCTACTAGTGTTTGCAAACGATGTCTGTACGTTTTGTCAAAATTGATTCAGCGCTAATTCTAGTAGTAGTATTGTATTTAAAATAGTAGTAGTAAGTAGTAGTTCTTAATTTTTTTTCGGAATTTACCCTAAAGATATTCAGGATGAAATGCTAGTGTAGTGAAACTTAGATACGATGATAAAAATTTTGTGCATTTTTCAAGTTTGAAAAGTGGTAAAAAATAACTGTAACTCACAGGCATTGGTATTTGAGTTTTGACATCGTACTTAATAACCATAGTGTGAGCTTAATTTAGCGTTCCAGCACGATGACGTGTAGAAACAGATTAATTAGGGGTTTGGGTTGAATGTACACTGCCATACCCCTACCATCTCAGACCACATCTTCCTTTACCATCAGGTGAGATCGCAGTCAAGGACTAACTTGTCTTGAATTAAAAAATGAAGCGAATTTTTTGAAAGCTCAGGCAACGACTTCAATTTTATTAAATCTCCTTTCCAGGAACTTTTCTCTGTGATAGCGATCAGGAACGTGAAACACGTGGTGTTTACGATCAAACTACGAGTATATGGTCCTGGATCAACCAGCCAGACGAGTTGACGGCCTACATCAACCCGCTCTACGATCCCACGCCTAATGTTATATGGCCTTCTGTTGCACCAATGAGTTACGTCATTTGGGAAGGTAAGATTATTATTCTAACCCCAAGTATGTGGCCGTGAATCAACCAGCTAGACGGATACGTCATTTGGCAAGGTAAGATTATCATTCTAACCGCAAGTATGTGGCCGTGGATCAACCAGCCAGACGAATTGACGGCCTACATCAACCCACTCTACAATTCCTCGCCTAATGTATATGGCCGTATGTGGCACCAATGAGTAACATAATTTGGAAAGATAAGATTATAAATTTAATCGCAAATGTAATACTGTAGATAAAATAGTTAGACGAATTGACGGCCAACATCAACCCATTCTACGATCTCACACCTAATGCAAAATGGCCGTATGTGGCACCAATGAGGTAAGATTATAGATCTAACCGCAAATGTAATACTGTGGATCAACCAGCTAGACGAATTGACGGCCAACATCAACCCATTCTACGATCTCACACCTAATGCAAAATGGCCGTATGTTGCACCAATGAGGTAAGATTATAGATTTAACCGCAAACGTTATACTGTGGATCAACCAGCTAGGCGAAATGACGGCCAACATCAACCCACTACAATCTCACACCTAATGTGATATAGCCTTATGTGGCACCATTGAGCCTCCCATCAGACAAACTAGTAAATGAGACAAAAGAGTAAATGTGGGGAGACCCTAACCTGATGATTATATTACTATATTACACTTTCCAGAGCTTTACTTGCGCTGGCTGGCCAATCAGAACACAGAGGAGCGCGAAGAGCAGTACAAGGTGATACGGACACGCGAGCAACATTTACGCGCGCAAGCCTTGCAGTTACGCCGGGAGCTGCTCGATCTAGCCAACCAGTACTACGCGCCTAGTGGCAAATGATGCGGTTATTCGAGTACACACTAATGCTGAGACCTATAGAGCGTGCTCTAACTTAGCTGAGACTCAAAATAGAGGTTAAAACGAGACACAAATATGCTTTGACATAAATCAAAATCAAAATTTATTTATTTCATGTAGGCCAACTTGTAGCTCTTATGACACGTCATAAATCTACCACCGGTTCGGAATGCAGATTCTGCTGAGAAGAGCCGGCAAGAAACTCAGCAGTTGCTCTTTTAAAAAAAAAATTTACAATGGTTAACAAAACTATGCTATGCACACAGTGTTTCCACAAAGAAGTTTCAAAAATGCACACCTACCACAACCTAACACATGTTAAGATGGGTAGACACAAAGCAGACCCATTCCCGTTGGTGGCACCCGTTCACGAGCACGACGCATGATCCAGCTATTGCTTCGCTCAACCATGTTTGAGGGAACGTAACAACGTAAATCTGTCTCGTTTTAACTCTGTCTGAGTCTGAGCTGAATGACAGCGCGGTCTATAGATTTCAGGCTAATTGTTACACGACACCCGAAGTAACTTCACGCCACTCCACACGTGACTTGCACTGTCACTCGCAAGTTCTATGTCTGCAAGTGTACTTGTAAACACAACACAACACAACAGAAATACACTCGTTAACATTTTAAAGATAAATATCGTCGCTTATCAAACAACTCCAGCAATACTTAACAAACTAAAAAAAAAAAACTCCGTTCAAGTATTTTTGACTGATTTTATAAGAGGGTGAAAAAACTGCTTAAATTATTGATTTCAAGAAACTATAAGTTTTAGTTAAATATGTTCTTTTTATGGATTATAAGCAGTTATAAGTTATATTGAATGCTAGCTTTTTAACTTTAACGCGCGGGAAAAGTAGCTTTATCCAATGACGATTAATAAAAATAAAAAAAATTTAAAAGTAAAAAAAACCGCCAATTTTTGACTTGCGCTGTGTTGCTCGATAAGCGACGATATACAGAAATAGTCTATTTCTGCATATTCAAAATAATTAACAAGTCAGAGTCAGACATTTTATTCAAAGTAGATAATAATCACAATTTTTTTTAAGATAGCTAATGAAAAATAGAATTTGCAGAAGTTACTTACTTGCCAGTGAAGAGTTCACTTTTATGCTAAAACACGATAGAGTGGAATTTGACTGTGTGGCGTGCCAAGGGTGACCGGCCTATTAGCAAATAATAATCCTGTATATAATGCGATTCAAATAACAATAGCAATAAGAAGCCGCCATTTTCTGTTTCTATCTCACTCAGTGTAAACCGCATATGAGCAGGACATAAATATAAAAGGGCTGTTTGACAGTTCTATTCTCATTTGAATCGCATTATATTAACAAACATTCCTATGAAAACTGTCGAATATTTTATATTTTAGGGAAATAATTAGGATCTATGTTTATATATGTCACGGATATGGAGTAGGCTTGTTGCCGCGTTTTGATTAAACTTTATGAAAACAATGAAATCAGTGTCTATCTCTGACGATACAAATCGCGTAGGCCTCGAAATAGGCCTGTAAAAGACTGTAATTTAACAAAATTTTGATTATTCTTATGACTTCGTATTCTTATTTTATTTTTAATTTCGATTTGAGTCTTTCAAATATTTTTTTTTTGCTATCTTGTTTCTATAATTTTAACAGTGCAAACTCTAATAGAGACTTAGGTCCACTTGCACCAACCCCCTAAATATATTTAAGTAAAATTTTCTATACCTGTCCTTTTCTTGTTCACTCTGAACTAAACTTGCCAAAAAGTGACAGCATTACAAAATTTAACAAAACATGATTGGTGCAAGACAGCCTAAGACCTTGCATCAAACTGTCTTGTTTAATTGTTTTAGTTAAATTTTGTATTGCTGTCCCTTTTATAAAAGTTTGTTTTAGAGTTGGCAGGAAAAGGACAGGTATAGGAAATATTTTCTAAATATTTAATGGTTTGGACAAGTCCTCTTACTAAAGGGTGTCAAGGGACATTAGAATAATAGAATGAAAGTAATGTTTGTAAATAAAAATATCTAGGGTCATGTGTTCAACAATGAAACACAAAAAATTCAAAGTCTCATGCACCTTTTGTTTTGACAGATAGAAGTCTAATTTTTTACAGGTGTGTAGGTAATTTTATTCGGCATCGGATTTCATTTACATTTTTTTTAATTAATATGTAATCAATCGACAAAAAATTATAAACTAAAAAATGGGAAATGTTTCATTGTGTCCACAGTGGTGGTACACAATGAAACACCACAAATTCAACAATGAAACATTAATAGTATTGTCTCGACTTTTTTGTAATTTACGGAGTAGGTGAATAAAAAAAAATGCTTGAGTTAATAATCACAAAAGGATTTATTTTTAATTAACTTTAATCAGGTTACCAGTACTATTACTGGTATTATAAAAAATTTAATGTTAATAAGATTAATTTGTGAATTTGTAGCCACAAAAATTATTAATTTGCCCGGAAAGTACATGATATTGTGTATGTACAATTATAAGGTATACAATTAAACAAAATGATACACATTGAAATAGTGTTTCATTGTGTTACTATGCAACTGTTTCATTGTGAACTACCTAAGGTTTTTTTTACTAATCTCAATTTTTTACCCACTAAATTGTAACACTTTAAGATATAATTTATTGCACATTAATCTACGAAATGTGTGTAATGCTAATTAATCATGAAATTTATGAAATTTTCAACCATACTTTAGTAAAAAATCTATAAAGAATGCTAAAAATACTTACTTTTTGTCGAAAAAAACCAAAAGTGCTCCGCAAACGCATCTTCTCGCACGCGGCGTCGATGCAAATTGGGCTAGGGCGGGGGGTTCACGAGAGTGTCTTAACGCAATATAATGCACGAAATGGCAACGCAGAATTTTAGAAATATCACAGTGTTTTATTGTGTACCACTGTTTCATTGTTGGACATCTGACCCTACTAAATTCTGTTGTTTTGTTAAACGTGAATTTCCAAAAAGGCTTAATAAAACTGCCAGGAAACTTGAATTAATTTAATTAGTTACGTAAAAATTTAAAAGGTAAGTTTACAACATATTTACTTGGAGACAATCCTTTTAAATTGTCTTAAATACTATTTTATAGTAAATAACTTTAACTTAATATCATTTAATTCAATAGAGACGACTGTTTTAAGAGTCAAGGCATGTTAACGTTACCAAATAACAAAATAATATAGTTATATAAAGTTGATTTTGAATACAATACCTTGGTATAGTTTCAATTCACGAGGGCACGTGGCTCATGGTTGTGTGTGTGTCGTATTATAAGTGTGAGCGAGAGCTTGCTCGCGCCTGACCGCTCCCACTTAGGCTCCAGACAGGCACGCACACTTACGCAATGTGCATGTACACGACGTAACCACAAGTAAAGCGCCCGTAACTTTGTGAGATAAACGTACTATGACGGTATCAACTTTTACCATTATTGAGTGATAAAAGTAACTGTAAAATGAACAGTATTTTGCATTTAACGTTAGCAAAGATTACCATTAATAATAGCGCTAGTATATATTGCAGTTATTTTAATATACGTAACGTCACCAAAAACGAATCAATAACGTTATTTCAAGCCCTGTTAAGACCAAAATATAATTTAAATATACCTATCATCGATGAAGACGCGACTATTAGTTAGTAAGATTGTAATTCAGACTCTTATCCTACCTTAGATTTAAGAAAATATTTATATTATTTAAATTGTAGATAATTTACATAATGGTGCTACTTTGGTTATACATAATCTGTCAATCTCTCATTAAGTTCCCGCGGAAAAATAGCATTACTTTTAGCCTGTGGGTACTTTATCAGGGCCAGGGGGAGGGTTCCTCGCGAGTTACCCACAAGATGCTTCTAATTTAGGCGAGGAACGCCTACATTGGCCATTGATTGATTAATAATAATAATTAATTTGTGATATAATTCCGAGACGTAACTAATTTCAGTTATTGCTACATAGGTAATCTCGATAACATACCTATTAATATTTTATAAAAAAGTCATTTGCTTACTCATTTACGAAACGCTTCATATTTTCAATAAGTGATGTTATGAATAAGGAAGCACTATTTAAGTGCTTTTGAATCATCGATGAATCTACCACTGTTTCGGAATGCCGTTCCTGCCGAGAAGAGCCAGCAGTAAACGCGGCGGTTGCTCTTTTAAAAATAAAAAAAAATTTACAATAGGTAACAAAATGCTATGTACACAGTGCTTCCACAATGAAGTTTCAAAAATTCATAAGACCTACATTTGCATGTTACAATCTATCTTAAGACGGGCAGCCATAAAGTAGACCCATTCCCGTTGGTGGCACCCGTTCACGAGCATGACGCATGATCCAGCCGTCGCTTCGCTCAACCATATTTGAGGGAACGTAACAACCCGCACCACACTAATATCCCGAAATCCACAAAAGAGTAAACTCATGACTGAGGGGGGCGTCACTACCTGTTCATTTAAATGTACATTACTAAAGATTGTGTACAACCCTATTAGCAGCTCTATCTGATACATTTTAAGTTTTGTAGCTCTATGATAAATTAAAGTGTCAGGAGCATCAAGTTTTCTACCTAATTTACGAAAAAAAAAAACAAGTTATACTTAATACGATGACATTAATATAATATTATGATATTTTATAAGCTCTCTTCATATCTTAAAGACTTATAACATAGCAGTTTTCAAAAAACAGCTTTTATGTAAATGTAAATTATTATTAGAGTACATCTGTTTTTATCCGTGATATAGATTGGAATTAGAATGTATTATATATATTGTATATATACGCATATAACTTCTATCACAGCTAAACAGGTACTAAAAATAAATAATATGTAATTTTTGTGTATACTTTGCTATTTCATGACTTTTTTTATAATACAGGAATTTCATGCGTATAAAATATGATGAATTCGTTTATTATGTTATAAACCTAGGCCTACTAAATGATTTTTAATAAAACCAGTTTGTAAAAAATTATATATGTTAACAACTCTAGTCTAGTAAAAAAAATTACATACATAATTTTCAAAAATTTACTTATTTAATTATATTACACATTTCTTCATAAATAGATAATTTACTTAAATAAAACTTGCCTAATGTTGTAAGTATAATATTTTTACTTATCTGAATGTAACGACTTTTTTTGTATAATTGTATATTATGTCAAATTATAATCATAAATAAGTAGGTAATGAAAGTATATGTTGTCAATTAAATATTTGCACGTGATCCTATTTGGTTTCATTTCGTTACTAACTTTTGCTGTTGACTTTGCCCGCGGGGACCCTTTCGTCAGTGAACTTGTAACAGTGACCCTATATTATCATCATATGAAAAATAGATATGTAAATATCATATCGCTCATTAAATACTAAAGGGCCCCAAATCAAACAGTCTAAAAATCGGATTACTCGTATTGTATCATAAATCATATCGGATTATCATATTACAAAATACCGCATCTAATAATGTCTGAACATAATATATTATCGAATAAAAACATAGAAAAAAAAATAAAAATTCATGTTTTCCGTTTTCTTTTAGTTTAGTCTTGTAAAAAAATGTTTTTAAGCTATTACATAGCTTCTATCGCGGGCCTTGAGCGTGGAGACCGAATCCAGAAATTCCGTAACGAAAATAACCTGACACGGAACTCCTCTCACCGCTAGATGGCGTTGATAAAAAATGCTATGCAATAGCTTTACCGCGGCAGTCCCCGAGTGCCACACGTCTTTTTTTTAATTTTATTTGTGGCCCTTTAGTATTTAATGAGCGACATTTTTCTCGTTAACCGTTACGCAAAGCGATCACTAGACCAACAGGGTGTGGATAATGTATTCAAATAATACGTTTTATCGGAACGTAGGTACGTACAGTGTACATACTTGCACGCAAAGTGCCGACTGGCCGAACAATGAAGATGAATGATAAACAACGCAACTATGAATGGCAAGCAGGCGCTTAACCAGGGCCCCAAGTCTGGTATATTACATGTCATTGTCATTCAACCGCAATACAATTACAATTCAATTATTATCATTGGTCCAAAATTTCGTAGTCTACTAAATTCACAATGGTCGTTCGATTTCTTATAATTGGATTGTAATTCAATGATACCTCGGTATTGCCGAAATGAGTTTCAAAAAAACTACATATTAAAAACGTTTATTTAAGCTAGATTCAAAGCTGAATGTGTCAGTGGCAAACCATCGGAAAACAATTGTGACGCCATTGAATTAGTTGACTACCAAAATTGCTAAAAGTAGCAATTGGGATGTCATTGATAGACAATTGAACTACAATTGCAATAGCAAACTTGGGCCCCTGATGGTAAGTGAAGATGTAGCCTAAAATGGTCCACGGTTGCCTAGAAGATGCCTATTCGCTCCTGATACCGAAGTTATAGTTAGTTCGTTGGAAGCTGGAATCGCATTCCAGATTTTTGCGGTGCGTCGGAACGAGGAAGGAAAGCGCTTAGTGTGAGATCATAGAATTTCGACCACGTATAGCGGTGCAGTTTCATGCGATGTCTTGCTGTTGGGTGGTAGAAAGGTGGAACTAAATTGAATAGTTCTTGTAAGCGTCAAGATAACTGACTAAAGTGACCGATCAGCGTCAAATTTTTCCAGCATTTAGTACCTATTTAGTACTATTTAATACCTTTGTTTAAATATTTGGTACCTCAATAGTAACAGAGAAATTTAATTTAATAAGTGGTCAGCCATTTTGACGTCAAGCTTGAGCACACTCTCCGAAATAGGTCCACAACACACGCTCAACAAAAAACGTTCTCCACCCTATAAAACCGAAGAAGCTGAATCCAAGAGACATCATCATAATAGCAAATTATAAACTACTGAGCGCAGGTCCCTCGTTCGTAGTTGGTATCTTTTCCTTTCAGTTTAACCTGTAATCGTCGTGCTATTGAAGCTATGAATAGGAAGAAATATGCATAGGAATAAATATGTTTTTGATATGCTGCAGAGATAGAAGAGGCACGGATAAATATCCTACTATTCCGGTAATGATGCGGTTGCAGTAATTACGGTCGTTCACCCGTTGTTGTGATGCTACGCAACACGTTATTCTATAAACTGAGCGCTCACTTCGCCCTCTTCCACAACAACAATGAACCATGGGAAATACATGTACATTAGTATTTATTTATATGGTTAAGTAAAGCCTGAAAAAACTTCGGAATTAGAGCTAGCAACAATTGCCGAATCCAACTCGGTTAGACAGCGTGCGGGAATAGGAAGCTTAGAGTTGACGTATTTTCGTCCAAATCCCACAGTTTTCGAAAAGTATATACCTAGGTACCTAGGTGTCGTTTGTAAGTAATTCTAGCTGTTAATCGATACATCAACTTTGCGAGATGGTCCCATAAAAACTTCGGGGACTAACTCTTCAATCCTGTCAAGTCGGTATTTTGGAAATTTTTGAATGAAAACAGCGGGATTCTTTCGTCGAAAGCGGGACATAGTAAAAAAAACGTATATAAAATCAGAAGTTTTCAAATATTTATCTTTTTATTTACCTCGTACTCGTCTCGTACTACGTGACAATAGATAGCAAAAATAACCATAGAAAATATATTGTATTTTGCACACATAGTTTTAAATAATGTACAATCTTGTTTTCTATTTGTTGTGTAATAAAGTGATTCTATGTAGATATCTGTCTATCCAATACCTACGGGTCAGCGGAAAAAACAAAGTATCCATGACTAAATTGAATACCACGCAACAATATTAGATGCCTACGTAGTACCTACGTTCACACACACATTAATAATGTATGATGTAGGCATTAAAAATCGTGGGTGATTATTATAAAAATGGTGGGCGATTATTTTAAAAATGTACGCACTGTTCGTGATAATTGCAAGGCTTTTATTCTATTGACTACGTAATTATACGAGTGTACTAATAATTCCCATAGGAAATAAGTTTAGCAGGTTCACATGACTGACTGACTTACAGTTACTATAAAATTGAATCTTTTTTAAGATTCAAGTGTAAGTTTAAAGCAAATTAATTTATAAATAGCTAACTTGATCTAATTTTAAGGGTTCCGAAAAAAAAACGGAACCTTTATAGGATAACTCATTTCCCCGTCTGTCTGTCCGTGTGTCAAGGCCTCTTTTCTTAGAAACAGCCTGAAATTTATATTGAAATACAAAGGTCAATAAAATTTCAAGGTTCTAGTTTATCACAATGAAAACTTACAGCTTTCCAAAGCGTATTTCCATACAAGTTCCAGTGACGTTTTTGCCATTAATTTAAATCAATTTTATCTTTAAGTAATCAAAATAATTTTGACTTTTTATTCTGAATTCTGAAAAAATCTCTTCCTTACAGATAAGCTGTAAGATAATTACGGGTATAACCTTCGACCATTTAGCCGGGACGTGGCAAGCGCACGCATTCCCCTCTGCCGAAGTACATGTACAAACGTACGCTTCAGCTTGTAAGTGTGACAGCTTTTGAGTTAGTATGTGTTCATAGAGACATTAAGTATTTACAAGAGTGTGCGGAAGTGAGTAAATGTGTGATGTACGTGATTACCCCACCTCACCGCAGAAAGTGGCAGAATATATTCAGTACCTACTAAATCTGCGTAAAGGCGCGTCCCGGCTAAATGGTCGAAGGGGTATAACTACAGATTGAATGTACACTGCCATACCCCTTCCAAGTTAGTCCGCTACCATCTCAGACTGCATCATCACTTACCATCAGCTGAGATCGCAGTCAAGGACTATCTTGTTGTCGAATAAAAAAAAGAAAAAAGTGTTTATTTTAGTTTAGGTTCTCATACAAAATAAATGAATAGTTATTCCATATTCGATCAAAGATTGTAAACAACATTCTCTAACGGTTGCTCTTATTACGACTCAGAATGTTTTGTGATTGGAAAATCAAGTGTTACAAATAAGGTGAAATAAGTTCTTGTTTACGCGTCAGAGCTGTTGTTGACTAGAGGTCAAAGATCGCAAGCTGCCGACAGAACACCAGCCTACGGGCAGAGGCTCTGGACATACAAATAGCGTTAAGGCAGCGACTCGCGATTAGTGAACACTGACCTCTATATTTAATCTAGGTATGATAAACACTGGAATTGCTACCGTGATTTCGGTACGGTAAGCGAATTAAGGCTTGGTTCACAGGCGATATATAGGTGTCAATCGATAGTCATATATACCTACATGGAGGCTGATTCTGTAACTCAGTGCCTATCAACGACCAGGCATTTTTTATTCATTGAAGGTTTGAAGAGAAATGTCATTTACTATTTCATAGTAAACCTTCAATGGATAAAAAATATATGTCAGTGGCTTTTATTTTATTTTCAAACACCTTCTAGAACCTTTTACCTTTTAAAAGTGATATTTATTTGATGAAAGTAAATGCAAGTAACTCAAAACAAGACGTGCGTGTCGGGATTGTTCTCCGAAAAAAGGAGGCATAAGGTTTAACTATAGGCTATCACCTCTACACCATTTCAAACTCAAACATTTTCAAAAATGTCCCAGGACAGACATCGAACTTTTTCTCATATCCTTATCTTTACTAATATTGTACGAAAGTGTGTTTGTTTGTTGGTTTGTCCTTCAATCACGCCGCAGCAGAGCTATAGATCGACGTGATTTCTTTGCATCGGAATAATTGAGGACCTGAAGTGACATAGCTCATAGGCTACCTTTAATCCCGGAAAATCAAAGAGATCCCGCAGGATTTTTAAATTCCGCGGACATTATGTAGTTTGTAAATAATTTCCTTACATCCATAAATCGATAGAAATGGTGTAAGGAATAAAATGACTTGAAGAAACATGGTCTCTGAAATACGAAGAAAAGCTTTGAATGCAGTCGTTTTTATTTTCTTCCAAAGCGAAGCCAATGTTTTCTTAGAAAAATCCTCTAATAAAATAGTTAGTTGAAACTTTCTCTTCACCGACTGCTCTCAAAATAACTTCCTGTATACTTATATAGGTAACTAATTACTACGTAATAAACAGTAAAACAGTTTTATGCTCATTTACAATAGGTAGTGAATCCCTGCAAAAGTCATTACAAAGGCTTTTACAGTCTGTTAAACAAAATCGCTAAAGTACTTGTAGGTACCTCATTTGTATAAAGGTAATTACGAGGTGGAGTATTGTTATCCGAAATGCCATGGTATTTGCCGGTCGTTTCATTGCTGCCAAGTAAAGAACAATCAAATCATTACCTAGTTTTATATAAAGTGCTCTATAGTCTATACTTACCTACAACCTACCGTTATCTATGAGCTATGGGTTCGATAGAGGAGGCTGTCGGCTCGCGCATATAAAAAACACCTTCAGTCAAAATCAGCTGAAAAAAATCTTCAGTAGGAAGGACGATCGCATTCCACATCTCTTAGGCCGACACTAAATTGCTATTGGCTAAAATGCATTGTTGTAACAAAAATGCCATAAATTCAGCCAATCACCACGCTTGAAATGCAATGATTGATGCAGCGTATAGGTACTCGGCGGTCGGCCTAGTGCGTTAGTTTTCATGATTCCTGGATGAGCATCTACTGGAATTCCTTGTTTTCGTCGTTGAAAGTTTTTTTGTTGTGTTCAACATATAGGTCATAGGTAGGGGCATCGACACATAGTAATGTTTCGCGAATGGATCCATTTGGCACAGTTGGAAAAAAGCTGTTAATATTGTGTTCTTAGGTGGTTCGCTTGCAATTTTTCTGGCAGTGTCTTTTGTGAAGTTTTCCCGAACATTCCAGAAGGTTCAACACCAATTCTGACCATTCCATAGCACTCCAGAAGGTTCAGGAATGTCGTGGGATGCTCTCGATTGTTCTGGACTGTTCTAGTTTCTAAGGGGCTAAAATTCCAACCCTTATATCTTCAAAAGGACGCCCTTTAGATACAAATGGGAACCTTCTTCATGGACGGGAGATAGAGGGTTACCACACCATATAACACCCTTGATCGTATCGAGAGTAATTTCTGAGTTTTAGCGGCAGGCACACTGCACACTTTTTTATAGTATAATATATTGATTATGTAATCAGTATGACCTTTATATTTTCACATGCATTTTGCCATGGCGCCTAAAAACCGGTTTCCACTGGCCTATTGAACCAGTAGCCAAATCGACACTTTACCGAGTTCAAGAATAATTATAATATTGATATAATTATGTAGATGGATGATGGATCCAATGCATATTAAAATTAATCGTTTTCTTTGATCCCGTGTAGTATCATAGTAATCTGTGGATCCCGTGCTTGATTTCCATATTTATGAATACTTCGAATGGTGTAATTATTGGAAACAGGTAAAGTCATAAATTGTCATCGTCATCATAACTCATACGGCCCTCTACTGGGCACAGGTACCTAACGGTTTATTCCAAGTCTTCCACGATGGCCAAGTGCCGATTGGCAGACTTCAAGCTTCAAGTAGCTTTAAAACATCGGCACCATCAGGCTTGGCGCACTCCTCAATAAACTGCGGAGCTACAACTACATGGCGTACTTCTTCCAAGAGCCTAAATTCAGAGAGTGCGAAGGGATAAGAGTTACGTGATAGAAAGGGAGAAAAGTCTAGGTGAATATGACGATAGGTAGGTAAGTAGCGCTGAATCGCTATTTATTTAAACCACTTTGCGGAGTGAATCTTCTGTACCTTTAGGTACCTACTATAAAGCTTTAAATCCTGTACTTTGATAATGTACCTAGAATTGAATTATAGGCCCCAACAAACACAATAGGCACTGAGATTAGAGTATAGGTAATGAGAACGTTGGAGCATTTCCATATTTATCAGCAACAAGTCAGCAACAGATATTTCTATCTAAAGGTCGTATGTAGATTGTTGTAGATCTAAAATGTCGACATTTAGAGGATTTCTTGTTCCATGCCTAAAATTCCATTTCCATGATAGATAACTATTACTTAATATAATACCTATTGTACTTGTTATTTACTTATGCCATAAGTTAATCTGGTTTTGTTTTTGTTAATGATAATAATTAATCCCAATATTAAATTCTAATCCCTTGAAAGTTATTCTGCTTCGATCTTAGATTGAGTTGAGATCTATTAGAATGTGAAATAATGAATGTAAGTTGATTGCGAATTTGCAATGAGTCCGCATCGCACTTGGTTATTCTGGAACTTTTTTTTAATATTAGACTAAATTACAATTGAATATAAAGAACAATCTATAATTATATAAAAAGGCTTGTCCTGACTGACTGACTGACTGACTGACGATCAACGCACAGCCTAAACCACTGAAGTTAGAAACTTGAAATTTTGACAGTAGGTTCCTTTTATGACGTAGGCGAGCACTAAGAAAGGATTTTTCGAAATTCGCCCCCCAAGGGGGTAAAAAGGGGGGTTAAAGTTTGTATGAAACTCCGTCATTTTTCGAGTTATACTCATGAAATTCGGTATTTAGGCTTTAAATTGAAAACAAAAAAGTACGTGTTTCACAGTTTTTAAAAATTCTACCCCCTAAGGGGTTAAATAGGGGTTGAATGTTTGTATAATAGTCCTTCGTTCTTCAAGTTATTTTTCAAGTTACGTTTATGAAACTTGATATTTTGGCTCTTGATTAAAAATAAAGAATTACGTATTTTACATTTTTTTTAAATTCTCCCCCCAAGGGGGTAAAAAGGGGGGTTAAAGTTTGTATGAAACTCCGTCATTTTTCAAGCTATACCCATAAAATTCGGTATTTAGGCTTTAAATTGAAAACAAAAAAGTAAGTGTTTCACACTTTTAAAAAATTCTACCCCCTAAGGGGTTAAATAGGGGTTGAATGTTTGTATGATAGTCCTTCGTTCTTCAAGTTATTTTTCAAGTTATGTTTATGAAACTTGATATTTTGGCTCTTGATCAAAAATAAAGAATTACGTATTTTACATATTTCGAAAATTCTCTCCCCATGGGGGTAAAAAGGGGAGTTTCAATATTCATAGTTAAGACAGGACAACGTCTGTCGGGTCCACTAGTAATTATATAAAATAAATACAAGACGTTTAGCTGATGCGACCACCGCCATAGCATGTATGGAACATCGATAGAAGTACATAATATTATTTTTTATTTAATATAATACAATTATTTAATATACCTATAACAATTATCTATAACAGCGAAATATCGGATCTTTTAAAACGTGCCCGATTTTTCACAATAGCTAACCTAAACTGATATTAAAATATCTGTAATTCGATCTAGTGGAAACACACATCTTATCTAAAATCACAAACTCTCACGCTAGTACCTACCAAAGGTCTTTGAAAGGTCTTTTATAATCTAAGGCCTCTTAAATGAATATTTGTTGTAGAATATACTACCCATTGATATTTAGGCAACATCCTAAATTGCGACCCTAAAATGGTGAGTGATGATTAGATCTTAATAAGCCTACCGCAAACAACCGATTATAAAATCGCTCCGAAACATTAGGTGCAAAATAGAACACGCAGCACATTTTACCTAACAGCGAGAGAGTACTGGTCAACCATTACTAGCCTAACGTATTTTGACAGCTATAGTGTAAAGCTAATAGAAAAAGCTTCTCAAAAAAATAAAAGCAGTCGTCGTCGGATAAAAAGCAGTTGTCTGCGTTCTCTAATATCAAAAAGCTCCAGCTTTTCTGAAATATGTTTAAAATTACCACATTAATCAAATTAACATCTAATAATGATGCAATAAAAATCTCTATAAAAGTTTATTAATAATAAGTAGATATTTAATGTCACTGGCTCGATGCGTTCAATGAATTGCCTCCAAGATTCTACTTAGAGTAATACCAACTGTATTCTTGAAGTCATAAAGTTTATAATGCTTTGAACGTAAGAGCATCAGATGAACAGATCTTTTTAGTCGTTGGTTGCTAGGTTGATTTAGACCTATGTATTATATGCTATCGAAGCAAGCTGTAAATCAATATTGTATTTCTATTAACTTAATATTTACTGATTGGCATATTAAAGGTCGTCCACTGTACAATACGTTAATAACTTAATAATATGCATTGTAACATAGATTTACACCGTCATTCATTGTAAGTTGTATGTAACTGCAAATGCATTATGTTCCCTACAATAGTGACATCTATAGACCATTCTTAGGGTTCCGTACCCAAAGGGTGCCAACAGGACCCTATTACTAAGCCTCCACTGTCCGTCCGTCTGTCTGTCAGCGGGCTGTATCTCATGATTCGTAATAGGTAGACAGTTGAAATTTTCAGAGAATGTGTATTTCTGTTGCCGCTATAACAACAAAATATAATAACAAAAGACGTGTGGCACTCGGGAACTGCCGCGGTAAAGCGGCGGCTCACCGCTAGATGGCGTTGATAAAAAATGCGCCATCTAGCGGCTCACCATAGAGGAGTCCCGTGTCAGGTTATTTTCGTTACGAAATTTCTGGATTCGGTCTCCACGCTGGCCCGCGATAGAAGCTATGCAATAGCTTAAAAATACATTAAATTTTTGGTCCGGAACCCTTATAGACCGCTTACTATTTTTCAAATTACAAATCGTCTTTCTTTTTAAAATATTTCATTCATGAACACTTACTTATTCATAATAACTATACCTATCCATGCAAAAATCGCGGCGAAACGTTGCTCCGTTACTGCGTGATTTAAGAACAAACCAAGAACATAACAAACAAACACACTTTCCCATTTTAATATTAGTGCCTCATATGGCAAATTTTCGTAAAAACACAGGTCGTTCGTTCGTCTTGGGTCTGAGTGGAATGGGGGTGCGGTCTGTAGATGTAGCCTTAGTGACAGTGTTACTCTTTTGTATCTTTTTATTTGTGTGAGCTGAATAAATGTTTATTTATTTATTTATACATTTAGGCTTAAAATACCTTCCCTTCACTAGTCGGGTAAAGAGATGAAGTCAGTATTGGAGAAGCAGGTCAGAATTTTATTGATAAATGGTCGCAACGGGCGTTGACCGCGCCCGACCACCGGCGCCGCGTCTCGTGTTGCGGCGGGTTCGATGAAAAATTAACATGATATTTGCAAAATTAGCTCAGGTGTCGAAACGTTCTGTTAGCTTCGCTTAACATTACGGGAATGTGTTGCGAAATGGGTTCAATCGCGTCTTAGATATCGCGAAAGCCTTAGATTTCGCCCACACACGAATTACCGGCGAAGTTTGGGCTGTAATTTAACTTACTTTCCTGTGCCATATAAAAATCTTACGTTGTTTACTTGTAATTTATCTACTAGTGGTTCGCTCTGAGCTAAAATTCGCATCCTAGAAGTTTATACTGGACCTACCTCAAATAGTATATTCGTACGTAACTAA
This sequence comes from Hipparchia sbordonii, assembly GCA_038048805.1. NCBI lineage: Eukaryota > Metazoa > Arthropoda > Insecta > Lepidoptera > Nymphalidae > Hipparchia > Hipparchia sbordonii. The sequence goes on along the minus strand of CM076099.1, from coordinate 11,759,994 downwards.
AGTGTTGGCATATATCATTTTTTACGAGAACAATTTTCTTGCGTAATAGCTAGGTAGTACCTAATTATTAATTTTATTTAAAGAAATTGTGAAAAAAAAAACGCGAAAAAATTACTCTGAACCAATTTTTTTAATCGTTTAACAAAGTAAAGGATATGACTGAATTTAAACACAAGTTTCGGCTTTTGATATTAGCCGATGTTGAGATAAGCCCCGGGATAAGAGGTGTAAAAACGGTGACATTTATTTAGTTAAAAACCTACTTTTTATTAAAGAAAAACAAAGAGTTTGCACAGGATTTAAAACAACTTAAATCCACGCAGACAAAATCATATTCAAAAACTACTTAGTTTCAAATACATTATGTTGTTTTAAACCCAAAAGTTTTTACGAGTAAGTATGTACCTACCTAGGTAGCGATTCGTAGCTATTATATTATTAGAAAGGCGCGCTTTTCAAGTGATTGCGGTAGAAAAATAAATAATATTTCGGTATGACATTCTCATACAACCCGTTCGATGATTTACAAGTGCCACCGACCGTGAAATTAGACAATCATTAGGGCCAGGACACATCACCACGGCGCGAGGCGCGGGACACGCTGCGGCGAGTCCCGCGCGCCTGTATTTTGCATAAAGTGTAAGCCACAACCCACAAAATACCTTACGATGTACGTGCGTAGACCGACCACACTGACAGTGTGGCTTCCGTTGCTAGAAAACGAGTAGGCGAAAACACCGGAGCTGCGTGGTTGATCCATGGATGCCGGTTTCGTTCAATAAAAGATTGCTCATTATCGATGTTGAAAGAATAATAGCAACTAGATAGAAAAACTTTATCATAAGGAGAACACAACTTGAGTCCATGGGCTCTACCACCAATGCTGTATGTGTAGGCCCATAGCTATACTGAAACTGCTTCTATTCCGACGTGTGATGCCTTTGTATTTGGCCCTACCATCCTACAGGCTATGACCGACATGACATCGACGCGATGCTACGCCAGACCGTGTTGATGTATCTCGACCCTAAGATTTCTGACGCAAAGAGGTAATACTTTCTTGTAGGTAAATGATTTCATTTTCTCTGCCTTTTGTATTGGACTGATCACTGATCTGAGGCTTTGGTGTCTTTTCAAGTTGAAGTACGTGCCACAGAAGTTAAGTTAATCTGAGTGGTTGACGATTCTGTCTGCTTAAATACACCTATTGAAAGGTTACATGTATGAGGAAATAGCTGAACAGTAGCAAAGTTTCTAAAAACGGTCAAAAATGTATACCTACCTATCCTAGAAATGTCACACTAGGAGGAAAAGAAGTAAAATATTTGTTTCTTAATAGATGGGGAAAGGGATAGAATAGAAAGTTTTTTACTTAAGCCAACTTTTCCAAGTTCACATTAAATTATTGTTTTTTCCTTAAAGTCTGGGTAAGAAATAAGCTTATTTTCGATTTTTATTTTTCAATAATATCCAAACTCCATATTATCGTGGTTATTTTTTGCAAAATGGATTTCTATCATACCTGAGTCCTCTGACATATATTTATATTCATTCATACTACAGAAATCGGGAATAAAAAGAGGATGTCCATTTTTGGGCTTTATAAAACCCTGCGCGTCGTACCGAACAAAAAGTTTAACACCTTACCTACAAGGACTGCAGTCGCACTAAAAGTCTGTCGTCTGAGTAGGGCCTTCAAAGTTCAAGTTAACGTTATCTGTACGTAAATCTATTTGTACCGTTACATTTTATAACATTACACAGTTAATATAAAAATATGGTTGAGGGTGCACACTGAAACGGCAAGGTCTCAGGTTCGATCCCCACCCGTTTCACTATTGTCGTACCCACTCCTAGCACAAGCTTTCTGCTTATTTAAAAAAGATTAAAAGTGTTACATGTTAGTTGTTAACTTGTTACTTACATACACATAAATGATAAAATTGTGATATAGTTCTTTCAATTCACGAGGGCACGTGGTTCATAGTTGTGTGTGTGTGTCGTATCTGTATAAGTGTGAGCGAGAGCTTGCTCGTGCCTGACCGCTCCCACCTTGGCTCACAGGCACGCACACTTACGCAATGTGCATGTAGGTACACGACGCGCGACGTAACCACAAGTAATAAATGCCCGTAACTTCGTGAGATAAATGTATTATACTAAGATTTGATATCTATCTACTGTAATAAGTAGGTATCTACTGAATTAATTAATTCGAAAACGATTTATGTTGGCATTAAACATTATGACCTGTGGCATTAGAATTAATTTAATATAGGGTGATTTCGCCGGTTGGCGACCGATTAGCGGGATATTCAACTTTACGTCAATATTTAAGTATGTTGCACCCATAGCACATGTATTAAAGTTATATGACGGGGTCCTAGATATTGTCAAGTTATATTTAAAAGTAAAAAAATAAGAATTACAGTTGTGAAAACATTTTAAATTGAATAAATCTTAAAAACTATGTGAAATGCTAGTTGGCGACCACTTTTGCTAGTTGACGACTGCCCCCTTATCTAGTTGGCGACCTCTCGATTTGCTAGGGAAAACTAAATTTGATTAATTAAAAATAAAAAATATGAACGTGTTAATGTTTAAAAAATAATTATTATTCATGCTTTATTATTCATACATTATAATAAATTATTAAAACACATTTTTTCATGAGATCAAAGGTACACTTTAATATTCAAGCTTAAGCTTAAATGAATCTTAGCAAGTATAATACATTTTCCTACACAAGTACAAAATTAAAAATATCACTTTAAACAACAATTACAAAAGTTTAGAATCAAATCATCAGATCATCAGATCTCGGGATGTTATACATTTTACATTTCTTTCTAATACCGTGTCCTCCTTCTCTTATATTTTTAAAGCACATTCCAGATCTCTTTGGGAATAAGCCGGTGTTATTTTCTAATACGGTTTGTGGAGGACATCTGTAATGAAAATATTATATATTAAACACCTACATTATGCAAAAAACAGATAAGATTATAAATAGTGACTGCAAATGGTCGTAAACCCACATATTAATTTGCTCATTTTTAGTTGGCGACCACTTGATACTCATACATTTTAAGATGTTTTATAATAATAATTTGGTGGTCGTAAACTAAAAGATACACGGATAAAAATAAACAAATTAAATTGAAAGTGATTAAATTCCGAATTAGATTTGTAGTCTATAAAAAATAAAAATAAATGTTTTTCTTTCTAAATGTCTATTGGCGGCCAGGTGGTCGCCAACTAAGTTATTGGCTAATTCCAATTTCAGTTAGCGACCATTCAATTTTTTTACCTGATTTTGTATATTACATGTAATAAATGTACAAATAACGTAAAACATATATATATCCACTTAATAGAACATTAAAAAATTGACTCAAATAAATACATCACGATCTACTTACCTCGAACGCATCACTTACTCACTATTTTTTTCGTTGTTTTGGGAACGTGTACGCGCCGAAAGTATGAGCGGCGGATTGAACTAAGATTTGTTTACTTTCGGGTAAACACAAAGCTGCCAACTATTGTAGGTAAAACTAATAGGTCTATCCCCCTCTTTACTTAAGTGAATTTCATTTGGAAAAGAAGAATAGAATTCTTATTATTTTCGTTTTAATGCCGTAGGTCCTGTTAGTGGTCGCGTAACTGACCCTGGTCGCGTAACCGGCGAAGTCACCCTACTCCAACAGAATTCAATTGCCCTTTATCTGACGGTTAGTTCATATCACATCATAAAATTAATTACAGTTTTTTCTCTCTTACTCAACGTATTTTTATATTAATAACAGATTTACAGTTAGACCTTAACTAAAGACGCCTTTGTATGTGTACAAAATTAACAATGCAATATAATTTTTTTTTTAAAGAATTTAGCCAATCTGAAGTTGACTAATACCCTATCCTATCCCCTCCAAATAAGCGGAAAGCTTGTGCTAGGAGTGGGTACGACAGTAGTGCAACGGGGTTGCATTTGAACCTGCGACCTTTCAGTTTTCAGTCCGCATCTTTAACCGTTGGGCTATTGAAACTTACATCGACTGGAAAGTGACATAGGCTGCTTTTTATCCCGGAAAATGAAAGTGTTTCTGCGGGATTATTAAAACTAAATTCACGCGGATGAAGTTGCGGGTATCAGCTAGTAGGTACATTATAATTCACGAATACATACAAAGCTATTACCTAATTCATAAGACAATAATGTTACAATTATCAAGCCTATAGCGAAAGACTATTAGAATAGAATAGAATATTTTTTTATTCAAATAAACTTTTACAAAATGCTTTTGAATTGTCAAATGAAACTACCACTGGTACCTACCTACTAATCCTATCATAATATTATAAATGCGAACGTTTATATGTTTGATACTCAATCACGTCGCAACGGCTGAAAGGCACAGAGATATATTATAGTCTGGAATAGCACATAGGCTAATTTTTATCCCGGGAAATAAGAGAGTTCCCGCGGGAATAAAAACCTTAATCCACGCGAACGAAGTCGCGGGTATCATCTAGTTAATTATTTTAAAAAAAAATCATTAACTTGTTGTAACAATTTGTGCCCGCATTTTGTAAGTCCATAAACAATTTCATGTCCGTCAAAAGGCTCGCGTGACGCAGAAAGCTGTTGAGCGAGGCAGGGAAACTTGAGCCCATCACTGACGTCCATTTGATTCGTATTAACGCTCGACTAGCGCAACCACGTTTCTTGGCTTTTCAGGATTTTCTCGCAGTCAGCAGTCAGTTGACTACTACTACACAACTGACTGTTGACTGCGTGAAAATCCTCTCGTCTCGTCTCTCGTCGTCTCGTTCTGAAAAGTCCATAAACAATTTCATGTCCTTAGAGTTTATAAAATATATAGCTTATAATTGTCCAGGATTTTTTACTGACTTACAAAAAAGGTGGAGGTTCTCAATTCGTTGGAATCTTTTTTTTTTCTTTTTTTTATGTATGTTTCCCGATTACTCGAAGAACGGTGGACCAATTTGGAAAATTCTTTTTTCGTTTGAAAGGATATACTTCCCAGGTGGTTTTTATTTTCATCAGGACAGGATCTGATGATGGGATCCTGGAGAAATCGAGGGAACTCTTGAAATTTCATAGGCACATCTACCTAGTACTAATAAACTTAACTTAAATATAATTTAAAGATAACCAAAAAAATCGTAATGGTGCTAGGTAAATAATTTTTCATTACAAGATAGGCTTGCACTTGACGATTATAAAGGATTCAATGATGGAAAGCACTGACGTTATGAGTTCTAGGTTGGAGCTGAATGCCTAGAAGACGCCTATTCGCTTACTTACTAGGTATTTAAACTATAAGTGGTCAGAATCACGGACGCCGGAATGGAGTCCTCAACAAATATAGCTTCGATTTTGATTGATGTTCATCAAAAGTGTCCTGCAAAAATGTCTCGAATGCCTGGCCACCCTGCGTTCAAGTAATGTAACAAATAAAGGGGAGGTCGTTGCCCCGCGAAGCACGAAGCAAATCCGAGTCTGGTCCTCTCACAAAAGAAATAGTTAATATTAGAGCTCGCTTCTTCACGAGTGTCATTAGTAGCGGCACAAAGCTCCGGAGTCATTCCACGCTCCTACTATTTGTCAGCGGCAAAAAGTGCCTTGTCCACAATAATTACGGGACCGGCTTTCGAGCGCGCTCATAATTCGTCATGTTCTGGTCGGCCGCGTGTGGCCGCGTCGTCCGAACCCGGCCATAATTTGAGGTTCCCGCGTTGTAGTAGGCGACAAACTCGACAAACAATGATTCCCTCGCACTTGCCCAAAATCGAAGTGCCCAGAGTCCGAAAGGGTTACATGAATGTTACAGTTCGTCTGCTCAAATGGAATGCAGTACAGGCACAGGGGATTCTGGAACTATGTGAAAATAAATAAAATCATTATTTTAGTTTTTTAAATTAATTACAATAATGTAACAACGGAAAGTCCAAATACTAATACTAACTACTGTATATTATGTATAATATAGTGATAATTTAGATTAATAGTAATCTACTATCATCACAATACAACACGCAAACATTCAGCGCCACCCACAAAAATATCCTGCGGGTGTACATGTCTTTGACAAATCTGTCAGTCAGTCACTTTTACTTTTACCTATATATTTAAAGATTAGTTGGCATTTGTTTAGTTAAATTTTTTTAAGAATATTAGCCAAGCTGAACTTGACTTATATTCTCCTCTCCCCTTCAAATAAGCGAAAAGCTTGTGCTAGGAGCGGGTACGATAATAGTGCAACGGGTGGAGTTTGAACCTGCGACCTTTCAGTTTTCAGTCCGCACCTTTAACCGTTAAGCTATTGAGGCTTTTAATAAAAGCTTTATAAGAACAACAAGGCCTCGAATCAACAATGTGATTTAAAATAGTTATTGTTCAAATGTTAGCTCTGCCAATTTCTGTATCGATAAATCAGCTGTCAGCGCGGATGAAGTTACTGCAGGTAAATGTTATTGTGGAAGATTATGAGATAATGTATTGCGTGCGTTTATTCTGTATTTTATGCCTCGAGGCTGAACTTCAATTACTGGGATGGTAAGGTTTAATAAAGGCCTAGATAATTCATGTTCCTCTCAGCAATAAGCTAGGGAATACTATCCGCCGAATAACTAGGTATTGAAAATGAGGAGCTAAAACGCTAAAGCTAAACTCCCAGGTGCAGCTATCAGCTACGCTTTTCAAATTAACTGATAACCAAGATAAATAACCCACGATAACATGCCATACACTCGGCTGCCCCATTTCGAAACCTAGTAAGTGTGATTGACAAAATTTTACAGGGGCCAAAAAACATGTTTTGTAGATGGTTTAGCGAAGTAATAAATATATCCAATAAAAGCTTTCAAAGTAGTTTATTTACGAAACATTAATTTACCAACAGATACTGGAGAGTTCAGAGTTCAGAAGGGCTACCACAAATAAGTTTTTTGGTCTCCTTTAAAATTTTGTCAATCACACTTACTAGGTTTTGAAATGGGGCAGCCGCACTTTACTAAAGATATTATGATATTCTGTCGATGCTAAATAAATAGACTCTTCTCATATTGGGCAATTGAAGTACATAATATTATTATGTGTTAAATACTCAAAGTATTATGTACATAATTCAACCCAATATGGTAATAATAAACCATTTATTTGGGCGATTGTCTAAATTGATTGTGAATTGTCTTTCGGAAACTGGCGTCTGAATATAAAAACTGGATATAAAAGTTATTCAGAAATCCTATTATTTAATATTATAAATGCGAAAGTGTGGATGTATGGATGGATAGATGGATAGATGATTGTTACTCAATCACGCCGCAACGACTGAACAGAGTTGGTTAAATTTGCCACAGATATAGATGGTCTGGAATAACGCATAGGCTATTTTTATCCCGGAAAATAAGAGAGTTCCCGCGGGAATTAAAAAACCTGAATAAATGCGAACGATGTCGCAGGCATCAACTAGTTTTCTGATATTTTGAATTTATTTTTTTACAGAATTCAAGTGATGAATTACCTACCTTAGAAAAGTTTATAAATGACTGGGATTTCTAAGAAAGTTTCATGGTGAGGGGTCACCATTCGACCACCTTGGGACCCCAATTTCTATGGTGACCGATTTCTACCCAGTCTCCAGTTGGATTGTCCAGAATCCAGGCAGAACAAATCGGTCGTTATTTTGAAACGGACCCGTTTGGAAAATGAGTTCAACGACCGGACAGACACTTTCAATCAATTGATTGCATTACACAATTGTCTGGGCCAGTGTTTTTTTAGTAATTTAAATTAAAACAGTGTGGCAGCCATGTTGCAGCAAATAAGTGAATTTTTAAAACAGAAAAAAATGTCCTTGCCAATCTTTCCCATACAGCCTGTACTCGTCCTGACCTTACATGTAAGCCTTTACAAATACCACTGAGGTGTGAAAAGTACAGTTCAACGCTCGGTACGTCTGTGTAACTACATATAATAATATATTTGTATCTCTATTGTAAGTCAGTGACACTACCACGCGTGTCCATTAATTACAGGGGATACCGTAATTGGTCTTTACTATTGGGACTGGTAGCTGTAGAGAGTAGTATATTCCTTGGAAATAATTATTCTAATCTTATTCAAATCGTAAATTAAAACTACCCGGGTAAGGTCCCTGAACTAGCCACGGCCAAAGCCTCCCACCAGTAAAAAAAGTTTACGCTCGGATATGGCTCGGATAAGACTTATTTTACGTGGTGAAGACGGCTAAGGAAAAATAGATACCATTATGTATCTACTCATTCTGAAGCTCATGGGAAATTAGGTAACAAGGTTGAAAACCGGTAAAAAGGAAAGGCGCGTGTGAAAATCTGGAGCGATGGGGGTACTCGTCCTAATGACACGAGGGGTGATAAGTCGGCAGCAAGTATAGCTAGTAATTCGAGTGTACCCGCAGAGGCCACGTGCCGCGATGCGGGCGCAATCCAAGCTTAATTGATTTAATTTCGGTCCGTTGTATTGCACTGTGTTTTTGATTGATATTGTAATCAAGAGGTTATGCTGTACGTATGAGTGTCCTTAAGTACACGGTACGTAAGTTATTTTTTATTATAGTTTATTTCCTCGTAGTCTGGGAATCTAAAGAAATCTGTAAGTAAAAGAGTTATAATTCGACGGATCCTGATGTTGCAAGGGTTCTGTCCACCTAAACTGTGGGGATTTAGGAACTCACGATATTAATAGAGCCTACACAGTTGAACTCCAGGACCTAACTCCTCAATCCATCAGGGCATCAGCTAGTTAGTTGGGAAAATATTTTTGAAGGGATTTATTGACCAAATCTAATGTAACTATGTTAATGTTTTTTACAGTTCAAATCTTCCTGAGATACCTATGTAACCTAATTTTTGGGCTTTAGTGCTAAACCTCTGCGTACCTACCTGGATAGGCGTATGGTTCTTGAATAAAAATATCTTTTTAATACCTACGTCATCAGAAATCAATGGTTATTTTCTGTTCCAAGACGCTAGAGCTAACATAGCAAATTAACACCTAAGTTGTAACTAACATGTCAAACATGTCTATGCACCCGGGAAATTCTGCAAGTCGCACTCTACAACAGGTAAAATAACACAAAATAATACGAGATATTCCCACTGCACCATTACGTCATATAATTTACGATACTGTAAAGTAAAATGTGAGACACCGACTAAAAAATGATAAGGTAAAAGGTACACGTAAAATCCTTGCAAGTATCCACAAATTTTTCTGTTACAGTGATTTGAATAAAAATAGTTTATACTACAACTAGCTGGTGCCCGCGACTTTTTCCGCGTGGATATAATGAAAGTCTTTAAAATCCTGTGGGAACTCTTTGATTTTCCGGAATAAAAGTATTCACTGTCACTCTTCAGGTCCTCAACTATACCCATGCAAAAAATCACGTCGATCCGTTGCTTTGTTGCCGCGAGATTGAAGGACAAACCAACAAGCCAACAAACCAACAAACAAACACACTTTCGCATTTATAATATTAGTAATAAGGATAGGTAACTATTACTCCTGTCATCAAGCCTGTGATAATATCTAGTAATAAAATACCCACCTACAATTTTGTTGTACATTTCAAACAGGTTCTTTGTCTTTTAAAGAATTTCTATTATTTATTTCCACATTGTAGTTTAGGAAGCACCCAATTATGCGGTTGGAGGTTGGTTCGGACCCAGAGCATGAGAACTGTGAAAACTACAATATTACATTACAAGAAGGTACCTACCTAGTACCTGCCTACCTGCTACGTAACGTAACCAATGAGGGTTACATCATAGCATTAACTCAGCATTAATTGTTATCCGAGCGTTGTTACAGCTAAGTACAGTTATATGTAAAACTAGCTCATGACCGCGACTTTATCCGCGTGGATTTAGTTTTTAAAATCCCGCGGGAACTCTTTGATTTTCCGGGATAAAAAGTAGCCTATGTCACTCTCCAGGTCCTCAACTTTACTCATGCAAAAAATCACGTCATCCGTAGCTCTGTTACAGCGTTATTGAAGGACAAACCAACAAACAAGGCCACTTTCGCATTAATAATATTATTAAAGAAGTAAGCACAGGAAGTAAGGATTATGTAAAGTTTTCTAGAGGATGGCAGATCAAATAATTAAAAAATGTATTGTTGTACAGATCTTGATCAATAAATTTAAAAAAAAAAATCTTTTGTTAAAATAATTTTTCAATTTTATCTTTGGACTTTTTAGGGGCCTATTTGAAAATGTAATTTTGAATTTAAAAAAAAAACCGGCCAAGCGCGAGTTGAAATTTAACATCCCCGACACGTAAGTCGTTGGCTGGACTATGTATGGTTACTTGACATCCTGTTGGCTGTTACCCAGTTTTCTTCTCCATCGTCAGATCTTCCTCGTCGTCAAACTTATAACACCTCTCATTTTTCGTTGGGGGTTAGAGAGCTGAATCTCGCAAAGATTGATAAATGGAGCGACCTTGCGTCGATGCAGAGGTCGTTATACAATCAGTGCCAAAGCATTAAGTGCGACAAGTTTATTGTCCGTGAATAAAAACCTGTATAGCTCGTAAACTGATTTATGTGGGTAGGTACTTACTTGTTTCAAAGAATTTTTAACATGTATAGGCCATACACGGGAGTAAATAACCCAACAGACTCAGTTTCTAAATACCGTGCGTACATTTATACCTATTTTGTTAAAGTCATACGAGGATATAAATAGTTACCTATACGTAACAAAATATTTCATTATCTGTTTTTTAAAATGCTTGAGTACTTATCAGTTTTTTAAGTTACATTTATTAAAAACTTTTGCCCGTAACTACGTCCGCGTAGAGTTATGTTTTTTAAGCTATTGCATAGCTTCTATCGCGGGCCTTGAGCGTGGAGACCGAATCCAGAAATTCCGTAACGAAAATAACCCACCCCACGTACACCCACGGACACGGACTCCTCTCACCGCTAGATGGCGTTGATAAAAAATGCTATGCAATAGCTTTACCGCGGCAGTCCCCGAGTGCCACAAGTCTTTTTTTTTAAATCCCGCGTGAACCCATTGTTTTTCCCATATAAAACATAGCTCGTCCTCAACTATATCTATCCATCCAACAAATCACGTCGATTTCTGAATGCTTGTGTGACATACCAACAAACAAAAACTTTCAGAACCTATTTTCAAAAAAACGTTTGAAGATAGACGGGAATTTTTTGAAAAAAGTTCCCGTCTATCTTTTATTCTAAAATTCACAAGGCATAGGTAGTATTGTAGTAGTGGACAAGCGAGTGGACACTCTAGTCGAGTAGTAAGTAGTCCACTTATTCAGTTCACAGTTATGAAGTTTTGTCTCTTCGATTTTATTTACTTACTCGTGTGGTATAACTCCAGAATACGTTGACCTTCGGATATTGGAGTTGTATTAAAAGTAAAGCAACATTAAAATGGAGTTGTACGGGCGTAACGAGGTCTGTCCTAGCTGGTTACGTCTATAACACAAAATAGATGAAGTGAAGAAGAACGATGGTATGGTATCTTGCACGTGGAAGGCGAGGCTGTAGAGTCATTGCTAACGTACAACTAAAAATACATGTTGATACGCTATTTGTGTTCTTATGAATGTGATATTACGGTTTATAATCATTTGCGATGTTTCCAAACAGAATGTACTCAGCAATAGTAAAGGGCCACGGCAAACCGGTTTTATAGTAACCAGTGTAGGGCACTAGCTTTACTCTGTTTTGCCGTAGACCCGGGCGAGCTTTTTATCGAGTATTACATATTTTATTTCCATTGACAAATCAGTCTCAATGGAAAGTTTTGCATAAATTATAAAACCAGTATAATTTTAAATGTCATTAGCGCTCATTTGAGACGCATCTTCTGATAAGCAAAATGATAATTAAGGAAGCCTACGCCTACCCATTTTTGTTACTAAGGCTTTTAAATAGTATTTTTTAATCTTGTGTTTTTAAGTGTATTGAAATTAACAGAGAAACTTCGATGTTTTATAGTTGAAATAAAATTAACGCTTGGATTTCACAAACGTGCTTTTAGGCTTGGGTATGTAGGTACCTACCTACGTATCTATATTTATAATAGATCAGTTTAGAACGCAATAGCAAAGTGATATAAAAAAGTTTTACATCCGTAGGCAATGAACATAGATAGTAATAGATGTCTTCGAATGAATAAATATTAAGTAATAAACTAAGAATATTTTAATCTAAGGTAATAAGTAATCTATTTAACATTGTTAGTTTTAAGTAAATAGGTGGTGTTTCTATTGAAAAGTCCCATAAGTATACCTTAGATAACGTGTTTTTAACGTGGTTAAGTAATTAAAATAGTGCATAGGTAAAGAAAGTACGGTTAAAATACAATGATTATGTTAGGTAACTATGTACTTGTTTCTGAGAAATTGATAGACAAGTGAAGTGAGTAGTGACGATAAAAATGATGTGCACCACTATGGGTTGCCCGTCCTCAAACAAAGGAACTAGGCAGAATCCGTCAAGTCACGCCAAGCTACGCGGTCCCGCGGCTAAAGGGTTGGATAGACACGACGCGCAGCGGCGCTACGAATACGTGCCCGATGCGGCTTCAGAACTTAAAGGCGTAAACAACAGTAGAGTGCGTAGAAATCTCGCTACGGTACTGTGGCGTACTTCATGTTCTTTTAAATTTTACTTTAATCTAGGAGTCTAGATATAGAAACTCTTTGAAACCACAAAGAGCGGGTCAAAAATTTATTATTATTATTATTATTTATTTTGAAAAGGAATTCACTTCCAATGTAGCTGGGCGCTTACGACGTTCTTAAGTTTGGTTTTTCATTTGTAGTACTTTAGTTTTATTGTTAGTCCAATAAGAACGTCCTATACCTACTGGGTCTGATCGCCGTCCGTTAGCTACTGGTTTGCTGTCAGTTTTACATACCACAGTAGGTAATTGTTACTTACGGCAAAGAATATAGAAATTTTCTCTTTTTATCTATGCTTACGGTCGATTTCCTACAGTCTAATGTGGTGACTGATGTTTGCATGATGAATGATGATGGATCATTCTCTGCTCTATCACTCATTCATCATTCATGAATCACGATTAACGGAATTCCATTTATGGACATATTGCCAAGTGTACGGATTACGAAGCTATTCTATAATCTAATGGACCATTTATACATCTTTTTGTTTAGCGTAACGTTTTGTTTAGCGTAACGTTTTGTTTTGGGTTGTAAGTGTCCGTCCCGCGTTGCATCCATCCAAGCCTTAAATAACAACGAAATCTAATCGAAAACACCCGGAACTAATCATTTTCTAATTATAAAAAAATGCGGATAAAATCAAATTCTTCGGCATGGTCAAATCCGATTGAAAAAGCACATCAAATAAAATTTTATTGACTACAACGTGAATAAAGTAATATAAGAATTAATATTTTTTTCATGCAAGACTTAAAAGTTTCAAAACGTTAAGAATTTTTAAAAATTGAATAAGGAAAAAAGCTGTTATTAACCAAACGGACTATTTTACGAGTATCTACAAAACCCGGATGTAATTCGTTCTTTTTTTGCTTCAAGTGCGTACAAATAATAACGTTATTTGCTACTTGAATAAAATGTGTATTAGGTACCTACTACCTAGTACCCAGGTTTAAATTTATCATCACACAAAAAATATTACTTGGCTTTTGCCCGTGACTTCGTCCTGGTAGCCCTCTGTTTTTTGGGTTTAAAGGTAGTCTAAGTCAATCTCCAAAGTCCTCAAATAAGACATGCCATATAAAAAATCACATCGATCCATCCTTTGCAGCGGCTGAAAAAGAGATCAATAGCAGTGCTATGATATCAATCTCTTCAGATTTTTATTTTTATCCAAGCATTTAAACCATGGTACCTACTTCAATAAATTATTAAATTACACCAATTATGGCAATGCATATCGCAAGTATAAAATCGTGTTATATATTTATTTTATAAGGGTCAAACAAACATTATGGGAATACGCTGACTGCTGCGGGTTCGTTCAATACTTCTACGAACCCAATCACTAGCAATGGCGTTATATAGAGGAGAGAAAAACATAATATTTATTCATAACTAGTTGATTCCCGCGAAGTTTTTTTTAATTCCTGCGGAAACTCTCTTATTTTCCGATATAAAAAGTAGCCTGTGTTATTTCAAACTATAATCTATCTCTGCTGCGTGCCTAGGATAGGATCGAACCGCGGATTACCAAAACCAGAGGCGTTCAAACCTTTACCACTAGCCTAACAACGTTGTACCTACCATAGTTGTAGATTCATAGTTAATAAATATTTTCGCTATGTTTAAATCCGGCCCACAGAAAAAAAACTACAAATTAAAATTGTTGGGATATCGTAAAGAATAAACGAGAAAAATTCGACAGAACGAGTGACTCATGAAGATCGTTGACCCTAAGCGTCCGCCATCTTGCGTGCGCGCAGGAATCTACCCTTGTTTTAAACTGTTGGGCTAATAAAATGACAAGGGTGGATTTCTAAGATATGGCAGGAATGAATTATTTATTTAGTACATCCATGATAAATTGTTGGATATTATTACCTACTATTATTGCAAAAAGTTAAAATGTTTTACTTATACGAAATGTATACGGACATAATTAACTTACCAACTTTTTTACTTTTCAACTCAAGAAAAGAGGAAGAGGTCAGTCGTCACGTATATATTTTTTTTAATATTTTTATCACTTCTATAAGGGTGGAATTATATCTGAGCGCATCGATTCGCATTTTGTCCATATAAAAGTACCATCCCAACTAACAAAATGGTCTTAATATAAGTCATATAAGAATTGTGTAAACGTTTTCAAAAAACTGAATGGCATGAAAATAAGGCTTACAAACGCTTATACAACGCGATTTTGGCGCAGTTACTATTTCTATAAAGTCGTATAGCTGTCATTCAAAAGTCATAAGCGAGAACATAGTAGTGTTGTAATATTATCATTGGTATGAGTATTTAGTCGTATAGTTACCATAGCATTCATAGCGCAGACGTTTACCGGACCAATGAATCTATTTGATGCAGTATTGAAGCGCTTTCAATTATAAGTAATAGAATTTAACTATTAATAAATTCTGCATGTGTGCAGACTATATTTTTATACTTTTATACTATAAGTGTAATCAAATTATTTACAAGTTTGAAATGGGATGTGTTTATGTTTAAGTTTGGAAAACTTAATGCGAATATTACTTTAGGGACCAACTTTTTAGGTTTATTAATAAATTTTAAAGGCCCCCTTCATTTATTGTGTATTTAATTATTATTTTTTAAATAAAAAATAAATTATTATATGTCATAATGCCATTATGACTTACGAAATACTTATATACCATGAATACTGCTGTGTTAAGAGTTAAAACTCCCTTCATCGTGCCATTATAAGTTACAAAATACTTGTATACGATGAATACTGCTGTGTTAAGAGTTATAAACTCTTAAAGAACATGGCGTTCTTTCATTACGAACCTATCAGAGTTCCCTAAAACATTTTAGTAAACCGTTATTTGTCATTCCAAAAAATAGTTTTTTACATTAACAGAACATTTTAGAGACCATAAGTTTTTTGGGAATGCGGCAAAAAACATATTTTGTCAACGTGGAATAATGACATAATTGTCGGTTCCCAACTTTATCCGGGGACTAAGGGCTGTTGTGTTGTGTCGTTAA
Source organism: Hipparchia sbordonii (assembly GCA_038048805.1). NCBI lineage: Eukaryota > Metazoa > Arthropoda > Insecta > Lepidoptera > Nymphalidae > Hipparchia > Hipparchia sbordonii. The sequence goes on along the minus strand of CM076099.1, from coordinate 11,744,241 downwards.
CCATGGGAGGTATGGCCATAATGACTTGATTGACATGATTAAGGTTTCTTTAATTATCAGGGATAAAATGTAGCCTATGTGCTAATCCTGGGTATGAGCTTCCAAATTTCAGCCAAATCGGTTCATTCGTGTTGACATCGATTTTCAACAGAAAAAAAAGATACCTGCCGAATTGATAACCTCCTCCTTTTTGGAAGTCGGTTAAAAAATAGGTACGGAACCATCACTCTCTGTCGCGTATTGGGCTTGGCTGGTTTACATTACTGCGAATATATTTAAAATTTCGGCTTTATGTCATGTTCACATGCATAGTCTTATAGCAGCGTTATTAAGGTTGTAATACCAGCCAAAATGTCTCGCCTAAAACGTTTGTATGACTGTATATTTTCTACGATTAAATTGCTTTATAGCTATTTCATACAGACGTTTGTACAACGACTTTTATTACCTAATTGCATTGAAACTTAAATGCAATATACATGATGCCTGTACAACGTCACATTTTAAAACTTGCTAATATACGACACCTATGTGACGAAATAATCATAAAAGCTTAAAATCTTATGACCATTTTGTTAGTTGGGCATTTTGTACCTCAAATCCGTATAAGAGTAGGCCTACGGACGGCCGAACACATCCGTTCGGCTCCGGATTCGTATAAATGTGACTGAAATCATATGGAAAAATCATAATCGATGCGCACAGGTGTGATTCCAGCTTTAGACTTCTGTCTTCCCTATGACGTCTAGGTACTCTAACAATAATGGACGTATCGTTAGCAAATAGCAATGTTAAATACTTACTATTAATACGAGTATATTATACTTAATAGTAATATTTAACATTGCTATTACGAGTATATTATATAATTTTAATAGAAATCTGAACGATGAAAATGAATGTTTGTTGAAGAGCTGATTGTGTACAAAAAATATTTTTTTTTAAACAAAAGCCAGATGCACTAAATTTCACTCAGAGTAAAGCAAATAAAATATTTAGAATTTGAGTGAGTTTAATTATTTTTTATTTTATTTCTCGTTATATTTAGGAGTAATAACTAATAATAATAACGATTACCGTACCGTAGGTAACCTAGTTCTTGCAACTCACGAGGGTACGTGGCTCATGGTTGTGTGTGTGTCGTATCTGTATAAGTGTGAGCGAGAGCTTGCGCCTGATCACTCCCACGTAGGCTCCGACAAGCACGCACACTTACGCAATGTGCATGTACACGACGCAATGTGCATGTACACGACGCAACCACAAGTAAAGCTCACGCGCCCTCGTGAATTGAAAGAACTATAGCTGACGATCAGGTGATATAAAAACTAATTCAAAAGAAATATCTTTCTCAAAGTAATTTCATGTTCCCCTTTATTATATTGTCAATTTTGCGGTTGGACTATTTTATAGCATTGTAAACTACTGTAATCACTGTGAGGCGAAACAATTTAGCTGCCGTGGGCCTCTCTGACGTCACTCTGCCACAATAAAACGTGAATTGAGCTCCGTAGTCCGTGGCAAACCAACGCGTTTATAATTTCCGACAAGACATGCTTCAGGGATACGACACAGTACTGTGTCATTTAACACTCTTGTATCCAAAAGCTAGTCTGATAAAGTAATTCTCGGTACAAATAAATTCAGCCAATCACTACAATTGAGACTATAGTTAGCTATACGTTTATAATTTCCGACAAGACATGCTTTAGGGATACCATACTTAAGTACTGTGTCATTTATCACTCTTGTATCAAAAAGCTAGTCTAATTAAGTAATTCTTGGTACCTACAAATAAATTCAGCCAATCACTACAATTGAGACTGTAGCTATGACTAGGGTTGCCAGGTCTTCAAACCGAAAAGTCGGACAGGCCAGCCAGTGTAGCCGGACATTTGGGTACAAAGGCCGGACACCCTTATTTTTTAGACCTAGCACAAAATGGCAATTTTTTTAAAAGCTCGTTTGCGCAAGCGTAGCGATACAAGATGAGGCCAGTGGAGCGGAAACCAACACATGATAAATATGTAAAAAAAATGGTTAAACTTAAAAAGCTTAGCAAAAGTCGGATAGGCCGGACACCGTCTAATTTGGCCGGACACTCAACCAAAAAGCCTGACTGTGTCCGGCTTTATCCGGACGCCTGGCAACGCTAGCTATGACTGATCTTCCGCAACAGACCAGCCGCCCTAGCCATAATATTACAAACGTTTCATCTCTTTCTATGATCGCTCACGCTAAAGCAGGGGTTCTTTGCTAAGTTTTTTTATCACGCTTCCATTTTGAAAAGATAGGACGTGCGATAAAAAAAACTTTGGATGCCCCTGCTTTAGCGTGAGCGCTCGTAGAAATACGACTTGTAATACGACTAGGGTAGCACACAAAAGTAAATTTTTAGTATAATTATAAAATTTTGTAGCTTCAACAGACCAATGCCAAGATGCCGAATGAAAACAGGAAGTCTGATGTTGCACTATTATCGTACCCGTTCATAATACAAGCTTTCCGCTTATTTGGAGATGTGAGGGGAATATTAGTCAAGTTCAGCTTGGCTGATATTATTTAAAAAAATATACTTAATGTTAAGTTTATTTGCATAACATAAAGACAGATATAGTCGGGGATAGTGCAAATCCGCGTAACTAGCATTAGTATATTAAAATCCATTTTCATACGTTTGCACTCAAATCAAAACTGCGTAAGTGTCGTAGCGACTAAATTAATCACTTTAAAAGATATCTATTTTTAATACATAGAACACATTAATTAATACTCTCTGTGTAAAATTAGCCCAATAGCCTTAGAAATAAGAAATTTATAAAGTTTTAACCTTCCCCTGTAAAACTTGGACTAGTGTAGATCCGCGGTTTTTACCAATGGTACATACGCGGTTTTGCACTATCCCCGACAATATCGTATCGTTATCGTCAAGAAGCAAGGCGCTCGATAGGTAACTAATTACAGGAAAATATTGAAATATCTCCACGAAACTATTTTTAAGCATTGTTACCATCATGATGCTATGAATAGATTTATTTTCTGAAGGAAGGTACCTAACTTCCCATAGTTATTCAACGGCCAGTGGTTATAATTATTGTGTTATCGAAGGCTTACATTTCCATCTTTATTATTAAATAGGTAAGTAGGCTTTAGTCCTTAACTGCGATCTCACCTGATGGGAAGTGATGATGCAGTCTAAGATGGTAGCGGGCTAACTTGGAAGGGTTATTTATTATGGCAGTGTAAATTCAACCCCTAATCGGTTTCTACACGCCATTTTGCCGACCACGCTAAATCGCTTGGCGGCAGGTAGGTAGGTAGGGTGGTAACTAGCCAGGGTCCCAAGTCTGCTATTTTACATGTCATTGTCATTGATCCGCAATACAATTATAATACAATTATCATTGGTCCAAAATTTCGTAGTCTACTAAATTCACAATGGTCGTTCGATTTCTTATAATTAGATTGTAATTTAATGATACCTCGGTATTGGAATTAGCTTAAAAAGCATTTCCCGAAATGAGTTTCAAAAAAAACTACATATTAAAAACGTTTATTTAAGCTAGATTTAAAGCTAGATGTGTCAGTGGCAAACCATCGGTAAACAATTGTGACGCCATTGAATTAGTAGACTACCAAAATTGCTAAAAGTAGCAATTGGGATGTCATTGATAGGCAATGTAACTACAATTGCAATAGCAGACTTGGGCCCCTGGCCTCCCACCAGACCAGACCAGAGACGATTCAGAAATTATAAATTACCAAATTGCCCCCGCCAGGAATCGAACCCGAGACATCCGTAAGACCACAGCTCTCACATACTTCCTTTAACTGTGACGTTAAATATCATGAGAAAAACTGTATGCTTGAGAGTTCTTCATAATATTCTCAAAGGTGTGTGGAGTGTGTTAATCCACCCTTAACTAGCGTGGTAGACTATGGCCCAACCCCTTCTTGAAAGGGGCACTTATGGGGAGTAATGGAACGGCGATGGGTTAAAATGATCAATGAAGAAGACTATTTATGCATTAAAATTAATTAAATACAAATAAAAGTGAAAATTAATTATTTTTAATCAAAGCTGAAGCAATAAGGTTTTGCATTGAATAAATAAATGGAATTAGAAATTATACGCAACATCGTAAAAGAAAATAATAATTTTACGAGCTATTCAATAGCTCTGGAATCACTGGTTATCTTACCAATGAAGGTTGAACATAAAACCGGTAAGACATACAATCTCGTAAGCGCAACTCGTTATTGGCAGCCACGGATTATCGCTAAACCGCGATATGCGTTCGATTGAGACTGCGGTTTAGAATACCTACCAAGTACCAACCAGCCAACCAACTATTGAGTTGTGCTAGACATTTCCGGATTTTACTTATTGTAAAAAAAATTTTTTTAAGCTATTGCATAGCTTCTATCGCGGGCCAGCGTGGAGACCGAATCCAGAAATTCCGTAACGAAGATAACCTGACACGGGACTCCTCTACGGTGAGCCGCTAGATGGCAACAATAACACATAGGCTACTTTTTATCTTGGAAAATTAAAAAGTTTCAGCGGGAACAGAAAAACCTCAATCCACGCGAACGAAGTCGCGGGCATCAACTAGTCATATAATAATCGTTTCGTAGCACGTGAATGTGTTGTATTATTGTACTAAATCGTTGTAAAATTGTATCGACTAATAATGGCAATAATAATTAATTAAAAATTAACTCGTTTCGAAGTTCAGCGGCGTGCGCAAAAGCTTTTCAAAGAACATTAACCAAATATAAAAACAATACTAGTGAAAAATGTCTTAATAAAAACTAAATAAAATATCACAAAATGGTATAAAAAAAGCTAGGTATCTTGGCAGGCATAGAACCGTACCTATAAAAAAGATACATATTTATTATTTCAAGGAATAAAAGTAAATAAGTAATATTATGAGCAATTATGGCTGAACTGAACTCGCTAGTCGCATGGGTTCAAATTGCCTGACGACAACTTTTTTAACCGTCATCAAGTAGATGACGTGTCGCATGTCACCTGGTAGGGCGACCATGCGATTTCAATCTTCAGGATTAGTACTGACAGAATTGTTCAAGTTTATTCAACCTGTCATAATTCACGTCGGTAATATCTTGTCAGGAAACTGTTATTTCACTAGCTTTGGCCCGCAATTTAATCGGTTACGTTTTTAAAAAACCCGCGAAAACTTTTTTTTCACGATGATCCATCCTTTGCTCAATCGCGCCACAACGACTGAACTGATTTTTGGCTGAAATTTGGCACAGAGATAGATTATATTCTGGAATAACACATAGGCTACTTTTCATCCCGAAAAATAAGAGAGTTCCCGTGAGAATTTAAAAAACTAAATCCACGCGAACGAAGTCGCTGGCATCAGCAAGTCAACTATACAACTCATCAGCTAGTCAACAATTTAAAGTCTCAATAGCACAACGATAGACTCGAAACTGAAAGCTCGTCGGTTCAAACCTTACCCTTTTTTCACGGTTGTCGTTACTCTTATAAGAAGCTTTACCTATTCCTAGCCCAAGTTTACAATTTAATTGAGGTGAAAGGGGAATATTAGTCATGTTCAGCCTGGCTATTATTTTGTTTTTGGGAGAAAGTCATTTTACACAAATATAATTAAAAAAATTTCAACCCGTTCGAAGTCGGCCGCTAGCTAAAACATATTTTAATTTGCATAAGTACTTAGATACCTACATAATATACATAATTATTATAATCGGATGGGATGTATACCATAATTATTTCAAAATTGGTGTATTTTTTATTCGTAATTCATGCAATTCATACAAATGTATGCAAATGTAAAATCTATTCGGAGTGATTAACTATATCCTTATAAGGCTTGTAAGATTTAGATACATTCTAGTCTTTAGATAGCTATACATATAAGTACTTAAGATAATCATAGTTTACGATCTCGAGCAAGGGTACACTTACATATTTTTTGGAAATATACTTTCTATGTAATTTTAAGTAAATTTCTAGATGATATTTACATTCGAATAATGGCTTTTTAAATGCCCTTGTCTTTAGTCTGGATTTTCAAGTTGGTCTTCAATTGAATGTAATATACATTTTACGTTTTCGTAAAAAAATTTTTGAATGGACCATTTTTTGTGCGGTCTGATTATACCTATGTCCTTACTAATACTATATATTATTATTAAAGTAGCCTCACTCTCCCGGTCACCTATACCCATGCAAAAAATCACGTCAATTCGTTGCTTAGTTGTGGCGTGATTGAAGGACAAACCAACAAACAAACACATTTTCGCATTATAATATTAGTTTCTGTGATCGAAGAATATTAGTAAGAATATATAATCAGACCGCACAAAAAATTATCCATTCAAAAATTTCGTTGTGGAGTGAAGGAGTAACAAACATAGGTACACATCAACCACCACATACAAACTTTCGCCTTTATAATATTAGTGTGATTATAAGGGATAGTAGAAATCATCAGAAAAGTCTTGGTACATAATAGAACGCGTCAATAACGAGTCGGTTCCCACCGGAGTTTCCTTGGAACTGCTAATGACCAGCTGTGGGAACCGGGGTCTTCCGCGTTGTCGCTCCGCGCCTTATGTAGAGCGCTACTGAATTAAATAATTTCTTATGAATCTCGTCTCATTCAACTAATAATAAAAAGCTTATAGCCTCAATAACGCAACGGTTTAATGTATTATAATTCGACCATTTAGCCAGGAATTGTCAAGCGCACGCATTCCCCTCTGCCGAAGTACATGTACAAACGTACGTGTCAGCTTGTAAGTGTGACAGCTTTTGAGTTAGTGTGCGTTCATAGAGACTTTAAGTTTTTTACAAGAGTGTGCGGAAGTGAGTAAATGTGTGCTGGACGTAGGCTGTACGTGATTACCTCACCTCCCGCAGAAAGTGGCAGAATATATTCTATACTAAATCTGTTTAAAGGCTCGTCCCGGCTAAATGGTCGAAGGTGTTATATCTCGGAAAATTAAAGAGTTCCGGGTATTTCAATGATCTACGCGGACGAAGTCGCAGGCATCATTTAGTATTTATACCTATAATATGTCCTTCTGGCGAGGTCAAATGATGTGCTTTCTCAAATCAGAAATGATTTATATGTGGACTACACTTTAGTCCCTTATTTTATTTTTTAAAACTAGTTGATGTCCGCGACTTCGTTCGCCTTCGTTCGTCGCGCAACGGTTAAACGGATCTGAAAACTGAAAGATCGCAGGTTCTAGCCCCACCCTTGCACTATTGTCATAGCAATTCTTAATACAAGCTTTTCGCTTATTTGGAGGGGAGAGGAGAATATAAGTTAAGTTCAGCTTGGCTGATATTGTTTTTTTTTTTTAAACAAAAAAAATGCCACTGCTAGTTGAGTTTGTTTTTGAAGGCATTTAAAACAAAAAAAGAAATGGAATTTGGATGGACAGATGGAATTCTTTTGCTATAAATCCGCCCAACAGACAGAAACGACGTTCAACTCTACCAAGTCGACTCTGTCTTGTCTCTTTTAGGAGCTTAGGTACTGTATAAACTTTTCGTACATACATTTTTCACTCAGCAAGTGTGTTTTTATCTATAAAATTATGCATTGCTTTTTCCTTATCAGCTATTAGTTAGTATTCACTGGCTACAAAAAGCGGGACATCGCGTCTATCATAAATCTATGTAAATGGGAAAAATTATTCACAACTCGCAAGCCAACACCAGTAGTTAAAAGTCGTTAACGCGTTACATTAATATTATATTGTTTATGGGCCTACAAGTTGACCGTTACCACTGCCACTGTTCACATTAACTTGATGTTAACTTGATGTCTGACCGTTGTGACGTCATTACTCATAACAGTGTGCATTAAAATATCGTTACCAAGCCCATACTACTAAGTAGAAGTATCTAAAGTATCTACCTGATATAACTTTAGAATATAATGGTAGTAAATAATAGCAACATTATCTATAGTTCTTGCAATTCACGAGGGCGCGTGGCTCATGGTTGTGTGCGTGTCGTATCTGTATAAGTATGAGCGAGAGTTCGCTCGCGCCTGATCTCTCCCACCTAGGCTCCTGCCAGGCACGCACACTTACGCAATGTGCATGTACACGACGTAACCACATGTCAAGCTCACGCGCCCTCGTGAAAAGCCAATCTCTCATCTGCGCAGGAAATATTATAGTGCACAAGTGTGTGCGGAAACACAGCCTTACTCTCATAGTCCGATGGGACGGAAAACCGACACGACCGGACAGAAATCAGGCGCAGGACCGACAGCTTTACGTGCTCTCCGAGGCACGGGGATGATTTACCGCCAACTTCCTAACTCCGGGTTAGTACTGAGAATTTCTTGACTGAAAACCCCAATACATTTTATGGTCCGACAAACTAACCCGGGGGTGACCGATTAATTCACAAAAAACAAATAACAAAGTGTCATTCCACAAACAACGTTTGGCAAAATTATGGATCATTTGTTGATCATTATAAAACTTCTGGTTCCACAAATAATTCGCTTGACAAAACAAATTACTAGACAAATTGTGATTTCATAAAATAATATTTAACAAACAATTGATTTCTTAATTGTGTTAATTAGTAAAACAACATGTAGCATATTTTTTTTTTGATAAAATGAACTGTTCAAGGCTGTGGCGGGAGCTGCGCTTCGCTGTAAATTAAATGGGCTACGCCAGAACCGAATTGGCCAACCCCGACTCCACGTAGTCTTGTCTGCCCTACCCCTAGAGTGTTTTTATGAAGCGCGAAGCCAGAAGCTCGCGAAGGAGGTCCTGAATGAAGCGAGCCTATGAGGCCGAGTGGAGCGAAGGGGGGAGGTGGCGAGCGAAGCGAGCCGGCGACCTCCGTAGCGAAACGAAGGTCGAGTAGGCGAAGCTGAATGAAGGGGCGACGGAGCGAGTCTTCTGGCGTAGCCCATTGCATTTCTAAACGGCCCTGTTTTTGATAACAGCCAGCCGTAATGTAATACGGCGGATTATACAATCCGACTGCGACAGATAAATAATAATAAACTTTTTCCTATCGCTTTCCGTATTGCTTTGTTATTAGTTTTGTTTATCAAATAACAAATAATTTACCATCTACTATTTTGTAAAATTGCGAATTTGGAAAAAGAATTATTTGGTGAAATAATAAATTTTAAAATGATATTTTAACATCCAGCACATTTGCAAAATAAAACATTTGCGAATAGAATATTTGTAAAATGATCTTTTGTGAAATGATTAGTTTGTGGAATACGACGTTTGTGATTTGATTAGCTTTTAAAACGTTTTTTGGGAAATGATCATTTGTTTAACGTTTTTTGTTAATCATTAGTGAACCTAACCCGGGACCTCGTCATCTGTAGTCGAACTTGCTAACCACTCAACCAACGAGGCAGTTTTTAATATAACAAGTAGGTAAACAAAGTTCACCTTACCAAGAACTTTACAGATCGAACAGAGCGGTCTTATAACACAGCCCGTCATATCGAGAATATCGTAGATAGTGGCCATTGAGCGACCGGTCCTTAAATAGCCGGCCACTGACCCCGTGGCCTTGCCCTTCGTAAGTCTTCATGCCTCAAACTCGGATCGCTCGAGATTTATTACTCACAGGGTTACCATACTACGCCACATGGCAACCAATAGTAAGTAAGTAAAAAGAAATAAAACTTATTTCTTAATTTAAGTGAAACCTAGATTTATGTTTTTTCGAGCTATCATCCTAATTATTGCGATGTTGCTTATGTTAAAAATAAATTATTTCTTATTTAAATAGGGGTTTTCAGTTTCATAACCATTTAAAATTATACATTATCGATTAAACTAATGTGTAGGTACGAAAAGTGTGGCAAATGTTTATGTACTTATTCAAATTCAAATTCAAATTTAAAATTAACTTATTTCATGAAGGCTAACTTGTAGCTCTTATGACACTTCATAAATCTACCACTCTCTTTCTCTCTTCGATTCTCTTTCGTACGATTGATCGTATTCGTGTTTGATGACCTTAGCGTCAAAGTAAAATGAATCATAGCTACGCTGATTTCTAAATCAGTGTAGCTATGATTTATTTTAATTTTAATGCATCCACGAAATTGAGCTCTAGCTCAATATCGTGGATGCATTTTTATACTTTTACGGATAAAATCGGTTGTACTGAATTCGTGACTTTAAGTAATACTATTAAGGTTCATTTTGTTTTGACGCTAATGTGTTTGACTACGAATACGATCAATCGAACTAAACATTACACTAACCCTGTTCACTATTTCATACAAGCTGCTACGTTTAGACGTTTGATAAATTCTTGCTGGTTTGAACGGTTTATTAGTTGACAACATCTCCTTTTCAAGAATCATTTACTTAATGCAATTTTCTCTTCTCTAAATTCGAAGCACTGGCCTCTTATTTACACAAAATTTCTTTCTCTCAAACGGTAATTTCCGCCTCAATGATCAATGCCCAAATTGTAACCGCATATTTTGCAATAGGCCAATTTAAGGCTAATTTAGAAAATCTTAATCTAGCTCATAAAAAAGTTATAAAATGATTTTAATTAGTTTGTATGTTGTGGAGCAAACAAGTTCTGGGAAATATAATAGGTACCTACCAAGCTAGTGATTAATGGATGTATGAATGGTAACTGCTAATGTACACACATATGAAAAATACATATTGATATTACATATAAATTATGTACCTATTTATATTTTAAAACTACATTTTCAGCAACATCGTTTAGGATAAAACATGAATTTGCATTGGGCTCTTTTTTCAGTTTTTTTTTAACGAGAGAATTATTAATTGCGGCAATAGATACAGACATTCTGTGAAAATTTCAAGTATATTATTTTATTTAGTATTACATATAAAAAAAATTGTGCCACAAAATAATTAAAACAATATGGTAACCCTATCCGCAAGTACGAACTAACACAGAATAAGTACATCATAATAGTACAGGTAACTAATAATAATTACTACAACTTGTGATTTACATTTTGATTTCATTACAACTTGTGAAAACCATGTTTTTTGATATGTTAAGTCACTTAAAAATTATAGTACATAGTTACACGATATTTTATACATAGGTATGTAAAAAATATCGTGTAACCTATTATGTATCCACGTATGTATTTTTATAGTTTAATACCATCGATGTTTAGTACTCTCTTTTTAACCGACTTCAAAAAAAAGGGAGGTTCTCAATTCGACGCGTATGTTTTTTTTTTTTATTTTTATTTTTATTTTTATTATTATTTTTTGGCGATGTTACTCCATAACTCCGTCAAATCTGAACCGATTTTAATTTTTTTTTTATTTGAAAGGACGTATCGTCAGGTTGGTCCCATTTAAATTTGGTGAAGATCTGATGAATATCTTCGGAGATGGAGGACGGAACTCCTCAATGAATAAGAGCAAATCGCTCGTGATCAGAGTGTGTGTCGGATTTTAACCATGCATTCTTCATAGCATACATACATAATGCTTTTCTATTCGGCATTTCAATATAATTTTTTTTTAACCGAATTTTTGACGATGTTACTCTATAACTCTGTCAAATCTGAACCGATTTCAATAAATTTTTTTTATTTAAAAGGGCTTATCGTCTGGTTGATCCCATTTAAGTTTGGTGAAGATTTGATGAATATCTTCCGAGATACAGGATGGAACTCCTCATTGAATAAGAGCAAATCGCTCGTGATCAGAGTGTGTGTAGGATTTTAACCATGCAAACTTCATAGCATACATACATATGCTAAATTTCTATTTGGAATAATATATTTCAATACTTTTTTTAAGGAGCAAAACAAATGGTCTAGTGAATTGGTCCCATGAAGCTACACTAAAAAGCTTAAAATAATAATATAAAAAAATATTTTAAAAAAACCGACTTCAAACGCCACTTAAAAGTATAAAATAATTTTAGTTTGTAAACGTATGTTGAAGTCGGGCCAGCGTTGCGCAGTGGTATCATCGTTTCTATATTTTAAGTCCGTCCGACTTCAATATACGTGTACAAATTAAAATTATTAAATCGTAAATACTATTAGGCCGGTATACTTGTTGAATTAGCCCGTGAGACGGACGGGCCTAAATAGAAACGATGAAACCGATGCGCGACGCTGGCCCGACTTCAACATACGTGTACAAACTAAAATTATTTTATACTTTTAAGTGGCGTTTGAAGTCGGTTTTTTTAAAATATTTTTTTATATTATTATTCCTATCCTTTCTTCCTAAGTGTTGTACCTATTAGGTATTCTGTGATATTGGTATGTAGTACCTACGTACCTACCTACTATTAAAATTATTAAAAAAATATTGTGCCCCTAGGCAGCAATATAACTTTTTAAGTTAAGTAGGTAAGGTCAACCGGGGCTAATGCGCCACAATACTTTGAACGACATTTTTATCTGATTATAACAAACATATTCTATATCATCATAAGATTTAACTTATGACACAAGTTAGGAAATGTTATCTTATTTCATATTTTAATACCATTTAATAACATTTTGAATAACTTCTATGTGTAAATGACGTTTTTATGAAATCTGGGATTTTTAGACGCAATAACCCTCGGTGGGGCGAAAGCGTCTTTCACCAGTATAACGTAATTGGACGAGCTGATAGTAATTGAAATCGAGGTAAATGGAACAGTACCAGTGATATAGTTTATCATTATCTTGTATCTTAAATTCTGGGCTTAGTTTAGGGTTATTGTACTTGTTTCTTGTAGTCGCATTCACCCCATCGTAGATTTCAGGGGAGCTAAACTTTTTTCCATTTGGTTCGCGTATTTAATTATTAAGAATGGAATCAAATCACAACTAAGAAATAACGAATAATTTATTGGAACAAAAGAGTCTAACGTAACAGCTATCTTGTCTAACAATCATTACAAATAATGACAAAAACATAAAGTGTACCACAAAATGCGCGAATCTTGTATTTAGTTAAACTTCTCTTTATTTCAACTTTAATTAACCTCGTAACATGTTTAACAACATTAAAATTGATATTAAGTACATGTAAATAATCAATTAATCAGTCTTTTTACAATATTAAATTGGTAGGACTTATTTTCCCTTGTTCATTGCTTTAAGGGTGTCGCTGGTGCAAACGAACCATATAAAACGGACACGAATTCTCAACACTGTAGATTTAGATTGTGTAGAATAGCGATCAACATTTTATAAAAGTAATACAATTTAAGTACATATTTTGCATTATTCCTTCATTAAAATATATAAATAGATTTACTACTTTAATCCTAAAATCAAAAAGTTTAGGACCTCTGACAATGGGGCTATTGCGTTACAATAGACGCAATCACCCCATCAGGATGGACGCAATAGCCCCAAAGCAAAAAACATAAGTTAAAATTTAAAATTGCAATTTGACTACAAATCTTAAGGTAATTACATGAAATAATTAAAACAACATGTATTGCAATAAAACAGCAAAAGTACTTACAGTTAAGAAGCATAAATATTCTCAAAGAACTGAGATTTATGCCGATTTAAATTCACCTGCTGGCGCACAAGAAGAATCCAAACGAAATGACAGATTTAAGTTGGCGGATTATTTACAGAAAATAGCTCTGTCACGCCATCTATTGATCAAATTTTGTAGTTTTAGTGCCAAAGACGTAAAAAAGATGTCGTGAGTAGTTCTAAAATACGCTTTTCGTACGGTAATTGAAAAAGACGCCTAAGCCCCATAGACGAAATAGCCCCGGTTGACCTTATATACCTACTTATTATATGTTTTTATTTTGAGATTAATACTAATAATATTACTAGTGGTTCGCCCCGAACTGAGACCTCGCGATATCCCATAATTCCCAAAAGTTTTAATTATATATTGTAATAATTAACTTTTAACATTAGACGCAATAAAAAAAAATAGTTGACACAAAACTGTTTTACTGACACAGCGCCATCTATTAGCATTTAAAATTAAATAATTTCGTCTCTTTATAACATTTATCTAATTTTAGTATTTGTTGTTCAAGTCACAACAGGATATAACTGAATTTTCAACTAAGTTTCACGTTCTAATATTCAGTAATTCTTGACATATGGCTCAAATTAAAATCTCCACTTTGAAAGCCCCCCATTTCGTCAATTTTAAGGGAAAAATTAAAAAAAAAAAAATTTGTACTCTGATCAAAGTCGTCTTTAAAAAGATATATTGCAAGTCTATGTAACGCAACAAACAAAATTTTACTTCAAACACGCTTCTATGAGAGCCCCCCTGAAATAAAGCTTTTTATATTTTTTTATACAATGTTCGGCTGAAGGCCATCAGTTTACATATTATATTTAAATTTGAAGTAATTACGTTCAGTAATTCAGAAGTTATAGGGCTCTAACAGACATTTGGACGTACACACTTCTCTGTCCAGTACAGACAAGCGCCCTAGTTGACTCAGAGAACTCGCTTCGCTCGTTCAATAAATGCGAAAGTGCGGATGTATGGATGGATGTTTGTTACTCAATCACGCCGCAACGACTGCACCGATTTAGCTGAAAGGCACAGGTAAGTATAGATTATAGTCTGGAATAATAGTAATAATGCATAGTCCACATTTTATCCCGGAAAAGGGTTCCCGTGGGAATCAATAATGCACAATTCGTGCGTTCGAAGTGGCGTGCATCAGTTCGTTAAAACTAAAACTAAAATCTGAATTAAGGCCCAAGAGACGGGTCTGCCCGCGAAATTCAAAGGAGATCCTCCGCGGTTCATACATTTTTGGGCTAAATCTGAAAGTGCCGGCCAAAAAAAAATTTTGCTGTATTTCGTTAGAACTTGTCCACCTAAACATTTTTTATTATGACACCGAAGCTGTAGAACCATTAACCTTGGTTTTATTTAAGTTTAAAAATCTGTATTTTCTCGAGTATATGAAGTGTTTCTAAGCCAATTTTTTTGCTTTTTTTGGAGTTTTGTTAAGTGCTACCTATTCTATCCTAACCACACACCCAAAAAATACCACACAAGCAATATCTATTGCATAATAATTGTGAAATAGACTGCATCTTGGCTGGAACCCCAGCCGTCTCAGATGGTGATCGAGGCTGAAACCATCCCGGTCGTGCAAATTCCAGTCAGAATTTGCACGATCGGGTTGGTTTCAGAGGAACATGCCACATGCCAGAAACCTCGTGAGCCAGATCTAGATACTTCCGTTTTTCTCTGTCTCCACTCTCACGAGGTTTTCGTCATGTTCGATGGTGATATCCACTAAAACACCCTCGATTGTGCTCGATCCATCAGCACGATATCAGGCTTATTTGCTAGAATCGTACTACGGCACTCTCTCATTCAGGAGACCGTACTTCAGAGCAGGCTCTCGGTGAAGGATTTTGGCCGCTTGGTTGTACCTGTGGAGATACTCAGTGTTAGCAAAAAGCGTCCGTGCAACTTCCTCTCCTTCCGCATGGAGAGCGCATGCTCTCCCAGTCAGAGGTGCTTAGTACCACTGATATCTGCCATTCGGTTTCAGCCAAAGATAAGGGAGTAAATCCTTTACCACATTCTATGACGTCTCTATGCATTGGGCTCTCTCTCTTCGTCTCAAAGTAGGTACTGAGGTTGTACATCTCCCAATTATGCATGGTTTTGACGCTTAATACGCCTTGACCTTTTCAGGGTCGAACAGACGATTTCTTTGCAGCCTGGATTGACAGCCCGTCTCATAACAGATGATTTCGGATGGTGCATGCGTATATAGAGAGTCATAGTCATGTGGATTTCTCTGTCCAGAACACCTAATTCAGTCTGAGTCCATCCGAGTACGCCAAAGGTGTACATGAGAAAAGGCATGACCCAACAGTTATAAGCCCGGACCTAATTGACACCTGACAAATAACTTTTACAGACTTTTACCAGGCGTCCAACAAAGACGTTGCAAACTGATTGTTTCATGTCCGTCTTCTTTACCCCTACGGACTATGACATACCCAGATACCGGTATGACTCAGCTTCAGAGAGGGTTCTGATGCTTGTCAGCTTGAGATTGATCTCGGCCCAATGAGTAACCTGTCCCCTCTCCACATGTAGGACCGCACACTTATCTAGTCCAAGTTCCATCTTGATGGAATTACTGAAGTCGGTGGTGATGTTCAGCAACTCCCTCAGGCGGGTGTAATTAGGTGCTAGCAGCTTGAGGTCATCCATGTGAGGCACTTTTGCCCCTACTCTCCGAAACTGTAAGCCCGTCCCTAATCTCTTCAGCAATGAGCTGAGCGGGTTCAGAGACACAAAACCATAGTGGACTCAGACAATCGCCCTGGAAGATACCCCGCCTTATCCTTATCCGATCATCGGAAGCTGCCAACCGCTCATCATGAAGACCAAGGATCGTGTTCCATTGCCCCATACATTCTCCGAGAAAGCCTCGAACTGTCCTATCGACTTTGTACAGCTAAAGGACCCTCAAGAGCCATGAATGGGGCACCGAGTCGAATGCCTTCTTATTGTCAATCCAGACTGTGGAAAAATTCCGGCGACTTAGTTTAACCAGTTCGCCCAGGCTCATCGGATGTCAATGTCTTATAGATGGTAGTAAGATATGTGATGGGGCGGTACTTAGTCGGGTCAGCGGCATCGGTGGACTTTGGAGCTAAATGAGTGAAAGACAAAAGACTCGGAGTGCCCTTTACTCGAGAGCTTCTTGGACTTATTGGGCCAGATAGCATAGCAGAACGAAAAACCCTTCAGCCAGTAACGATGCAATCCATCGGATACCGGAATTTTCCAGTTCGCGGCCCGGCGCACCGCACCAGGTGCATCCTCCGGAGAGATGGCGACTGGGTTCATTAGCTCTATTGAGGCACATGCTTTCTCTACCGCCGCAATTCAAGAGCCCTCCTCAACCATCCAGCCATCCATCTCTCTTGACCACACACTTCGCCAAAAGGCGATGAGGTCAGCCGGGCTCGGCTGCTGAGATGTAGAACAGACTGCTGGGCACTCCAGTTTTTTATTATTATTATTAGAAACACTTCATATACTCGAGAAAATACAGATTTTTAAACTTAAATAAAACCAAGGTTAATGGTTCTACAGCTTCGGTGTCATAATAAAAAATGTTTAGGTGGACAAGTTCTAACGAAATACAGCAAAATTTTTTTTTGGCCGGCACTTTCAGATTTAGCCCAAAATGGATGATGTCCTTTAATTTGGTTTTTCGCAATTTGTAAACTAATACGACAAAGTAGGCTTATGGTATTCAAATTGCGCTAATGGCAGTATCATCTTCACAGGTTTATTTACTAATCTTTACGTGAAAGTATCCAGTTTAAGAAATTAGTCAAAATAATGACTAATTTGTGAGTAGCTCACATCAAACTCATTATTTTGCTTAATTTCTTAAACTGGATACTTTCACGTTAAGATTATATAAACCTGTGAAGATGATACTGCCATTAGCGCAATTTGAATACCATAAGCCTACTTTGTCGTATTAGTTTACAAATTGCGAAAAACCAAATTTTTGTATTTCGCAGGCAGCTCCGTGTCTTGGGCCTTAAAACGAAATCCTAAATATCAGTATGTGTTATTTTAGTTTGCTTAATATTATTAACTGTACCTACCTACTTAATGTTTCCTGACATCCGACGAACCTACCCTCGACATGACAAAAAAACATAAATCAACTAAATAGTCGTTTGCTTTATCCTGATCTCATAATGTAAATACGCTTATCTCGATGTGACGAAATGGATTACGTGATTTCGTGAGAACTGTTCCACGAAACCATTTTCTAGTCGGATTTATTTACTTGTACCTACCTAAACAGCAGTAGGAATAGCCTAGTGGTTAGGACGGTCTCCTATTCGAGGGGTCGCAGGTTCGATTCCGGGCACCTCTGTTTTCTTGGAGTTATTAACTAAATATCACTTGCTTTGACGGTGAAGGATAAACCACGTAAGGAAAACTGCATGCCTAAGAATTTTCTATAGTTTGTTCTAATAAGTGTGAACTTTGTCAATCCGCACTTGGCTTGGCCTTTCTTATTTTGAGAGGAGACCTGTGCATTGGTGATGGCATGAATGTTTTTTTTTATTCGATGACGATAGCCCTTAGACGATAGATTGCGATCTCACCTGGGGCCCAAGTCTGCTAATGCAATTGTAGTTCAATTGTCTATCAATGACATCCCAATTGCTACTTTTAGCAGTTTTGGTAGTCTACTAATTCAATGGCGTCACAATTGTTTTCTGATGGTTTGCCACTGACACATCTAGCTTTGTATGTAGTTTTTTTTGAAACTCATTTCGACAAACGCTTTTTAAGCTAATTGCAATACCGAGGTATCATTGAATTACAATCCAATTATAAGAAATCGAACGACCATTGTGAATTTAGTAGACTACGAAATTTTGGACCAATGATAATTGAATTGTAATTGTATTGCGGTTCAATGACAATGACATGTAAAATAGCAGACTTGGGGCCCTGATAGTAAGTGACGATGCAGTCTATGATGGTAGCGGGCTAACTTGGAAGGGTATGGCAATGTACATTCAACCCATAAGTCGGTTTCTACACGACATCGTGCCGGAACGCTAAATCGCTTGACGGCACGTCTTTCACGGTAGGGTGGTAACTAGCCACGGCCAAAGCCTCCCACCAGACCAGACCAGAAACAATTCAGAAATTATAAATTCCCAAATTGCCCCCGCCCGGTAATCAAACCCGAGGCCTCATTTGTTTACGTCCCAGATTCGATTCCCGGCACTGACGATCTAAAAACATGTAATAATAATTTCTAAATTATCTCTTGTGTAGTGGGAGCTTACGGCCGTGGCTAGTTAAGAGTAGGGTTGCCAGACGTCCCGTATTTCCCGGGACATCCCATATTTTAGGCATAGTTTAAAATGTCCCGGCGGGACTGACTCTGTACCGTATTTGAACCGTAGGTCGTTTTTCATTATGAAATCGATCTAAGTATTCACACACGCAACGTTCGTAAAACGTACTCGTCTCGCTACTAACTTGCACTCGCAGCCTGCATCGACCAATGACAGTGTTAGTGTCAGAATGACAATGTTAAAACTGACTCGATCCTCGGAAAAATATAAAAAGTGACACTAAATAATTTTGTCGTTTATTTGTCCCGGGTAAAAAACTGAACTCCCGTATTTTTTTGCCCATTTAACCATTTGTCCCTTATAGGCTGAAAAAAAATCTGGCAACCCTAGTTAAGAGTATCACCCTAGTGGCCAAGCGATGACTGGGTCCTGAAACAGCGGGCGAGCGCAGGTATTATTCACAAAAATTAAAGAGCGAGCGTTACGAAATTTTCAAACTAAGATCTTTCAAATCCGGTGCACAAAAACTCGAAGGATGACTGGTTAAAATCGTAGACCGACGCGATTGTTCTATAGAACGTAACCAGCCAAACTTGCGGGCAAATTGATCAAGTGATCAATTCGAAACTGGAAGCCCTATACCCCCTGTGGCCATAGTATCTCAGACTAAAATGTTCGCACTTTTCTGCTTAACCTCGATTTATGTCGTTCCAACGTCAAGATAAAATTAAAATTTTTTCACTCTGCTCTTATTTTTGCTGATTTAAGTCAATGAAATAAAATTTACGCGACGTGTAAATTGTTCACTTGAAACTTTGTAGGAATTAACTTGAACCTGTTTCGGTATCGGCAATACTTTTTTATAAAAATCGGGGTAAAAGTATTGCGGCATCTCTGGATAATATTCAGAGAAACAAATTTCGTTTGTATGAGATGTGTTTGTCGACTTCTCTTAAGTTTAGTTTAGAAATTGTTAGAAAAGTGTATTTGCTACTATGTTACAAGGGCTTCGGGCAACGTTGCCTCCAAGCGGGTGGAGCCTATATTGGTACTTATAGTTTAAAACAAGTAGGTATAAGTAAGATGAACTGGCGAAAATGTGTTGAATAGATAATCTATAGATATTTACAAGTGTAAATCGGTTTGATGAGCCTCGTCAAGCTTGATTTTGCCGGTGTATTTAGTGTCAGAGAATTAACTGAGCCTTTCTAAAGATTCTGATTGGATAAATATACCAATACCTAAATTTATAGGCATAGCTGTATAGGCTATAGCTGCTATACAAACAAACAGCCATAAGAGTTAGATTGGATTTTATGTATGAGAAAATTTACTAATCTAAATATAGAAAAGGAAAAGGTGATTGACTGACTGATCTATCAACATACAGCGCAAACCACTGCTGGCTGGATTCCCTCACGCTAAGTTCGATTTTTCAAATTTCAAAAAAAAAATTCTTACCGGATGCCTACGTCATAATAGCTATCTGTATGCCTTTCAGCCCGATCCGTCCAGTGGTTGGAGCAGTGCGTTGATAGATCGGTCAGACAGTCAATCAGTCATTCACCTTTTCTTTTTATATATCCAGATTTCCTGGTGGGAGGCTTTGGCCGTGGCTAGTTACCACCCTACCGTCAAGATGTGTCACCAAGCGATTTAGCGTTCCGGCACGATGGCGTGTAGAAACCGACTAGGGCTAACATCTTAGACTGCATCGTCACTTACCATCAGGTGAGATCTCAGTCAAGGGCTAGCTTGTCATCGAATAAAAAAATAAAAAAAATTAACAAATTAATGGTATTGTTAAGAACTTGTTAAAAGGAAAAAATACATACTCCATGTAAATTAACTAATTATAAATAGGTACTAAAGTTTAAACTCATTTTGAATAGAAATCACATTTTGTTAAAAAAAAAAATAATGGTCTGACTCGTCAAGATGAATAAATAATAATCTAGGTGTCGATGTTTCCATGATATTGCATCAAATGACAGTCGGGAGAAATGAGAAATGATTGAAAATTCCCTTCTGAGAAACGTGAAACGAGAGGAGGATGGCGACGGCGCCGCGCGGCCGGCAGCGCCGCATTCCTTCTAACCGCAGCCCTATGTTTAGAGTAAGGGCACCAGCCTCGACGCTGATGTAGGATATCTCGCTGTTTCAATTCAAAACTACCATAGACAAAATGACACTTTTTACAGAAAATCTAATAAAATAAAAATAAACTATTTTTTGTCTACTGTTTTCTTATTTTATATCAAACTAGTTTTTGCCTGCGGCTTCGCTCACTTTATGTTCGATTCTTCCAACCCCTATTTTATCCCCTTAGGGGCTGAATTTTCAAAAATCCTTTCTTAGCGGATGCATACATCATAATAGCTACCTGTATGCCAAATTTCAGTCCGATCCGTCTAGTGGTTTGAGCTGTACGTTGATAGATCAGCCAGTCAGTCACCTTTGCCTTTTATATATTTAGATATATGCAAATTATACATCGTTAGAAGCGTATTTATCAATAGGTGTCTTTTCTAAATATAGAAATATGAAGGATTACGCTGTAATTTTGAAATAAAAACATTTCTATAATTTTTTTAGGTTTTAATTGAAGCAGCGTTCTGTCAATTCGGAAAACCTGCATATTCTTTTATTCTTTCTTTATCTTTATTCGCATTAAAATTACAATAATATAAATAATGTAATGGGTTCTTCGCACCTTTAAGCGTTTTGACTTTCATCAATTGGGTATTTAACTAATATTTTTTTATATATTTAAAATAAAGGTAAATAATATTGTAACACAATGCAATTTTTCTTTTTTTTTAATATCTTAACTAGTCTTAATATTTAAAGGAAAAGGTGACTGACTGACTGGCTGATTAATCTATCAATGCATAGCTCAAATCACTGGACGGATCGGGCTGTTTGCTATTATGACGTAAGCATCTACTCGTACTAGGAAAGGATTTTTGAAAATTCAGTCCCTAAGGGGGTAAAATAGCGATGTGAAATATCGAACTTAACGTGAGCGAAGCCGCGGGAAAAACATTGTACTTGAGAAGGTGATCTGTGGCAAGGATCGCGACCCTCAGTAATGAGAATGACGATGCAGAGAGAGACTCGGAGACTCCAAACCAAAAAAAAGCCTATGATGATATTACAAAAAATTACAATATCCACGAATCTCGAACATCATGTTCACCTTTCAAAGTCACTGCCTTTACGCTACCTCGTACCTTCGCTCGGGGTAACTTTTATGTGCTTGAAAGTTTGCAACTCGCAGTAAACTGAAGAAAAAAATTTAATTTAATTTATTTATTTTAGCTAAATAATGTCTACATATGCAAGGTATTTAAAATATCTATGCTAATATATAAAGCTGAAGAGTTTGTTTGTTTGAACGCGCTAATCTCAGGAACTACTGGTTCGAATTGAAATTCTTTTTGTGTTGGATTGTCCATTTATCGCGGAAGGCTTTAAGCTATATAACATCCCGTTGCGACCAATAGGAGCGAAGCATCAGTGAAAAATGTTGCAAAAACGGGGAAAATTATCCATATTTAAAATATAAAAGGCAAAGGTGACTGACTGACTGACTGACTGACTGACTGACTGACTGACTGACTGATCTATCAACGCACAGCTCTAACCACTGGACCGATCGAGCTGAAATTTGGCATACAGGTAGCTGTTAGGACGTAGAAATCCGCTAAGAAAGGATTTTGGAAAATTTCAACCCCAAGAGGGTTAAATAGGGGGTTAAAAATCGAACCTAACGTGAGCGAAGCCGCGGGTTAAAGCTAGTTTAAAATATATTCTTTTAAAAACTTCTTAATCGCGATCATGATAACAGAAATTGACGCGGAGGAAGTCGCGCGCAACAGCTAGTTGGATATAAGCAGCCGTTACTTTGTGGAGTTCGGTGACAATACTTAAAGAAAAAGTATTATTTTCAGCGAATAAATCAATCGCTGATTATTTTGCTGTAATCCGCCAGACTAGAAAAAACCTGTACTTATGCTAATTGTACCGCCCGCGCCGTACATTGTCGCTTCTCCAGAATAGAAGAAACAGAAATAACACAACACCAACACGTAGCGTCACACAAAACTCGGGCGGCGCGTATTGCCATATGGATTTTTTCTGGTTTGGATTACAGCAAAATATTAGGTACTTTTTCTTTAGTATATATCAAGATATTTCTTCCGTAAGTATAATATAAACGATTTAAATTCCGAAAGACTTAGCTTTACGCGGAAACGTTTGCAGGTGGGCAATTAAATAAAATAGTTATTCTAATGACATCAAGCACCAGCATATTATAAATCATTAGAATTTTAGAATAAATGAACATTATTCGATCCGAAACAATTAATCAATTAATAAATCGCTGTAGACTGCAACAGTTAATTTAACCGCGACCAAAATATGGATTGGAATTTGGAACTCCTATGCAGATTTTGTTACGTAATTATTACATGAAGTTTATTACTACCCTCTAAATTCCAAGCTCTGGTAATAAAGTAACTCAGTTTGAAAAAATTTCGCCATACATTCCGCCAACTCCCGTAAGAATGAAGTTGTATTTATATTTATCTTAACTATGTATTATATAATACTAGATGATGCCCGCGACTTCGTCCGCGTGAATTTAGTTTTTAAAATCCCGCGGGAACTCTTTGATTTTCCGGGATAAAAAGTAGCCTATGTTTTAATCCAAGGTATAATCTATCTTCATTTTAAATTTCAGCCAAATCGGTCCAGTAGTTTTTGCGTGAAAGAGTAACAAACATACACACATACACACACACACACATATAAACTTTCGGCTTTATTGAACGAGCGAAGCGAGTTCTCTGAGTCAACTAGGGCGCTTGTCTGTACTGGACAGAGAAGTGTGTACGTCCAAATGTCTGTCAGAGCCCTATAACTTCTGAATTACTGAACGTAATTACTTCAAATTTAAATATAATATGTAAACTGATGGCCTTCAGCCGAACATTGTATAAAAAAATATAAAAAGCTTTATTTCAGGGGGGCTCTCATAGAAGCGTGTTTGAAGTAAAATTTTGTTTGTTGCGTTACATAGACTTGCGATATATCTTTTTAAAGACGACTTTGAACAGAGTACAAAAATATATTTTTTTTTAATTCTTCCCTTAAAATTGACGAAATGGGGGGCTTTCAAAGTGGAGATTTTAATTTGAGCCATATGTCAAAAAGTATTGCATATTAGAACCTGAAACTTTGTTGAAAATTCAGTTATATCTTGTACTTGAACAACAAATACTAAAATTAGATAAATATTATAAAGAAACAAAATTATTTAACTTTTAAGTGGAGATTTAATTTGAGCCATATGTCAAAAAGTAATGCATATTAGAACCTGAAACTTTGTTGAAAATTCAGTTATATCCTGTACTTGAACAACAAATACTAAAATTAGATATTATAAAGAAACGAAATTATTTAATTTTTAATGCTAATGGCTTCACAATAATGCTAATAGATGGCGCTGTATCAGTAAAACAGTTTTGCGTCAACTATTATTATTTTTTATTGCGTCTAATGGTAAAAGTTAATTATTACAATATATAATTAAAACTATCTTTTGGGAATTATGGGATACCGCGAGGTCTCAGTTCGGGGCGAACCACTAGTAATATTAGTGTGATATACACTACACTTAGTGCGCCACTACACACACGCTAACACACCACACACTTACACACAAATACCACAAACACCGGGAGTACATACCGTTAGCACCAGGTTGTGACTAATACACGCCACTGGGTATAGTAGGTATTCTGGTTTGCCAGCGAGTCCTACATATACCCCTCCACTAGGGGTGGGATGCGTAAATGCATTTCCCAGTGGCTTAAAAAAACTATGTACCTACTTAGTACCAAACGGGTGAATTACACACGCGCACACATAGCAGAAAAGCATCATGTAACATTCAACATATTCATGCATACATATACGTTACACAATAAAAATGATTACATGTGGGACATTACAATTTACAACTGAATGGCGGACAGGAAAGCGGTACCTATGCACGCCAGCACAATTAGTTAAGACACCGATCTACTACACGTGATTACCGACACGCGATATTATTATAAACTACGCCAACATTAACATTTAACATTAACATCCTACTGTGCAACTTGCTTGGGGATAAACCGTGAGATTATTTTGCACAATAAGAACCCAATTGTTAATAAACATTTGTCATTATTTTCTGAATTTTCGACGGAGATCGAGCCGTGAAAGCCGAGGCCTACTTAATGTCTCTTTCTTGGGTTCGATCACGATACCCTGTAATTGTAGCAAACAAAACTAACAACTTTAGAGATTGGCTTCAAAGGCTTCAAATCATTCGAGTGTGGTTGAGATTAAAATTTTAAATAGTTTACAAGAAACGTGGATGATGGGTCGTACACTGGTGTGGGACGCAACCTGCGTTGATACGTTGGCAGCGTCCCATCTACAGGCTCGTGCCAAAAAGCGGGTGCAGCTTCCGAATCTGCTCAATTACTCAAGCGCCGCAAATACTCAGCCATTTCTAAGGACTACGTTTTTGCGGCGCTTGCTTTTGAGACTCTGGGCCCATGGTCATCGAACACGAAGAATTTTATGAATGCCGTGTCCCAAAGACTGATCCACGTCTCAGGTGACCAAAGAGCTGTCAGCTGACGCGCAACGGCTAAGCCTCGCAATACAACGAGGTAATAGCGCCAGTGTTTTGGGCACCATGCCCATTAATGACCACTTGGACGGTGTGTATTTTTTGTAAATATAATTGGTAGTAGTTTTAATTTATTTAAGTTTTTTTTTTTTATATCTTTACAAGGAATCTCTTCCAAAGTCAGTAAATTGATTGAACCTTGTGAACAAGATGCCTACTTTAATAGTACTCAATACTTTATGATCAAAAGTGAATTAGCACTACGCTACTTTATCAGACATTATTACTTTCCATCAGGTGGTATACCTGCCTAGTTAAGAGCAAACCAATTTGGTGTGAAAAGAGATTCTAGGCAAACTGACTAACTAATTCTGTAGTAGGTACACAATCTCTAAACTAAATTAAATTGATCTAAATCTCGTCCTAAACTAGCCACAATAATCTGATTCGTCCTAAACGTTTTATAATTTATTGAAACCAAATAGGTACATAATTATTTAGAGCACAGGTAGGCAGTAGAGTCGGCCGGTGGGCTTTCGGCCTCAAACCTGTCGGCCGAAGCCAAAGCACGGGCGATTGCGCGCGCGTTTTCGTGGAACCAATGTTTTCTGCAAACGGTAAATTTTGTTGCCCGGAATGGCCTTTATGTCCTTCTATTAATACGTTTTACAAAATAAGCGGAATGGGCGCAGGGATTTTAATGGATTCTCTGATCTGTCGAAGAACTTATTCTTGCGCCATTCTTAGAAACAATTTTTAGAATTTGCAAGATGATTTTTGATCAACGGATCTCTGGAACCGTAGATCGCGATTTCTTGAGGATTGGCCTTTGGATCTAGCGCGCAGTCTTGATTAATGATCAAATGCGATTGAAGCGTGTGTAAAATTACATAACGATAATCAGCTTCGTGAGTCGTGACCCAAATTTTTTTTTTGCCGCCGTTCATATTAATTGCGCATTTGGGTGGCAAGTTAAGGCGCATCCGTATATCTTACTGCTAAAGGCAGGCCAAAGGCCACTCTTTTAAGACATGGTGCTTCATACCGGGAAATAAACAATGGAATTGTAGACAACCTATCTTCTCGGAAGTAGGTACAACCCGAAGATTACAGCAAAAACAGTGGAGAAGTGATTCCTCTTTATAAATTCTCATATTTCTACTTATTTTGGTTGAATTCTAGTTGCTAAACTGTTCTTAAATTCTGAGGATTGTTTTTTAACCGACAAAAGTACTTTAGGGAATCGAACTGAATAGGTAATTCTATTGAGAGTTACCTATACGGCTGCGCAAGCGTTGTAATTTGGGTTACCAGCGTCAAAAATACAGGTTTTAGATTTTATTACGGGAGACAAATTATAACAACAGTGTTTTATGAAGATAATAACTATTTATTTTTTAAATCTATATTTATTGTTCGAAGAAACTGTTTTTAAAAGCTCTTCTTTTTGTGAAGAAAATATAAAAAAAATTTAATTTCTAACTATCCGTCTTTACAGTAGGTAGCAATATTCAGTCGGTTTCGGCTATCCGTCCATGGCAATGCATGGCAGGGAAAATATTCTTCTACAGGGTAACTCTTAAAATACGGAGCATCTGGCAATCCTATATTACATCGACTTTCCTATAGCGGATTTGAGTTGTGACAAGTCCGGGCAGTTATCAATTAGGTACGACGACGGCGGGAGGTGACTTCGCACGAGCTATCATTAGTGGTGCTGCGAGCATGACCGTCACAGAGTGAACCGCGCGTGACTCTGAGCGAGCAGGTACCTAGGTAAGTAAGTACCTACTTGGCTTTAGGGCTGGTCTTTTCAGTTTCTCTAGGTGCTAGCATAAAATACAGCAACTGGCTGGTAAATATAATTTACTAGTCAGGTTGATGCCCACGACTTCGTACGCGTGGATTGAGGTTTTGTAATTCCCGCGGGAACTCTCTTATTTTCCGGGATAAAAAGTAGCCTATGTCATGCAGTCTCAATTTAACCCATACCCCTAATCGGTTTCTACACGCCATCGTGCCGGAACACTACATCGGTTGGCGGCACGTCTTTGACCGTAGGGTGGTAACTAGCCACTGCCAAAGCCTCCCACCAGACTTTTATGACATTATTATGCGTGGTTATGGTTGAGGACTTGGAAAGTAACACGGGATTTTCAAAACTAAATCCACGTAGCTAGCCGAAGTCCGGGCTGATATTAGGACTGTGGTAGAAATTATAGTCGATGATATGATGAGGGTGCAACTTGTAAGTGTAGCATACACGCTTGGTAAGTCTCGACAAGCGTCCACAAACACAAGCGTGTAAACATCACATTTGGCTTGGCTTGTCGCCGATCCGGGTTAATATCGGGCGTTTGTAAAGGCTTGGAGCTTGTGGACGCTTGCCAAGCCTCGGCAAGCACGTAAATGCAATAGACAACCCTAGAAGTAGCGTAGGTAGGAGCACGGAGCGGGGCCGCGAGGAAGTCAATGAAACCCCGCTTTGACACGCCGCCATGACAACGGCGACACGCACCGTGCCCCGCAATTTGTTCCCCGGGCACACGGCCCCTCGTTACGCAACAGTAAAATGTTAACTGAAATCAAATAGTTATATTTTATGAAATACCTTTAAAATATACCTCCTCATTTGACGACCTCCTTGGCGCAGTGGTGAGCGCTGTGGTCTTATAACTGGGAGGCTGGGGTTGTATTCCCGACGGGACAAATTGGGAATTTATAATTTCTAAATTATTTCTGGTCTGGTCTGATGGGAGGCTTTGGCCGTGGCTAGTTACTATCCTACCGCCAAAGACGTGCCGCCAAGCGATTTAGCGTTCCGGCACGATGGAAGAAGGAAGTCACCAAACATGACTTTTCTAAGTTAAATATTTTAAAGTGAAGTAAGAAATCTTGTCAGATGTGGATAACATGAATAATTCTAATGGCGGAGGATGTAGTGGACGCTCGGAGCGGAAATCCTGCATCAGATTAGGTAGCAATCTGCACGTGCATAATTACTGCTGCTGCGGAAACCTGCCTGCCCGTGCGCGCGCGGCTTAGCGGCTTTAGAGTCCTCCCACACTGGTACATCGACTGCGGTTCCAAAGGCCAGGGCAGACTCGATATTTTTAGCAGCCGCGATCGGCGTCTTTACAATTTTTTAGTCTCATTTCGCTCGCTAAAATGTGTCTGCCCGGGTCGTATCACACGCATTCAATCGAAATTTCGTGATCTAATGACATAATCATAATGCTAAATGCTAAAAAAAGGTATACTGTGTAGCCTCAATAGCCCAACGATTAAAGGAGCGGACTGAAAACTGAAAGGCCGCAAGTTCGAACCCGTAGTGCACTATTGTCGTAGGTACCTAACACAAGGTTTTCGCTTATTTGGAGGGGAGAGGAGACTATACCTAAGTCAAGTTCAGCTTGGCTGATATTATTTTTTTACAAAAAAAAAACTGTTTAAAAAATTATGTATGTCAGTCCCGTTGTGACTACGATGCATGGTAAGTACGATTCTCTAAAAATCACAATCAAACACTTCAATTTTATTTATTTGTATGTATAGAAGATATAAATGTACCTTCAACATTCCGAGAACTGTCAGTGGTCTTCCAGCCGCCAATTAATCCGTCCAATTGAATATCGGTCACAGCTTCCAAGCCATTGGGAGCCGTGTTGTTAACATGTCCTAATAACCTCGATGTCTTGTACAAATTGTAAAGAATTAAATTGGTTCATTTTCATCATTATGATCAAGTTATAATCGTACATACCACGATAAAATATCAATTTTTTAGTTAGAAATGTTGATATTTGACGACCTCCCTGGCGCAGTAGTGAGACCTGTCGTCTTATAACTGGGAGGTCTCGGGTTCGATTCCCGGCGGGGTCCAATTTATAATTTCTAAATTGTCTCTGGTCTGGTCTGGTGGGAGGCTTTAGCCGTGGCTAGTTACCACCCTACCGTCAAAGACATGCCGCCAAGCGATTTAGCGTTCCGGCACGATGGCGTGTACAAACCCACTATGGGTTGAATGTACACTGCCATACCCCTTCCAAGTTAGCCCGCTACCATCGTAGACTGCATCGTCACTTACTATCAGGTAAGATCGCAGTCAAGCGCTATCTTGTGATCGATAAACTGATGGCCGTAGTATTCTAAAGTGCTGGAGTGGTGAACCCGCCACTAGGTGGGCCTACGACATCAGAAAAGACGCAGGGAACCGCTGAATGAAGACGGGGCAAAACCGAGGCCTGTGAAAGTCCGTGCAAGAGGCTTTTGTGCAGCAGTGGAAGTTTTTCCCTTGATAAGTAGAAAAAGAAGATAGCCCCATGAGACGGCAAGATCCGACTGGACTGAGATTACGCGCAGGACTGTAAAGACGTGCTCTCCGAAACAGCAAGCAATATATTGCAGTGCTTAAGATTACAGCGTTAACGAGATTGAAGTCTCTAACTAGTACAATACAAGTTACGCGTATTACACAAATAGCTTGATCAATATCACCGCTTCAATGAACAGCTGTGGACAACTAGGGTTGTCACTTACACATTTTTATTCTAAGGATTTTTGATTTGATAATATTGATAAATAAACTTTATTATTTCTTTATTATTTCCTAATTGTTCGAATTACATACAAACCTCATCCTCATCAGCCCACATGCATCCAATGTTGGACAATGGTTGGATAGGCCTCTTTAAAGTAGCGCCAACGTTGTTTATCTTTAGCCTTTCGCATTCAATCGATGGCTGCCCCGTTCCGAATGTCATCGCTCAATCAGTTGTTTCTGGTAGCCCATCGTCACTCGGAGATTCGTGGCACCCCTGCTCCATCATCTCTTTGACTGTGGTAGAGTCAGGAGAAGTAGAGCTGCCGGGAACTAGGGGCCTTTTTATTGTTGTGCTACTCATAAAGGAATTTGCACACAATACAAAACTTAAATTTATGGCAAAACTAAATACTAACAATAAACAAAAAGTGAGTTATACTTAATTGACTAATGCCTATTTTCACCAACGTTTCATAACTTTTACGGGGTACCTATAAGCTGAGTTACGTGACGCTTTCTATCATTTTCGTCTTTACGAACCTTTAGGGAACACCTAAAAGTGATACTGACATTGGCTAAGGGATTATACTTAAGGGCTACTTACGTAAAGAGTACTTAGGAGATGATTTAGGTATGGTTGGTGAAAACGGGCATAAGTTAGGTACATTGTAACTTATAAAAGTTGTAGTACTATACTACGGCCACGGAACGATGACAGCCCTACGGACAGTTAACGAATGGGCATTGGACCGGACATAGATTAGTGGACCGACCCACTTGCTGGTAATTAATTCCATCTTGCGTCCTTCAGGTTCTATCCCACGGCGCTGGATCAATTCGTTTCTTGTTGTTGAATATCGGCGTTTAATTGACGGAGTTTCATTGTACCTACTCGATTTTCAATCTCGTTATGAACCTACTTACTTCTCATGCCTGTTTTCACCAATGTTCTCTAATTTTTACGGGCTACCTTAGTTAGGTGACGCTTTCTGTCAGTTACGTTTTCACGAACCTTGGGAGTATCTAAAGATGGAAACATTGGGTAAGGGAAAAGAGACTCCTAGTTAGGGGATGATTTATGTATGGTTGGTGAAAACGGACCTTCACTACCATCTTAGACTACATTTTCATCTTTGAGCATTTAACCAACTAATTGATTGTCATTTACCATCAGTATCAGACGACATAGCAGGCAATGTTTATTTCACCATGAATAAAAAAATACATACCTACTTAGGTCTCTACTAGGAATTTCACGATCTTGTGCCGCTTGTATCCAGTTGTCAGTGACTACCTTGAGATCATCCGTTCCGTGTACGGGCTTGGGCTGAAATTTAGAACGGAGATAACTCATATCCAGGATTAACAGATAGACTACATTTGATCCAGGAAGTACATTTTAATCAGGTGGAATTCACCCGCAAGAAGTCGCAGGCACCATCGAATTTTCAATATAAATGTTTCCTTTGCTGTTGGTAGATAGTTATTACAACATACTGGGAGCCGTACAGGCATAGTTTCTCGCCTGAGCTCTCAGTAGAAAGTGTCTTACAAATTGCATTTTGCGTGTAAATAAGCTCAAAATTAATGAATAATAACGTTCGTGAAATAAAGCTGTATCTGGTAATAACCACAACAAAGTCAAACAACCATTTCAGCTTTACGATACTATGGAGCAACAGTTGTATAGGGTAGCCATATAACTAGCTTTGCCTGCATTCGTCCCGCTTTTAATGTGTTGAAATCTTACGGTAATGAGAAATAAGTACTAAAATTGTGGTGAGAAGGTGCATTAATATGTCTTATAAATAAAGTACATACCTACTGAAGCCGAAAGGCTTTGAGAGGTCATTAGTGCAGTTACGAGTATATCGCAACAAGGGAGCTACGTATCTCACTTGTAAATCAACTTTAGTATCTGACCTGTACATGTCTATTGCAGATTGCAATTGAATATATGCAATTTTATCATTTGGTGTTGAAAGATGCAACTGCGATGTAGTCGATCTTATCTGCGATGTATCATTTTTATTGTTTTGAGTACATATACGTCTAAATTATTCATGTATCACTGAGAATTGATTTCCTTGTAGACTGTAATTATAGGTTTTACTCACATTCTAAAGATTTTTGTCAAGACATAAAAATTATCCTGAGTTTTAACTCAAAAGAAGTATACGGTCTGCGGATCTCGACTAGACTACAGCTATAATAAAAAATAATACAGTACTATAAAATGATAAGCCGGCGTAATAAGACGAGCGAAGCAAGCGCATCGTTCGCAGCTTTCCCACGCAATAAAGAGACCACACTCTGCCGTAAGTCTCTTAGGGATAGCAATGTTTTTAGTACTGAAATGTGAGTGACGTCATCAGCAACGTTTGTGCCAGAAATTAGAAAGCAGCGACCTTTGGTTGTAGTCGATGTAGGGATCGCAGTCGCATACGGTAATTTATTGCGTCCTGAATTAGATTCTTGATACTTCATTATCTTTCAGACAAGGAGACAGATTCTATCTCAAGTCGTAAGTATTGTCATCGACACTTTGATAATAATCGATTATTATTATTATAGACTGAGACATTTTAAATTGCTTCTAGATAAGCTCAGCGCGCGAAATGGCGAAATCGTTGTCGAATTAAAATGTCACGTTAACGTCGTGACTTCGGTCACCATGTTTCCATAGTTTATGGGAATCTCCCGGAATTATATCTGTGATATCTCCCATTTATAAGTATTAATTAAAATATTTCCTTTTTTAACTTTAATAAGGTCAGGTAGACTAAGCCTACCCACACGGGACAACCAAAATAAAACAAGTTCTCTTTCACAATATATTTAAAAGTCGTAACTTGCAACAACCAATTCATAGACTCAATCTCAGATATATACTAATTATGTTGATCACAAGAATCAATGCAAAATACACGATACCCAGTTTTCATCTAGAGTTAGTTTTATAAATATTAAATCTGAGAGGCTTATAAAACTTTCAAATCCTAACTTAGTTTGAACTCTTTGCATTATTGTTTGATGTTTTGTCGTATCTACCCCGAAAACAAGACTTTCGCTTGGAGCTTGGAAAGGATAGGGGGAATTGGGATAATCAGTCATGTTTAACATGGCTAATTTTCTTTATATATACTAAGTTTATGACACCAGGATTGTGCTATGTAGGTACTACTTTTTTTTTAAATTTGTAGTAAGTTAATGCTATCGTCAAACTGCAGGACAGTTTGTTGACGGTCTGTGGTCTCATATTATAAACTTTAAAATTAAATAGTTATACAATTAATTAATTATTCAAACAAAAAAGACTTAACTATTTACACTAATTAATTGCGATCTCTCATGAAGTCTATAAGTATAAGAAATGAAAAGCTGCCTAGCGCACTGCACCATAGGTATGTCCAAAAATATTGCCTTAGAATCTGGTAACCCTATTTAAGTAGGCTCAAATGTTACGGGTGATTGATTAACGAAAATTTTCATCACGAATTTTAAGTCGCCAAAGTGTGAACGAACATCTTTGAATTTGACGTGATTAAGTTTGATAAATAGATCGGTTTGATAACAGTAACATTGTATTACAACGCATTCATCACCACCATGAGGTTGATATTGATGATCACAAACTAATAACGTAAGGTTGATAATAACAAAATTTAGATAGGTAGGTACTAGGTTCAGGTAGGTATCGCTGAGTGGACGAAGTGACAGAAGACCTACAAGCGGCGCAGAACAGGCATGAGTGGCAGCTTCTGATGTCGGTGGTCAAGATCATCTTTGGGTCACTGAGCCAGCGAAGTAAGTAAGGGAGGTACTAGTCTAGTACCCGAAGTACCTATTGTAATATCTATTTCCAAAATCGTCAATGTTTATTCCATTGCCTGCTTCCATAGAAAAGATCTACGTGTATTTAAGCTTTCTTTGGTAATAAATAAATAATAAACACATACTTTTCCGTGACGATCCTTGTAAGGCAGGTGACAAGTCACATATGATCAAGTTTGCCGTCAAGTTTGCATGATGCTTAGGAATTCATTTAATTCAGTTTAGAGATTGTGTACAAGGCAATTAGTACCAATGTAGAGTAACATACTACTATCTACTCTAATAACTAAATACTGAAATGTTGGATAGCACTTCC
Organism: Hipparchia sbordonii; assembly: GCA_038048805.1. NCBI lineage: Eukaryota > Metazoa > Arthropoda > Insecta > Lepidoptera > Nymphalidae > Hipparchia > Hipparchia sbordonii. The sequence goes on along the minus strand of CM076099.1, from coordinate 11,709,997 downwards.
ATAATATAAAATAGAATGTCACTACTACTAGAAAGAAATTCAAGCAGGTCGACCGACGACTACTCAGTTTCAGGAAATATCATTCATTACACCAAGCGGCTACCTGTAAGCTAGCGGCTAAGGTGTACTTACGTAGTCTTTTTTTTATCCAATGACATGATAGTCCTTGACTGCGATCTCACCTAATGGTAAGTGACGATGCAGTCTAAGCTGTGAGTGGCTATCATGGAAGGCGTATGGCAGTGTTCTAACCCATAGCCCTAATGCCTTACATGCCATCGAGCCGGAACGATAAATCGCTTGGCGGCATGTCTTTGACGGTAGGGTGGTAACTAGCTACGGCCAAAGCCTTCCACCAGACCAGACCACAGACAATTCAGAAATTATAAATTACCAAATTGCCTCCACCGAACCCGAGACCTCCCAGTTATAAGACCACAGCTCTCACCATTGCGTCAGGGAGGTCGCCAGTCTAGTCCTAAGTTAAGTGAAATACAAGCAAAAGAATTTCGAGCAACGACTCTGCGAGTGCAAAATAATCCTCGCCTGCGCAGCCGAGTGGTGTACGTAATGACAGCCCCGTCATTACCTCTCATTACCCCCCAGTCACGTACAGCGGCAGAAATGGATTTGTCTTTGCGAAAATAATGATCCTAGATTGCGGACCGCCTTCGGAGAAAATTAGATTCGACGCGTAAACAGCGCAGTGTAGACGCGTTTTAGTGCGCAATAAATTGTATGAACCGCTTCTAAAGCCAGCGGGGCTTGCACGGAATTTGTGATTATCACATAACGATAATCGCTAACGTTTGATTGCCTGAATTCAGGGTATTCTTATTTCTTGATGGATAGCCGTTGAATGTGCATTTTAGCCAATTTGGTATTTGACTGAATGTCAAAATGCGGATATTCTGCTAATTCCGTACTTCCGAGCTGTTAAGATGACCACGCCTTACAATGTTTTAAATTAAAGTGATTTGAAAAGGAAATCATAAAATTGATAAAAGTTGGCTTAAAATAAAAGTGTAAACATTAAACTTAATTTTAAAATGATAAAAATTTAATTAATCGAAAATTATAAAAATAAGAACAACAAAAGCCCTTTCTGCGAAAGAGGACACCCTGGTTACAATTAAAAAATGCGGATATTCTAAATACCTGACAATTAAAATCTAAACTGCTTGTCCGGGCAAGCGCTTTAATCAAGAAAGGATAAGGATATTGAATATCTAGAACTATGGAGGTAGTTATAACATCTTAAAGAGTTAGGAATAAACTAGGGGAACCGGTATAGTTATTACCCAGTCAGGCATTTTTTGTAAAAAAATTAAACGCATAGATATATGGATAAAAATATTTTTGAATTACAATGTACATGTTAAATTGTTAATGGATTTAATAAATAATACTACTGCAATTTTTTAAATAAAATCAACACAAAAACTGAAATATCAAATCAAAACAGTTACCTACCTAAGTATTGGCCACATAATAACAGTTATTATTTTGTTTCTTGGCGCGGCGTTTTGTCGAAACTTCCTACCAGTCGATAACAGGGGCCCAAGTCTGCTATTGCAATTGTAGTTCAATTGTCTATAAATGACATCCCAATTGCTACTTTTAGCAATTTTGGTAGTCTACTAATTCAATAGCGTCACAATTGTTTTCCGATGGTTTGCCACTGACACATCTAGCTTTGAATCTAGCTTAAATAAACGTTTTTAATATGTAGTTTTTTTTGAAACTCATTTCGGCAAACGCTTTTTAAGCTAATGGCAATACCGAGGTATCATTGAATTACAATCCAATTATAAGAAATCGAACGACCATTGTGAATTTAGTAGGCTACGAAGTTTTTGGACCAATGAAAATTGAATGTATTGCAGTTCAATGACAATGACATGTAAAATAGCAGACTGAGGGGCCCAGTGCTGCCATTAATACATATTTTTTTAAATTTATCATTTAACAACAATGAGATTTACTTGTTTTTCAATAACAAACTTTAAATGGCCAATAACTGTATGTAGGCCAATAACTATAGCGGTTCCCCTACTTCCTAGCACATAGATCTTCAACGTTGGACAGGACAAGCGTTTAATTTCATCCAAAGTAAATGTTACCAACCAATAGTTGCTACGCCATGCTAGACCTACATATGTACCTAATCTGTGGTACACGTTACTTCCGGATTACATCAGATAGTTTGATTATTACAATATTTATATTTAGAAGTGATAATTAATAATAGTAAATATTATTTTGTTATGAATGTTTAATATCAGAATATTTTATTATATATCTTGCGTTAATCCAAATTAATGATTAATGATTGTTGTGATACCAGTAGAAGTTGATTGGTATTGAGTTACTTAAATAGTAAACCATTATTTAAATAGTTTATTCAATTGATTATAATTCTAATTTAATTATATTATGTTTTACGAATACCTACTTTTATGATATTTAGTTTGTAAATAAACTCTGGAAAATTGATATCATGAAGATTACTTTGTCCGTTTGGTTGGCTGAATTGTAAATATTAAATCACAGGAATTTGATTGATATTGAGCTGCTTGAATGTTTAATTGTTATTTAAATCGTTTATTCAGTTGACTATAATCGTAATTCAATTATTTCTACATTGTAAATAGGATTCGGAATACTAATATCACTGTTTGTTTGGTTGGTAGTATTGTAAACCTTTTGTTTGAATCATGTATAAGGGTAAGGCCGTAAAATTGGCCTCATGTGACATAAAAGTAACTTAAAAGTGTGTGGCTGGATAACTTAAAAGTAACATAAAAGTTTTGTAAAGGGACGTCTCCAATATAAGAAAAAACTCCTTTTTGCACAATCATTTATTTATAGCTGTTTAGAAAAGAAATAATAGTTACTTATTATGAATTTACGAAATCACTTACACATTATATTATATACGATAACTAAATTTCAATTAGGTAGTATACTATGGCTACAAAGCCTCATGGAGTCTCATTCGATTCCACTTAAATATATATATAAATGAAAATGAATCGCCTAAATGTTCGCAAAAATGTGTGCATAACTCTAGAACGACTGCACCAAATTAGATGATTCTTTTTTTGGTATGTTTGTAATCAGAACTAGGTTTGTAACGGGATCAAAAAGAAAAACAGGATCAAAAGGATCAATGGGATCAAAAGGATCAACGGGATAAAATTTTAATATGTACTCGGACAAAGTCGGGCGGGCCGCTAGTAGTATTCATAATTATTAAAGATTTTTTAAATTAACTTCATTCAATGCACGTAACTTTTTATTTACCTAATTGATAATTATAAGTTTAATTATTTTTTAAAGTTTCTATATGAATAAGGCCTTACATCACTTTTATGTTACGTTACTTAAAAATATGACATAAATGTCACATAAAAGCTAACCTCTCGTCAAAACATTTTCACTTTAACGGTTAAACGACAAGAATAAAAGCACGTACACAGCCTCTAGCTATTCCTCAAACATTAGATTCATCAAAATAATAAGTCTCCTATAATAAATGAATACAGTTTTACCTTTATTCAGATGGAATCAATTTATAACTAACAAAAATGACTCAATTCCACTCGAAAACAAAAGCTCACTGCTACAAACATGGCCGATGAGTGAAAAAACGTAGCATAGACAAGTAGACTATGGTGTTGCCATATTAAACAAATGAATTCTGCTGCTCTAATGCTAAGTTTTAGTAAAAAATATCGTAACATAAAATACGTGACTTAAAAGTATCAGTATCCGTGGACACGATGTTAATGTATAGAATTTTATGATTTGATTATTATCTAATCCTGCCTGATACTGTAATTTTGTAGAATAGGTATTAATTTATTCATAAGAACTTTAAAATGGTCAAATACAAATACAGCAAAAATTCAAAATTGATACATATGGCCCCAGGGCGAGTGTGGGACATTTTATTTTGTATTGAAAATATTGTGATCACATATTATTTTTATGAAAAATAATTAATTATAATATGTTTTGAGAATGTTTGTATAAATAACCTATTAGAAAAACTATTATACAAAGCTAAGAAAAAAGAATTTTATAGGTAATATATAAGATTTTATTTTATTACTTACCGGACGCTGGAGCTAATATAAAATAATCCATTTTTATCGGCCTTACCCATAAAAGTTAAGTAACGGATTAATAGACGTTCATTCTGTAAAACAAATTAGAAAGTATAAACTCTGCTCGGAAATATAGCTAAAAGTGTATTTATTTGGACTATTATTTGAAGACTCTCCCAGGTTCTGCCACATAAAATTCCAACTGTTTTCCTTTACTTGTAGGGCTTGTAGGTTATAGGTACCTACATGTTAGGGCAGCCGCGGCCGGTCCCTGTACCTACTAAACGACTCAGTACGTTCGAGTTGCTAAATCAATAGGAAATTCATCAATTTCATGTACGTACGTCAGTGAAACAAAACGCTGTTGGCAGAGAGCTATCACCTCACTAGAGCAGCGAATACATTCAACGCGACTGGTGCTCACTCTACTTACTGTATCAGACGTCAGAGCAGTTGATTCGACTTTTTCCTTCGTTTACTTGTCTAAATTAATTTTGTAAATCCGTTTTAAATAAATAAGAAATCTTTTAATTCTGATAATAGGAGTGCTTGTTGATTGACAGTAAAGAGAAGGCGTGATAAAATACGTCACCGCTACTACGCCTCATTTATCAAACAATTTTGAAATCAAAGAAAAATAACAATAAAATCATAAATTAATTTTAGAGGTCGGCGTGCCATTTGCAATATTACATATTAGTTCCAGAGACACTCGTATCTGCGTAGTGCACACAGTGCCAAAATTGTGTCAATAACGTCCAAAATAGCGTCAGTCAAGTAGGTCGAAAAATCAAAACCAGCACTGGAAGCATGGGCAGGAGATAAAAGTTTTATCCCCCGATTTTATCCACTGACAGGGGATAAAATTATCTTTTCCCTATGCTAAAGCATGGCGACAGAGAAAGCGATGTATATTTCTATAATTATATCCACTGAGTGTTATTTCCACCGCTGTGCCCATGCTGGACGTGTGGATAAAGCTAAGCGAGGGGATAAACGTTTTATCTTTTCCCGGGGATAAAATTTCTCCCGCCCATGCTACCATGCTATACAGCAGCCTCTCCAGTGTTAATCATAGATTAATTTTGTTGAGCTCAGTTTGCTCTTCCATTGTCCAACTCAGTGGCTGCAGGTAACAATATAATCAGCATGAGTCATGTTGTTACTGTACACGTTACAACACCATTACCGCTGACCGGTAACACGAGCCGTGGCGTGATTGCGCTGAATAAAATTTTGCAAGTAATCAACTGCCAAATTACGAGTACTTATCTGCTGTCCTATGCTATTCAGTGTGTATGTAACAAAGGATTTGCTTCGATTGTCACAAATAAGTATGAGTTAAAACTGGATTAATAAATTAATAATACTAAAGTTTAAAAGAACTAAATAAAATCTAAAACCCCATCGATGTCACCGCAGTGTGGCATTGCATACCTAGTTCTTGCAATTGACGAGGGCGCGTCAGCTTTACTTGTGGTAACGTCGTGTACATGCACATTGCGTAAGTGTGCGTGCCTATCAGGAGCTTAGGTGGGAGCGGTTAGGCGCGAGCAATCTCTCGCTCCTATTTATTAGATACGACAAATTGTAAATTGGTAAATTGCAAGAACCACAGATGAAAGAACTATATCCAAAGACGCTTGCAGCTTTTGCTTAAAAGCTTATTTCGCCTCTTAGTCTAGTAGCCGAACAGGCTAAAAGTACCTAGTACCTACTTTAAGTTTATTTTTAAACTAGCATTAACCCGCGGCTTCGCTCACGTTAGGTTCGATTTTTTAACCCCCTATTTAACCCTCTTGGGTTTGAAATTTTCCAGAATCCTTTCTTAGCGGATGTCTACGTCCTAACAGCTACCTGTATGCCAAATTTCAGCTCGATCGGTCCAGTGGTTAGAGCTGTGCGTTGATAGATCAGTCAATCAGTCAGTCCCTTTGCCTTTTATATATTTAGATGATGTCAATATACTATTTTAATGTTATCAAAAATTTCAAACAAATACTTAAACTGGATTTCCTATTCAATTTCCAGGCAATTTGGCAAGAGTTGAGAAGTTGTCGTACTTGTGTTTGCACTTAATATGCACTATAACATCTCCTGCGTATTTGGCTAGTATTAGCCTCCATTGAGATTGGTCGCCGTGGCCGGAACTCTGGAGTCTGGAGGTCATTATTACGAGTATATGGTTCACTCGCCAGCTGTAAAAGTCAGAGGAAATATAAGTTCTAATCTTATCGGTATTGAATTTAAATAAGTGATAGTACGCAAAAAGGTCTCCTTAAAAGTTCGTCACAGTTAGCCAAAAGTTAACTTTAAATCTGAATTGATAGGGACTTATTTAATTTGACAAGTGTTTTGTGGGTTGATTCTTCTTGCGCAACTACCTACTTACGTTCTTTTGAAAGTCTAAATTATAAAGTCTAACCTAACCTAGCAAGTAAGTATGTATAAACTTAATAAATAACCAGCTAGGTATACCTAGCGAGTTTATAAAACATAATAACTAGATATATTCTTCCTGTTATTAAAAGGTCGAGACTCCTGACCTTTCCTTGCAATGCGCTAGTGTCTCTATTGGCCAATGCAGAAACTATTGCATTTGCAGTGGGCTTGAGTTTATGTCAAATTGTCTCTGATTAATCGCTTGCTCGACAGCATGCAGTTATTGTAAGTGCTCTCAATGATCACACCAATGAATGACGTCTATTGAAGCACACGACGCCTATCAGAAACAACACTGAGTACCTACTTACCAATGATATGATACTATACCGACCTCCCAAGTCCCATAGTCTGGGGGCAATGATGAGCACTAGTTTGTTCCAAAAAATTAATAAAAACGATGAAAACTATTGGAAAAACCCCATGATGGGATGGATGATTTTTTCAGAAAAATCTAAAAACTCGGAAAAATTGCAACTTTTATACCCTTCGTAACTCTGGAACCGTTTTCTTTAGCAAGATTTTGCACGGGACCATTATTGTTCGCAATTCAATGTAGATGTTTGGATGTTTAGATCTTATTGCACCGTACCTAATATTACGTACACCGAACTCAATTATTCCGATATATTATTAACTTGAACCAATTCCAATCATCACATCAATTTGATTATTATAATTAATTTAAACGAAATACAAAAATTTAAATTATAATAAGTAGGCTACTGCATCAGGCAGGTAATTTGAGATGGCATGCAACAAAACGACTTGTTAATTCAACAGGTGTGAAGAGCGGAGCGATAAAAGCAACGAAAGCTTTCTCTATGTAGGTCGTATTGAACATGCTGCGAGGAATCAGTTAGTTGTATTAGGTACCAATGAAACTGAAAGACTCAATGAGACACTTGTATTATAGTTAGGTACTGAAACTACAGTGCGACAAGGATCTTTTGGCACGTGGCCAAGTCGGAACTAACACCGTGATCTTTGATGATTCGTGATCATGACAGGATTTTTTATTTGTTGTCAGCACACTCACGACTTCCTGCAAGTCCCTCCTTGTACTGTATCTATGTTGCCGTGCTTGATAAAGATCTGTAGCCTAAGCACGAACATTTTGACTTTCGAATAATAAAGGTGAAGTTAACGCCAGCAAGAAATTTTATATGAAAATGACAGGAGCGCTCCTATCTAATTCAGGCTTTCTAAGGGTTTATTCTAGACTCCTATGCAAGTATGAGAATGATGGCAGGAAATTAGTGTTATAATCGAAAATATCAAAACTCAATTGTGACGATCGCAATGCAGCATTTGACTAGGTACCTACCTAACTAATCAAGGGCGGCATCCTAGTGAATGTTCATTTTCGAAGCTCATTCAAGTCAAGCAGGGGGTATCGCGTAACAACTCGGAATGAATTGAAGGCATCGACCTCGTACCTTCAGCATAGGTACTACACAAAAGAATTTCCTAATCTGAAGTGATTAAATACCGCCTTTCGTTATGCACGGCCATCGGCACGCCGCGTTTCTCCGCTGAGTTTTTTAGCCCACCAAATTGTTACAAAAGCTCCGAGAAGAAATAGTTTTATAAAGTTTTATTTTGTGACGATCGCTGTTCATGATTCCGACAAGTGGCGAATAGATTGCAAATAATAGCCGAAAAACTTAATTATTTGGTTATTTTCGTTGCCACAATAATGGCGGATACAACCACGCAGTATCGAATGCGTTGTCATTAATTGGGTATACCGTACACCATGGGGTAAGTAGTGTTTATTTTATATCTACCTACTTACCTAAAATGGCTTGTTTTTATCGTGGACCTCTCTCCGTGTCCTCGATCGCACTGCAACAGGATAACACCGGATATGACATCACTGATACGACACCACAGACCAACCGGTCCCACCTAGTATCCCGCCTGTAGTTGCAGGCGGCGCTGAAACCACTGAAATGGGCCATCGCCCCGAACAGTTACCCCGAGACCCGTGAGAGTCTACGAGGAACCCAGAATGTATGGACCTGTCTGGTGGGAGGCTTTCCAATCAACCGACATTTTTTAAGCTATTACATAGCTTCTATCGCGGGTCTTGAGCGTGGAGACCGAATCCAGAAATTCCGTAACGAAAATAACCTGACACGGGACTCCTCTCACCGCTAGATGGCGTTGATAAAAAATGCTATGCAATAGCTTTACCGCGGCAGTCTCCGAGTGCCACACGTCTTTTTTCCTCGGTTTGGTCTGGCGTGGCTAGTTACCAGTTACAATCTTACCGTCGAAGACGTGCCACCAAGCGATCCAGCGTTCTGGAGGTTCCAGTATTATTGCGTGATGGATTACATACTATTATATTTATACATTTGCCTGTTGCCACCAGTAGGCAACAGGCAAATGTATAAATATGGTACATGGTACCAGTAGTACCATGAGGTGAGATCGCAGACGAGGGATATCTTGTCATCGAATAAAAGATGGATCAAGTATAAAAATTATTTTTATACTTACTTCGAACTCGGGATTGCCGGTTTAAACGGGCTTATTATGCCGTCCCGTGCCATGAAAAATCTCCAAAAGATAAAACGAATAGAAGGGTATCCAAAGAGTAGGTAAATAATTAGTAGAACGTGATGAAATGATGATTGATGTCGCTGCGGGCTTTGATAATATTGAAGCGAAGTGTTGGAAAATATCCCCCCACAAACCAGTCGCTGCTTGTCGTTAATTACTTGAATAACGGTTGCAGCTAGGGTTGATACCTGTGGGGTTAGTATAAGATTTAACACGATTGATTGTATTCGTATACTATGACATTAGCGTCAAAGTAAAATGAATCTTAAAAGTATTGATTTAAAGTCACAAATTCAGTACAACCGATTTTAGTTTGGAGCGTATCCGTATTCCGTATACGTAAAAGCATAAGAATGCATGCTAGAAATTGAGCTCTAATTCAATGTAGTTATGGTTCATTTTATTTTGACGCTAATGTCATAGTATACGACTACGATCAATCGAATTAAATCTTATACTAACCCCACTGTTTCAAAATTACTGCGTTTTAAAATGTAAAACTGAAAAATATCACCAATAGTTCTTTTTCTCTTGACAAAGCGGTCGTACTCGTCCACTTGGATGTTGAGAACTTGAGACACAATTGACTATAGGGCTCCACTTGTCTCTAACAGCTGCCTTGCACTTCCATTCGTGTAAAAGGACATCTACCGCGCAATATTTACTAAGAAATCCAACCCCTCCTGCAGATCTCACGTTTCAAGTCTGGTTTCATTTTGTTGATGGCAACCCTATTGTATAAGTACCCCGGTAAGTCGTAACTAATGGTGTGCAATTTGTCAGCAAGCAGTTCTGTGAAAAAGATTTGTAAGAAATTTACAAACAGCAAAAAAATATACTTACAAGAAAATAAAATAAAGAATAATTCAGCTTCTCGAGACAAAGACTCTGCTCGGATTTTCAATCTATCCATCTTGGAGGTTCAAATCTGCTGCCGCATTTTCTATTTTTGACATTTCCTGAGCCACTGAGATACAAGAGAACCAATGACAGTTTTTTAAAAAACATTATATACCTACTTATAAGTATATACTTATATTTACTTAAAATAAAGGCTTTTAATATTATAACACAATGTAAAAGTTTCCTGTTAGAAAAAGAGAGCGCTATTGCAACATGACGTCACGATTCAGTAGCTCCATATTCTGCATATGAAATTTTGTTTTAGAAAGAGAGGGAAACATTCGCAGTAAAACAGCTTATTACTTAATTGTTTTGTGACCAAAGTTTGTGACTGATTTATTTTCTGTTTTTACATATACATAATTATTATTCTTACATGTAATAATAATGTAGTTAACATCGGCCATCCAGACCGTTATAACTTAACAATAACTCAGTAGTCTTGGATGAAACATGTTAGTAAATACAAACATACATACCTAGACTAATAAAATCATAACCCTTCTTTTAGCTTTACCTGTGCTTTATCACTTTACCAGTCGGCTAAAAAGATACCTGCACTGGTAGCATGGGCAGGAGATAAAAGTTTTATCCCCTGATTTTATCCACTGACAGGGGATAAAATTCTCTTTTCCCTATGCTATGCATGGCGACAGAGGGAAGGCGATGTATATTCCTATAAATATATCCACTGAGTGTTATTTCCACCGCTGCACTGTGCCCATGCTCGACGGGTGGATAAAGCTAAGCGAGGGGATAAACGTTTTATCCTTTTCCCGGGGATAAAATTTCTCCCGCCCATGCTACCAGAGCTGTAGGAAAGTTCAGCGTATACCTAAATAAATTTTATTCGTTGTTCTATAACACAGCTATGACAAAACTAACTGTACACGTAACGCGACGTTCGCGTAATAACAAGTCAACCGCAAATCCCACACAACTATTTCTTGGAAAGTTCCCATAACAATAATGGATTCACATTCAAGTTGTAAACAGCGTTTCACCGCACTGTTTTGATCCCAACTTTGACAAAACAAATCATAGAAACGTATAAATAAGATTCTGATTTCGAAATCTTTTTTCGAAATACATAAATGTAACGAGTTATTATTATTTTGAAATTATAACCCGAACACTAAATTTTTCGATTGGACAAATCGGAAAATCGACAATAGACATTAGTTTGTTACAGGCTAGGCGTTCTAAAAACGGCTGAATCGATATTGACGGGATTTTCACGAACAGGTAGAGGAGTATATACCTACCCTAGAAATAATAAGGGTTTCCTTCGTTAAAAAGTAAAAACATTTAGTAATAGGGATAATGTGGTCAATGCATTCTGGTGATGGACCAGAGATGGACGGAGATGACTTTTTATCCCAAGAAACCTAAGATTTCCGACGCAATTTTTGGAAATCCTGAAAATACGCGGACGAAGTCGCAGGCATCATCTACTCTTGTATAAAAACCGCTGAAAACGTCTGTAATTGGAAATTATGAAAAAAATTTCAGTGGTTTTGACAATTTACCAATTGAATACTACCTACCTACTTTCATTGTGCGACCGACAATTCAAGTTAATTTGTTCTGTTCGAGGTTTGAGATTCATGATACTGTTGTTCTTTTTACAGCTAAAAATACTCAAGTGTTTTCCGAACAATCAGGCTGCTTTCTCTTTTTAGTCTTTAGTTTCTTGATCTTATTTTATCATATCATTCGGTATTCAAGGTACCTACTCATTTCTTGTTATAGTTCTTGCAATTCACGAGGGCGCGTGAGCGTTACTCGTGGTTACGTCGCGTGTGTGTGCCTGTCAGGAGCCTAGGTGGGTGCGGTCAGGCGCGAGCAAGCTCTCGCGCCCACTTATAGGCATCTTCTAGGCAAGCGCGTATCATCTTAGGCTGCATCTTCACTTACCATCAGGTGAGATCGCAGTCAAGCGCTAGTCTATATATCTATTTAAAAAAAATAAAAAAAAATAGATACGACACACACACAACCATGAGCCGCGTACCCATTTTTTGAGAGGAGACTTGTAATCAGTATTGAAGTACATACAAATACAGTATTCATACAGTATGTTTGAGACGAGGCATAGAGCTTAGCTCGACGCGAATAAAAAAAACTATAATCTTAGATATTGTACTTATACTGAAGAAACCTGTTAGGTAAAATGTGTTTTAAGCTACAGTCCTTGAAACTTGAAAGCTTGTGTTTTGAACTAAACGGTCTCTGAACTTTTTGCATTTGCGTGTTTTAAACTTCTGGCTAAACCAAATGTTTCAACGTGTGAATTTTGGATCAAACTGTGTACAACCATGTGAATGTATATGTATGAGTGTTAAACAAAACAACGGTCTCTGAACTATTTATGTGTGTGAGAGAGAATGCGTTTGCGTTTAAACAAAAGAAAGTTACGCTAGGTCGGCCCGTTCCGTCAACCCTAACGTTCGCACGGCCCACGGAAGTGTTTATACGGCAAAAAATGAACGCACAATACCATAACGTCCCCAGGCCCCATGTGACATGGGAGAGCGATGCACTGCTATGCTTAGTGACCTTTTGTTTGACGTGAGGCTGATTAATATGTGATTGCGTGCAAATGTGATTATAATTAGAAAGGGCTGCGGGCGGGCAATCATGGGCTTTTATCGATAAATTTCATTTCGTTTAGCTGCTCGTACTTATATCAATTTATTAAAAGAAAAAGAAAAATAAAGACTTTTTCTCTGCTAAATCTCTCCTCCTTTATCATTTGAAATACGTATTTTATACTAAGCTTTAGCTACTACTATCCTATATTTTTGAATTCCATAATAACTACCTATTTATTCTAATAAGTGTGAAAATTAAATTTTGTTGGTGTTCAAATGTGGTTAGAATTTTAAATTGTTATAATGTAGATTAAGTACTTACTTACCAACCTATATTTTTGGGACTTGTAGATACTTTAGATACTATTGTATAAAGACCGAATTCGCTCATTGAGCGAAATATCATCCCACAAATGTTTTTGGAATCTGTAAAACATCCACCATTCGTAATTCGTGAAAAGCGGCTATAAAACGGTCGTGTTGTGGATTTTATTAAATAGAACGCGTTCAGAAAACTGACTCGGCAGATAAGTACAGCTCAGTAATAAGTATTCGTCCGCAAATGTATGTATTAAGTATTATGATCTTGATTGAATACAAACTCGATTAATAAGTAGGTATCTATATAAAGTTACAAGTACATATTAACAATAGAATTATGGACTTATTACAAATAAGGATATAAGGATAAGTAGGTATGAGTAAATAAACTTACCTTCGACATACTAGGTATTGCTATCTAAGTTTTATTTTCTGCGAGGAATTCCCCCGCAAAAAACGTAGCCTGCGAAAGCCTTATGTAAGACAGATTCTGCAAATGATACATACCTACATAGTTACAGGTACTAGAAGTTAATTACTGTCTGAATCAAACATCATAGACAGTTCGGTACTATCTATACTTACTATGTAATATTATAATCGAGAAAGTGTTTTATTTGTTCTTCACTCACACAGCAACGGAAAAACGGATGTGGCGTGGATACACTCAAAAACCTAGAGTGACAAAGGAAAGTTAGTCCCACTTAAATTTGAAAAATAAATTCCACACCTAAGAGTAAGCTACACACGGTATACCAGTTAACCGATTCTACGATTCTGTTTTTATAGAATAATATTTTGCCTCAAAAAAAATTTGCCACTAAAAATAAAAAAATTCATAAATTCATAAATCTTTTTAGTCTTACTAACTAAGCTCCTAAACTAATGTAAGTAACTCATTTTGAGTCAACGGCAAACTTTTTTAAAAGGTATCTCGCAGTCATGCTTAAAAATACAGCTCGTAGGCTCGAAGTTATGCTTATAATATGTTGAGTAGGTATATACTTACTCAACATGACATACCTACAATCGTGAATCGAAACATTGGTATTTTGACTACAGGTTGGCATTCTTATTTGTAGGTCATACATCAGCAAAAGGAAAAATATTATAAGCGTAAGTAGTAAAATAACGTGGCTAGTCAAAAATGAATACCTAGAGATACCTAATAATATAATATTGATGATAAATCCTTATTAAGAGGAAGCAACATGAGCATGACATACTAAAGTGGATCAAAACATTTTGCTATGTCAGAAATGGATACCTAATAACATAAGTAGTATTGATGATAAAAGCAACGTGATATACTAACGTGAATCGAAACATTTAGGTAGGTATTGTGTCTACACGTGGTTTGACCATAGATTTGATATTCTTATTTGTAGGTTATGATACATCAGCAAAAAGGAAAAAAAAACGTGTAGTTAAATAACGTAGCTAGTCATAATTGGATACCTGAAGATTAATAACATAATATCGATGTTAAATCTTTATTGGTAGGACAAAGTCCTAATGATAGACAACTATCAATCTAATAGAAGTAGAATAATGTCTTATAGTACGTGGGTGTTAATCTTCCACAATATTACATACTTAATAATATTATGTTTATTAGTGACTCGCTTCAGTGAAAAACTTCAAACATGGTAACTTTTGAATGAGTTGGGACTTGGGAAGATTCGATATAGACCTTTCTACCTAAGTTTCTACCTGGTAAAATACCTGCCACACTGAGCCTACTACCCGGAACGTCATTAACCAATTCCACAAAGCGTAAAAGGTATCAAGTCATTCTTAGAGAAAGAGGGTAATTTATTCTGGAACAGCACTTTACACAAATTGTGGTAATTTTCTCGGAATGACGGCGGATTTTTAGAATTTCGTTGGCCAATAGCTCCACTTAACTATAATAGTCCCTTTTAGCTATGAACCAGTCAGTAGTTTTGTACTGTCAATCTATCTATCACTGTCGGACAAATTATACCTGAACAATAAATATAAGTAGGTACCTATAGTTTCTTTGTAGGTAATTAACTCTTTATTCTAAGTCGTTATTATGGTGCAACTTAGTTTTTAATGATTTCTTAAAATGAAATTAACGGAAAGCGTCATCTAACATGCTTTTATAGCCCGTTAAAGTTAAGGAATGTTGGTGAGAACGGGTTAGATTGTAGGTATATGTTAAGAAGTATATTATATTATAACGCGTGCGTTTATTCGCTTCACTAGCCTTTGTAGTGGGTCTACATTAAATATATTTTTTTAGCCCACGTTTACTACTCAGCTACTTGTAGGCGTTAATTCAAAGGAGGTAGGTTGATAAGGCCCAAAATCCGCCCCTCATACACTCGAAAAAAAAAGTTCCAGATTCCGACAAATTGTAAATGTATTTATATACTTGAAGATATAAACTTTATTTTAATATAAAGTTTAGGTGATAAAAAAAATAGTAAGTTACAGAAAATATTACCCAAAAAGAGAGTGTTTCTTTTACTTTTCTTACATTTTCATACATTTTAGTCCTTTTTTAAGCTTTGATTTAATATTTTAGAATGAAGCGCTCCATGAACCAAAATAAATTAATACTCATATGAAAGCTTATAAAAAGGAGCATCATTATCAGTTACGTTTACCATGGTTCATGGAGCGCTTCATTCTAAAATATTAAATCAAAGCTTAAAAAACGACTAAAATGTATGAAAAAGCCGAAAACACTCTCTTTTTGGGTAATATTTTCTGTAACTTACTATTTTTTTTATCACCTAAACTTTATATTACAATAAAGTTTATATCTTCAAGTATATAAATACATTTACAATTTGTCGAAATCTGGAACTTTTTTTTTCGAGTGTATGAGGGGCGGATTTTGTTGCCTTATCAACCCACCTCCTTTGATGAAAACCCCGTGAAACTATACGAATTTTCTCAGAAGAAAAAAACCTATCCATTACCAGGATGCAAACTATCCATCTGAACTTTTTCCTGTCCGGCTCGGATATTTTCTCATTTTATCATATTCGTCTTGATTAAGAAACTCGGGTTTTATTAATTTGAAGATTCAGGCTGTCTTTTTTAGGATTCAGGAATTTTACACAAATCCTCGCTCCAAGTGCTTTCTTGCCATAGACTTCTCTGTTTTCCTTGCAAATCCTGAATGGCAAAGCGGGCTTAATATTTCGTGAAGAGGTCGAATGGACGTACTAGGCAGGTATGGATTTATTACAACTGTCATACCTACCCATATGGATTTAGAGTTAAAGCTTATTGCCAGTGCCCAGCCAGTGCTTCTTGAATCAGCGGTATCTGAACCGTCGGCAGAATAACCAAGCGAAAAATTAATATATTTGACGATTCAAATGGCTTCAGTGAAGTTTGAATAAAATCGTTTTCGAATATTCTTTGTACCGCTTCTTTGAAACCAGTAACAACCGACGGGATGGCAATTCATGCAAATGGAGTATTGTTCGGTTAAATTCGCTTTTTCTTTCGCCTTACTGGGGAAATTGAAAATGGCGAACAACTAGCTCTTTAAATAGAATTGAACAAGTGATATACAAATTGTAGGTAGGTACGACAATAGAATGTAGGAATAAAGTTTTTAAACAGACAAGACCTAAATAAGAGAATGATCATCGTGATTTCATTAAATTTTTTGTATCCCTGGATATTTTAGATTAGACCTAAAAATTTCAAATCACAGACTGGGCTCTAACGGCTGAAAAATATCGTTAGAATTGTGAAAGTCCTAGATGCAAGTACAAAAATGAGAAGACACGTGATCGTGATAACTAAATAGTCCAATAAAGTCGCCTTCGCGCTAGACGTAGGTATCTATGGTTGGTGACAATTTTCTGCCAAATTTTGGGGGCCTCCGCGGCCCACATGCGCCATGTGTCTCTTCGACGAAATATCGGTTTTCAAATAAATAAATAATTGACGCTCTCCAGTAACTAAATTCATTTGATCATGAATTTGCCTCAGAAATTTCCGTTGCCTACTAAGGTATGTCCTTAGAAAAAACTTGTCTACGCCTAAAGCGGAGTCCGAAAAACACGAGGTTATACCTCCCAATTGACTAAAATTATTGCTTGCGAATTATTGTGAAAGATGGCAATTGTCCTGTTTGACTTTGAATATGCTAAACAATGTTCTCTGTAGTAGTCGTAAAGGGTAGGTCGTTAGCGTCAGGTTGACGGCCCCAGCCTGTGACGTCACCGCACTGACCACTCCGGGACCCGCCACAATGGCCTTTCTTAGAAGGAGCAGATGCGTTTGAGCCGCTATTTACCTCGCCCCTCTTCAACCCGCCTTGCGCTCCCCTCGCGCCTTTACTTCAAGGCTTCGAGCACACAAATTGTCAAAATTCTAAAGAAAATTACATCACACACAATTTTAAACATACCTTACCTGTCCGCTTATGATAAATTGCCCTTGGCAATATAAGTCCATGTAAAAAACCATAGCAAAAAACTCACTGAATACAAGCTGTTAAGCTGACCGGAATTTTACGACATTGCAGGCGGCGCGGCCAGGTAGATGATTACCTCCACCCAGCGCCCGTACCTGCGCTCGATATATCATTAGCACGGCACGCAGGTAATGATATCCTCCGCAATCACCGGCGCGCACCATGCCGAGTGTCCTTGTTGCCGCACGAAGAGCATCGCAACTTCCATGGATGAGTGTGGATCTAGTCATGATGAAAAACATGCACTAAACCTCCACTCATCGAAAGAAATTGACTTGTACGCCGGCCGGCCGCAGGAGTATCCGATGCACTGCACGCACTAATCGTTTGCGATGTCACGTTGCACCGAACCGAACGTTTGTTAACGTGCATAAGTTAGCACGTTGCCGTGTAAAAAAACAGGTAATAAAATGTGGCCGAGCGTTTCCGGCGACACGACACGACCGCGCGCTTCGGCCGTTCACCACGAAATAAACGGTTGAGATTTGAAATCTGGGAACGTAGACGCTGCGCGTGCGGCGGGGAAGGAGTAGCGGCGGTCGCGGTCAGCCAATGGCGGGCGTGCGCGCGCAAACCGTGACGTGGTGGGGCAAACCGCCGCGCAACGCCACCCGATATTATCTTTTCTTGAAGAACGTTATTTTCTTGCCTTCCTACTCGCTCGCTCGTCCGTTCAACCGACAGCGGAAGTGAAATGAACGTGAGCGTAAACTACAGCCATGATGGTACTACCCCGACGCCGGCCTGTTGTGCACCTGCCTCAACTGAATCGACTATTACGAGCTATCTTTAAGCGAATGAATTATTGAATAGATTGCCTTTAGAGCAACTTAAGTTTTCACGGTTTACGCCAACAAAAAATGTCTCCTCATCAATGTTAAGAAACCTTTCTTTTTTGTTTTCAGAGAATATATAGTTACTCGAATCGATAACAATAAAAACTGCCACGTTATTGCATAACATTTATTTACTGTAAAATCACGGCAATGAGACGATTCTCAGAATACATCATCAGAATCAGCATTAATGTTTCTCAGTATTGATTTTTCATGAGCACAATTCACAGCTATCCATTTTACACATCAATCAATTGTGTTCTCTATAACAAGACCATAAAGAACATTGTATTTTTTTTTAATTTACAATGAGCAATCACTGAACTCGGAATGTGTTGCATAATTTTGTGTGTAACAAGTTACATTCATGTGAGAATAATCGTTCAAGGTACTTGCAGCACTAAAAGCTAAAAGCACTCAAGTGATTGGAAACATTTAAACAAAAAACCCATTGATGAACCAATCTACTAAAAACTGGCTTTTAAGTTACATGAAATAGTCTTTTTATACAAATGTTCATTTTGAAACGTGGACATGACCGAATCTCATAATCTATTATACACATAATTTTATAATAAGGCCAACTTACATAATAATAAGTAGACAGAACTAGTTTAACATAAAAATGTTATATAGACAATGGGATATTGTAAATATTATGTTTCAGGATTTAAGAGTTGGAACCCAAACTTCAATGATACGAGTATTATGTAATCTACTTCATACGTACACATAATAATTTATCAATACACTAGCGGACGCCCGCGACTTCGTCCACTTCTTCTATTCACAATCGACAGTTCCTAAATCCCCAGTTTAGGTGGACAGAACCCCTGCAGCATCAGGATTGAGGAGTTGGGTCCTGGAATTCAACGATGTAGTCTTTACTTGGTACCTACAATATACCTACATTGTTTAAAGACATTCTGAATATTGATCGATATTTTTATATGGATCCATAAAATATCAATGATCATAAGTCTGAACTCAGATCCTTAAAAATTAAAAGAATGATTACGAATGACGATCCTTAATCTAATAATAAAAAAATAATTACATGAAAAAAGTTTAAAAACTATACATAACCCGACTACGGAAAATTGGGTAGGTATAACATCCGTTATATTTGATTTTGTTCGTATACAAGTGTAACTTAAAAATTTAAAACACCCCCGACATGTTACAACATCCTAATCGCTAATCAGTACCTAATCGTTAAAGTAAAAATATGTAATCCGCCATTTTGTGGGGGCGGCCATCTTGGACCGATTTTCATCAAACATAACTAAGAACACTCCCGACTAATTCACCTTTCAAACAAAATCTAAATAGGTTCATCCGTTCGGGAGCTACGATGCCAAAGACACACACACATACAGACATTTCAAACTTATAACACCCTGTCATTTTTGCGTCAGGGGTTAAAAATTTAGCCTATATCACCCGGACCATAATAACGAACGATTCATCAAAATCGGCTGAGTAGTTTAGGCGATACGGTGAAACATACGTAAATACACATACATATAGAGTTGCCAGGTCGAACAGCCAGATAGATCAGGCAGTTTAGCCGAACATTTGGGTAAAAAGGCCGGACACCCTTAATTTGTTATTCTTAGTTAGTTACACGGCAATTTTTTTTAATGCAAAACAAAGCTTTTTCATCAGTTACTACAAAATCTTAAATTCATCAAAAATTGCATTACAAACTAGCGGACCCGACAGACGTTGTCCTGTCTTAAGTTTTTTTACATCCTCTTTGACGAAATTGGCAGCACGCATTCTGTCAATGTTATGTCAAACGCCATAAGGTTACATCAAAAAAGTTTGAATTGTAAAAGCGGTTACATTAGAAATAATTTAATATGGTGGTTAATATTTCTTAAATTTTCTAATTTTCCGCGCAATTTTCATAATTTTTTCTTTCATAAGAACCTTCTCCTAACAATAACAAACACAATAAAAAAAGAATTAGCGAAATCGGTCCAGCCGTTCACGCGTGATGCGCTTACCAACACATTAAGCGATTCATTTTTATATATTAAGATTAAGAAAGCCTAACAAAAGCCTGACAGGCTGGACACCGTCTCATGCGCCTTCACACGCAACCAAACAGCCTGTGTCAAGCCTGCTAAAATTATATGCCGTAGTCGGGTCATAAAGGTGAAATCAAGGATTATTATTTGCCATAATGACCGTGCAGCCGAGGTCCGTTAGCTGCATCACCTCGGCGCCACCGTCGAGGAGTCTGTGGGAACAAATAGCCACTTTCTCGCTGATGACGCACTTCTGTTTGTTGGTCAAATGCCCGCTGCTGACGACCGTTGCGCTCAACTGCTCCAACAGTTGAGATGCTGAGTATGCCTCCATCAGGAAACTGGAACGGACACCAACGATTAGCTATTTGAATGCTTCTTCTCATCAACTGATAGACGTCTACTGCTAGACAAAGGTCTCTTGTATGGACCTCCACGGCCTCGGTCTTGCACCGCTATCTGATGTCGTCGGTCCACCTAGTAGGGGTCTGCCAACACTGGACTTTCTGATGAGGGGTCGCAACTCCAGCAGCTCCTTGGGATCCCAACGAACATCAGTTCTTCAAACTATGGGCCAACACGGGACTTTCCGGTGTGAAGTCGCAACTCCAGCAGCGCCTTGAGACACCAACGAACATCAGTTCTTCAAACTATGTGCCAACATTAGACTTTCCGGTGCGAGATCGTAACTCCAGCAACACTTTGGGATCATCAGTTCTTCAAACTATATGGCTCCCTCATTTCCACTTTAGTTCGCGACTCACTGAGGTATGCCGGTAACTTTGGACTTCTCCAACGAATCTCCTCATATCAGATTAGATCTCGCAGGGATACTCCGAGCATAGCTCTCGAATTTGAATGCTTATCAACACTAGCTTTAACAGAAAATTCTGTTACCCCAACGCCAGCTCTAGATCTCGGCCGCAATCTTTATCCGCGATCGAAATTACAGATTGTATAGACTACTACCAACTCAGAACACAGATTCTGGCTTGTGATTGGCTGGCCATTATGATACACATGATTGCCAGCTAATTACTCGGAAACATGCAGTACAATAATTTGTTCAAGGCACTTCAAGGGCAAAGATAGATTCTGGTATTTGAAGTATAAATAATAATATGATTTTGTACACAGAGTACATTCTTGACCATTTACTAGCTGCCAACAAGTCTGTGTGGATGTATCGCAAGTATTGGGACCTATAGTCTAAGAAACCGATACAGATGGGCAGCTCCCAACGTTGGCACCAGGGTTGGGGCCAATTGTATTTATAACCCAGGTATTGCAAAAATCAATCTTTTAAGACCCGTACAAAAAAGAGAAACTTAATAATTGAGATGACAAATCTATATTAATCTATGGTAAGTGGTAACTATACAATGATACTTACTTTTCAACAAATTTTTCCAGTTCATTGTAGTTCTTGATATTGAGGAACTCATTTATCAGTTTGTCAGGAACTAGGCCTGTCACCTAAAATAAAAGCAATTTTAACTAACTAATAATTATTATATATAAATATTATATATTATTATATAAAAATATCTAAACAGAAAGAAGTGAATGATTTGGAGTAAAAAAAGCAAAGCTAAAAATCTACATAATAGGTATTGATCTATTAATGTACAGGATTATTTATCTAGCAATAATGAAGTCATCAATTATATCATTCATGCAGAGTAAAAGGTGCGTAACAAATTAGAAATACATAGCCTACCTCTATTAAGCCCTCTGCAGTTATTTTTCCGAGTAAACGTTGGCAACACTGCAGGGCGGTGAGTGCACGGCGCATATCTCCTTCGCATGTATCCACTGCTTGGTGCAACACTTCCCCATCACCAACTTCTACACCCTCTGCTTCACATACATCTTGTAACCTTTAAAGATAGACAACTACTCTACTTCTTGAAGCAAAACTAAACAGGTGGAAAGAAGGCTCTTTATCATCAAATTGATGATTCTGAAGCACTTTGTATAAGTTTATTAGAATAAAACCCTTTTCATTTTCTAAATCTATGCTCTTTGCTTGTTTCTGGTACATAAATATGTACTTTACCAAGAACGACTTAGAAGAATCTAATAAATGAAAACATGTATTTAGAAGCGTCTTGCAACTGAATTTATATTGGAAATAATAATTTTTGCTGATATCATGAGAAAATCACATATATTCATTTGACGGCTTAAAATATATCTGTGGCCTGGTGCTAAAAGGGCCAATATCTAAAGTCATTATTTTAGGTGATGAGCATTTTTAACCAATAGACCAGCAGTAATAGTAACAGTAGTAGTAAGTGTAGTTAGCAAGTTAAATTGGCCTTTTTTACATCGTATCTTTTGAAAGACTATCAATAAACGTACGCCCTTTCATACTTTTTCAATAATATTTTTGCTTAAAATCTCATTTCTTAAAAAAAAACGTACTTTGGCCCTTTTAGCGCCAGGTCACAGATATGATTTCATATTTTATCAATTCAAATAATTATAAAATATGTATTTATTTAGTAGGAAGCCCACATAATACAATGTGTTTCCTTAAAGTAAATTCTTACACATTAATTATTTATATATTATCTAACATTGTATACCCCATTAAAGAGCTAACTTGACATGCAATTAATTAAATTAGTTAAATGTATCATTATTTTAAGCTATCAAATTAATGATTTTCTTACACAATCACACACAGTTTTACTTACAATATTAGAAGAAAATTTGATGAATGCACATAAGTTATTGTATTATTTTATAAAAATAAATTCCAGCAATTATAATTAATGTAATTATAGTGCTTTGAAAGTTCAAATAACATGACTTACCTTTTAATAACATTTTCTCTTGCCAATGGTTTAAACCTGAACTTGGAACATCTACTAGTAATAGGAGGGATGATTCTGGACACATAATTACAAATGAGGCAAAAACGTGTTGTTCGAGTTTCCTTTTCCATAGTACGACGTAATGCTGCTTGAGCTGCTGTTGTCATTGAGTCTGCCTCATCAAGAATAACTAGTTTGTAAGGAGGACATGGTCTGCCGCTGAAATTAAAAATATGCTCAGTAATACTGTTAAAATGTACAAAATTCTTCTTCTTCATCAACCAATAACTTTTTCTTCGAGCTATAGAGGGAATTCGTTTCAAACGATTGAATTGTAGAGGTTGTAAAAAATCAAACATTGTTATGTTCAACATGGAGAGGTAAGTTTATTTTCCGAGTTATAGAGGGAAAATATGTACTGAAATGGGACTCACTGATTATTTCAACTTATAGAAGGTTGAGGATTGTTTTTGGGCTTGAAGGGAAGGAAACAAAATATTTTTTAAAGTTTTGGAGCTTTTCGACTTATCGAGTTTTGACTTATAAGAGATCTATACAGTATTTAGATTCACCATCTTGCTCTGTTTAAACATCTTTTAAGAGTATAAAATCTTAGAATAGAAGAGTTCAAGTTAACGCTGTGTGACAATCCATGCGAGATACTTATTTTCAATAGAGATGTTCATCGGTTGAGACAAAAAATGTGTTTGAGATTGACTCAACTAAAACTCAATTTAATAGTTAAGATTAACTCAAGTTAAAAGATCTGAATCACCAAAGAATAAAAGCTTACTCAGGTCTGGTACTGCTGACGGTTAATTGAGCGAACGACTTGACTTTGTCTCGTATAACCTGTATACCACGCTCATCCGAGGCATTCAGCTCCAAGACACGATCTCGGGTAATATCCCCGAACAGCTGACGAGCGGCCGCGAGGATAGCGCTCGTCTTGCCAGTCCCGGGAGGGCCGTAGAACAAGAGATGAGGCAGATCTCCACCAGCTAAACATTCTCTCAACACTTGAATCACCTCTCCTTGATCAACAATGTCATCTATTGTTTTTGGCCGGCTGAAAATTTGCAGGAACAACGCAAATTATAATGTAAAAATCTACAAAAAGACACGAATATTGCGACTAACAACGTATTACCTATCTAATACGTTTATGTACTTACTATTTTTCTACCCATGGTGCGGGGAGTTTCTTCTTAGTCGCTTTGACACCAGATGAAGAAGGTTTATCAGCATTAGATATTTTCCCAGTTTTCAGAAATGCTTGCATTTTGTAGGTAATAAGGATTGGTACAAAGCAAAACCAAATTGTTAAAATAATTAAAGAAATAAAAACACAAAACTACGAAATGTGATTTTTATTTTTTCTTTTCCTTTTGCCGGCAAATCGAATTTGAAAATCAAATGACAATTGACAGCTCGCAATGACAGATGACAATTTAAGTCACATTTAAATCGACATATTTACTCTGAGGTGACCACAGACAAGGATTTTTGTATAGAATAAAGATGTATTAGAACCTACAACCGCATAAATACCTATGTCACAAACGTAGAGAGAGAAGACATAGAGCCAGTGACGATTTCTTTCTCACTCACACTAAAAAGAGAGCAAAAATAAAGTTATTAATGTGATAAACAGAGACGCAGCTACCCAATTTTTTGTCCCTCATCGTGTAACCAGTTTTTTTCAAGGTCGCCACACTTTTGTGCGAAACAAACTGACAGTTAATAAGAAAATTTAGTATCTATGTGTGTTGCCAGCTTTAGGTACCTATACAATGTCCCGATTTTCCCTATCCTACTTATATTATAAATGTGAAAGTTTGAATGTATGTATAGCCATCCATACATACATCCAAATTTCAGCCATATCGGTTTAGTGTGGCGTGATTGAGTAACAAACATATGGATGTTTGTTACTCAATACGCCACACTAAACCGATATGGCTGAAATTTGGCACGGAGATAGGTTTTTTTTAGTAATGTCCTCTGACATACCGTAACGGCGGGTTACTTTGGCTACTTTTTCAATTTTTTTTTTAATTTTTGTTGAAACAAAATAAAGTCGTGATGGAAGAAATGAATATTATGAGAAAAGAAAAGAAAGATGATGGATACTAGAATATAATATATGTCGGCGATGATTAAAGTGTATTCAGTTAGATAGTGTCGGTTACTGTTCTGAATCATCCTGAAGTTTCGTTCGAATGTCCAACGACCAGTCGAGAACTGTTGGCGATCTTAAGAATTATTTTATTTACAAAGTTCTTAATTTTTAAAGCCATTTTTAAATAGCTAGAGGCAGACTTTTAATGTTTTTTTTAAATAATTATTAACTTAAACTATGAAGAGTTGCAGTTTTATACGACTGCCTGAAAAAAGGAATATACTGTTAATTTCATTAATGATGATTTTGATGACTAAATATACAATTTTTGTTGCTTTTAATTCAATAGCATTACTCGATCGAAGGAAAATTTTAACTGTTCATTACAAATTATTTTGTGTAACATTCTTACTAGTAACGAAAAAAAATTTTCCTTTGTGTTACATACATCTTTTTTCAAAGTGACTCACATATGCTAAATTTCTATTCGGCATTTCAATATTTTTTTTAAGGACCAAATAATTATCTAGTGAATTGGTCCTATGAAACTACATTAAAAAACTTTAGTATAAAAAAAAATATTTTTAAAAAACCGACTTACGTGTACAAACTAAAATTATTTTATACTTTTAAGTGGTGGTTGAAGTTAATATTGTGTGCAATAAATAATAATAAATTCTTTATTGCACACAATATTAAGATATATGTAAAAAATAGAAGCTTACCCTAATACTGCCCTCGTAATTGAAAACACAGTAACTTAAAGGTAACTTCTATTCAACTTACTGTGTTTTCAATTACGAGGGCAGAATAGTTACGTCATGTTATCTCTATTTCAGTCGCGGTTACACAGTACCTTGGTCTATTGCCTTCTCTGTCTACGTACGGTATGGTCACATTTGACAGTTGGGTCAGGCCGTAGATTTTGCCACTTTTTTTCCTTTCCTCTAGTCTTCTTAAGTTTTTACGATTTTTATGATCGGTACATGGATTTAAATAATAAAGATCCATGAATTATTGTATAGGTACTCGAGACCGCAAAGTTCTTCCACGTTTTAATAGTAAATTAATAAGAAAAAAATATTTATATAATCCAAAAGGAGCTTTTTGCAAATAATCACTATGTCCTTTGTAGGGGTGGCATAGCATTTCTTCATGCTGTATCGTATTTATTGCGTTTACAATTTATATAATTTCTTCCTTATAATCTTTATGAAATTGGCTTACATCTAGTGACAATTTTATTGCTTTAATTATTTTTGTATATATAATTATTGAAATTTTTAATTTTGGTAAGAAATCCGATATTTATGTAACTTTTTGTATGTAACGCTTCATAGCCGTTTGTTTTTAACTAATCATTTAATTAGAATCATTTTTCTATTTCGCAACATAGCCACAGAATATCATGTGGTTGTCCAAACAACTACGGCTATTTTGTTAAATTTAGTCGAATTTTTTCGTGAATAGAGTGACACGGTCAATTCGTTACGGAGGTTGTTTTTGAAGATTTAAACGTAAGTACTCAACTTTTTACCAATATTTTATCAGAAATTAGTTTTGCGGTCGTAAGTTATTAAACAGTCCTAATTTCAATTGGAAATATTGCATTTATAATGAGTTATCACCGATAAGATACCAGAAGTTCATGCTTATGTAACGTTTATGTAACACTTATCTAACGTGTTACATTTAATTTTATGTAACGTTACATAAAATACCCTTAAAGCTTAGTGTAGGTGAGAGACGAGGACTTGCCATTTAGGTTAGCACTTTTTTCACGAAAATAATTAGTAGTTAGTAGCTATGTCTAATAGGTAGATACCAATCTACGCTACTATTATAAAGAGGAAAGATTTGTATTTTTGTGTGTATGTTTGTAATGAATAAACTCAAAAACTGGACAGATTTAGCTGAAATTTAAAATTAAGATAGATTATACCTTAGATTAAAACATAGGCTACTTTTTATCCCAAAAAAAGTATAATTCCCGCGGGATCTTGAAAACTAAATTCAATATATAAACAACATAAATAATTATTTGTTCACAGATGCCTCCAAAACCAGTTCAGAGCCTTACAGTTATTATAACAGAATAAAAACTATTTCTTTATTTTACTGTTGTGTTTTTGTTCACAGTTCTGTTCTTAGCTTTACAATTTTAGGTAACGTTTTTATGTAACGATTATGTTATTGTTACATAAAATCTGTATAACAGTTTATGTCACTAAGTGGCAAAATCTACGGCCTGACCCAGTTACCGTACAAACCTAACCTAACCTAACCTACTGCCGCCGCTTCATAGTGGGCTGATTCTGTACCTCAGTGCCTACTGCCTATCACTGACTATAGGCATTTTTTGTTCATTGAAGGTTTGAAGAGAAATGTTATTTACTATTTCATAGTAAACCTTCAGTGGATCAAAAATATATGTCAGTGGTTTTCAATTTTTGATAGGCACTGAGATACAGAATCAGGGGGGGTAAATTTGTTCGTACATGGCGGGAAAGTAAT
The DNA here is from genome assembly GCA_038048805.1 of Hipparchia sbordonii. NCBI lineage: Eukaryota > Metazoa > Arthropoda > Insecta > Lepidoptera > Nymphalidae > Hipparchia > Hipparchia sbordonii. Next base: position 11,682,253 of record CM076099.1, on the reverse strand, counting down.
GATTACCTATTTATACAAAATATATTTAAAGTTTCATGAATCTTAAACCTATCTTTATCCAATGAAATTAACTCAGTAAATTATTTCTAATTGTATGTACAAAATGAGTACCAGATCTAAGAAGCAGACAATAGCGGACCCAAAGGATTCAATATTACGGAAACGCGTTGAAAACTCATGGATTCTTCTCATGAAAGGTTAATAAGTTTTAACATTGTAATATCGAATATACTGGTCAATGTCAAACCATACATCATTTTACCTTAAGAGAATCTGAACACCTGAGAATATAAACCATTCTGATTTTACCAACAATCACAAGTCAACGAATCATATCATCAGTTTTTGAGTTTTTGATGCATTTTAATGTTCTCATTTGACAGAATCAATATTGGAAAACAATAACTTTCAAATTATATCACTACCACATCCAGCTCACGGAAATCTAACAAAATATGTACTGGATAATCTTCATCGCAAAATATACGAGGTTATAACATTCAACGAACCCTACAGATCCTGGTTCATAGGTGACACCGTGAAGTCTGATGGCAGTATTATGATGGTAACACCAATTAATCCATTGTTTTTAGGTTTGTGAGAATTACTAAGTTTTCATCAATTTTTCTCTTTAAATTATTCTATACATTGTTTTAAATATTATTTCATCTTCTCATTATGGTAGATATTATTTTACTAACCTGTAAGTCTTGTGAAAGGCATAAAATCAGTAAACATTAACAGCATAGACATGAAGTCTGCTTATAAAATTTCCAGGGTCACTGAGAACTTTAATAACTATATTTGTTTGATAAAAGCATGTTTTTAAGCCTATAATTTATTTCTAGTATTGCCAAGATTAAGACAACAGTGCTCTAACAAAGCTATTCCTCTAGAAGATTTACTATCAGAGAAGGGTTTCAACAAGATCTTAGATTTCATTACAAACGTCGATGCTGTCGCTGATTTAAAGGTATGACTTTTCACTATTGAAACACTATTTCTGAAAATCATTTCACTTCCCACACCATATAAGTATGTTTCATGTCCCAATTGATATACACATAGTATTGTCCTTTTTCGCTTGTAGGTGTGTGCTGCAAAGCCATTTTTAACTGTCTATAATACTAATTTTTCAATATAAGATTTTATCCAATAAAAAATATACCCCTATTTTATTTTCAGGGTCCACAGGACATAAAAGCCTATAAATATAATAAAGAAAAGACTTTAAATTGGTTGGAGAATAAAATAAGAAAAACAGCTATACTATTAAGAGAAAAAAATGTCCACGTAACATCTGGGGCAGTTTCTGCTACATTTGTATCAAGTAATGTGAGCAATGAAAATATAGATGAAGGTATAGTAATTATATTTACTACTGACTAATTATGCATTAGTATGCAATTATGCATAATTAGTCAGTAGGTAATGTAAATGTAGTAGGTGTAGTCACCTACTGACTGATATTGGGGAAGTCCCCTTTGGAGATAGTATATTATATTTTTTAACTTTTAATTAAGTAGTACTTTTTAACATTTCCTAGTTCAGGGTTGCTTGTAAAAATAATACATCACGAAAACCCACTAAATTTGTCTGTCTCTGTCTGTCTGTGATTTCAAAGTAACTGCCTCTTGTTCAGCTTATATGAAAAGTTGACCTAAATAAGACAGTTGTTTTCAAAGAAATGTCAATTTGTATGGGCTTATCTTCTGAACATAATTATGGACCTATTTTTTTGTCCCAGAAGAACAACATTTTCATTTGATTTTTAAAAATTAAAATGCAGGTAAATGAGATTATGAGACCTTATGAATTGTAATCTATTTTTACTTTCAGAATTTTATCTAAAATATGCTCATGGTATGATATCAGAATATCTTGAAGAAGAAATTGTTGAATTACTTGAAAAGAAATTTGATTTCAAGACTGAATTAATTGAATATGTTGGCAACAAAAGGAAATCAGAGGTAGAACTAGAAGATGTGAATAAAAGACTCAGGCTTGAGTCAAATGAAGAATCAAAAGAAGTTAAATTTAGCATCAATAATTCTTTGGAAATTAAAAAACAAAAGCCACTTACAGCAAAAGAAAAGGCTAGGCAAAAAGCTGCTAGTAAAACTAAAACAATTTCATCATTTTTTTCTAAAAAGTGATAAATGTTGAAAATAATAAAAGGATTTCTGTAAAAATAATTTTTGTCATTTTTTTTGCATTCTACTTAATATCTGAAGACAATTTTTTATGTTGCATGAATATTTTTATGTTTGGAGTTCATAGTAGTAAACCAAAATGACAAAAAATTAGTTGTCTTGCTTTTAATTTATTAAATAAATAAGAGGTAATAATTAAAGTATGCTGATATTTACTCTTACTACATAATATCTGCTTTTATGAGGCACAGTGAGGTATATAATTTATTAAGTATACATCTTCGCAAAATTTTATCTTCGTGTCGTTTAATATTAAAAAAGTAGATTTTTGCGCTTTTTCACTTGAGAAAATTGATAGCGCACTTTGATAAAAATGTGGACTTGGTTAATTAAGTACCTACTCTTTTTGATTGATTACATTATTGCAAAAGAATATAAATAAATTATTTAAAAGATACAATCATAACGATTTTATAATTTTATAAGTAATTATTTTGTATGATTTTCAATTCATTGAACCATTGCATTGAACTAAACTTGTCTATGAATGAAAGAAAATTGCAAAAAGAATTGACATTTGGCAACACCAAATGGTCGCCATTGCTACGTCCAATTTTGTTCCTATCCTATTAATTTTCGGACATTGGACAATTCTTTGTATACTACTTGTTCTTTATTATTTTTAAGTGGTTTTCGGATACACCAGACACTGTGTAGTGAAACTCATGTGATTAATATTGATATTGTCGTGAGCAAAGACTTTAATAAGTGTTCAATACGCTAAAATCGCGGCCAATGTCAGCAGGCGTGTCAGATCAGGTATTTCGCGTTTACACTCATTTGTGCATTATTTACGCGTAATCATACGGTTATTTTGTGTGATTCTTTCACAGTTTTGTTTCTTGTTTCATGTTTGTTGGGCGTGCAGCGGATGAAAGGGCAAGGGAACCAAGGTAAAGACTTTTGATTATGACGTTGCAGGTGTTTTGCGAGTAGGAAGCACCTCGCACCGGTCGGCGCTCGGCTTTCGTGTCCGGTATCGTGATGCTGTCGTTAGCGTCATCTGATTTTCACTTTCTTATTTATAATATGCTTACTAAACATATTCATTTCTTACCCTTCACTGTAATCACTTCTGAGAAACTGCTTGCAAGTACGTTTATGTGAAGATGTCTATACTTACTATGTAGTGATACTTATTTAAAATTCAAATATAACAAGTTTATGTGCCAAACAATATAGTGATTATAAGATTTTTATCTTCTTAATATTAACATAAATATAATTTAATAATATTGTAAATTCTTAATCATGTCAAGCAAATTGCACTTTACTGGCCAACCAAGATAACTAGACATGGAAAATTTGCCAGCACACCAACTCAAGCTCCTTACCCATCTTCGTACCAATTACAGGGTTTGCAGTATCAGTATGCTTGAACTTATAATACAACTTTCTGCATTTCATTATTTTTTTAAATTTTGTTATTAAAGTCTTTATTGTTAAGTTCTTAGTGTACAGTTACTTCACATGAGTATTCCTAGGAATCCATGATTGCCACTCTAGTTTGCCAGTTCACTTTGTTTATTTAGCTATTAGCCTAGGAGTACAATACCAAGCCTAAGTACCATAATGGAACAAAAGAGTGGTTATCATAATTTATTGATTTGTTTTTGTTTTATTTAATGAGTAGTAGCCAAGCTGAACTTGACTAATATTTTCTTCTCCCCTCCAAATAAGCAGAAAGCTTCGTCAGGATTGAACCTGCAAACTGATTAGTAACTCATTTCTAGCAGATGAGTGAGTCACAACACCATTTAACTGCAAGTAATATAAAAAAATAGTGTAGGATTTTTTCCAATATAGCTGATGCCCGCGGCTTCGTCCGTGTGAAATTAGTGTTTAAAATCCCACGGGAACTCTTTGATTTTCTGGGAAAAGTAGCCTATGTCACTCTCCATGAGCTCAAGTATACCCATGCAAAAAATCACATCAATCCATAGCTCTGTTGCAGCTGCAGCAGGATTGAAGGACAAACCAACAAACAAACACACTTTAGCATTTATAATATTAGTGAGGATAGTGAGAATTTAATGTAAACTTTACATTACTCATTTTCCATTGACAATATTGTCATGATCATAGAACAGCAACAGATCTGCTGATCTGATGGTTTTACCAACTTTACGTACTGTAGCCATTTGAGATAATTTCCGAAGGTTTGCTATCATAACTTTACTATTTAAATAAAAAATCTACAGAAATTAAGTTTCACATATACCCTTTTATATGGTTCTGTTTTAAAATAGTAAACAAATAATAACACAGGCCTGCGAAATTTAACTTTTTTTTCCCCCTTTCAATAATTATGTTATTTTTTTAAATATCCAGGCATGGTAAACTAAAATACATCTTTGATTTTTTTCTAGCACGTCGAGATTTTTTTTATTGATGACATCAGATGACATGCATATTTTAGGTTACTTTAACAAATTTCATGAAAAAAACAAAAATTAACGAATTTAAAATTTAAAAAACCGACAGTATTATTTAAAAAAAACGCTAAAGAGACTAAATAAATCAAAAAAACTTATTATTTCTTTTTCTACTTCCTTCAAAATTTCTATTTCATCTTTTTCTCTTATGCTTTCTATCAGGTTTATTTCTCTTCAATATTTGGCAGTAGTCTGCCATCATGTTTGGGTTCCACCTTCCTTGGTATCTGCTCTGAATGACCTTAATATCTTAGTAGAAGCTTTCACCTTTTTCTTTACTTACAGCCCTAAGATTCTCAGGAAAGGGGTCAATTTGAGAATGCAAAAAATGTAACTTTATACTCATATTGCAACCCACTTTATGAAAGTTGCTGAGTAAAATACTCACTATATTGTCATAATTTGGGCTTTTACTGTTTTCTAAAAAAAATTTACTACATCTTTAATTGAATTCCAAGCGTTATCTTTGATTTTATTCAAGATTTTTTTCAAAGGTAGCGTCTTGCATGAGCTTCCCTATTTCAGACCCAAGAAAAATGCCTTCTTTGATCTTGGAATCCGATAAATGCTTAAAAACACAAAGGTAATTAACACAGGTACCGTCTTTAGCTAGTGCGTTTAAAAATGGCTTTATAACCCCTAAGTTAATATGAAGTGGAGGTAGCAGAATTAAATCACAAAACTATCGTATCATCCTATTTACCTATGTATGTTTGTAATTCAATCACGTCGCAACTACTGAATCGATTTGGCTGAAATTTGGCACAGAGATAGATAATAGTCTGGAATAACACATAGGCTACTTTTTATTCTGGGAAATAAGAGAGTTCCCGCGGGAATAAAAAACCTTAATCCACGCGAACGAAGTCGCGGGAATCATCTAGTAGTTGATACATATATATTGTAATATGATTTCAATCACGATAAACAATGACTTATGAGGGTAGGTGAATATTTAAATGTCATCAATTCTACAAGCATGCACTATTATTAAAGAAATTGGAAGTTAACGCTAGTAATGCGCGGTAATACTAAGAAAAATGAAAATTCATTTTCTCAGAAAACTTACGTGATGGAATTTTTTTATTATTTTTTTCGTAGCTTAGTAACTAATACCTACCCAAATTGCTAATTAGTTTATAAAGGGGAAAACCATCGCAGGCCTGTGTAATTGTTAATGGAATATAATAAGTCGACCAACAAAATTTATTTTTTGGCATCAAAACCTAGCTTCTAATTTAATAACTCAGCAACGGGAAAATGATGAAGCTTCTAATATACTAACTCGGCTTCTTCACAATGGCCACAAAATATTCCAAAGAAAGCATCAAATAAAGAGCCACTATTTTTATTATTGTCCACTGCCACTGCACGATTTGGTGCGAGTGAGATGGATACGACTGGCCATTTGCACGATTTCGTTGGTGCGAGTGAGACGGATGCGACTGGCAATTTGCACGATCTCGTTGGTTATGGCTATTTACACCAATCAGAGAGCGCCATTCAAAACATGCATTTGTTTTTTTTTTGTTGTTCTGTTGTTAGTGTGTTAATATTGCAATTATTTTTGTATAATTTTTTCTTTAAACTAAAGTTAGGTTAGGTTAGGGTTATACATGAATATTCTGGTGCCCGGCCGAAGGCCGGGCACTTAGGTTCTGTTGGGATCGTAAACCTACCTAAAACTAAAAAAAAAGTTGAAAAAAAATTTGATTTTTTTTTCAAAAATGTTATAATGTTATGTGTAAATATTTATCTTGAGTTAAATTTAAAAACAATCATTTTTTTAATTTCATTTTATCAAAAAGAAAACGTTTTTTTATTTAGTTAGAAACATTTTTTTATTTCATTTTTCTCACAAAAAAAAAAATTAAAAATGTGGTTGAAGATTTGGTGTATTATTTGATGCTAATATTTAAGTATTTTAGGAGTTCACGGTTTGAAGCTAAGTTATAAATATAGATGCTAAAATTATATTTTTTAGAGGCTCACTAGTTGAAGCTGACTTAGTAATTTAGAAGCCAATAATGGTATTAAATAGAAGCTCGTTTAATTACATGCCATTGTTAATTAAATGTCCAAATATGCCAAAGAGTCATTTTTGGACTTTTTGCAAATCTGTCACTGTTCTTCATTGTTGTTCATGATAGTTCATGACAATATGATTATTTTTAACCGACTTCTAAAAAGGGGGGAGGTTCTCAATTCGTCACAATCTTTTTTTTCTTTGACAAGGAAGTTGTGTTAACAAAATATTTTGTGTTGTAACATTCAAACTTATCCTGAGAAATAACAGATCATTCTGAGTTCGCATGATTGACGCTTGGGGCGCAGGCTATGTATGAAGTAGCTCTAAAACGTAGATGTAGAAAATTATAAAATGTTATACTAACCAAACTGATCACGATCAGCTAGCAACTCGAGTGCCAACCATCTGGCCGAGCATCAAGCGCTTGCAGTCTGCACTTGTTGCAACCATGCGCTATGTTTGTTTACATATGCTGTGATCAATAGAACGTGCTCTGACTCAGCTCAGACTCAAGATAGAGGTTAAGACTAGACACAAATATGCTCTGACATAAATCTGTCTCGTTTTAATTCTGTCTTGAGCCTGAGCAGAGTGAGAGTGCGGTCTATAGATTTCAGCCATAGTATGGGCTCTTGTTATACTCACTTCTGTTACACATTTTTTCTGTAAAGGTAAACCAAGTTCAAGCATAGGATGAAAACAGGATGGATGTTTGTTTGTTTGTTACTCAATCACGCCGCAATGACTTAACCAATTTGGCTGAAATTTGGCATAGAGATAGATTATAGTCTGGAATAACATATATGTATTATATCACGGAAAAGAAGAGTTTCCGCGGGAATCAAAAAACCTCCATCGAAGTCGCGGGCATCAGCTCCTTAAAAATAGTTTACACTGATATGCATCCACCAAGAAACGTAATAGGCTCACTGGGCTTTAGTTAATTCGCGTATTTCCGAATTTAGTCTGTTTTAGATTCTACTAGCTTTTGTTCGTGATTTCGAGTGCGCGAAGGTAATATTTTAAAAATTCCGCGGGAACCGTCTGTTTTTCCGGGATAAAAGATGTCACTCTCCAAGTCCTCAATTATACTCATGCAAAAAATCAGGTCAAGCCGTTGCTCCGCTGCTGCGTGATTGAAGGGTAAAGCAATATCGCGAAAGCCCTATTCTTTTCGGAATAAAAGGTGTTTTATCCCGGCCAAACATAGAGCTGTGAGATTTTAAAAACTAAAACCACGCGGATGAAGTCGCGGGCATCAGCTAGTTTTTAATGTTTATGTTTTCACTGAATTGCAGTGACAAATGTACCTAAGGAGCAACAGTTAGAGAGTGGCGGCGACGAGCTGGCGGAGGTGTCATGGCGTCACCAGCAGCAACCATCCTACGCACCACCGATATCGTCTGCGGCCGACCCCTACAGCGCGGCAGGTAGGTACATAATCTTTTGAAAATTCTCCTTTTTTGTAGAATAGAAGCTGAATTGTGTTCTTCTGTGTAGAATAGAAGCTTGAGTACTGTTACATCTGCAGGCCGATTGTGTAAATGCTGCATCAATCATTGCTACAGTCTCAATTGTAATGATTGGCTGAACTTATTGCGTTCTTTTTGCAATCATGCAAACTAGCCAATAGCAAGTGAGTATCGGGCAATCAGAGATGATAGCATTCGTCACACTACAGCCAATCATTTTCAGATAATTGCATAGCTGTAATATAGCTTGGATCATTTTAGCATATTATGGAGTTCCTTAATATGCATATTTCTACGATTTTTGAAAAGTGCAACACATCTGTTTTTAAATGCTGAGTCAAAATCTTTCTGCTTTTTGTACTAAATTGACAAAATATGCATGAGTAGTACCAAACCGATTTCATTTTTCAAAAGGGTCAGGGTTAAAATCACTTTCGTCAGCTTGATTTCCATTTAGCTGGAGTCGTTTTGGACTTTCAGGGCTGCAATACTGCTTTCAGTGACTTTTACTTGCTTGCAATTTCAACTATTTTACCTTAAAGTAAAATTAAAGAGTTCCTTCGTTTCCGGAATCAATTGTTTGTCCTTCAATCACGCTATAACAGTACTACGTATTGACGTGATTTTTTGCATGGGTATGCATGTTACGAGAATTTTTTTTTTTTTTTTTATTCGATGACAAGATAGCCCTTGACTGCGATCTCACCTGATGGTAAGTGACGATGCAGTCTAAGATGGTAGCGGGCTAACTTGGAAGGGGTATAGCAGTGTAAATACAACCCATACCCCTAATCGGTTTCTACACGCCATCGTGCCGGAACGCTAAATCGCTTGGCGGCACGTCTTTGACGGTAGGGTGGTAACTAGCCACGGCCAAAGCCTCCCACCAGACCAGACCAGAGACAATTTAGAAATTATAAATTCCTAAATTGCCCCCGCCGGGAATCGAACCCGAGACCTCCCGGTTATAAGACCACAGCGCTCACCACTGCGCCAGGGAGGTCGTCAAAAATTTTGTCTACAGGTTTACTCATAATCTCTAGCCCTACTGGAGAGTCACATAGGCTACCTTTTATCTCAAAAAACAATGTTGCAGTGGGATTTATTAAAACCTAAGTCCATGTGGATGAAATCGCAGGCAAAGCCTTGATCTATATAGTAATTATATATCAAACTTTAATCCACAGTCAAAGTCGTCATTATCTAATTCATTTTATATTTTGTTTTATAAATCTCTTGCTTTTCTTGTTTCAGGTTATTATGGCACAACAGCTCTTCCTTATCAGGCATTTGGAGTTGGGGATGGAACATGGTCCACCAATGGAACAGACCCAATGACTTTCCTTGGAGGATACAATCCTCACGATTCTTATGGCATGGATGGTAGCTAGTATTTATTCCAGTAGAACTTTCTAACCCAAACCTATTATACCTATTTCGATAACTTTTGGATGTTCTTGTAATATGTATTGCACTTTAATATTTTTCCTTCTATCCATTTTTTGATGAAATTCTAATATATTAACCATATCATAAATATTTCAGGTGTGTTTGGACCATCTACAACACCATTTTCAACAGCAGCATTTGGCCAGCCATCAACATTTAATTATTTTCCCGGAAACGGTGACTACTCTACTTGGGGTCAATTAGGTCGCGCGAAGCAGTATGATGATTATTACAGAACTGATGGGCTGTATGTGCCGGACGGAATCAAAGCTGTGGAGACCAGCGTACAGGCGTTGTCGCTCAGTGAGCACAACAAGGGCGACAAGGCTCGCACACCCGAGCTCAAAGACGTATCAAGCGGATCGCAACCCAAAAAGATGACGTGGGCTTCAATAGCCAGCCAACCGGCTAAGCCCGCTCCTTCCATGCAGAGCGGGGGCCTCAAAAAGAAGGGACCAGGAATGCCGCCGCCGCCCATAGTGCCAGGAAAGCACAACATGGACATAAGTACATGGGACGCGGGTAAGAGCGCTCCCGTGGTGACTGCGCCGCCACCTCCGCTGCAACCACCGCCCGTGCCGGCCCCGCTGCCGATGCCGCAGCCCGCGCCGGCGCCCGCACCCGCGCCCATGCAGCGCGGCCCGCCGCCGCCGCACCAACCGCCGCCCGCGTGGACGCACACGCCGCGCGCGCCTCCGCCTCACCAGCCGCGGCCCCCGCTGCCGGCGCCGCCCGTACCCGCGCCCGCCGTCCTGGCTGCAGCGGCGCCCGCAACTCCCCACCCCGTACTGGAGGAACTGCGCGTCAAAAACGAATACAATCCGAAAGAATTCGATCTCAGCGCCCCGCTCGCTCGTTTCTTTGTGATTAAATCGTACTCAGAGGACGATATCCATCGTAGTATCAAATACGAAATCTGGTGTAGTACCGAACACGGCAATAAACGCCTCGATGCCGCGTTTCGTGATCGCGAAAGGGAGGGAGGTATGGTGTACCTCTTTTTCTCAGTGAACGGTAGTGGCCACTTCTGCGGTATGGCCCGCATGATCAGTGCCGTCGATTACAATTCGAACTCGAGTGTGTGGTCGCAAGACAAGTGGAAGGGACAATTTCGCGTTAGGTGGATATATGTTAAAGATGTTCCTAATGTTCAACTGCGTCATATCAAATTAGAGAACAATGAGAATAAACCCGTGACAAACTCTCGCGATACTCAGGAGGTTCCGCATGCCAAGGGTCTCCAGGTGTTGCGCATCATGCACAGCTACTGCCATTCCACCTCGATTTTTGATGATTTTATACATTACGAGAGACGCCAAGAGGAGGAGGACTCGCGCAAGGTTCCTCACAGCCCTCCACCTCACAACAACCGCGAAGAACACGAGGGGGGTCGCGGGTATCGGAATAATTATCGTGAGTATCGGGAGCACCGCGAGGGTCGCGAAGGCCGGGATGGGCGCGAGCACCGCGACGGACGCGACAATAGGGAGCATCGGGATGTGCGAGAACCGCGCGAGCCTCGCGACTCACGTGACCCACGTGATCCACGCGACCCACGCGACCACAGGGAGGATCGCGACGGACGAGACAATCACGACCATGGTTATCGTGATCGTGAGTCAAGTTACAGGCCCCACCACAAGGTTCCATTTGTTTTCTTAATATCTTGATATTAACTTACAGGATTGGATTTAACTGTGTTGGTTTTTCTTTCAGGATCGTGACGGCTCGCGTGGCCGTGGACGTCCACGTAACTGATCATACTTAGTGAGTGAGAACAATTTGAGGACTGGCTTCTCTCCATAGACAACTAGTACTCAAGGAATAATTGGTACCGCATTACGAGAAGTGTATGTAAACTGGCACACATACAGCTGCAATGAGGAACCACAAATAATGTGATTCAACAGTGTTGCATTATAACTTGAACTATTGTTACATAAAATAGATTATTAATAATTGTTTTGAACAGTGCTTTCACTAAGGAAAAAAACATTCAACAAATTAAAAGTGCTAAATGATATTTTATACTGGAAGAACGTTTAATTGAATAATGACACTAGTGAACAGAACATTAATTAATTACCATAAATTGTCATGTGTTGATTTCATATCACATGATGTGTGGGATTTGTGGACTTTATTTCAAATTTGTGGACTAATCAATGAAATATAGTAATTTTATAACTAGAAAATTCTGTGGTGAGAGGAGTTGATCCTTTTCTTTAAGGACTGGTGAATTAAATGAGCAGAACGATCATGTTAACATCACTATTAGTGTGCACTGATTTGGTGTAGTGTTCAAACAATGTTGTAAAGATCAGTGTGTTGCAACTACCAGATATAGTTTATACTTATCGAAGGATACTTGTATGACTTTTGTAATGCAAGAGAAAAGCGTAATCACGTGAGGTGTACATGGACATTTTATATACAGTTTTATAATCATACAGGAATTCTCTCGTAATATACTTTTGTTTTAATTTCATATGTTAAGTGCTACAAGATCTTATGTTTACATAACTTTTTATTTGTGACCGTTCCCCTTTTACTTTTAATTCAAGACAAAATGCATTCACAAAATCATTGTAAACATTTGTTTTATCCCATTGATTTATTGATAGTTCCTCTTTTTTAACACTTGTACATAATATGTATTTTATTTTAATAAAGGAGATCTTAAATATTTTCTACTATTAAGTGCAACAACAGTGTAATGAGGGAAAATTGGTTGAAAAAGATATTTCGCCATTCTGTTATCTGCATGTATCATATTTTTAAATTCCCACCTTAATTTTTCAAATGCCTTATGTCATTCGTATCTTTCACTTCAGCATTGTAATTTTTATGGTTCGCTACATGATTTTTTGTTAATTCAAATGTAATTATTTTTTTCATAGCATTATTTGTTTTACCATTTTTTTACAGGCAATATTTATATTGTTGTCAACATTTGTTACAACAGTAGGAAATGATTGAGATATATGATTTTATTTTTATAATAAAATATTGTAATGCAAAAACCAATCAAGTTGTATAACTTTGACATCGCTACTGTTCATTTTCTGTACTTGCGCAGTGTTTGTTTATAAAATATTATGTGAACTTGTATAGAGTTCAATTGATATGAATTAAAATGTCATAGACGTTGTTAAGTTTTATTTTTAAAACCACCCTATTAGTACGGGACACGGGAGGTAGCGTTCGTGAAAAAGTCAAACTAAACTACTCCGGTAGATAATTTTTTTTTCGATTTCCGTCAAATAACTCGAGAACTAGGTGCCCGGTGGTGACGGAATCACAATGGAACTCCTGAAAAGGGTGAAAAATTGGTATACTATTGAAGATCTTTCAGCGATTGATCAATTCCGTCACGAGGGTACAACGCTGGAAACATGGTACAGAAGCGTGGTGGTTCTATACAAAAATAACGATAACTAATAGGTACCTCTGTGAAGAATTATTGTAGATCCATCTCGCTGCTGAATTATGTTTTTAATGTTCTTGAGAGTCATTACGAATCCTCTCGCTTATAGGTTCGACGACTTCAACGTCTCGAACAAGCCTGATTCCGAAAAGGCTAGTGTACCTATCGTTGTTCAGCAGTGGATGTCTATCGGTTGATAAAGAAGATTAGGTACTTATTACATTTTGGATTCAAGACGAGAGAGAAGAGAAGCAAGATAATATATCCTACATTGCAAGGCACTTCATATGAATGGAGTGGTTTTTGAGAAGTAGGATAAGTTTCTGTAAATATTTAAAGAGTATTTACCTGAAATTATTTTAAATCCTGAATTTATTTTTCGCAAATTAGGCAGTAACTAGGTAAATAAATAGTTATCTGCTGCGCTACATCTAAATATGTAGGTACAAAAAACAAAAACTCACTAATGCCTATGTAAGTACCCAATGTTTCGCTCACTTCTAAAATTACCCGCCTCCATTTGTCCACAGAATAAATAAATTCGTGTTTTTCTTACATCTGTGGTTTGAGCTGTCAATTGACTTTGACACATTATCATTTGTCAATAAAGATGTCAAAAATATTCAACATAAAATGCTAATGTGATGAGACTTTCGTGTATCAATCAAAATATTTTGAAAAATTGCCTGCTACTCTCGGTGATTTTGGTATTTAAGTGTATGTTACTGAACAGTGAACTCATTATGCATGCGAAATTAAAAAGATTTAGTGGACAAGTGTTACATAAAGGGCCGAAAGCAGGCTATGTTTATTCTTCGGTGTTCTGTCACTTGCACCCTCATGCAGGCACGGGCTGATGTCTCATCGCATTTTAGTACTAGCGTCGATGTTGAAACGACGCTGTTTGCGCGACATCAACAAAACAATGTTATCGAACTCGTATCACTATCAGATAATCAAAAGACGATAATAATAACATGAGTTCGTCTCGGACTTCTTAAATTTTAATAAAATAATGCGTACAAAACGCAATAGACCGATGTTGTGAGTGATTTTCTATGATATATTTTTAAAAATGAGACATGCATCCGACCGAAATGCAAAAAAGTGTATCAGTGCAAGTAGATAGTGATTTTGCCCTTTTACTGCCCAGTGGTGTGTATGAAATCAAAAAGATGGAGCCAAGATCCAAGCTTCGGAAAGTGATATTGTTCTGTTTACTACTTTCACTGTTTGGAATGGTGGCGTTTGGATATTTCTGTCCCGATCAGGTAACAATCATACAATTTCTCCTAATTATACAATATACAATTATTTATTCAATTACTATTGATTTAGGGTTTTTATAAATTATCTGGGAATTAGATTGATTTTGCTGGATAAATAGTATACATTCTCAAGAATGCCAGCTTTCTTGAGTTTCACAAGATTAGAATAACTGAACATGTTGAGCTGTTAAAATGTGACTCAAATAGACACATTTTCACATGTATAATACATATAGGTCCCAATAGTCTGGATAAGAGCAATATCAGCTGTAATATGTGTGCGGTATGCAATACCGCAGAATATACTTATTTAATAGTAAATTATTAAGTTGATTACTTACTTGATTTATTTATTTAGTTATCTTATTAAATATTACCACTGTAGTGGTGTCTTCGTTTTAATACTTAGCAATGAATTTATTGAAAAAAAAAAAATTCAAAACATTTGTAAAACATTTTTGGATAAAAATCTGATTTATTTTACCAGCTGTCACTAGTTTGTTCTGGAAGTGAGTTTGACAGGCAAGTAGCTTCTACTGAAAAAGAATATTTATAAAAAACTAGTTTTTACATAAGGTTTCGCTTCCACCTTCTATCAAAACTAATTCAAATTGGTGATTGTCTTCCTATATAAAATTACCAATTTTGATTTTTTCGATTTTGCCTATGTTCTTTTGGGATTTCCCTATTATTCTTTTGTTTTTAAACCACCCCTGACTTAAGGCAATTGGTCAAGCAATTTTTGAGTTTCAGCAGACTAATGAACAGCAATTGGTTTTTATATACATATATAATATATATAGATAGATGGTGTTACAATGGGGATTAAGTTTTTTGGTCTTGAAGAAGGTCTTCCACCTTTTACCTGGACCCTTGAACTAAACTTACTTTAAATATAAATAAAAAATTATCAACTGACCATCCACTGCTCGTTGACTTTCGGTTTCAAAGAAGTTTTACTACATACAAACTTAACCACTTTTTACTCCTTATGCTCCCTCTTTTGTGCATCTTTATGTATACTCAAGGAATATTTCCTCTAAATCTCAATTCTCTAGGACCATCAGTTAAGGCTGTGTTGATTAACTTGGACCAACAGACGAAAACATTAAGTTCCTTGTTTTAAGTGATATATTATGTACCTCTTATTAAAACTCAGAGACGACTCGACTGATTTGATTTTTTTTGTTTTCTCTGCGTTCATTCAGGAGTGGTTTAAAAAAAATAGGGATAACCCAAAAGAACAGTTGAAAAATCGAAAAATCAAAATTGGTAATTCTGTATTAGGCATCCTGCCTATACACTGTGGATTATGTTTTATAGATTGCGGGAGCGAAGCTGCTATCGATGTTTTCCTTCACCATTAAAGGATTGATACATTTTATTCCTCGAAGGCATGTAACTCCGAGAAGTCAAAGGTGACCGAAACCGTGAACCCGCGTATAGGAGTCCTAAGTCCTAACTATCACTGATCATTCAGTAATCTCTGTCCAAATGCGGACCGTTTTTCCAGCCACTTAAATATATGCGTTTTTTTAAATGCGAAAAAATTAAGCTCTGGCCTGAATGGATTTATGTAAAAGTGCGACTTTGTGGCGTAAGGCGTCGACTTCACTAATGAAAGAGGGTGGCAGCCATGCAAGTCCCTTTCATTTGTTTTTGCGTACAAGCCAACCAACGGGCTGCAAAAAAGGGCCGCTTGCGACCCTTTAAGCAGCTTAGGCAGTTCTTCCAGGTAAGACGAGTATACATTTGCGGTGGAGTGCTTTGACCGGTAATTTTTTTAATGAGGTTCGTATGTACTTTCACGCGTCGCATTTCTTTTATTGCTTTCTTTGATAAATAATTATTTTTTAAATACATCGTAAGTCGCCTAGCGAACCAGTGGTACATTCATTTGAATATTTGAAAGCACTTTGTAAAAGTTTATTTGAATAAAAAATTATTCTATTTATAGACTTTTACTTTTAATTATTGTGTCTATGAAAATGTAAGACGATACATGTAGCCTATGCCACTCTCCGAAACCTTAACTATAACCATACAAAAAATCACGTCGCGTCGATCCGTTGCTCTGTTGATGTGTGATTGAAGGATGATTCTAATTTTTCTGATTGTTTACCACTTTACCAGATACAGTTATTTCCTTGATTTGTTGACTGACATTTTAAAATTTACTATCATTACAATTAAGTTTACAAATAGAAGATTTTAAACATCTATAATTCTATAGTATTAATTATGCCGCATCTTGACAATAACGATAACTAAGGGCGTAGATAGGGCGTCTGTAGATTAATTGAACCTTTGATGCAGCCAAAAGTTAATTAATTAAATAACTAATTGGCTTTTAAATTAAACATTCAAAGTGCGAGAACAGATCGTATCGAAACTAATAAAAAAACGTGGTATCATTTTAAAAGCTTTGTTGCCCCCTCCGAATGGGAATAGGATCATCCGTATATGGCCAGTCGCCGTGCAAGTTCCATATTGGATTGTTTCGAACATGGCGCAGCCCATTAGCGAGAAGCGTCCGCCATCGCGCCTCTGGTACGGCCACACCGCCACAGTATTGTATTGTGTTGTTTATTTCTTCGATTCTGACTTACAAAAGTGCTTACGAATGTCAAAAATGTTACATAATTTAAATAAAGAAGAAATCACACAAAACATAAAAACACGAAATCTACCACGTACACTACGTCACTTAATAAAAATAAATAAATTTATATTTTTAAATAGTTCTTCTCTCTTTTTTGTGATAGGCCTGTATTCTTTTTTATTCTCTATGTTCTTGATTTAATATTCAATTTTTTTCATTCATTTGTGCTGTATGCTCCGATCGAACACCACTTATTATTTCGTTGTTCCGTATTGGGAACTATGTTATCTCTTCTATCTATTTGAAAATATGTTATCGATACGAATGCCAGAGGAAATGATTATCCTTGTTGGCACTATAAATAAACCATTTAAATCAAAAGAGCCTAGTAGAGTATGAAAATTAAACTTATATTCACACACTCCGTGTAATATGGAAATTGGACACGGCCCCAAAACAAATTGTAGTCCTAAGGGACTTTTATTTGTTCCGCAATTTTCTCACTATGACGTAATTTCCCACATAGATACAACGCATTCCAAAGGTTTCCGATTTAATTTCAACATTGTATTTTAGGTATTTTGTTGACCGATGCTTACGAAATACTCTAGGTCAAAATAATATCTGTTCCAAATAAGGATTTATAAATTAAAGATCTAGTCGAGATATGTAGGTATTATTTATAAATTATATTTTATCGTCTGATACTTGACTTATCAAGCAGTGTATCAAATAGAGAGATTAATCAATAAACCCCAATATTTCAGCCCCGTTCTATTCTCAGCTGAAAACCAGTCGCTTGACCAGAGCTGGCAACTCGAATTACCACTCCCAAGTTCCCGTTTCGGTCACATACTTGATATTCAGGCGAGAAACAGAATTGAATCGCAATTTTGCTCGTTGTGTAAGTTAAAGCTGGAAGTCCATCTACATTTTACAATTATCGCTTGTACGCGAGCCTGAATATAAGCTCGACCGTTCACCGTATGCGAAATGTACCGTCTGGTCCTGTTCCATCCTGTTCCATGCCATCTAGTTACATCGTTATGAGTGCTGAATGTGAGTATAGGGAAAAAACGTGTGTGACGACCCGCGACATTTCGCGCGACGTGACGCGCAAGTCGTTTTTAACACTATCGCTGCGCTCGGAGGTGAACCTATAGCTTCTATACGCGCTATGGCTGCGAAAGAGGTTAAACGCTGAGGCGTTAACTTCCAATGTGCGGGCAACCTTAAGGTCCCATCCTCTTTTGGAACGAATGGTTCGTGTACTCGCTTCGTCCGTGAGCTCGTATTCCGGATTGCGTGGTGCATTATAATAGGCAGGATAACACCTGGTCTGTAGTCCACCCACAGAATATTGCCTCAACCAACACCTCTCTAATTTAAAGGCCAAAGATTAAACTGCAGTATCGTATTATTAATAACTACCTCGGCAATTTAGAGCCCATCAACTCACTATTCTTGGGTGGTAAGTTTTAAATGTCATTGATTAGATAAAAATAAACTTCGTAAAGAGCTGACCTTTTCGCTTGGATAACTTTGTTGTTCGTTTAATCTCTTTCGGTGATAAATGAACCTTGATAAGTAGGTATTGTCTTATTGACTTCTGAGATTTATACTTTTTGCTGCACTATAAGTTCTAGTTTCATCATCATCTAAGTCTATCACTGGAGCATTACGGGAAACTGTCTCCTCTCAGAATGAAAAAGATTTAGGCCCATAGTCCCCCACGTGGACAAGTGTGGATTAGAAGATTGAGACTTCACACACCTTTGGGAATAATGTAGAGAACTTTCAGGCGTACAAGTTTCCTCGCTATCTTTTCCTTCACCGTTAAAACAAGCGGTATTTAATAGCTTAAAACGCATATAATTTCGAAAAGTTACGAGGTCCGAATCTAAAATTATGCGTTCAAACACCTTCACGCCAAGCGCCACCTAAGTAAGGGCTAAGAATAGACCAAAGCTTTTCTATGTTTACACCAGCTATAACAACAGCAGCCAACTTTACTGCAAGTTAAGTTAGTTACATTAAGTTTGACTCCGGTAGTCACATCGTGGTAATAGACACTCAATAGAGGACATCATGATCAAGATCATAGTATTTCACTTTGGCTTTTGAAGTATTAGTTTTTAATAGAGTAGGTTACAAGCATTTATCTCGTAAGGTAACTGTCTGACCATACTGCTAAATTATACCAGCTCTATTATGGAGCTAAGTACTTTAAGCTTTGTTGTGTTTAATTTTTATTTGCTTCTATTTTGATCGTGGTAGAGATTAATATTTGTCATGAGAAAAGGCTATTTTTTGAATTCAATAAACTTTGAACCTTTCCGTGAGGTGCTAAAACTAATCGTGTGTAATAGTTAGTTACACAAGCGCAAGCCATCGCCAGTGTTTCAATAAAGGTCCCTGAATGGGTAACACTCACGCGACCGTTACATTTGTTTTGTACTTGGGCGTTGTTAATCTTGTAACATTGGATTAAGTACTTGGGTTATCTTATTAACCATCTAGGTTTAATGTAATATGAACAATCCATTATAATTAATCATTCGGAAGACAGTGATGCCCGCGACTTCGACCGCGCGGATTAAGGTTTTCGATTCCTGCGAGAATGCTTTAATTTTCCGGGAATTGTAGCCTATGTTTTAATTCTAGGTACAAGCTATCTCTATTCCTCAGCCAAAACTGTTCAGTCGTTGTGACGTGAATGAGTAAGTGATAAACATCTTAACAGCAAAATTTTCACATTTGTAATATTAGTAAGTTTTCTGGGATTTTCTGTATGTAATGTAAAAACTTATTCTGATTGACTCTAACCAGTCCTCAAAAACAAAAATGTTACTCCTGTACTTTGTTTGCATTATGCAATGTTGCTTTGATACAAAGGGAATCAACTATGAATTCATCACGTGAAAGAGACTTCATCATTAAAATTTAATATTTAGTCATAAATATTAAATTTTAATTTCGCCTAAAATTAAGGTGCTGATGAAACGCGGGTACTTCACTATTTTCAGTTGCGTTTGTTAGCGTTGTTCCTTTGATATCCATTTCGCGACCGAAGTTACATCTGTTCAGTGGCTTTGTTGCTAACAGCAGGAGTTTGTCATAATGTTCGTATGAAACTTTTGCCACATTGCTTTTATGTAGTCACCACAAACGTGAACATTCAGGCTGTATGGTGGTTTTGCTAAATATACAATTTAATCATTTTCGCGTTGCTGGTTACAATACAATATAGCATGTACAATATAGCATGAAACGCATGACTTCGTTTGCGTGGACTTCTCTACTGAACTGAATATTTATTTACCGAAGATCCTTACTTATATAAATGAAAACAACTGTGTCTAGCGAAACTATTTTTGCTATCACGTTGCAATTGCAATCTATAGATGGATTGTTTTGTCAGAAAATAAAGTTGGCAATCGTTTTAATGCATGCCGCATGTAATAGGAGAAATATGAAGCTTATGTTTATAGTCAGCTATTGTTTTTAACAATTTGCAAATTCATAGATTATTATGGTTAGGTATCAACTCAGTGGCGCCGCGCGCCGGGTCATATTTCTCCATATTAGTAATACTGGCATTGAGGCGGCTGTCGGTAGATGCATCAATGATCGTAATCTGATACAGAAGCCCGCATGATAGATGCGCAAATCAATCTTACTCAGAAAAAGCCGTTCCTTCTACATAAGTACTTAGGTGCTCAATGCTAGAATAATTTCACATGTGGGTGTTAAGAATACCCAAGTTATCTATCTACAGTGCAACCTCGATATAACAAATCGGAGGGGAACAAGAAAATATTCGTAATATCAAGTAATTCGTTGAACTGAGGTTTGTTATGTTGAGGTTAGATTGGTCTAAAATTCGTTATAAAGAGGTAAAAGAATAGTTTTATTCACCTCAATATTACGTACTTATCTTGTTATAGCGAACAACTTCTGATTATCGAACAACAATGATTACTTTACAAACAAAAACGTGTCGAAACATGTCGAGACATGAATCACATTATAAGATTAAGAGTTATATTATTGGTGGAAACTTTATATAAAAGTTTTGGGTTGGCAAAATTCGTTAATTAGAGGTATGAATACTTTTTCTTGATAGTTGAAAATTCGTTATTAAGAGGTTGTACGCAAAGAATGTTCGCAATGTAAAGGTATATTTTATATTGACTCCTATGGACAATTCAAGGGGATTATGAAGAATTTGTTAAATCGAGGAAGTCGTTATATTGAGGTACGTTATATTAAGGTTGCACTGTATTTATATAGGTACCCACTTATGTACTCCTAACGATATAGATTTAAGATGCCTCTGCCCGCAGCTTCGCTTACCTTTATTTTAATCTTTATTTTACTCCCTTTAGGGATTGAAAATCTCTTCTTAGCGGATGCCTACGTCATAGTAGCTATCTATATGCCAAATAGTCCAATCCGTTGGGTGATTCGAGCTGTGCGTTGATAGATCAGTCAGATAGTCAGTCAGTCATCTTTTTTATATATTTAGAAACTTAGCTAACATCGTTAACTATCGTATCGTCACTGAATAGTTTATCTCCGAGAAAGAGATTTCTTCCAGAAGCCCTTTGCATATATTCTCCATAATGTTTGAGGCCTCGATAGCTCAACGTTTAAAGGTGCGGACTGAAAACTGAATGGCCGCAGGTTCGAATCCCACCCGTTGCACTATTGTCGCACCCACTCCTAAAATAAGCTTTCCGCTTATTTGGAGGGGATAGGAGGATATTAGTCAACTTCAGCTTGGCTAATATTCTTTAAAAAAAATATTCTGAAAGATATCTCTTAGAGATACTTAATTAAGAGTTATGATTGTAGTTGAGAAGCAAGACTACACTACTTAAGTTACCTACATTTTTTTCAGCAACAACTATAAATGTTAATTTCCACTAGTTTTAAAAACAAAAACAGACAAAAAGAGAAAAACTACAAAAGTTAGCCAGGTTCTTATAACAAAAGCAAGAACAAGCAAGTGTTCAGGAAGGTATTCAGACAATTTACGAGGAAGAAGGAGTCTATTTCTAGTGCAGATGTGTTAGATAAAGCCCGCGTCCGTCCGACGATGGGACAGTAATAGGCTATTGTCGTGATAGGACCAAAATAAACGGCATCGAGGATTGTTCTCATCGCATGTCAGTTATTTAGGTGCAGTAAATCGAAACTTACTTACGCTAAAAAATAACTTTAAAAGCATCGAAGTATTTCTTTTTATTCGATGAAATAAGAGCCCTTGACTGCTATCTCACCTGATGGTAAGTGACGATGCAGTCTAAAATGGTAGTGGGTTAACTTAGAAGGAATATGGTAGTGTACATTCAACCCATACCCCTAGTCGGTTTCTACAGGCCATCGTGCCAGAACGCTAAATCGCTTGGCGATACGTCTTTGACGGTAGGGTGGTTACTAGCCACGGCCAAAGCCTCCCACCAGATAGAGGAATCGCTTAGAAGAGAGTCTCTAACAAAGTTCCGCTTCAAATGTAGGTCAAAACAGCCAATGAATGTACGAGCGCCGTGTAATTATTTTCTGTACATTTACTGATAATTACGTAGATATTTGATGGTTATCGTGATAAATTATAACACCCTTTCATAGTACAGTATATCATTTTTAAATAATTTTCGGCGAGCTAACTCAGCGAACTCCGCTTATTGAAATTAAAAATTAATATATTTTATCTCATAGAGGCTAAGACAGATTCTGTGATCGAAGGGCTTACAGTACTTAGAAAGTAGTAAAATACCTGCACCTCCTACACTTATTAATATTGTAAAGGAAACAACTAAAAATATATATATTTTTTTTTAATCGTATGGCAAAATTTAGACTAATAAGCGTTAATTATAATATTTTTACTATAACAGCATAATGTTAGTGTCATTATTACAATGTCAGATATAATTGATAATTATAAATTATAAATTAATGTCCAAGTTCCCCAGCCAAGTGATAAACTCCGGAGGGAGGTCAAAAAGATCTTTAGACGATCCTTGGTAGGAACGGGAAGGGCAGCGCTGAATGATGTGCTCCATTGTTTGATCCTCCTCTCCACAGTCACAGATAGCGGAAGGTCTCCACCCCCATTTGTGCAAAAGGTAGTTGCAGCGGCCATGTCCTGTTCGTAGTCTGTTTAGGCGGCACCACAACTTACGAGGCAGATGGAAACCTTTCGGTTTTATTGTAGGATCGGGGATGTGCGCTGCAGGCTCACCAGATGCCCTCCATTCCTCTTTCCAGCTCTCAGCCAGGTTGAAACGTGCCATCTCATGGGCATCAGAGTACGCGGCGCGACGAGATTTTAGCCGTTTTGGTGGGGGGTCGCAGAAAGTCTTGTGAACATGGAGATGAGGGTTCGAGTTGATTTTATCGACTTCCCTCCTTAGCGCATGTTTCCTGCGTAGGTGTGGGGGTGCAATATGTGACAGAACCGGGAGCCAGTGGCGCGGCGTAGACTTGACGGTACCTGAGATACAGCGCATAGTGTCATTCAGTCTTGAATCTACCTTATGTACGTGAGCACTATTTAGCCACACTGGGGCACAGTAAAATATATTTTACTTGAAAAGGACGTGCCATTAATTTATATTTAACTGTCAAACTGTGAAAAAAATTTAAAGATAAGGTGAGTACAGCTATTGGTATTATAATTTTATGAAGTAGGAGTCTATTTCTAGAACGGAATTTTATCTCGTAATAACTCTCAAGTGTATGCCACTATGGGACAGTAATGGTCTATTGTAGTGATAGGACCGAAATAAATGACTTCGAGAAATGTTCGCTTCGAGCAGATTATATTTGGCCATTGGTGAAGTAAAAGAAATCTATATGGTTTATCCTACTAAGTAAGCTGGCTTCAAAAACATGCAATATCCTTAATAATTCCTTATTCTAAAATTTTTCCTCCTAAATTAATTATTAGTTAGTTAATAAGTTTTTTATCTCATATTTATTTTAGTTTTGGGCGGCTTTGGTCGGTTTGTGATGTGATAGATTTTTTTTAGTGGATTAGGGGATAATGAATTCTATCCGGCATACTCTCTCCATGAAACGACTCTTCATGTGGTTGCGATGGCACGGTAACAATGGGGATTAATGCATTTATCTTCTAAGTGTCTACGTCTACGCAGACGGAATCAGGAATGCATTTAAACTGCATGCTGACTACGGAGCTAGCGTACTGCATGCAGTTCTAATATATGTGCCGGCAATAGAACTGCAGCCAAACTGCCATTTTTAGTTTCAAGAGCTCTCGTTTGTCCAGAGTTCTAGACACTAATCCAGCGCCTTAATTTAACTGTCGTCTGGAAACTGTAAAGTCAAACAAAAAGATTAAACTTCAGTATCGCAGACACTAAAATTAACGGACCCTCGAGTGTCATATACAAGAAACGTGATTCAGCAAGAGTTGTCTCAGGGGCGACATTTTCCAATTAACAATCGCTGGACAAAAACGAATCCAATTCACGAAGAGCGGCTAACCTTGGCTGGAATTGCACCCTGTAGGCCGTGGCGCGATTCGAAATTTCATTAGATAAGAACAGTGGCGCATTGGAGAAATTAATACGTTTGATACCAAAAACAAAAAGGTGCGTGAGTTGCAATCATTTGTTATTCAGGGAAAATTTGTTATTGGCTCTCTCATAGTTATTCAAAAGGTTTAGGTTATCTGTTTAATGTATAGAGCTGATTAGTGTAATCGTTACTGATAATATCTCTGTTGGTCATCGAAAATTTCATAATTGAAATAGTTACATAGGTATAAAATGTGCACACATAAGAGATTTTGGATGTGACAAAATTCATTAAATCTATTTAGAAAAGCTTTTATGTAATAGGGATACCTTAAAACTGAAAGTATAGGTACTTATTATGTTAATAGTAAAATTGCAAACGTGTGATCATTTGTTTTCCGTCATTAGGTATAACTGGCCGAATCAAACTGGTCAATTTCGGAGAGCTGCAACAATCATCATTGCTACAGTTCCAATTATATGATTGGTTGAATTTATGGCGTTCTTGCTGCCAAACAGCATTTTAGCAAATAGCGGGAGAGGATTGGCAATCAGAGGTGACCGTCTCTTGGACCGTTGGACAATAAAATATTTATTCCTCCTATTCTATCGTACCGCACTATTTCTAATCTAAAATGGCAATTAAAAACACGTATGGAAAAAGATAGCATTACTTTTTAACGACTTCAAAAAAATAGGAGGTTCTCAATTCGACGCGTATTTTTTTTGGCGATATTACTCCACAACTCGGTCAAATGTGAACCGATATTAATAATTGTTTTATTTTATTTGGAAGAACACACCGCCAGTTAGTCTCATTTAAATTTGGGGAAGATCTGATGAATATCTCCAATAATGGAGGACGAAACTCCGCAATGAATAAAAGAAAATTGCTCGCGATCGAGAATGTGTAAATTGATCCTATGATGCCACACCAAAAAGCTTAAAATAAAAATTCTTTTTAAAAAGCCGTCTTCAAATGCTATTTATTGCCAAGAGTAAAATTATTTTAGTTTGTACGCGTATGTTGAAGTCGAGTTAACGTCGCGCATCGGTTTCATCGCTTCTATTTAGGCCCGCTGGACTTCAACATACGTGTACAATATTTTATACTTTGTAATGGCGTTTGAAGTTGGTTTTTTTAAAATGAATTTTTATAGACCCGCAAATTTTGTTAAAGTAACTAATTAAGCATTATCATCAATACTTTAAGGTTCGACGGTACTTCTGCCTTGTCAACGTTGTAACTACATTAAGTATGCGAACCTTCATCAAGTACGGGAAGGATGTCACGACGACGTCAGAATGATGGAGGAATATTATTCAAAATTTTGCTTGGCAGCAACGTTGAAAGGTCCTAAGGAACCCATCCAATTAGCCGTTGCTGAGTAGAATACAAATTCAAGAAGCACGGCGAGTTTTAGCCGAAAATAATGTACTGTTAGGGACTTCACACACTACCTATGGCAGGACACTGGACAGTGGACATTGTCATTATAATCGGCCGTCAACGACCCAATTTTGAGCGCAGGTCTCTTCTTAGAGATTATAGGCCACCAACGCATGCCCAATGCAAATTGGCAGACTTCACCCATCTTTGAGAACATAAAGAACTCTCAGGTATAGGTCTTCGCACGATTGTTTTCTTCACCGTTGAAGCCGAAGTCTTCGTATTAGAGAATGCAGAAACTACTAGGCTATCCGCTTTCTAGCGTCTAGGTAAAAATTGTAATCTAATATGCATTGCGCATTAGCTGCAACGACCAACTGTATAATGACAGGAAACTGTGTTACACTTTACTATGTCGGTCCACTTGAGCGAATGGGCTTCTGCGGTCAGCGTTGCGACCTCGACGACGACGGCTGTGTAGTGCGTGAGGTCCCTATTTAAAGTTGGATAACTTAGGATAAGATGTGCGGGCTACCATAAGTCATTATGCCCATTAGTGTATTCTGCGATTTAGTTGCCTAACTTGAAATTGTAAGTCTGCGGGTACTCTAAGAGTTTGTGATTGCGACTGTAGATAAATGGATGAAGGGCCCGGCACTTCATTAAAGCGAACAAACAAGCGGGGGTGCGGATAGGCCCTTTATCTCGTCACCCTCTTAACCCTCCGTGCCTCACTACCTTTTACTTGAGAACTGCGTCATTTCTTGGCTTTTCGGCTATAATTAGTTCTTATAAGGTATCTCAGTTTAAATAACTAAATAGGGCCTTTATCACAATCGCTCCGCCCTGAAAAATTTACAGTGGGACGAAAAGGAATACAGACAAATGAGATACACCCTCTAACCCCTAATTAAGTACTTAGTAGGAATTCATAATTTATAATCAGCAAAGCAGTAAAGCCTCGTGGTTTGGACTGCAGTTCCCTGTTCGGGAGGGTCGTGGGTTCGATCCTGGGCACGCATATCCGATTTTTCGGAATTATATGCGTAAGTAATTAAGTAACACATGCTTCAACGGTGTTCCCTAGACTTCACCAGGATCCAATCATCAGATCCTGACCTCATGATAATGGGACCATCTGGGAAGTATACCCTTTCAAACAAAAAAAGAATTTTCCAAATCGGTCCAGGCGCCTTCGAGTAATCGGGGAACATACATAGTACATACGAATTGAGAACCTCCTCTATTTTTGGAAGTTGGTTAAAAAAAATCCAATCTAAGGTGAGAAAATCTTTGCCCAAAATATGCCCGCACAGTGGTGATTGCGACTGTATTAATGGATGAACGGCCGGCCCACTTCATTACGCCGAACAAACAAGAGGGGGCTCAGA
Source organism: Hipparchia sbordonii (assembly GCA_038048805.1). NCBI lineage: Eukaryota > Metazoa > Arthropoda > Insecta > Lepidoptera > Nymphalidae > Hipparchia > Hipparchia sbordonii. The sequence continues at coordinate 11,655,027 of CM076099.1, read as the reverse complement.
TAGGCTCTTTCTCTTGGCACCCCTCTTAACCTTTCCGTCCCTAATCCTAATCTGGAATTATTATTACACTTTTAGAACGTTGTCTTTTTACTAGAGATGCAACCGACACTGATATCGATATATCCTCGATATTTCAATTTCTCCCGAATTGGTGAAATTAATTGCTACGATGTCAATACTTTTATTTCGTATCTGAGATAATTTTCAACATTAGGTCTCATACTAATAGACTTGAGAAATTGCATTTCTCCACTATATTATAATATTTAAATATATAATTTTCACTTTGGTTAACTTTTTACAAGATTTTTGGTGATGTTTTTCCGAGATAAAAGAAAAGGTAGTCTATGTCAGTCACTCTCCAAGTCCTTGACTAAACTTATGCACAAAAACAAGGACAAACCAACAAACAAACATTCGCATTTATAATATGTACCTATAGTAAGGAAGTAAGGAAGGATTGAGGAATGGATCGGATAGTACGTACGCGTGTTTTAATCGCTATGATTATACTTTATAAACTGTACTATACCATAGCTGTACCCGTGCGAAGCCAAGGCGGTAGTAGGGTAAAAAATAACTGAACCTTAGGAAAAGAATTAGAAATATTTTAAGTGAAAATACGAGTACTATATTCATAGTTCATGGCAAATATTTCCCATATTATTTTGTCGTCGAGTTTCCATTTAAAATGTTAAATGTAATGTCCTCGTAGTTGCTGCGCTTTAGAAAATTCTGTTACCCAATATCTTCTTTTTACAGAGGATTACCTTTTATAAAAGCGTTTAATTTGTTTTCTAGAGAGATTGCAGAAATAAGCAAAGAGTCCTATACGAGTTTTCTCTTTGCAGCCGAATGAAAATCGTTAAAATTAATTAAGTTTGTGAGAGAATCCACTTTGCATCGGTAAATAGTTTTATATTTTTTATACTCGATCCACCCGGTAGGTTAATTCTCCTCGTTTTGCTGGCTTCTTCAAATATTATGTTATTGGATATCAGATCGCTCCTTACTTATCCCCTTCAGATTTTTTAATAATGTAATTTTACTATATTTCATTTTTATTCGTTTTAATTGTAATGCAATCGGTAGATTGTGGAGTTATGTTAATGGATCTCTAAGACTGAAATCTATAGACCGCACTCTCACTCTGCTCAGACTCAAGACAGAGTTAAAACGAGATAGATTTTTGTCAAATCATACACATTCCAGACACTCCAACCTAGACCTCATCAGTGCTTTCCACGATTAATTGTCAACCGCAAGCCTATCCAGCCATAAAAAATAGCACTATATTTTAGACCTGTTAGTTTTGTTGGTTAACCTTTCCCTGTCCCATGAATCACATGTGAGCATGGTTATTGTTTAACTATTGTGTCTGTTGTCTGGACAGGGAACCTGTTAAAATGTCATTCTTGCTTTAATAGATTATTTTAGCCAGTGTGAGATGTATCGTTGATTTTGACCGTCACAATGTATCAAGAAGTTTTAGGCAATCCCTAGAGCTGCAGAATAAATTCCAACTATAAATCCACTTAACACTAGTAAGTAACGCAGCAGAAGTTATAACAATAATATAGTACAGCGTATTATGATAATCTTTATTGCGCATTAAAGCGTCCGAATAAAAGGTGCAAAACATTAAACAGGTTCTGTTGGCTGCGCGACTCTACACATTAAAACTTACATTATGGTTTTATGTGCAGACACACTCCACTAACTTCGTGAAATACTGCCGACGGTAACTAATGGCTTTGAAGGGACGGTGTAGTCTGGTGGCGACAGGGTAACTTATGTCAAACTTGATGACCGGGACTGGCGCTGCAGTAGTGAGCGCTATGGTCTTGTAACTGGGAGGTCTCAGGTTTGATTCCCGGCGGGGGCAATTTGGGAATTTACGATTTCTGAATTGTCTCTGGTCTGTTCTGGTGAAAGGTTTGGCCGTGGCTAGATTCCACCCTACCGTCAAAGACGTGCCAGATTAAGGGTATGGGTTGAATTTACACTGCCATACTCCTTTCAAGTTAGCCCGCTACCACCTTTGACTACATCGTCACCTACCATCAGGTGAGATTTCAATCAAGGATTATCTTGTCATTAAAAAAATATATATTCTCTCGGTTAAACAGCGTTGACCCTTGTCGGTGACGAGAGATGTGGAAAATCTGTTTTGATCCTTTCGTTCGTGCTTAGGAGAGCATGATAAGGTTTTCGGTATCATCTTATAACGCTTATGCCCGTTTCCACCAACATCTTTACGTAAGTACATATATCCTAAATACAAAGCCTTACCAAATGTTATTTTCACCTTTAGATAATTCCCTAAAGGTTCCTGAAAACGAAGTTGACCGAAAGCATCTCCTAACTTAGCTTAAGTAAGTTAGGAAACGTTGATGAAATGTTGAAATGGGCATTATCCCCATAAGGATATCATGTTTATCTTAATTACTGGTCCATCCATCAATTTTTATGCGGGTTGATTGATCACATTTCCCTCCATATTACTCTTTTATAGTGTCCAAAATTACAAATTATATGGAATATGGAATTCGATGGAAGTGTAGTGGTTGAAGCCTCGGCCTCTTTCGATTGGTCTGGGTTCGATCCCAGACAAGCATCTTTGACTTTTCAGTCTTAAACATAACTTGCTTTTTAAAAAAAAAGAATATTAGCCAAGCTGAACTAGACTTGTGCTAGGACAATAGGGCAACGGGTGAAGCTCGAACCTACGACCTTCCAGTTTTCAGTCCGCACCTTTAACCTTTGAGCTATTGAGGCTTCAAACATTATGAAGAACTCTGAGAGAGTTCTCCATAATGTTCTCGAAAGAAGTCTGTCAATTTGCATTGACCCTACCTACTCTGAGAGGAGACCAGCGCTCGGTCGTGAGCTGTTGAAAGGTGTTGACGATGATGATGAGTGATGGTAATGATGTATGTCCTTGTTCCAGGTGTGCGCGCTATCTCCGAGGGACCGGGTATCTGAATCACTCGCACTGACGTACGCGGAAGCCCCCGGGAGACCGCTGCCCGATGTGATGGCACAACCTGGCCTCTCATATGACGACGTGTTGCATGACGACTTTAGGTTCGACCTAAACGCTCATGACGTCATGGTCTTCCTACACATACAGAAGACTGGTGGCACTTCCTTTGGAAGACATCTTGTTATGGATCTGGACTTGAAGGTACGAGTATGTAGTAGATACTATATAATTTTCTTTTTCAATTCTATGGGCAATGGGCGTTTTATTGTATATTACGTTCATCTCACGACGACACGACGTACGGGCGCTTTACTTGTAGTTACATCGTGTACATGCACATTGCGTAAGTGTGCGTGCCTGTCAGGAGCCTAGGTGGGTGCCGTCAGGCGCGAACAAGCTCTCTCTCACACTTATAGAGATACGAGACACACACAATCATGAGCCACGTGTCCTCGTGAATTGAAAGAACTAAGTAAATTTCAAAATGTTTGGCTTTTAGCCTAATCATCCGTGGAGATTTCGTAAATACACACAATTATTTGTAGCAAGTTTGCATACTAATCAGTTACACAAGGCAGCAACTGTTTAACTAAACCAGCATTAACTAGGTACCTACGCCCCCGTAACCTGTGCCGTTTATATTAATCAGCCTGATGTCGTTCTGTTGATTGGGTGACGCCTTGAGGCCGCCTGCCTTGTATCTAAGGTATCTGATTGTAATTTTATATAAGCTATTGGTACTGTTGCCATCGAAAGACGGTACTTACGGCACGTGGATCAATAAAAGAGGTCACAAGATCTGATAGCTATCTTAAATATTATAACTAACTAAATTGTTCTGGGAATTGCTTGTTTGTCTCCGTATTCCTGAAGGAACTAATATCGTCTGGTATCGTAATTATTTTCTTTCTATAGGTTTTAATTTCTTTTTAACCGATTTCAAAAAATAAGGAGTTCGTCAATCCGACACGTACGTATGTGATATTATTTGAAGTGCAAAATATTCATTCACATATTATGGTAATCCAATCAAATATACAAAATTTTATAGATGTACGAATGTTTGTCCACCCATTTCGCCGAAACTTTTGATCGGATACTTGAACTTAGGGAACAGTAAAGATTTCATCAAAATCGGTTCAGTAGTTTTCAAGATATGAACACTTTTCCCTTTTCAGTTATTCTTTATTTCGGCCTGTTTATGGCTTGTTTTTTCTTGATGACAAGATAGCTCTTGACTGCAATCTCACCTGATGGTAAGTGAAGATGCAGTTTTTTTTTTCTCAAATTCCTTTGCCAGGAATTGAACCCGAGCTTTCCCACTCATAAGACCATAGCGCTCAGTTGTGCGCCAGGGAAGTTGTCAAAATTTTGAGTATGGATCTCTAAGGAACCCATTATTTTTCGCATCGCACGCATAAACAATTCGTTGGGTACTTTTTCGGGGTCAATCCATCAAGAGGGATGTAGGAAGTCAACCAGAAAATCCTGCTCGATCAATTTTAAATGTAGAAATGTCAGTGAAAAATGCAAAGGAGACGTGGTGAACGTGTGAAGTGGGTAAAGCTAACGTGCTATTAGGGTTTATGCACAGCGGATTCTAGGGCACAAGGTCGTAATAACTTGCGGCGACTGCACCGCACCGCAGCTTAGGTTCTAATTTCATGAGATGATTTTATTTCATTGAACTTCTTCGTGTTTTCTATCTACAGATAGAACATTTTATTGCTCGATGGAACCCCAACTAACAAAATGGTCATAAGATTTTAAGCTTTTATGATTATTTCGTCACATAGGTGTCGTATATTAGCAAGTTTTAAAATGTGACGTTGTACAGGCATCATGTATATTGCATTTAAGTTTCAATGCAATTAGGTAATAAAAGTCGTTGTACAAACGTCTGTATGAAATAGCTATAAAGCAATTTAATCGTAGAAAATACACAGTCATACAAACGTTTTAGGCGGGACATTTTGGCTGGTATTACAACCTTAATAACGCTGCTATAAGACTATGCATGTGAACATGACATTTTAAATATATTCGCAGTAATGTAAACCAGCCAAGCCCAATAAACGCGACAGAGAGTGATGGTTCCGTACCTATTTTTTAACCGACTTCCAAAAAGGAGGAGGTTATCAATTCGGCCGGTATCTTTTTTTTTCTGTTGAAAATCGATGTCAACACGAATGAACTGATTTGGCTGAAATTTGGAATGGAGATAGCTCATACCCAGGATTAGCACATAGGCAACATTTTATCCCTGATAATTAAAGAAACCTTAATCATGTCAATCAAGTCATTATGGCCATACCTCCCATGGTTAACGACACAACACAACGGCCCCTAGTCCCCGGATAAAGTTGGGAACCGACAATTATGTCATTTTTCCACGTTGACAAAATATGTTTTTTGCCGCATTCCCAAAAAACTTATGGTCTCGAAAATGTTCTGTTAATGTAAAAAACTATTTTTTGGAATGACAAATAACGGTTTACTAAAATGTTTTAGGGAACTCTGATAGGTTCGTAATGAAAGAACGCCATGTTCTTTAAGAGTTTATAACTCTTAACACAGCAGTATTCATCGTATACAAGTATTTTGTAACTTATAATGGCACGATGAAGGGAGTTTTAACTCTTAACACAGCAGTATTCATGGTATATAAGTATTTCGTAAGTCATAATGGCATTATGACATATAATAATTTATTTTTTATTTAAAAAATAATAATTAAATACACAATAAATGAAGGGGGCATTTAAAATTTATTAATAAACCTAAAAAGTTGGTCCCTAAAGTAATATTCGCATTAAGTTTTCCAAACTTAAACATAAACACATCCCATTTCAAACTTGTAAATAATTTGATTACACTTAATAGTATAAAAGTATAAAAATATAGTCTGCACACATGCAGAATTTATTAATAGTTAAATTCTATTACTTATAATTGAAAGCGCTTCAATACTGCATCAAATAGATTCATTGGTCCGGTAAACGTCTGCGCTATGAATCCTATGGTAACTATACGACTAAATACTCATACCAATGATAATATTACAACACTACTATGTTCTCGCTTATGACTTTTGAATGACAGCTATACGACTTTATAGAAATAGTAACTGCGCCAAAATCGCGTTGTATAAGCGCTTGTAAGCCTTATTTTCATGCCATTCAGTTTTTCGAAAACGTTTACACAATTCTTATATGACTTATATTAAGACCATTTTGTTAGTTGGGACTACGTTAATCGTAACAGTTAATTGCGTTATTACTTAGTCTGCGATGGAGTTAGTTTTTTAAAAATTTCAAGCGGATTCCCTTTTTTGCCGGGATGAAAAGTACCCTACTGGTTCTCAACTATCGCCCTGCAGAATAACGTCAAACTGTTTTTCCGTTGCTGCGTGAATGAAGGACAAAACAACACGCTTACGTATTTGTAATATTTGTATAGGTATGTTACTGTAGTAATACTGAACCTACTGAATATATTTAGAAATTTATATTATGCAAGGTAGAGTCGCATGTATATAAAGTCAGGAAATAGTCTATTTCCTTTCTCATTAAATGCGCCTGAGCTTACGATGAATCATCGATTAGTCGCGGAGTCCTATTACAATGTGCCTTTAACCTAAGAGATAGGCATGCGTGCGATGACGAAGCAGAAATAAAAATGGCGGATTCTTTGTCAGAAAATGGAACGTCACGCCATATTCTAAAGCGTCCTCGCTAAATCAGTTTTAATTTTACGAGAAAGAACTGCGGTAAAAGCTTAACATTTTCATAGCATCTAACTTTTTTCCACCAAGATTAATTACGTTCTAATGGCGAAGTTGAGTAGAATTTTACTATGGGCATTCCTTCACAAGTTACTCTATTGTTGGATGCTCGTGGCTTGATATTGGATTTGCCCGTTCCTATCTATAATATTTATTATAAGCTCTTTTCTCTTGCATAATTTACTTCGATATTACCCGATGAAAAGAAACATTACATGTAACAGTACAGTTTCGAATGAAATAACTGCACTTTTAGCTTTCTAAACAACATTATTCCAGCAGGCGCAGCAACAAAGATTGACAGCTTCAGCCAGTTGCCTGACACTCAAATCAGAAATTCAGACAATCACAATACTTTTTGTTAAAACTCTATAATTTTCCGGGATAAGTTGTAGCATATGTAATCTTGGGTATGACAAAAATGCCAACGCTTACTTCTTCTCACTTTTCTTCTATTATGGTAGAACATTGAAAGAGATACATACATGGGAGTGAGTAGCGTTGTGGAGCGTAGCTTAGGTATGGTTTTGCAATTGTTTCTGAAATAAGCGTTTACCAATTTCTTATCTTAATTGCTCCGTTTTTGTTGTTACGCGGTGATAAATTGCTTTCTTGGAAGTCTAGCTCAACTGTGTGGTATCTTTCAGTAATTGAATATAAAAAAGTCTAGAGTCACAGTTTATCAGATCGGTCTAAGATGTATAAAGAATTCTTTATTCACTATTCAGCTTCGTCACTCTGCTGTCAGTTTAATGACTACTGTTTTTGTTTTAAGGAGAAGCTTTAATACATTTCTTCAGACAAATTGGACGTACTTATATAAAAAAGATCCAAACCACAAATATTTGTTAATTTAAATACATACTTATTATTTTAGAATGTAGCTTATCTTTTTTGTTAACAAGTTTTGGTGAGTTGGATCCTGTTTGCTAAACTGCATCCAATTGTAACCACTTCAAGGCTTGCTTCAATAACCTACCTTCTTTGTATCTTTCTTCTTCCTAGGGTATAGCAAAAACCTTCTCATTCTTGAATGTGAAATGCACACCGGCAAGTAACTTCCCCAATTACCAAACGTTGGTATTAGTCTAGTAGAAAAAGCTTGCAGAAATTGATTGCTGCGAGTGATTATACTGGGCAACTGGACTTGCTGGAAATAGTTATAAAAAACTAGTAGTGGACTGCAAAAAAAAAATTGCACTTTAATTTAATCTCTATAATCCAAAAGGGGAGAGGAGAGGGTGGCCTGAATTCTAAATAGACTTTCGTTATTTGGAAAAAAATCTTATAAAGAAAAATAGAATAAATAAAAACGTGAATATTCGCCTTACGCTCATAAAAAACTTTAAGTTGACGACTTAGCTAGTTATCGAGTCATTATACCCATTGCCAGCTTTTAATTGCGCTCTGTGTGGTTGAGTGGCAGTTTGTAATTATAAACGTTATGGCCTCTTTTATTTTGATATTTTTCCAGCGTTGAAACTTAATTTATTGTGCTAAAGCGTCGTAAAAGGAGGTAAAAGAACCATTTCGCCTTTACCTGCATTTATAAATATGCAGTGGCGTGCATATGGAACGTATTAAACCTGGGTTGGCTAATGGAAAAAAATAAAAGGGGTAACTAATTGCTGCATGACGAAAAGAACTTGTTAATTCATTCGTCAGCTTTTATGAGTCGATGCTTTAATGATTCCGAAGCATTTCTTTTGTTTAAAAAAACATATTAGCCAAGTCGATGTTGACTTATATTCTCCTCTCCCCTCCAAAAAAAAAAAATAAGCGAAAAGCTTGTACTAGGAGCGTGTATGACAATAGTGCAATGTAGTGGGTGGGGCAAATGTAGTCCAAGAGTGCTCGAATGCAGGCTTTAAAGAAAATGACGATGAAAATGAAAATTCAACCATTGGTTGTGTTTCACTAAAAACGATTTCCTCTAGACGAATTGCCCAAAAGCACTGTAAAGAATGAACCTTAGAATAATATATGGCTTAGAAACTGACAACATTAGCATACACGGCATACAATTATGCATACCAAGTTAGGTTGAACTGGGTCAAGAGTTAGGTCACAGCGGAGGAGTGTTTCCTACCGCATTGTAAATATTTAACGCCGTGTGGTTGCTGCAGCGGTCTGTGACGACTTGTACTTGCTGCCGAACTACCGGCATTATTTGTGGGACGTGACATACGGACTTAAAGCCCAAAGCACACACTAAACTTCAAGTATCGGTGTTCAGCGACTTGCGACTCCACACCTTTAGTCGATATATCGACTAAACGTGTGGAGTTTAACTCGCAGCTACTTACTCCCGAAATGCGATGAAATCGCCAATTGTCGATGCTTAAAGTATCGTGTGTGCTTTGGCCCTATATGGGATGCGGCGAATGCGGCATTCTTAAGATCCTCGATTTGCCAATAAATTTTCTGAAAATGGTATAACAAGTTGTGGGTGGTGTGAATTGCATAGGAGACACATTACGGCTACACCGTCAGAGTTTATAACGATTTAAATGGTTATTTATTATGAATCAGATGGTACAGATAGAGCAACCACCGAGTTTCTTGCTGTTTCTCGGTGGAAATGGCGTTCTCTTAACGATTCTAAAGCATTTTGTAAAAGTTTATGTGAATGAAAAACTTTTCTATTATCCGCTTAAAATTAATAAGTCTGTAGTCTTTTTAAATCTGGTAGTAAGTAGGTTTACTTTTCAAAAAACAAAAGGGATGCAAGAATTAATAGTGACGTCATCCCCTTTTTGGTGCTTACGAGGGAACCAGATGTTTCACTATGCCCCCACTTTCACACATGCTCCATATTAAAATATTTATTACTGTCTCATTATACGTCTGTCTTCAGAGAAGGTTTCTTTTTTATTATTCATTCATTAATTCATCTCAACCCATCGTAAGCCACGCTACTGCTACTGTTAGCATTAAGCTACTGGGCATGAGTCACGGCTTACAGGCACACTGGGCCCTCGAATGAGAAGGGTTTAGGCCATACTACACCACGCTGGCCAGGTGCATATTAGCAGATTTCGTTCACCTTTGAGAAAATTATGGAGAACTGTTTGGCAGGTTTCATAACGATATTATCCTTTACCGTTAAAGCAACTTCTTATACTGTTATTTGTTTTGCGTATAATCCTGTTCCTTACTAATATTATAAATGCGGAAGTATGTTTCTTGGTTTATTGGTTTGTCCTTGATCATGCAGCAACGGAGCGACGGATTGACTTGATTTTTTGCATGGGTATAGTTGAGGACCTGGAGAGTGACATAGTCTTTTTATCCTAGAAAAACAAACGGTTGCCGAAGGATTTTAAAAATTTTCTTCTACGCGGACGACGTCGCAGGCATCAGCTAGAATATAAAATACTAAAGGACCACGAGCGAAAGCGGGTTGTCTGCTCGTCCTTATTAAGTCATAGTAACTTTGCACTAAGCTAAATTGGGTTTGTTGGTTTTGAAGTTCAAACTGACTTTAGTATTCAAACTTTGAAGTCTCCGGATAATGCCACAAGCGTTCTTTGACTCGGTTGCGAGATACTGAGCAGCGGTGAACTTGCCAAATATAAAGTAGTTCAAGCAAACGTTTGTTTCACGGTTTGGCATTGCATTTATTAATGCAGGGCTGTATTTGGTGATATATTTAGGACAATTCTTGCTCAGTATTACGTCGTCATGACACGTGTGGCAAGCGAATCTTTCAAAGCGTAGAATCTGTTCTACGCTTACACTAAATTCGGTTGGCTGGTTATTAGGTACAAATATTGATCATAAACATAGTATTCTTACTGGGAATAATACGTGCAAACTTAATAAAATCTGGAATTAAAACTGATCTGCTCTGACTTTGCACAATTATTGCAGTTTTCCCTAATCGATACATAGAGATTACTGGAATTAATACGTGCAAACTCAATAAAAATTGGAATCTAAAACTGACCCTCTCTGGATTTGTACAATTATTGCAGTTCTCCCAAATAGGTACATAGAGACTACTGGTATTAATACGCGCAAATTTAATAAAATCTGGAATTAAGACTGACCCGCTCTGGCTTTGCACAATTATTACAGTTCTTCCTAATAGGTACTTAGAGCATTGTAATAAGAACACATTGCGAAGCCGGGGTAGGTCAGATTAGATTCCAAATTTTATTAAGTTTGCACGTATTAATTTATGGTAACCAGCCAACCGAATTTAGTTTTGAGTAAAGCAAAGACACTAAGCTAAAATGTTTGTTTGTTTTGAAGTTCCAACTAATTTTATTATTCAAACCTTGAAGTTGCACGATATTTGCAGGTTTTAACCTAAGCAGTGATACCTGTCCCTGTCTGATAGGGCGAGGAATTTGAACTTTCGCAAGAAAACACGTGGCTAGACACCTCGATGATAGATGGACCATAAGTCAGTTAAATGGTCGGGACCAAGGGGCAGTAGGGCGAAAGGTAGGTCTTGTGCCAGATAAGCAGATGAAATAGTGGCGATAGCGGGTCGAGGATGGCTAGCCTCAACTACAGATAGAGTGGAATTCCTTGGAGGAGGCTTTTACCCCAAGGGAGTCCATACAAACAGTTTTTGTACGATGCTTGTACACACTTCCACTAATAAATAAACAGGCAAATTATTACAATGAAGCTCCAAGCTAAGTAGACCAAGCAGTAGTCGGGTTCTTGTTTGGTTACCTTTGTTTTTATTGCTCATATTTTTGTTTCAATGTTCAGGCCTCTACGTTTTTTGTGAATATTTAACGCCACGTTAGTTTCGGCATCGCAGCGGTTCGTGCTTATTGCCGCAGCCTAAAATATTGAGTGGGTAGAGCGCGGCCGTCGTGTGCTAATGTAGAGGATTTATTTGATGCGGTGGTATTATTTACTCAGATTATTTAGTCACTAGATTATGCCCGCGACTCGTCCGCGTGGATTAAGGTTTTTTGATTCCCGCTGGACGACATATACACGCACGCACGCACGCACGATCGCAAGGATCGCCACAGTTCACGTTCTTGTTCAAAAAGTCTACTATACCTAATTGGTACCTGTAATAGCACTTAACAATCGACATTTTCGATCACTATACAATCGATAGTTGGTATGTATCAGATAGTTGGAAATCAATTCAAACACAATATCAAATAGAGACGCCAGTTTCCGAGTCCGACTGTAGACTAATCGTAACCATAGAAGGCCGCACGTGCGTCGTTTTGACTGCTAGCAGTCGACACTAATTTAAACTACGTTGCTGCTGTCTATGATATTGGGAAGATCATGTTGCTCGAATGCAAATTAGATGCATCCGATGCGGCGTTCACATTTCCTTCCATTCCTAGAAATGACCTTGAATGTTTCCGATTAATTAACTCCTAAAAGAGGAATGTAATTTTGACGTATGTATCTGTGTGTCTGTTCCCTCGTAGCTCCTCAACGAATGGACCTATTTTGATACAGTTTTTTCCAGAAATGGTTCTTAGCAAATAATTTACGAAGAACTGCTTAAGTGTTTGAAGATCATTAAAGGGTCTCACAAACCTTGATGAAAAGACCGTACAAACTTTCACTGGTGCGTTGGTGCGATTGATTTGAAATTTTAATGTTATTTTATTTATTATTACTGTAGTGTGACCTTCAGTCCATGCTGCAGCTTCAAGTAGCTGCGGGATACCCAACTCCTCAACAACTTACAGCAGATATAGTGTTTGGGCTCATTAGAATGATCTCAATGAGTAGGTTTAAATTTTTAATTTACACTTGTAACAAATAGAAATGCCTGTTCCATTGCATGCATTATAACCATAGGAGGAAAACGTCGCACGTCGATTCGACCGTTAGTATCAACTGCGTTGCGTATCAACTGTCTTCTGCGATATTGGGAAGAGAATGTTGTTCGAATGCAAATGAGATGCATCCGATGCGGCGTTCATATTTGCTTCTATCTATCCAAGGAATGGCCATAAATGTTTCCGAACAATATCAAATAGAGACGCCCGTTTTCTATTGCATTATAATCGTACGAGGAAAAGGTCGCACGTCTTTTCGACTGTTAGTATCAACTGCGTTGCTCCTATCTACGATATTGGGAAGAGCGTGTTGTTCGAATGCAAATGAGATGCATCCGATGCGGCGGGCGGCGTTCACATTCGCCTCCATTCCTAGGAAAAATGAAGATTTGAATGTTAATAGTTCTTATTGAACCACTGAACACGTACTCGCTGTAGACAAGGCTAGTAAAAAATATACAGTAGAAGTTTTATATTTCAACATTGTAGCTCTTTTCTGTGACATTGATTGCGTGAAGTTAGGTTTTCCAAAATCCCCCGCAAACCCCGTTTTTTTACCGAATAATAAATAACTTCTTACTCTACAATTCCTTGACTATTACTCATGCAAAAAAAAAAGTCGATGCCTTACTCCATTGTTGGGAGATTGCCGCTTCCAGGGATTTCTATCTTTACGCGAACGAAGTCACGGTAAAGTATTATATTATGTCAAAACACCTCTTTTTCTCAGTATTAATAATGTAGTATGTATTCTGTGTTATTAGACACATAAGCACATTAGTTTCTTTAGACGACGGACGGGCAAAGCCAGGCAGTTGTCGTCGGTGATAGGTTTGCTGGCACTGAAATTGACTGCTTTGCGATAAGTGTATTCATACAATTTTGTACACGGCGACATTTTTCTACTGTGGCGTGGTAATATTTGTGACGCGTCTGAAGGGTGAATAATCAAGTAGGCGAGGGAATATACTTAAATGAACACTAAACAGTTTCCTGTGTCATGTTACACGTTTCAAATACGTTTATTGGTTTTTTGGTCAGCACAAATATTTGACCAACTGCCAAATACTACTTTATATGTACCAACTTCGCTGGCTCAGTGATCCAAAGAGGATCTGGGTTGTCCCCTCCATCCATCCCATCTCCCGAAAGGGATTTATCTACGAGGATTATTCTTAATTTGTCTATAGAATAGGTAAGCTCCTTCTAACGAAGCTGTGAAAAAGTCAGTAGTTCGGAATAAAGTTTCTAGGTAGGTACTTGCAACGACCTTTCAACGTGACCTCCCATTTCGTTTTACAGGCGATAACCGTACCATCCCACCGTCACCCCTCTAATCTTTCCTGACTCCATGTCCTTCCGAACAAAGGATAAATGTATTCAGACCCGACTTAAATTTTATACCTCATGTATGAATATGAACACGGTTACATAAAATCCTGTTAAGTCCACATTGTTTAGCACCTCGACGTTCTGACTCTTGTTAAGCGTCTATTGTTCAATTTAATGTCTGGATGAATATGACAGTATGTAAACGTTAATTGGTACATTTCGTAATTTTTTTATTGCAAGACAGACGCGCTTGTGCGAAAATCTGGAAATAAATGTTAGTGCTAGATGTCTATTCACTCTTACCTTGAAGTTACTCAAGTTAAACGTGGCAGGAAACATGGATTAGCAGTTCATTTCAAAAACGTTGAACTAAGGCGTTTCGAGCGAGTAGGTTGGAGCACAACCACATTGAGATGCCAACGCTCACGACTTCTCGCAGTGTTGTGGTAGAATGGTGAAGGAAGAACAAGGTTTGCATCAATAGCCCAACGGTTAAAGGTACACGGATTGAAAACTGTAAAGTCGATGGTTCGATTTCCATCCGTTGCACTATTGTCGTACCCACTACTGCTAACAATCGAGAATTGGGAGAGAAGAATATTATTGAAGTTCAGCATAGAAAATATTCTTTTTTCTTTTCTTTACAAAAAAAAAGAATAAGGGAAGAATATTTTATCCATAAACTTTTCAAGTTCCTTACATTAAAAAAGTTAATATATACTAACTAGCTGTTGCGCGCGACTTCGTCCGCGTCAATTTCTGTTATTAAAGTTTTTAAAAGAATATATTTTAAATATGGATAATTTTCCCCGTTTTTGCAACATTTTTCACTGATGCTTCGCTCCTATTAGTTGCAGCGTGATGTTATATAGCCTAAAGCCTTCCTCGATAAATGGACTATCCAACACAAAAAGAATTTTTCAATTCGAACCAGTAGTTCCTGAGATTAGCGCGTTCAAACAAACAAACTCTTCAGCTTTATATATTAGTATAGATATGCAGTACAGTAAAGAAACTTTAGGGTGCTATAAGAAGCTGAACGTTACAATTTTTTTTTTCTTAAATCTGTACCGATTGATTACTGATATAACAAGCAACCGGACTTCCGACCATTACTGATTTCATTGATCATATCCGCTCTTCGTGCAAAGACCGGTCGTTCGTTGGCAAGATGAAAAGGTTCTGCGATTGAAAAAGCTTGTGTTATTTATTGCCTTTGGTGATATACAGCTTCACTTATAGTGAATTTAACACAGTATGTGACCCGATTCTCTAAATCGTATTAGCTTTTGATGCGCTTTACTGATCTCTTTATGCAAATCCATCAGTTCAGAAAGAGTACGTACATATAAAGAGGCTTTGCTTTTTAAATAGCGTGTGGTATAACTGTTTTCTCATAAAAATCCTACTTTAGTGAATTTTTACACCGTCTTTGACCCAATTCCGCGCCGGATATGCTTTACTTGTGCAAAGTCACTGATTTCACTGGTCATTTCCGCGCTTCGTGCGGAACTCAAAGAACCTCCGGCCCGCCGCCTAGGGGGGCAACTGAAAGGCTTTGCATTTTAAATCGCGTATGTTATAGGCTTTTCACATTTAAATCTCTTTGAGACATATATGTATTTTTATACATTGCTCATCCCAGCTTGATTCAAAGAACGAATGGATAAATGAAACTATTTCTTTTTGACTTTATTGAAAAAGGTTTTTGACTAAAAAATTTGAATCAAAGAGCAACTGCTGAGCCTCTTGTCGATTCTTCGCAGCCGAATCTGTTTACCGAACCGATGGTAGAGTCTTGACTTGTCATGAGAGGTACAGGTTGGTCTACATGAATTAAATAATTATGAAATGTGACTGCGTTCGTTTTTTCGTTGCTAAAGTTGGTAGTGTCACATTAGCTTACGATACTTTATACATGGACGCTGCGGCTGCCGGCTTTGGTCATGGTTCCTCAGTGTGCGAGGTCCTTTAGATGTAGGTATGTGAACTCTAAATTCGACCGATTGAAAATTTATTCCATCCCATTTTTTTCTTTGCAGAGGCCGTGCAACTGTCAACGGGCGCGTAAACGCTGCCATTGTTTTCGTCCACACAGCAACGAAATATGGCTTTTTTCGAGATACTCGACTGGCTGGAAGTGAGTACCTTTTGTCTGACGCATACGTACTATGTATTCCCACACTAACGCGACAAACTAAATTATGATATATCTTAAAGAAATACAAACGATTCTCACGAGTTTTTGTAGCCATATCTTATTCGGTACAACGTCTGCGACAATACACGTGTCATCTTTTTATTTCGTTTGAAGAGTGTTGACAAAGTATTTGCCCCTGCTTGCGACCATATTATTAAAGAATAATAAATTCATGTCTCAGTAACAATTTGGCGGCGTGAAGTATGAATTTGAATTATTATTGTTCAACAATCAGCACATCAATATGATTACATCAGCATGGCGCCAAGGTCCGCCGTGTCCATGAACTGGGACGACCGTCTCGCCTCATTTTGGGCATGCAAATGTGCCGAATATGCGTACTTGGTACACACTTGTAGTACAGCCATTCAAATTACCTCTCCATACAATTGTCCACTGCCCTTGAGCATAATGCGACCATTCGAATATAATTATACCTACAACCCGTTCACTTCAAGTTGGCCGCCGTTGACCGTCGTTGCAAAATGACGTTATGACGGTATGCCGTACCGTTGACAAGAAAATAATAATTGTGACGGAAGTTTTCTTCTCTGACAATGCTTTTCATGGCAATGATGTCTTGAATGTCGAAAGATTTTGTTATTTCTCATTTTTCTCCGCTTCAAAAAAAGTCATTAATTAAAGTAATAAATAGTGTGTGCTATGCAAATTCATAGTAGATAACTATAGTACGCGATGAATAGCAACCAAATAAAAATAAATAATTAATTTAAAGTCAACAAACACATTTAAATCGTAACAATAACAAAACTTTGAAAAAATTCAGTGGTGGCATTCGCGAGGTGACGTTGTTATCTGTACTAAACAGGTCTGATCAACGCATGGTAGCGGCCAACTTGTAGTGAATAGGTAGTACTGTGAATAGCTGATCGAAAACAATTCTCGATCCGACTAGATGACGGGAATTTTCAATTCGGCAGTTCGACTTACAAATCGCAAACCTTTTTGCACACATTGCTCTTCCGGAGGCCCACCGGGTATTGGCACTGAATTACGTACAAAGGTTGCGTAATCTGGTGTTCGGCTATTATCCCCAGTGGAGCACGCGCTCACAATGTTGATTATCCCGGCGGTTATTTTTATGTTCGTGCACAATTGACGTTGAATTTGTAATCATCGATTAGATCAATTTCGCAGTGTTGTTACTTCAAATTCATTGATATGCTCGACGCGTGAGTCGTAAATTAACGCACCATAATGCGGAACTGTCGTTCCATTGAACAGCAGCCACGTGTAATCAAATATGAATCGAACTTCCCGGCTACTGTTTCTAACGATAGACGCGACGAATACATTCAGAAATCAATAGGTATTCGTCCATTGTTATCTCCGTCCTCCTTTCATAGAATCTTTTCTTTATTATGTCAGCGATAAAATATTTCTTATCTCACGAATAAAGCTGCACCTTGTTTGGTTTCTTATGTTTATTTTATCTTTTGAGCTGGGGTTCGAAACATCTTTAAAATGCTTTGATAAAACTCTATTATTTCAAAGAAACATTTATTTGGCTGTAGCGTGATGTATTCTTTCCTGGCATAAGAGTTTCGTTGATTTCACTCTGTACAAAGGCTCATTTAGGTGCCGAAGGATGGGACTATCTCCCAGTAGTCAACATAACGATCCATTCAATGCTCTCGGCAATGATTATTTTATTCAAAGTTAAATGTTTACGCACTGCCATCGTTTGATTTTAAGCATCCTATACATCGTTGGAATTAATCTTTGCATTGTTAAAGTTAAGTTATTTATTATATTCTAGTCAGTGATCGTCCTTATATTTCTAATCCGGTTGCATTTCTACTCGTACATGTATTATTATTGTTGGAGAAACGTTAAGAAGCTTATAAGATTTTAAGACAAGGTGTATTAGTTTTTAAGATACCTGTTTATTTATTTTTTCCTCGAGGGGATCGGTGATAGAGGTGACGTTACTACCGTTTTAGCTTGAAGCTATTAAGTGTGTTACTCTTTCGACGAGACCTCCCAAGGCGTCCCAAGCGGGCGGTCTCAGCGTTTTAACAAACATAAGATAAGTCATTTTGAAATAACGCAAGCGATTAAAACTCCTAACTCCATCATTATTAGTTACAAATGGGCTAAACTCGGCAGTAATTCCTCGTGATTGTGCATCATTGTTCATCCTTGGGATTAGCTTCGCGCCATTCTTGTCTGTTTGCGTATATATGGCTCGTGTAAATAGCTGTCCTCGAGTATTATAAGTTATAACCATTTTCAATACATACCTATTACAAATATTAAGAATACCTTATCAATGGTTATGAAAAAGATTATTGCTTTTTTGTCTAGTTTTACCTACATATCTGAGGCACTGGATACACACACATGTTCATGTAGCTAGTGCCTCAGTATGCCACACCAAGTATTTAAATTAAACCTAAACTAATATGCACTTTTAAGTTTTTTTTTTTTATTATTATTAATCTTATAGTTCATACGTACATCATACATGAGTGTTATATTCAGTGCAACAAAAACCACAGTCGGTTTTACTGTGCACTGTTGATATACATAATTAATTATATAAACTAAGTAGGTACTACTTTTGTATACGAACACTATCGGCCAAAATGGTCTGAATCTGAATTAAAGAGATTTTATTTTATATCTCAGTATGATCACTATCCTCTAATCGACCATTGATTTCACGTTCCAAGAAATCGAATACTATATAATACGCTTACTAATTAAAGTTTGCGGTTTCGATTCAGTTCAGTTTTAACGAGTTCGGTGCCTATCTCCGACCTCATCTATCACGTCTCCCTACAGTTATCTTTCATCGTAAATTAACTCAAATTATCTGTCGCCAACCTCTACTCGGTCTTCTCTTGGCATATTGGAAGCCATTACTTATATTCTAAACACGACGCCAATGTTCCGCTTCGACAGGAGAAAAAATTAATTTGTGTATTCAACTCCCTTTTTTTTTTCTCAACGCCGCGCGGAGCTTACTAATATTATCCACTTATCTTATTGCTGGCGTCTACGAGCGAAATACGAAATGTAATTTACATTACAATAAAAGAATTGAAAATTATGAGATTTGAGTTTAGGTATTTGTAGCGAATAATCTAGAGACGCGGCCGTGTCTCGGCTAACTTCAAGCAATCGATGCATCGGCAGTGGATGTAAAAATACATTCATCCACGGATAACTTTTTACCGTGTAATACTTACTTTGCAACATTTTTTCCATAAATTTTTAGTTTTTTTTTTAATTAAAAAAGCCGTACAAAGTTCGTGTTAATTTTTATAGGAGAAAACTAAAACTGAAATATTTTTGGTAAATGTACTACTTAAAAGTCGTTAGCAAAAGGTGTTTAGAATTATGTACAAAAGCAAGATTTTAGGCATTTTGTGTCCTTTATATGTCGACTGGTGGATTCACATGAAACTCCTTTGATTTGATTCCTTCAAAACTCAGTCATGAACTTCGAAATCTTAGATGGTCCTAATTTGAATGATTTGCATCAGATTTCTGATTTGAATCAGTTGTGTGATTTTTAATGTGTTGAATTACATAGTATATACCATCTTTGTAGTTAACATAGTTTGGCAACTAAACATTGGATTAATTGAGTTAAATTATAATTGCTCGGAATTTATAATTTTAGGTAGATCTAATTTGACATGACAGCTATAGACTAAACTGAGGTCCGTTGTAATTTAATTTAATATGATAAAATTAGTCTAGTCTACAACAACTTGACAGTTTTATAAATTAATGGCGCGCCACAATAGACAAACGTTTTTAATTATTTTCTGTAATCTTCTTCTGTAGATCTTCAGTGTATTTTCATTGTACACTTTAAATTAAAAAATATATTTGACACTTCGATGGATTAAGGTTTTTGATTCCCGCGGGAACTCTTTCATTTTCCTGAATAAAATAAAAAAAAATAAAATGTAGCCTATGTGTCAAATCTTGGGTATGAGCTATCTTCATTCCAAACAGCCAAATCGGTTTATTCGTTGTGGCGTGAAGTAACAAACATCTATCCATCCATCCTCACATTTATAATATTAGTACTTAGTAGGATTAAAAAGATATCTAATTTTAACGCGTGTGTAAAGTGAAATAATCCTCCTTAAATAAACCTGTTTGTATTTAATTCCATTCTAAGGATTAATCAGCGTCTGTCACTTCGTCGCACTTAGCCCTGTTTGTTTTTGGTATATTCTATAATTTACGAGTAGAATGTCTCTCCGTCTGTCTTCGGTCGAATACTTTTCAGTGTTGTTATTTATGATAACTGCTTTAACAGTTTTACACCACATTCATTATAAGCTTAGGACATAAGGTATGTTACAAAATGCTAACTACGTTCAACAGGCAATTTCTGTACTTACATACTACAATTATTGTAAACAACTATTGTTCGACTTTATGAAAAAGATTTAATACGTCCATTTTCAAACTTATCTTTTATACAAAAATAACAATATATTTTGATTTATGCACGAGAAAAAAAAAATTTAAGAACTTATAAAGTCATGAAACAAAACATGTTGTCAAGTATGACGTTTTGGTACTATTATCGATGGGTAACCTACCTACTATAGAAGTTAAGAAGCTTGTAGAAAGTTGTTGGAATTTTGTAAAGTAACATAAAATTGCTAGTCTTAAATTAACTTTAGCATCTAATTAAGAATTATAATTCTCGGTAGAGTGGAAATTGTTATTTTCTTAATTGGTTTAGGTTAAGGTGTGCTCTCTGATGGAAGCCTTTGATGGCCGCGGTTAATTATTACCGCCCTAACAACAAATCCGTACCACCATGCGACTTACGTTGCAATACGATGCCGTGTGGAAGCCAATTAGGGGTATGACTTATTACTGTACACTGTACAAACCCCTGCATGATACAAGCGAACGCCTGAGGTACGGAATGCCCAAGGCGGTAATGCATGTTGTTTGACTGCTATAAAACCTTTCATTTAGGTGTGGGATCTAATGATTTTTTTAAAAGATTTAGAAAAAAATATTATACTCGACAGAGTAGGAATTGTTCTTAATTTGTTTGGGTTTAGATATTTTCTTTGATGGCCGCGATTATTATTACTGCCCTACCAAAACATCTGTATCACGATGCCGTGTGGAAGCCAATTAGGGCTATGACTTAGGACTGTACAGACCCATTCATGATACAAGTGGGCGCCTAAGGCACGGCATGCCCAAGGCGACAATGCAGTTTGTTTGACTGCTACAAAACATTTCGTTTATATGTGGGCTCTACTGATTTTTTAAAAGATTGAGAAAAGAATATACTTGGCAGAGTAGGAATTGTTCTTAATTTGTTTAGGTTTAGGTATTTTCTTTGATGGCCGCGATTAAAATTATTACAGCCCTACCAAAAAATCTGTATCACCAAGCGACTTATGTTGCAATACGATGCCGTGTGGAAGCCAATTAGGGGTATGACTTATGACTGTACAGACCTATGCACGCCACTCGGTGCCTGAGGCACGGTATGTGCGAGCAGGCCTTGCATGTTGTTTCTTTTGATTTTTATATGAATATCACTCATACTGATTTTGTTCATATAAAAGGGACCATAACAATGAATCGATTGAGAGTTTTTCGTCAAAATCGGCTCAGTAGTTTAGACGCTTCCGTGGAACATACGTAAATACAAACATAAATAAACTGCTAAAATTATAAACCTTCGTTTTGACTTTGCCGCAGTCGAGTAAAAAAGCTTTTAATTATATTTTATCTTCATGTACATTGTACATGTTCACTTTACATTTTGGTTGGTTTGAATAATTATAATTAATTATTTTAATTGCTTGATTCGATTTGATATTGTATCTAAGCGATTTTATTGGATCGGTATAGTCGGACTTAAAGAATTTGAATCTCTAGAATGATTATCTTTTACAAATACTTACCGTGTCAACTATTGTTAACGAGTAGTGAAGCATGACAGCGTTTTGCTTCTAGCACTTGCGTTTTAAAACGCAAATTTTTTTTTCATAAAAAATAAAAGGCGAACGGACAACGGATTTCGAAAAATCCGAAAAAATTGCAACAAAAAGAAGTCATTTTCGCTCCGATTTAACGCTCAGTTCCATTGAAAATGCTAGCGATTTTTAGAACGTTAGCATCCAATATTCGTAAATTTCAATTGATAGCAGGCGTTTGGTACATAGAAAGTAGAGTAATTGGACGCGGAAAATACATTCGATTCAAACACAATAAATAATAATTAAAAACGGTAGTTTAGTCGGTGTATATTTCCATAATGATATTATAACTGGCAAAATGCGTTTTTTTATCCTTCAATCATGCAGCAACGGAGTAACTGATTGACGTGATTTTTTAACCGACTTCAAAAAAAAGGAGGTTCTCAAGAGAGGATACTTTTAATCCGGAACAATATAGGGTTCCCACGAAATTAAAAAAAAACTACTAGCAAACGCTTTATAATTCAGCTGCCCAGAAAATCAATGCGAAATAACATTTTATGTCTAGAGATCGTGGGTTTTTTTACCAAGTTTAATCGAAAATATGCGTGACAATTATTATGCACGCTAACTATGTATTTATCGAAGCGTTAAATGTTCTTGCGAATTATTTTACCTAATTTTATGACGAATTACGTTTTTCCCACGGCTTCGCTCATGTTAAGTTCGATTTTTAAAACTCGTATTTTACTCCCTTAGAGGTTAAATCTAAAATCCTTTCATATTAATATCCTGTTAGTATGATCAATTTCAGCCCGATCCGTCAGTGACTTAAGCTGCAGTGCGTTGATAGGTCTCTTCCATCCACGTTGGTAACTATTTTTCACCTTCAGTCACCTTTTCCTTTTTAACCCCCGACGCAAAAACGACGAGGTGTTATAAGTTTGTAAGTATTTTACACTTTTATATGTTTTATATAAAATATTCCACTGTTCCCTCCAAATAAGCGTACCTAAAGCTTGTATTATCTACGAGTTGCTGCTCTAGTAATATCTCTCTGGTTAGGTATGCGCTATTCCTAGATATCTATGTGATGCTTGTGTCTATTTAATATAATGTGTCCGTTCTTGATTACATCATCGCGGCTGTCTCCAAACAAATGAATATCTTTATTAGTATGATAAACTAGAAACAAGAACTATCGCGTGAATTAATCGGTCACTGACCTAAGTGCGGACATGCACCTATTGTAGCATAATATTATATAATTGTTTGTTATGTTTAAAATTAATTGGTAGGTATTTAATATTTATTATCCTACTTCCTATTAATATTATTAATGCGAGGCTGGATGGATGTTTGTTATTCTTTCATGAAAAAACTACCTGACACATTTTGATAACACTTCACGATGTAATACATCATACAATAGCTTATACATCAAAATAGCAGGTAGGCTGCATTATCCCTGAAAATTAATGAGTTCCCGCGGGAATCATCTAGGATTAAATAATGCTATGCTTGGTGTATCTCAAGGTGATTTTAAATCGCACAAAAATTAGGAGATTAGTCGAACTATAGTAATTTTCTTTTATTCGATGACAAGATAGCTTTTGACCTTGGTACTCATCTGATGATAATGCAGAGTAAGGCGGTAGCAGGTTAGCTTGGAAGAGTAAATTACTCAGCTAAAGGAATTGCTTAGCTGAAGAGGAATTGGTAGCAATTTGCACGGATCACAGATTAACGTTGGGATCAAGGGAATGATAACCCTGCAGTGGAAAGTGCAGTGTCGGTAAACCCTAGGCAAAACCGATGACGTCAAACGATTTACAGCCCACAGATAACCTCTGGACACAAGCCCTTCAAGAGATCTAAAGCTGAAATCTATAGACCGCACTCTCACTCTGCTCAGACTCAGAACAGAGTTGAAACGGGACAGATTTATGTCAGAGAATATTTGTGTCTCGTTCTAATTCTATATTAAGTCAGAACTAAGTCAAAGCATGCTCTATAGATCTCATTACACGATAAGAAGATAGAGAATATGCATACCGAACCGGTGCTGGTAGAGTCTTGACGTGTCATAAGATTTGCCTAAATGAAATAAATAATTTAGAATTTGAATAAGATTAACCAAGAGTAAGTCCACAAGATCATTTAGGTAATAAATAGACCATCAAATATTGGAATGGTTCAGATTCGGGGCTATTCGGCGATCGTTATAGCCGAAATGATCTATGTGAACCCAGCCTAACATAAAGTGTCGTTCACAGTTACGATCCAAGTCTTGGACTAATATTTATTGCCATTTTGTAATGAACTTGTTTATGCCGGCTACGTGAGCCGGAATAATTCGCCTACTCATTTCCCGTCCATTCTTGAATCGATGCGATGGCATTGCTTTACAGGCTTGCTCAGCTTATCCAACTCTACATAATGTTTTGATGAATACCAGTATAATGTTAATGTAGAATCTATCACTCCGTTCATTGTCATTTTGAAAATGACAACCATATCAATTTAAGAAAAACATGAGCATAAGTGCGTCATACTCTTAGCTATATGTATATAGGTATGAATACTGTTAACATTATTTTATTTTTTATTTTTAATGTACATATAAGGATTTACGTGTTATGGTGCTGTATTAGTGCGGATAATGATAAAGAAATTTCTCTTCAATAAAAAGTAGCGAAACAAATTAACTATCAAAAAATGTAGTCGACGCACATATAAATCATTTTAATCGAGTTCATCTTGTAACGATTCAGAGACATCCTTACAACTACAAACTTGAAGAGCTCGCATATGAAAGCCATTAATATTATGTCTCCAAAATAATGATATAATATGATTTTAAATAATTGCGTGAGATAACTCCGACTTGTGCTCCCGATGGGTTAATTCAGTCACAATCCCATTCATAATTATTATTGTAGACGGTTATGATTGCGTGTGTTCCATTATTATATACGAGTAGAAATTGAATAATTGCAACCTAAGTGGTGTCCTTTTGTTAGATCTTAAAAAAATCATATTGAGACACATAAGAAAATTCAAACTCAAATTCGACACCATTATTCTTGATGTCATGCAATTGTTTCTCTTCTGATACCTTATTGTTCAATAGCTGATGTCTGCGAATTCGTACGCATTCGAGGTTTTTCTAATTCCCGCAGGAACTCTCTTTTCGTCCGGGATAAAAAGTAGCCTATGTGTTATTCCAGACTCTGTGCCCAGCCAAACCGGTTCAGGCGTTGCGGCGTGATTGAGTAACAAACATCAATCCATCCCTCCATCCATACATACATCCAAACTTTCGAATTCATAATATTAGTAGAATTATTCAAGAACGTTTAAAAATCTCTGCCTGTCTCACCACATCTGGTTATCTTTTTAATCTAGAGCAAAATCTGTTGCTATCTTAACGTCTTTCCTTTAATGTAGTATCTGAGCATTATCGACTTTAATGGTTGTTTCTGATACATAGTTGTCGTAACAAACTGATCTAAGAATAATCCCATACTAAAATCTTCGATGCATATCGGACTTAATACATATATTCATAACCCTTATCTGTTGTAGTCAATAAGCACTTAATTTTATCTTATGTTGAACGAACAGGTACTTTAGTATGATTGAATTTGAAATAATTATCACGCTTTACACTGTAGGTGTTAATTGAAAATGACCCTTGATGTTTTGTTCTTTTAGATTTAAAGCTTTAACAGATTCAGCGCTTTTTTATGAAAAGTTCTTTTTAACGACATCCTAAAATTAAATACTGATGATAAAATGATAACAGCGCACTTTTTTTATTTTTCTTTAATGTTATTTTTAGCTAAGAGATTTTTTTTAATAAAAGAATGTTAAACATAATGAAGTTGACTCATGTTCCCCTCCCTCTTCCAAATAAGCGATAATAAGTTTGAACATTTACAACGGAGAATTTCTGAATTTCCGATGATCAGTCAAAAATAGTCTCGACTAAAAAAGGTCAAGCACATTTGAAGTCGCTGCAGATTTAAAAAGCCGAAGTTTCCGTTGTTTCATTAATTGGTTGACGTTTTAATTACTGTAACTTCCAGAACGGTTATCGTTAACCCACAGATTTAATTACGACATGTTATGCGATACTGATTAAAAAAATCTGATAATAATCTGGAAGTGAAACCTGTTATTACATTTTTGTTGAATATTCCCGAAGAGTATTAAATCTCAGATATTGCCGAAAGGGCCGTGTGTCGATACGTATCTAATTTGTTTAACTTTGGGCCTTTTGCTTGGGACTATACACAAATATTCGGGTAGGCTTATTAAAAGAATATCCATTTACTTTCCTTGAAGTACTAGTTGCTTCGAATAAATCTTTTCATAAATACGAAAGAAAATAAGACTAATAATAATATAAGGAAAATAACAATAATTTTTTTGATAAGTCTTAACTTGTAAAAAGTTAATATCATCTAAATACATCTAAGTAACGAAATCATTTGTATCCCTATATATCTTTATCTATACTGAACCGGTCTAATGTGATGTATCCCAAAAGAAAGGTGTTCCTGTTAATTGACTTAGAAACGAAGATTACACAGATAAGATTAGATAAACAAAATCGATATCATTTTGTTTATTTAACTCCATTTCAAAAGATGTACTAAATAACCTAATTTACGACAATCATTCGGAATGTTCGGGTGTTTTCTGTCGTTCGCTGTATGGACAGTTTTTCAAAACAATCAAATAATTGATTGAAATATTAGCCTTCGGTGCGGCATTTAATTAGAATTTATGTCTCGTGCGGTAATTGGGTAACAGTCAGTCCCGTGACAAATGATTCTAGACCAATGAGGCTTGGATATTATTTCTGGGAAATTACTGAAATTCCCTAGTGATACTAACAAATAACAACATTGCAGAATAGTTCTCGTTCCATCGGTTAGCTTTTAATTGATCTGAAAGCCTTTTCATCCATGACGTTAAGCGGAAGTGACATTCCAGCAGCGTTGTTTAGACATTAAACAAAACGTCCTGATTAGAATGGGAGTGGTGCAGGGTACCAGAGGGGAGCTTTTTATTGTGTCGTTCAGCCCTATTGATATACAGCAAATGAGGGCTTAACCCGGTGGGACGGGAAAGCGTTGAATGATTTAGCTCTCCACCATTTCCCCGCTTTGCCGTTGACGCTCTACAACAATAAATTAACGACAATTGCACTAATTGTGCAGCTAATGGCCACGTTCACTGACGCATTGTCTAGTTTTGCTATCCGAGCATTAATTACCACCGTTGTTAGGGAACTTTGAGGCGTTAGCGACGTTTGTGCTGCAGCTGAACAACCCTTGGCTCATATTTTTGTAGAGCCATTTCCTTATCGCTTTACGTGATACGAATTTTGTACGGCAAAATTCCAGCCACGAAGATAAAATCAATGCTGTATTGTTTTCAGAAGTCCCTCAGGTAGACGGATCGAGAGTATAACTAATGTTTATATTTCCGAGGGTTGGGGCTTGGGATAGTGAACGGTGCCGCTGCAGTCGATACTGAAATTGCTTTCTGTAGAGCGTTTGCGTGAGCCGCGCCGCCCATCTACCTCCGATATAAATCTAAAGGCTTGTCGAGTTTCGAATAGATTGCGAACTACGAAGATCCGTGCAATTCGTTCTGTACACCCACACTGTTGTTCCCCGACGGCTGCGGTCCAATTTCGACAATTTGTCACGTCGGCGCTGACTGGTTTTTGTTGAATTCCATTTCAACGATACGATGCGTCTTTCTTTCAGTCTTTTTATATCTGAAGTCTTTGATGTGATCAAATTCAATTATACGTCTTTGGTAAATTCAAAAATAACCAGTTTCTTTTATTTCTATTTTCATCTTTACGAAAGCTTTAAATACTCGTACCATTCTTTGAAGATGATTATAATGTCTTATTACTATTTGGTAATCATACATCAATGATTTATTAAAACATTTCGACTGTGTATTATGTAGTTTTGTTTTACATATTGAAAAAATATTATAGGTATTAATATTATATTGATCACTAATTGATAGTAGGGTAGGTAATGGGTACCTATGTGATATATAAATAGCAATAGAAATTGATTATACTGGAGCTATAAACAAGTGAATTTCAATGATAAATAAATGCTTGTCGTCGAGTCAGTAGGTATCTAGTAAATGTTTAATTAATTATTACGTTCAAATTAATTTAATTCTTTTCTTATTTAAAAAAATGTTTAATTGAAATTCTAATTCACCCAGATAATACCTAACTACCATGTAACCCACATGGTAGTTACACTCGTTAGTAGTTAATGGGAATGAATTAATGGTAATACCCATTGTTTTGCCTGCATTCAGATGAATATAATACTATTCATTTATTTTATTTATTCCTTACTTGAATTTCTTAAGCTTAATGTTATAAAAATGTCATCATTCATATCGCACAGACTTGTTTTGTTTATACACGATAAATGGAACGTTTTCATTCAGTAAGTTATCTGCCGGGGGCTCACGTACGACATGATTCAGTCATTCATTTGTAATGAATGGCATCGGTCATGAACTTGTTGCTGTTCAATTGTGCCGCTCCTTGTTTTGCTTAAGGCTCGGGAAGACAACGCTGGATGACAGGTTATCCTACGCAGTTCTAGAAGTTGTAATGCATGAGCTAACAGTATGAAGGCAAACGGCATTCTTACTATACTGTACAGTCGTACAGGTCTTTATATTACAAATCGTACATTCGCGTTTGACGTCACGTAGTCTTAGTTGGTTGAAGGGTAATTTGGAAAATGGGTATTGCATTGCAATATTAATAAAACCTATCAGAACACTATATGTCCCTCAGAAGACTATAAATGACCGATTAATTTCCATACCACCCATACTTGAATTTTAAACTCAACTTTTTATTAAGTCTTTGTTATCTTCTACATCTCTCGCCATAATTATTAACAATTCACCTCACGGTTCGTTTGCGTTTACGATAATGATTTTAAGTAGGGTCAGATGTCCAACAATGAAACAGTGGTACACAATAAAACACTGTGATATTTCTAAAATTCTGCGTTGCTATTTCGTGCATTATATTGCGTTAGGACACTCTCGTGAACCCCCCGCCCTAGCCCAATTTGCATCGACGCCGCGTGCGAGAAGATGTGTTTGCGGAGCACTTTTGGTTTTTTTCGACAAAAAGTAAGGTATTTTTAGCATTCTTTATAGATTTTTTACTAAAGCATGGTTGAAAATTTCATAAATTTCATGATTAATTAGCATTACACATATTTCGTAGATTAATGTGCAATAAATTATATCTTAAAGTGTTACAATTTAGTGGGTAAAAAATTGAGATTAGTAAAAAAAACCTTAGGTAGTTCACAATGAAACAGTTGCACAGTAACACAGTGAAACACTATTTCAATGTGTATCATTTTATTTTATTGTGTACCGTATAATTGTACATACATAATATCATGTACTTTCCGGGCAAATTAATAATTTTTGTGGCTACAAATTCACAAATTAATCTTATTAACATTAAATTTTTTATAATACCAGTAATAGTACTGGTAACCTGATTAAAGTTAATTAAAAATAAATCCTTTTGTGATTATTAACTCAAGCATTTTTTTTTATTCACCTACTCCATAAATTACACAAAAGTCGAGACAATACTATTAATGTTTCATTGTTGAATTTGTGGTGTTTCATTGTGTACCACCACTGTGGACACAATGAAACATTTCCCATTTTTTAGTTTATAATTTTTTGCCGATTGATTACATATTAATTAAAAAAATTGTAAATGAAATTCGATGCCGAACTAAATTACCTACACACCTGTAAAAAATTAGACTTCTATCTGTAAAAACAAAAGGTGCATGAGACTTTGAATTTTTTGTGTTTCATTGTTGAACATATGACCCTACAATAACTCGAAGCCGTTCAAATAATGAACGAATGGAATAAAAATAGTATGAGTGGCACTTGGCAAGTTGCACGGCTTATTTGATGTTCAATATTCGTACAGCGAGTGGAATAGAGGCGTCTACTTCTCTGCACATTAATTGATCCCGCGTGGCTCGGAAAAATAGAATACAACATGGAATTTCATTTTTAAGTATGTTTTCAATTATATGTGCGTTGAAAACTTCCCTGTGATTTTTAGAATATTGACACTCGTGTATTGCTTGATTGGGAAATGTTTCTTTGTTTATTCGATACTCACAGGTTATGCTTGGTTATGTTCTGGCAATTTTAATTTGTTGGCAGCTGTGGAAGCCTTTTCTCACACGGGATGACCGAAATAAAGCCTGTCGATACATCTGAGTGCGTTGGCGCAAACATCAATAGCGAATTTATTACGGACCAAATTGTCGAAATTTTGTTCCATTGGCAACATCATCATCATCGCAACTCATCGCCGGCCCATAACTGGGCACTGATCGTCTCCTTTCAGAAGAGTTATGTCTACCAACATCACGCTGGTCAAGGGCGGAGAAGTCTGCCAGAGTTCACAATCCTTTGAGAACATTATGGAGAACTCAGACATGTAGATTCAAACCTTAACGTAGGTATAGTACCTTTACAATTCTAACTCGCTCAAATTATGCTAATCGCATATAATCCATAAGAGTCGCACGCGCCAAACCTAACGCATTTTTCAGCACTGAAAATAAACTCGGCGTGAATGATTGAAAAATAATCTCAGCAGCATCAATTGTGTTTCCCGCGACGATGTGCGATCAACATTTTAGTAGGTATATATCTAATCTCCTCCTTTTTGGAAGTCGGTTGAAAAAAAGCTTCCGTCAATTTCACATTTCATTTATTCACGGAAACCAAACAAAGCAAAGTTCAGTAAATGGAATAAATAAAAACGGATTGACTTATTCCTTACCTACGAATAACTCTTGATTTGTTCGATATTGACTTACAAGTAACTTTAATCTTGAGCACAAAAAGTTCGTGTCGGGTGGAACCGGGTGGTAGTGATGTAATTGTTTTGGTTCGGGATTTGGATTCGGCTTGGAGCAGATGGCGTTGACAGCGCGCCTAAATAGGGTTGTCTGTTTTTCGTCTTCGAGACAGTGACGGAGTACTGCGAAACCCCGGTTGAAATAGTTTGTGGTTACTGTTCTAACGGTCTTCCTATCTATTTAGGTCTACCGCAGGTATAAGGTTGACCTTAACTCCGATGGGAAGAGGTTTTAGACTTATTGCTCAGTTACACAAGTTTCTCGAATGCGAGGGAAATTTTCGGCACTCATATTCGAGCATTGCCTGATGCGAGTCATAATTAATGATAATGTGATGATAATGTGATGTAATGTAATGTATAATCGCGGGTGAATATTGAAAGAAAGAAGGATAATCGCAAACTGTTTCTTGTGTAACTGACGCCTTAATGCAGGTTTTTCCGTTACGGGTGGTTAATAGAAATTCTTGGCGCTTTAGCAGCAAGATTTGAGAGAAAAAGGGAAAAAGAAACTAATATTCAAATTCAATTTATTATTATGTTTCATTAAAATAATTTACAAATACAACTCCTTATGTAAGTAACCTACTAATAAAAAGAAATACAATTTCTTTATATTATTATAGTATAGATTATTAAAAATAAGATAAATATAAAAATAATTAATTTAACAAAACAGTCTAAATTAATTTGAATAAAGCTCTTATTTGACCGACATAATATATATCGTTCTCAGTTAGGAACACGGATGAAGTTTTCCAATGAAAAAGCTAATGAACCCATCCCGGTTTGCTCTGGAATGGGGTTCGCGCAAACACATCTCAGCCCTACGAGTTTTTTATCCCTGTTTGTTTTTCTAGTGTAACAGTTTGTAGGATTGTTTGATTTTAGCCCGCGCGCACGCCCCATGCCGTCGATGTTTTCTCTAGTTTTTTTTTTCTTCAGTAAGTTGTATAATGTTTTTATCTTACTATTGAACCTAACTGCCCCGTTGCTCTAGTGGATGGAGTGTTCGACTGCGGGTAATGAAGTCACGGGACCGATCCCTGGGTCGGCCCTAAAAAATTATATATTGCATTTTTCTGTCAACAAATACTGAATACTAGCCGGTAGTTAGGAAATAGGCGGTGTCGTCGGTACTGCACTCCGAATTAATTCTGTCCCGTCGGACTATAAGAATAAAGGAATAGGGAATGCATCTGCGTTTGTGCTCACACTTGTGCACTATAATATCTCCTGCGCAGATCGCAATTTTTTGTGGAAATTGTCCGTCATGGCTGGATTCAGTCTGAAGGACTTAACCGATGTGTCTCACTTTTAAAGCAAAATTCTCTAGGTCCATTCAAGGTTGGTCCATCTTGGATCAATCATTAAACGAAAATGTGAGCAAAAATACAATGTATATAGGTAAACTTTGTAGTTCGCTCGCAAATTGTTTGCTCTACCCTCACTCCTTATCAACAAAGGTTAACTAAGCGGAAATGGCTGAGAACAATAAAATTCGTCTGTTTTTACAGAAGATTTTCGATAAAGTTTTCAAATCTAATAAATAAGAAAACCAGTTGACGTACACGATTCATCAAATTTATCTATATAAAGACTTTATTATACCTACCTATTCTAATCCAATTAATGTTTACTAGCTGATGCCCGCGACTTCGTTCGCGTGGATTTAGTTTTAAAAATCCCTAGCGAACTCTTCGATGTTCCGGGATAAAAAGAAGCTCATGTCACTCTCCAGGTCCTCAACTATACCCATGCAAAAAATCACGTCGATCCATAGCTATGTTGCGGCGTATTCATCTAAAGGGCAAATCAACAAACAAGCACACTCTCGCATTTATAACATTAGCAAGGATAAGGATATTAGTAAGGATTACAATAAGTAATTTTTAAATAGCGCAAATATTTAAATGTATTTTTAGTCTGGATACGAGCTCTACTAAAATACATGTTCTTAGATTTATCTACTTGTAATTAACGTAATCACATTAACTATTTCATTAACGTACGTGTAACCGTAACATGTTATGTATTACTTTGACCTTTGAAACGTAGAAGGCGCAGCCTAATTAGCCGTCAGTAGTCCAGGCATTAACGAATGTTAATCAAACGCAATGGTTGCCAATTAAGGTGGGCGCAACTTAAGAAATCCTATGCTTTTATCTTACATTCTAACTTTGAAAAACCTTTTGTCAGACTTTGTTCTAAGGAATGTCGGTATCAAATTGCTGATCTATCATTTTACTGATACTTTTAGGGCTACCGCAGACATACAATTTTAAGTTTTCTGAGCATCGAAAACAAGCATTTTGATAAAGAAATGATCGACGATTTAGTTGGATGAGATTTGCGGGCTACCATAAGTAACTATACCTTTTGCGATTTAGTTGTCCATCTTGAAATTTTGCGTGTACTCTTATGCTGAGCTTGCTCTGACTCAGTTCAGACTCAAGATAGAGGTTAAAACGAGGCACAAATATAACATAAATCTGTCTCGTTTTAACTCTGTCTTGAGTCTGAGCTGTATTGAGTCTGTTTTGAGTCTGTTCTAGCAAAACGCTGTAAAATCATCACTTTAATGATCAAATAAGTATTAAAATTGCATTTTGCTAGCGATATTTCTATTCAATACGTACGATGCCAATATGTTACTCTTTGTAAATAGACGATGTAACGTTGTTTGGCATTGACAAAGATATAACTATTATGTAGATAGGCGACGTGAGATCTCCCGAGTGGCGATAACGACGGCGCTACGGCAAATAATGTCGGCCATTTGCGCGTTCCATCGGTGTCAACACCGTCTTGACCCTCGGCGTTAAGGAAAAGTGTCAGTTACGCCCTTTTATCCTTACTATTTTTATGTGTTTGTAATTGTAAAAATTAGTCTACTACTGCTGCTCACCTTTCTTTTTTAGTCACCTTTTGTTTTTCCACTTATCTATTGCTATATTTTTATCGAGCACCTATTGAGATAAGAAGCTGACGTTAATAAATTAAATAAACGTTACGTTTACAAATGTACGTAGAGGACAATATTAGATAAAATCAGCTTGGCTAAATTAATATTCACTAGACCCAATGAAGTTGACCATTTTTTAATCGACTTCCAAAAAAGGAGGAGGTTCTCAATTCGTCGGTTTTTTTTAAATGTATGTTCCCCAATTACTCGGAGACGCCTGAGCCGATTTGGAAAAATTCTTGTTTTGTTTGAAAGGGTACGTTTCCAAGGTGGCCCTATTGTCGTCAGGTCAGGATCTGATGATGGGATCCTGGAGAAATCGAGGGAACTCTTCAAATTTTATAGGCGCAACTGATGTACTTTGTAGTGCCGTTTGAAGTCTGTTATGTAAAAAGAACGTTCATAGATACTGGTATTTGTACAATACTTAATTTTATTGTAATAAAGTAGAGAGCTATTTAAAACCAAACCATCCTATTGAATATAATTGACACCCGATATGTACCTCTTGGTTTAGGACATCATTACCAATTCGGACTGTTCAAGTATACAAAGCCTCTTAAAATCGTTTACAGAATATAGATAGCGATGTCTCACATACGAATCGATACATGAATAATTATTGCATGTGTCACACACAAGGTCATAGTATGGGTGGTGGTAGTTCGGTTCCATACGCAGATTAATAGATACTATATTTACTATCACCTATTTGAGCAACGAGGCTTTAAGACTTTTCTATTCTTTTGGTCCATAGCGGGATATGGTAGGTATATGGAAAATTACTGGAACACATTGGACATTAAAAACGTTTAGTTATACACAATATACGTTGGTGGCATTGGAGTATAGAAGAAATGTCAGCTCACTTTGTGTGCCCTAAGGACTCTACGTCACGTTGAGGCCTCGCCTTATCTGTTCGCTCACTTTGTGTGCCTTATTGACTCTACGTCGCGTTGAGGCCTCGCCTTACCTGTTCGCTCACTTTGTGTGCCCTATTGACTCTACGTCGTGTTGAGGCCTCGCCTTATCTGTTCGCTCACTTTGTGTGCCTTATTGACTCTACGTCGCGTTGAGGCCTCGCCTTATCTGTTCGCTCACTTTGTGTGCCCTATTGACTCTACGTCGTGTTGAGACCTCGCCTTACCTGTTCGCTCACTTTGTGTGCCCTATTGACTCTATGTCGCGTTCAGGCCTCGCCTTACCTGTTCTCTTTTCGCAACTTCCGTCGGAGATTTTCATCCTCACTACCTTTCTTAAACCTCCCGTAATTACCAGGATCCCAGGTCATTTCTGCCTTGCACTCGCAGATTATGTAACGAGCTTCCAACTGCTGTTTTTCCCTACTATATGGTGCTAATGAAGATGTAGATATTCCTCATGAGCCGGTAAAGCATTGGCAGTTTCTCTGGTAATCATTGGCAGATGCATTATTTTCAAGGGCGGCGATAATCACTTAACACTCACCTGTTATCCTTACTAATCCTTACTAATATTATAAATGCAAAAGTGTGTTTGTTTGTTGGTTTCTCCATCAATCACACAGCAACAAAGCAACGGATTGACGAACGGATTTTTGGCATGAGTATAGGCAAAGACCAAGAGAGTGACATAGGCAACTTTTTATCGTTGAAAATCGAAGAGATCCTGCGGGATTTAATATAAACATAAAAACTGCATCAAACATTGAAAGAAGTCTAATGTCTGAAATATTCTCGCCCCTGTATTCCGACACGCAATAAATAATAAATATTTCCCTGCTTTACATTCTACAATTGTGTTGTCAGCAAAACGTAATGAGATTTGAGATAAAGAGTCCGTAATCCGGAGCTGACACTGATTTGTTCCATCTTTCCTCGTGCTTTTTGTTCTTGGTTGAAGCGACACAACAGACGCTTCTGCACTTGTAAGTTTTATTATAAATGCCGATCTCGACAGCTAGCTAGGTAGGTACTTTTGAACTCATTATTTAAGGAAATTTTTGCAACAATTCTTTGTATTCAGCAGTTACCCGTTTGCGTCATTATTGTTATTGTTTAACAAACAATTTTTTAGCTTAACAAAAGACAAAGTTTTCTTAATAATTAACGTTTTGGTACTCACTAGCAACTCAAATTTTGTTGTAAATAACAAAGTCGACG
Organism: Hipparchia sbordonii; assembly: GCA_038048805.1. NCBI lineage: Eukaryota > Metazoa > Arthropoda > Insecta > Lepidoptera > Nymphalidae > Hipparchia > Hipparchia sbordonii. The sequence goes on along the minus strand of CM076099.1, from coordinate 11,618,902 downwards.
ATTACTTTTTTGAAATAAGCTTTTAATTTTGGAACTTTTATGAAAACAACAACAATAAAACAAGCAATTGTTTCTTTCAAACGTTTAATTCGAATGTTAATGTTTCCGACTGCTGCGGAACGGGAAACGTCTTTGTTTGACCAACGGATGCTTAATGCTTATTACTTACTGCGAGTCGGGAAAATTTTCGGTCGGTTCTTTTCAGCTTGAAAGAGCCAGACCCTACTTAGTGTGGGTCCATTGTTCAGGGACCTTAGCGCCGCTTCAACAATGTAAACCACTTTTTGTTTTATTACGGCCATGTATCACCTTCTCCGACACGCGTTTATTTAATGGCGTGTCGTTTTTGACAACTCACTGTGATTTTCCGAGAACATGGTTTTGGCTGCGACCGTCCAACGCACGGTGGCATGATGTATTTGGTTGGTAAATGGTCTGGAAAACGGACTTGTTCGTGATGTCTTTTATTTATGTTGAGATTCTTGGACTGTTTAGGTTGCTTTAGTTTGGTTTCCTCCTGAAATACTTCAGCATTCAACAGAATTATTTTATTACTCATTGAACTAAATGATGTAGGGATTTTGTTCAAATAAGACCTATAAATTGAAATCGAAACAGACTATATAGCTTTCGAAGAGTTGTTTGCATTTGGCGCCAATGAAATGAGAAGATCAGACGATTGCAAGGGGCTCTAAGGATACCGATCTCCCACGAGTCCTCGAGACGAATCGAAACATTCCACTTGATTAATTTAGACGCACTCCGTAGATAAAAGCACGCTCGTTCAGATAAGCACTTGTAATCTTCGAGACTCTTGTATGAGGCATAGGCATTCTAAGTAGATATGAAATGATCTTGCGAAAATATGTGCCGCCTTTGAGGCCTTTAGAACATTAACGCGTGTTTTAGCTAGCGCTTAGTGACCAAGGACCAGGGCTCATGAGAGGCCAAGGGAAATAATGAGAAAAAAAGGTTAGAGCAGGCAGTTTCGGTTCTCTCACGTCATCGGACAAGTCTTGACGGTTGTTTTGCCATATTTATTTCGTAGTGGAGGTCTATTACAAGCCTAATTACTGGTATGTTTAATACTTTGAAAGCATATGAATTCCTTAAAAGAGATAGAAACAATCTCAATCAAAACACAAATCAATCAATTGCTGGTGTAACTTACGTCTTTTTTGCTCTATAGTACCTAATGCTATTGAGGCGTCATGAAGTACTTCATACGCACAAGTATAGTTCTTGCAATTCACGACGGCCGCGGCGCGGCGCGACGTGTGGCTCATGGCTCTGTGTGTGTCGCATCTGTATAAGTGTGAGCGAGAGTTGGCTCGCGCCTGACCGCTTCCACCTAGGCTCCTGACAGGCACGCACACTTATGCAATGTGTATGTGCACGACGTAACCACAAGTAAAGCGTATACGCCCTCGTGAATTTAAAGAACTATAGCAGTAGTAGTAGTTTTGTCATAGTGTTGGTCGATATTTTTTGCTACGCATCACGATGCACTCGTTACGCGGAACAGCGATTTCATCGACACGCGATGCATTCTTTGACGGTCATCTCTCTAGTATGTTAAAACTGTACATAACAGGCACATATTGATACAATGTAAACATTGGTAACAACAATTAGGTACCTACTATTGTCTAATGTGCTACTTTTGCGGTTGAAAAAAAAATTTAGAAAATAGACAAAAAAGTTTTTATAAAATAGATTAAATTCTGTACGGAACCGGGATATTTTGTTACTTTTAAGGTTTTTCTCGTTGAGGTCGGAATTAAATACCAATTGCTGTGACGGTGAAGGAAATCTGAGAGTTCTCCATAATGTTCTTAAACGTGTGTGACCCGCACACGAAGGGTTCCGTACCATCGTCGTACAAGATTTAACACAGCTATTATTGTATGGAGATTGGAAACCCTCTTTAATTTTTAACTTTATTTTTATCTAGTGAAAATTTCAAGTATCTACGTATTACGGTTCATGAGATACAGCGCACTGATAGACGATCAGATAGACAGCGGAGGCTTAGTATTAGGGTCCCACTGGCAGCCTTTGGGTACGGAACCCTAAAAATGTTGGACTAGAAGTGACATGTAGTAGCGTAGCCACTTTGACGCGTTTTGAGCTAGCACCGGTTTTTCGAGTGTGTAACTAGTTAGCGATCTGTACGAGTATGTACGGCCAAGTGCGAGGGTTGTGCTTAACGTTGCCTGCTTGTGCACGTATTCACAGGAGCACCGAGGGTACATATACCTAACTTTGTACATTGCGTTGCCTCTGCCTCTTCAGTCCTGTGGTTAGGCCATTTTAATACGGAGCATGGGAATTGGGATGCGCGTTAATCAGGATCGGGCAAAAAATTAATTTTTGATTTTTTGTCAAGAAATAAAAGGAATGGACATTTTCTAGACCTTCAGCTGTGATCGCAGTTAAGCGATAGTCTACAGGGTGGAACTTTAATGGTTGTATTCCCGAAGCAAAATGATTTGATCATGGTATTACACTCTATTTAAATTTAAAAAATGATTAGAATCAAAAATGGCAATTTTACAATCGAGAAAAACAAAACTCGAAAAAGCAACGAACCAATAGTAATAGGTATTTCGCACTACCGCGCGAGGTCGCGTAGTGCGGCCGTATGATCGTTGACCCTCGCGCGTGCTTATTCTATGATCAGCTGAATAACTACATCTAAAGTAACGTTACGTTGTGTCCCATATTGTTTCTCACACTTTCGAGTTGTTGATTATTTTTTTAATTATTACAAAACAAAAACATTTTTATTTTTTTAATTTTAACTCTATTTTTCCATAGTATGAGGGCTAATCGTTTCGCTTCGGGAATACAACCATTAAAAATACACGGTGTATAATTATAAAAAAAACTCAATAGCAGAACGATCCGTTTATATAATGTTTCCAACGTCTCTATGTGATTTCGATTCACCTAGAGCAGGGTTTTCATCACTAATCTTTCCGGCCCTTCCACCTTAGACCTATCGGTTCTTCGAACCATGTAGAACTACAAAATCTGTTAGGTGTTTATTATTTATTTACCTAGTACATAAAACATTCATTGTAGGTAAATAATTAATGCTCGCGTAGCTCGTCGATATCGCGTGCCGCGGTAGGTTTAGTACCTACTCGGAAAATTTCTTTTCACACGGAAAATTTCCAGTACATGCCAAGGTCCTTATTTATCTCGCTTTAAGTTTTTCATCAAGACTTGAGTTATTGTATTCATTATACATAATAACAGCTCTAGTCTTGATGACTGCTACCCGATTTTGTCCGATTTTAATAGTCTCTTTAATTTTTCAGGATAACCAATACGCCCGTATTCTAATGCCAGAAAATAAATGCAAATTGGTTAAAAATTAGACATAACTTTGCGATTTTTTTTTTGTCGATTAAAGACTATTTTATGTTTCTACGCAGTATCGTCCCTTGGAAGTATGATGTAATTATTGCCTGTTTTTTTTTTGGGTAGTTAAAACTTGATCTTATGCTATAAATCTGAAGATTTACCATAACACGCGCTCTTAAGGCTCAATATACACGGCTGCGATGGACGACGATAACAACCGTTGGCCATTATAGGCCTCAAGATCGTGTTCTCTGACGACTCTTGCTAAAGAACACGATTCCTTGTACAACAAATCATACACGGGTACGCGCGCGTTCAGTGTGCCGGGCAGATACTTTCGCGCGTCGTGGCCGTCGCCTTTGTGTAGGTCCAAGCTCCCTTGCTCGTAAACATGAAGTTGTGTACACTCACCAGATGAGATGAAACGCATCCAGATGCTTGCACGTACTAACATTGCGTTCCCACGACCAAGTGAAAAACCGACAACGCCGATTCAGACTCACTTCATTATCATAACAAGCAATACTGACACAGTTTAGCAAACGTACAGTAAGGTAGGAATCAGATGCGCAGAACCAGGACATGACGTAGGCAATAATAATAATAATAATAATAATAATTTATTTGCCAGAATGTTTGTACAATGAGATGGTAGGTAACATAATTGTCAATAGAAGTCCAGAACATTCAACTAAATCAATAGCATGCAAATAATATAATACAATCAACTATAAAATTAATATGACAAGTAACATTAGGTGAAATTATTAGAAAATTATAATAATTACAAATTCATATTAGTCAGTCAAAATTAAAGACAAATTCATTCATATTAATAAGTCAAGATTAATTAAATTTCAAAATGTCAATATTTATATTTTGTCAGTGTCTAATTATTACTCTAAATATTCTTTTATATTATAATAACATTTATCCATTAACCAGTTGTTAAGTTTTCTTTTAAATATATTTAATGATAATTTGTGGAAATCTGCTGGTAGTTTATTATATAACTTGACAGCCATACCGTAAGGACTTTTCATATATGTACTGGTACAACATTTTGAAATTACTATTTTATTTGGATACCGAAGAGACCTATTTGTTGTATTAATTTCATGATTTCGCTTGAAGTACTTCGGGTATCGCTTAACAAATACACACATGTCCCGTATATATATACATGCTAATGGTAGAATACCTAATTTTTTAAATAACGGTTTACAACTCTCCAATGGTCCTGCGTTACACATAGCCCTAATGCATTTCTTTTGGAGTCTAAATGCTCTAATAAAATCCACAGAATTACCCCAAAGTATCAAACCATATGATAAAACTGATGCTACATATCCGTGATAAGCGCTTAAAGCTGCTTTTATAGATATCGTTCGAGCTAAACGTCTGAGAGCATATATAAATTTATCTAATTTAGTGCATATGTAGTCAATGTGTGATTTCCAATTACAATGTTGGTCATAGATTATTCCTAAAAATTTTAACATGTCAACTTCATCTACTTTTGTGTCATTATATTTAATATTTTTCGTCAAATTTTTTGCATTATAGTAACTAAATTGCATTAATTTTGTTTTGTTCAAGTTTACTTGTAAGTCATTTTCATGTAGCCAATTTATTATGTCTTTTAATGCATCATTAATGTCTTCTTCATATGTCCTTATATTCTTACATTTTATTAATACTGTTGTATCGTCATTGGCAAGGGGAGCTTTTCTATAGCATTTTTATATTAAGCATCAGCTCTGTTCCGATCTGACATATCTCCACAAAATAAATAACGCTTAACCCTTGGTGAGCAGGAAGCTAGCGTGTTGTTTCGCTTTCGCAAAACCAGAGTTTATGGAAGTATGCAAGAAAGACTCGAGCGTGTTTTAAAGCGTTTAAATACCTAGACCACCACTGGTCTATGTAAGAAAGAAAGAAACGTTGATTTTAAAAATTGTGCCACACACCACCAAATAGGTATACCTAGATTAGGTTATCTAGATTCGGTTGTCCCGGTTAAAGTGACAACTTAACATAACTGAACAGGTTTTAGAAACAGATGTAGAGAATCCTTTACAAGCTAGGTTCGCACGCACCCAACTGTGTGATTGTTCTACTGTAATACTACGGCGAGCACAACGTGAATACCTACACATTCTTATTAATAAACGATTCTCGTATCGGTGTCGATTGTTTTCTCCATTTTTGCGGTATGATTCCTTTTAACATGTTTTTTTCCCTTCGCGAACATCTCATATGAAAGTAAATTTTCGGCTCATGTATTCGTTTTCCGAGAACAATTTGGTCTGAACGGCGTCCTCTTTAAAAAGTAAGTGCTTAAGTTCGACCGAACGAAAAATCATAGATTGACCGTACTTCGTCCGAATAATTTCTCTTCTCTAACTAATAATTTCGTCCACGAGCGAAGCGAGCTCCGTACGGCCTCCGTTTGTTTACCTCGCACAGGAAAACTACATACAAGCACTTTCACTAACAAAGTGTACAGCAGAAAAGACTGAACGTGCAAAAGAAGTCAAAATGAGAGCAGTGGAAGTGGCGTTAAGGCTGTCAAAATTCTTTGTCAGTGGAAGTGTAAACCTATTTTGTCTCCGCAGAATCCGTCCCACATATGCATTTCCCGCTCATTACCCTTTTGCAGTGGAAACCTCGCTTTGCATTGAAAGAAAGAAAGAAAGAAAGAAAAAGCATTTATTTGAGACACACAGCACAGTTAATAACAAAAAGAGATACAAAACAAAAAATAAATAAATATGTGTGGTCCCAAAATGGACTCCACTCAGCATATGCTATCCCTGTGGGAAAAGCACAGGCATAGCGCTGGTCTTCCGTGGATCCAAAGGTTTCGGATGACTGTTAGTCACGATAAATAGTACTATATGTAGCAAATTGTTAACATAATAAATAATAAAAATAAAGAAATAGAGGTGCATGGGAAATAATTACCTAATATAATAAATAGTAGTACGTAGAAAATAGTTAATATAATAAGTTAGTATATAGCTATGATAAAATGTTCCAATATAAATACATATAACTAATTATTATTATATACCTCGGAGCGCCTAAGTAACCTCACCCTTTTGCTGGCACAGTAACATTTTTTTTAAATGAGTTTTGAACCAGTTTTTTGATTTTCTTACGTCCCGCATGGGAGGAGGCAAGTTGTTCCAGCATACCTGACCTAAATATTGGCGCTGAGCGCCAATATTTAGGTCATCAGGCCATGGCCAAGTGTGATCAGGGATGGTTGGCGGCTTTCCTTGAGATTTCTCCCTTCATTGTGTCATAAATACGCTGATAAATAATTAATTATTATGATGATAATATGGACTGGAACAATGTAGTTTTCTCACGGCACCAAATATAAAAATCGTAAGTAGCTTGTACGAAGCTTGCACCTATTTGTTGCCAGTTACAGAGCTATTAAGCTTCACGTTTTCCCCGAAGGCAGCATACAAGCGCATAAAACGTTACCAAATACCAACCTAGTATCTGGCATAACTTGCATACCAAGAGTATTACTTAAATGATAGAGTGGCTCTCGTGAGATTTTCAATCCAATTGTTTAATATCATAATACGATAAATGCTTTAAATAAGGTTCTGTATACGCTTTTTATTGAAATTATTAGGCTCTTATTTCTTGTCTTGTCAGAAATTGTTACAAAACTCCAATTCACGGGGGGAGGTTGGTGTGTAATTAATACATGCGTGAATGGTAGTGATGAGAGGTCCGCTAGAACCTTGAGTTAGGGTACGGTTGGATAGTTGGTTATGAGTCGGTTGCAGAGGTGTAAATGCCGCGCCTTATGGTCAATAATTAGCACCAAAATGGCAGCGGCTTGGCGCGTCCTGAGCGGGCTTTTTTGAACCCATCAAGCGATACTCACCAGTTACAGTTTACTCGTATTTCAAAAATAATAAAGTTTTAATTAGGTGCGTATTTTAGAGCTGAAACCGCTCGTTGTTCCTAAGATCTTGACGCTTCAACAAAATAATTTTACTGTGTCACTCTTGGAATAGCATCTATAGTTGTATTTTCTACACAAAATGTTTTACAGTCGGCCTACTCCTTTCTACCCTAAAATAGGCAAAGAGCTTAAGTAGCGTGATGTTAGAACTTTACCGAGGCTAATAAAAACTAATCTCCTTTGGTTTCGCATCCCATTAACACATAGCAAAAGCACGTCGCGGCTGTAATATGCAAAGCTGCTACGAGTATGTCCTATCTGTCACGAATATAACCTTTAAATATCTTTGTTTACATATCAGTAACATTTGCTCGGAGACGGCCCGAACGTTTGGCATGGCGCCATAGACAATCGCCCACCGATTTCGCCGTTCATTCACCGTAACCACGTTGTTTGCAAATTTAGATATTATCTGTTTCGGTGATTGTTTTTCACAAATCTGTTTATTTTTCAAGGAAATGATAACCCTTGAAAAATCAACAAAATTAATGGTAATTTTTTTTTTCTTCATATAATTTGGACTCTTATTTTCTTTTCATAAAATAATAAGAGACGGCGCGGTGTCTTGACTTAATTCTTTGATAAATGTGTAAGCAGGTACTTGTGAATTTCTTTGCATGCAGAGCATTTAATAGGATCGTTTGAAGCTGACTCTTTGAAGTATTATTGGTAAGCAAATTAATTATTTCCGTTCTTTGAGGCGTAATATAATTGATTAAGAGTGCGCTCTTCTATTTCACGTGATTGTTCGAGTGAGAATCCTATTTCATGCAGGATATATGCTACAGCGTGATGCGCAATGTTTCGACCGCGCAAAATCAGCGTTTGTTATGACGTTATTTTTTAGAAAACTAATTCCAATTTTTTCTAATTTTTTTAACTTAAATAAATAAAATAAAAATATTTAAAAACAAAATAAAGAGACATTGTATTAACAATAAATTACCTACTTTGAATTAAATAAAGAATGAAGAACTTGCACGTGTGGAACAAATTATTTTGTTTTATATTTTTATTTACATTATTTTACCCAACTACAGCAAAGCCAAAGTAAAGGTTATGATTTAAGTGTTTATTGTATATACGTATGTTGTGCCATAGCGCGTAAACTACTGAGTCGATTTTTTTGAATCCGACATGGCCACTTTTTATACGAGCAAAGTCATTGGACGGATGCTACATACAATTTTCCGTAGTCGAGTTACAGTACTTAGGTATATTATTTCCGCGTGTGTTGTCAAAACATCTATAGACACCTGCTCCATAATTCAGGGTCGGGGCAGCCAAGACAATGCTATCGCGACGCCAATCTACAGAGGAACTGTAGAAAAAAAACATCGCACATCGTCCACGTACCATCTACTTTGCACAATACAAACTTATCGGGGCCAATACAATAATGACTGATTGGTATTCACTCATCAGGCCTTTAGGGTTAGTATAAGATTTAACTCGATTGATCGTATTTGTATTCGATTACTTTAGCGTCAAATTGAACCATAATTATATCGCATTAGAGCTTAATTTCGTGTATGTATTCTTGCGCTCCAAATTGAAAGAAAGAAAGAAAGAAAAAGCATTTATTTAAGAAATTGTGCCACACATCACAATACACTTCAGTTAAAATCGGTTGTACTGAATTTGCAACTTAAAGTGAGCGAAACCGCGGGAAAAAGATAATTGAGCATACGAGTATTTTTCTCGACAAAATACCAATGAAATCGATATGGTCTACCCGCATAATATAAATTAGACGTTCGTAATAAATATTAACTATTAATTAAGATATGAAATTATAAATAATAATCAATGCGGGTAATAGAAATAAAAGGCATGTCGTTTTATTAAAATTTAGTTATACGAGACAGCGATATGAAAATAGTATATAAGGTAAAAAGGGCTAGAGCGCATCCCTTTGCAACACAAGTAAATATTAAGTTTCAAATAAGTGTTATGTTGTTTTCAACATACAAATGATGTTACGCTTTACATATTTTACTGTTTGGTTTAGTTTATGGTTAGTTCTTATAGCACCAACATTAAGGGTTGTTTGCATGTCAGGCAGTTAAGGCAAGGGTACGGTTAAAGTTTACCACCAAAAAAAATTTTAAATTTTCACCTATGGAACGAATTTCACCCTCAGCTTTGACTATGATGACTAAAAATAAAACTGATTTACGCAACTAGTTAAGCTTGTTTTTTGGTGAGCAAGCACCTGGCACTAAAAAAAAAATCTTGTACGAGGATTTATCGCAATGTAAAATCATAGTTTGTTTCTATAGTAGAATAGAATATAAAAGTTTATTATAGTAAGTATATTAGTTTATAAAATAAAATAAAAAACAATTAAAAACCGTCGCATTTTGTGAAAAATACTTTGGAAAAATACAAAATTAAAGGCTTATTTATTAATTTATATCTCATTACGTAACAGTATACGCCTTTGAACACTGTGATAAAGGCTAGGCTATCGATGCCGTATTTAAGGCGAACGATATTGCCGTCACCGAGTCAGCTATTAATATCCAATCCTTTGTGTGGGCCTTGCGTAATATGCTTTGACAGGTTCGTTATTACGTTCATTATGGCCCAGATAAGACCCTTAATGCTGGCAATTCAATATGACAAACTTGTACCTAACTATTCATTACGCCCTACACGGTCCAGTTTCCGTGATACAAATAATAAAACTAATCAAGGGAGTGCTATACCGACAGAAGCTTTTGTTTACGTTGAATAGTACTACTACAATGGATTTTGATACAAACTTCCGTTCGCCATTTACGGTGGAATTCAAAAAATCCAGAAACACGTATTTTTATATATGTACCTACTAGACGATGCCCGTAATTTCCTAACCCACCTAATGGTAAGTGATGCAGCCTAAGATGGTAGCGGGTTAACTTGGATGGGGTATGGCACTATAGATTCAACCCATACCCCTAATCGGTTTCTACGCGCCATCATACTGGAACGCTATATCGCTTGGCGGCACGTCTTTGACGGTGGGGTGGTAACTAGCCACGTCCTTGTCAAATCTATCACCTCCACGGTGTTGCATTGACAGTCGACAATGACAGATGAAGTTTGCTTCCCCGAGAAATGGGACCACTAAAATGAGCCGCGCTTCGCTTTCAGGCGACAAAAGAGTTTTTGTTTTCACTCGCTTTTCACAAGACGTTGTCGTGCAAACTTAGTTTCAGATTTCTTAAGGCCCCTTATGACGAAATATTGTTTCAAACCGACATGTCGAAGAAGGGTACCGAACCTTTAGCTTTAATAAGAATCTGACGATTCCAGCTAAGCTACTGGCTAAAAACTCAAATCTACTTTTATACAGGTACCTACTGTAATGTTGTTGTTTGCATTATTATTGTCCGTAATATCGCCTTCAAAATATTTCAAACTCCTACACTCAGACACATTCCATAAATTCAATCTCCTAATCTATACCTACTTATAATAAATCTATAATATATTAGGAGTTCTTTAAGTAACTGCCTCTGAGAGTGAACTCTTTAAATCTGAACTTTTTTGCGGCAGAGGTTTTCATTGGCACCATATAATATTATGTAGGATGGAGGTATAGGATGGAGGATATGTTCGATGGCGATATTTAATTGGTCAGTATGAAAAGGCTCTTATACCTAGCGGCTGCAAACTGTGTTACTTTCCAGTCCGTGCATAATGTAGAATACAGAAACTCTACGCTGAAACTTCAGCGGCGAGGGCGCTCCATCGGACTTTGTGTTTAAAACTCCGAAGTTGGGTATTGTTCTTAAATGGTGGTTATATAATACATATTGTCTATACAGTTTTCCGCGCTTCTATCATCAGTACTATAATATCTGTGATGATCTATTTGCGAGAGACTTGTGTTTTTAATATTTGTGTGGTGTACCACTATACGCTGCATTCGTGACGTTTATTTTTTTAAGCTATTGCATAGCTTCTATCGCGGGCCTTGAGCGTGGAGACCGAATCCAGAAATTCCGTAACGAAAATAACCTGACACGGGACTCCTCTACGGTGAGCCGCTAGATGGCGTTGATAAAAAATGCAATATCAATATGCAATAGCTTTACCGCGGCAGTCCCCGAGTGCCACACGTCTTTTCTCTAGGCAGTGGGAGAGTACGTGCAATGAGTTTTAATTAGTCCCCAATTTCTACCATTGATCCTAGGTAGTGGGAGAAGAGGTACAAGTTTTAATAAGTTCCCCACCCCAAAAGTAGTGCGTTCCGAATCATCCATAATTTTATATGAACCTAAATCATTCCTCCCCATTTGCTTTCTCTGTACAGAACAAACACTACATCATGTCACTATCACTTACGTAGAGTGGAACTTTGGATTGTACAGTTTACTGAACTATACATGAACGTAACAATTTAGCTCAATCTGCCTTAACCGTAATAGTATCATCCGGATAATCTCTGAAACTTGTCCGTTTGACGCTCTAAAGCTTCGAAGGCGTTACGATTTCTATATGTATACCTATTGTATACGATTAGGTACAACTCTGCCCTAATACCTACTTTAATTTTGCATTCATGTCTGTACAACATTTTTTAAATATAGACTAGCACTTGAATGCAGTCTCACCTGATGGTAAATGAAGACGTAAGCTAAGATGCTACACGCTTGCGCGCTACGAAGACACCAATATAATAACAATTAATATAAGTTAGCATTTACTATAATATTAGTAGGGACTCCGGGGAGTGTTCTGAAGAGCTATTTGACCTTATTCCACCCTCTCTCACAAAGAACACAATTTCACCCTCATCACCTGGGTGCCTGGAGCACTTCGACCATCCGTTGTGCCAGATCTTTTTTTCCGCGTACTTTGAAACTACGGAACCAACTTCCTGCGATGGTGTTCCCACTAAATTACAACATGGGGTTATTTAAGAGGCGGGCCAACAAATTCCTGAAAATTCCCGCCCGCTCGTTTGCTCTCTAAAAATATTAAAAAAAAGGAAAAAAGGGATTTGATAATATAGAGCAACTTTGAGCATAGCTCTCTCCATCGCGGTGCCATTATTGATAGATTTTAACTACGATAAGCATGAAACTATAACGCTTAGAAGCGCAAAAGTAGACGCAGTGATAAGCCATAGCCTTTCAGCCGACTCTGTGTAGTCGGCCTTTAAAGGCATACTAAAAAGGCTTATCACCGCGATTGTAGAGAATCTATACTTAATATTATAAAGCTGAAGAGTTTGTTTGTTTGATCGCGCTAATCTCAGGAACCACTGCAGGTTCGAATTGAAAAATTCTTTTTGTGTTGGATAGTCCATTTATCGAGGAAGGCTTTAGGCTATATAACATCACGCTGCGACCAATAGGAGCGAAGCATTAGTGAAAAATCGCGATCATAATAACAGAAATTGAAGCAGGCGAAGTCGCGGGCAACAGCCAGTACTTTATATAATAATACTCGTATGATAGCGTTAGTACGATAAGTTCGTAGAAATGATTAAAAAATTACCTACTGTGCTGTTAAAGGGTGTCATAATTCGTCCCAATAACCATCAAAAACGTAATTACCAAGTACTAAGAAAAGTAGTAAGAAAATAATTACATGGCACTCACACATTCATTGGTTGTATTGAGCCTATGTTTGGAGCGAAACTTTGCTAGAAACTTCTGTTCTGTATAGTTCGATGGCTATGAGGCTTTGAAACAGAGCTTAAAGGCTGACAGGTTCTTAATTAGCTTGCGCTTCCCGACCGGATTAAAAATGTAGCGCTGCCAAATACCACCTCAAGATTGTATTTAGTTTATTACTCGAAATGCTTCAGAATAGTGATTAAGAGTATCGGAGTTGAGCGTAATGGTATTATCCGGATTATCCGACCTCCTTGCGTCTCTGAGAGACGACGGCTTGAGCAAGTTAATTGTATTCGTAAGGAATAAGACATGTAGGTATCGTCTCTATGTCTAAGACATTTATCGTTAAATTGAAAAATGTCTTGTTGACATGTATGCCCTAATCTCAACGCATGCGAGAACGCATGGAAGTAGGACTAAAGTATGGAAGTAAGTTTGTCAATAAAATTCCAAGTGAGATTGAATGAATTCAAGAATTTCTCTTGAAAAAAAAAAACTATCATCAATTTTGATAATAGTTGTAAAATATGGACGCCTACGATTACACAATATCCGGGAATATATTCGGTATTATACGGTAGACAGGAAAATATTATTATCAAAATGTCCGGATGGAGGCATCACTAAATTTGAATATGTCAATAAGCTGTACGGTACATTGGCTTGTAATTTTTGTTTCGACTCTTCACACGGTTTCGGTAATGTATGGGCATTGGGCAGTTCAGAGACGCATTTTAATTGAATGATTATTGTAATGTAAAATTACATGTAGCTACACACACATTCTGACTTGGAATTACAACTTGTTATATCGTTTACATCAGCTTTCGAAGTACCTACTTATTGTAAGACAAGTAAAAAGGGTAAACTATATTTATCCCTAAGTATTGATTTCACCAACGTCATTTAACCGAGGAATAAATTGGGCGTTCGGACAGTTTTTGTATTGAAAATCTGCCAAAATATCTTTTCGCTCGGATAAGACTTATTTTACGTTGGTGAAATCGGCCCTAAAATACCTAAAACCTGGAAACTGTAAAGCATATGCTACAACATTGAACAGCGAGATTTCTATTTCTGTCTAAGAATTTTTCTATCCATGTTCTTCTTCTGTTCTTCTATTTCCCCTTGCAGTACCAATTGTTCCTGGTAGAGATATCTTTTTGAGCGTTTCTTTATCCATTTTTTATACGTAAGCTAATTTTCTTCTTTCACTATTTTCTCTCACTTCTGGTGAAAGAAAATAGTTTGAATGTCTTACGTCAAAAAGTACCTACCTATCAATAGAGTTGGTCAACTATGTCTAGAGTGAGAATGCGAGTGTTTGTAATTTGTGAAGTGTATTTTGGTCTCACTATAGCCACAATGGCTAGTAAACTGTGACTAAATTAGGTCAAAATAGCATTTCATTTAACTTTATGCCGACTTACAATTTCCAATCGCAATATTACCTTATATAGATATACAAGAAGCTCATTCGAATGGTCTTGAAAATTAACTATCAATACTTCTAAGGAAAGATGATAACGAGAGACAGTATAAAACCACTTTTTATCACGACAGCGTAATTGTAATACTTTTATTGAAATGAAATATTGCCATTCAATCATATCATAATACTTGCGAAAGCAACTGAATTTTCAAAAAATATGTATTATTCAGTCACAGAAATAAACATTCTCAATTCGCAATTCAATTTGACCGATGTTAATGAAGCAGTGACTGATTTTCGAATAATAATAAATTAAAAATAAGTCTTTTAAGATTTTTTAGACTTTAAAATAAATAAATAAAATAGCTTTTATTATTCCTTACATTACGTGTTTTTTTTTTTACGTTCATCCATAATTATTTTTATAAACAATCAAATTCTTATTATTTACTCACTTATACTTAGCGGCTGCAGTAATTGTAACCGTACCACTGCTACTGCCACGGCATCCGTACGGTTGACACAGCCAAAACAATCTTTGTAAGTACCGCCTTATACGGTAAAAGCCTCCTCCAAGACTTTCCATCTTGCTCGATCTCTGGCAAGTGTTGCCCATACCCTTCCAGCTACCTTGACTATGTCATCGTCCCATATTTTAAACGGTCTTCTTTTTTTTTCTCTATTTTTCCAAGAAGGAAAGACGACAGATGGACAGTTGTAGATGTATCTATACGGCTCAATTTTCTTTGTATAATTATTATTATTTACAATTTTTGTTTACTATGACATTTAAAATTATTAACTTATAATACTGACATTTTGTTTCATATTTCATAGTATAATATTCACACACCAGTCCTGATAAAATGTATAAGGCTCGATTTTCCATATTACATCACATTGTACCTGCATTTTGGTGAATAAATAATCTATCTATCTATCTAACGAACTGGTACCCACTTGGAAAAAAAAGACGTGTGGCACTCGGGGACTGCCGCGGTAAAGCTATTGCATAGCATTTTTTATCAACGCCATCTAGCGGCTCACCGTAGAGGAGTCCCGTGTCAGGTTATTTTCGTTACGGAATTTCTGGATTCGGTCTCCACGCTGGCCCGCGATAGATGCTATGCAATAGCTTAAAAACTCATAGACAGACACTACATTTTTATGTATTTGTATAGATTGTGCGGAATCACATCGCATGTCAGCTGCCGAGCCGGCACAATGGCGCGGAACCAGCCAGTGTGACGACCATCTCATTCAGTTTTTATCGCTGCCGTTCCTGGCATACGTCAGTACTTAATTAGATAATGGGAAGGATCACTCGATAATAGCATTGGTTTTATTTGGTTTACCTTTCGATGTAGAGTAAAAATAGAGCCGCTGTATTCCACGATAGAGGTGTGGATGCGCGAAAAATATTTTTGAAAAATTAGATGATGCCCGCGACTTCGTCCGCGTGGTTAAGGTTTTTGGATTCCCGCGGCAACTCCCTTATTTTTTGGGGTATAAAGTAGTATGTGTTATTCCGGACTATATTTCTGTGCCAAGCAGCCAAATCAGTTCTATCGTTGCGGCCTGATTGAGTAACAAACATCCATCCATCCATTTATCCATACATCCAAAATTCGCATTTATAATATTAGTAAAATATTCTTTTCGCTTTAAACCTAACATTTTTGGCATAAAGTGAAAAATTATTTGAATCAATTGATTACTTTACTTATTCTGACGACTACGAGTTACCAATGGAGTGACCCAGGTTAGGTTAGGGTAGGTTAGTTTGTTTTCTCGTTTTACAATAGCTATGATATTTTCAAATGCCGCCGCGCCCGAGCGTTTGGATGTTGTGGTACAGGGAGAAGGTAAAATATGAATCCAAACATGATTAAACCTAAACTAATAAAGGTTTAACTAACTTTTGTTTACCCTATCAACAAATTAGTTCAACTCCACTAAGTAAAACAACAAAACAACCTCAACAGACTAAACGGTTAAATTATAAATAGCCCAGTCATATTAGGGCTTTCACCTCGGAATGAAAGATAATAAGATGCAAATTGGTATGAACCTTTGTTTTGCTATTCTAAATGTTGTTGCAAAAGTCACAATCGTTATCGTGTCCGCGTCTCAAGATATTCAAGGTCAAAGGTCACAAAAATCGGTTTTTCGCGAATATCTGGCTTCCTATCGGTTAAATGAGATTTGCATTTATTATAAAAGTTGTAGGCTATAAAATTCCCTACAACTTTTGTTTAAACTTTTTTTTCATACGACCAACCGTTTTGAAGGTAGAGCGCGAAGAGTGCACATCGTACAGTCATATACGGCCTAATGCAAGGTCAAGCGTGAGTTATGGTTATCAGTACGTTATAAAGTCAATTATTTACTTGGAAATTATAATTATTAAACAATGCCTATTATTTATGTACTAACTATTAATTATTTATATTTAATTAAAGTAAGTAACTTGATTATTTATATATAATTATTCATATTTAACTATTTAAGTATAAAATATTATTAATTCTGGATTATATATTTTAGTTTTATTTTAAGTTAAAATGATAGTAAGAGTATATATTTTACACATATTTTTATTTATTATTAAATACGGCATAATATACATTTGAGGAGCTGGCGAACAAAAGGGCGTAATTACATAATTTTCTCAAACAACTTTTTTCATGAAATCGTGTTCTTATCATACCTCTCCATCTATTACGTGCAAAAAAGTCTGTGAAAACGGCCTAAAAGTTGCATCAAAATGGGCTCAAAGTTGACGATTCCGTTCAAAACGTGGTAATTATAAAATAAAAATCCCGTCTCTCAAATATATTTTTGAATACCAATCAAAAGGGGGTAAATTTCATATTATTCAAGATTACGGAACATGGATTTCAATCAAAACGAAGTAATTAGCATAATTTTGTGAGGAAATTCTTTTATATTACTCTGGCATCCCCGATTTAAATATGGCAATATTTTAGTTTGTTATTTTGTATATCTTTGAAGCCAGTTCCGCGCCAAAAAAAGTTTTAAAATGTCATCTGGAAGTCCTAGCACTGTTTCTGGGCTGAATTCGGGGACTAAAACTACTGAGTAAGCAGTTTGATGAAAACTGGCTTGAAAACCCTGACTTAGTATGGTACGGCGAGGTTTTGGGTGACGTAGAAAACAGTGGTAAAAGTGACGCTAATGAGGACATTGAAGATTGTTGAAAAAGATTCGCATCTTTCTCCACAATCTTCAATGTTGAAGTAGATGTAGAACTAAACGTGTACTATTTTAATAATAATTATATCAGTTTCTATAATTTTTTCATAAAACAAATTTTTTTTAAATTACTAATGTAACAAAAAAATTCTTAAGTTGATTAATTTTTTTTTATTCTAGAACAGACTATTTTTTATTTTTACTCAATCGATGATCAAAATGTGGTAATTGCACATCAGTTTCAATCAAAACGGAATAAGTGAACCGATGGCTAACAAAATGGGTTAATTGAAAACTTGTCTAGTCTGTATTTCGTTAAACATTGAGTTCTGAAAATTAGCCAAAACGTATATAGACTTGAAATTTGAGAGTCATATGAATCCAAAAATCACAACTCTATAGGTGGTCTAGAACCTAGTGTTTTAGTATTTTGCTTCTACTGTAAAATTTAATATCTTGCAATTACCCCTTTTTGTTCGCCAGCTCCTCATTTATCAAAATGTGAGTTCAAATATCAAAAGTATCTTTGTTGATTTTAATTGTAATGAAATTGGAAATGGAAGCTAATTATCTTCTTCTTGTTCGTCGTCTTCTTCTTCTTGTCGCTCAAAAATGTTCGATTCATTGTCATCATCCTCATTATCTGTCATGTTCATCTCCAAACCTTCCAGAATATCGGGATCATATGTATTTTCTTCATCGGGATTACTTGGATACAGTGAAGCGTTGAGGCAAGCTTGTCCGTTGCACTGGCCGCAAGCTAAAGAACATTGTAGCCCTGATTTTCTGCATCCACAGCGGGAACCACAACCATTTTTGCAATTGCAAAATATTACGTTTAGTAGTTCGGCTGGTGCTGGAGGTAATAACGTTCGTATGGGCTCCAGGATTTCATTTTCAAGCATCCAGCCCCACTCTTGAGGTTCTAAGTCCTTCCCTAACCACGTTTGAATCTGGTAGTAGACACGTTTTATGTGTTGATGAGCTGCTACACTTGTTGGTGGAAGTGTTGACAGTTGTACAGGTTTATTTAGTTTTGTAAATTTGATGAATTGCGTGTAGCGGAAATGATCAATGTTGTCCTCAGATTTTGGATAATAGTTAAATATGAATAATTATATATAAATAATCAAGTTACTTACTTTAATTAAATATAAATAATTAATAGTTAGTACATAAATAATAGGCATTGTTTAATAATTATAATTTCCAAGTAAATAATTGACTTTATAACGTACTGATAACCATAACTCACGCTTGACCTTGCATTAGGCCGTATATGACTGTACGATGTGCACTCTTCGCGCTCTACCTTCAAAACGGTTGGTCGTATGAAAAAAAAGTTTAAACAAAAGTTGTAGGGAATTTTATAGCCTACAACTTTTATAATAAATGCAAATCTCATTTAACTGATAGGAAGCCAGATATTCGCGAAAAACCGATTTTTGTGACCTTTGACCTTGAATATCTTGAGACGCGGACACGATAACGATTGTGACTTTTGAGACAACATTTAGAATGACAAAACAAAGGTTCATACCAATTTGCAGCTTATTATCTTTCATTCCGAGGTTGACCCCTTTTTTTACCTAATATGACTGGGCTAAAATAGAATGACCCTTGAAAAAATCACGTTTGCGCTGATCAAATGAAAAACAAAAGAGTTAAAAGCCTAAGAGCGTTTCCACATTATCCGATCCGATATCGTTGTCGGACACCGGTAGCCGATATCTGACATCCAATATGATGTGGTATCAGTATCACACTAATATTATAAAGCCGAAAGGTTGTATGTGTATGTGTGTGTGTGTGTGTGTATGTTTGTTACTCCTTCAGGCCACAACGAATGAACCGATTTGGCTGAAAGGAGGTGGGTTGATAAGGCAACAAAATCCGCCCCTCATACACTCGAAAAAAAAAGTTCCAGATTTCGACAAATTGTAAATGTATTTATATACTTGAAGATATAAACTTTATTTTAATATAAAGATTAGGTGATAAAGAAAATAGTAAGTTATAGAAAATATTACTCAAAAAGAGAGTGTTTCTTTTACTTTTCTTACATTTTCATACATTTTAGTCGTTTTTTAAGCTTTGATTTAATATTTTAGAATGAGGCGCTCCATGAACCATGGTAAACGTAACTGATAATGATGCTCCTTTTTATAAGCTTTTATATGAGTATTAATTTATTTTGGTTCATGGAGCGTCTCATACTAAAATATTAAATCAAAGCTTAAAAAACGACTAAAATGTATGAAAATGTATGAAAAGTAAAAGAAACGCTCTCTTTTTGGGTAATATTTTCTGTAACTACTATTTTTTTTATCACCTAAACTTTATATTAAAATAAAGTTTATATCTTCAAGTATATAAATACATTTACAATTTGTCGGAATCTGGAACTTTTTTTTTCGAGTGTTTGAGGGGCGGATTTTGGGCCTTATCAACCCACCTCCTTTGAAATGGAGATAGCTCATACCCAGGATTAAAACATAGGCTACATTTTATGCCGGAAAATTACAGAGTTCCCATGGAAATTGAAAAACCTTGATCCACGCGGACGAAGTCGCGGGCATCGTCTAGTATCACATATTTCCGATGTAATTGTTCCGATTTGACCATTTTCTCTTTGTGACAAAGAGCAAATTTTGATGAATGAGGTGTCAATCGATTCCTTATTATGATCCAGGTAACATAGTATAGTGCGTTTATCTCACGAAGTTACGGGCGCTTCACTTGTGGTTACGTCGTGTACATGCGAGCAAGCTCTCGCTCACGCTTATACAGATACGACACACACACAACCATGAGCCACGCGCCGTCGTGAATTGCAAGAACCATACTACATTTTATACGAACAAAATTAATATGATTGATGTTACATCTAATTTTCCGTAGTCGGGTTACAGTTTTTTTAACTTTTTTTTCTTGTTATGGTTAAAGTATCGATTTTAATGTTTATGACATCGCTAGGAGATATAGCTCTTAGGTCGCAGACAATAGGGCACTCTTGCTACAGGCCCGGTTCATTATTGTAAGGCTGACTCGACGCTGAAATCCCTTTGTCCGATCGTCACGCGCGGCACTCCAATCTATTGCTGTGTTCACAGCGTGAATAGGCCTTAAAACTTACATATTAAACAACTTCGGTTGTTTCGCTGATTTGGGGCTTGTAATATTTTACTCCGTAAATCCGTCAAATCAGCCCCCCGATTCAGACCCTTCCGATAACTTATTTGTCGAACGATTCGGTTTGTTAACATATATTTCGCTCGCTCTGAATCCACACGACAAAAAGAGATCGATATCTAACCGTATCGGCACGGTATGTTATCGAACAGGTCTGAATCGCCCTGCTGGACCGATTTCAAATTTTTTTTTAATTTGAAAGGATGTGTCGTCCCATTAGGTCCCATCAGGTAGGTTGGTCCCATTTTTGGTGAAGATCTGATGAATATCTTCAGAGATGGAGAACGGAACTCGTCAATGAATAAGAGCAAATCGCTCGTGATCAGAGGGGGTATGTGTAATTTTTTTATATTATTATTTCGAGATACATAGCTCAAAATCGGGACTTTATCGCTCAAAGGGGATGGCGAAGAGGGATGGCGCATGAAATTAAAACTCGTTAAGTGTTTCGTTAAAATTGTATGTAGGTACAACCGAATTACCACCGTTGTTGGGAAATTGTTGCGTTTAAAAAGAGAAGTAGGAATGCTTAAGTTAAACAGCCAACCGTCAGAAAAATGCTACTAAAGAAAAGTTATAAGAGGGAACTGCAGCCATTCAACTTTTTACCGAATAAAAACTTTTTATGTAGTACAGCCGCCGACTTACAAGTAACGAGTTGTTAGTTGCTTGCTACCGAGCTTCCGTAAGGTCAAGGTTGTATGAACGAAGCACGCCTAGTAGTAACACAAAAATATATGGAGACAGAACAAATTCAATTTATTTCATGTAAGCCAATATGACTCCTATGACAAGTCCCATGGGCCCCATGGCATCGTTAGGCCGATTCTGCTGAGAAGAGCCAACCAGAATCTCAACATATGCTCCATTCAAAGCAAAGTGTTGTGTCACACTTCACATCACATCACACTTAATATTATAAAGACGAAAAGTATGTGTGTGTGTATGTTTGTTGGTCCTTCACGCCACAACGAATGATTCGTTTTGGCTGAAATTTAGAATGGAGATAGATGAGCTATCTCCATTCTAAATTTAGATTAACAAAAAGGCTACATTTTATCCCGGAAAATTAAGGAGTTCCCGCGGGAATTGAAAAACTTAATCCACGCGGATGAAGTCGCGGGCATCATCTAGTTATAAACATACCTACACACTTCTGAAAAAAAAAACGCGCGCAAACAATTTGCACTATATTGCAAATTGTTTGCACGCGTGCCTTGCCCACTATTCGGTTCTATCTTGATAATATGTTTCTGTGGGTAGTAAACTGTTATGTCATGCCATAAAATTAGCTGGCTAGTAGAAACGCAAACTGTAAATTAGCTTTAAATAAACATGAAATTAGTATTCGCCATGTCGAAATACAACTTCCTTGGTAATAGCGTGGGTTCCGAATACCTGATAGAAGTAGGGATCGCTTAGCCACTTAATATATTAAAGGATCTAACTGCGGCAAATATAACGTGAAACACACATAACTTTTGAGGTGCTTTTCAGTAAGTTTTCAGTAGATATGTTGTTATTCGGGTGTTTGTAATTTTTCTACTAGCCCTACTAGAATTTATTATAAATATGATTTTTGTAAATCTTAATGTTATAAATGTGAAAAAGTGTTTGTGTGTGGATATGTCCTTCAATCACAACAGAGGTACCTACAAATCGACGTGATTTTTTGCATGAGTATAGGTGAAGACCTGAGAGAGAGAGAGTGACATAGGCTTCTATTTTGTCCCAGTAGTACATTGCGTTTAAATCCTTTTAACAGTTGAACTACCTACTGGTAAAAAAGTCCCACAAGTTCAACGGTTGAAGTAAATCAAATCAAAATTTATTTATTTCATGTAGGCCAACTTGTAGCTCTTATGACACGTCATAAATCTACCACCGGTTCGGAATGCAGATTCTGCTGAGAAGAGCCGGCAAGAAACTCAGCAGTTGCTCTTTTCAAAAAATTTTACAATGGTTAACAAAACTGTGCTATGCACACAGTGTTTCCACAAAGAAGTTTCAAAAATGCACACCTACCACAACCTAACACACGTTAAGATGGGTAGACACAAAGCAGACCCACTCCCGTTGGTAATCAGTTGTACTAGTGGAAATTAGCATACTTAAATAATTACATGGCGCACATATTCATTGGTTGTTTTGGACCTACGTTTGTCGTGCGGAACTTTGTTACAAACTTCCATCCTAAACGTTAAAAGTTCGATACATAAAATCTTCTTTTATTTATTTTGGTTCCTCTAAATAAAGGCTGTATCAAAATAATTGTAATAATTTTATCGCTCTAAATCTTGGTCGTTGCGTTGGACGCCTTTTTGAGTGGGAATTGTTTCTGCTCAATAACTCGCCGAGAGCAATAAAATTTGTGTCGGTAATTAACGCAACTTGGAAACATTAACCCGGCTGAAATAAAACCCCCTTATTTCCGAGTTCCAAGTATTCTTATTTTACTTCTATCCAATCTGGTAGTGTTGTGTTATAGTTCTTTAAATTCACGAGGGCGCGTGGCGCATGGTTGTGTGTCGTATCTGTATCTGTATAAGTGTGAGTGAGAGCTGTGCACGAAAATTAAGTACTCATATCAAGATATACATAGCTTTGCAGCAGCAATAAAAGAAACATTCATATTATCTGTTCTTACCATGTATCATAGACTTAAACTTACTAATATTATAAATGTGAAAGTGAGTTTGGTTGTCGGTTTGTCCTTCAATCACGCATGAACAGAGCAACGGGATCGACGTGATTTTTTCTGAAGACAAAGAGTGACATAGGCTACATTTTATCCCGGAAGAACAATATTCCCACGGGATTTTTTAAACCCTTACTTCACGCGGACAAAGTTGCGGGAAAAAGCTAGTGTGTATTTGCATACATGCGAGGGTACTTATAAATTC
Source organism: Hipparchia sbordonii (assembly GCA_038048805.1). Classification (NCBI taxonomy): domain Eukaryota; kingdom Metazoa; phylum Arthropoda; class Insecta; order Lepidoptera; family Nymphalidae; genus Hipparchia; species Hipparchia sbordonii. The sequence goes on along the minus strand of CM076099.1, from coordinate 11,595,178 downwards.
CTCGGCTCATGCTCGGTCCGTCTCCCACCGACATATTATGTCATAACGCCGAGGCTGGCAGCGGAAGAGGGGCGCGTGACGTCTCTTCCAAGGTACCTTGGGACGTGACCTGGGCCCCAACGACGCGAGATATATCTGCTTCACGCAGTGTAACTCGATTAAGGTGATCGCCTACCACCACTGACCTCTATATTTAATCTATGATTAACACTGGACTTGCTGTCCATATACAAGTGACAGCATAATTATTATGGATCAATTTGATGCGTCTGTAATCTGCGTTTAGCTTTAACTGCGGTAGAAAATGGTCTTGTGGTCGGGTCAGTGTATTATTTAATACGGCTACGCTGTAAACAATGATTGAACGGTTAATTTACACATTATTAAGTATTATTATTTATATATAACTATTTTTATGTTGATAGATATTCTCAGATTAAATTTTAAATAGGTACTTAGTATTTACATATCTGCGGGTATGAGGGGCACAAAACATGCATATATATATATGCATATAATTTATTATTAGTAAGATCGTTTACGTACAAAATAAAATCACACTGAATTAATGCCAATGATCAACTTTACAGCTCCCAACGTAAGCTCATGGCGAAACCGAAGCGATCGAAAGTCGTAAAGTATTTAATTATCGTCCCATCGCTCGTTAAACTTAGTGGACATATAAATTTTGTAATTAAATTTTATCTGCTTCAACTTTTACCGATGGCGACGCGACATGTTTCGTTTTATGTCGAAATTCAAAACCCACTGTAAATGAGTGATGAATATCAAAAGTATAATTATTTTCATTACCTCTAATCACGCGTTTGAAACATTATATTGTTATTGTGGAATGAACCAGACATGATTCATTAAGAACTCATTAATGTATAGAGTAATTAGATTCACCATTTCGCCCATGCGAAATATTCTACCTTTTGAGGTCACCCCGCTTCTTAAATGCGCAATTCTTAGATTTCTTGTCTTTAAATACTTCAATAGGACAACTTGTAAAATTAGGCATAAAAACTTTGAAAAACTCGATACTTTATGTTATATTGTATAGTTCTTGCAATTCACGAACATGAACATGCGTGCGTGGCTCTTGGTTGCATGTGTGTGTGTCGTATCTGTAAGTGAGAGCTTGCTTGCGCCTGATCGCTCCCACCTAGGCTCCTGACAGGCACGCACACTTAGCAATGTGCATTTACACGACGTAACCACAAGTAAAGCTCACGCGCCCTCATGATTTGCAAGAACTATATTTTATTGGACGTGGCACGTGATAATTAAACAGGCGATTGTCCTCAGTACTGCTATTCAGACTATGTCAGAAGAAGTTATCGCGTTATTCTAAAGCGCAGTTTCCACTGCAACAAAGTAATGAGCCAGAAATTTCTAAGCGGCACTTCTACAACAAAGAGTTTTGACAGAATTGCCATAGCGCCACTTGCGAGCGAGCTCATTTTGACTCTTTTTGAACTAGAATATCTCTAGATCTAATAGAGTATCTCTAGAACTAATAATAGGTATCATACTCACACAACACACTCACAACTCATAGAGGTTGGTGCGCCATGTATAATATTATTAGTTCCAGAGTTACTCATATCAATGCTTACAGCACTAAGATGGCGTCAATAAATTCCAAAATGGCGTCAATCGAGTAGATCCAAAAAGAAAATCACATCAGCAAGTCCAGTGTCAATCATAGATTAAATAAAGAGGTCAGTGTTTCCACTAGAATTTTTGTTGGTAAAAGCGCTTGTATGCTGTTTTCCTCTGCAAGTTAAATGGAGTCCGTACTTAGCTCGCACCTATGGCGGCCTAACAAATATCCATCCATCCAGTCCCATCCAGTCTATGGTTATGATTCCCCCAAGTGATTTAGTTTACGGAGTGCAAATTTGGAGGGGCCCGTCTCATTCAATCGAAGGGCGCTCAATCGCCTTAATAGGGCTTTTGTTTCGCTTCAACGTTTATTAGGGGACCCATTTCCATAAAGGAAGTTCTCTCAAAAATACTTGGAATATGATCAGTCTTTGTTTTACATGAGAAAAGATTTCTTTAAATAACTAGCTGATGCCCGCGACTTCGTACGCGTGGATTGAGGTATTTAATTCCCGCGGAAACTCTTATTTTCCGGGATAAAGAAGCCTATGTGTTATTCCAAACTATAATCTGTCTCTGTGCCAAATTTCAGCCAAATCGGTTCGTTGCGGTGTGATTGAGGAACAGACATCTTTCCAACCATACATCCAAACTCTCGCATTTATAATATTAGTAGGATAGAGATCCAATAGCAACTTGGGGGAGGGTATCTCAACCTCTTGCCGGCCCACTACTGTGTGCACGGGTCTCCTTTCAGAATGAGAAGGGTGTAGGCAATAGACCAATACTAGTACAGTATGAATTGGCAGACAAGAGCGGATTGGCTTGAACTTTGGCGGAGATAAATTCCAAGCGGAACCTCCAGCATGATTTTTCGACTTATGACAATATTTCTGACAGACTTTAAAACTCAATAAAAAAATTATAAAAATCAAACAATAAAATACCACATTCAATAAGGCCTGCAAGGCATTCATTACATATACAGTCTACAGTTAACAACCGAAGGATCGTAGTCGTGAGCGGTGTACCCCCAATTCAATAAATATTTTCAGAAAATTCCATTCCCTAAGGGGTTTATAACTTAGTATGTAAATAAAACAATTTCAATGCCGACTAAATCACAGGCGGTTGGTCGTTAAATGTCTATAACGTTGAATTTCGCTGGTACTTAATACGTTTTATGTCAATTAGAGTTTAAAGTTTAGAGATTTATTGACACATTTTTGTTTCAACGCACGCGCGATAATAAAACGTGAATTAGGTAAATTATTTAGGTAGGAGGCGACATTTTTAAAGATCTCTAGAAAATAATGTTAAATTATTGTATTTTCTTTTTTTTTTACGCCGACCTACGTTTTGATGAAAATTTTTGTTTTGTAATTCTATTCGTAGTTAATGGGTTCATTTACCCGGCCGGTAGACTAAGCTTAGTTTATGATCTGAGTTGATTAGGAGGTGATTGAGTTGAGAGAGATGATCGCTCGAAACCGTATCTCATTTTATAATCAGAAAAAAAAATCGGGTCGAAAATAAATCGGTTGCTTTGCGAATCCCTAAGCATCTTGCAAACTTAACGGCAAACTTGATCGTATACGGCCTGCCTTATGTTCTAAGGTAGGTGCATTATTCAAACACTGCGTTGGATCTGATTTTATTGCACTGCCGATCCCTGTTAATTATATCGTTAACCTTTAACACTGACTTAATATGCTCAATGCAATTATTAATTGAATGATGCGAATGGATGCAAATGCAGTAGTTGGACGCGCAGGCAAACGTATGTTTATTCCATCATCATCTCAACCCATCGCTGGCCATAGACGCTGGTCAACTGACTACACACCTTTGAGAGCATTAAGAAGAATTAGGTATTTGACTAAATTTTGTTAGACGCTGGCCAAGGGCGGATTGACTGACTGACACACCTTTGAGAGCATTACGAAGAATTAGGTAAATTAGGGAAATTTTTTTATATACTTAAAATAAGGATTTTCAATATTATAACACAATGTTATTTTTCTTTTTTTAGTATCTTAACAGCTAGTCTCGAAAATATAGAGCTTTTAAGTTTCCTATTAGAAAAAGAGAGCGCTATTGCAACATGACGTCACATTTCAGTAGCTCCATACAAAATTTTGTTTAAGAAAGAGACGGATACAGTCGCAGTAAATCAGCTTATAACTTTAGTTTTTTGACCGTATTGTTTTCTGTTTTTACAATTAATGTTATTCTTACATGTTACATTTTCGATTGTAATTAATGCGAATATTTCTGGTGGGAGCAGCGATCATAGAAGGGTGGGAGGCTTTGGCCGTAGCTAGTTACCATCCTACCGCCAAAGACTTGCCGCCAAGCGATTTAGCGTTCCGGCACGATGGCGTGTAGAAACCGATTAGGGATATGGATTAATATACAGTGCCATACCCCGTCCAAGTAAGCCCGCTACCATTTTAGACTGCATCGTCACTTACAATCAGGTGAGATTGCAGTCAAGGACTATCTTGTCTTCCAATAAAAAAAAAACTCGTTTTGACAACAGTCAAATTCCCAATTATCTGGTATGCAAGCATCGAACTTTAAAGCTTAGGAACTCTAAAAACAGTTAAAAGTTGTACGTACGTTATACGTGCTAAGAATAAATTGTATAACGTTTCAAGCTACAAGTTTCTAAAGCTATCATAAATCCCCTGTCAAACTCTTATTGAACACTTGTTTAGCTAAACTTTTATTACGTTGGTACCTCCTTGCTACGGTTTGCTCTAATTTTCTTGAAATCGTTTATTTTCTACTAGCTTTCGCCCGCGACTTCGTCTTCGTGGTGTTTCCCGTGGGAACTATTTGTTTTTCTGGGATAAAAAGTAGCCTATGCCACTTCAAAGAGCCTCAAATATCGCTTAGTTAAGTAACTTAAGTTACTCCCTTGCTGCGTGATTGAAGGACAAACATCCTTTTGCTTTTATACCTACTATTAGTAACGATGATCCAACATTTCAGGAACAGGAAAATAAAAGAGCTTTGAATAGTATTTCTCTAAACTGCGAGTCATAATATTTTTGCAAATTGATAAATTCCTGAAAAGCCGGCAACGCATTGGTGGTGCCTCTGGTACCTACTACAAGTGTTCATAGGCGGCGGTAATCACTTAACATCAGGTGACCCACCTGTTCGTTTGCCTGCTATTCATAAAAAAAAAATTGAGTGAAGACGAATTAGAAATCGTATATGACACAAAAAAAAACTGTAAAATCCCCAGTCAAACTGTTTAAGAGATCAACAGTTTTTAGTTAAACTTTTATTACGTAGATCTGTACCTTCTCGAAATATCTACGATTTTTAGAAACAGGAAAATTTAAAGCTATGAATAGGATTTCTAAAAACTGCGAGTCATAATTCAAAAGAACATTTGCAACACCTGGATATATCTGTATTAATAATTTCGGAGCGTGCAGGTACTAAAATAGCTCACGTCAACTAATATAAATAGTCACCAATAAAAACAATATTGCAACGTTATGGGAGTAATAAAGAGAACAGCTTTCCGAAATGATTTAAGGCGTGGGCACTTACAACGCTAGGTGACAGCGACATGCTATAGCGATTCCAATATCAAAGAAATTGAAATACATGATTTGGGGAAGGCCTACGCCGTAGAGGCGACTATTTTTATATTTAACAGAAATAGTTAATATTGTATTAATTTTAAAATTATTTAATGTAATTCAAATTAATTTATTTTATTTTTAACGATAAAATTGCATGCTATTTTATGTAATGTATTAGAACTAAAGGATTTTCTATTTTATTTTGTTTATTTTTATAATACATGTCATGCCATGTACTCATGCAAAACGGGTAGACATCTTTACTTGAGGAAACCAATCCCCAAATGAAATCTATTTATAAAGTAACCATGCATTAATTTTTACGGAAATTTTTACGATCGCCTGCACAATACCTACTTTCCCATAGCCCATTTTAACCAAAGTCATCTTGTAATATCATAAGTCATCTTTTAAGACAAAGTATCTATACCTACATAGGTAGCCCTAAATAATCCCTTACCTAGTGTTATTTCCACCGTAAGATATTCCTAAAGGTTCGTGAAAACAAAATTGTTAGAAAACGTCACCCCGCGCTTCATTTGTGTCCAAGCCTTTAAAATAATAGACGAAACGCTTGATTGATCGACATATACCTATCAGGAACAGGCTCCGTGATAATATCTCGGTGCCTGTTCCTGATATAGCCAATAAGAGACGAGCTTGATTTTGGCAGGTAATACACAACTGAAACAAAATGTCACACTGAGGGTCCTCGCCCACTACGTGGCGACGATCACGACTATTCGTTATAGTCGTAACCTTGCTCAACCTTGCTTCCTCTGAAATCTATAGAGCGTATCTGAATTGGCTCGTACTTGAGACAGAGCCAAAACGAGACATAAATATGTCTTGACATAAATCTGTCTCGTTTTAACTTTGAATCTGAGCAGAGTGTAAGCACGCTGTAGTGTAGATTCCTTTATGCTTCTTAAAGTTGCTAGACCAAAATAAAGGCATTATGGATACACGCCTGCGTTATAACTTAGCTTGCATGTACCGCAGAGATGTACCGTACCAACCGGCGTATATCACCTTCGTCCCCACAGCTATAAAATGATCTTGTAGTTTCATTACACGTTCATAAATTTCATTGGTTCGCCTAGAAGCCGCACACGTAGCTAAATTCATTGCTCCTATTTCATATTAGTTATTTGTTGGGGAGTTTCCGCTTCCGGCGACATTTTCTCCCCCGGAAACTATCTGATTTATTGTCAGCTAATATGGCAACAATGAAGGAATATCGCACAACAGGATATTGCAAGAAAATTGAAGATACTACGGATATATTTTACAGTGGAGCTCTATAAACGACAAGCCAAGCTTGATTGCTGTTACTACACAACACGTAGAAAGCTAGTAGCTACACTTCCTTTCTCGCTACTTCAAAGTGATCTTGTAGAAGCTATGTAGCCGGTATACAAGCCGAGCTGTATTTTCGAGAGTAAACTTTCAGAGCTCTAAAGTCAAGTTTTGTTGCTAGTAAACGTGACACCCCAGTTATAGTAATTGTTGAAACTATGATAGATTTTGCCATGTTGAGATATGAAATCAATACTCATCCCCGTCTTTACTTAGGGTGGATTGCATGTTTGAGGCTAAGTTACACTAGGGTCTCAGGGACAACGGTTTTTTCATTTTTAAGTACATGTTGAGTTTTATTTTTTACTCAACCACACACACATCAACTAAAACCACACCTTAATTCATCGAGTTCATTTGCAAGCACGACTTAAGTCTCAAATGCTCTTAAAATGTACGTGTTTAGGAAGGATTTTTGGATTAAAATTTACGAACAGTAGCTAACAAATTGTCGCATTGTTTCGGAGGCTTGTTTATATTGTCGTGCTGTTGTGAAACTCATTCCAGTTAATGACACATTTTAAACAACCCGGGCTCATGCTAAAACATTGAGATGTAAACCATAGAGATGCAAAAGGACGAAGGAAGGTAGAAGGGGTTGAAATAGAATTTTTATTTAATTTTATTTATTAGTTAGGAGTTGGGCCATAATTACTATAAAAGTGCCAGACAGTAAAAAACAGATTTAGCGCTCATTTATTGAATCAGACAGGTTGATGCGGGCATCGTCGCCTCTAGTAAACATGACACCTCTCTGACCTTAAATCGGTGAAGCTTCTGAAGTTGATTAATATGTGAGACGAGGTCTTGTTCACGCGATTAGACCGGCAATAGATTGGAGCACGGCGCGTGACGCGCGGACAAAGGGATTCCTGAGACGAGTCAAGCAAGCAACCCCGCCCAAAGCAAGTACGCCCCATTATCTGCGTAACGGTGCCTAATAGTACTGTCATAGGGTTACGTACATCCAACGGCTACATTTATTCATGTACTACCCTCGTTACTGAATAGTAATGACGAGGCTAGTAGTTCGTCTGGTGAGAGGCTTTAGCCGTGGCTAGTTACCACCCTACCGTCAAAGACGTGCCGCCTAGCGATATAGCGTTCCGGTACGATGGCGTGTAGAGACCGATTAGGGGTATAGGTTAAATCTACACTGCCATACCCGTTCCAAGTTAGCTCCCTACCATCTTAGACTGCTTCGTCACTTGCCATCAGGTGCGATCGCAGTCAAGGACTATGTTGTCAACGAATAAAAAAAAGGAAACATCTGTTCATCCATCCATCCATACATACATTAATTCTCATAAATTTTCGCATTTATAGTATTAATAGCAACAGATATTTTGTGTTACAAGGAACTGCATGAGGCAAAAACACGTCACAATGCGAATGAAGCGAACGCGCGTTTCGCGGTGGGAAACTGGGAACTATGAATGCCTTTATACAAATTCCAAAAGCGACAGTCATCAAGCGGCGCTCCCGTTGCGCGTTTTGTTTGTCCGTTTCAGCCTTTATTACAAAACCCAACGGGTTGCCGCTGAAAACACTGCTCCTGAAGCTTGCTCGACGGGTGGAAAATTAAAAAATGTTAAATTTCTCAAGAGATTTTGTTTCCGTTGCTGTTAATAATTAATTTGTACGTCCAATTTACTTGAGTTTTTTAAACTGGGTATGTTTTATTTTTATTTTTCTATTGTTTCTTTTAAAAAAATATCAGCTAACCTAAAGTTGACTAATATCCTCCTATCCCCTCCAAATAAGCGGAAGTACTTTCAGTTGGAATACAATACAAACACATTACATACATTTTGTCCTCTGGGATATATCCAAGAATTAGAAAACTTTTACTTGAAATCTCACATGAGCGGCCACGCGTTTAAGTATACATACATCTTTTGAAATAGTCAGATTTATTTAAATAACTTTCATAATAAATTACAAACTTTTATTCGAGATTGGGTAAGACGAATTGAAGTTTCAGGAAAATTTAAATCTTAGTATAAGTGATAAATGGAAGTTTTAGTTTTCATAATAGAGGAACGCACAACTTTAAATAAAGTTTATAAAATTGTTTTAAACGATGATACTTAAAAATGAGAGGAAATGTTTGGTAAAATATAAAGTTTTTATAACCCGACTGCGCGACAGAAAAGGAGATTAATGTGTTTAGCAGTCTACGTATGTATGTATATATCTTTCTAGAGACCGAACGCGTTAGCCGATTTTGATGATTCTTACGTCAATCGATTTGTGTCACTAAAGACATGACAGTAATCAAAGTTCAATATATTATACTATATCTGCTGTAACTTGCTGAGGAGTTAAAAAGTCAATAAGGGCGGTTTCAGATTAGTTGGAATCCATATTGTTACTGACTAACCTACCAGTTCGAGCAATAAGCTTGCGTACGCGCGTTCTGTTTTTTGAACGCAAAATTTGACGCGTGTATAAGTGCGTAAGCCGATACGAGCTTTTAAACGCGCAAAAATACGCTTGTCTGAAACCGCTCTTAAGGTGTCTCTATATAAATCGTGCGAAGCACAACGAAAAGCGAATTTATCTGCGAATGTCGAATGCATAAATGAGTTGCACTTATATAATTTGCGTTTAAATAAGCTGATAATGAATTCAACTCAGTGAGGCAGGCAGACCGATCCCAGGCCGATTGTATTCGGCCGACGGTTGTCACGCGATATGACGTGAAACTTGCACGATATTGCTCCGGCTTTACAAATGTTTGTGCAATAATGCATCAGTGTAACATGATAATGCAACATTAATTGCTATTAGTTTGGGGCCTTGATTCCTTGGATAAACGTGATGGATGGCCTTTGTCTAATACCTACCTTCGTTTATAATCTATTTTCTTTTCTTTTTAACCTTAACAAAAAAAAATTCTGGTAATCTCTTGGGTAGGTCTCGACTTAAATAGTCAAATAATTCCGTCAAATCTGAACCGATTTCAATATTTTTTTTTTATTTGAAAAGAAATATTGTCCGGTTGGTCGACATATCTTTTCAAATAAAAAAAATATTATTATCACCATTTAAATTTGGTGAAGATTTGTTGAATATCTACGATGGTGGAGGACGGAACTCCTCAATGAATAAGATCGCTCGCGATCAGTGAATATGATGATTGGTCCTATGCAGCTACACTAAAAAGCTTAAAATAAAAAAAAAATCTTTTTAAAACACACGTGGTTTGTACACGTATACAATAAATACTATAAGATACAACCCGACGTTGAAGTCGGGTTTACTAGTTCTACTAAGTTTGGGTACTTGTACATTTATTAATGAAGTAACAAAATGGTTATAATTACTCCAGATCTCGTTATTAATATGGGGGCAAGTGTCACGAGACTTGATTAATTTAGACTTTAAAGCCTTGATTAACGAGTAATAATAAAATATTTTAGAGAGTAACATAGTTAAACATTGAATCATTAAGGGATTTGCTTTCGAGCATTAATGGAAATCATTCATCAATTGCTGAGAGGCTCTTAAATTGAAAACGCAAATTGTGAGTGCTTGTTTTTCTGTAATTGAATGAAATATATATTTGCAAATTCAAGCTACGTTTTGGATTTCATACTGTAATTTAAAAAATAAATAACGCACTACTTGTGTAAAGAGCCCTTGTAAAGATTTTGTTGAAATTATTTTATTCGATTGGTACTTTCAGTTTCAAATTTTATAAAAACTATCGGCACAGTTTCCTCGTTTTTTTATTTTTAAACCTTACCTAAAAGTTTTTTATTAAAAGCAAGTTATAGAACTTTAAAATTACATTACTTATAACTGTTTTTTAACTGTTAATAAAAAAAAACTTCCTACATAATCATTATACGGTTACACTATTTCAATAAACTGAATTTAAAAAAAATGTTGTTAAGCAAAACACATAAACGGTTAATAAAACCTTGGCCTCTGCTTTTGAAAGCCCATTAAAAAGAAAGCTATCTTAACATTTATCACGGCCTGTCAGCGAAATAGTTTATTTGCTGTTTTACGATACCGAAAGACGCTCAAATATAAAATAAAAATGGGGTTCGCTTTGTTGTTTTTCGGCCTTTTATTTATTTAAAAGCCACTACCGTAGTTCGGTAACGCAGCGCCCATTCATTCGTGATCTACATTCCGAACCGATGGTAGAGTCTTGACGTGTTATAAGAGCGACAGGCTGGTGGTCCATCAGGTTTGCAGACCTTTAATAACATTTTGGAGAACACTCAGGCGTGCAGGTTTCCTCACCGGTGAAGTATTTTTTCTTCTGTGATCGAAGAGTATGTTACATTAAATTGCTACAAAACATCGAAAAGTCAAAAGTGCGTGCCCGGGATCGAACCCACGACCCCTAATAGGGAACCGCAAGCCTAACCGCTAGGGCTATAAGCTATCACTGCTCTAAACTTCCCCTTTAACTCGCATGCATCTGAATCCTTATCTTTACTCCTAATTTATAAATGCGAAAGTGTTTTTTTTTTTGGTTTGTCCTTCACTAATGCTGCAACAGAGCTACGAATTGACATGGTTTTTTGCATGGGTATGGTTGTGGACCTGGAGAGTGACATAGGCTACTTTTTATCCCGGAAAATCAAAGAGTTCCCGCGGGATTTTAAAAACTAAATCCACGCGGACATCCGCTAGTTCAATATAATTTCATAATTCATTCATACACTATCCACAAATCCGTCAAAGTATCAGATACAAATAGTGCGCAGGTAATAAAATGATCAACTTCCGTCAAAGAGTAGGGTCATGTGTTCAACAATGAAACACAAAAAATTCAAAGTCTCATGCACCTTTTGTTTTGACAGATAGAAGTCTAATTTTTTACAGGTGTGTAGGTAATTTTATTCGGCATCGGATTTCATTTACAATTTTTTTAATTAATATGTAATCAATCGACAAAAAATTATAAACTGAAAAATGGGAAATGTTTCGTTGTGTCCACAGTGGTGGTACACAATGAAACACCACAAATTCAACAATGAAACATTAATAGTATTGTCTCGACTTTTGTGTAATTTATGGAGTAGGTGAATAAAAAAAAATGCTTGAGTTAATAATCACAAAAGGATTTATTTTTAATTAACTTTAATCAGGTTACCAGTACTATTATTGGTATTATAAAAAAATTAATGTTAATAAGATTAATTTGTGAATTTGTAGCCACAAAAATTATTAATTTGCCCGGAAAGTACATGATACTATGTAAGTACAATTATACGGTACACAATAAACAAAATGATACACATTGAAATAGTGTTTCATTGTGTTACTGTGTAACTGTTTCATTGTGAACTACCTAAGGTTTTTTTTACTAATCTCAATTTTTTACCCACTAAATTGTAACACTTTAAGATATAATTTATTGCACATTAATCTACGAAATGTGTGTAATGCTAATTAATCATGAAATTTATGAAATTTTCAACCATACTTTAGTAAAAAATCTATAAAGAATGCTAAAAATATTTACTTTTTGTCGAAAAAAACCAAAAGTGCTCCGTAAACACATCTTTTCGCACGTGGCGTCGATGCAAATTGGGCTAGGGCGGGGGGTTCACGAGAGTGTCCTAACGCAATATAATGCACGAACTGGCAACGCAGAATTTTAGAAATATCACAGTGTTTTATTGTGTACCACTGTTTCATTGTTGGACATCTGACCCTACCATAACTGCGCTAAGCCCCTAGCGCTTGCAGACGCGAGCTTTTCGACTAATCCGGATAATACCACTGCGCTTCACTCAGCGACTTTTTATCACTGCTCCAAGATGGTGCTAATAGTAAACGATATACCAGCACTCTGTCATAAATAGTACACTCCTAAGCTCCACTATAACTTTTCATGTTAACGTTAACTGTGCTTAGGTGCATCTGTCATTTTGTACGGAGTTAGTTTCCATACTTACTCCCACATTCAGAGTAGCTTATATTTTCTTATAGATTTTATTATAGAAACGTAGATACGTATATAGATAGGTAAAAATGCTTTAGTACAAAACTACAGCTGTGTGTGTCATTGGGTGAAGCGTTTTTGACGTCTGATTAAGGTTCTCTGATCAGCTAAATAGAGCCGAAAGAAGATCGTTTTATTCAAAATCTATTGGTCATAATACTATGAAAAAAAAGGGAGTTACAATTGATCATATTTCTGGCCTGATGCCTGTTTCCAAAACACAATGACGTAAACTTTTTTCAATAGAAAAAAATTGCAAAGTTGCCTCTGCAAATACATGAATTCCCATTTTTCTCAGTTACCATACATTAATTTTTGTAAAATTTAAGTACAATTTATTTGTCATATTTTACTACAAAAAATGGCAGTTTTAGATTTTTTTTACAGCGACTATTATAATTTAATCTTTTTTTATCACAATTTGTGTCTTGGCCGTTTTATTTCCAGTAGCGGCTTCTTTGTCACTCGTACTCAATTAGACAGTGATCGCTGAGGCGTGCTGCTAGCTGGACCTGCGCTGCGCTGCTCTCGCTCGGCTATCAAATAACATCGCGAAATATAATAATTGAAAATTGTTTTTGCTTTATGTTGAAGAGTATTTTGTATATTTTAGTGAAGTCAAATAGAGTGTACCTAGTTATAAGTTTGTATACAATATATTGTTAATAAATAAACCATAATATAGTTGTAAATAAATAAGTACTAAGTAGTAAAAATTTTGAAAATGGGTCCGAAAAAGAAAATGAACAAAATAAAAACAACAAAAGCAGATGGTGATAGTTATAAGTGTCTACCTACCTATTTTTAATTTTATCGTACAGTACGTAAATGTGACGTAAATCGGCTAATCAAACTTTACTATAATGTACCTTATTTTCGTCATTCTTTCTAATAGAAATTTGGCTCAGTTAGTTTGGTCGCGATTTGATAATTAGAAATTGCGGGTTCGAATCTCAACTACGTTCATTTTGCATTTTCTAAAAAAAGGTTTTATGTTTTTTTTAGGACAAGTGTTTTTTTTTTTTTTCAAAATTAATTATAGTAAGTAAAATTGTTTTTGTTTTATGTTGAAGACTATTTTGTGAAGTTATATTTTAGTGAAGTTAAATAGAGTTTACCTAGTTATAAGTTTGTTTATAGTCAATTGTAAACAAATAATCCATAAAATGAAGTTTTAAATAAATAAGTACTAGGTAGTAGAGGCTAATTTTGAAAATGGGTCCTAAAGAAAAGCAAAATCCAAGAATTCACTATATAAAAAATATCAAAAGCAGATGATGGAAATTGTAAAGTACGTCTCTACCTATTTTTAATTTTCTCAATATTTTGTAAAGGTTTTGCATTATGTAAGGGATCATGAAATATCAATTTCATCATCAATTTTCGATTACTTGGTAACTTACGTAATTTCTTCACAATTATTACGTTTTTTCAAATTACCTGCGTGATCAAATCAGAAATGAGGAGATCCGTAGGAGAACCAAGTTACCGACATAGCTCTGCGAGTCGCGAAACTAAAGTGAAAATGGGCGGGGCACATAGTTCGAAGAGCTGAAGGTCGTTGGGGTTCCAAGGTGCTGGACTAGCGACCTCACACAGGGAAGCTCAATGTTGGCAGATCCCCCACTAGGTGGACCGACGACATCAAACGAGTCGCATGGAGCCGCTGGATTCAGGCGGCGCAAGAACGAGGTCTGTGGAAGTCCACGTAAGAGACCTTTGTTCAGCAGTAGACGTCTATGGGTTGACGAAGAAGAAGGTAAGTATCTAATAATAATGGTGTAATACCCCAGTGGTGTAATAGTCAGTGTAGGAGAGAGTTGATAGCTAAAAGTTACGGGTTCGGTTCTTCTACCGTGTTTGTTTTGCATTTTCTAAGCGCATTTTTTTAGGACAATAGTATTATTTTTTTTTTTTTTCAAAATTAATTATAATAAGTTATATTTAATTTTCAGTCGGAAAAAACGTTTGAAGCTCAATTCTGAGGAACCATCAACATTGCAAGAGTGAGTAAAGCCTTTGCTCCGAATCTTGCGGGCAGCGGTGCGGCGACGGTGCACTATGGGACGAAATCATATAAACCGTCTCGAAAATCAATAACTTTTTTGTTTCTTGACATTTTGATTTGAAAATTTGTACACGTATTATTGAATGTATAAGCTACTAGAAAAATGAAACGCCAGTATTTTAAAGATAATATTTATTTCGTGAGAGCATGTCAAAAATCAAATTATTTAATTTTCCATAAGTACTAAAAATTTAATTATAATACTTAAAATTATTTCATTATTAATAAATAATTATTGTCATTTTAGTTATTTCATTAAAAATAAGTACTAGTTAAATAATAAGAATGATCTTATTTACATAATAAAAAAATTTTTTCACTCATGGTTTCGTGTAGAGGACAAAAATTCATTCGGAGGAAAAATATTGAGAGAGCTGATGATTGAGGATTTCGGAGACGGTTGAGGAGCACCGGCCAGGATATTGAAGATAGGTGGGGGGTGTTCAACCAAATGTCACTCGAAACCTCATCCAATTGGCAAAGAGCCGAAAAAAAACTCCAAAATGGTGGATTCAAGATGGCGACCATACAAACTTCGTCGGTGTCTATCTCGGAGACTATAAATGGTGGAAGAGTGGTTGCTTGGAAAAAGATGATCAGGACCCAAAGGTCTATTTGATGAATAGAAAAAAAATTCAAGATGGCGGAATTTATTTTTTTCCATACAAAATATATGCAAAAATACGGGTCCTTTTCAAAATTTTTGATGGTTTCGTATAGAGACAAAGGACAAAAATAGGACCAATTGGCAGGGAGCTAAAAAAAAAACCAAAATAGCGGAATCAAGATGGCGGCCATATAAATTTCGTCGGTGCCTATTTGACAAAGAATAAAAAATCGAAGAGTGGTTTTTTAGTAGAAAATGATCAAGCCCTGAAAGTCTAAGAGCAGAAAAACCGCGGTCCACTGCAGCGGGCCGCGCACCCACGCGCTCTACTAGTTACTATATATATAGCTATTCGTGCTGATTCACTGATTCACTGACTGACTGATTGATTCATTGATCACCTTTCCTGTAAAATTTTGTATGGAAAAATTTTTTTTTACTCATGGTTTCGTATAGAGGGCAAAAATTCATTCGGAACAAAAATATGGAGATAGCTGATGATTGAGGACTTCGCAGACGGGTGACGAGCACGGCCAGGATATTGAAGATAGGTGGGGGGGTGTTCAACCAAATGTCACTCGAAACCTCATCCAATTGGCAAAGAGCCGAAAAAAAACTCCAAAATGGTGGATTCAAGATGGCGACCATACAAACTTCGTCGGTGTCTATCTCGGAGACTATAAATGGTGGAAGAGTGGTTGCTTGGAAAAAGATGATCAGGACCCAAAGGTCTATTTGATGAATAGAAAAAAAATTCAAGATGGCGGAATTTATTTTTTCCATACAAAATATATGCAAGACTTTATGTGGATCTTTTTCAAAATTTCTGATGGTTTCGTAGAGAGACAAAGGACAAAAATAGGATAGGACAAAAATTAATTTGGATGAAAAATATGGAGGGAGCTGATGATTGAGGATTTCGGAGACGGGTGAGGAGCACGGTCAGGGTATTGAAGATAGGTTGAGGGTGCCCAAACAAAAATCACTCGAAACCTCATCCAATTGGCAATAAGCTAAAAAAATACCAAAATGGCGGATGCAAGGTGCGCTCATACAAATTTCGTCGATGTACATCTCAGAGACTATGAAAGATGGAAGAGTAGTTCCTTGGAAAAAGATGATCAAGACCCGAAGGTCTACTTGGTGGACAGAAAAACCGCGGTTCGCTTTAGCGAGCTGCGCACCCACGCACCCTACTAGTTACTATATATATAGCTACTCGTGCTGATTCACTGATTGACTGACTGACTCACTGACTCATTGATCACCTCTCCTGTAAAATTTTGTATGGAAAAATTTTTTTTCACTCACGGTTTCGTATAGAGGACAAAAATTCATTCGGAACAAAAATATGGAGAGAGCTGATGATTGAGGATTTCGGAGACGGGTGAGGAGCACCGGCCAGGGTATCGAAGATAGGTGGGGGGTGTTCAACCAAATGTCACTCGAAACCTCATCCAATTGGCAGAGAGCCGAAAAAAAACTCCAAAATGGCGGATTCAAGATGGCGGCCATACAAATTTTGTTTGTGTCTATCTCGGAGAGTATAAGAGATGGAAGAGTGGTTTCTTGGCAAAAGATGATCAGGAGCCGAAGGTCCACTTGGTGAACACAAAAAAAATTCAAGATGGCGGAATTTATTTTTTTCCATACAAAATATATGCAAGACTTAAATTGATTCTTTTTCAAAATTTCTGATAGTTTCGTATGGAGGACAAAATTTCATTTAGAGGAAAAATATGGAGAGAGCTGATAGTTGAAGATTTCGGAGATGGATCAGGAGCACGGCCAGGATATCGAAGATAGGTGGGGAGTGTTCAAACAAAAGTCACTCAAAACCTCATCCAATTACCAGGGAGCTGAAAAAAAATTCAAAATGGCAGATTCAAGATGGCGGCCATACAAATTTCGTCGGTGTCTATCTCGGAAACTATAAAAGATGGAAGAGTGGTTTCTTGGAAAAGGATGATCAAGACTCGAAGGTCTACTTGATGAATAGAAAAAAAATTCAAGATGGCGGATTTTTTTTTTTTCATATAAAATGTATGCAAGACTTTGATACGTTCCTTTCCGCTGATGGTTTCGTATAGAGGACAAAAATTCATTTGGATGAAAAATATAGAGGGAGCTGATGATTGAGTATTTCGGAGACGGGTGAGGAGCACGGTCAGGGTATTGAAGATAGGTTGAGGGTGCCCAAACAAAAATCACTTGAAACCTCATTCAATTGGCAATGAGCTGAAAAAAACACCAAAATGGCGGATTCAAGATGGCGGCCACATAAATTTCGTCGATGTCTATCTTAAAGAGTGTACAAGTTGGAATAGTGGTTTTGTGGTAGAAAATGATCAGGCCCTGAAAGTCTAAGAACAGAAAAACCGCGGTCCGCTGCAGCGGGCCGCGCACCCACGCGCCCTACTAGTTAATATATATATAGCTACTCGTGCTGATTCACTGACTCATTGATCACCTCTCCTATAAATTTTGTATGGAAAAATTTTTTTTTACTCATGGTTTCGTATAGAGGCCGAAAATTAATTCGGAACAAAAATATGGAGATAGCTGATGATTGAGGATTTCGCAGACGAGTGAGGAGCACGGCCAGGATATTGAAGATAGGTGGGGGGGTGTTCAACCAAATGTCACTCGAAACCTCATCCAATTGGCAAAGAGCCGAAAAAAACTCCAAAATGGTGGATTCAAGATGGCGACCATACAAACTTCGTCGGTGTCTATCTCGGAGACTATAAATGGTGGAAGAGTGGTTGCTTGGAAAAAGATGATCAAGACCCAAAGGTCTATTTGATGAATAGAAAAAAAATTCAAGATGGCGGAATTTATTTTTTCCATACAAAATATATGCAAGACTTTATGTGGATCTTTTTCAAAATTTCTGATGGTTTCGTAGAGAGGACAAAAATTCATTTGGAGAAAAAATACGGAGAGAGCTGATGGTTGAGGATTTCTGAGACGGGTGAGGAGCACGGCCAGGGTTTGAAGATAGGTGGAGGGTTCTCGAACAAAAGTCACTCGAAACCTCATCCAATTGGCAAGGAGCTGAAAAAAAATCCAAAATGGTGGATTCAAGATGGCGGTCATATAACTTTCGTCGGTGCCTATCTTGGAGTATAAAAAGTGGAAGAGTGTTTTTTTAGAAAAAGATGATCAGTACTCGAAAGTCTACTTAATGAATAGAAAAAAATTCAAAATGGCGGAATTTATTTTTTTCATACAAAATATATGCAAGACTAAGATAAGGTTTCTTTTCCAAACTGATGGTTTCGTATAGAAGATAAAAATTCATTTGTATGAAAAATATGGAGGGAGTTGATGATTGAGGATTTCGCAGACGGGTGAGGAGCACGGTCAGGGTATTGAAGATAGGTTGAGGGTGCCCAAACAAAAATCACTCGAAACCTTATCCAATTGGCAATGAGCTGAAAAAAACTACCAAAATGGCGGATTCAAGATGGTGGCCATACAAATTTCGTCGATGTCTATCTTAGAAAATGTACAAGATGAAATAGTGGTTTTGGAAAAAGATGATCAAGATCCGAAGATCTACTTGGGGAACAGAAAACACGCGGTTCGCTTTAGCGAGCCGCGCACCCACGCGCCCTACTAGTAATTTTATATACCTAGAACTAAAATATTTTTATTTTTCAACATTATTCATAAAGGTCCTATTATCTGAGAATATTAATCCATGGAAAAATCTTTGGAATCATAACATTCGTCCCAACCATTTATGAGACGGTTTATATTATTTCGTCCCATAGTGCGGCGGCGGCACTATGGGACGAAATAAAAATTTTCTCTAAAATTGATAGTTTGCCCGAAATAGTTATTTGTTCAACAAGATAGCAAAGTTTTTTTGTTGCGAGTGCCTAGTTTGAATCCCGAGCGAGAGAAGGATTCTAAGTTAGAATCATAAGAGTAGTGAGGGATTCATACAACATGTAAGAAAAATATTTATTAGAACATTTTATTTATTTTTTATTCGATAACAAGATAGCCCTTGACTGCGATCTCACCTGATGTTAAGTGACGATGCAGTCTAAGATGGTAGCGGGCTAACTTGGAAGGGGTATAGCAGTGTAAATTCAACCCATAACCCTAGTCGGTTTCTACACGCCATCGTGCCGGAACGCTATATCGCTTGGCGGCACGTCTTTGAAGGTAGGGTGGTAATTAGCCACGGCCAAAGCCTCCCACCAGACCAGACCAGATACAATTTAGAAATTATAAATTCCTAAATTGCCCCCGCCGGGAATCGAACCCGAGACCTCCCAGTTATAAGACCACAGCGCTCACCACTGCGCCAGGGACGTCGTCAAAAAAAATAAAGGATATTAATTAATTAATTTTAAATCTTGCATGGTTTTTGTTTCAATTAAAAAAAGATTCACGCAAATCGGTTAAGAAATCACGGAGATATCGATATACAGAAGTAGAAAAACAAAACTCCTTCTTCTCCTTTTTCAAAAGTCGGTTAAAAAAGTAGCCTATACTATGCCCGATGATATCAGCTATCTACCAGTGAAAGTCCCGTTAAAATCGGTTTAGAAATCACGGAGATATTGATATAGTAGGTACATAGGTAAAAACATAACTCCTTTAGAATATAGATTAAAAAATTACGTAATAAATTAAAAAATACAACACCTAACTTAAAACACCATTTATTCAAATTATGTACTTAAAAAAAATGTAAGTAATATTGAAATACATACTATGGTAAAAAAAGGCTAAAAATGAATAAGGAAATTAAAAAAACAATATTACATTATTGGCTAGGAATCGAACCTGTACTCTCTCTCTGAAAATAAACTGTAGCCATACCAACCGAGCCATATAAGTTACAATATGAGTGACGAAAATAAGTTACAGTACAGACCTAATATAGTTTTGTCAGCCGGACTGAGTCGTTTTTTGCCGCTATCAAGCTAATATTTCGCGCTCGCGCTACATTCCCCCCGCGGTGAGCGAGACTAATACCCCGCGCTCACCTCTGTCGCACCCCCTCAAATACCTAAAACTCGTCCAGAACCTCGTCTTAATTGTCCTCATGGACTGTTTACGTAACTTGATATCAGATACCGAGAATAGACGCTTTGACCCTAATACTCGTAATACTGTACCTTGGGAAAAGTCAGCTTTAGACCATTCTAATGATCAAATCAGCCAGCTTTATAGAATTAAATTAGTCTATTTTAACAATCAAACATGTAGGACACTATAGAATAATGAATGTAGATGCAGAATACACGCTTAATAACGAATGGATTTCTGTTTCGATTTTAATAGTACGGAACAAAATAGAAGGTATGTAGATTGTAGGCATAATGTAGCAGTATAGAAAAGAAATTATTAGGGACTTTATGCAATACGCGGTCAACGGCCAGCGGCAGCCTTTTTATGAGTTCTTCCTATACCTATCCTATATAGTACGAATATGTAGTTGCACCCAATCTTTGCTATGTCAGTCCGCTTGATCGTATGAACTTCAACGACCAAGTTAACGCCCACGACCATGTGATTAGCTTTCTGGTTGTGGCCGTAGTGCGCGAGGTCCCTTAATGTATAGAAATTATAACTGGCGAGTATTCATTATAACGCCTTTCAAAAAGCTTTCTTTTAAGCTTATCAAATATTTGGAGCGCTGCTCGCGTAATCGCGGCCCGGTGTTGGGGATTACGTTGACAAAGGTTTTCATTACGGGGAAAAGGAAGGCAAAATAAAAGATGTAATTTCGTTCTCATGTTTAAACCGCGTTAATGCGGCAAAGGGTCGAGGAAAATCTTCGTTCGGGAAATTAGTGGCCGCCATTACTGGCTTTGCGACGATGAAGGACCTCCGTCTACGGTAACGCTTGTTCATTACGTGTATATAGCTTTCACTTTTGGTGGAGCGAACGAAATTTTTTATGAGTTTAGCGAAGTTTTCTCATAAAATCCGAAATCCTGATAGCTCTGAATTCATTAACAAGATATAAAACGAAACCTTTTTAAAATTCTTTTACAAGTAAAGCAAAGTACCTAAGCCTTTGACTTCGATCTCGTCTGTTCGTTCAGTTCAACATGAAAATCGACGAACCTGAACAGGTTTATAAATATCAGTTTCTATTAAATCCTTACCCCTATCCACTTGTATACGGTATCGTAACGGAACGCTTAATCCCTTAGCGGCGCGGCTTTGCTGGTAGTATAAAAATTAGACATTTAAATAATAATCGGTTTCCAGAAAAAAATCCAACCGTGCATTCTTCACAAGACTCTGCTCATCACAGCGACAGTAATTGAGCAGTTGTCAAATATGTCAAGAACCTATTACCTTGAAGTGCACACTTAATAGAAAACGAAACAGAAAATTTGTTAGAAAGCCCCATATGGGAACAAATATGCTCTGAGAGATAGGCATGAAGCTTAAACACGCTACATTGATGGATTAGACGTGTGTTGAGTTAGAACTTTACTCGATGTTCACATGGGTCTTAAGCTCTCTCTGTTTTTTCCTCTCCCGTGAATACTTCGCGCGCTAGTTTGTAAAGCTCAAATATTAAAAATTCCGCCGTCTGCTTACAACCGTTACAGCACATCTAATTTTCTGTTTTCAATTCCCGCCTTTTAAACATTGTTCCGTTGACGTCTAATCGTCACTTAAGTTTTTCATTAAGTATAAATTTTAAAATGTTCTTTCTCAGATAGAAACTTTCGTTAGTACTTATTAATGACAGCTCATTAGCTCATTGTTCAAGTAATTTAAGGATAATTAGTAAATGACCCAATACATGTAATTTAATGAACGTCTCTAAGTGCGGCTGCAGTAAGTACTCAAGATTTGAGTACTCAAACTCAGTCTTAATATTGAGAATTTTCTTCAAGTCCCTTCTGGAGCTCACCGTTAAAGTTTTCAACGTCGCGATTCGTTTCTTTACTTTACATAATACAAGTGCTGGATGCGGTTTCATCTTGCAGCCCCGTTGTGCAAGAAATTGAAAACAAAGTTTGCGGTTGCACGACACGACACTTTGTGGAAAGCGGGGGAATAAAAACTCTTTTGTAGTTTGAGGCTTTTAGCACATATCCTCCGCGAAACCGTAGCAGCGGAACTAAATGTCGCATAGTCAAATCTCTGTGTTAGAACAGGCACAAACGACATGGGTTTGACTCTTGCTGCTTTAAATTGATAGATGGTAGTCAAAAGATGCATGGTAAAAAATGGAATATAATAAGTCGACCAACAAAATTTATTTTTTGGCATCAAAACCTAGCTTCTAATTTAATAACTCAGCAACGGGAAAATGATGAAGCTTCTAATATACTAACTCGGCTTCTTCACAATGGCCACAAAATATTCCAAAGAAAGCATCAAATAAAGAGCCACTATTTTTATTATTGTCCACTGCCACTGCACGATTTGGTGCGAGTGAGATGGATATGACTGGCCATTTGCACGATTTCGTTGGTGCGAGTGAGACGGATGCGACTGGCAATTTGCACGATCTCGTTGGTTATGGCTATTTGCACCAATCAGAGAGCGCCATTCAAAACATGCATTTGTTTTTTTTGTTGTTCTGTTGTTAGTGTGTTAAAATTGCAATTATTTTTGTATAATTTTTTCTTTAAACTAAAGTTAGGTTAGGTTAGGGTTATACATGAATATTCAGGTGCCCGGCCGAAGGCCGGGCACTTAGGTTCTGTTGGGATCGTAAACCTACCTGAAACTAAAAAAAAAGTTGAAAAAAAATTTGATTTTTTTTTTCAAAAATGTTATAATGTTATGTGTAGGTATTTATCTTGAGTTAAATTTAAAAACAATCATTTTTTTAATTTCATTTTATCAAAAAAAACGTTTTTTTATTTAGTTATAAACATTTTTTTATTTCATTTTTCTCACAAAAAAAAAATTAAAAATGTGGTTGAAGATTTGATGTATTATTTGATGCTAATATTTAAGTATTTTAGGAGTTCACGGTTTGAAGCTAAGTTATAAATATAGATGCTAAAATTATATTTTTTAGAGGCTCCCTAGTTGAAGCTGACTTAGTAATTTAGAAGCCAATAATGGTATTAAATAGAAGCTCGTTTAATTACATGCCGTAAAAAATTAATGCCTTCGTTAAAACACCTAAGGTTTGCAATAGTTTCGCTGCTGCCAAATATCCGATCTGTCATTAGCAGACATTTTATTTTAAGCTAACTTTTGCTGGTAATTTTTCCACGTATGTTATACGGTAGGAATTTTTAAGAATCGTTGCAGGTCGAGTCGTAATTCTATTGCTGCAAAATAGATATCATATTTATAATATTATAGTAGGGATCTATCCCTTCCGTCCCGCTGCTACAATTTCACAATGAAGATGTGCTATAGTCCTGAGCGAAGCTCGCCGCAGATTTTTTAAGCGGTTCCTATTCGGAAATGTCGTTTGTCATTGTCGCGCATCAATCTGACACTGGGGAGTTGGTAGATTTGACACGATAATTATATTTACCAATCTAATTCTTCCTCTTCGGATTCGAGTGATAAATATCCTTCGTTGCCGCTGATGTGCTGCGCCATCCATCTTTATTTATTCCTTTAGCAAAAATTTACTGAAAAATAATATTTGAAGGCGCTGTCCAAGAAATCCATTAATGATTCGTGCTTTTTTTTTCTTTTCTTAAAAGATTCCGTTTTATAAAATTGTGCAGATGTAGAGTTCGCTGTGGTAGTGTTTTCATACGCATAACTTCTTATATTATGGTGGTTTTTAAATTTTTCAGTTCAGTCTCAGGTTTAAGCGCCTGGAAACGATATGTCAGTTTATAACCCATGCCGTAACCGGTGTATGTACGGCATCGTAGCGGAACTTTAAATTTCTTTAGCGACATGGCTGAAGCCAGCCAGAAATCGGATCCAGAACCAGGTTCGAATCCAGAATCGGAAGTAAAAACCTGGGAGGTTCCGGAGTCGATTTCTGTCAGTCACCACAGAGCACAGTTTCTCATGGATACACCACGAAAAATGTACCACGATAAACGTTTTAATTTTAATCTAAATCCACGCGGTATAAATCGTGGGTATGACGCCCGCGACTTCATTTTAGTAGTAATCCTACTATTTAACTCTGTCCAATTTCTTTTGGACTGGATTACCCTTTAGTTGTGACGATTCCTGCGGTAGGTGTGCAATGCGAATGTTAGTTGACGTAAAACTTAAGTCCGACTATCCTTCCGACCCATCTCATGAACCGTCTCATATTAACGGTGGTATATACGGACTAAACGAAAAAGAATTTCAAACAACCTTCATAGATAAAGAAGCCAATTCCCAAAGAGTTAGGATATTTTTCTGCAGTTCCTTTGCAGATTATCGAAGTGATAACATTGTCTCGGTTCTGAGTGATGGAGCGAGATAGGCTTAAGGTATTTGATGGCAGCGGGCGGCACCGACAGAAGCCTGACTGCCCAAGACAGACTACAACGACAATCCAACAATCGCTCTTAGAATATCAGCCCGCGATTGTTAATGCATGTCAAACACGGTAGACAAAGATGAATTGCTTTTCTGATTGATACACAATTGAGTACCTCACTGTGAGAGACAGATACAAGTGACAAAGATGCTCTACACAAGTCATTAGGCATTTTCAATGGAGTAACGCGATATGACAACGCTGAATACATTTTTGTGGGACAAGTAGACTCGTACTATCTATAAAGGTCGGTTTTTTCTGATCTTTATTGAGATCTTGGAGATTGAGTCTTAGATTGCAGCCCAATACTAAAATTACATCATAATAGCTATCTGTATGCCAAATTTCAGCCCGATCTTTCCAGTGATTTGAGCTGTGCGTTGATAGATCAGTCATTCAGTCAGTCACATTTTCCTTTTATATATTTAGATAGATAAAAGGAAAAGGATTGATTGACTGACTGACTGATCTATCAAAACACAGCTCAAATCACTCGACGAATCGGGCTGATAGAGTTATCTCTGTTACGACGTAGGCATCCGCTAAGAAAGGATTTTTGAAAATTCAGCCCCTAAGGAGGTAAAATAGGGGTTTGAAAACTCGAACTTAACATGAGCGAAGCCGCGGGCAAAAGGTAGTCAAAAGACTACATAAACATATATATTCAGACTCGATGTATTCAGAAAATATTATGAGGTTATAAAATTGTTATCTATGCAGACAAAAAACTTTAATGTCACTTTACATGATTAATGAGTTGCCATTTAACCTGTCAACAAGCTTATTATCACTTCCTTTTTTACTTTGAGTATATAACCAACCTTTTTTACCGAGTCTCTTGCGATTCCTGAGAAAATTGATATCTTTCATAGATTAAGATTAGCTTAGTACTGGTTTTTGATTGCGTTTATAATGCTAGCTGTAAATCCAGTCTTGTGTGCGCAAAAACGTATACTTTTGTTCCTCTCGATATTTGAGTTAATTGCCTCATGGTAGATAACGATTGGAAGCAGTGCTGGCCTAGAGGTTAGGATTGTGGTCTCCTATTCGGGAGGTCGCAGGTTCGATTGCAGGCACGCACGTCTGACTTTTCGAAGTTAAGATGCGTCTACACTAGACGAGCCAAGTACGAGCGCAGCCGCTCGTTCGCGGCGTTAAGTGTGCACGTACAATGAGCCTCCAATGTTCACTGTCCTCGAACGCCTTTGTGTCTGTCAAAAAACCGACAATTGGCGGAGCACAGTCGTGCACGAACCGCACACTGGGCGCGCGCTCGTTCGAGGCTCGTAAGTCAATCCACACTACACGAACTCGTGCTCGGCTTGTGTCCGGCTCGTGCTCGGCTCGTAAGCGTAGACGCACCTTTATGTGCGTTTAAGTAAATTAAATATCACATGCTTCAGTGCTGAAGGAAAACATCGTAAGGGAACCTGAAAATCTGAAAGAACTGCGCTCAAGAGTGAGCGTTGTTGTATTGCTGATGATGATGATGATGAAGGGTTACAACAACAGTTCTAAAGCTGTCGTTTTCAAGTTCCCAAAATCGAGCGTTATCAATACACTTACACTTTCAGAGAATTTCTAGTTTGTAAATATACCTAAGTGGGCTCCGTGAGTGAACGACGAAATCGGTGAGCGATTGTCCGTGGCGTTATGCCAACCTAACCCTCTGTATTGTTAGTACAAGTCTGCACATCTCGAAAACGTTGGTAGAATTTCGACTATCGAAACACAATAACGTCAGATTAAAATGGAAGGTAAGGCGCTGCGCACACGTAGTTGCCTCGCGCAGCAATCGGCAACTCGCTGTTTACCGATTTCCGTATAATTTTGAGAAACTGCGCAGACGTAGCAACTCTAGTTGCTAGTTTCATCGCAACTGTTATACAAACTATTAAAAAGTTGTCTAGTTTCGGCAATTAAAGTTCTCCGTGTACGCAGCGCCTAAAAGTAAAGTTTCTACCTGGGACACTGAAACTGTATCGTCAAACTTAAGTTTTAAAACAAAGCAACATGTAACTTCGATGATATAATTTCCAATATTCGAAATCCATCAATGTTTTCAAATTGTCTAAACTCGTACTACTCCTACCGAAAACGATATCGATATAATATGTACATGCCATGCCAGACATCAAACCAGTATCTGGTAACGTTTAATTTATTGGAGTGCTGCTTTAGAGCGAAGAGCTATTAGCTTTGCTATTAGTATATGACCAGGTTTCAAACCTGAGTTTAGCGCTTTAAATGAGCTAGCTCAAATAACTAATCGCCAATGCGCCGTCGCTGTAAAAAGTATTTTCATCGACTCGTAACGTAGCGTCCACGTAGAACTTAATTTATTTAATGACGCGTTTTTTTTTTCTCTCACTCTTTAATTAATCTTTGATTGGAGAGTTGCAGTGAAAAGTTTTTAAACCACGTAACACTTATATAGCTTCATTTTTTTTGGACTTATAGGATAACTGGTCAAGTGAACCTTGCCACCTTTCTATTAGCTTCTAAATAAAATGGCCGTGATACGTAGACTGTAAGAGGGACTCAACGAAACCGTGTTCCTAGTTTTACTGCGGAAACCTAAAAATTGTGCGACGACCGCATGAACAAGCGACATCCCGTGTAGATTTGGGCGATATGGCCAACATTCAACAATGCATGATTTATAGACTTGTAAAGAAGCGAAAAAGCGAAGAAATTGCGGGTTCCATATCCGCGATGGCGTTGTGCCAAACCAGCCGAATATCCTCTACGGAAAGCCTTATCGGGTATCACTTCACTTACGACCACCGAATAGAGGGTAATATTTGCCAACAGTCGGCAATATCACCAAACCAAATGTAGCCCATTGTGAGGATTGATATACGTCGTAAGTGTATGACACTTTTCACTTTGTGTTCATTTACTAAATGAGGCCGGCGACTTCGTCCGCGTGGATTAAAGATTTTAATTCCTGCGGGATCTTTTTAATTTTCCTATATAGTAGGCTGTGTTATTCCTGGGTATAAGCTATCTCGATTCCTTTAAGCCAAACCGGTTCATTCCTTGAGGAGTGAAGGAGTAACAAACACACACATACAAACTTTCGCCTGTGATAGTGTGTTGTGATATTTTAGATTAAATTTATTTGCTCCCAAAGGTGTTTTGATCAGGCAGTAGTCTGATCAAGGCTGAATAAACTTTTACAAAGTGCTTTTGGATCTCTTACAGAGTGTAGAAGATTCAAAAGCACTTTGTAAAAGTTCATTTGAATAAAAAACTTTTCGAGTTGTTCTATTTTATTCATGATATTCATTTATTGATCTTATTGAAATTTCAATTTCTTTTCCTTGATATTGGAGGGGTTAGGAGGATTAGTCAACTTCAGCTTAACTAATATTCTCTTAAAAAAAAAAAAGATTGATGACTTTGATGTAAAGACGGGCGCATCATCACTGATTGCATGTTTTTTGATATCGAGTCTCATTGCCATCAAGTGATGACCGATACAGATTACCTTCTTTGTTTCTTTTTCATCGAAATTATCACAAACTCTTCCAGAAGACTGACCAGCAATGGAAGAATATCATTAATTATTATGTTTGAGACACTTTAAGGCAAATGTTTTTCTTTGACTTTTATTTATCCTTACTAATATTATAAATGCGAAAGTGTTTTTGTTTGTTGGCTTGTTGGTTTCCTTCAATTACGCTGCAACGGATCAAACGGATCGACTGATTTTTCGCATGGGCATAGTTGAAGACCTGGAGAGTGACATAGGGAACTTTTTATTCCGGAAAAACAAAGAGTTCCCGGGGGACTTAAAAAAACCTTACGCCACACGGACGAAGTCGCTGGCATCAACTAGTCAGCTAGTCCACAATAATTTGTCTTTGTCCAACAAAGTGCTTATGTAAGCATGGAAATTGCCACTGAATGGACCGTCGAAGGAAATGGCTTTTTTATCAACCCAATGAATCATTTACTTAGGTACTCATTTTGTTTATTTTGTGACTTTAGAAATTGCGTTATAGGAAGGTCAGAGATGCAATCTACTTTCATTAGAGCATATTTATTGTTAAGCTTTTAGGTCTACTTTTTGTCTTGGGGATCTAGCCTTCTTTTTGTTCCTGTTTTTATTCTACTACTGGAAGAGCAGCAGTTCCAACGCGTGCGGAACTTTGTAAGCATACAGTTTTTTCTGGTTTGACGGATTGTAGAAAAAAAATATTGTTTTTAATTTGAGTATCATGGTATTTTTTTTAATGTTTTGCCAAGATAGTCCTTGACTGCGATCACACCCGATGGTAAGTGACGATACAGTCTAAGATGGTAGCGGACTAACTTGGAAGAGGTATGGAAGCGTACATTCAACCTATACCCCTAATCAGTTTCTACTCAGCATCGTGCCGGAACGCTAAATCGCTTGGCGGCACGTCGTTGACAGTAAGGTGGTAACTAGCCACGGCCAAAGCTTTCCACCATCCCAGACTAGTATTCCCAAAGTAACGCCTGCTTCTTCGCACTTAGGGATATGATATATCCCTAAGTACCTTGAATCGCTGGTGTCCATCATTCAATTCGTTGGAAAAACGTCTGCTATTTGTATATTCACAAGAAATTCTACTGCGTCAAACACGTTAATTTCATTAAAAGGGAAGTTCATTGCATGTTTTTTGTTCTAACGAAAATTGTAATTTTTTCCGAGGATATGAAAATTTCAAAGCTGTAAAACAACGCTGTTTATACGACACTTTTTCACATTATACTTATGTTAATGTCCGCCGGTACCCGCTAAATGACGAATATAAAAATAAAATATTTTATATTCTGAACATCCAACTTTGGCGGGATGCCAGGGTTTTGAAACAATGTTTTACAAATATGTTTGACGCGTAGTGTTTTTTTTTGTGGTTATATGAGGCTTGGTGTAAAATGGCATGTGCAGTTTTACATTTAGGCTGGAAACAGACTTTCGCATCAAGGATTTTTTGCTTTCAACCTCACATTTGAGGCTCTCCTCAAATGTGAGTTCTCACATCGGAATGAGAAGGGCTTATTCCATAGTCAACTGACGGCATTCAAAAGATCGGCAAACTTCATACACTTTTGAGAATTCTCAGGCATGCAGGTTTCCTCACGAAATTTTTCTTCACCGTAAAAATACCATGTCATGTATTTACCTAATATTATTTTTGTAAGTAGCTACTGGTCCTGATAATGAAATTATCCAATGGCATAGTTAAAGATGTTTGGGTGTCCTGTCGGCTATAGGCGTGTTTGCTGAAGCCTTGTTTTAATTTAACAGGCATGTGTAATTAGTACCGAGTAACGCGTATGGCGGGCTGCCAGCGGGCCGCGCTAAGCTCCCTGTTCGATGATAAATATTTGCCATGCGGGGTAGAAAATTACTTCGCAATATACCGCCCGGGCCTTCCGAAGCCATACATCATCGCTATCTTGCTTATTATTACATTGCGTCCAAAAATGTTTCCATACAAAAATATCTAGATTGAATACTCATATTTTTGTATTCTTCTTCTTCTTAATCAACTGATAGACGTCCACTGCTAGACATAGGTCTCTTGCATGGACCTCCATAAGCCTAGGTCTTGTGGAGCTTCGGTATTTTTGCATTAGGATGTTTAAAATGGGCTCATTCCCACTAGTGCAATGGCCTATTATAGTTCAACCCTTGAACTATTGCGACTTTATGCACTCTATAATGTTATAGATCTGATATGATAGAGTGAATAGCCTAGAGGTTAGGACTGCGATCTCCAATGTAGCGGGTCGCGGGTTCGACCCCGGGCCCGCTCCATTAGGTGTGCTCGCGGCCAAGCAAAAAAGGAGAATTAGACCAATTGCGCCTGAACGAATTTAAATAGTGATGACATTTGAATTTAGAAGCCTTAATAGCCCAACGGTTAAAGGTGCGGACTGAAAACTGAAAGGTCGCAGGTTCGAACTCCACCCGTTGCACTATTGTCGTACCCATTCCTAGCACAACCTTTACGCTTATTTGGAGGGATAGGAGGATTCCAGTAAAGTTCAGCTTGGTTAATAAAAAAAATCCGAATCTCATAATCTTAAATCTCGTCGAAACACAAGGTCATAAACCCGCCCACGCAGCGCCGCCAGGCAGTCTGAAGGCGAACCTCTCGAACTATTCCAATAAGGAAATATGACTGTTACATATTTATGGGAAACTGATGCAAAACACGCCCATATATTAGCCACTCCGCTCCGCTCCGCTCGAAACTAATGCGTCTAGCATTCTTTCTATTTAAAATGACTGGTTTTAATATAATATCGTATACATAACTTGTATAATAACTAGCTCGTCGACATTCCATTCGAACGATAATAATAATTAATTATGTCGATAAAATTTTCATACGTTGTGGTGAAGAGCTAATAGCTTATATTATTTTGAACTTCTGTGTCTACTGATTTTCTATAACACCTAAATTTTTCAGAAATTACGAATTTCATGAAAGAACTAGCGACCCGACCCAGCTTCGCACGTGTACAATTTGCTAATGAAGAAATTGAGATTTTCGTACAAAATACCGTCCTTCTCGACTTTTCCGGTGGATTTTCCAAACATTTTCTTTCATCCAAACCTTATCCTGACGAATATGAGCACAACAAAGAAATCAGCCAAATCGGTTGCACCGTTCTAAAGTGATGACCTTTCATACATGTGACAATTGATTTTTATTTATAGTCCTATACTCTAGGTATGATATAATATTTATACCTAGAGTAATTACCTAGAGTAATTACCTAGAGTAATTACCTAGAGTAATTAGATACCACCGTTCTAAGTGATGACCTTTCATACATGTGACAATTGATTTTTATTTATATATACCTAGAGTAAAATTATAGATAGGTAAACCGTAAATGACATGAACCATTTCCGTTACAATTCACGATTTCCACGCAGTTGAATTTTTCATATCACCAAGTGTTTCAAATACCATGTAACTTATTAAAATAGACGTGCGGCTTGCTGCCACATTGCATTATGTATGCCTATCAATCACAGTTCTTTTCATACTTGACCTTTAAAATGATATTTGACTGACATATTTCATATTTCATTCTGATTCAGTAGATCTTGAAAACAAAAAGCCGTAAAACCAAAATTAAAATGTAAAGAGATATAAACTTTATTGATACGAATTTAATCCTCAAATATATAACCTACATAATCTATACAGTACCTGCCTTCTTATGTAAAGTTGCAAGCTCTATCTGTCGGGCAATATGTCAACGTCCATTCGTTCGTATTTTGCATATTCTTATAAAAAACAATAACATTGAAATTCGATACAGAACAGCAATATAGATGAACAATTTGCATTTTTATATCTTATCTGATTCATAATAAAATGATCGGAATCTTCACCAGACAATATTTAAATACTTATGTAGAACATTTAAATACAATGGTTTTCAACGTATTTGAGATAACCGTCTCCAATAAAAGATATCAAATATGCATAACAGCACATGTTTTCTCCCATGCATAGCATGCATAAACCTAGGTACTTTCTTTCATTATACTATTTATTTATTTTTAAAGGAGATGATTGTGGTCCATACAAGCTTGGGCCCAACACTGAACAAGGATGAAACATGCTTTATTTTGAAGATTTAGATGCTTGCTAGTTACATCGAAAACTCGTACTTCTGCAGACCTTGGGAGTTTTGTTTTATTTCTCGTTTTAGATTTGTAGGTTATATGAAAAAGACGTTCAATAATTAAAGTTCTTTTAAGGAGTATTGTTTAAATACTTTAAATAAATGCAAAAAGTATTACGGGAAGATGTTTGGATGTATGTTTCTTTTACTTTTGTAGGTAATATTAAATAATATGAAATAATCCACGAAAACTGTTAAAACACGAAAATAATATTCACAAAGCGCAAGACACAATGAAAATGACAAACTGTCTCTCAAAACGTCATTTTTTCAGCTCTGGGTTCTAGCTTTTTTGTGATAAAAAAAAATATTCATGATGCACTATTTTTTTATTATAAATATTTAAAGTATATTTCCCTCGTAAATCTGTATATTATTTAATGCAAAATGTTTTACAACAAGTTTTGGTCTATTTCTAAATTACTGGTTTTATAAAGATAAACTATTTGGGTAGGTACCAAAAGGCCAGAACCCACACCAGAACCCACAGTTGCATTAGTACTATATTAGTCTGTGGTTAATTACACTAACATCCATGAAAACGTTCCGTTTCTACTAAAGAAAAAGCATTAGGTTTCGTACTTAGTTAAAAAAAATGTTTTGTATGATTATCCTGGGCTGTACATAAATAAAAACCATTCAATTATGTAAGTAATTTATCGACTTATTTTCTCCATATTTTTGTATAACTGTGCGAAACCCTGAGTTGGGCCCAATTTAGTACATCTCCTTTACAAATCCGCATTGACATAGCTTAGCCCCAAAAGTCTGTGAGCTCACCAACCATACCTAAATAGCCCCCAAAAAGGACCTACCTACCCTACCTTTACGTAGTCCCTAAATCAATCCCTTACACAAGGTCAGTTCCACCTTTAGGTGTTCCCTAAAGGTTCGTGAAAACTGACAGACACCGTCACCTAACTTAGCATAGATAGCCCGTTTGTGAAGACGCGCATTAGTCCCACTGTCGTATCTATTTCTATAGTAGAACTGAATCCGCAACCAAATAATTCAAGTTACCTACATGCGGTAGCAACTCTTCGCTGTTCTTTGATAGAATGGTGAAGCTTCAAGTTAGGTTTAGATACTTTTTTTTAAAGTTATCAGTTGTGTCTCTGGGCTCTAGTATTTTGTTTTCAGTCGGTTTTGATTGTTATCACTGCTATTTATAGTCAATAACACGTCCATAGAGCTCAGCCCACGGCCGATAACGATTATCCGATGCAGTAAAGCGAAATGTAGCTAATCCGTGCCAATTTAGCCGCCATTGTTTGACTTAATTAATGCTATTTATACGAGTATAATAGCACATGCCATTGGCTTATTAGTTAGTAGTACCTAGATAATAACTTTTTTGAATCTGACCAAATTTTTCCCCACTTCCGCGAAAGTTGTCTCAGAAGAGGATTCCAAAATAACGGATAGGCAAGGGTCGTGGCAAGCGAAGGATCCATACGCGCTGGTCGTAACTAATCCATACTAAAATTGCAAATAATGTAATCAGAACTCCTTGCGAATATACTGCTTACTGCGGACTTCATCCAGAATGCTTTAGTGCTTTCAATGAAGCTGATTAGATCAGCTTTATTAAAAAGTTTTAATGGGACCATTTCGCAAAGTTTTATATATGTAGGTAGAAAAGCACAACTCCTTCTCCTCCTTTTTCGGAAGTCGGTTAATAAAGTAGCCTAAGTTACACTCGATTACATCAGTTATCTATCAGTGAACGTCCCGTCATAATCGGTCCAGCCGTCCCGAGATTAGCAGCAACAAACAAGCAACAAAGACAGACAAAAAGATTAAATATTGTTTTTTTTTTATAAGTAGGTAGTAGTAGTAGTACTTACTTTCATATGCATGTAGTAAAAAGGTCTTAGTCGAATATTGCAAACAGACTCTTCAATTTTATTTATTTGTACTTATCTATAGATAAAGTAACTAGTCCTGTCTAGCATGTAATAACCACTATCGAATCTGAGGATAAAAGAGCACGTATCATTCAAGTCAAACAAGCCGCTTCATGCTCCACTACACTTTGCCTCTGAATCGAATGCTGTATTGGACGACGGACGTGGTTTTGAGATCACACGGATTTATGTGAGCCTAGTTCCTACCTACCCTCTAGAAACGGGGAAAGGAACAAGCATGAGCCTTGTACGGTCACGAGTAAATAATATCTGAATCCACTCATAATATAAGAAGCCAAATCAAAGCTTAAAGCTTTAATCTAAATATATAAAAGGCAAAGGTGACTGACTGACTGACTGATCTATCAACGCACAGCTGAAACCACTGGATGGATCAGGCTGAAATTTTGCATGTAGATAGCTATTATAACTTAGGTGTCCGCTAAGAAAGGATTTTTGAAAATTCAACCCCTAAAGGGATAAAATCGGGGTTGGAATAATCGAACTTAACGTGAGCGAAGCCGCGGGGTAAAACTAGTTTTTAATATTTTTTATTCCTGAGAATTTGGAGTCGTTGGTTATTATTTTCCATAGAATTTATGCAGTTATTCTGGATGTGAAGTTCAAACGGTGAGATAGTCTAAAACATTGCAAATAAGAAAGCAACAATAATCATTAATATGCTAGACGAGACTAACTTCATGAATTCGAATGGATGCATTCCTGTGGTATCTGATTGGATACTCAACGCAAAACAAAACCCTATAACTTATAAACAAGAACCTATAACTTCGAAATGGACAGTTCTATTGTACGATCTTCTTTTCTCAAAACTAGGTTATCAAAACGGTCTTTGTGACCAGCCAAAGTTATGACTTACGATCTATACTAACATTATGTCTGGTAGGTAGTCCTTTTGTAAGCACGCGATGAGCAATGTACATCAACATGTTCTGGTGCCAAAATATCTTCTTCACGGTCCACTGAACTTTACTATACTGAATAGAATATCGTATTGAAGAATTGTGTTCGCTTTTAAAACGAGGGAAAATGTTCCATTCAACTGTATATTTGCTTAAAAAATCTCGCATGACCTACAACTTCGATACGACCTTTACCTCTTATCGACTCTGGTAATGTTCGTGTTGCATGAACAATAACAGAGAGAGATTATAAATATTTGATTTTATTGGATTTAATAAATAATCTACGAAAATATTTGTCGATTTACTTACAACAATAATGAGGCTGTAGTGCAATTTATTCCCAGCTAGCTGATGCCCACGACTTCGTACGCGGGAACTCGGAAGTAACGAACTTTCGCATTTATAATATTAGTAGGATAATACTGTGTTTGTTGTACCAATGATCATAATGACCAAATGGTGAGACTGATGCCTGACGGCATTCCCGACTTTTGCCCAAGACTCCGTCCGTGTGGAATTAGGTTTTCAAAAATCCCACAGGAACTCTCTGTTTCTCCGGGATAAAAGGTAGCCAAAGTCACTCTCCAAGTCCTCACTAAGCATAGTAACGATTTAATCACACCGATAAACAACGAGCATAGTTCTGACGATCACCCGCTGAATGACTCCGAGCTTTATTAGACACGAAGATAATAAACTCTTAAAAACTTATGCAAGGTCTACAGGAAGCTATCATAGTACAGGAACTCTCTTCTGTATTTTTAGAATTATTCCTTCACGAGGAAATACAACACTAGTGGAGTCAGGGATCAGCTAAAATTATAATCCCGGCTAACACACATTCAGTCAGCGTGGTTTTGTTAACTACGCGGCCACTACAACTATGCGTCGTATGCGTCCTGGTGCCAAACTATCTGCTTCACGCTCCACTTGGTAGCTCCACGTCGAACATTCAAACGTTCCTTTTTTGCTAAATAGTTTTTGTAAGAGCGACGTGTGGTTTTCTTGCTTCTTAGAAATGTTGTGGCCTTGAAATTTTTTGTTTACTTGTTGCCATAGCATAAGTTTATTGGTAATGACAGGTCGTGCCTCACCTGATGGCAAAGGCTTTTATGTCTTTAGTGCTCTCTGCACAGTCAAAATAAATAACAGTACGTTTCAATTTTGATTCCGCTATCAGGCTTCCCTCATAAAGAGAATAAAATTATTCTTAGACAGATCATTTAATAAAATACCAAATATCTGATGACTTCTCTAACCTAAAATCTCACATGGTTCGACGATTCAGTCTAAGATGGAAAGTGATTGAGTATTGCGCGGGTCATCATCATTATGAGCCGCGTTTACCGCCTACATTTACCCTTACAGCATGTAGTCTTGGTAATAAAAGTATATTAGTCTATAATATTACAAGAAAGCCAGCTAAAGGTAGAATTGTTGTTATCGAATTAATCTCATCGAAGGATAATAGGGCTGGTTTACTAAAATTTATTGCTTTGTCCATAGGTGCGGCCTTCACGCGGATTTCACGGAGCTGACAGCGTGCGTGGGCGGCGAGCTGGATCGCCACGAGGGCTCGGCGGTGCACCGGCGGTACTTCTACATCACACTGCTCAGAGAACCTGTTTCAAGGTGACTGCAGTTTATACCTACTAATATTTTTGAATACTATGAGCGCTATAATGTTAATCTACGATTAACACTGGAGGGGCTGCTGTCCTACCTTATTATGGACCTACTTGATTGACGCCATTTTGGCGCTGTAAGCACTAAGCAAATACGAGTGTCTCTGGAACTAATAGGATATTGCAAATGGCGGGCGTTCGTAAGCGCTTTTGTTAGTCAGAATCGAAGAAATAAACAATATAATACAATTTCATCCAATTTCCCGTAATAGGGTTGCAGTTTAAAGTTGTTTCTTGTATAGGATATATTTCCAAGAGTACGCCCAGGAGATGTACGACCTTGTCCCTTCACCTTTTTACCACCGCACCGCAAGACATTGGGCAGGCTTCCATCCCTACGGTTTCAGACCGGCCCCTTGCTTTTTGACCGATTGGGATCCCACAGTAATGAATGTGTATTGTTTCAGATATTTGTCAGAGTATCGACACGTGAAGCGCGGCGCCACGTGGAAAGGATCGAGGCACTGGTGCCAAGGACGCACGGCTACAGGTAGGTTCACCATAGGGCTGAGCAATTCTTATTCTATTTTCTTTCTATTTTTTGTCTTATCAGCCGGAATCACGTAAAATATTACCATGTATCTTGTTCGTGAATAAATTGACACTTTTTATCATGCTACGAAAATTAGTTTGTGAAATTATATTGTGAATAAATCATAAGGCTGGAATTATAATACGTCACCCGTATGTAAACGTGTGGATGTAGCAAAGGAAAATATCGTGAGGAAACTTGTATGCTTGAGAATTCTCAGCAAAGTCTATCAATCCGCCCTTGACTAGCTTCGGTGACTAATATGTCCTAAAAGTTTGTAGGCTAAATGGAGGTTTGTAGATACAAGTTCAGGAATAGTGTATCAATGATCTATTAACAAAAATAAAAACAAATTCAAAATTATTCATTTCATGTAGGCCAACCTGTGGCCCTTATGACACGTCGAGACTCTACCACCGGTTCGGAATACAGATTCTGCTGAGAAGAGCCGGCAAGAAACTCAGCAGTTACTCTTTTCATAATAAAATATTACAATATTAATGTAAAGCCACATATTAATGCTATAAGTTATTACACTATCTTGCAGCTGGATGTCAAGCCGATGAATTCCATCCAACATTATCATTAAGAAAGTCAGTAACTTTGTAATAACCTCGACTTAATAAGTGTGTTTTTACACATTGTTTTTATTTGTGCAATGGATAATGGATTCAGTAATTCTTTCGGAACGGAATAAATAAATATATCCAATACCTGAACTAGCTATCAGCCGTCTACAGTTTTGCAGGAGGTTTAACTAACCGCCTGTTTCAGTTCTCGTGGAGAGAAAGTAATAACATCACAAGTAGTCTATTAACAGTCAATAATTCAGCGAGCGGGGTTCGTTATAATAAATTACCACAAAAATAGATCTTTTCGCTTGGCAAAACCGCATAATGGAAACGCGATTCCGTGCAACACATGATATTTTAACGAACTTTATACCAATTACGTCGGTTCACATGAGGAACAAAGTAGGTAATTAAAGGCGTAACTTTGCAGAAAATTCAATATAGGTAGACTTCCGCTTTTCAGATACGCCGCGTTTTAAATTACAATGCAATTTGGGCTTCAAAAGCTTTTAAAAAGAGCAAACATTCAACGCCGAGTTTCCTGTCACAAGCTTTTTTTATTGATAAATTTTCGAAATTGAAACCAACCAGACCCCTAACAAGCATAAATTTTTATCCAAACCTCAACCATTAACTTTGCCTGTTATGACATCGTTTCGAGAATCCTTGCAAAAGACCTGTAGAGTCCAACAGTGCGTACGTTTATTGGTTGACGCAAAATAAATATTTAGCGTACCTATTTGATATCTTTTAGTCTTTTTTTTTTTCAAATTCACCCGATGACCATTTCCAGCACATATATTCGGAGACTTCGAGTCCTCCAAAGAACACATCGGTGCCTTCCGTGCTGGTTACCATTGCGCATTGGGATGATAATATCGTACGTTTTCCTTCGTTCTCATACGTTCGCTTTGATGCATGCGGCTTGCGCCACAGCAAGCTGCCGTTTTCTAAGGGTCTTTTA
Source organism: Hipparchia sbordonii (assembly GCA_038048805.1). Lineage (NCBI taxonomy): Eukaryota > Metazoa > Arthropoda > Insecta > Lepidoptera > Nymphalidae > Hipparchia > Hipparchia sbordonii. Next base: position 11,556,222 of record CM076099.1, on the reverse strand, counting down.
TCTGAAAACAAATATACCTAGCTACATTTTCTAGCCTAGACAGACTGATTATATACTCAGTGGATAATGTTTTTTATAGATGTGTAACTTTGATTTTATTTTGTTCACGCAGCGGCGGAGGTACCACCATGTTACACCGGAGAATCTTGGCGAGGGGTGACCCTGGAAGAATTCGCGTCCTGTCCATGGAATTTGGCGAACAACAGACAGACTCGTATGCTAGCGGACTTGGCGCTGGTCGGATGCTACAACGGCACTCTGCGTCATAGAACCTCTGATACGGAGCGCGTACTGCTAGCGTCTGCCAAGCGCAACTTGGCTGCCATGGCGTACTTCGGACTTACAGAATTCCAAAAGGTATCTGTTACTAGTTAACTCTTTTACTTTTAGACCTTTTTTTAGGTAGCCTTGGCTAGAGGTGACGCCAAAAATAGGTTCGCGTCATTTCCGCGAAACTTGGTGACTGACAGGTCAACTCGTAGGTGCGAGTATGCTAGCAGGAAAAGCGTTAGTCGGGTGTTACTACGTCACTCTACGTCGTAGAACTTCTGATATTGGAACCCGTCTGGATCTATTACATATTACTCTTTATTGCCATCTCACCTATTGACATTCTTAACGAGGGGTGGCTCTAGAAGAATTTGAATCCTGTCAATGGAACTTGACGAATAAATTACTAACTCGTATGCTACTAGACTTGGCGTTGGTCGGGTGTTACTACGGCACTTTACGGCTTAAAACTTGTAATATGGAACGTATATTGCTATTTTCTGCCAAACTCAATTTTAGCCGCCATAGCATACTTTGGGCTCATGGAATTTCAAACGGTACCCACGAACGGTATCCGTTACGTTGTATTTTTTGTTACCATATTCATAAAAAGCAAAGATGTTGGCGTTAAGATCCTATCACTCTTATTTTTGGTAAGTTGTTAGATATTTTTAATGCTTATATCTCAAAGGGGTTAGTCGAATTTTTTTATTTGTTTACTTTGATGTCATTTTCCATTAAATACTATATAGTTAACACTTTACTAAGAAGTCGCCTATTCCTTTGTACAGCTTTAGCTGTAATAGGTTAAAGCTAAAGCTGTAGAAAAGAATAGGCTTCCTTTTCGTGCAAATTAACATTGGCAGTGGCACATTAGCGATAGAATGCAGACTTTTCGGAATTCTCTCTAATAAAAAGGTCAAGCCTTTTTATATAATTAGCATGCCTCAAAGACAAAGACTTTATTTAATCAGAGGAATTGTAAGGTTATACTTATGCTTTGTAAGAAAATACTGGTAAGTAATTAAAACAGGGACCCCTTTTATAATATCCAGTGAAATCTTTTTACAGTTGCGAATTTTCTTACAACAGCTTCCTTTGCACTTTGGCTTGATAATAAACTTATTTTCTGTTTAACTGGCCCGCAAAACTTTTATTGTGACCCGTGTGAAATGAGTTTCACGTTGAAATTTTGAGCTCGAGAAGTGCTATTATTAAGGAATATAATAGGAGTTGTGACCAGATAAACTAGCGTTATGCCCGACAGCCGTCTGGCTATGAAGTCTAAGTGCTCGCCTGCTGCGACAGAAAGCATAGACTTTATTTGATGCGATCAACTTTAGCGCTTTTCTTCAGTGAGGAATCCTCATTCTCCTATTTCAGTCGTTCTTTTTAGTGCAAAATTATATCGAGATATCACCATTTTATTGTTAAGTTGTGTGTACCTTTTTTCTGGAAAAAAAAACGCCGTCCATGTTTAGGTCTGTAACAAGTCTGTAACTTTTTTGTTTAAACACCTAATTAATTAACCGACTTCCAAAAAAGGAGGAGGTTCTCAATTCGTCGGAATCTTTTTTCTATTTTTTATGTACTTTCCCCGATTACTCGAAGACGCCTGGACCGATTTGGTAAATTATTTTTTTGGTTTAAAGAGTGTTGTACTTCCCAGGTGGTCCCATTGTCATCAGGTCAGGACCTGATGATGAATCGTCAAATGAATCTACCACTGGTTCGAAATGCCGTTCCAACTTCCAACCGAGAAGAACCAGGAACAGTTGCCCTTTTGAAAAAATACTATGTCACTTACGTAATTAATGACTTACTATAATAAATCTCTGTTCTGTTTGTATATGGTGGTGTATTTTATTTCATTACTTTTAAATAATTGTAATTTGTATTTTTCTTATTTACTAGCTAATGCCCGTGACTTTTAATTTTTTTTTATAAAAATTATCAACTAAGCTGAAATTGACTAATATGCTCCTATCATCTCCAAAGTTGTACGAGTGACTTGGACTTTGCCTTTATGCCTTTTTAAATTCACTCCTTTAAACATGCAATTTCAAAAATCCTTTTATAAAAAGCTCAAGGATATACAGGCGGATAAAATTTACCATGCATCCATAACCTTTAACGTCAGATTTGCAAAAAATGTTACCTGAAATATGTGCTGCAATTTATTTTCCTTTAGCATCTGAAGCTTCATTCGAGCTTAACAAAATAACCCGTGATATAATACAGCTCGCGCCGGCAATGGCAAATTGCGACGTAAGTAGAGTTTACATGAAGCCAGTAATGCTGGCGCCAGGTCACTGGCTAGAAAAATAGACGGTCGCTCTATTCTCGCCAGTGTTGGCAGCCAGCGCTGGCTTGGCTTGAAAAACTGTTTACACAAGGCCAATACCAAGCCAGCACTGGCTGCCAGTCTTATTGGCAGCCAGTGTTGGCTCCGTGTAAACTATGCTTAATGAAAATCGTATCGTGGGCTAAGTGCGAATAATGACCGCACTTATCCCGCTCGAGGTTGACGAACGGATGATGAATGGAACTCTTCACGTTATATTTTTTAAATCAGATGAAAAGGTTCATCAAGAAAGACAGCCTTCATATTAAGTAGATGTTTCTTCGTAATCTTATCTTATCTAATCTTCTTGTGTTGCGGCTATGCAGGTCCCGACGCCCTGTAGCACATTGACCGTCGTCGATCTATTGTGCTATATTGATACTCGTTGCCGCCAGGAAGAGGAACAGCAGCACTTTCTTGGCTGGAATGAGTATAGCCTCCTCGGGGTGTACTATATGTTTCCCCAGATAGATGCTGCGTTTATGCATTATAGGGAATCTTCGTAATATACTTGTACATTCCGTGGTATGACATTCGCGACAAAAGCAGAAGAGCTGATGGTCGTTTGGGTCCCAAGGTCCTGCACCCCGCACCGGGAAATGCAGTGTTGCACCGACGACATCAAACGAGTCACAGCGAGCCGCTGGATTCAGGCCGCGCAAGACCAAGGCCTGCGGAGTCATTGCAAGATGCTTTGTCCAGCTGCGGACGTCTATCGGTTGATAAAGAAGAAGAAGAAAAGTTATGAAAATAAAAAACTTTTCTATTCTATTCTCTTCTATCGCAAAGTGAATGGCCGTATCATAATAGTCGTACTTAACAAATATCCCGTGTAACAGGCGGCGTAGCGCGTGCCGGCAGTGGCAAATAGCGACAAATGGCGATAAGCACAATGAGTTAAGTGCAAATAATGGGTGCACTTATCTATCTGCCGCGGGGTCGTCGAACGGATGGCGAAATTCTCTATTCATGGTGGGTTACGAAGTGCAAAGTTTTGCATCACAAAACATTGGAGTACACTATTTTCTTCTCAAAAACCTATCCAAACCAACCTAACCAAATAAAACAGAACAATTAAATAATTATAATTATAAATTGTATTTCAATACAAATACCAAACCTATGCTACAACATAATGGCAGATTTATATTATGGGCGGGGGAGCCGGTAACGCTTAAATTGCACTTGCACGGATTTTCAATTTTTTTTTTTATAAATTACAAAATTGACGACCGGCTGATTGATTTACTACGGGAGATCCAAAATGTTTTTTCATATTTCGACCTATGTTCTTTGGGGAAATTTGTTCAGTTTCATGAGCACATTCACCTCCTTTGATACCCCCCTTCCGTTACACGCTGTATAATATGGATGCTCTGCTTTTCCATACGCTTCTCTGTAACGAGCCGCGGGAGATAAGTGTGACCATTATTTGCACTTAGCACATTGTTCGCGTATCTCTATTTGTCGCAATTTACTACCGCGAGCCCGGGCAAAGTGTTTTATGAATTATTTATTAACTCAACTTAATGATAACATAGCTGATGCCCGCGACTTCGTCCGCGTAGATTTAGTTTTCCTTTGATTTTCCGGAATAAAAAGTAGCCTATTTCACTCTTCAGTAAGGCTAAGAAGAATTTTACCGGAGCGTAAGTCTCCATATAACGCTCGCGGGTCATGAAACCAAAGTTTTCTGACAGACAATTTCTGATACTATGCTGCATATAAAATCTATAATTATATAAAAAGGCTTGTCCTGACTGACTGACTGACGATCAACGCACAGCCTAAACCACTGAAGTTAGAAACTTGAAATTTTGACAGTAGGTTCCTTTTATGACGTAGGCGAGCACTAAGAAAGGATTTTTCGAAATTCGCCCCCCAAGGGGGTAAAAAGGGGGGTTAAAGTTTGTATGAAACTCCGTCATTTTTCGAGTTATACTCATGAAATTCGGTATTTAGGCTTTAAATTGAAAACAAAAAAGTACGTGTTTCACAGTTTTTAAAAATTCTACCCCCTAAGGGGTTAAATAGGGGTTGAATGTTTGTATAATAGTCCTTCGTTCTTCAAGTTATTTTTCAAGTTACGTTTATGAAACTTGATATTTTGGCTCTTGATTAAAAATAAAGAATTACGTATTTTACATTTTTTTTAAATTCTCCCCCCAAGGGGGTAAAAAGGGGGGTTAAAGTTTGTATGAAACTCCGTCATTTTTCAAGCTATACCCATAAAATTCGGTATTTAGGCTTTAAATTGAAAACAAAAAAGTAAGTGTTTCACACTTTTAAAAAATTCTACCCCCTAAGGGGTTAAATAGGGGTTGAATGTTTGTATGATAGTCCTTCGTTCTTCAAGTTATTTTTCAAGTTATGTTTATGAAACTTGATATTTTGGCTCTTGATCAAAAATAAAGAATTACGTATTTTACATATTTCGAAAATTCTCCCCCCAAGGGGGTAAAAAGGGGGGTTAAAGTTTGTATGAAACTCCGCTATTTTTCAAGCTATACCCATAAAATTCGGTACTTAGGCTTTAAATTGAAAACAAAAAAGTAGGTGTTTCACAGTTTTTAAAAATTCTACCCCCTAAGGGATTAAATAGGGGTTGAATGTTTGTATGATAGTCCTTCGTTCTTCAAGTTATTTTTCAAGTTATGTTTATGAAACTTGATATTTTGGCTCTTGATCAAAAATAAAGAATTACGTATTTTACATTTTTTGAAAATTCTCTCCCCAAGGGGGTAAAAAGGGGAGTTTCAATATTCATAGTTAAGACAGGACAACGTCTGTCGGGTCCGCTAGTATATATATAAAGAGAGCTTGTAATATATGGATGATGGATATATTACAAGCGTGGGGCAAATGAACCGCGTAATGGCAGATATTGTGTCGTAAGTTGTCATGTCATTTAACGATGAAGTACTCTATTATACTCTTCGTCGTTCGGAACAAGTTTTTCGCTTGTTTTGTGACTATATAACTCATCCCTAGTAAGAATATCACAGGGCATAAAACGCAATACAGTTTGACATAATATTGCCAATGCATAAACTTATTTAACTTCAGCTTTAGACCAATTCATTTCGAATTAAAGTTTAGCGATGCTTCTTTAAGATCGACTCGGTTTAATAGGTATATCCTTTGATCGCGATTGCACAGAGAGCTTACATGGTATGCAATAGAGAGTCCCATTCAGACGGCCGTGCGACGACCCCGCCGGAGATAAGTACTGTCATTATTGCACTTAGCTCATTGTTCGCCTATCTCCATTTGTCGGCGATTTGCCACCGCTCGAGTCGTACTCTTTTGCGGAATATATTTTACTATACTCTATCCACCGAGTCAAGTTAATACGGAAAACATAGACTTGTTTGTGATTGGTCAGCGATAACCGTTAATGCATTGTACAGACTACGTGTATATTTTAGTCTGATCGTGGTACCCGTACTGTGCAGACGCGCTCATATTTTATTGTTATTGTTCCGTGACCTGGCGTGTACTTTGGACTGTTGGTGCGGGGGTTTTTTGTGTCGGGGGTTTTTTTGAATTATAATAATTACGTAAATTATAATGAAAATAAATGATGTAAATATTTTATTACTCTTGTTTTTTTTCCTTCACATTAAATACATTAATTTAATAAAAGCTTTTTTTTATTTATTTTAAGAAACTTCTACTAGCCCAATTTTTCACCTACTTATTATATTACAAAGGCAAGTGTAGTCGTGGGAAGAAAGCTATTTTTTATTTAAGAGTAGCGCAGTGTGTACGTACATTCAGAATGGTTTACGCCCACTGACTTTTTTTGTCTCTGTCATTTGTATGGGATTACGTGACAGAGAGAGCGCTATATTAACTTGACTCGGTGGATAGAGTATAGTTGATGCCCGCGACTTCGTTCGCGTGGATTGAGGTTTTTTTTGGATTCCCGCGGGAACCTTCTCATTTAAAAAGTAGCTTATGTGCTATTCCAATCTATAATCTATCTTTGTACCAAATTTCAGCCAAATCGGTTCAGTCGTTGCAGGGTGGTTGAGTAACAAACATCCATACTCCATCCATCCAAACTTTCGCATTTATAATAATCCTCCTATTATAATAGGAGTACTCGTAATAGGATTGCCTTCGACTATATATATACATTCCTCGAACATAATAGGTTATGTACTACACGAACCTAATTGAAATTCAATAGTATTTAATTCGTGTAGGCCAACTTGTTTATGTACAATGCGAACCTAACAAATAATAATAATTGAAAATCAGAAGTATTTGATTCATTTGGGTCAACAGAACTTGTGGCCTACATTGAGTTTTGCTACATTGAGTTAAGCTGGTTAAGCAACGTTGACCCCGGTCGGTAAATGAATGGGTGACCGACGTTGGGAGTCCGAGAGAGACGAGCGGCAAGAAATAGTTTGCGATTATCCTATGTCCATGCAACTTTCGCCTGCGATTCTACATTTCATTATTATATATTCGCTAAAAAAAAAAACATTATAACAAAAATTAGTATCAGTTACGCAATGCCCGAATATGAGTGCCTAAAATTGCGCTCGGATTCGAGAAACTCGTGTTACTAGCTGTTAATGATGGTTTAATAAAAGCGAAATTGAAATCAAAGCGACATAAACGATGCACGTTTTGGTTTTGTGGTGCTTAAACCAGAGCGTCATATTTCTGCGGTAAGCTTCAGATATTGAATTCAACGCCAGTGAGACCCGTTAACCACAATTAGTCCAGTCAAAATAGACATTTGACTTAGGAAAAATTCGCATAGAGCTGAAAATTGGCAGAGACGTTAAATACATCATTATAAATGAAATGTCAAAAATCCCCTTCGATCCTACTTCTGCAAAAAATTTTATTCAAGGTCAAAAGTATGAAATTAAGGTTTTTTCCATTTTTCTCGAAAACAGTTAGTATTATCGTGAAAATAGGTCAGACATAAGTTGTAGATCATACAATTCTCTACAAAAATGGTCCAGTCACTTTTTCTCTTACGACTCACCATTCATGAGATATCGCGGTTTTAATCATTAGAAAATTCATATTTTACATAATATGCACACATTTCCGCAATTTCCGCACCACCTATGAGGTAATGTACTTGGCGCATTTTTTTAACGTGGTTTAATAATAATAATCTTTAACCCCTATTTCTAAGCATGTATTAGAAATAGGGGTTCACAATTCGAACAAGATTTGTAAATTAATAAATTCATAATTTGATTTTAATATCAACCTTTTATTGTTCCCTTCTCAATAACAAGTGGTTTACAAAAGTTATTTGCCATTATAATACCTCATTTGAAAGCTAGATAGATGGAAATATTTTTAAAATGTTTTGCAGATTTAATTACATAGAAGATTTTTTTTAATTTGTGTTTACTTTCGATGAATGTGATAAAAAATATCTTAATTATTCATTAAAGGCTCATTTTTTTAAAAACGGTTGTAGTTTTTGATAATTTTTGTATTTATTATAAAAACTTGGGATGTTTTCTGACAAAAAGTAACAAAAAAACCTCACTCAGATACATAGTTTTTTTAATTTACATTTTTAGTTGGCCTAAATCGTATTTTGATTAATAATTATAAAATTTCAAATAACTCATTAACCGTTAGGTTTCGGATACAATATCACATAACAAAATCGATTAGTTTTGACCCCATCTATAACCCTTTAAGAGGAATGCGTCACATTTCCAGTGACCCTGTATAATGACATGTAGAAAAAAACAACCTATTCCACTTTAATCATTAGCAATATTACTATTCTTTCAATTAATAGGATACGATCTGATCAAACTTTCTTTATTACAATAGATCGTGGAGTATACCTACTGGGGAAACCACGTTAAAAAAAATGCGCCAAGTACATTACCTCATAGGTGGTGCGGAAATTGCGGAAATGTGTGCATATTATGTAAAATATGAATTTTCTAATAATTAAAACCGCGATATCTCATGAATGGTGAGTCTTAAGAGAAAAAGTGACTGGACCATTTTTGTAGAGAATTGTATGATCTACAACTTATGTCTGACCTATTTTCACGATAATACTAACTGTTTTCGAGAAAAATGGAAAAAACCTTAATTTCATACTTTTGACCTTGAATAAAATTTTTTGCAGAAGTAGGATCGAAGGGGATTTTTGACATTTCATTTATAATGATGTATTTAACGTCTCTGCCAATTTTCAGCTCTATGCGAATTTTTCCTAAGTTATGACTTATTTTTGTCTATTTTGACTGGACTAAATGGTTTTAATGATGTTTGCTACCCTTGAAAACAACACGGTTGAAATATTTTATATAGCTGCCACCGAGCGAAAGCTAGTTTATATGCAGAAAATTAAAAAAAAAAAGACGTGTGGCACTCGGAGACTGTTGCGGTAAAGCTATTGCATAGCATTTTTTATCAACGCCATCTAGCGGCTCACCGTAGAGGAGTCCCGTGTCAAGTTATTTTCGTTACGGAATTTCGGGATTCGATCTCCACGCTGGCCCGCGATAGAAGCTATGCAATAGCTTAAAAACTTTGCGGAGGTAGAGTCTTGAGAGAGACACAGAAAAAAAAAATCAATTTAAACAACACGCATATTCCCTTGGAATTGCATGTGTTTGGTGGATACGTAATAACTGCCTAGTGCTTAGCATAATCAACTGCGCATATAGTGGTCCCAGTTCGAGTCCCAGGTCGGAAACAAAAATTATCCTTGTTTATTCTGTTTTAATAATTTGCTTGTATAATATTTCATTATATTATGTGCAAACATTACATAGATTTTTTCCTATTTCAGTTGGAACTTCATCTGCTTGTGTCATGATTTTATAAAAATAACGATGTGGACTGGATTCTGAATTGATTTATAGAATCGGTAAATTGTGAAAAGTAGTATTATAGATACAATTATTTTAATGAATAGCATGGCAACATTTCAAAGTGGGCCACACTGAGGTTGTTGCGGTGGGGATAATTACGTTCAGGTGGGGCGCTAGGTGGGCGCTCGTGACGACGGCTCAGTATATATATATATACTAGTAGGGCGCGTGGGTGCGCGGCTCGCTAAAGCGAACCGCGGTTTTTCTGTCCACCAAGTAGACCTTCGGGTCTTGATCATCTTTTTCCAAGAATCCACTCTTCCATCTTTAAAAGTCTCCGACGAAATTTGTACGGCCGCCATCTTGAATCCGCCATTTTGGTGTTTTTTTTCAGCTCACTGCTTTTAGATGAGGTTTCGAGTGACTTTTGTTTGAGCAGCCCCCACCTATCTTTAATATCCTGGCCGTGCTCTTCACCCATCTTCGAAATCCTCAATCATCAGCTCCCTCCATATTTTTTATCTAAATAAATTTTTGTCCTCTATACGAAACCATCAGCGGAAAGGAACGTATCAAATCCTTGCATACATTTTATATGAAAAAAAACCGCCATCTTGAATTTTTTTCTATTCATCACGTAGACCAACGGGTCTTGATCATCTTTATCAAAGAAACATCTCCTCCATCTTTTATAATCTCGGAGATAGATACCGACTAAACTTGTATGGCCGCCATCTTGAATCCGCCATTTTGAATTTTTTTTCAGCTCCCTGCTAATTGGATGAGGTTTTGAGTGACTTTTGTTTGAACACTCCTCACCTATCTTCGATATCCTGGCCGTGCTCCTGATCCGTCTCCGAAATCCTCAACTATCAGCTCTCTCCATATTTTTCCTCTAAATGAAATTTTGTCCTCCATACGAAACTATCAGAAATTTTTAAAAAGAATCAATTTAAGTCTTGCATATATTTTGTATGGAAAAAATTTAATTCAGCCATCTTGAATTTTTTTCTATTCATCAAGTAGACCTTCGGGTCCTGATCATCTTTTTCCAAGAAACCACTCTTCCATCTCTTATAGTCTCCGAGATAGACACCGACGAAATTTGTATGGCCGCCATCTTGAATCCGCCATTTTGGAGTTTTTTTTTGGCTCTCTGCCAATTGGATGAGGTTTCGAGTGACATTTGGTTGAACACCCCCCACCTATCTTCGATACCCTGGCCGGTGCTCCTCACCCGTCTCCGAAATCCTCAATCATCAGCTCTCTCCATATTTTTGTTCCGAATGAATTTTTGTCCTCTATAAGAAACTGTGAGTGAAAAAAAATTTTTCCATACAAAATTTTACAGGAGAGGTGATCAATCAGTCAGTCAGTCAGTGAATCAGCACGAGTAGCTATATATATAGTAATATATATATGCTCAGTATATATATATATGCCCGGTTATAACAAATAACGGGTTAGATTCATTCACCTCAAGCTAGGGTACAGACGAAACAGCAGAGTATATTGTTATAACGTTGGTTAGGGAGTTATCATTATACTTGGTAGATTAGATGTCTACAGTCTCGTTTTTTATGTGCAGATATCCCAGTACGTTTTCGAGGAGACGTTCAACCTTCGGTTCGCGGTGCCGTTCACGCAGCACAACGCGACGGTGTCGGGCGCCACCCTGGCGGCGCTGTCGCCCGCGCAGGTGGCGCGCATCCGCCGACTCAACTCCCTCGACCTGGAGCTCTACGAGTTCGCCAAGAACCTCATGTTCAAAAGGTGAGCATTAAACGAGAGCCGTGTCGATAGATAATGCCTTGAAACCCGCTGCCTTAGCCATATTACAAACGTGTCGTTTCTATTCTCTTTCCATGATCGCTAACGCTACTGAAAGAATAGGATAAAAAACTTTGGTTATTTAACTTATCAACGGCTCACTTCTGAGCGCAGGTCTTCTCTCATAGAAGGGTAATAGGTCATAGTCCGCCACGTTAGCCCAAAATTGGTAGATTTCTAACATTTTTGAAAACATTATGAAGAACTCTCAGGCTTACAGGTCTCTTCACGAGTTTTCCTTCAGCGTTGAAGCATGTTATATTTAATTGCCTTAACTACTACTAAAAGTCTAGAGTCCGAGCTACTAGGCTATCACTGCACGTTACACATGCTTATTAAAAACATTTCTTTAGGCATGGCATGAAAAACATTTGGCTAATATACGTCGATTTTTCTAATATCAATTACATAGTTATCTATCTTTGGGTGTAGACTCGCTGTCCAGCTGCCTGCGGGGTCCCTAGACCATCCCTTGCCAGGACATCAGAAAAGAACCATGAAATTTAGGAGCTTCGTAGGATAAAGAACAAAATCATAAACATATTTAGGACTATTGTACAGCCACATTCTCCATAGTCCATTCACTGTGATATGAAATTTAAAAGTAGGAATTATGTTCTTATTAAAAAATATAACTAACAGTGTTTTTTTTTTAAACAAGCATTTTTACCTGACTTTTTTAATACATATATCGAATAGTTCGAAGTCATTTGGATAAATAAATTATAAGTAAACAAAAAATACATTTTACAATTACAACTTCGTGTTATCAATTCGATGCATAATGGGATAGTTAAAATCTAACTTCTAAAATGACAACAATGTAATCTTCTTTTGTCTGATCAAAGACTTTGATGTAGCAATTTAAAGAGTAAATGTAAGCTAACTGCTGCACCCAGATACATTAATTGAATTATGTCTAATTCGTCATGAATTAATTATATCATTAATCTGACAGCATAGAATAAAATAGAACAGATTTTTTTTCATTCGGATAAACTTTCTTTATAAGAGAAGCTTAAGCTTTATCCTCTTGTTCTAATAATATCTTCTTGTAAGTGTTTATATGTAAATAATAAAAATAAATAAAATGAATTTGTACAAAGTAGTTTTGGGTCATCAATCTGCCACTTTTGCCGGTCTAATCGAGAAGAACCAGCAAGTAACTCAGCGGTTGCTCTTTTTAATATTACGTTGTATACACTTTACAGTTATTGTCGTCTCATGAATTGCTTGATTGCTGCTCACTACTGGGCAAAGGTCTCCTTTTAAATGAGTAGTGTTAAGGCCGTTGTCCACCACGCTGACCAAATGTAGATTGGTAGACACACATTTTTGAAAACATAATGGAAAACTCTCTTGCATGCAGGTTTCCTTATGACGTTTTCCTTCACAGTTAAAACAAAGTAGTATTTAGGAATTAAACGCCCATAAATCTTAACATAGAAATTAGTATAGCTGATAATTTTATATAGCGTGTGCCCGAAATCAGTGGAGAAGGTATTCAGGCCTTAGGTCTCTCTTAATCCAAACAGATTCGAAGCGCTGAAGAAACGAGACAGCGATTTTGAGTTCCGGTGGCGGCACCTCGGCGAGGTGGCGCCCAGGAGCGGCGTCACTGAGTTCGATTGGGACAGCAATTTAGAAGACGCTACTACCGAGAAGTCCAGAGGCAAGTAACAACAGTACATCTGAAGTGGAAGTGTATAAAAATGATTGCATCAGTGTGACCATCACAATAACTTATGTTTGCCTGGTACTCTCTGGCTATCCTTACTAATCCTTACTAACCCTTACGAATAAATACGAAACTGTGTTTGCTTGTTGTTCCATTGGTTTGTCCTTTAATCCCCTTGCAACAGAGCTATGGATCGACGTGATTTTTTGCATTGGCATACTTGAGGACATGGAGAGTAATATAAGCTACTTTTTTATCTCAGAAAGTCAAAGAGTTCCCGCGGGATTTTAAAAATTGAACCCACGCGAACGAAGCCGAGGACATCAGCTAGTTGGTTATAAATTAATGCATTGATGCAGCAAGAACACCACAAGGTGGTGTGAGATGATTGCAATGATCATATTGATGCAATCATTTTTAGATAATCTAATCAACTGGGAAAAGGTCGCTCTCACTAACTTCACAAACCCAACTGAGATCCTAGTCCTACGTGTCTAATGAATCAAAATTCCTGAAGATACAAACACATATGTGGCCTGTTACAAAGAAATCTAGCATGACGATAGACCAATAGAAGCGTTCCTCGAAATTCAGCGCGCCAGAATTACACTTCAGACTAATTTTCAAATGTTGCCGCTTTATACTCACGACTCCCAACAACACACTAATGAATTTTCACCTTAATGGATCTGCTTTATTACACTACACTTTGGTGAAGTTAATGCGACTATCGCAATCTTTCCTTTCCGACACTCTTCATCTTTTAGCTAAAAATCTGCCTATAACTATTGCAATAACAAATGTGCTTTTGATGATTATAGCGACCGCAGACATACAATTTCAAAATATCTGACTATCGAACACAACGATTTTGACTAAGAAATGATCGACGATTTAGTTGGATAAGATGTGCAGGCTACCAGAGGTAACTATGCCTATTAGTATACTCTGCGATTTAGTTGGCCAACTTGAAATTGTAAGTCTGCGGGTACTTTTTATTTCGCACTTAATTCGGAAAATGTATTATGAAGGAGAAGAATCTCTTTGGCAATACTTTTAAGGGAAGTGTGCAACGGATCGCATAACTTCACTCTAATGTGCGAGACTATAGAGCAATTATAAACTCTATTTACCTCAACTTATCTCAAAGTGATCCTTAATACGCGCACTATCCTTAAACGAATTGTCTGTAAAGTTGACGTTCTGTGGTAACAAACTGTTACTTTGTGTGCAGGAAAATCCGTTAAGGCGAAGAAAGTTTGAGTATAACGCCATAGTACACCGCGGTGCAGTGGAAGGAACTCTATAATATAATTGGTGCATACTTGTCTTTAAAGATAACGTGTTAGCTGTTTGGACCTAGCATCTTGGTTTCACTTTAACACATCTCGTTATTATCATTCTAATTTTATTATTAGTTTTTTAATTTCAAATCTTGTGAAAATTAGCGAAAAGTTTATTTGTTTAGTTTAGCGTTTTTCCTTTGGGTACCTAAGAGCAACATTAAAATCAGTAGTGAGATTGTCTAAAATTCATCGCAATCACTTTTGATTGGCTGGTATTCTCTCGGTGTTGGTTAAAAAACACTGATGTAGCAAGAACGCTATGAATTCAGCGCAAATCAAAGGTGATAGCAATCGTCACAATGTAGCCATCACTTTTAGGCTGAAATCTATAGACCGCACTCTCACTCAGCTCCGACTCAAGACAGATTTATGTCTGAGCTAAGTCAGAGAACGCTCTATAGATATCAGCATTAGACAATCCCACAGCATTTGATAAACTCCCAAGAGACTAGTCAATCTTTGACAATAAAACTATATTATCATCTGTAAAAGTTTTTTGTGATTGATGTAATTTCCAGGCATCTATTATTAAACTGTATGTAACTTGTTGTTGTGAACTGTTAACTTGATTCACTTGACTCACAAATACTGCGGCAGCTGAACAAACTATCTATAATGGTTCCCTATCGGGCTCGATCAATACATAGGAAGGAAGTGTAAATAAACAAGGGGGCTGTCAATGAAACGTGTACAATATAATTGGGTGAGAGGACCCGTAATGTGACAACTGACAACATGTGATGGAGTGACAGGGGGAATTGATATGTCACAAAGGGAAAAAGGAAAGCGAAAACAGTGTAACCATAGACGTTTGAGTAACATCTCTAAATTAAGTGAGGGAGATAATGCTTAGGGGTGGCCGGCTCGACCGAAATAACGAGAAGTTGGTAAACAAAATCACACGACGCATATTAGCATTCCTTTCCATAATAACACTAGGGTCCTAATTCAGTGTCTCCAAGAAAACATTAACTGACATATACATTTATAGCCTCAATAGCCCAACGGTTAAAGGTGCAGACTGAAAACTGAGAGGTCGCAGGTTCGAGCCCCACCCGTTGTACTACTGTCGTATCCACTCCTTACACAAGCTTTTCGCTTTGGAGGAAAGAGGAGAATATGAGGCAAGTTTAGCTTGGCTGATATTCTTATAAAAAAAAAAAAAAAAACTTTGACGTTTCAACAGTTTTTGTATTGACAATCTATCAGAACGTCTTTAATAGTCGATTAAAATTTACTCGGGAATAGAGAAATGGGATCTTATGCCGGGCATTGATGATCAGTTTTTCGCATCAGTTGAACTGACGTCCATCCAAAATTTGATCGTGAGTGTCGAATCATCACTCCAGAGTTTTAACTGACGACGCGCCCGGAAATTTTCCGTGACTACCATAAATCCACGGCGTGTCGCGCCAAACTGCCCGTGAGTGTGCGATCGTCATTCCAATGGCGCAGGGTTCCCAATTTAGGGCTTTTAGCCCCAAATTTAGGGCGGAATTTTGCTTATTGGGATTTTTTTAGGGCCCAAAAAAAATTAGGGCTATTTTTAGGGGCATAAATAAATTTTCAAGCGTCACATAATTGACTGACCAAAACGAGTAAATAAAGCAAAACGTCTATAATATTCCGGAATAATATGCTTAAAATCGTTTTAGCTAAAGCGTTTTGAAAATATTTCAATACATTAGCGTTGAACATGCTTTTTCGATATATAATTTCCATCCATATAGTTAATATAGTGAAAAACAAATTACGAAACCGATTTCTCTTTTCATTTTAAATTGCTTTCTTTCTTGTTTTTTGGAGAGTATATGGCAACACACAGTAGCTGCAGCAAGAATTAATGTTTCTTCTTCGGAATCCGAATTCATTTTTTTTCCTATTTGATGCAAATAAACCTACATATTTGTACAACCCTACTCAGCCCGACCGATCGAAAACTGAAGAGCCGGAGTGACGCCAGTGAGTGGGGACATATAGTTGGCCTAAACCATTTGGAGTGACGCCACAGTTTTACGTCTGGACTGACGCGAAAAACTGACCGTCAATGCCCAGCTTTAGGTAGATACCTATCATAAAACCATTATCTTTAGGTAGAGTTGCTACTGCGTTAAAATATTAATGCGCTTTATGAAAACAACGAGAAAATATAAAAAATATGTCAGCCTTAAAGAAAATACAAGATAGAAAAGTCCTTTTCTCCATCACGCAAAAGCACTAGAGCAATTTCATAGCTCCACCGATATAAGCTCTTTAATAATGTCTCGACTCGCGTCACAAGGCGGACGAGAGTGTCAATATTTAATATTAAAGGGCGAGGCAAACTGACTTTTGACCTTAGAATTTTCAGTCTTCAAACATAAAAGTCATTTTTTTCCAACAAGCAAATAACCATAGCCGTGTGATGAGTAGATCGACAACTGTAATGTGTCGCTACTAGATGTCGCTAACAGTTGCTATAAAACTGATTGAAAAAGTAGATACATATCACTAATTTCGTGACTGACGTGTGGTTCGCCGTGGTGTAACGGATAACACACTGGGGCGCGATTCCCAGAGAGATGTGGGTTCGAATCCCGCCGGCCTCGGAATTTTTGATATGTATTCATAAATCTATTAGGTTATTTCCTTTAAGTGTAGGTTAACACTTCAATAAAAAATTAAAAATCGTGTGATGAAAGTCTCTAAACAAGTGGTCAAATAAAAACCGAAAGTTATGTGGGCGGGTGGTTTAACTTTAAAAGGGAAAGTTACCAAATATGATTGGTAATTTTGGATGGTACTTGAGACTGAGATGGTACTTTTTACTTGAGATTTAATATGAAATCAAATCAGCTTTTTAAGATTGAGCCTGTTTTTTCAGCTAGTGTACACTCACCCTAATTGTATTGTAACATGTTTTATAGACGGCTTTCAATATCTTAAGCTGCATCTACGCTTGGCGAGCCTAACTCGAACGGAGCATTCGATCAACAAATTATAGTAGATATCGGCCTCTTGCGATCCATATGCTTTTTACAGAGGTTTCTCTGATTTGAGACAGAGTAAAACGAAACCCGATTCATATGTCCTGACATCAATCTTTCTCATTCTTACTTTAACTAAAGTTAACAGAGTTAGTGTGCGAGCCATACATTTCAGCCTTCAAGCCTCAATGAGTAAGGAATTTTGTTACGATGGATGTCGGATTCGCACCCAAAATCTGGCAATTGACGAATCCAAATAATACTTATTATATAAAACAATAAATGCATCTTCTTGCATGTCCGAGGAATTTTGCAAGAAAAAATTCATCCATTACGACTCGCAAATCGCAAGGAGTAAAGGTAAATTTTTTAGTATAGGTTTTTTTAATTGATTAATTTTATTTTTACATTTCCTGCTACTGTGTTCCTGCCAGTGTTTGTTATAAGCTTGTTGTATAATTACGCACGTACTTGGCGTCGCGAACAGATAGATTCGGCTTGTGGTCGACTCGCCAAGCGTAGACGCAGCTTTATGTATTTTAAAATGCTATTCACGGAATAATCTATTGTCACGTTATTATATCAAGTCTTGGCATTTCGATCAAAGAATCCGCAAGCGATTTTCGAACAAGAAATAGGGGCTTTAATGTCAAACTCATACTACAAGATATAACTAGTTGTTAAACTATAAATAATGGTGTTCATTCGATTGTTCAAAAATCCTTGACTAAGCTTAACTGAAAGAACTGACAGGTCTTAGAGCAACTCTTCCTTTTCGCAAGATGTAAAGGATGGCAATACTTATAGGCCTTTCTTATAGCAATTCAGTTACGGATTAGTGTTCACCAGAATTAACACCAGATTCTTGAGACTGTACCCATAGATTTCACTACCCAAAAACCTGTAGGCTTTGTACCGCTGTAGTCCGATTATTATTACAGTATGATGATCGCAGTCATCTTTGATTGGCTGACACGCTCTCGCTATTGGTCAATCAAGCTACAGCCAATCAAGATTGTCACACTGCTGCAGCAATCGAATTACGGCGATAGAGCTGTTGTTAGGTTTAAATTAGTGTCACAATAGTATTTTAGTCTATAATATAATTTCCAATAATTGTTGCTTTACATAGGTAGATATTAAAAAATCAAAAGTTTCATATCGACTTTCGTATTATTTTCTTTGTCATTACGTTGTGTATATTTGGTAGCTAATATTAATTTAATAAGAGTGATTTTATGTTTGTGAATATCTGTCTACAAGATGTGCTATTAATCCATCCCCTTATTAAAATATAATATATTATACTATAATGTCTACATAGTTAAGTTAAATAAGTTGTCGAGTGGGGTGAACGTGGAAACAGTTTTGATAGATACAGGGTAGGTTATGCAATCTAGAATGAGCCCAACGAAATGTGAATCTAGTGTAGCCATACAATGTAAACTATACCTAGTTTTGAATACTGAGCATTAATTGTTAATCGCACATGTCCGCATTAGCCATAAGAGGATTTACAGTACTAATAATTTCGTATTTAATAATTCAAAAGAATTTTAGTGTGCCTGCCTCACTGATCTCTATAATTAATGTATTATTAACACTGGACTGGCTGTCCCTATAAAAATGACAGCTTTAATTATGGATCAATTTGAAGTGCCACGTTTGACAGACGAGTGTCTCTGGAGCTACTAATATATAGCTCTGTGCAGATTCGCCGACTTCACAACAAAACTCGTTGAGAAAATTATAAAGAACTCACTCATGCATTTACGAATTTCGGCAGATAAGAATTTTTAGCATTTCGCGAAATACGAAGCCCAATTTTCTCTACACTCCAGGCTAAATAGTTGTGAGGTGCCGCCTAGAGATGCAGCCTGAAGATTAGGTACGAGGTATGCACCCGCCTTTAAAATATTCACGTGATATTCACGTAAGATATTTAGGCTTTTCACAGCATCTGGGGCTTTCAGCGCTCTAGCCTGGAATTTCCTTTAGAAAATTTCGTAGGCTTGTTTAGAATCTTTTATTCTCGAGAATATTTTGTGACATGCAACGCTAAAATTTGCAACTCTCAACGGTTTTAAAACTGCATATATACGAAATTTCTTTTTTAATATTATATTAGCACGTACGATATTGCTTTTACTGTACAAAATTATATAAAGTGAAGTAAATACTCATTTAAAGTTATAACTAAACACATAGATACATATATGTCTAAAAATAATTTGCATTTTGCATTATACAGATTGGATGCCTAAAGGTGATCCTATGAGTCGATGTGCAAAAAGAAAAGAGTTCTCCATAATATTCTCAACGGTGTGTGAAGTCTGCCAATGCCGTCGCCAGCATGGTGGACTATGCCCTAAAATCTCTTTCGAGAGGACACCTGTGTTGATGAAATAAATAAATGACTTTTCACATAGTTCTCAAATACAACGAAAAAGATGCGTCTATCACTAACAGTTTTATAATGCGGACATACGACATTGAAACATTAGCTGATGACAAGTTGAGTACACCGTCCTGTGTACACGGGTCGTAAAATATGCGACATGTAATATATCAACGCTTTTTTACGATTCAATACGCATTTCTCGATAATGCAGCTGTTTTTTATATTATTAATACTTTTGTGACTATGACTATGAATTCCTAAAGCGGTCTCAATTCTTGATATGTGGTTGTGTTTAAATTGTAATTGTTAGAAAAGTTATCTCTAGGCAGCTAAACTTTAAAGGTTAAATTACCTTCAATGGAAGGTTTTATTTGGGTCTCTGTTGAAAAATCAATGTCGTCGAAACTCTTAAAATATATAATAGTACTATCTATAAACAGAATCTTCCCACAATAGAGACAAACCGCCGAATCGTTATCAAACCAATTCTGCCTCTAGCGCTGGCACTATTCGGGTTGCACATAAATCGTAATAATATGTATTTTGGAACTTTTGAAAACTCCGAGCGCTGTTGTTGAGACTGAATTGCAGTTCTCTAAAATGATAACAACCGGAACCAGCCAGGAAGTCGTGGAACATTATCGTGCTTGTTATAAATTTCCTTACGTTGATAACATTTTACGGTGTTTTTCGGTTTGGGGTTTTCATACCTGCTAAGCTACGATGGCCTAGTCGATGTAAGTTTGAGTCGAAAGGTCCTCAAATCGACACCGCAACTCTGCAAGCGAAGTGTAGGGCATCCATCTAAGTACCAGGTGGAGCGATGACATTCATCCCTATAATACTCAATAGGTGGACAAAAATTCCACTCTTCCCGCCAGGGGGGATACTTTGGTAGTGATTAGTGGAATAGGTCTCCGAATAGTGTCTGGTACTGAAAGTATGCAATCGGTCAAGGCTTATGTCCAACGCAACGCTATTTGCATTACCTTCGAAGCTGTGAACACCTTTGGACGCATAATAGCTAACGATGATACCTTTGCTACAAAATACAAATGAACAGGAAGATTGAACGGATCCTTAAGAAGAATACAAACCAAAGTTCGCGGCCATCTTTGAATTTCCACTTCGCACAAGGCCATCTGTTCTTTAGAATACCAAGCGATGTAAAGTTATACACAAAAACAAAATGATGATGATTGATGCTCAGTATTCAAAAATTTAAACCATACATGGGTGTAAGTAATTAATATTCCTGATTGTAGAGTTATTGTAAATATGTAGTTAGTTTTAAATAGTTAACGAGTATGATATGAGAATGGTTGTAGCGATATTTTATATCGCATAAAACACTATTGTAGATAATTATTTTATATTTTGTGAGTATAAAACTGGTCAGATAACACGTGAAATGTTAAATTCTAAAACATTTTAAATAATTTAATCCTTTACTTAAAAAGTTACATACTGATGTATGGTTTATATAATATGTTAAATGTATCAACCATGTATAAGCAATATTTTAAAACACAAAATAATACCCATTGTTGGGCCATAGATTCTGTCCAGGGTCGTTAATCACACGCTGACCTCAGAGTTACTGAGGTTAAGATACTTTGCGCCGTCATTCAGTCGATCCCGTTTTATGCTTTTAAAATATGAGTTTAACTCACAATAATATGTAGTTGTAAGTTCAATTGTATGTATTTCTTGCGTCTCGTTGCGTTTAATGTTGTTTATATAAAAATTCTCACAGTGAATAGAACCAAAGAACAAAATCGTGTGCTATATAAATTGGATGTATGGTATCTACATATTATTTTAATTGAACAAATTGTTGAAAGTTATATCTAAATTGAATAAAGCATGTTTTACACGGACACCATTTATGTTAAACCCGCGATATGAAGCTCTGATTTAGATCCTTACGACAGAAATAATAAATAAATAAACGTGTTTATGCAATACCGTAAGGCTTAAACTACACTAGTAACTTTTACGTAAGTAGCTTACGGAAGTAACTTACGTAACTAACATTATCACACGATGCATGACTTACAGGTCTAACGTCTCGATAAAGTTACTGTTGTAAGTGGCTTACGTGAGTAAAACTTACCAGTGTAATTCTCGCCTTACGTTTAATACTCTCGTAGTAAATATGGACCCAGTGGGTGCGATTCTGCAAAAATGATTGCTACAGTGTAATGATTGCATTCGCCTCTAATTGGCCGATTCCCACTCGCCATTGGCTGCAACGCATTGTTGCAGAAAGTACGCGATAAATTCTGCAAATCACTGCAATTGAGACCAGCAATGATTGATACAGCTTTTGCAGAATCAGCCCACTGAACTTAACCTAACCAGAATGAAAAAGCAAATAACAAACTTCAAAGATAAGTACAAATTGTGTTCATATTTTCTTCACTAAATTGCATTTGGCAGTATAAAGCTTTTAATATAATTTGCGGCTTTTTTGTTATGTTCCACAGTTTTTATCTTTATAACTGTTAGTAATCTAAGTTTTTTTTTGTTATGTACCTACATGATCTCTCAGATTATTATTAAACACGCGGAAACCTCAAAAGTATTTTTCGTGCATTTTTATTATTGGTTTAGTGGAAATGTTATACGCTCTCTTAACTACGAATAGGGTAACCATTTGTGAAATCGGACTATCACGAAGAATATAATAACAATCATTATTAAATGAAGGTAACGATTCTACTTCTCTGTAATCTTAAAAAGGTCTTCAAATAAAGTTTTAATTAAAAAAATATTATTATGGAAATAGAAAAAGATATCTAAGCAAAATTCACATAAATATCGGCGTAGTTGTAAATAATGCTGTATTGTTTCAGAATTGTCAAAATCACTCAGATCGCTTAGGTGATTTTGGTATTCGCGCCATTAGCGCACCTTCGTCGCGAAAAAATTGTAGTAAAATACTGCAGCTTCGCGATGACAACATGACTTATCCTTTTTATAATAAGCAAAACACAAGCGAAAGAAATTTGCCTACAAGTGCATTGCATGCGATTTCGATAATAATGTGTCTAGACTCTCTAATTGGCTTTTGTTTCGTAGTGGATGTGTGCTATGTACCTACCTATTAGTACTTATACTGGTGTGTGAAAAAGACAAATCTACCGTCCTTACGAAAAGAAAAAAAGAAACTAACAATTATTTTTGCACTTAGTTATTCTTCCTTCAGAAAGGTCTCCCTGAGAACAGGCAGTTTCGCGTACGATACAACAAACAAATCATGACAGAACTGTACGAGTTTAATTAAAACTAAAAATAAAAAAAAAATAAAAAAAGACGTTTGGCACTCGGGGACTGCCGCGGTAAAGCTATTGCATAGCATTTTTTATCAACGCCATCTAGCGGCTCACCGTAGAGGAGTCCCATGTCAGGTTATTTTCGTTACGGAATTTCTGGATTCGGTCTCCACGCTGGCCCGCGATAGAAGCTATGCAATAGCTTAAAAACTTAGTTTTCGTTATATTTGCGATCAGCTACAGGTCTCAGGAAAGGCCGTACGTTTGCTCACCCCCTTATCTAACTTAAGGCCGCTGCATACATAACGTGCACGGGACGGGACGGGACGTGGACGGGACGGGACGTGGAGTTTTGGAAACATCGTTTCATAGAAAATGTAAGCGACTGTGCATACGTCACGGAGCACGGACGGGACGGGAACGTGCCACGCGCGGAACGGGAAAAATATCGTCGGCGACGATGTTTAGCACGTCCCGTCCCGTACGTGCCCCGTCCCGTGCGTGATTCCGCTGCGTATGCACAGTCGCCCCGTTCGCTCCGGAGAGCTAAGTAGTGATGTTTGTGTATTTACCTACGAAGCAAAAATGGACGAATGGAAAAACTAATTGAGTGTGTACGATCATTGAAAGTATTTAGACACCAAATATAAAAATTATCTGTGGCGTAAAATTGCAGTCGAACTATCACTCACTGAAAACGGTCAGATTTATTTTATTAATTTATTGCATTGGTATCTCTACTTATATTTTAATATGTAATAATAATTACAGTTGAACTTTTTATGCTCAAATCAATAGGTATATAGTATCAACCTTTGACGACCTCCCTGGCGCAGTGGTGAGCGCTGTGGTCTTATAACTGAGAGGTCTCGGGTTCGATTCCCGGCGGGGGCAATTTAGGAATTTATAATTTCTAAATTGTCTCTGGTCTGGCCTGGTGGGAGGCTTTGGCCGTGGCTAGTTACCACCCTACCGTCAAAGACGTGCCGCCAAGCGATTTAACGTTACGACACGATGGCATATAAAAACCGATTAGGGGTATGGGTTGTATTTACACTGCTATACCCCTTCCAAGTTAGCTCGCTACAATCTTAGAAAAATCCATCTTTCCTTGTTCACATCACTAGCACGTTAGTTCTGAGTTATTGCCACGTTGCGTATGCATTAAAAATTCCCGTCCGTGTTTACTAACCACGTCCGGGCCACGTCCCGTCCACGTCCCGTGCACGTTACGTATGCAGCGAGCTTAAAACAAGGCAATTCAGTAAGAGATTACTTTTGAAAACGGATTACAGCGTGAGTTCAGTTTTATCGTTTAACTTTTGACAAGCAATAAACATTTAAAGCTCTATAAAGTCAAACACGTCGACGAATCAAATATTCAACTTTGAGATTATGGGCAATGGATAAAGGAAGACTTTATCTTCATTCGATATGATTGTTTTATTCTTAAGAATCCCATAACATTTTGGAATTTGACTTCTGTAATAATCGTGAAGAGGCCAATTTTATGTCGAGTTTATTTCATTCTTTAATATTGAAAATGTTATTAAAAGTATTTTAAATGGTCATATAGGTAACATATTAAGAGTATTCATTATTTGTACCATTAATTTTATAAATCTTTTCTACAATATTCTCGGAGTTGTGTTCAAATGTTGTCTTAAGCATGATTCGTGTTATGCCATGCGGGGCCGGTCCGTGCCTCGTCCGTGGCACAGCCAGTAGTTTTTAGTTTCAGCTGAAAGTCAAAGCCCTACTTGCGCTTTCGCTTATGATGCGGAGTTACGCTGAGCTGCACAGTGATGTCACAGACACACATTATGTTATATCTTTGTACTTATATCTATAATTTTTTGTTTGTGACACGATATATAATAAATTATTTGTTTTTTTTTACATTCATGCTTTTTTATGAATAATTTCATGTTCGCCCGGGTCGAGTCCGTAACAGCTTGTACTTACCCAGAACGCCGGCTAGCATTTAATCACAAGAAGCATTTAATCGTGACCCATCCGTGATAGGGCGCGTTCCCGGCACGGCGTCGTAACATAAATCATGCTTTATACATTATTTTTAACGATAAAATATAAATTTGAAATAAATTGTACGATAAGAATGACTTTGTATAGCATATATAATTAATTATTATAAAACTATTATATTCTTATGAATCGGAGAGTGTTTCTAGTGAACTCTTTAGTTTTAATTGAATGAACAACTTGGCGACTGTATAAAATGTGTAATAAAAATATATAAATACAGCTGAGAGACAGATGTAATTATTCTAAAATGACAATAGTAAAGCAGTATTATAGTCGGTCGTGTATTGTAGAAAATATGTCGCATGTCTAAATATTAATGAATGATTAAATGAAATGATCGTATGAAATAAAATATTTGCTTTAAAATTGCTTCTAAAAGTCACCGCTACTTTCAATTGCAGCGATCGTTAACGTTTTCTTTTACACACGCTTATAATTTTTCCATGAAGACTAGAATGTATTCACTTCTTGTTTTTTGTAATAATTTTTTCGCAGCATTTATATTACTTATTCTTTATTAAAATCAATTGTGTATAATTGGAATAATTTTATTTTATCTTATATTATACTCACGAATAATTTCATTGATTTTTGTGAATATATTTTGTAATTATATTTCATTATTTTTCAATGGATATTTACATTTAAAACTTTTTATTTTATCTAAATTAAGGTCCTGCACAGAGGAACTTTATATATAAGTCTGCGTGCAAAAACGCTACGAAATATTTTTGTGCATTATGTGTTTTACACTGCATTTTACATGTTTGTTTTATTCTGATAGGCAGGCTGTTGTGCAGGGCCTAAAGTTAACCTTAGAAATGATATCACAGTGCATTTTATTGAGTTTCAAAGTAATTCATAAGATTTATTTATTTATTTGCAACTAGTCACGCATATTACCACTTTTAATAACTTTGTGGATGATATGGGATGTTGTTATACGTATTTGCAGCATAATAATAATATTACACTAGCGATGGGCGATTAATCAAAAAACTATCGATTTTCTTGATTTTTCAATTTCGATTGTTCAACTATCGAAGTTAATATATTCGAACTATCGAAAAACAATCGATTTTTTCGATTGTTTTACGATTTTTATAGATTTTCAATAGTTATTCGATTTTTATTCAATAGTGTTTTTATGAACACGAATAAATCGACAATCGATAGTTCAATAGTTCGATTCGTTCGATTGTTTTTTTTTGCAACTATCGCCCATTGCTATATTGTACTCCTGAATGGTTATAAAAATTACTGTGATATCAAGGCAGTACCAAACCTGAGTACGTGCTTACTGCGTAATTTAAATTATGCAGAGGCATTCTATTATTATTTCGAATAATTTTTCCATTTTTGGCATTTAAATTGAGTATATATCTTGTAAAATAATTTTATAAAAAATTGTATTTTGTATAATATTTCCAATATAAATACTTATCAACCAATACAACAAATATTCAAATAAAAGTATATATATAACGTAATAATAATTATAATGAAGATCTTTAAAGTTATCGTTGTAAAATTGCACTCACATATTTGAAAAAAAAGTTTCTATAGCGATGTAAAAAAATAATTTATATAAATGTAAATCTGTGTTGACACTTGGCGAATCGAGCACGAACGGAGTACGTAACAAAATACCCGTACCTAGTGTAGATTAGCTTAGGTGATTGGAACTTGCTCTATATATGCTTGTTCGGCATTCTAAACTCGAATTTTGTACATTACGTGCTATGGTCGTGCTCTGTTCGTCAAGTGTGTACGCAGCTTTAAATGTGGTGTAAATATTGCATAGAGTAACGCGAAGGAAGAATAAGCCATAGAAAATTTTAAGCCGTTCATATAAATGTTCGTGATTTGTTAATTATTTAGTTTTACTGTACCTAGTTTATATATTATAATTAAAACAGCTGATGCATCGCGCATGTATGCATTCTAGTACCAAAATCTAGTGTTTAGTTTTTTAAGTTTCCGACTGAACCAAAATATTGTAGATATTATGTGTGTTAACAAGACACTGAAATAAAAAAATATTTGAAAATATATTGTATTTCATTTGAACCATTCCCTTTCCATGCATAATACATGACAGATCAATTAAAAGGTCCAGTAAATAAAATATTACTGCCACTTCCAACCGTCTTCAGGGCTGCCACATTGTGGTTTTACTCAATATAGGTATGTACTATGTACCTGCCTCCACGTTCTAAATATTACATTAAGTATTATAAAATGGTAGGTAGCTACTTTAAGTTGAATATCTCCCTCTGTCGAAGAATCAGAACCCTGGACCTAGCACAAAAACGTGTAAGCGCGTTTATGATTTATACTTATATATAAATACTGAAAAAAAAAAACTATAATGAAGCACTTTAAACTATCGGAGTGTGTAGTACTCATTATCTATAATTTCTACAATAGTAGTTCTAGACACCGCATCGGTTGCGTACTACCCGGCGTGCCTCGCTTTTATCACGGATTGTTTAGCAGTTATTACTAAATTGAATAGGTAAGTGTATAAAAATTAATTTGTTTCTACGCGTTCCTCTCATCATCCTCGTAATCGTAATCAGTTAGTAGGTATTTAATTAGTAAAAGGAATTTGTAGTCTTAAAACTACGGTACAAGAAAAATGTAAATAGGTATACCTATACATATTTGGCAACCCTAACCGCTTTATATGAAAGTCGCAAAACGAAGTACCCAATTAACGCTAAAAGAAATATAAAATCCAGAAGAAATATGATGACGGAAATAACAACCTAATTAGAGATCTGAGGAACGTTCGTTAGGCGTATTTGTCCAGATATGGTATTTACGCCACGTTCCTATTAAAGTGTGTTTACATGCCGCGACACTACTCGTATAATACTTTTGCCCGTGGCTTCGCTCATGTTAAGCGATTTTCAAACCCCTATTTTACCTCCTTCGAAAATCCTTTCTTAGCGAATGTCTAAGTTATAATAGCTGTTATCTGTATGCCAAACAGCCCGATCCGTCCAGTGGTATGAGGTTGATAGATCAGTAAGCCAGTCAATCAACCTTATTCCTTTTATATATTTAGACAAGTCTTTTTATAAGTATAGATAGACAAGAAGGGACAAGTAGGTAGGTACTACAATCGTTGCCGCCAGCCAAAAGACGTCTGTGTAGGTACAGCTGGGTATAGGAATCGTATCCTGAATCCAACTAGCGGCTCTTTGGGACTCTCATAGTAGTCTCTTAGAAGACTTCGGCCTACACATCTGGGATCTACCAACACTGTTTTTCAGTATGAAGTCCCCATTCCAGCTCCTTGGGACCCCAACGACTATCGGTTCTCCGAATTATGTGGTCCATCCATTGTCACTTCTACGGATTTTCTCATTTCTGATTGATCATGCAGAGATACTCCAATGATGGCTCTCTCTCCACCCGCTGGGATCAGCCCGAGACTTTTTATGACGCCTATATGTAGCGATCATGTTTTGGATCCATAAGTTAAGTATCACTGACAACACGCAAATGTTCAAAACAATAATGTCTATTTTGTTTTGGAACACCATGCAAAATGCGTAACTAAGTATTAAAGTAAGTGCATCATTATATTAAACTTTACTACATAGAGGTTTACTGCACTGGATTCAATTTGTCGTTTTTAATACACAATGGAGCTCATTTCGTTGGTAGAATACATAAGACTTGAAATGGAAAACAAAATGGTGACATTCAAATCATACGACCGGTGTGTGAGACATGTAATATTGAAATTGATAAACACCCAAGTTACGTTTAGGAACGAGTAGGTATGTTGCCAAATCACGGCGTTTTTATGTTTTTCCATAGCGTTAGGGACTATTTCAACATGCCCAAGTAAATTTCATGTTGAAATAGACTAGTCAACATAATATCCTACAAGCAAGTCAGTCTTTTCCGCTTTATATATTCTTGTCTTCACTAAAACGTCTCAATAAACACATCAGCACTGGTAGCATGGGCGGGAGAAATTTTATCCCCGGGAAAAGGATAAGACGTTCATCCCCTCGCTTAGCTTTATCCACCCGTCGAGCATGGGCACAGCGGTAGAAATAACACTCAGTGGATATACTTCTAGAAATATACATCGCCTTCTCCTCTGTCGCCATGCTTTAGCATAGGGAAAAGATAATTTTATCCCCTGTCAGTGGATAAAATCGGGGGATAAAACTTTTATCTCCTGCCAATGCTACCGGTGCAGAAACACTTACAAACGCACTAACTATTCGATTCATGATAATGAACTTCCGTGGCTTGTATGGTTCTAATAAAATTGTCCGTGTGTGTCTGCACAATAAAGCAATACGATTTTAAATACTACTTAATAGCTTCTTTCTGTTGTTATGTATATCTGTGTGTTTTTGGTGAGCAAACGTTCTCCATACAAAATGACAGATTTACGAATCACAGAATTTCCTCGGTACGTGGTCTCCACTCACCTAGTTGAAACTTCGTATGGAGCTTTTAGGAAACATTTCTGTACACAGTCTCAGTACTCCGCGTTTCCTAAGCATATATTTATGTTAGCAAAACATTACTCTATGATAGCGGGGTTTTAATACGGCGAGTGTAAACGCAGGAAGTCTGAATGGTCGAATTTGCATTTATGTTATTAGGGCATCCGTCCCTCGCCGTTTGGGATTGAGAGCCGTGGTGCACCCGTAAAGCCCCCCACACAGGAAGCGATCTATCGTCCGATGTTGTTGGTGGAGTTCATCTATCAAAAATATCGATGAGCTCCATTAACTTGACTTTCGTTTTTTACTATAAATGTTGTGACCTTTTTTTTTTGAGCTAATGAACGCAAAAAGAACCTTCTTAATTATTTTTAACTGACTTTCCAAAAAGGAGTGGATTCACCTACACCAATTTCTTAGATATAAAATTCAAAGTCCTGACTGACTGACTGACTGACTGACTAAGATATCAACGCACAGCCTAAACTACTGAAGTTACAAACTTGAAATTTTTACAGTTGGTTCCTTTTATGACGTAGGCGCACACTAAGAAAGGATTATTGGAAATTCCACCCCTAAGGGGTTTAAATAGGGGATGGAAGTTTATATGAAACTCCGTCATTTTTCAAGCTGTTTCCATCAAAGTTCGTATTTGAGCTTTCAGTTAAAAATAAAAAAGTACGTGTGTCACAGTTTTTGAAAATTCCACCCCAAAATCTAATTCCACGCGGACGAAGTCGCGGGGGCAAAAGCTAGTTTCTTAGATATATGTGGATCGATGTGCTTGTTTTTTTTTTTTTTCAATCTACATAAGAAGCTAGCGAGATGGTCCCATAAAAATGTTTCGTTCCAACTCCTCATTAAATATGCGAATCGTCGGCGGAGAATTTATCTGTTTTTCATTACCTACCATGTTTTCCCGTGTGACTTTTTTATCTTCATGTAGTAAATGTGCGTATCATCAACATTTTCATCTCAACGGACGTCCACTTTGGACATCAGTACCTTGGAATTATCGCCAAAGAACACGATCTCGCGCCGCCTGCATCCAGCGACTGTCAGCGACTCGCGTGAGAAGACCGTCGGTCGAGTGGGGGTCTACCAACGCGTCCCATTGCGAAGTTGCCATTCCAGCACCTTCGGACACCAACGCTCATTGGTTCTTCGCCACTTCAATTTGGCGACTCGATAAGCGCTGTCGGCTATAGCGGGAATATAGAAAATGTGAGGGATGAGTAAGTATAATAATTACTTGACTTCGGATTCCCGTTCGGAAGGTCCGAAAACCTGTACTTGTCTTGTCGGAACTTGACGGAAATATGTGTGTATGTGTGTAACAAAAAAAAAACGTCTGCGGAAACTTGCATGCTCCATCATTGGCCTAGCGTGGGTTCCATCCACGTTGGTAACTATTTTTTCGTAACCAGCTACGAAATAACAAAAACACTTCGTCTTTTCGTAACCGGTAATTAATCAAGAATATTTTATCCGGATTCAGGCCTACTTGGCCTAAACCCTCTTTATTCCGAGAGGAGACCTGTACCTACTCAGTAGTGGCCGCCGAACTTCACTTGGAAGTTCGTTTGATCACATAATATTAAAAAACTACTTAATAAAAAGCAGTTTTAAAGCAGTCGAAGCATCGCATTTTAATGTTAAAATCAGTTGTCTGTAATATTATATTTGAACTTAAATGCGATGCGGGGTTTTTGCACTCACCAGCCGCCATCATTTTAACGCGTTTTTCCATCATTTTTCAGTAATATCCCGATTCAATTCGGCGCAGAAAACGCATCACGCTTTTAGTTTTAGCACCTATCAACTCATGGCAAAATAATATCAGAAGAAAATATAAAATATTTTTAATTTTTACCTACCCACCTACCTACCTTTTATCATCTTTTAAAAAAAGTGCTTTTTGTATTACTAAAATAAAAATAGTGAAGTAATTGAGAGGAAATTACAATAAATCTAGAGCGACAAAAATGTAGAGCTTTTAGTTTTTATTTTTATGGTTTTATAAATGTAGTGTAATGTTTGTTACTCAATCACGCTGCAACGACGGAACTGATTTGGCTGAAATTTGGCACAGGGATAGATTATAGGCTAGAATAACAAAGGCTCTTTTTTATCCCGGAAAATAAGAGAGTTCGCGCTGAAATTCAGCGGTAATTAAAAAACCTCAAAACAACCTCAATTCACGCGAACGAAATCGCAGCGAGTTTAAAATTTAGTGTTGTCCGTTTGTGTGTCTGTCTGTCTGTGTGGAACTTAATGTAATCGGCGGATCCGCTGATCGATGTTGCAGACACGCAATATTTATGTGTTATCTATTCATTTGTTTCAATTGAATCTATCAGACTCTGCTATTGACTTTGATAGGTCATTGGGGTAGTAACACGAATCTATACTGGTATAAACAGTTAATAATAAAATAATAATGTCCTCCCGATCGAATCCGGCCACGGCGGCCAATCTCCAAAGAGATTAGCCTGCGCGGGAGATAATATAGTGCACAAGTGTGTGCGCAAACACAGGTGCATTCTCTATTCCCTCACTCATAGCCCGATGGGACGGAAAATTCGACCGGAAAGAGATCAGGCGCAGGACCGATGGCTTTACGTGCTCTCCGAGGCACGGGTTGACTCACCACCGACTTCCTAACTCCGGGCTGAAAATTTCTTAACAGAAAACCTAGGCTCCTGACAGGCACACACACTTACGCAATGTGCATGTATACTGCGTAACCACAAATAAAGCTCACGCACCCTCGTGAATTGGAAGAACTATAAAAGTAGGTATATAAATTCTCTAATACCAGCAGATTGAAAGAGCAATATAACAGGGACAACATAAATCTGTCCAAAGTAAGCCATATTGAGTTGTGTAGATAAGGCGGTATTTGTACCCAGCCTCCCAGGGCGTGGCCATTTGTCTGCTTCACCGATATCTTTGACGTGGCCTGACATGGGTTTGATACTTTGATACTTTCTATTTGACAACGGCAGACTAGTCTGAAACCGTTTGAAACTGTGGTTTTAATTATCCCTGTAGCGGATGGGAACAATAAAACGCTGGTTTTTGCAAAAGGGCTTGGCGGAAACGTATTTCGTGAGGAGCTGTGATTTTGGGCGGTTGGCGACGGGCGGCGAATTCAAAACGGACCTTTTTTTTGAACGTTAGTGTCACCAACTGACAGTTGCCCCCCGCACCGCTGCCTACGTACGAACTACGTTCCGTTTATGCCGATAGTTATTGCATTAATAAAATAAGGCAACATAAAACAATATTTAAATAATTCGCGTCGCTAACAATCCCGATTCCCAAAAAATCGGTACTAAAAGTCGGAGCAACGTTACACGTAGTCTATCCATGTCAGTTTTAAAGCAAACGTGGGCAGTGGCCCCACAATAAGTGGGCCGCGCCTCTACTACAGATCAAACGCAGATATCAGCGACAAAAAATCGCAGAAATCAGCCTTGAAAAATCGCGAAAACGCGATGCAGACGCGAAAAGCCATAGAAATGGCAATCGCTGCCGCTAAAAGTAGCCCACAGATACATAATTACTATCTATATCATAGGTCTGCCCTCTCACTAAGTACACACTCGGCAACGTTGAGTCATATCGGTTACTGGATGGATTACCGACTTCAGAGGTTGCAGTTTTTTTTTCTCCATGCCTCGGAACGTAACTGTCGTTCCCGGTTATTCCTGTAACTAGTCATGATTGAATCATATATATAGATGCAATAAGATACATTACTGAGTTTATTGATAAACTTTGTTTGTGTCGTCTATATATTATTATTATATACCTACTTACTGAAAAGCTTCAGTAAAAATCTATAAATAAAAAATATAGTGGGTATTATGTAAATATGTGGTTTCGAATTAAATAACATTTTAATTATCTTGTATCGTTTTTCCATTTGTGGCACAGGGCGATTAAACATAATTACTTGTTACCTAGCTAATGTACATAAATGTTTATTTATTTATTTGATTGGCAGCCGCATACCACCTCATTCGAATGTGGTAAATAATGTAAT
Organism: Hipparchia sbordonii; assembly: GCA_038048805.1. Lineage (NCBI taxonomy): Eukaryota > Metazoa > Arthropoda > Insecta > Lepidoptera > Nymphalidae > Hipparchia > Hipparchia sbordonii. The sequence goes on along the minus strand of CM076099.1, from coordinate 11,522,704 downwards.
TAGATATAGGCACAGATTGATTCAGAACAGGTACAGAACAACAAAATTATACTAATTCCACACGTAACAACAACTTTTTCAAGTAAAAACGTATACTCCATAGAGGGTTAAATTCACTTACTACATTTTGTAGGCGATGTGTAAACGCTTGTTGTTATCACCATACCGTCAAACACGTGCCGCCAAGCGATTTAGCGTTCCGGCACGATGGCGTGTAGAAACAGATTAGGGGTATGGGTCGAATGTACCACCGCAGAGACGTAAGCTCTCTTTGCGTCCTATATCGGCTATATAACGGGGAGTGTTCTGAAGGGCTGTTTGATCTTATTCCGCCCTCTAACTTCTACAACCGCACCGCACGTCACCGAACGCAATTTCACCCTTACCACCTGGGTGCCTGGAGCACTTCGACCATCCGTTGCTCCAGATCTTTTTTTCCACGTACCACCAAATTGTGGAATCTTCTCCCTTCGACAGTGTTCCCACTTAATTACAATATGGGGTTATTCAAGCGGCGCACCAATAAGTTCCTGAAATGCCGGCAACGCATCGGTGGTGCCTCTGGTACTACAAGTGTTCGTGGGCGGCGGTAATCACTTTACATCAGGTGACCCGCCAGCTCGTTTGCCCGCTATTCATATAAAAAAAATGTACACTGCCATACCTCTTCCAAATTAACTCGCTACCATCTTAGACTGCATCATCACTTACCATCAGCTGAGATGAAATCGTAGTCAAGTACGATCTTGTCATATAAAAAAAAAGATGAATGATTGAGATGGTTCTACTACCTATGTACCGAAAAAAGGATAAAATTCGGAGGTTACATTGTTACTCTAATTAATTGCTGGAGGAATTTGTGTTTGCAAAAGCAAACACAAATTCCTTTACGCCAGAACCGTCGCCGATATGGTATAATCCTGGATTTATCATTTGAATAGCTTTTCGTAGTCTTTTATGAAGGTATAGAAAATGGCCAATAAGTAGGGCATCCGGTGCGGCGTTATACGACTAAAGGCTGAATCACATTTAACAGCATCGATTCGTATATAGCTGCATGGCGTTTTAGACACACTTATACACATCGTGATAGGTGTCTATCTCAAGTTTTCAGACGTAGTATCAGATTAAGATTGACTTATTATTTGGACTACAACCGATTGGAAGAATGTAATCGAGTTGGAAATATTTTCTATCTTCGTTTATGATTATGTACCTACAGTGGATTCGTAGCGACGATGGAGTCTTTTTAATGACCTACATACTTACAAAAAAAGTTTAATTGATAAGTAAAAAATGTGACCTTTTTTTATTAATAACTTGTAAAATTTTCCGGTATAAAATAAACACGCATATACAATTATACATTTATAGCTTTTTTTTTAATTTTTAATAGTAAGACCATAAACGTACCTACCTGGTAATTACTCGTATTACTTTTTTTGGGTAAGACCATAATATAATGATACGTTAATGAGAAAGACCAATAAAATTAGTGTCTCGTTTTTTGAGGATCAAGTTTCCGATATGAAATTAAAAGCACAATTAAAAGTAAAAAAACATGACATCAATTAAGCGCTACTGACATCATATGATGGGTACTACGCTTTGTCAAGCCTGTAATTGAAAAGATATTATGCTCAATTTGTTAAATGATGTTAGGCATTTTTGTGGTGACAGCGTATTTGGTGTTTTATGATGTTGGAATTTTATGGGGTGTATGGACATTCAAGGTTATATGTTTATGTCATCGATAAAACTTCGTACCCTAACTCGATGTTCAGAAAATAACGTAATACGTAGTCCAATATTGTAATGGATATTCGACCGTTAACGTATTATTACTATTGTAATAAGACTGACTATTTGATATAAAATATAGTCTTGTTGCGTCGCCGTCCTAAATCCTTACTAATATAAAATAATGTTAAAATATGTTAGTTTGTTTAATAATGTGAGTACACAAGCAAACTTCTAAATTAGCTTTGACGCTTGCTCTGTAAATCTCTCTGCTCTGTAAAAAATAAATAAGTAGACTCCCAAAAGGAGCCAGAAAGAACGTACCTACATTGCGGGGCAAGCGCCACACCATCAGCTAAGATCGCAGTCAAGGACTATCTTGTCACCAATAAAAAAATATATAAAAAAAACATTATTGTTTTTATAATAGCAATCTCTTTTGAGTAATAGGTCTTGCTGCGAAAAAACCTTTTCTTTATAGAAAGCAGTAATTCCTCATGCCAGTTTATTTGCCATAAATATTCAAGAGGACACCGCACGTGGTCTATGAATAAAGGAACAGCTCCACATCCGCGGATGTAGGTCGTAGGAATTACGCAGCGCCTGAACACTGGAGCACTAGACCTGATATTGATACGGCTAACGTACCTACCGATTGGCATAATCAAGACAATTGATTTGATGCTAAGCTCCGATGGAATTGGGTCGGTTTGATATAACTGTGGTAGTAGTTAACAGTTTGATATAACTGTCTAGTGGTTAAAACTGCGTTTTCTGATTTGAGGGGTCGCAGGTCTTAATTCAGGCTCGCACGTCTTACCCTATTGAATTTTTGAATTTTGAATGTTTTTTTTATTCGATGACAAGATAGCCCTTGACTGCGATCTCACCTGATGGTAAGTGACGATGCAGTTAAGATGGTAGGGGGTAACTTGGAAGGGGTATAGGAGTGTAAATTCAACCCATACCCCTAATCGATTTCTACACGCTAAATCGCTTGGCGGCACGTCTTTGACGGTAGGGTGGTAACTAGCCACGGCCAAAGCTTCCCACCAGACCAGACCAGAGACAATTTAGAAATTATAAATTAATAAATTGCCTCCGCCGGGAATCGAACCCGAGACCTCCCAGTTATAACACCACAGCGCTCACCACTGCGCCAGGGAGGTTTGTCTATGGTCAAAGGTCCACCACACTGGCCAATTATTGCGGATAGGCAAACTTTACCCATCTTTGCAAATAGTATGCAGAACTCTCAAGCATGCAGACCTCACGATTAGGGAATGCAAATCTCGCGAGATTGGGGCACAAGCGAGATCTCGCGAGATTGTAAATAACAATACTGCGAGATCTCGGCAATTTCGAGATCTCGCGAGAATGGCAGTTTTGTGTGTTTTTTTTGCAAATAATCACAATATTTGAATAAATTAGAAAAAAAATAATAAAAATTATAAGTATTATAAGATAACATTTATTTTCACGATTTTTTTCAATAGACTTTTATGAATCAAATTGTCTATAATTTTTTAATAAACTTCTAAGTAGTAAACTTTGACGTACGTTTCAATCAAATCACTGTGGAAGCACTGCACTGCTCTCGTAATTGAAAACAAAGTAAGTTAAATAGAAGTTACCTTTAAGTTACTGTGTTTTCAATTACGAGGGCAGTGTATACATAGCACAGTTTGGTTACCTATTGTAAAAAAAATTATTTTTTATTTTTTGAAAAGCAACTGCTGAGTTTCTTGCCGATTCTTCTCAGCAAAATCTGCATTCCAAACCGGTGGGTTATAAGAGCTACAAGTTGGCCTACATGAAATAAATAAATTTTGAATTTGAAATAACAAATGAAAAAAACAACCAGTCTTCTCTTCTAATATCAAACGCAAATCTTTTAGTAATTTAAAAATTAATTCGCGCACCGAACGAAACCGACAGGTCGCAACTCCGTCAGTGTCAGTCCGCGCTTCGAATAAGACTTTTTTATGCTCGAGTGCAATCTCGTTAATCTCGCGAGATCTCGCCCTTTTTTCGGCCGAGATCAATCTCGCTAAAAAAGGCCGAGATCTCGCGAAAACGAGATCTCGCGAGATCGAGATTGCATTCCCTACTCACGATATTTTCACGTGATATTTAATTTCTTTGAACCCGACTTCACAGTGACGTATTACACATTCCTCTTACCAAAGTTTTCTCACATAGACTCCCTCATCCGTCAGATTACAGCGCGGCGGCCGCATAATAAAACTATCAAATTCCCAGAGTGTCGGCTGACACATTAGCATGCGGCGCGGCCTTTCGTCCCCGTCTCAAGTTACCCCGAACGGTTTCCGTCAGCGGTGCCCGGAAATAAACCAATATTTCGACCCTTTTCATACGAGAAGTAGCCATTTACATAAATAGGCTGATTGAGTTTTACAGCCTTATTTAATACGCATTTTATGTCTATTGCCACGAATTTCATCCTCTTTCCTACCAAATATAGGCATTGATAAAACTAACTTCAATTTTCTGGCATAAAGGCAGTGCGCAGACAATCGACAATCTATAGCGCTGTCCAGCATTTTAGTTAAATATACGTTTTCCAAATATATAGGTAAACATCTTTGTTCCAATAGCAATTAATATTTATTTTTCTTAGATTTCTTTCATTTGACAGCTTTTCCCTTTTTTACTTCTGATTATAAAATAAGTATTTACTAATAGAACTTCAATCTAATTTTAGTTTCAACAGGCGCACTTTTCAGTTCGTAAAAATAGAGCATGCCTACTAGGTACTAAAGAAAGAATCCTTACTATTATAAATGCGAAAGTATGTGTGTTTGTTATAACTTCGTACAAATAGAGCATATCTAAACCTTACTATATACGTGCCGAAAAGATTACTTCCTTTTTTCGAAGTCGGTTATAAATAATCTCAAACTAATTTCACTCAACCCAACCACCTAATAACGTAGTGTGCGGTTAGTGGAGTTGTGAATTACTACACAATAATTCATAATGAGGCCAGTTGTGGTTGTTTGGCTTTTGAATGTTTGCACACATTTGCACACAACACAAAGCTGAAGGGTGTTTGCAACTAACATACTATATATACCTATATATCTAGCGGTGCCGCATATGTAGTGAGTACCGAAACCGTGTCCTAAACTAATAGAAACTTGCTTAGCGAGAAACGACTCACGAAATTGCTGTTATATTAGGGGTTAAAGTATGAAATTGCCGTTTTATATATATATTTTTTTAAGCTATTGCATAGCTTCTATCGCGGGCCTTGAGCGTGGAGACCGAATCCAGAAATTCCGTAACGAAAATAACCTGACACGGGACTCCTCTCACCGCTAGATGGCGTTGATAAAAAATGCTATGCAATAGCTTTACCGCGGCAGCCCCCGAGTGCCACACGTCTTTTTTTCTAAAATATTAATATAGTTCTTGCTTACAAGAGGGCGCGTAAGTTTTATTACGTCGTGTACATGCACATTGCGTAAGTGTGTGTGCCTGTCAGGAGCCTAGGTGGGAGCGGTCAGGCGCGAGCACGCTGTCGCTCACACTTATACAGATACGACACATACACAACCATGAGCCACGCGCCCTCGTGAATTGCAAGAAGTATAGGATGTATTATATTCACTTGGATTTTTTTTATTTACCTATTCATGACTAATAATAAATAGTCCTCCCGACCGAATCCAGCCAGGAGATTAGCTATCTGTATGGGAGATATTATAGTGCACAAGTGAGTACACACATTCACTCTCTTATTCCCTAACTCTCATAGTCTGATGGGACGGAAATCCGACACAACCGGAGAAAGATCAGGCGCAGGACCGACAGCTTTACGTGCTCTCCGAGGCACGGGGGTGACTCAACGACAACTTCCTAACTCCCTAGTACTTACTGACAATTTCTTGATAGAAAACTCCAATACATTTTTTTGCCCCGGTCCGGGAATAGAACCCGGGACCTCGTCATCCGCAGTCGAACTTGCTAACCACTCAACCAACGAGACAGTTAAAGCATAAATCAGCAAAAATCGTAGGTACTTACAAATTTTTCACACATAGCAATTGCGTATCCATTCGACAGTCTAATCTTTAGTAAGTAGGTAGGTACCTATATACTACAGTGGAAACTCTATTTATCGAAATTGAAGGGACTGAGTATTTTATGTTTATTTGGGTCTAAATAATAATAATGCGAACCAACCAAAGCTTAATAAATTCTATGCTTTAAAGAGATTTTCTATAAATAAGAAGTTCGCTATGATATATCTAGAGTTAACACTGTATTATGAAGTCCCAATACATCATAATGTGGAACAACTACATTTACGTATAGCCCTTGGCAATTGTAAAAGTTGGAAGGAGGATGGTCTTCTGAAAGATTTTGATTCGGAAAAGAAAATAGGAATCCTTTTCGTTTTATTGGTATAAGTTGAATTTCCAATAAATAAATACGCTCAGATAAATAAATCCCTAATACGATTTCGTCGAAAACAAAAGTATACTATCTAAATACAATGGCGGAGTTAATCTCTTTGTTTCGCAACAGAAATAGAATGTCGCACTTAAATGTTATTTCCAAGTTAGTATTGTACCAGATGCTTAGCGAGAACGGGGTATATTTCTACAGCACAGAGTTGCTATATTTCTAGAGGCAATGATGCATTACGACCGGGACCTCAAGCTGACTGGCATACCAGATTAATCCCCTTGTGTATGCCAAGCTTTTTATCAAAAACAGGGAATTTTACTCGATTTATTTTAACCCAAAGGATACGTAACAATAATTATGTAAAAACAAAAGAATAAATAATAATTTGGTAGTCTTGTAACCATTTCCAAGGATTCTTGCTTATTTGCTGACAGAAAAGCGAAACATTCACCGCCGCAAGTGCAAACGTTCAAGATAAGATTTCCTTTCACACGCTCACCAATAAAATATGGACCTTCAAATGAACTTTGAGTTCGTCATTTACTAGACGAGTGCACTCACTTTATACAGGGTTAAATAAAAAATACCAGAAAGCTCTCGGCACATAATTGTTATCATTAAAACTAACAACTTTTGTTCTACGACTTTTTTTTTAACTCGATATTTTGTGAAATATTTGATATTCAATATTTTACATAGATTCTCTCCTTGTAACTACTCTGTAACATCGGCAACGCCGCACGAACCATACGCACGTGTCGAGTCTCTACTCTCTGTGCGCGGTCACCTACCTGACCTTGTTAGATCGTAAATAGTAGCCATAATAATAATAGGCAAAATTATTTCTTAATTCCACTTTTCCTTCATACTTTACCAGGCTTAGGACTGGCTTCATTGAAAAGCAGGTTAAAATAAAAAAATTAAATATTAATACCTAAATGTATCCGTTAGAGTCTAGACAGTTTAGTACAAATTACCAAGTAGGCCAAGTACCTACCTAGTTAGGTTGAATTTTACGACAATGTAAATTTTTTTTAACTAACCTTTTTTCAAAGAAGGCGTATTTAAAAAGGGAATTAACTATTTACAATGATTAAATTTTTCAACTAATTACCTAACCTACCTAATTACAGAAAATTTACACATTACCTCTTAACTGTAAGTCTCGTGGGTGACGGTGATTGTCACGCACAAAATGTTCAAAGTATCCGCCTTCGCAACCGACACAAACACCACACCTGAACACAAATTGTTCGTTCACTCGTGCCAATACTTGTTGGTTACCGCGAATTTGCTCAAAAGCTCGTGATATTTTGTCCATTAGCAATTCGCGAGTAGCCACTGTACCACCACTGTACACTATTGATTTTACGTGCCCCCATAGGTAAAAATCCATGGCACTGAGGTCAGCCGAACGAGGCGGCCATGCTACAGGACCGCCTCGACCAACCCAACGTCCGGGAAAAGTACTATTTAAGTACTGTCGCACTTCACGTGCGTAGTGCGCCGGAGCCCCATCTTGCTGATAATACATATCACGCAAACTGGCAAGAGGTACCTCGTCCAAAAGGTCCGGTAGTGTCTGAGTTAAAAAATTTAAATATGTTTCACTGTTTAACCGATCCAAAAACACAGGACCTAATAAAGTGGTACCAATAATACCTCCCCACACATTAACACTAAATCTGTGTTGGAAATTATGAGGCCGCGCTTCATTTGGATTCTCATAACACCATAAATGTTCATTTTTTGTATTAAAAAGTCCCACTCTACCAAAAGTAGCTTCATCAGTCCATAAAATGGTGCGTGGTTCCGCAAGCGCCCAATTGCAGAACGCAACTCGCGCTGGTTTGTCGGCTTGCTGAAGTTCATGCACTCTTTTTAAATGGTAGGGATATTTCCCCTCGTTATGTACGACATTCCAGGCAAAAAATTGCGTAACATTAAAACGTTTTGCCGCGTCGTTCGTACTTGCAGCGGGGTTAGCTTCGAAGAATTCCAATATTTCCTCTTCGGTCCTAGCTGAGTGCGTCGGCGGACGCCCACGATCGCTAGTCCTGGGCTGAAACTGCCCATGTTCCCGCAACCGTTGCGTAGCGGCTAACATAGTCGACCAACTCGGCGTACGTAAATTAGGAAATAATCTCGCGTACTCATCGCGCGCGGTTGCAACATTGTCGTTACACCTAGCTAACACGCGCACCATTTCCGTGTATTCTGCGTTGGTATATCGAAACGCCATTTTAATTCATATTGTGAAGTTTGAAAACACGAAATTCACGGAACACGGAACGTGAAATCGGAGGCGCAAGCGCACGTCCTTCTAATGGGTCCTTGATCGACTGACAGTGAGCGACCGTGACCTAAATTGCCTTCACTCGGCCACCCCGCCCCGCACTCCGCGCCTCTTTTTTCGTCCTTTAAATCTTTTCGCCGGTTATTGTTTGTCATCCTTATCTGTTTTATTAGCACTGCGTATGTCCTAACTGTTCGCAGCGGTTTGGCAACAGGTACTATTCATGTGAATCGCTTATCTCTGTAGTTGGTTCACAGAGTAATGTCACTTTAGAGAAATAACATAATTTATTAATTTTTTTGTATGAAAAAAATTAATGCGGAATTTTGAAAAGTCGTAGAACAAAAGTTGTTAGTTTTAATGATAACAATTACGTGCCGAGAGCTTTCTGGTATTTTTTATTTAACCCTGTATAGCCCATCATCAGCACTGTTCGCAATACGCTACGCTTGCGGTAATTTTCCAAGGGTAAAAGGGATAGATATAATTAAGTAAAAGAGATAGATACCTATATCTATTTATAAAATTGATTAGTTCCGAGCTGGATGGGTGTTCCCCTAAAAGCGACTTATTTCCAGTGGATGCATATGAATTGATGATCATAAGGATGATGAATGGATGTTTTTTGCTACTCCAGTAGATTATGTGACAACTCTCTGTTCAACAATTTGACAAAATAAACGTCGGAAAGTTTCCTACACGAGGGCGGGATTTTCATTCGTTACCAAATTTTACTGTACTATTAGGAGCCCGTGTCTTTATTTGCTGAATAAACCCTTTACGATATAGCTGGGAGCAATATCATACAACTGGGATTTTAGTTTACTATCCATAGATACAAAAAGGCACTACGAACCAAACATGTTTCGAAAATAAAATAAATTATAACATGTTTTTAAATCCTGGATGTTCTCCTGGGTGTAATAAATCATACAGTATTATTATAATAAATAACAGATTTATTGTAATACTAGCTGACGCCCGCGACTTTGTTTGCGTGGATTTAGTTTTTAAAATCCCGCGGGAACTCTTTGATTTTCCGGGATAAAATATAGCCTATGTCACTCTCCTAGTCCTCAACTATACTCATCAAAAAATCACGACAATCCGTAGTTCTATTGCAACGTGATTGAAGGACAAACCAGCAAACCAACAAGTAAGTACCTAATAGTAATTAGTAAGAACATCACACCTTATGTATAATATTCAAAGCCTCGATAACCTAAACCGTTTTTAAGTTGCGGACTGAAAACTGAAAGGTTTTATCATTACCCGTTGCACTATTGTCGTACCCACTTCTAACACAAGCTTTTGGGAGGTCTCGGGTTCGATTCCCGGCGGAGGCAATTTGGGAATTTATTATTTCTAAATTGTCTCTGGTCTGGTGGCAGGCTTTGGCCGTGGCTAGTTACCACCCTACCGTCAAAGACGTGCCGCCAAGCGATCACTGTTATACCCGTTCAAAGTTAGCCCGCTACCATCTTAGACTCTGCATTGTCAGTTACCATCAGGTGAGATTGCAGACAAGGACTATCTTGTCATCGAATAGAAAAAAACTATGAAGTAAAATTTTTAAAAATGGACTGCGTTTAGCTGCCACGAGTATGTCACAGAATCAGCCCCAAGGAAGAAAGTGTGATGTTGAGACATTACAAAAATCACAACTGAGAATAGTATCACAATAATTGCCATCTAATTGCCATCTCCGACGTGAAACCCTAACTAAACGAAAGGCATCGCAAACGCACTGTGTATTCGAGCTGTAAGAATCACTTTCTCTTCTACAATGAATTATGTACACAAAATTGTAAGATTTTCTTAGCGGACCGAGTTTCACGAGAGACACTTCACTGTTTTAAGCGTTTGAAGTTTCACAAAGGAACGGCAGAAACCTTCGGGTTCCATCTAAAAGCTTTCGAAAGTCGCTTTTTGAGGGCCTCCACGCTTTGTCTTGTGTTGTGCGCCTTGTAGCCGCCATTGTGCGCTTATCGCTCCCGCCGATTCCCAGTCATTATGCGGGCTGGGGGGACCCGGGGCTGCATTGAAACTGATAAAGAATTCCTACCGAACTTCCACAGCCGGCTTACGATGTCTTTTCATTGTTCGCGAACTGATTAAACTGCGATTGAGTTATTTGTTTTGAGTTTTGGGATTTCTTTTCGAGTTGCTTGCTGTAAACTTCAGATTTGAGTGTTATTTATTTATTTCGTACCAGAAACTTGAAACTAATGCATTATACATAAAGGACGTAGACCACTTTTTATACATACCTACTATATCATAGCACCAGGACAGTTTATTTCTAAAGCTGCGTACAGATCTTTCAAATGCGACCCTTGCGTGAGTTGTACTTTATTACAATTGCGCACGAAATAGTTGCAGTAACTGCGCGCGTACCGCGCACTTGCAGCACGCTTGTTACGCATTCGCCAAATGTGCACGCACCATGAGAAATCTTATACAACTTCTCCATTCTTCGTTCTTGATTAGACTTCGTCCGTCGCCATACTATCGTACTATAAACATGAACTGATTCCAGGAGATTTAAATAAAAATGGAAAACCATTATAGAAGCTTCAATACGCTTTATTAAATAAAATATTGCCTCCGCATCTCCTTTGTGCTAATTGTGTTGTATTTTAATAAAAGTCTATTAAAACTTCAATATTCGTTTAATTTCTAGTTTATATTCAATTTGCGGTCTTAATTGAAAATTCGAGTGACAATTATCGTTCAAAATTGTTTGAACAAAAATTGGTTTAGACACAATTTGGATGCTATAAACATGGGTTGTATGAATGAATTAGATATTATTTAAAAGTGATAGGTAATATTTTTTTACTGCAGTGTTTTAAGTAGTCAAACACATTACCTAACCTCCTTTGCGTCGCCAGTCGAGTAATAAAGCAATTTCTCAACGTCTTTATGGAATCAACAGGACTATTGTCGGTTTTATTTATTGTTAAAATCTCAACATTTTACTAGTATTTTAATTTATTTGTTGGCTTATCTTTCAATCACGCTTCAACAGAGGCTACTTTTTACCACGGAAAAAAAGAGTTCCTGCGGAATTTTAAAAAAATCCTCGCGGACGAAGTCGCGGGCATCAGTTGGTCACCTATGGATATCAATTCCGTTCAAACTTATTTATGGTACCTACAGACTTTAGCACTTCGTGTTTGAATGTTGTAGGTGTTGTCTGGTGTTGTTAAAGTTGGTATCAGTTGGCGCCCCGTCGCTTCAACACGTACAACATGAGTATGTCGTAAATACTCGTAGTAGGTACAAAACTAACAAATCGCATAACAAATTAGATATTTCGAAGTATGCGATAGGCATCATGGCGTACCTAAATTATTATTCAACTTTTACATTGTCACGTTTAGTAGATTTGTGACAGATAGGTAGCTAGACTAAGGAGGTAATGGAAAGAATTCAAATGATTTAATACATTTAATTAACCTAAACTATTTACAAATGTACAAAGTTCCTACTCGTAGTGGATAGCTAGTGACAAATTCCTAAAACCATAGTCGCATCCCTACGTTATTTAAAACCTACACATTACAATTATTAAAATTAAGTGGAAGCTAATTACTAAAACATTAAGTATACTAATAATAAACGGTCTACGTTAAAATAACTCAGTCGCAAAGCTGGTCGTGGATTCGTACCAGGTTTTATTCACAGGTTAGACTTGGAATTTCGCACAATCAGTAGAAACTGGACTGGAAGAGTACTGATCTGATAAAGCCGACCGCGGTTCAGGTGCGCGTCGCTCAGGCCACGCAGATTGGAGGTGAAGCAGCGAAGCTCAGGCTGAAGATGAAGGCTTCTGCAGCCCGCAGTGTAGACTGAGGCCGCCAGGCGCAGCGTTGAGTTGAAGCCGTAGGTGCCGGTAGGCAGCACCCAGCCGTAGGTTGATTCGCCAGGCTCGTAGTGACAGCCTGGGACAAGAGTGCCAGACCCGCAGTGTAGCCGCTAGCCCGGTGTAGGATGACAGGCTCAGCGAAGTGGCTAGCCTGGTATTAGAATGCCAGACCCGTAGGAGCAATCTGAATCTGGTACTAGAACCCTGTAACGTGATATGCGTCGTCTGAGCTAGATAGACACTTAGGTTGTCTAACGCAAGGCCAGCCGAATTCCCTAGTCCGTTCTGCCTACTGAGGTCAGTACTCCCTCCAGCTGTAGCCCTTGGCGTTAGACATCACAAGTGTTAGGTATTAGTTACAAATCACTAGTTAGGTTGTACCTTTCGAAAGATTAGACCTAGGTAGCTAGGTTAATTATACTGTAATTGAACACTAGGTATGAAAATATTGCCTATAAAATATTCAAATCCTACTCCAGAATTACAAGAGAACACAATAGATTTAACCAGAATAATCTAGGACTTATGCTAGAAAAATGTTAGAACTAATTACTAGAAAATACGCCTAAGAATTAATTTCTAAGAACTCACCGAGACGGGTTTATCAAACTTCACTCAACCTAGGTAGTTAAATTCACTTAAGCACTATTTACATGGTTTTACCAAGCACTTGTTCACTCGCGACGTGCGACCTTATTGAAGATCCTTCACTCCACTAGGCCCTACTTATAATAATTTACTCAGTATATTTTGTTCGCGACTTTTCTAGAATATCTACCTACTTCCGTTTTGACATTTTATTAAAAGATCTACAAGGGATTAATAGACACTGGACGCTAGATGTCGTTGATTACTTTGAACATGGATTTTTCTAGAAACAGGAAATCATTAAATCGTTTTCTAGAAGGTTTTTTATGTATGAAAATAGTTATCTACGGAATTCCCCGCCAGATGGAGATGCATGCAATGCGCTGGTATCAGCTAATTCAGTCACCCAACACTAGATGTCGTTGGTAGTTTTATAGAAGCTTTAAAATAGTACGTAAAACGTTACATATTCCCCTTTTTAGTTCAGGATTTTTCTTAAAAAAATCCGTACTCAACTGCAATATTACTGCAAAAGTACTACAAACATCCATCGACTGCTATACATACAAGTATTCTTCCCTCTCATACTTCCACATCTATAAGCAACTACTTTTATAATTAAAGCGTTGCGACCTATCATACAGAGCTTTAGTTATATGTGTACCTATTGCTCACTCCTACAGTAATAGGTGTAAAGGTGATTGTCTGCAATGATAAAATGACATAGTATAAGATTATTCATTTCAGTAAGTAAATGAACAGTAGCAGGATTGTCTCCTTGTGTGTAGGCACAAGGCAACAATAAGAGATATCACTTTGAGTTTAGGCTCGAAGCAACAATAGTGTACAGTGTATAGGATTGTCTTGAGTGTAGGGCTCAAAAACAATATATAGTGTTTACTTGAGTGTAGGGCTCAAGAAACAATGTGTAGTATCTCCTTGAGTGTAGGGCTCAAGTGATAATATATAGTGTATGTATGTATGTAGGTATGTAGGTATGTAGGTATGTATGTTGTAGTATTTATTACAACACCAGTAGACTAGTGACACTTAGCCTAGAGTTATTATTAAAGAACTCTAGTAAGTTATTGTAATAGATATACAAAGTTAGTGTATGTAGGTAGGTAGTTCATCTATCATTACAGACAAAGTGTAGTAGGTTGAGTTAGATAGCTATAGGGAGTATATTTAGCTATTATGTAGTTATAAGTAGGTATTTAGTTACTATGTAGTTATAGGTAGAATATTTAGTTATTTTAGTAAGTCAATGTCATATGTAGGTATGTCAGTAAAAAAAAATCAATAATGATATCAGCAAGTAGAATTAATAATAATAAGTAGAATTGGTAGGATTGGTAATAATTAATAGAATTATTAAAAATAATTAGTAGAATTAATCATAGTTATTGAATTTAGAATAAATAATATTTAGACAAATTATTAGCATTAGTCAGTTATTAGTTATTAGTTAGTCTGTTTATTCAAGGATTCAATTCAAGAATGTGTAATTTAAGTCAGTCTTCAGGTTTAGTGTTCCTGTAACTCTAACAATTTGTCCCCTAAGTTCTAAGGCCGAGTCGCCCGGAACATAACCACAGACCGCGACTTCATATTCGAGTTCAGTTTCTTGTAGTGATAAGTATTTTATAGGAAAAGACATTGTTACATACGTATGGTAGAAATATCTGGGTGAGTTCCTAGTTACAACAATCAAATAATCACAAATAAACACAGCAAAATAGATACAGTAAAAATCCTAGTGTCCACCACCAATTGCTACAACGGATAAACACAGCAATAATTGTTTATACAAAGTTCCAAGTATTTAATTCTAAACTGTGAATTGTTAAAAGTATAATAGCCGGACCGATTATAAAATTTAATTTAGAAAATTAATAGAGTGGGCGCCACTGTCACGTTTTGCTTGTGACAGCGACCCAGTATATAGTTCGCAGGGTAGACTTTGTACAAACGGAAAGAAACTTGGATTTTGTACAAACAGGAAGAACTGGGTAGGAGAGTACTGATCTTATGTCGCAGGCCGCGCTGTAGGTGACAGCGACCCGCCCGCAGTGTAGACTGAGGCCGCCAGGCGCAGCGTTGAGTTGAAGCCGTAGGTGCCGGTAGGCAGCACCCAGCCGTAGGTTGATTCGCCAGGCTCGTAGTGACAGCCTGGGACAAGAGTGCCAGACCCGCAGTGTAGCCGCTAGCCCGGTGTAGGATGACAGGCTCAGCGAAGTGGCTAGCCTGGTATTAGAATGCCAGACCCGTAGGAGCAATCTGAATCGGGTACTAGAACCCTGTAACGTGATATGCGTCGTCTGAGCTAGATAGACACTTAGGTTGTCTAACGCAAGGCCAGCCGAATTCCCTAGTCCGTTCTGCCTACTGAGGTCAGTACTCCCTCCAGCTGTAGCCCTTGGCGTTAGACATCACAAGTGTTAGGTATTAGTTACAAATCACTAGTTAGGTTGTACCTTTCGAAAGATTAGACCTAGGTAGGTAGGTTAATTATACTGTAATTGAACACTAGGTATGAAAATATTGCCTATAAAATATTCAAATCCTACTCCAGAATTACAAGAGAACACAATAGATTTAACCAGAATAATCTAGGACTTATGCTAGAAAAATGTTAGAACTAATTACTAGAAAATACGCCTAAGAATTAATTTCTAAGAACTCACCGAGACGGGTTTATCAAACTTCACTCAACCTAGGTAGTTAAATTCACTTAAGCACTATTTACATGGTTTTACCAAGCACTTGTTCACTCGCGACGTGCGACCTTATTGAAGATCCTTCACTCCACTAGGCCCTACTTATAATAATTTACTCAGTATATTTTGTTCGCGACTTTTCTAGAATATCTACCTACTTCCGTTTTGACATTTTATTAAAAGATCTACAAGGGATTAATAGACACTGGACGCTAGATGTCGTTGATTACTTTGAACATGGATTTTTCTAGAAACAGGAAATCATTAAATCGTTTTCTAGAAGGTTTTTTATGTATGAAAATAGTTATCTACGGAATTCCCCGCCAGATGGAGATGCATGCAATGCGCTGGTATCAGCTAATTCAGTCACCCAACACTAGATGTCGTTGGTAGTTTTATAGAAGCTTTAAAATAGTACGTAAAACGTTACAACATCATATTATAGCTGATTTTTCTCCGCAAAATCATTTAATTAAATAGCGACTCTTACTGTCACACAATAAAGTGCAGTTTAGGTGGCACAGTGCTAAATTACCTGCAATGCTAAATTATCGCATAACTCTTATCCCTTCGGACTACGTTAGCCCATTGAATTGGCCCGATAAATCGAGCCCGCAAGGGTACCTACTTGTACCTTTTTCCCTAAAATGCGGAGTGCGCCTGACCTGACTTAGCTTAAATGACTGCAAAAAATTGCACTTGTAAATACAAGACGTACTATGTACATATAAAAGCTGCAATTTGCTGCACTATAGGCCAAGTTTAAAGGGTCAAGTGCTGCTCGGAGCAAAAATACCTGTTTGAGGTGAGACGTTAGTTTTTTACAGCCAGTTTAATAATGTAGGCAAATCATTAAAAGCTGTAAAAACTGCCATTTACGTAATTTTAAATACGAAGTTTAAAGCGGATGGTCTTTTAGAGTTCCTTCTTCAAAGGGTATTCTCTTATGTTCTTCTATTTAAATCTAATCTAATTTAAATCTAATCTAAATATAATATAAAGGGTAAACATCACTGAATGACTAATCTATCAACGCACAGCTTAAACCACTGAACAGATCAGGCTGAAAGACATATATATAGCTACTAGATGATACCCGCGACTTCGTTCGCGTGGATTAAGGTTTTTTATTTCCGCGGGAAGTCTCTTATTTCTAGGGATTAAAAGTAGCCTATGTGGTATTCCAGACAATAATCTATCTCTGTGCCAAATTTTAGCCAAATCAGTTCAGTCGTTGCGACGTGATTGAGTAACAAACATCCAAACATCCACTCTTTCACATTTATAATATTATTAGGATTAGGATTAGGATTAGGATTAGGATTGTGACGTACCTAGGTATCCGCTAAGAAATAATTTTTGAAAATTCAACTCCTAAGGAGATGAAATAGGGATTTGAAAAATCTAACTTACCTACTGTGATGAAGTCGTGGGCAAAATTAGTTTCATTTATATTTAATTAATAATTATTATATTGTACTTTTATTGACATTTATGTATACACTTACTGGGTTTTTTGCCAGTTTTGCCACAAAAATTATTATTATTATAGTTTTGGACAGGGGCGTCCTTAACCTACTGGAGGCCCTGGGCACATTAAGAGCTTATAGTATGCCAGCTGGAATCCAAATTTTGCCCCCGCCTCACTGCCCAGCGTGGAGCCGCCCGCACCGCGTAGTTGCAGCTATCTCACTCGCACGAGTTCATCACGCGGCAGGGGTCACGCGCCGTACGATAGGGTATATGATACATTTTAACGAACCTCTAGTACATAGGTATGGAAATAAAATGAAACTAATATTATTATATATTATTAATAACTAAGACTTAGAATTAGACTTAGACTAAGTATAAGTCTAACACTAAGACTAAGTTTAAGTCAAAGACTAAGTCTAAGCAAAGACTAATACTAGGTCTAAGTCTAAGTCTTTCACTAAGACTATGACTTAGTCTTAGACTTAGTCTTAGACTTAGTCTTAGACTTAGTCTTAGACTTAGTCTTAGACTTAGTCTTAGACTTAGTCTTAGACTGAGTCTTAGACTTAGATTTACAATTAAACTTAGACTTAGAATTAGACTTAGATTTAGACTAAGTCTAAGTTTAAATCTAAGTCTAAGTCTCACACTAAGGCTAAGTCTAAGTCTTAGTGTTAGACATAGATATATACTTAGTCTAAGACTTAGTCTTAGACTCAGTCTTAGACTCAGTCTTAGACTCAGTCTTAGACTCAGTCTTAGACTCAGTCTTAGACTCAGTCTTAGACTCAGTCTTAGACTCAGTCTAAGACTCAGTCTTAGACTCAGTCTTAGACTCAGTCTTAGACTCAGTCTTAGACTCAGTCTTAGACTCAGTCTTAGACTCAGTCTTAGACTCAGTCTTAGACTCAGTCTTAGACTCAGTCTTAGACTCAGTCTTAGACTCAGTCTTAGACTCAGTCTTAGACTCAGTCTTAGACTCAGTCTTAGACTCAGTCTTAGACTCAGTCTTAGACTCAGTCTTAGACTCAGTCTTAGACTCAGTCTTAGACTCAGTCTTAGACTCAGTCTTAGACTTAGACTTAGTCTTAGACTTAGGAAGCCTAAGGAAGACCTTTAGGAAGCTATGTATTTGCATTCTGTAACAAAATAGGCTATAACCAGTCTTTTGTTTATACTACTAAAATAATATGACCGTGGCTACTAACTGGGAAAACTACCTTAATATTTCGACCGTAGCAATTAACAGTGTCGGATCTACATTTTAACGATTTTCATTTTATTGCATTAAAGGTCTTAGAATAAAAATAGCAATGCCCCCACCAGTTATGAAACTTTTAAAATCAACCAACCATCTTTGGTTTTTGCAAGTGCAAAAATTAGGTATATTGACTTTTCTTCACTTTTCACATATTTGAAACTTTGAACGGCCGTACCCTAAAGTAGTGATTTTTCACATACGACTATGTTAATTGCTACGGTCGATTTAGTGATGGTAGGTGTATGAAACTATGTACCGATTCCACAGCAAGAGCCAAAAAAGTTATTATTGTAGTAATCAATTCATGTTTTTAGCATTTTCTATTCTCCAATTCCGTCTTATTTTTCTTATTCCGCTTATTTCCCATTTCATTACACTTATAATTTCTTAGATAATATACGTATTCTGGTAGGTATGCGTGAGAACAAGCGACGCGGGTTCCCCGTTCGAATGCCGGAGCGTGAATGAATTCATGCGGTGGACACGAGTCGCCCGTCGGCCCACAAGCAATATTTTTCAAAATTTCATTTCTAATAACGAAAAAATTATTTAATTTTAAATAGTACATATAGGACACTTATTGTACTAAGTTGAGTATATATTTTAAGTTTTATTAGTATAGGTAAAGTATTCATTGACTACTGCGATTTATTTGTAAAACTCAGAGGGAAATTTGTGAATTTTTTCTATCGAGAAAATTTTTAGCAATCGTGTTTTCACAACATACAAAATTCAGTCTATATCGTCAACTTTACTATATATTTCTTTCAATATTATTGATTCAATATTTTTATTGATATGGACGATCAAACGTGGCACGCTGGCATACTGTAGGCTCTTAAGATAATGGGGCCCCTAGAGGGCCCCCATGATTTTTATCATTGGAAAAATTTATATTATGATGTGATGCGGAATACTTTGTGCGCAGATTCGACTCGTACCAGTTTAATTGAATAATTTGCGTACCCACAGTAAAAATAATTACATACTTGTAATTATTGAGACGAAGGGTTAAATTATCTCAGAGATCTCAGTTATTTCTGAGTGTGGGAGAATTTAATTGTATTAGAGTATATTATACTTATTTATACATAATGCAGCCTTCATTGTTTTAGCTTGTAGTATTATAAAGCCTGCATTTCAAGTGAAATACCTACTAGTATTTCATTCTTTA
Source organism: Hipparchia sbordonii (assembly GCA_038048805.1). Classification (NCBI taxonomy): domain Eukaryota; kingdom Metazoa; phylum Arthropoda; class Insecta; order Lepidoptera; family Nymphalidae; genus Hipparchia; species Hipparchia sbordonii. Next base: position 11,503,141 of record CM076099.1, on the reverse strand, counting down.
TTTCCATAGCCTGATTGCACACCAAAGGTATACCGCAAGAAAATAACAAATATATCTGTACTGAGACTTGACAATTCATTTCGTAAAAGTTTATTTAAATAAAGAAACTATTTTTCTGAGAAACTAGTAAGATAAAGCGTGAGAAGAGTTCCAAAGAAGTCTTATTTTTCTTTTATACGGAAGAGGCTAGTAAGGAACTAGTTTTTTAGGTACGTAATTAATGAACAGCCCCATATTATTAAAGTTATAATAACAACCAGTACTTGCTACTAATATTGTATCCAAATCAGATCTCCATGATTTTTTGCCTAAAGAAAATATTAATGATTAATGATTTATTTGCCATAAAAGAATGTACTTACATGAAAACTTAAAAGTAAATAGAGGCCCTGGCAACTAGTTTCCAGTACTCTCCCTGAAAAGTTTAAAATTTCAACGAAATCCTGCGTTTTTTTTGTAATAGTGCTCTGATTCACAAGTTCATAACTCACAGAATTACGCTCGTTTTGCCTCTAGTGACAATTATTTATTAATTATTACATTGCGCGGGCGGTGCGTGCGTCGAGCCCGTAACGTCATTATGTGCGATCATCATTAACTAGACAAGTTTAATAAACAGCTTCCTTATAAGTCGCCAGAGATATTAATATGCAACGCCGTGTTAGATATTGTTTTACTTGAGTATTTAATGGCACGTGCCTGGGTACTGCGACGTTATATTATTTCTTAGTGCCACTATTTTTTATTTCATTTTGTTTGAAGTAGTCAAGAACACTACGAGCCTGAGCGATGTCACACGGTGCAATGCGCAGTTGCTGTGGTTTAGTTCTTTCATTTCACGAGGGCTCGTGGCTCATGGTTGTGTGTGTGTCGTATCTGTGTAAGTGTGAGCGAGATCTTGCTCGCGCCTGACCGCTCCCACCTAGGCTCCTGACAGACACGCACACTTTCGCAATGTGCATGTACACGTCGTAACCACAAGTAAAGCGCCCGAACTTCGTACTGAATATTAAATCTCCTTCATCATTATCATCATCATCGTCATCAGCAACGGCTCACTACCAAACGCAGTTCTCCTCTCAGAGAAGGGTGATAGGCCATTCCTCACGCTGGGCCAACTCAAATTGGCAGACTTCACACACTTTTGAGCAGTGGCGTAACTATACCGTTTGAGGCCCGTGGTAAGTTCATCGGATGGGGCCCTCCCTCCCCCAATATAAAGAAGCTCAACCAATGAGATAGGCCCTTCAGGCTGGGGGCCCGTGGCATTTTGCCTTCTTGCCACCCTATTGTTACGCCACTGCCTTTGAGAACATTATGGAGAACTCTCAGGTACGCAAAATTCCCCACGATGTTTTCTTTCACCGTTGAAGCGTGTGTAATTGCTCAAACGCACATAACTCTAAAATATCCCGGTGCGTGCCCGGGATCGAACCCATGAACCTTCGAAGAGAAGACCGCAGTTATTTTATCTCAAATTGACTTGTTTTTTTCTAAATAAATGAATGGAATGGAAATGAATGAAATGGAACTTTCTTTGAATAAGAATAGGATAATTCTGTAAAATTTCATCAGAACCCCATCAATTAGTTGTGTTCTTTGCAATTTCGCAGCCCACGCAAGTCGCTCGGATCCATCCTTGTTATTAAAAAATAATTATTTCTAAATTACTTTTAGAATCTTTTGGCTGTTCACTTTTAATTTTCCCTTCTCATCTAAATACCTATGGAAGGATAGATATTAAAATTTTAAAATAAATAAAGTTAGTTAGAATCGATTAGACGTGTAATTAAACGACATAAGTCACAGGTCACAGGAAGTGGTGCAGTTGGATACAGGCGGCGTAAGACTGAGGCCTGTGGAACTCCATGCAAGAAACAATAGTCCAGCAGTAAATGTCTAACGGTAACGGTCTCCATTCCAAGTTAGCCCACTACCATCTAAGACTGTATCGCGTCGTGAGATTGCAGTTAAAGACTTTCTTGTCATGAATAGCCCAACGGTTAAAGGTGTGGACTGAAAACTGAAAGGTCGCAGGTTCAAACCCCACTGTTACCGTACCCACTCCTAGCACAAGCTTTCCGCTTATTCGGAGGGGATAGGACATATTATAGTCGACTTCAGCTTGGCTAATATTCTTTTTAAATAAAAAAAAAAGACGTGTGGCACTCGGGGACTGCCGCGGTAAAGCTATTGCTTAGCATTTTTTATCAACGCCATCTAGCGGTAAGAGGAGTCCGGTAAAAGGAGGTGTCAGGTTATTTTCGTTACGGAATTTCTGGATTCGGTCTCCACGCTCAAGGCCCGCGATAGAAGCTATGCAATAGCTTAAAAATTGTTGTAAACACTAATTTCAAGATGTAAAAAGAAAAACCAGTTAAAAAGTCTACAAGAAAAAATGAATGATTTTATCGTTTGCAAACTGTTACCGGGAAACTGAAACGCTAAAACGCTAAATCAGGTCAGACGTTTTAGTATCTACCTAAGCGTACGATTTTAAAAGCAGAAAATATGAATGGCGGAGCTATTTACGGTGAAACTGGTTCAGGGATAACAACTGCACAGATGCCAACTAGTATTTTTAGATTTGATGAAATAAAATTTACGCTTAGAACATTTTTTTTTTAATTTTTATTCTATGACAAGATAGCCCTTGACTGCGATCTCACCTGATGGTAAGATGGTAGCGGGCTAACTTGGAAGAGGTATAGCAGTGTAAATTCAACCCATACCCCTAATCGGTTTCTACACACCATCGTGGCGGAACGCTAAATCGCTTGGCGGCACGTTTTTGACGATAAGGTGGTAACAAGCCACGGCCAAAGCCTCCCACCAGACCAGACCAGAGACAATTTAGAAATAATAAATTCCTAAATTGCCCCCGCCGGGAATCGAACCCGAGACCTCCCAGTTATAAGACCACAGCGCTCACCACTGCGCCAGGGAGGTCGTCAAAAACATTATTATTAAAGCTGAAAATAATTTGTTTATGATATATTACACAAAGGCTACCTACCCTTGTGTAATATTTCAAGTTTACGTTAACTCTCTGGTGGTAATCGCTACTTTACCATCCAAGACGTGCCGTGTTTGACTTTTGTAGAGTAGCGATTAAGCGTTCCGGCACGACCTTAGTGCAGTGTGGTTCCGATATTAGACTGCTACGGCACTTATCGTCGTGCGAATTTTCACAGATAGGGGCTGTCTGGTCATGAAAATACGCGACGAAGTGAAAAGCTGCGTAACTTAGCTGTCATTTAGTACGGACGGAACAGGGATGGAGTTATTCTGCGTCCCTTTCCCATTCATATTAAATGACAGAGTCACACCTCTTTTTTTGAAGCTATTGCAAAGCTTCTATCGCGGGCCAGCGTGGAGACCGAATCCAGAAATTCCGTACCTAACGAAAATAATCTGACGCGGGACTTCTCTACGGTGAGCCGCTAGATGGCGCATTTTTGATAAAAAATGCTATGCAATAGCTTTACCGCGGCAGTCCCCGAGTGCCACACGTCTTTTTTCTTTTGTCCTCTCTACTATCTGCGATCAGTCCGTGAACTATGAGCAGATCTGGGGAACAAAGTCACACCTAAACTCAAAAGTTACTTTGGCCAATTCGGTAATCCATTCGATTGCAATTTTTTTTAACCAGGTTCGGTAGGTAGGTATATTTTGTTTTAAAAACAATTACACAGATTCTGGGAATAAATATATTCTGTACCTGTTTCAGTTCTTCTATTAACAAATCGTTGAATAAAAAAAGAAACAGCGTAATGAAATTAAATAAAAATAGGATTCAAATACAATATCGGCACATCGTTACCGCACCGCACTCGTATATTCCTCTGAACGAGCGTATTCGCTTACTGGCAGGAAATGGGAAATATAGGTAACGCCCAAATCGCTGATGTTATATTTCCCTCCCCGCTATACGCGTCGTAAAACTCAGTGAAAACCTTCATACATGGAAATGGAAATAAGAGGAATGACTGCGGAATTAGGGATCTTTTACATTTTTTATATTATTTTTATTTATTTTTTTATTAAGCTATTGCATAGCTTCTATCGCGGGCCTTGAGCGTGGAGACCGAATCCAGAAATTCCGTAACGAAAATAACCTGACACGGGACTCCTCTCACCGCTAGATGGCGTTGATAAAAAATGCTATGCAATAGCTTTACCGCGGCAGTCCCCGAGTGCCACACGTTTTTTTTTTATTATAGTACCTACTTGTACAAAAAATATATATTAAACTTAATCTTACGCTATTAATATTATAAATGCGAAAGTTTGGATGGATGGATGGAGGTATGTTACTCACTCACGCCGCAACGACTGAACCGATTTGGCTGAAAGGCACAGAAATAGATTTTAGTCTATAATAACACATAGGTTACTTTTTATCCCGGAAAATAAGAGAGTTCCTGCGAGAATTAAAAAACTCAATCCACGCGTACGAAGTCGCGGGCATCAGCTAGTATTAATAGTCTACTTTTCTGTGAAGGAATTTCTATTATAGAGATTATAGAGATATACACGGTGAAATTTCATTGGTTGTACTCCCTGAAAGAGGTGAATGTGCTCATGAAACTGAACAACTTTCCCCAAGGAATATAGGTCGAAATATGAAAAAAAAATTTGGACCTCCCATAGTAAATCAATCAGCTGATCGTCAAGTTTGTATGGAGGGTCCAATTTTTTTTTTTTCATATTTTGACCTATGTTCCCTGGGGAAAGTTGTTCAGTTTCATGAACACATTCACCTCTTTCAGGGAGTACAACCATTAAAATTTCAACCGGTATATAATTTTGATTGAGTTACAAACATACCTCCATCTAATTTTTTTCTTAGCGGATGGCTACGCCATAATAGCTATCTGAATGCGTTTCAGTGATCTGTGCAGTGGTTTGAGCTGTGTATTGATAGATCAGTCAGTAAGTCAATCAGTAGTCAGTCACCTTTTCCTTTTATATTTTTAAATATTTATAGCTGTTCCAGTTCCATTTCAATTTAACAGCTGTTTATAAACGCAAAACCAACCGCTATAAGCGTAGATTGCTGTAATTTCCCTGCAGGCGCTTGAGGAATTGAGGATGTGTGGTCAAAACTCCGTTAAACTTGCAATATGGGTTTCCGGGCCAGTGGCCCAGTGCTCGGCCCTTTGACGGCCATGATACACGCCGATGGGCTATCATAAAGCTTCAAAACGAAAGAAGAAATCTTCATTTTCTTCTCTCCTTTTCAAAATATAAATGAATTATTATTTTCAATGCATTGGCTCGTTGGAGATTGTTTGCTTTTTCTTTTTAACGTACTGTATAAATAAAGTCAGCATCTGAAGTTTAACAACTAAAAGATTTCCAAGGATTTTCGGTAAAAACACCATGATAATGTTTAATTCTGTCAGTGTTACAGCGAAAGAAGAAATCTTTATTTCTAAAAGGAGAGATCCTTTTCAAAATATAAATAAATTATTATTTTCAATACATTTGCTCGTAGCACGGAGATTTCCAAGGATTTTCGGTAAAAATATCATGGTAATTTTGTTGGTGTTACTCTCATTAACGTTGTTATTCCTTACTAATCCTTACTAATATTATGAATGCAAAAGTGTGTTTATTGGTTTGTCCTTCAATCACCCTGCCCTAGAGCTACGGATCGACATGATTTTTTGCACGGGTATGTTTGAGGACCTGGAGAGTGACATAGGCTTCTTTTATACCGGAAAATCAAAGAGTTCCCGCGGGAAAACTAGATCCACGCGGACGAAGTCGCGGGCATCAGCTAGTTCTGTTAATATAACTCAGTAGGTAAAGATAAAAATTAAAGTATCACGTATTTATTTTTTGTTACTGTTTGCTGTAATTGTTGTTTGTTGTTTTGAACGTCAACAAGCTTATTTGTACATAATCGTGTCCACGGCTTTATTTTAACTCTTTATGTATTGGGGTGTAACAAAATAATTATTAGTTACCCAGACGGAATGCTGATAACGTAGGGCGCCTTGTAGAGTCGGGGTAGGTAATTATGCGCATTGACCGCTTAAATACTCCTCGCTGCTTACATACTTACATACCTAGAGCAACGGCAGAATGACCTGCAATTAGGGCTACCAACATTTGCATTAAAATTTTTGAAATCCTTGATTTGACTTAGATCTGAAATACCTAAAATAATTATGGTCACATCTATCGCAAACCTACGATTCTGCTAAAGATGCATTTCATACACTGACCTGTATCTTTAACCTGATTAGCGCCATTTTGGATTTGATTGACGCCATCTTGACGTTCTAAGTATGGATATGGTATGAGTGTCTCTGGAACTAATATTATTGCAACCTCTTTAATTAATTTATGATTTCATATTGTAATCTTATTAGTTTCAAAGACACTGCTATATGTTAAAAGTGGCGCTTGAAATTGATCCATAATTTAAGCTGGCATTTGTTTAGGGACAGCCTGACCACTGTTAATCATAGATTAAAGACACAGGTCACTGAGTGTAATGGAACACCTGACACAAGCGAAGCTGTCTCGCCAACAATATATGCTGCCAACATGCCAAAAAGAAATGAATGATGCTTGACGTCACTTTTGAAAAATTTCCCACAAAACGTACAATCATCCTTTAAAAACAAAAGATATTCCTTCCAACCTTCGCTTAAAAAACATTTTTAATGTATATTCAAACTTCATTCGACAACACGTTGCCAAGCATGAAGTCACTTCCTACTTCCATTCGCGCAGTCGATTTTTTTTTTTTGACAATTGTATTGCTATTTATTTGTCAACCCTAGTGCAGGGCTTCCGCGTTAACATGTGCTCGGCTAATGGAATACAAAGTGTTTATCTTTAGAGTGCTACGTACTTGAGCTCACAAGTAGGAACGCTGATGAGTGGCGAGATTAGCTAATATGAAAGTGATAAACGCTGATACCCTAAAGTAGCGTATATGACATGAATCGACGTAGGTATAATAGAATATTCAAGTTAAAAAAATACGTCTATTCTCGTACCTATTGTGTTCTCGCTGACTCCCAAGACTTCATTATCGACTTTCTGATTGCAAAAAAAAATTTGGTAAAAACCATCGAACTAAAACGCATAGCATAGACAGAAGCTTCTAAAAAGTTCCGCTCCAAACTTAACAAACTCAAATCAAACAATGAATGTGTGAGTGCCAATAATGCCATGTACCTAATTATTTTTGGCACTGATAAATAATTACGTTTTTAATGGTTATTGCGATGAATTCTGTCATCCTTTCACAGCACAGTAGGTACGTTATTTTTTAATAATTTTCTGCGAGCTCGTAGTACCTATAGTAACGTGACGATACTGCGTAGTCAGCCTTTAAAGGCTTACTAGGAATGGCTTATTAGCACCGCGTCAACTATTGCGTTTCTAAGCGTTATAGTTGGATGGCTAAAAAATTTGTTTCATTCCAGTGATCTGTCACCCATACCATAATAAATACTAAAAATTGTAAAGTTAAAAGGTACTAAAAGTTCATCCTACTATATTTATAAATGCGACAGTATGGATGGATGGATGTTTGTTATTCAATCACGGCGCGCGCCGCAACGACTGGACCGATTGGACTGAAAGGCACAAATATAAATTATTATAGTTCAGAACAACACATAAGCTAGGTACTATTTATCTCGGAAAGTAAAATATATCGGAGTTCCCGCGAGAATTAAAAAAACCTCAATCCAAGCATACGAAGTACACTGTCACTTACCATCAGGTGAGATCGCAGTCAAGGACTATCTTGTCATCGAATAAAAAATAAACAAGTCGCGGGCATCATGTAGTAAAAGATAAGTTTCGTAATTAGCTGAGGCAAACGTCGACTCACACTATCTCGTTCATCTCATGCATGCATTACTTTCAAATAAGTATTCCAAAAAGATCTTTTAAGTAAGCAAGTCCTACACTTTTAATTTGGAACAACACTACACGGTCCGTTGTTTGCATTTAAAAAAAAAAACAAAATAAAATGTCACTGCTGTTTCCAACCCCTATCGTACATAGTTGCATGTTGCACAAAAATAACTCCCCAACAGCGTAATGGGTTTTCCACTGACTAAGCCTTCTTTCTTTTTTTTTTTTGAAACTATGTATTTTGTAAAAAATATCACGCGTGCAGTGACTAGAAAACAAGAATAAAAAGTGTTATTTTTTTTTTTTTTTATTCGATGACAAGATAGCCCTTGACTGCGATCTCACCTGAGGGTAAGTGACGATGCAGTCTAAGATGGTAGCGGGCTAACTTGGAAGGGGTATAGCAGTGTAAATTCAACCCATACCTCTAATCGGTTTCTACACGCCATCGTGCCGAAATCGTTATGTATTATTTTTTCCACTATAAAAACTGTAATGTATTTATAATATTAAGTAGGTAGTTCTAAAAGGAATGTCAATCTGAAACATGTCAAGAACAATAAATCAGTCTTGAATTCAACGCCCTCCGAGCTTCACTCAAATATCACAAGTGGCGCAGTCGGTAGGAATAAGGGATCTGAAAAAATTATCGATCAGCATTGAAAATAGCTTAACATTTTTTTATTATGAACATAACATTATAATATGTAATAATTACTTTGAAATTAAAACGAGCCAAAATTAAATCCATAATAAATCTGATATTAGCTATTTAGTTGCCAATTCATACGGTTTTCCCAAAAAGCAATGATAAAAAGCCAAATGTGAGTCGGGCACGAAGAGTTCCGTACCATCGTAGGTACAAGATTAATTAACGCCAGCTATTATTAAGATCTAGCAAGAACAAAGCATAAATAGGATGATACTCTTTGATTTTTAACTTTTTTTTTTGATTTTCATTATAATTTGTTGTCATAGCGGCAATACAAATTCTGTGAAACCTACGAGTACCTACGGTTCATGAGATACAGCCCACTAACAGACGGACGCGACGGACGGACAGCGAAATAGTTCCCGTTGGCTCCCTTTGGGTACGGAACCTTAAAAATGAAAGATCAAAATTAAAAATCATTTATTTTTAAATTTTCTAAAAAAAAAAATTAAAAAAAAAATATTCAGTGTTAGGATTGTAGGTACCTGTTTTAAATTCAGACGATGGAATTAATTAAACATGCAAAATATTAATGTTCGTCTATTACATTCAATTATTCATATATCACTGCGGAAGTTAAGAAATACATTTGTAAATGCATGACATGTTTTACTAATGCAAGCGAGGAATATTAAAATGATTAAATCTCACTAGTGCCACTATAGCAGATATTGGCTCAACATAACTTTCTTATTAGTTGTAAAGGAAAAAATATTTATTTATTTATTAGTTCGGTGTTTTATAGGATTTATTTCGGTGAGTGTGCTAAGGAGCTCTTCGATCTTGTCCCCCCTTCACCTGTTGAAATAGAAATAGAAATGGAAATATTTTTTCTTCAAATAAACTTTTACAAGCGCTTTTGAATCGTCAATGAATCTACCACTGGTTCGGAATGCCTCTCCTGCCGAGAAGAGCCAGCAATAAACTCGGCGGTTGCTCTTTTAAAAAAAAATTTTTTTACTATAGGTAATGAAACTATGCTATGTATAGGTACAGTGCTTCCACGATGAAGTTTCATAAGTCCAATACAATACAAATACAAATAAATACAATCCAATGCATGTCAAATCGGGCAGACAAAGCAGACCCATTCCCGTTGGTGGCACCCGTTGACGAGCATGACGCATGATCCAGCCTAACAACATCCCGCATGTTGACCATCACACTGCAAGACATCGGGAGAGCTTCCATCCCTACGTCATTGATATTCCATCTACTGCACTAAACGCTTTAAGTCTTCATTCCTGATCCGCACGGCTAGGGTCTGGAACGCTCTTCCAAGATCTGTGTTTCCCAACACGTACAATTTGGGTATCTTTAAAACAAGAATGAATAGGCATCTTCTAGGCAAACGCGTTACACTTTAGACCACATCACTTTCCATCCGGTGAAATAGTGGTCAAGCGTGTGCCTATAAATAATGTATAAAAAAAAAGATGTGTGGCACTCGGGGACTGCCGCGGTAAAGCTATTGCATAGCATTTTTTATCAACGGTGAGAGGAGCCTCGTGTCAGGTTATTTTCGTTACGGAATTTCTGGATTCGGTCTCCACGCTCAAGGCCCGCGATAGAAGCTATGCAATAGCTTAATAAGTACATGAAATAAGAAACAGTAAATATAAATTACATTACACTGCACTGTAACCAGTTACCCGCTAACCAGTTTTTTATTAATATATTTAGGTAAAATATAATAAACAAGATCCCAAGGATTTTGGGATATATTTTATAATAAAAAAATACAAAATATAAATCACTCGACGCAAACACCTTCATTACAAACCTCTTCAATTTCCAGGAAGCTCTTAGACTATTACAGAAAACACAGTTTCCGTGAACCACATTCACTCCGACACTTAAGAGTCTGAATGGTTGAGAATTTCCTTTCATGCACGCCGAAGCGGTAACGTATTTTAAAAACATCCAAGTACATAAGTTATCATCTTGTTGGTAGTGTGTTATTATCGTTAGTTTTCCGCTGTACCACAGTCTAAACCCATGGTCTAAACGTTCAGTATACCCAGTACTGATTGTTGCAATGTGTGTAAATGCTTAAATGCACTTCACATCGTATGTAAGAGGCTTAAACTATACTGTCTATGGTTCTTTAATAAACGTTCTTCTTATCTACGCCACCGATACGACAGCATTTCTTATTAATTTCGAGTCCCAAAAACCCTGAATCCTTTAATCCCTGATTCTAAAATCGGGACCATAATACTGATGACGGTAAGGTAACTGGTAGGTACTCGTACACAGAGCAACAGTTCTGTTATACTAGCTTTTGTCCGCGGCTCCGCTCACGTTAGTTTCGATTTTCATTTAAACTTTAAATCCCTATTTTCCCCCTTTTGAGATATTACAGTGCACATGTGTGTGCGCAAACACGGGTGCACTCTATTCCCTTACACTCATAGTCCGATGGGACGGAAAATCCGACACGATCGGAAAGAGATCAGTCGCACGACCGACGGTTTTACGCACTCTCCGAGACACGGGGGTGACTCACTGTCAATTTTCTAACTCCGGGCTAGTAATTTCTAGACAGAAAAACACGTCCAGAAAGAACGTGTACACACGTCCTTTCTATATTTAAGTTTAGTTTGTAAGGTTAAAGGTACAGAATAAATAAATAAATACATTTTTTTGAACCCGACCCGGGAATCGAACCCGGAACCTCGTCATCCGCATTCGAACTTGCTAACCTAAGTCTAGTACTAACGAGGCAGTATAAAAAAAATACTCAGTATACCGGTAGTACTAGGCTGCGGCGCAGCGCAAAGCTCGTTAGCGTCGTGCAGTAATCGCATCGCAAGGCGATACTAAGAGGCTTTCCCGCTGCATTGAGAGCTGAGGCGCCTAAGAAGCCTGGCTCATACGTCCTGCAGCGAGCTAGCAAACTCGCCGTCTTCTTTTAAAGTATATTTATAATTTGCTCATGCATATTGTATACCAAAAGCTTTGATTACGTATAAAACTCGTTCCATATTTTTTAAGCTATTGCATAGCTTCTATCGCGGGCCTTGAGTGTGGAGACCGAATCCAGAAATTCCGTAACGAAAATAACCTGACACAGGACTCCTCTCACCGCTAGATGGCGTTGATAAAAAATGCTATGCAATAGCTTTACCGCGGCAGTCCCCGAGTGCTACACGTCTTTTTTTTTTATTAAAAAGGGGCCTAGGTATGTGTTATTCTAGACTACAGTCTGGCTCTGTGCCAAACAGTCAAATCGGTTCAGTCTGAGTATGATTGAGTAATAAACATGCATCCATCTATCCATTATCTACTCGTATCCAATCAGGAATCAGCCAATCTCAATCAGGAATTAAAAACCTCAATCCACGCGAACGAAGTCGCGAGCTGATGCCCGCTAGCTGTTGCTAGTAATATATTAAATTAGTAAGTTACGAGCTACAAATTTTTTTTTTTTTTTTTACGAATACTTGTTGTAGGTATAGAGTTGTATAATTCGATACCTCCTACGTAAGTTGTGGTATCCCACAAAGTTGGCATTTTAGGATTGTTGCACTATATGATTTTTGTTTTTATCTATTTTATGTGTTCGTTTAAAAAAAAAAGACGTGTGGCACTCGGCGACTGCCGCGGTAAAGCTATTGCATAGCATTTTTTAGCATTTTTTATCAACGCCATCTAGCGGTGAGAGGAGTCCCGTGTTAGGTTATTTTCGTTACGGAATTTCTGGATTCGGTCTCCACGCTCAAGGCCCGCGATAGAAGCTATGCAATAGCTTAAAAAATTAAAAACAGCATTCTTTAACATACTTTCAAGATGTACAAAGTGGTATCGTTATTAAAATGACGACCTTAACCATTTTATTGACCTTCGCAACAATGAACGCGTCACGTAAGCGTTTTGGGGATACAACAACTTACGTAGGAGGTATCGAGTTGTTCGTGGGATTAAGGTACCTAGGTAGTTTGCAATCAAGTAGCGATACTATCAAACGCGCAGGATCTCGCTTCGAGCTCCCACGACGTGAAAATGCAAATGAGATGGATTGCAAATGAGTGGGACGTGCGTTGCTAGCCAACGAACGGTACCAAACCTATACGTAGGCTATAAGTGTGGATGGAGATCTCTGTAGCATAGTGGCGGAAATGGGTTTATCCATGACTTACAAGAAGTTCCAACCTCAAGGGGCGGGCAATCAAATTCCTGAGAAGTCAGCATCGCATTTGTGGTGCCTCAGGTACTACAAATGTTCATGGGCAGTGATAACATCAGATGACCCGTCTGTGCGTTCGCTCGACATATATATACCTATATAAAAAAAAACTAGTGCGCGCTGTACAAACGAAGTTTGAAATCTTATTTGAATCTATTGCACGTGAGTTCGCACGCATAGAGTTACCAGTAGGTTTTTATAAATCTTGTTATTCCGGTATAAAAAGTAGCCATTACTCTCTAGTTATTCCTTAATTTAAAAAATCACGTCGATTCGTTACTTTTACTGCGTGGTTGGAGAAAAAATTCACTTTCGAAAATCACCAATAATGTGTCATATTACGCGACGAATATCATTATATAATATTTAAATTATATACCTATATTCTATAATTTCTATAAAATATAGAAGATCAATTTTATTACGAAAATTTACAAATAAGGATACCAATCTGGCTCAGTAAAAGTTTAAAAGGCATTCGCTTAAATAATCTTGATTACTTTTTCTACAGAGATAGAGAGTAGAGACCCACCGTACGGTTTTCTTAATAAGTTCTTAAGACTTTATTGTGAGTCTATTTGCGAGGGTATATTGCGACAAATCGTTAAATTGGACTTAATTTAAGTACGTACCTAGCTCTTCGTGGCAATTACGTGAATAATTGGCAACTGAATTCATTACAGCGACAGGCCGTCAAAGACGCCCTCAATCAGAGGCGTAACTATAGGGTGGCATGACGGCAAAATGCCACGGGCCCCAGCTGGAAGGGGCCCCCGATCAGAGAAGACCAGAAGCACAAGATGATTCTAACATTTATAGCCATTCCTGTGATTACGGCTAGTGCCGAGCGATCATTTTCAAAATTAAAATTGATATAAACTAAATTCTTTTGGACAAGAAAGGTTTTGCACAGTGTCGGATTTACCAAAAGGCCGAGTTGATTGGAGCCTAGGGCAGCAGATTTTAGGGGCGGTAAATTTGGGGCCAAAATTTTTATTTATGACTTACAGAAATGAAAAAGATACATATTTGTATAAGTATGTACCTAAATGTCATTAGGTCCATAAACACATATTTTAAAATTTTATAAAATATCTAATTAACTACTGAATATAGGTACCCCAAACAATAACTAAATAGTTGGTAGAGCCGACTTTACCTACGATGCCAGGTGTGCGGCGCATACAAGCGCAGGGTCTCAAGCGTCAAAAATACAGGACTAAATATGGCGTAGTACAAAATAAAAAATTTCGCGCTCGCTTCGCTCGTGAAAATGTCACTTTTACGTTGCTATTGTAGGTGCCAAGTATGGACTACTAAGTGCCGTAATGCAATCATAAAAAATTTCGCGCTCACTTCGCTCTCAAAAATGTCGCTTTTACGTTTCTATTGTAGGTGCCAAGTGTGGACTACTAAGTGCCGTAATGTAATCATAAAAATTTTAGCGCTCGCTCCGCTCGCGAAAATGTCACTTTTGCATTTCTATTGTAGGTGCCAAGAATGGACTACTAAGTGCCGTAACGCAATCATAAATTTTGCGCTCACTTCGCTCGTGAAAATGTCGCTTTTACGTTGCTGTTGTAGGTGCCAAGAATGGACTACAAAGTGCCGTAATGCAATCATAAAAAATTACGCGCTCGCTTCGCTCGCAACATTTTCGGAGTAACAAGTATGGAATGCATAACTGCGCGGTGCAGCCGTTAATACTGGGCTACATCATTGAACTTCAGGTACCAGCTCCTCAATCCTGATGCTGCTTGGTAAGGCCCACCTAAATTGTGACGATTTAGAAACCATCGGTTGTGGATTGGTATTGCAGGTAGTTAAGCATAAAGTATATGGACTAGTGGAGTAGTGGCAGAATACAATCGTAAAAAATTTCGCGCTCGTTTCGCTCGCGATAATGACATTTTTGGTTCTTATGTCATTAACACTTTTGCTGAACAAAAAGCCCGATAAAAGGAATTTTAATCTTTGAAAGGTACTAATACAAAAATTATGACATACAGTTCAATACGCTTTGAATTAAAGGTTATTAGAAAATCAAGTAATTGTATTCGCGTTTGTATGTACCTACTTCACCTAGTGATTTATTATAAAGCAAAAAAATATTATCTCATTGGTTGAGCTTCTTTATATTGGGGGAGAGAGTATCGGTAGTTAGGTGTGGATGGATAAAATAAAAACAACTTATTTGGCTTAATTAAATTAAAATAAATTAAATGTATATTCGCCAAATTAAATATACGAAGAAGAGTATATGTCCGTCTCCTAGCACACTCGGAACACGAATAAAAAGAGACACGCTGGTCTGTTACTTTTATATTGGAACATACCCTCAGGCATATTATGATTTAATTTTTGCACTTGGTAACAGAAACCAACAGAGAGGGCCCCGTCCGATGAATTTGCCACGGGCCTCGAACGGTATAGTTACGCCTCTGCCCTCAATGCTTTTATTTTGAACGAAACATTCAAATGTATTCGAGCAAAAAATAGTAAAGGTAAGGACAATCTTGTGGGATTTCAGTGCGGAAACCTCGGGTGGACCTATTCCGCTTCAACAATCCGGACCAATTTTTTATGATAGTTAGGAATACTTGCAGAAAGGCATCGTCAAAGTCCGATAAATCTAAGCGGAGAATTTCCTTCGATTTTACGACTATCGACTGCGACTTCGATTATTATCTACATTGCTGTGTAAGTATAAATAACATATTTTCTCTAAAATTATTAACATTTGTAGACAATATTGTGGTAGAATATGAGCATTAAAATTTTGTATGTACTAAATGAATATGAATATGAATTATTACAATTTTAAATGTTGAAATTACCTGAATTTCCCTTCGAAGTCTTGTTCGCGCATTATGGTCTTCTTTCTACTCGTATAATATACCAAATGTTATTGATTATTATTTATTGAATGAACATCCACGCGCGGAATTCCGCTAGATTTGTCCCTATCCTTACTGTTTGCCAATTAACTTCACTAAACGGCGCTGTTTTGTAGAAAGGGCAATGACAGAAAGTAGCGCACATTTTGTACAAGTTGATTATATTATTACGAGTACCTAGGCATATTGAAAATTGATTCATTATCCGTTGCTCTGTTACTGCGTGATTGAAGGACAAACCAATAAACGTTCAAAAAGACACTTTCGTATTTAAATATGGCAAGCAAAGTAATCTATGATCTTTTTAAATATTACGTATAAATATTCTCCTTATGCTCTACTTTTATAATATTCAGTTTAGTTTTTGCTTCGATTAAATTAAGGTGGTTTTGTACGTGCCTATCAAAAATTTAATTTTATTAACCGATCGTCCACAAAACAAACAAAACCAGTCAGTTGTGCATTAAACATTATAATTTGGTTAGCCTTTGAAAACAGTTTTAACAAACATTTCAGTTTCAGCGGTGCGGCAGAGTCGCAACACAAATAATATGAGAATTAATCTGTACAAACATAATTAAAAATTCCATAAATTTTCAGCCGGCCACGTTTCAAACCTCGTCAAATAAAATTATACTCGACTGGTCGGCGACTGCAATTATAGCGCAATAAACGCTCTTTAAATTTTAAACCTAGCTACGCTTATGAATGCGTCTGTTTTGTAAATAGATTCGTTTGTAATTTCAAATTAAGTTCAGTTTTGACAACCTCTCTGGCGCAGTGGTGAGCGCTGTGGTCTTATAATTGGGAGGTCTCGGGTTTGATTCCCGGTGGAGGTAATTTGGTGATTTATAATTTCTAAATTCATGCTTCTGAGATAAAACTCACGAGGTATATATAAAAAAGAGTATGAAATGTTCCCTCTGAATATCTAGCTTGCACAATGGAATGTATCCAATACTGTCTGTGGACAGATCTTTTTCTGCGTCTCAAATATAATAGATACAGCAAACAAAATTTTCTATTATAGTCTTAATTATAGTCTGCCACGACCCTGCCCGCACAAAGAAAAAATGATCGAATCGGAACGATTTCATCGGAAATATGTGAAATTGCCACATGATATCGGATGCCGGATATATATGCTACCGTTGCGCGTTGTCCGACAACGATATCGGATCGGACAATGTGAAAACGCTCTAAGGGTCTTGTCACTGTAAAACTGTTTTAATTATATTGGTATTTTTCATCGATGGCATTTTTGTATTATGTCACTGCATTTTCTAGCTTAGATTTAACTACAAAATTGTCATTTTGATAAAAGTTTTGTAGTTATCTAGCACCATAGACATCGATGTACAGTAGGTACAAATGAGAAGATTTGAGGAATGTACTTAAATATTTCACATTTTCTGTACAAATCAAGAACAAATATTATACAAAACACGCTTCAACACTTAATAAGGACTTTACACGGCGACTCGAGTCCGTTGAAAATTTATGGAGGAACACGATCCCGAGCTCCCGGCCGATAAATAGCTTAGCAAAATAGGTAACAATGAAACCAATTCCTGTATGAAATACGGCACACGCGGGCTTTGTAGCGGATTGTACCTAGAGTGTACGCATTTTATGTTCAAAACTTGCTTTTGCCCCCTATTTTATCGGCTTATTGATTGAATTCACAAAAATCCTGCCTAATGCCTGCGTCATAATAGCTATCTGTATGCCTTTCAGCCCGATCCGGTTGATAGATCAGTCAGTCAATCAGTCACCTTTCCTTTTATACAGGGTGTCCCTGGATAAAGTGCAACCCCGAAAGGGGGTGAAACTAGACCATAAATTATCGACAAAAAAAAATAGAAAAAAAATTCTAAAAAAATTATTTTACTTTTTATTAGCGAATTAAGATTTTTATTTGTTATGTAAGAAAAAAAACGATTTCTTCAAAATTAGTGGGTCGATTGCTTTGAAATAAAAAAAGATATTATACCACGTACTTGGCGGTAAGGATTAAATAACAATTAGCACGCAAAAAAGTACCATCATGACATAAACTTTGCTTTTTATGAAAAAAGAAACCCTTTTTTATGACTATTTTTTCAACGATCTCTAAATATCTCAGAAAAATGCCCCCAATACCAGAAGATTTTACGATTTAAGAGTATTCTCTATCATATTACCTTTCAAATAAAAAAAATCTTCGTTGTAACCCAAGAAACGAGCTGGCTAAGAGTTTTTAAAAATGACGTCACCACTCGTCGTTTGCCGGGACGCGTCCTTTTTTTGTGTTGTAGCAAGGACTGGGGTGGGGTTTTGACTTTTAATGGCGACTTTCAACACTTCATAGCCAGCTCATTTCTTGGGTTACAACAAAATTAAATGTTAAATAATACAAAAAAACTTCTAAACCACTGCACTGGCTGGAACGAGGAAATATGCCCAAAACGCTGACTGCATTACCTCGCTGAATGACCAAACTTATATGTTAACATTTTTATACATCATTACGAGTAACTAACTAGATATACCAAGATAAGGATTCAGTAACAAAAAACGTTTCATGAACACAGATTAATATGGAATAATTATTATGTTACCGAAATAATTTAAAATTAAATATGCAATGAAAAACAATAGATACGAGGTAGGTTATTTTATACATATTTATCTATAGGTACTGTTTCATATTGTTAATTTATCAGATATATGCGGAAGAGATTACATTTATCTTTAAATGAAGTGTGAAGTCATTCATGTTGTGTTTATATCAGAGATGTGTCGTGCAGTGGTTATTTTCGCGGTGTTGTGTTTTCAGAACATAGCCTCATGTGACAAGTCTTACTCCCGCTTGGTAGACTTAGCCCAAGGGCCAGTGCGGGGATATAAGGACATGAAATATGGCATATACGCCTTTTATGATATTCCCTATGCAACGGCACCCACTGGATCGGATAGATTTAAGGTAATTTTTTTAAAGTTGATAACACGTACCTAATAATGAGATTTTATATGTGTTACGGAAAATCTGATAAATGTGATAATTATTAATAATTTTCGCATGATTTGGTAAATGTGATAAAAACTATGAAATTCATCACTTTTGTCGGTTATTATTAATAATTCACTACTGTCTTTGGTAAAAGTGATAAAACAAACAATAATCGGACTGAGAGACTTTCTCACCCGCGCCTAACTCCTTCCTCCTGCCACCTTTTAACCTCACTAACGGTAAAAAATTTTGGGTGCAAGTATTTCTGAGTGGTCATGAAAAAAATGACTACGAAAGCTGTCGCGAACCTAACTAACAATAAAGATTTCTCGATACAAGCATTTCTGGGTGATTATAAAAAAACATAAATACGAAGGCTACACCGGGAGCTGCGCTCTGCTACACCTGGATGAAGTTTCGAGTGATTTTTGTTTTATCAGATCTCTCCATATGTTTCCTTCGAAAAATTTTTGTCCTCTGTATGAATTACGAGCCATCAGAGAATTTGAAAAGGAACGGTATCAAAGTCTAGCATATATTTTGTATGGAAAAATAAATGATGAATAGAAAAAAAGAATCAAGATGGCGATCTTAAATTTTTTTCTATTCAAACAAACAAACAAATATAGGTCGAATAGTGTGTCAGAACCGAAATGGCCAACCTCGACTCCACGTAGTCTTGTCAGCCCTACCCCTAGAGTGTTTTTATGAAGCGCGAAGCCAGAAGCTCGCGAAGGAGGTCCTGAATGAAGCGAGCCTACGAGGCCGAGTGGAGCGAAAGGGGGAGGTGGCGAGCGAAGCGAGTCGGCGACCTCCGTTGTTTACGAGCTAAGCTCCAGGCAAACAGCTTTGAAATTTGGTATGCATGTAGCCTTTGACATGAAAAAGAACATAGGCTACCTTTTATCCCGATTCCTTAAGTAGTTCCCGAGGGAAAATTGAAAATTGTTTAAGAGCTAAGCCGCAGACAGACAGCTTTGAAATTTGGTATGCATGTCACCTATGCTATGGAAAAGGACATGTACTTGCTATACCGATCTCAAATAGTTCCCGTGGTAAGATATAAAAATTGTTAATGAACGAAGCTGTAGACCCAATTCTGAAGTCCACGCAGACAAAGTCGCGGACAGAAGCTACTACTACTACTAATTTTAATCCCGATCTCTCAAATTTTTTCCGTGGGAAAAGCATAAATAATTGCTGCACACCAATAATTTGTTAATAATAATATAATACACGCGAAAATTTGTATGTTTGTTACTCAGTCACGTCGCAACGACTGAGCCGATTTGGCTTAAATTTGGCACAGAGATAGATTATGGTCTGAAATAGGACATAGGCTACTTTTTATCCCGGGAAATAAGAGTGTTCCCGCGGGAATAAAAACTCTCAATCCACGCGAACGAAGTCGCGGGCATCAGCTAGTGTGAATATATTTGTATAATAACTATATCTTTATTAACCGACTTCCAAAAAAGGAAGAGGTTCCCAATTCATCGGAATCTTTTTTTATTCGTTTCTATTCTTCCAGGGTCCTCTATCGCCCCCTGTATGGACTGACGTCTTTGAAGCCGTGGACAGAGTTATAATGTGTCCACAAGGTTATGTAATGGGCCTGCGTTCGGATAAAAGAACGATGCAAGAAGATTGTCTAACTACAAGCGTTTATGTTCCCGATTCGGAAGAGAGAAACTTACCAGTCGTTGTGTACGTACACGGTGGAGCTTACTTCAACGGATGGGGAAACTTACTAACACCCAAAAATTTGGTTAAAAGCGGAAAAGTAATTGCAGTAACCTTTAACTACAGAGTTGGTGCACACGGATTCCTCTGCTTAGGCACCAAAGATGCTCCCGGCAACGCAGGAATGAAAGACCAAGTAGCTTTGTTGCGTTGGGTAAAAAATAACATAGCCAAATTCGGTGGCAATCCTGAAGATGTTACAATCGCAGGGTACAGTGCGGGATCGTCATCGGTAGATCTCCTGATGCTTTCAAAATTGACCGATAACTTGTTTAAAAGGGCAATTCTAGAAAGTGGAGCCAGTACTGCGGGATTCAGTATTCAGGTTGATCCAATCAAAAGTGCAAAAGAATACGCAACGCTTATAAGCTCTAAAACATTTGATGACCTTAAAACTTTAGAATACTTTTACAAGACGGTCTCATATGAGCAATTGAATTCAGTAAACGTAATGAACAGAACTGACTCTACATTTTATATGTCACCTTGCGTAGAACGCGATTTGGGACAAGAATTTTTTCTGAACGACAGCCCAGTTAATATACTTAAAAGTGGTAATTATAAAAAGATGCCAACGTTTTTTGGATTTGCCAATATGGAGGGTTTGTTCCGCATGCCACTTTTCGATTACTGGAAAGAATTAATGAATGTAAAATTTTCTGATTTCCTTCCGAGTGATTTAAAATTTCTAAGCGAAGATGAAAAGAAGCAAGTGGCAGAAAGGGTTAAACAATTTTATTTTGGAAACAAGTCCATAAATAATGAAATGGTGTTATCATATATAGATTACTTTACTGATGTTATATTTGCATATCCAATACTTCGATCAATCAAACTGCAATTAGAGGCTGGCAATGACCAAATATACTTGTACGAGTACTCTTATTATGACGAAAATACACCTCCTGTGCCTTATACGGATAATATACGTGGAGCAGACCATTGCGCACAAACTTATATAGTTTTAGATGGTTTATATTATTCAAATAATTACAATACTTCAGATGATCTTAAGAGACATACAACAGTCATGAGAAAAATATGGTTAAATTTTATAACAACAGGGTTAGTAAGTATTACCTACAGCAAAAGTATGAGTGAAAATAACTGGTACTACTCGCTTAACATGCTCTCCGGGGCACGGATGAGAGATAAAAGCTAATGTCAAATCACCAAAGTCGGTCGAATTGGGTGAACGCTTTGCAAACAACACAATCGCTTGTTTTACACTCTAACTGTGTATTGTCTCACTGCTAGCCACAAGCCTCCTCTCAAAATCAAAATGGCGGACTAACGCTGAGATCTATGGAGCGTGCGCTGACTTAGCTCGGACTCAAGATAAGAGTTAAAACGAGACACAAATATGATCTGACATAAATCTATCTCGTTATATCTCTGTCTTGGATCTATAGATTTCAGCCTATGTGTGGATTTGCAGACTTCACACTCAGATACACTTCTTCAAGAAAGCTCTCAGATATACAGATTTCCTCACAATATTTTCCTTCACATATAGAGCAAGTGATATTTAATTAGGCTATCTTCGGCTTTCACACTAGTCTCTCATCACTGCTGAATATTATTCTGCGTATTATTATTATTCTGTATTCATCATCTTTACTCAAACTTGTATGTTCATTCTTTCAGAAAGCCGGTCTTACCTGAAGATTCCGATTTGCCGACATGGCAACCAGTAGCTGCAGAGTGGTCACCGCATATGTCACTGGGTAGAACTATACAACTAAAGGGCTCACTTCTCAAAGAAAGAAGCCAGTTTTGGGATGATATTTACGAAAAATATTATTTTAACCCTTTACCACCTCCTTCTCTGTTATAACATGCAGGATTGTGAGAAAATTACAATCAAATTATCTTTGTACTTACCTCAAATATTTATAATCATTAAATAAAGATATTACAGCTGTTAGTTGAAGTTTAAATACCTAGTTAAATGTCTCGTCTCGCAAGTAATTTATAAAATAATAACAGTCAAGTCTCGATAGTAATTTCCCGATATTTGGGTAAAATCAAACAGACACCCAAAAAACTGTTGACAGTCAACAGTTTTTTGGGTGCTGAGACGCTTTCGTCTCAACCGTTTTTTGGGTGTCTGTTAGTTTGTATTTGTTCTGTTAGCTTAAATATTCATTATCAGTAGTTGCTTTATACTGTCCACCTAGACATAACTTGAAAAAATACCAATATCTTAGCTTTTTAAGACAATATGGGAATAGGTTAATTATTGGAGGTGATTTTAACGCAAAAATACCTTCTGGGGCTCTAGGCTAACAAATACAAAAGGAAAGGAGCTTTTGGGTGCTATTCAAAAAATGAATTGTGACGTGGTAAGTACTGGTTTACCGACCTACTGGCCCACTGATCCATCAAAAATTCCTGACTTGATTGATTTCTTTATATGTAAAAATATCTTGCTGAAATATTTAAGTATAGACCAAAAATATGATATGAGCTCTGATCATTCACCCCATTAACATTAAATGAAAAAATTAAATTCAAAGAAAGTAACTTGTCTCTAGTGAACAAAAATACACACTGGAATAGTTTTAAACTAGATCTAGAAGACGTTATAAACCTAAAAGTTCCACTAAAAACTCCAGAACAGTTAAATGTGGAACTAGAGAAATTTATAGTAAATATACAACAATCTACTTTGAAAAATACCCCAAACTTCAGAAAACAGTGCCAGTGAACTATTTACCCAAAATTTATCATTTCCCAAAATGGCATCAAACTAGTTCCCACTTGATAAAAGGTTACTAAATAATTTATCTAAACATATCAAGAGAGCAATCAAGACCCACAATGATAATTTGGTGAATGATTATCTCCAAAATTTAACTTATTTAAATAGGTGATCGGAAAACCAATTATTCTTTGTGGAAAGCCACCAGAAACTTAAAAAGACCCATAACGCAAATTCCACCAATAAAGGAAGATAACGGAGAGTGGGCAATTAACAATGTTCAGAAAGCATAAAGATTTGCTCAGCATTTAGAAAATATATTTCAGCCTAACGAAGGGCATACAGATACTATAGATGACACAACTGAAGATTTAGAGAAGGACTTTGAAATAAAGTTAAAGCGAATTTCCGAAGAGCAAACAAAATTTTCTATTATAGTCTGCCATGACCCTGCCCGCACAAAGAGAAAATGGTGGAATCGGAACGATTTCATCGGAAATATGTGAAATTGCCACATGATATCGGATGCCGGATATAGGCTACCGTTGTCCGACAACGATATCGGATCGGATAATGTGGACACGCTCTAAGGGTGTTGTCACTGTAATACTGTTTTAATTATATTGGTATTTTTCATCGATGGCATTTCTGTATTATGTCACTGCATTTTCTAGCTTAGATTTAACTACAAAATTGTCATTTTGATAAAAGTTTTGTAGTTATCTAGCACCATACACATCGACGTTCAGTAGGTAAAAATGAAAAGATTTGAAGAATGTACTTAAATATTTCACATTTTCTGTACAAATCAGGAACAAATATTATACAAAACACGCTTCAACACTTAATAAGGACTTTACACGGCGACTCGAGTCCGTTGAAAATTTATGGAGGAACACGATCCCGAGGCCGATAAATAGCTTAGCAAAGTAGGTAACAATGAAACCAATTCCTGTATGAAATACGGCACACGCGGGCTTTGTAGCGGATTGTATCTAGAGTGTACGCATTTTATGTTCAAAACTAGCTTTTGCCCCCTATTTTATCGGCTTAGGGATTGAATTCACAAAAATCCTGCCTGATGCCAGCGTCAATATAGCTATCTGTATGCCAAACAGCTCGATCCGTCCAGTGGCTTAAGCTGTGAGTTGATAGATCAGTCAGTCAGTCAGTCCCCTTTCCTTTTATATATTTAAAGATTTGACAAACGGCCTAGAACTTGACAAACGGTAGGTACGAGTACCTACAGGAAAATAACCTGCTAAGTTCTTACCGACTCATCTAAGCAGAATTTTCTACTTTCTGAGCCAGTGGTAGACTCTTAACTTATAATATTACTAACCACAAGTCCACTGAGATACCCAGAGCTTTCTCATGAGGTCCATAGTTGATGACCATGTCTAGGATCAGTACGCCTTCACTCCATCATTGCAGGATATCCGTAAGCATAGAGGTATTTTGGCATTATGGATTACCTTGAAACTATATAAGTATCTTAAACATAATCTATATTCAAAAATCAATTGCTGTTCGTTAGTGTGAAAAGTCAAAAGCAATTTTTTTTTTTGTATTATTAACTCTGATATAAGAGATGGTTTTAGAAAAAGTGGAAACCCGAAAGAATAGCTGAAAAATCGAAAAAACACGCCACGAGAAAATATTGTGAATCTCACATAAATTCACGAGTAAATGGGTAGAAAAAAAAATCTCATGACGCGCGTGCTAACCCTACTGGAGTGACATAGACTACTTTTTATCCCGGAAAATCAGAGTAGGTACCCGCGGGATTTTAAAAACTAAATCCACACCAATGAAGTCATGGGCATCAGCTAGTAATAAACTATTATATAAACAGGTTACTTTCACACCGGATATTTTATGCTGTTCCGCCAAAAATCAACTTATTTAACATTGGGATTCGTATTTTTTGCATAAAAATATTATGAATGAAATACATACCAATACAAGCTATAATTAAAAATATTAAAAAACACGATTGCCCAGCCAAAAAACGAACTAAAAAGTTAAATACCACAGTACACATTGCCTTCGGAATCTTATTCACATTTTTAAATGTTTTTTTTTTGTGAATCACTGGATATTGAACTATAGTCCTACTATATATCTATATAAGTATATATAATTCAAAGTCCTGACTGACTGACTGACTGAAATATCAACGCACAGCCTAAACTACTGAAGTTAGAAACTTGAAATTTTTACAGTTGGTTCCTTTTATGACGTAGGCGCACACTAAGAAAGGATTATTGGAAATTCTACCCCTAAGGGGTTTAATTAGGGGATGGAAGTTTATATGAAAGTCCGTCATTTTTCAAGCTGTTTCCATCAAAGTTGGTATTAGAGTTTTCAGTTAAAAATAAAGAAGTACGTGTGTCACAGTTTTTGAAAATTCCACCCCAAAATCTAATTCCACGCGGACGAAGTCGCGGGAACAAAAGCTAGTATATATATTATATATATATATAATATTATAAATGTGAAAGTGTGGATGTTTGGATGTTTGTTACTCAATCACGTCGCAACGACTCAACCGATTTCGGTGAAATTTAGCACAGAGATAGATTATAGTCTGGAATAACACATAGGCTTATTTTTATCCCGGAAAATTCCCGTGGGAACTCTGTTGAGTTCCCACGGGAATCACAAAATCTCAATCCACGCGAACGAAGTCGCGGGCATCAGCTAGTGTTACATATGTTTAGAATTTACTCATCATTTTTTACATGATGATTATATATCTACTACCTACTTAATCTTATTTTCGAATATATTTTTTTCAACTATAGTCTTTAATGCGGGACCATGGTCACCCCATCAATTTTTTTTAAATTTTACTAGCTTATGTCACCCGGAATAAGCTAAGGATTCTAACGATACCTCATTCATCAAAATCGTTTCAGGCGTATAGAAGTTATGGTGGAATATAGGAACTCACATACATGAACCCTGAAAACAATATACTCCTTTTTTCAGGCAGTCGTATAAAAACCTTTCAAAAGAAATATTTATAGGGGTCCGTACCTGAAAGGTAACCAACCCTATTACCCTAAGCTTCCGCTGTCCATCCGTCTATCTGTCAGTTTGTCTGTCAACGAGCTGTATCTCATGATCTGTAATAGATAGACAGTTGAAATTTTCACAGAATGTGTACTACTGTGGCCGCTATTACAACTATTAATAAAAATAAAAATAAATTAAAAGGGGAGTCCCCTACTAGAAACGTGTTTCTACGGCGTTTTTTGGTACTGAACTCTTCTATGGGAGTATGGGAGTCAGACTTGCATTTGACCGGTTATTGATTTATATTTCAATAGCATGTAACATCGAATTCTACATAACAGGAATGCAAATTAAAACAACATCTTAAATGTCAAAAATTAAAAGCTAAATAATACAAAAAAAAAACTTCTAAACCACTGCACTGGCTGGAACAGGAAATACGCCCAAAACGCTGACTGCGTTACCTCGCTGAATGACCAAACTTATATGTTAACATTTTTATACATCATTATGAGTAACTAACTAGATATACGAAGATAAGGCTTCAGTAACAAAAACCGTTTCATGAACACAGATTAATCCTACTTATATTATAATATAAATGTGAAAGTGTGGATGTTTGGATGTTTTTGACGACCTCCCTGGCGCAGTGGTGAGCGCTGTGATCTTATAACTGGGAGGTCTCGGGTTCGATTCCCGGCGTTGGGCAATTAAGAAATTTATAATTTCTAAATTGTCTCTGGTCTGGTCTGGTGGGAGGCTTTGGCCGTGGCTAGTTACCACCCTACCGTCAAAGACGTGCCGCCAACGCCGCCAAGCGATTTAGCGTTCCGGCACGATGGCGTGTAGAAACCGATTAGGGGTATGGGTTGAATTTACACTGCCATACCTCTTCCAAGTTAGCCCGCTACCATCTTAGACTGCATCGTCACTTACCATCAGGTGAGATCGCAGTCAAGGGCTATCTTGTCATCGAATAAAAAAAAAAATTGTTACTCAATCACGTCGCAACGACTGAACCGATTGTGGGCACAGAAGTAGATCTTCTGGAATAACATATAGACTACTTTTTATCCCGGAAAATGAGAGAGTTCCCGCGGGAATTAAAAAACCTCAATTCATGCCATAGAAAAATCTGAAAAGTTTTCTGTTTATCTATGGTCCACGCGAACGAAGTCGCAGGCATCAACTACTATTGAATAATTATTATGCTACCTAAATAATAATTTAAAATTAAATATGCAATGAAAAACAAAAGTTACGAGGTAGGTTATTTTTACATATTCACCTATAGGTACTGTTTTATATTGTTATTTTTTCAGATACCTATATACGGAAGAGATTATATTTATCTTTAAGTGAAGTGTGAAGTCATTCATGTTGTGTTTATATCAGAGATGTGTCGTGCAGTGGTTATTTTCGCGGTGTTGTGTTTTCAGAACATAGCCTCATGTGACAAGTCTCAGTCCCGCTTGGTGGACTTACCCCAAGGGCCAGTGCGGGGATATAAGGACACGAGATATGGCGTATATGCCTTTTACGATATTCCCTATGCAACGGCACCCACTGGATCGGATAGATTTAAGGTAATTTTTTAAAGTTGATAACATACGTACCTTGTGAGATTTTATATGCACAGGGGTCCAACACTATCAACTTCTTAACCCCAAGTCCAAAGAAAACTAAATCCCAATTTTTTTGACCGATCTGTGATTCGATCTTAGACCAACAACTAAGTAACTAACTAATTAAGGCGAACAAAACAAACAAGTTCTTGAGTTTTAGCCAGACTATTGAACAGCAATTGATTTTTATATATATAATTCAAATTTCAAAATTATTTATTTCGTGCAGGCCAACTTGTGGCTCTTATGACAAGTTGAGAATCTACCACCTATTATTTATTATTATATATTCTGACAATACGTTGATACATTGGCAGCGTCCCATCTACAGGGCTCGTGCCAAAAGGCGGATGCAGCTGCCGAATCTGCTCAATTACTCAAGCGCCGCAAATACTCAGCCATTTCTAAGGACTACGTTTTTGCGGCGCTTGCTTTTGAGACTCTGGGCCCATGGTCATCGGACACGAAGAATTTTATGAATGTCGTGTCCGAAAGACTGATCCACGCCTCAGGTGACCAAAGAGCTGGCGCTTATTTAGCCCAACGGCTAAGCCTCGCAATCCAACGAGGGAAGAGCGCCAGTGTTTTGGGCACCACTTGGACGGCGTGTATTTTTTGTAAATATAAGTAGTAGTAGTTTTAATTTATTTAATTTATTTAAGTTATTTATTTAAGTTTTATTTTGTTGTATGTTCTGTATCGTATAAAAGAAAATAATTGATTCTGACATAAATCTGATCTTAAGATAAATGACCTAATGTGAATTTATGTGTATAATAACTATATCTTTATTAACCAACTTCCAAAAAATGAGGAGGTTCTCAATTCATCGGAATCTTTTTTTTATTCCTTTCTATTCTTCCAGGGTCCTCTTGCACCCCCTGTATGGACTGAAGTCTTTGAAGCCGTGGACAGAGTTATAATGTGTCCACAAGGTAATTTAATGGGCCTGCTTCCGGAAAAAAAAACGATGCAAGAAGATTGTCTAACTACGAGTGTTTTTGTTCCCGATTCGGGAGAGAAAAACTTACCAGTCGTCGTGTACATACATGGTGGGGCTTACCTCCTAGGATGGGGAAACTTAATAACACCCAAAAATTTTGTTAAAACTGAAAAAGTAATTGCAGTAACTTTTAACTACAGACTTGGTGCACACGGATTCCTCTGCTTAGGCACCAAAGATACTCCCGGCAACGCAGGAATGAAAGACCAAGTAGCTTTGTTGCGTTGGGTAAAAAATAACATAGCCAAATTCGGTGGCAATCCTGAAGATGTTACAATCGCAGGATATAGTGCGGGATCGTCATCGGTAGATCTCCTGATGCTTTCAAAATTGACCGATAACTTATTTAAAAAGGCAATTCTAGAAAGTGGAGCCAGTACTGCGGAATTCAGTATTCAGGTTGACCCAATCAAAAGTGCACAAGAATACGCAACGCTTATAAGCTCTAAAACATTTAAGGACCTTAAAACTTTAGAACACTTTTACAAGACGGTCTCATATGAGCAATTGAATTCAGTAAACGTAATGAACAGAACTGACTCTACATTTTATATGTCACCTTGCGTAGAACGCGATTTGGGACAAGAATTGTTTTTGAACGATAGCCCAGTTAATATACTTAAAAGTGGTCGTTATAAAAAGGTACCAATGCTTTTTGGATTTGCCAATATGGAGGGTTTGTTCCGCATGCCACTTTTCGATTACTGGAAAGAATTAATGAATGCAAAATTTCCTGATTTCCTTCCGGGTGATTTAAAATTTCTAAGCGAAGATGAAAAGAAGCAAGTGGCAGAAAGGGTTAAACAATTTTATTTTGGAAACAAGTCCATAAATAACGAAATGGTGTTATCATATATAGATTACTTTACTGATGTTATATTTGCATATCCAATACTTCGATCAATCAAACTACAATTAGAGGCTGGCAATGACCACATATACTTGTACGAGTACTCTTATTATGACGAAAATACACCTTCTGTGCCTTATACGAATGATATACGTGGAGCAAACCATTGCGCACAAACTAATATTGTTTTAGACGGTTTTTATTCTTATAACAATACTTCGGATGATCTTAAGAGACATACAACAGTCATGAGAAAAATATGGTTTAATTTTATAACAACAGGGTTAGTAAGTATTACCTACAGCAAAAGTATGAGTGAAAATAACTGGTACTACTCGCTTAACATGCTCTCCGGGGCACGGATGAGAGATAAAAGCTAATGTCAAATCACCAAAGTCGGCCGACTCTTCAATTGCCGACTTGGGCGAAAGCTTTGCAAACAACACAATCGCTTGTTTTGTACTCTAACTGTCCATCGTCTCACTGCTAGCCACAAGTCTCCTCTCAAAATGAGAAGGCGGACTAACTCTGAGATCCATGGAGCGTGCCCTGACTTAGCTCGGACACAAATATGATCCGACATAAATCTATCTCGTTATATCTGTCTTGAATCTATAGATTTCAGCCTATGTGTGGATTTGCAGACTCAGATACACTTCTTCAAGAAAGCTCTCAGGTTTCCTCACAATATTTTCCTTCACATTTAAAGCAAGTGATATTTAATTAGGCTATCTTCGGCTTTCACACTAGACTCTCATCACTGCTGAATATTATTCTGCGTATTATTATTATTCTGTATCCAATTTATCTTTACTCAAAGTTGTATGTTGATTCTTTCAGAAAGCCGGTCTTACCTGAAGATTCCGATTTGCCGACATGGCAACCAGTAGCTGCAGAATGGTCACCGCATATGTCACTGGGTAGAACTATACAACTAAAGGGCTCACTTCTCAAAGAAAGAAGCCAGTTTTGGGATGATATTTACGAAAAATATTATTTTAACCCTTTACCACCTCCTTCTCTGTTAGAACATGCAGAATTGTGAGAAATTACGATCAAATTATCTTTGTACTTACGTCAAATATTTATAATCATTAGATAAATAAAGATATTATAGCTGTTAGTTGAAGTTTAAATACCTAGTTAAATGTCTCGTCTCGTAAGTAATTAATTAAATAATAACAGACAAGTCCCGATAGTAATTTCCCGACATTTGAGTAAAATCAAACAGACAACCAAAAATTTTTTAAAACAGAAATTATTTGTTAGATAGTTCCTTGATAGTTCTATTTCTTGAATATTTTACATTTCAGTATAACATAATTCCTTTCTTAGTCTTACTATAAATTATATTCGCTAAATCAAGTTTCATGTCTCTTACGCCAATAAAAATGTGCACATACCTAATCGTAAACGACCTACCAAAATGGTCGGCTCCGGCGGTCACCGGCTCCTGAACTACAATGAAAACTTATAATAATAAAAGTAATTAATTCGAGGTTTTTGCGAGTTAATTAAGGCTTTATCTTAAACTACTCATTGTTTAAGTTAATACTTACGAATAGGTCCATGCTAAGACAAATCAAACCCTTTAAGTGATGAGATTATGTTTCTTAGGTATTTATTACTCATGTAAGGTGATAAGGTTACATTTTGTACTTACATTGTTTCGTTATTTATATTTTTTTCTTTATCATGTGCATGTAATAAAGTGGTAAGTATAAATAAATGTACGAGAAATGCTGCAGCTGGGCTAGCATAGGCGGGAGAAATCCTATCCCTGGGAAAAGGATAAAATGTTTATCCCCTCGCTTAGTTTTATCCACCCGTCGAGCATGGGCACAGCGGTGGAAATAACACTCAGTGGATATACTTATAGAAATATTCATCTCCTTCTCCTCTGTCGCCATGCTTTAGCATAGGGAAAAGATTATTTTATCCCCTGTCAGTAGATAAAATCGGGAGATAAATTTTTTATCTTCTGCCCATGCTAGCTATGCAGGTAATGCTAAGAGAATGGATAAACCAAAGTGTATACCAGTATACACACAATATTAGAGCTGGATCATCTGTAAAATGAGTCTGTGAATGAGCAACTCTCACTTCGTCATCATTTTATTTAGCTTTCATCTAGTTGACCATTGTTTTGCTACGGAATAGCGATGGGCGTTAATCGGAAAACAATCGAATTATTCGATAATTCTTAATTTATTCGATAACTAACGAATAACAAATGAACTATCTGTTATTTATCTAGGTATTACTTATTATTTGTCTATGGTTTTATGTTTATGGTAGGTGCAGTCTAGTTACAGACAACTCTTTATTCTAAACAGCAGAACCAATTGTGACTTTTGACAAGCGTAATAGATAGTAATCTATGCGTAATAGCTTGTATCCTGAGGAATACCTACAGCAAAAATCGTCACGACGAAATTTTGGAAAACATATACGTTAACGAAGTCGCCGGCATCAACTAGTCACACTAATATTATAAAATATAAGCGAAAGTTTGTATGTGTGTGTATGTTTGTTATTCCTTCAACGAATTAACCAATTTGACTGAAAGGAATGGAGACAGCTCATTTAATACCCAGAATTAACACATAGGCTACATTTTATCCTGGAAAATTAAAGAGTTCCCGCGAGATCTTAATCCACACGGACGAAGTCGCGGGCATCATCTAGTACAAAATATACGAGTATTTCCACATTTCACACTCCATTTAACTGCTGGCGAGAAACTCATATGCATTTTAAACTTCATTTCAGCCCCGTTTCGAGCCCAGAGGCGCTTATATTACTGCGATAATGCGAGTAAAATGCACGCACATTACATACAAGTTGGAATATGAAATAGTGCAAGTGCATTCCTCGCTTCAACGTTTCAACTTCAGTAGGCGTGTAGAAACCATTAGTAGGGTTGAATTTTCACTGCTATACCTCTTCCAAGTTAGCCCGCTACCATCTTAGTCTGCATCGTCACCTTACCATCAGGTGAGATCGCAGATCGCAGTCGAGGGCTATCTTGTTATCGAAAAAAAAGGGCTTAGAGACGTTTTTAGGGTTCCGTACCTGAAGGGTAACCAACGGGACCCTATTACTAAGCCTCCGTCCGTCCGTCCGTCTGTCTGTCAGCGGGCTGAATCTCATGATCCGTAATAGGTAAAGAGTTGAAATTTTCAGAGAATGTGTATTTTTGTTGCCGCTATAACAGCAAATAATAAAAATAAATTTAAAATTAAAGAGGACTCCACTACTGGAAACGTGTTTTTTTTCAGCGTTTTTTGTCACGGAACCCTACGTATGGGAGTCCGACTCGCATTTGACCAGTTATTAAATTATTTATTGGTTGATAGTAATGGCGATTGGAGCCGGAGTTTCTTTTCGTTTTTTTTATAAATAAACGAAAAAGCATCACGGTCAGTGGCATTTCATTGGCAAGGTTAACTTTAGTCGATGAATTTTGACCTCAAAATGTCTTTATTAATGATTTTTAATAAACCTGTCAGAACGTAAAAATTTCTCGATTCTACATCGAAGGTTCTACGTTACTTGGCGTACGCTGGGCGTACGTGAATATGCTAACGAATATTTGGCGATATAAATTATAAAGGTACATCGATGAAATGGATAGGCCTCTAGAGGAAAAAAGACGTGTGGCACTCGGGGACTGCCGCGGTAAAGCTATTGCATAGCATTTTTTATCAACGCCATCTAGCAGCTCACCGTAGAGGAATCCCGTGTCAGGTTATTTTCGTTACGGAATTTCTGGATTCGATCTCCACGCTGGCCCGCGATAGAAGCTATGCAATAGCTTAAAAGTATGTAATTTTTTGTTCTGGTTAATAGATTGATCAGGTTCTCTCAAGGCCTCTTTGGTTGACACTCGCGTCAAAGCATACGTGTTCTTTGACGAAATATTCAAGCGCATTTTTTTAGACGCAATTATAATATGAGTTTTGAGTATATAACCAACAATATGGGGGACACATATCTATTTCATCGATACTACTTTATGAATAT
This sequence comes from Hipparchia sbordonii, assembly GCA_038048805.1. NCBI lineage: Eukaryota > Metazoa > Arthropoda > Insecta > Lepidoptera > Nymphalidae > Hipparchia > Hipparchia sbordonii. The sequence continues at coordinate 11,469,489 of CM076099.1, read as the reverse complement.
CTTTATATTTTTAATAAATCTCAATAAATATTAACTATAATTTATTAAACCTTTTTATTTTGGGTTGCAAGTCGATTACAATATCACAGTTTGGATGAAGTTTTATTATTTTCAACTACAATAAAACTGAACAAACCACAATTTTGCAGTCTGCTTGCAGGCTGTTGCAGGCCCATTGACATTGTCAGTGTGCAGGCCTAATGTATTCGTCCTGTCTAGACTCATATAAATAACAGGTTCAATATAGAATACAGATCAATAAATCTGTATTTACCACCAATGAATTTAAAGTTCATTATGTCTGGCTGGAGGCGGCGGGGGCGGCTGTGGGGACCGGTAATATTTATCATAGACTTCGGCCCAAAATAAACATCTCTCTTTTGACAGAGACCCCCGAAGCTCTGGATTATTTTTAAGGGCCATATGTGGCGACCAATCCGCGCCCGCAGGTGGCCAGGCCGGTACTTCGGAGCTTTCAGGTTTTCTGCAATAAAAATATATAAGCTGAAAAACGTGTGATATATTATCACAAATCACACGCAGCAACGAAACAACGATCGACGTGATTTTTTGCATTTGTAGGTACTCGTATATATATAAATATATAGTCGAGGACTTGAAGAGTAACATAGGGCTATATTTTATTAAAAACTCGCTCATGCCCGCGACTTCGTACGTGTGGATTGAGGGTTTTTCGTAGTCCCGCAGGAACTCTATTATTTTCCGGAATAAAAAGTAGCCTATGTGCTATTCCAGACTATATCTGTGCCAAATTTCAACCAGATTGGTCGTTGCGACGTGATTGAGTAACAAACAGAACTGTCGCATTTATAATATTATAAATAGGAATCATCATCATCATTACTTACCCTGTTGTTATAAAATTGCCCCAAAGTTCCCTCATTATATGTTTCATTTTTCTTAAGTCATCGGATATAAGCCTTTCATCTAATGATGTCAAATTTACTCCATCTAATATTGTCAGTGTCTGCGAACCATGATTTGCTCCACGTACATTCGTATGTATGACCATTGGTGTATTTTCGTCCACGTAAGAGTACTCGTATAAATATATCTGATTATTTCCTGCTTTTAACTGAAGGCTTAAAGATCTTAAGGTTGGACAAGCAACGAAAATATCTGAGAAATAGTTAACATACTCTAATACAGTCTCATCACCGACATCTTTGTCACCGAAATAAAAATTTTTAATTTTTCTAGCCACTGCTTCTTTCTCTTTTTCAGATTTGAATTCTAAATCAGTAGGCAAAAAATCTTCAAACTTACTATTCATTTTATTTTTCCACGAATCAAATATATCAATTCGAATAAGTCCTTCCATATTTGCGAAACCGTATAACATAGGAAACTTTTCAAAATCTCCTCTCTTTAAAATATTAAAAGGACTATCGTCTAGGAATCTCTCTTCGCCAACATCTCGCTCTACACAAGGTGCCATTAAAAAAATGGAGTCAGTTCTATGATTAACGTTTCCTGATTGCAGTAATTCATATGAGGCACTTTTGTAAAAATCATGTAATTTATAAATATCATCGTCGCCATCATATTGCAATAGTTTTGCATATTCTTTGGCGTTCTGAATGGGATCTACTTGGACACTGTAAGGAGACAAGTTGGCGCCGCTTTCAGGAATAACTTTTGTGAACAAACCTTTTGCCAATTTTGAAATCATCAACAGATCTACTGAGGTGGACCCAGCACTGAAGCCTGATATTGCGACATCGTCAGGATTGCCACCAAAACTCACAATATTTTTCTTTACCCAGCGTAAAAGCGCTACTTGATCTTTCATTCCTGCGTTTCCGGGCGCATGTTCGGTACCTAAGCATAGAAAACCGTGTGCTCCAAGTCGATAGTTAAATGTGACTGCAATTATCTTTTTGCTATTAACCAATTTTTTCGGTATAATTAAGTTTCCGTGGCCGATAATGAACCCCCCGCCATGCACGTATACAACCACGGGGAGATTTTTTTCATCCGTATTAGGTACATAAACATTAGCGATGAGGCAATCTTCTTGCATGACTTTTTTATGAGTCCCAAAAATGTCCACTGGGATTTGTGGACATACAATCTCAGTATTTACAGCTTCCAAAGTCTCGAACCATACTGGCGATGGCAGTGGTGCCTAAAAGTATAAATTAAAAATAGTCTTCGTTATATTTAATTTAATTTATCAGATTCTATGTTTAATCCTAATCAGGTTTAAAGGTAGGTACGCAAGAAATTATAAATGTTACGATAACTTTATTTCATTTCTAACAATTAAGTTAACAGGTGGTTTATTCATAATACGCAAGCAATCCCAATTTTGCGGATATTTATTACAATGTCAAAATTTGTTAGAGCTCAGTGTGTTCCTGTGACAGAGGCACGTAAGGTGGTATAGGATTGTTGTAATATTTATCATATATATTCTCCCAAAAAGAGCATCTTTCTTTCAACATGAATTTTCCAAGTTGTGAATGTTTCTTGAGGTCCATGTAGGGTGTCATGTCTTCTCTAACAGGTGGCCAGGATGGAACTCCGATACTCTCAGGTCGCCTAAAAAAGTTACAACATATTTAGATATTTACTTAAAAACCTAGTGCACATTATTTTTTATTTTATTACCTTTATTGGGGCCCAAACGGTTTGGTAACACTTAAGAGTAAAATAAAAGAAAGACCACCAAAGTAAAAAAAACTACTGAAAATAATTATTATTGATCATCAAATTAAAATTTTGAACTAAGTTCTACATCCTCTATTTATTTCAGCCTAACTTCGTTAAATGCGCTGATTTATTATTTATTTTAAAGACAATAATATTCTTACCCATATTTAGCAAAACTACTCCAGAGTTCCCTCATCATGCCTTTCATTTTTTTATAATCTTCCGATATATTACTTTCATCTGTTACATTGAATTCAGCTCCATCTAAAACTGCTATCGTTTGAAAACAGTGACCTGCACCACGTACTTCCGTGTATGGTACTAAAGGAGTGTTGTCATCTACGAAAGAATACTCATAAAGGTAAATATTGTTATTCCCAGCTTTTAACTGAAGATTAACGGATCTCAGAGTTGGGCACGTAAAAAGAATATCTGATACAAAATCAACATATGCCAGAATATTTTTCTCATCGATGGGCTTATCTTTAAAATAGAACTTCTTTATTTTGTCCGCGACTGCCACTTTCTCATCATAGTTCTTAAATTGTAAGTCATGTAATTGTAAGCTAATAAACTCAGCAAAGTTTGTATTCATCAGATCCTTTATATTATTAAAAATAGGAATATTAATTAAACCTTCCATGTTAGCAAATCCATACAACATTGGAAGTTTGTTAAATTCACCACTATTTAGTATATTAAAAGGGCTATCCTCTAGAAATCTTTCTTTGCCATGTTCTCGCTCCACACAAGGTGTCGTAAAAATATTCGATTCAGCTTTAAACATTACGTTTCCTGATTGTAAAAGTTCATAAGGGGCACTTTTGTAAAAATCTTCCAAGGCCTGTAAATTGTCTTCATCAAAGTTTAATAACTTTCCGTAATCTTTAGCATTCTTTATGGGCTCCACTTGAATGCTGAAAGGTGACAAGTTTGAACCACTCTCTGGTATGACATGTTTAAATAAACCTTTGGTAGACTTTGATAAAATCAATAAATCTACTGAGGCGGACCCAGCACTGTAGCCGGCTATCGTCACTTCATTAGGATTACCACCAAAATTTGCAATATTTTTCTTTACCCACCGCAGTAATGCTACTTGGTCCTTCATTCCAGCATTGCCAGGTATATCTTTTGTACCTAGACAGAGGAAACCATGTGCTCCGAGTCTATAATTAAAGGTAACAACAATAACTTCTTTGCTATTAACTAACTTTTTAGGCGTTACAAGATCTCCGTATCCCATTATAAATGCGCCACCATGAACATAAACTATTACGGATAGATTTATTTTCTCAGTATTTGGTACATAAATATTTGCAATGAGACAATCTTCTTTCATCGTTTTATTCTGTATTAAATAAAAAGCATCGAATTGTGGGCATACTATTCCTTTGTCAACGGCTTCTAATGGCTCAACCCATATTGGTGATGGCAGAGGTGCCTAAAAATATTTCAAATAAGTACAGATAATTCAGAAAAAAGTGAAATGTTGAAAATCCACTTAAAATACACCATTACAAACGAATATACGTTGATATCGTCCTGTTATGATGATAAGCACGCAATGTGATTAACGATAAATAATATGATAACAGGGCACACTACAAAGCAACAATATATTTATAGGTTCATTAATACATATATTTAACGATAAAATCTATTGGCCATAGAAAATTAACGGTCAATTATTATAATATTAATATTTATTATAATATGATAAAAATAATTTATTTGTATGCTACTATTAGTAGGGAAGTAGTACTTACTCAACATAAATAAAAATACTGAAATAAATGGTCATGTCCATAAAATAACAATTTATTGATTTTATGTCCAATCCTTGAAAACCAAAGATTATTAATTAATTATTGTACAGTGTATAATAAGTGTATTGAAGGATAAAATCCGGCTGTTGTGTTCATTGCACATATTCCATCCAATTTACTTTAGAAGCCTATAAATGTTGGAGCGTTTTTGGAGCGTGGTTGGACCCATGTCGCCATGCATGATGTAAGATGTAAATGCTATGCTTTGTCACATGGAAGTAAAAAAAAAGACGTGTGGCACTCGGGGACTGCCGCGGTAAAGCTATTGCATAGCATTTATCAACGCCATCTAGCGGCTCACCGCTAGATGGCGTTGATAAAAAATGCGCCATCTAGCGGCTCACCGTAGAGGAGTCCCGTGTCAGGTTATTTTCGTTACGGAATTTCTGGATTCGGTCTCCACGCTGGCCTGCGATAGAAGCTATGCAATAGCTTAAAAATTATAATTAAGTACACTTGTAACAGTTCACATAATATAGCAATATTATTGAACCCGCAGTAAGTAAATTATACGCTATATCTTATGGAGAATAAACATTGAAAAGGCAACATTGATCAAGCGACTCGACATACTCGTAATATTGACATTTGGCATTATTTATTTATTTATTTATTTATTTATTGGTAATCAACAGCGTTTACAACACAATTTTACAAGATTATTATAGTCCTTAAATAAAGCTAAAAATGATTACATTATTTGAATTAAACAAAATATATAAAGTTCAACAGAGAATTCATAATAATGCTTGTTAATTTAGGGTAATTTTCAGAAGCGAAAGTAAAAACAATAAAAAACAGTTAAAAATATTCACAACGTGTGTTTGCGTGGATACGTGTGTCTGTGGGTGTGTGTGTAGTGAGTGTATGTGCGTGTGAATGTATGTGTTTGTTTGTGTGTTTATTTTTTACGATGTAAACTAATGATCCCTTTTTTAAAAAGCGGTTTAGATAAGTGAAATATGTCAAGATGCGAATACAGAGTGTTGTATGTACGAGTTAAGCGCGGTATGATCGAATTTCGGGCGTAGTTTGTATTGGATTTGGGTACATACAGTAGGCGCGTTTGACGCTCTCTTAGAGAATATTTTGAATGAAGCGTAGGGACAATAACTGAGAAGGCTGACAGTAAACTAGGGCAGTCGATTGACCCGGTTAAGATTGCTTAAATCCCTCCAATTCACAAATCATTCAACATAAGCCATCTTGTGTCAACTCATTTGTACTTTTAGAAACTGATGAAATGGAAGTTGGAAACCTTATTGACTGCCTCAAGGCAGACAGCTCTGTTGGTTGGGATAATATTCCATCTCGCCTAGTGAAATTATTTAAGAATACTTTTATACCTTCTTTAACATATATCTGTAACCTTTGTATAAACAGTGGAAAATTTCCTAACGCTTTTAAAAAGGCTATAGTCATTCCCATTCATAAAGCGGGCAGTAAAATTGAAATCAATAACTATCGACCAATTTCAATTTTACCTACCATTTCTAAAGTTTTGGAACGAGTAATAAATAAAAGGCTGTTGTAAACAACAAGTTTCTAGACCATAGACATAGTCACATCTATGGTCTAGTCAAAGACTTATGTGACAGTGACAGTGACAGGGACGTGACAGTGACAATGAAAGATAGCAAAAAAACTTAATTCAAATTTCATAATGAATCAGCGTCTTCGATCGAAAATAACGTTTTTTACTTATCATCTAATCATCATCAATCCACATCATACGGGAACGGTCATCACCACCAGCGACCTACAGATTACAGCCCAAAGGTTATTAACAAGTGGTCCTTCGAGAAAAGAAGAAAGTAGAAGAAGATCTTCGCGAAAATCTGAAGAAAAGTCTTAATACAGTGGCCTTAAATTTTCAACGCCAACGGTCTTCTATGCCGACGTTGAGTGAGTCCGTTCCTTTCTTATTAATCCCTTCAACAATCCCTCGTTAAGATTGCCCTATTTGCGTTACGCAGTACGTGCATATTTCTGCGTAATTTATTTCATATTTTCATATTATTAATCATATTTTCATAAAAATATCGTAGCATCATATCATATCGTAGCAAAATCGTATCATAGCATCCATATAACAACGTATTTTACATAATTGCGAAGTTACCGGGTCGTTTTTAAACCGGCTTCAAACCGTTTCGTGTGTTTTTCCCCTTAATGTGAAAATCACGGTGACTCGGTCAAGGCTAGGCTATAAATAGAATGTGATTTTAGGTTATATTAACAATTGTCAAAGTGTACATTTTGCATCTTATATTTCTTTATTAAATACCTGTGTTTAATAACATCCATAATAATTATCATAAATAGACGTGCAGACTTCCATATTAAGTGTTAAAAAGCATAATTAAAACAATATAAAGTTGTCAAAACAGAATGAGTGACGCGAAAATTAAAGACCTTGTAAAGAAGCGAGGCTCCATAAAATCAAGATTAACACAATTTGCATCATTTCTAACACTAGTAAAAAGTAATGAAACATTAAGTGAAGTGCAATTCAGAGAGTTACAGTGTCGTTTTCGGAAAATTGAACAACTATACAATGATTTTGACGTATTACAAACTGAAATTGAAGCGCTTACTGATCCGCCAGAAACAGCTTATGAGGATCGCGAAGCTTTCGATGGTATTTACTTTAGACTCGTGTCAGAAGCTCAAGTACTCCTCAGTCCACAGCCAAACACTAGTCATAGGCGGTCATCTGTTGCGAGTGATGATAGTTCACAAAGTGTCGACAAAAGCAAGCATGACTTTGTCAGGCTGCCAAAAATAGACCTGCCTCAATTCAATGGACAGTATCAGCACTGGCTCGAGTTTAGAGACACCTATCTTTCTCTTATTCACAACAACGATTCCTTAAGTGACATAAACAAGTTTCATTACCTCCGGGCATCGCTTAAAGGTACAGCCGCTTTAACTATTCAGTCATTAGACTTTACTGCAAGTAACTATAAGTTAGGGTGGCAATTACTAACTGAGAGGTATGACAATGAGCGTCTTTTAGTAAATCATCATATACAAGCTTTATTTAATTTAGAACCAATGCAAAAAGAATCAAGTTTCTTACTACGGAACATGATCGATGTAACTAATAAGAACTTGCGAGCCCTTGCAACATTAGGGCAGCCTACAGATCACTGGGATACATTGATCATTTTCATTATGACTAAGAAATTAGATTCCATTACTAGTCGAGAGTGGGAGGAGTGCCGCAATGGGGTCACTGGTACTCCGGACCTACAACAATTCACAAAATTCATTAATAACAGGGCTGATTTACTAGAAACATTGCAAGATAATAATAAATATAAGAATAAAACAAATATTACAACTTTATTAGACACAAACAAAAACAAAACACAAACATCTTATAGTGACTCTCAAAAACTTTACACATGCCCTCTTTGTTCTCAACCTCACTTCATTTTTAGCTGTGAAACTTTCAAAAAATTAGATATTGAGTCTCGGATAAAAAAAGTTGCTGAGTTGAACCTGTGCAGAAATTGTTTACGGCCAGGCCACAATTTTAGCAGCTGCAGGCTAACCCACTGCAAGTATTGTAACCTAAAACATAATACGCTAATTCATGATAAATCAAAGGAGCCTACAAGGACAGCGATAGCATTGTCCACGGCCATAAACTCTACATCTTATAGTCGCCCGAATGTGTTACTATCTACAGCTGTGGTGCAAGTTCGGGATGCCACAAATAAGGTTCACACAGTGCGGCTGCTACTTGATAATGGTAGTACTGCGAATTTTATATCAAAACAGCTCAGCGAGAGACTTGGTCTGGTCAGGAAGCCCGTCACCTCTACAGTGAAGGGCATTAACAATCAAACTTCATCAATATCAGAGTTTTGTGAATTAACAATTGAATCATATTACGGTAGCTATAAAGAAACCATAAGCTGTTATATAATTGCAGAAATAACACAATATTTGCCTTCTTCTTACATAAATACAACGCATATACCTATTCCCGAGAATATACAATTAGCAGACCCCACTTTCAATGTACCGTCAGCAATTGATATTTTGGTAGGAGCTGAGGTCTTCTGGAATGTCTTAGGTTCAAGTATGATTGACTTAGGAAAACACCAACCAAAGCTCCGCGATTCAAAGTTAGGATGGCTCTTATCAGGCTGTCTTAGTAATCATCACATCACACAATCATCTTATTCAAACACTTCAAACAATTATTGTCACTTCATTGGACTAAATGATGAGTCTTCACTTACACGTTTTTGGCAACTAGATTCAGTGTTGTCTCAACCTAATATGTCTTTAGAGGAAAAGGCTTGTGAGAAAATCTTCAAGGAAACCACACGGCGCGACAAAGATGGTCGGTTTATAGTAACTATACCCTTAAAAGAATCACCCGAGGTACTTGGAGATTCTTATAATCTTGCAAGGATTCGTTTTCTTTCTTTAGAGCGACGTCTAGATAGGGATCCAAACCTAAAAAATTTATATATGCAATTCATCAAAGAATACATCGATTTAGGTCACATGACTCTTAACCAAGGCACAAATCAACATTCATCTAACGTACCCAATGTTTATTTTCCTCATCATGGTGTGCTGCGTGATTCAACAACCACAAAGCTTAGAGTGGTCTTCGATGCTTCAGCCGCCACTTTAAACAATAAATCATTCAACTCAATTCAAATGGTAGGTCCTACTGTACAGGATGACATATTTTCAATCTTAATACGCTTCAGACAACATAAAATAGTGGTCTCTGCTGATGTTGAAAAAATGTACCGTACTATTTACATAGAACCATGTCAAAGGTCACTTCAACAAATAGTCTTTCGGTTTCATCGACATGAGGCACTACAAACTTACACACTTAATACTGTTACATATGGCACAGCTTCAGCTCCTTACTTAGCAACAAAATGCTTGGTGTCTCTTGCGGATGAGACTGATGATTCAGCAGTGCAACGGGCCATTCAACATGATTTCTATGTGGATGACTTTTTGTCTGGAGGTGACAACACAGAATCTGTCATTGCTCTGTGCAAGGGGGTAAGAGACACATTAGCTTCTGCAAAAATGAATTTACGTAAATGGCAGTCTAACAATTTTGAAGTCTTATCTGCCATCACCAACATAAAGGGTGAGCCAGACATACACCTTGATTTGAAGTTGAGTGACAACTCGCCTTCAAAAACATTAGGCCTTTATTGGGATTCAGCTACAGACAATTTAAATTTTCGCATCGACATTAACACAAACAAAAAGTTAACAAAGCGCAACATAATTTCAATCATAAGTCAAATCTTTGATCCCTTAGGTCTCGTAGGTCCATGTGTACTCTTAGCTAAACTAATTATACAAGCATTATGGATTAGCAAATGTGATTGGGATAGTGAAGCACCTGCGGACATAAGGAAAGCATTCTTAGACATCGCCAATTCCTTGCATATTTTAAATTCCATAAAAATTCCAAGATGGGTGTCGTGCAGCAATCCATCTCTTATTGAATTGCACGTTTTTTCAGATGCGTCAGAGCGCGCTTATGGCGGCTGTATTTATGTAAGAACGATAGATGCTAACGGGTCAGTAAATGTACAACTTTTGACTTCTAAAAATAAAGTCGCACCTATTAAGCCAAAAACCACGATACCGCGTTTAGAGCTATCCGCTGCGTTGCTGGCCACAAGACTATGGAAAAAGACAATTAGGGCTCTTACCATAAAAATCCATGAGCACTATTTCTGGTCTGATTCCACTATCGTTTTAGCATGGTTATCCAGTACGTCTTCGCAAACAATTCAGTTCATCAGAAATAGAGTTGGAGAGATACAAGAAAGTACTAGGGGACATATGTGGAGATACGTGCCTTCGAAGTCCAATCCTGCAGATCTTGTCTCTCGCGGGGTGAAGGCTGATTCCATCAGCACAGCTGCTCTGTGGTGGTCGGGGCCTGGGTTTTTGCGTGAACTGGAAATTAAATTTCCAGAGACACACAAAACCTCAGACGTGTGCACACTTACAATTCATAGAGCGGAAGAAGACCTTAGTAATAACCGTGTCCTTCAACTAATACAGAAACATAGCAACTTTAATAAAATAATCCGAATTGTAGCGTACATGAAAAAATTCATACACAATTGTAGACACAAAAGTAGAACAAGTCATCTTACTCTTAACGAAATTGAAACATCTCGCAAAATAATTTTACATAATGCTCAGAAGGAAATGTTTCCTGAAGAGCTTTTCTTATTAAAGAGCAAGCATCCTTTGCCTTCAAACAGCAAACTTAAATCATTGTCACCATTCTTAGATTCTGATGATCTTATTAGAGTCGGTGGTCGTTTAAAAAATTCTTATTATTCATACGACGTCAAACATCCTATTGTTCTTTGCGCCAAACATCACCTAACCAAAATTTTATTTGTTTTACAACATAAAATTCTTATGCATGCGGGCCCTCAGCTTCTTTTATGCACCATTAGACAGAGCTACTGGCCTATTAACGGAAGAAATCTAGCAAGAAAAACTGTGCACTCTTGTATTCGTTGTTTTCGCTTCAAAACTACTTCAGTTCAGCCTATCATGGGAGACTTACCTAATGAGCGGACGCAGCTAGAATATCCATTTCTTACTACAGGTGTCGACTATGCCGGACCAGTGCTTATACTTGACCGAAAGGGTAGAGGGAGCAGACTGTCAAAGGCATATATTTGCGTATTTATATGTTTCGCAGTAAAGGCAGTACATCTTGAACTCGTAACAGACCTTACAAAGGAAGCGTTCCTGGCGGCTCTGAATCGTTTCATTTCAAGGCGCGGGAAGCCGGCCACCATATTTTCTGATAATGCAACTACCTTCATTGGTGCAGGCAATGAGCTCGCTCAGTTCCTTAATAACAGCCTAGAATTCATTCAATCACAACTTATCGAACAAGATATAAATTTTAAACATATTCCGGCATATAGTCCCCACTTTGGCGGCATATGGGAGGCAGCAGTAAAATCGGTAAAACACCATTTACGTAGAGTGTTGTCATTGACTCACTTAAATTACGAGGAAATGGCAACCTGTTTAGCGCAAATAGAGGCAATTTTAAATTCACGTCCTCTCACTCCTCTAGCAGACGACCCATCTGACCTCTCGTTTCTTTCTCCGTCTCACTTCCTAGTCGGACGACCTCTATTGTCTGCAGCTCATCCAAATTTGCTAGAAAAGAACATCAACCGACTTCAACGATATCAGCGTGTAGAAAAGCTGCGTCAACATTTCTGGCAAAGATACTCGCTAGAATATGTTTCATTGCTGCAGACGAAGACGAAGTGGAGACAGTCAACAGGCCAGCTCAAGATCGGGTCACTTGTTTTGGTGAAGGATCGCACTCAGCCCCCGCTTCTATGGCTCATGGGTCGTGTCACAAAAATCTACCACGGCGGCGACTCAGTGGGCAGGGTGGCAGAACTTATGACCAGAAAAGGCATCATCAAGCGAGCATATAACAACATTTGCCCGCTCCCCATGGACGACATCAGCCCGGCGGGGAGCATGTTGTAAACAACAAGTTTCTAGACCATAGACATAGTCACATCTATGGTCTAGTCAAAGACTTATGTGACAGTGACAGTGACAGGGACGTGACAGTGACAATGAAAGATAGCAAAAAAACTTAATTCAAATTTCATAATGAATCAGCGTCTTCGATCGAAAATAACGTTTTTTACTTATCATCTAATCATCATCAATCCACATCATACGGGAACGGTCATCACCACCAGCGACCTACAGATTACAGCCCAAAGGTTATTAACAAGGCTTATAAATTATTTGGAAACAAAAAAACTTCTATCCAATAATCAGTTTGGTTTCCGACACGGTAGATCGACTTCTGACGCTGTTGGAGAGCTTACTGATTATATTGTCAAAGCCTTGGATGGAAAGTACAAGGTTATAGCTGTCTTTCTGGACTTAGCCAAGGCTTTTGACACGATCTCTGGGAAACTCCTTATAAGTAAATTAGAGCGACTTGGTATTCGGGATAAACAGCTTAACTTGTTTCGTGATTACTTAACAAATAGAAATCAATGTGTTAAAATAGGTAATACGATAAGTAGCGATACAAATAATGATTTTGGGGTACCCCAGGGCAGCATTCTTGGCCCGACCCTATTTCTGACCTTTATCAATGATTTGTGTGAGATGAAACTTGAAAATGGAAAAATAATAACATTTGCAGATGATACAGTAATCATTTTTAAGGCTAACTCGTGGAAAAAAGCATTTGAAAATGCACAAGCAGGATTAAATAAAGTTTGTATGTGGCTTGCAGAAAATAAACTAACTCTTAATGTTCTCAAAACTAAATATATCACTTTCAGCATTAAAAACGCTTTAAATATTGACACAGGTGCTTTTAGACTTTACGCCCATTCGGCCCCTTGTCTGATAGCACGAGATAAACACTGTTGTTGTCAGCTCTTAGAAAGAGTACATAGTTTAAGATATCTAGGGGTTATTATAGACAGCCAAATGACCTTTCAGCCACATATAAATGCAGTTACTCAGCGTGTTCGTAAACTCTCAGCTATCTTTAGAAATATTAGACATGTAGTTGATGCAAAGACTCTAAAATGTGTGTATAGCGCTATTTGTGAATCAATTATAACCTATTGCATTACAGCGTGGGGAGGAGCATATACTTCACACATGCTTCCACTTGAAAGAGCCCAAAGATTGGTCCTAAAAGTTGCTACTTGTAGGCCATTCGACTATCCAACTCGCGATCTGTATCAACAGTGTGAGGTGCTTACAGTTAGACAGCACTTTATTTATAATACCATAATGAACCAACATGCTAAAAACAAATTTAAAAATAATTATTTGGAAAAAAGAAGGCAAGATAAGATTTGTGGTGTCACACCTTGCAGAACTAGTTTTGCTCAAAGGCACCAATCCTTTCTCGGGAAATATTTATATGATTCAGCAAGCAAGTATGTGCAAATACACTGTTTGACAAGACACAGTTGTAAAGCAAAGGTTAAAGCATGGCTTCAAACACTTGATTATGAAAGTACGGAAAAATTGCTAAAAATTATGAAATAAATTTATCCATTCGCTACAGTCACATATACTATATAACTCTCTCTCTCACACACACACACACACACACACACACACACACACACACACACACACACACACACACACACACACACACACACACACCTACACACACACACACACACACACACACACACACACACACATACACACACTCGTACACACACACACTCACACACTCATTTATTATTAGTTTTAAATTAGTATAAATGTCAATTTCATATTTTGTATTTATGTTTTAATATGTACCCTAAGATTAATTTATCTACTTTATTGATATTTTTTAATTTTCAAAATTTTATTTTTTCTAATATGTATCTATGAATTTCAATCTGTTTTATGAAGCATGATATCAAATTTGTAAAATATCAAAACTGAATCTTCGATCACGAAGAGGTCCAGCAGCTAAAACACAAAATCTAACGATTTTAGCTTAGCTGTTGGCAAAATCCATTTGTATATGTATGATATTTTTGTATGAATAAATGATTTGAATTTGAATTTGAATTTGCTTGAAGCAGCAGCATGTCACTCTGGTTCCTTCTTTGTTCCAGGGTATCCATTCCGTAGTGAGAACAGGCTTCCTGATAACTGTTGAACTTTACCAATTGACTACTTACCGCTTATATAATCATGACGGGCAAGGTCAAGAGTTGTTGTTATGTTGTGTATGTGTTATTTTGAATTTATATTTCGTACTATTGTTAGGTCTTCATGTGAACAAACAAAGCAGCTAAAAAATTACTTAATCATCTAACAAGAAATACATTTATCGCCACTATTATCACTACCTAGGTACTAATACTTTAAATATTTCTTAAATTTCCATCACCTAAGCTGAAATTATTTTGACACAGAGGCGCGATACCCATTTAGGATTGGACATGAGAGTAGTATTACCTTGAACCTATCGGTTCCACTGGGGGCTTTTGCATAAGGAATGCCGTAGTACACGAATATGTCTTCATTGGGATCCTTATAACCTCGCACAGGGCCTGAATCTATACGCACCAAGCGTGATTCAGTCTGTTCCCTCACTTCCGAGCCGACTATAGCAAATAAACCACAAGCAACTACGCATATCCACATCCTGACAACTACTGACGCCGACCCTCCACGTTATCTTCAATAAAGCCCAAATTAGACGGTGCACCGTTCGTTCATTTTTTGCGATAAACGATACACGATACCAGTGAACCTTTCGTCGCAGGGGCAAAATCGCTTGTATACGGTGAATGGTTTTTTTTTTTATACATTATAGGCACACGCTTGACCACTACCACACCTGATGGAAAGTGATGATGCGGTCTAAGGTGTAACGCGTTTGCCTAGAAGATGCCTATTCACCCTTGTTTTTGGTTGGTGTTTAGATTGTTCATTTTCGACAACCCATCGATGAAGCCTCGAAAATGAAAGCAAAAATCCCGAAAAGTGAACCGTTTAGTTTGGGCTCAACGGTTTTAATAAAGGTCGATCCACACACATCAGTGCAGTATTAGGTACGAAACAGGAACTGACAAAACCACGACAGTTGAGTGTCGTGTACGAAACGCGCACAAATGCGCACAAATTGAACTATCTATACAATATACATATTTTAATATTTTATTATTATCAAATAATGTGTTAATCTGTTTTTACAATTAAAATTTTAGAGTTCACTGCGTCTTGCTGGGGGCGGCGGGGGTGCCGCAGGAGATTTATAGTATTTATCAAAGATTTCGGTCCATAGTGAACATCGCTCTTTTAATAGAGACCCCCGAAGCTCTGGAATATTTTTAAGGGCCATATGTGGCGACCAATCCGCACCCACGGGTGGCCAGGCCGGTACTTCGGAGCTTTCAGGTTTTCTGCAATAAAAATTGATTGGCTGAAAAACATTCTACATACAACAGTATTTAAAAAATATTGTTGTATGAGAATTTATTAATACTAGATGATGTCCGCAACTTCGTCGTAGGCATCCGCCAAGAAAGGCTTTTTGTAAATTTAATCCCTAAGGGGATAAAATAGATGTTTGAAAAATCGAACTTAACGTAAGCGAAGCTGCGGGTAAATGCTAGTATAGTATAAATTCAAAATATTGCTACGCAATTTTATGGCTGTTATTTATATATATTATCAATTATCAATGAATTATTGGCATGCAATGGATTACTTACCCTGTAGTTATAAAATTTCCCCAAATTTCTCTCATTATATGTTTCATTTTTCTTAAATCATCAGTTATAAATGTTTCATCTGATGGTAATGTTATATTGAGTCCATCAAATACTGGTAGTGTCTGCGCACAATGATCAGCTCCGCGTACGTTTGTGTTTGGGACAACTGGTGTACTGTCGTCCACGTAAGAGTACTCGTATAAATATATCTGATTATTTCCTGCTTTTAACTGAAAGCTTATAGATCTTAAGATTGGACAAGCAAAGAAAACATCTGAGAAGTAGTTGACGTACTCTAATACAGTCTCATCACCGACATCTTTGTCACCGAAATAAAACCTTTTAATTTTTTTAGCCACTGCTTCCTTCTCCTTTTCAGAATTGAATTGTAAACCAGAAGGCAAGAAATCTTCAAATTTACTATTCATTTTATTTTTCCACGAATCAAATATATCAATCCGCATAAGTCCTTCCATATTTGTAAAACCGTATAACATGGGAAGTTTCGCAAATTCTCCCTTCTTTAAAATGTTAACAGGACTATCTTCTAGGAATCTCTCTTCACCGATATCTCTCTCCACACAAGGCGACATTAGAAATATGGAGTCGGTTCGATAACCTACGTTCCCTGATTGAAGGAATTCATACGAAGCATTCAGATAAAAGTCTTGTAATTTATATATATCGTCTTCGCCATCATATTGCAATATTTTGGTATATTCTTTGGCGTTCTGTATGGGATCAACTTGGATACTGTAAGGAGACAGACTGGCGCCACTCTCGGGTATAACTTTTTTGAACAAACCTTCAGCCATTTTTGATATCGTAAGCAGATCTACCGAGGTTGAACCAGCACTGCAGCCTGCTATTGTGACGTCGTCAGGGTTACCACCAAAACTTGCTATATTGTTCTTTACCCATCGTAAAAGAGCCACTTGGTCTTTCATTCCGGCATTACCGGGTGCTTCTTCTGTACCTAAGCATAGAAAACCGTGGGCTCCAAGTCGATAGTTAAATGTGACTGCAATTATCTTTTTGCTATTAACCAATTTTTTCGGTATAATAAAGTTTCCATGGCCGATAATGAATCCCCCACCATGCACATAAACAACTACGGGAAGATTTTTTTCGTCCGTATTAGGTACATAAACGTTAGCGATGAGGCAATCTTCTTGCATGATTTTTTTTTCTGTCTGTATTTTAGGCACAGGGATTTGTGGACATATAATTTCAGTATTTACAGCTTCAAAAGCTTCGAACCATATTGGCGATGGCAACGGTGCCTAAAAGAGTAAATAAAAGGAACAATATAGTAATGTGAATCTGTCTGCGAGACGCTCAGAATACAGTATTGAGTATTATATTAGAATATACATAGTATAAAATCAGAATATAGTCCAATTGAATTAGACTTGAATAAAAAAGTAAACTTGCAAAAGTCTGAGTTTTTTTTTTATTGACGATTGCTTTTTTTATTGTTTGATTTTATCTTTTACGATTATCGTAAATAGTTAAAATCGTATAGTGGCAGTGCTGCTTTGAAAACTTAAATTGTTTTCCTGCTCCAGATGAAAGTTTTACCATGAGTTTAATACATTTACCTTAAACCTATCGCTTCCACTGGGGGCCTTTGCATAAGGAATGCCGTAGTACACGAATATGTCTTCATTGGGATCCTTATAACCTCGCACAGGGCCTGAATCTATACGCACCAAGCGTGATTCAGTCTGTTCCCTCACTGCCGAGCCGACTATAGCAAATAAATAACAAGCAACTACGTACATCCACATCCTGACAGCTACTAATGCCAGCACTACACGTGTATTACTTAAATATCTATTCAATTAAATTGAAAAAAAAAACTGGTTCTTTTCGCTTATCTTTTTGACTGCCGATAATTTTTTTTTTCAATATTGAAACATGTGAAACGGAAAATTTACATTGATAATAATTCAATTAAAATATTACTACGTTAACAACCGCGTACCCAGTTTTACAGAACTCGTGTCTTCATAATTTGTTTTTATCTGCACAATGAAGGTATCTATACCTGTACCTGTACCTGTACCCACGAAATACCCGCGGAATAGCTTAGGTCAGTCTGTATAAACGCCTGTTTGGTTAGGTTTTAGCAAAATCCGTTCGATAGACACCATAGAGAGACAAAAATAAACTAATATTTGGTTTCGATAGCGACCAAATATTTATTATTTGATTTGTAAATGGGTGCGTGTATCCGCTGTATCCGAATACATTGTATATTTGCGAATTCCAAATTCAAAAATTTTAGTGAATTTGAAACCGACTTGTTGCATGAAATTGGATTTAATATTTAGCACCCCAAACTTCTTCAATGACTTCGTAATTGTTAGGAAAAGGTATGAAAGAAAAAAAATCTGGAATTTAAATGGTACGAAAATCCCAATTTCGTGCTAAACCTAGGTTCAAAATAAAGTAAAGAAGAACTTTTTAAAAAGAAAATTTTTGACTCATAATTACACTTAAATACTAGCTGATTCCCGCGGCTTCTCTCGCGTGGATTTAATTTTTAAAAATCCCGCGGAAACTCTTTCATTTTCCGGAATAAAAAGTAGCCTATGTCACTCACCCGGTTCTCAAGGAATGTGATTTTTTTGCATGGGTATACCATGCAAAAAATCACGTAGATCCGTTGCAACAAACAAAAATGTCGCAGGTATAATATTAGCAAGGATTATGGGATTCTGTCCCGGGATCAAATTCAAGGCAATGCACCAGAAAAATGTCTATTTTATTGATATAAAATTTATATATAAGTACAACTTTTAGTAGCTAAACTAACCAAAATATAAAAATAAAATTCAAAAATATTAAAGAAAAGCTTGATCTTTATAAATCCGTGAGTTTCAACTAAAGATTTGGCGGAAGAGGATTGTAGTAGTATTTATCGTAAATATCCTCCCAGAACAGGGCTCGTTCCTTCAACAGTGAACCCTTCAATTCGAAAGTCTTGCTCAAAGACATATGGGGCGACCAATCTGCTCGAACCGGAGGCCAAGCTGGAAACTTAGAACCATCATGAACGGGATTCCTGTCAACAACATCAAAACAATTAATTATGTTAGAATTAGGACATACTCGTACTATATAATTATTATTTTCTACTTCATAATCAGCTTAACTACATACCCTGTTGTCATAAAATTTAACCAAAGTTCTCTCATATTTTTCGAATGATTTTCATCAACAGATGCCACCCCGTCTAATATAGCAAAAGTTTGGGCGCAATGACCCGCACCACGCATATTTGTATGTGGTACGTAAGGTGTGGTATCCTCAAAATACGAATACTCATACAAATATATTTCACGATTCCCAGCTTCTACTTGTAATTTCACTGACTTCAATGTAGGATATGTAAATATAATATCTGAAAAGTAATTTACGAATCCTAAAATCGTCTCATCTTCTACAGACTTTTCTCCAAAATAAAAGTGCCTTACTTTTTCGGAAACTTGTTCTTTTTCAATGTCATTTTTAAATTTTAGATCGGCTGGCAAGAAATTTGAAAATTTGTCATTCATAAGACTTTTCCAATGCTCAAAAAGCGGTACTCGGAATAAACCTTCCATATTAGTAAAGCCATACAACATTGGCACCTTCTTGAACTTTCCACTTTTTAGAATGCTAACTGGATTATCTTCAAGAAAAGTTTCTTCTCCTAAATTACGCTCCACGCAAGGTGATAACAAAAATGTCGAATCTGTTCGGTTCATAACCTTAGCAGAATTTAACTGCTCATATGGAATTGTTTTGTAAAAATCTTGCAAGGCCTCAGCGTTATCATATTTATCAAAGTTTAGCATCATTGCGTATTCCTTAGCATTTCTTATAGGATCTGACTGAATGCTAAATGCAGCTACTGCACCACTTTCAGGAATAACCCTCTTAAACAATCCATCGGCCATTTTTGAAAGCATCAAAAGACCTACTGAGGACGCACCGGCACTATATCCAGCTATGGTGACTTCATCAGGATTGCCTCCAAAACTTGCAATATTCTTGTTTACCCAACGTAGCAAAGCTACCTGATCTTTCATTCCTGCGTTACCAGGTATATCTTCGGTGCCTAAGCAAAGAAAGCCATGCGCTCCGAGTCTATAATTAAAAGTAACGGCGATAACTTTTTTACTTTTCACTAAACTCTTAGGAACAGCAAAGTCTCCCCATCCCACAAAAAAAGCTCCACCATGAACGTATACTACAACTGGAATAGCTTTTTCTTCCGTATTGGGAACATAGACACTCGCAACAAGGCAATCCTCTTGTATTCTTTTTGGTTTCCGAATAAATCCCATTAAATTTCCTTGTGGGCATATTATTTCTTTGTTCACAGCTTCATAAGGATCGGTCCAATTCGGGGGTGGTAATGGAGCCTTGAAAGTAATGAAATATATTTTAACAAATGAATAAAATTTAAAATTAAAAAATCCACTGCATAACTCGTGACCTAATAATAATCTTAAAACATATTCAAAGACCTGCTCTGTCTGTTATGTAAAAAAACAGGCCAGTAGTTATCAGAAAAATGGTTACAAACTTTGTTTAGAAGATAAGCAAGTTTTAATATTAGGTGAATTTTATCCTATAACTGTAATAAAATCACACGAAGTGGGTTGGCCATGGATGATGATGAAAAGACAATACCTTGAACCTCTGTGATCCAGTCGGTGCCTTTGCGTAGGGAATATTGTAGAAAATGTAAATATCATCATTCGGCTCCAAATACCCACGGACCGGTCCCTGAGATATATTCACTAATCGGGACTCGACCCGATCGCATGATGCGGCGGCGAAAATATAACAAACCAATATGAGCCAAATCATTGATACACCGCTAACTCTTTTCACAGCCACTTAACAAGGTGCCAGTAATAAAGTATCCTCCGGTATTCAAAAGTGCTATATAAATAGCTTCAGGCTATTAACATTAAAACCATCATCGTTAGTTAAACTAGCGAATGGCTCGCTCAATTAAATAATATGATAGATTCACAGGCAATTTTCTGGTACCTACATAGTAAACCTACATAGTACGTAGTACGTACCCAAGAGAATATAATCACTTGGTACGTAGCCATCAATGAAGGTGACACCTCGTGCGCAACGAGCCGATTATAAGTGCAAATCATGGCACAATAGTTGACTCCATTTTGTTAGTATTTATCAAAAAGTTATATTTTATCTAAAAAAAGAATAATACTCGTATTAATACCCGTTTTCATCTATCATACTTAAATTCTCTGTAACCTCTTCACCTCTTACCTAGTTTTTTTCTTAAATTTTTTTTTTTCACCTTTAGAACACCACACCTAATCTTTTGCAACTAAAGACAGTTGCAAAAGATTGGTGAAAAGTTTGCTTGGTTGGGGAGGTAAGCGGTGCTTAGCTTGTAACTGCATCTTTCTTTTTAACTTGGTACTACGTCGTAAAATGGGTTCAGGGGAGCCCCCTTTAATTTTTAATATTTTATCATTATTTTTTTTAGTGGCAAAGAAAATACAAATTTTGTGAAAATTTCAACTGTCTACCTATTACGGATCATGAGATGCAGCCCGCTGACAGATAGACAGACGGACGGACGGACGGACAGGGGAGGTTTAGTAATAGGGTCCCGTTGGTTACCCCTCGAGTACGGAACCCTAATAAATGTGCGTTAAAATAATAAGCGTTTAACCAGGAAGCAACGTTCTGTCATTTATTGTATTGGAAATCTGTCAAAATATGAATTTTTTACGTCGGTAAACTTTATAATATGATGATGGTGAAATTGGCACATGGGTATAGTTTAAGAATAAAAAGTAAGGTAGGTATGTTTAAGTATATGAGTTTCAATAGTAATATATATAATAAAAACTCGACTCCATTAAAAACATCCTTATTCAATTTATTTATTTCGCTTTGTCTGCAGTCTTTACCAATGTAAATAACTTATATTGTGAGGTATATAACAACTGTATAACAATTTATATTGTGGCTCTACTTCGTCGGCAACTTCGGCGGTGCAGGATAATGATAATACTTATCATATAAGTTTTCCCATAATAAGCAACGTTCCTTTAAAAGAGATCCACTTAACTCCAAAGTTCTATTAATGAACATATGAGGCGACCAATCGAAGCTTACGGGTGGCCATGCTGGCAAGTTTGATCCAACAGGTATTGGTTTCCTGAAACAAAATTTTGCTTTTTTTGCACGTACAACCCGAAACTGGCACTGGCATCCTTTACCAAACCGATTTAATGGAATATTATTTACATTAGAATCACATAATTTAAACCAACTACCTAAATAATTTACAAAAATTAAAACCCAATTTAAATTTGCCACTCTGGCAACAAACAATTAGTTTGGCCATCCGGCCAAAGTAATTGTTTGGCTAACTCGATAGCAGCCAACTCTCTCTTTCATTTATTTTACTTACCCAGTCAATATAAAATTTAACCAAATAGGTTTCATAAAACTTTTTCTTTGTCTTAAATCATCTGATACGTCTTTTTCATCAACTATGGTATCGTTCCAAAATCCATCTAAGATGTTAAATGTTTGAGCACAATGATTGGCACCACGTACATTAGTATACGGTATGGCAGGCGTACTGTCCTCATAATACGTATAGTAATACAAATATATCTGATCATGCCCTGCTTCGACTTGATATTTAACAGACCTCAAAATTGGACACGCAAACATGAGATCTGAATAGTAGTAAATAAATTCTAGTGCCTTTTTTTCGCTGACTTGTTCTTCACCAAAGTAAAATTGTTTTATCTGCAGCGCTATGTTTGTCTCTTCTTTTTCGTTTCTAAATTGTAAATCGCCTGGCAAAAAATCTGAAAACTTCGTATTCATTTGATTTATCCAACGATAGAATTGTGGAAATGCTAACAATCCATCCATATCAGTAAACCCGTACAGCGTAGGTAGCTTCTCAAAATTACCACGCTTGATTATATTGATTGGACTATCATCAAGAAATCTTTCCTCTCCTATATCTCGTTCTACACAAGGTGCTAGTACTATCACAGCATTTTTAGTACGTGTAACTTGTGCGGAGTTCAGAATTTCAAGAGGAACGCTTTTATAGAACTGTTCTAATGCCTGTAAATCATCGAAGTTCTCGAAATTATCTAAGTTCAATAATTTTGCGTGTGTTTTCGCATTTTCGATAGGATCTAATTGCACTCCATAAGGCCCAAGGGTTGTAGCACTCTCTAGTATAACCTTTTTGAAATAACCTTTTGTCATTTTAGAGAGAACAAGAAGTTCAACAGCAGATGCTCCAGAACTAAAACCTGATATTGTAATATCATCAGGATTCCCACCGAAGCTTGCAATATTCATCTTCACCCAGCGAATTAATGCTACTTGGTCTTTCATACCGGCATTTCCAGGGATATCTTTTGTGCCCAAACAAAGAAAACCTTGGGGCCCAAGTCTATAATTAAATGTTACTGCAATGATTTTCTTACTCGTTACTAATTTCTTAGGAGTGAACATATTTCCCCATCCTACTACCCAGGCTCCACCATGTACAATTATAACAACTGGGAGGTTTGTTTCATCAGTTTTGGGTATATACACATTTGCTATAAGACATTCTTCTTTTATTAGTTTAGATGCTGTAAGTATATTCATCAAATCACTTTGTGGGCAAACTATTTCTTGATCGATAGCTTCGAGTGTTTCTGACCACATTGGAGCTGGTAGAGGAGCCTAATAAGAACAGAGATATATATAAAATTAAGAAATATCTACTACGTTTATGGTTAAATTGGATAGTCTAAAATTAGTAAACTTTTTTTTCTTGGCATAGTTGCGAACCGATTTTCGTCGAGATTCCAAGGTGAGAAGTTAAGTGAACACGTCGCAATGAAAAAAATGGACCGATGACATCAGACAAGACACAGAGGGCCGCTGGATACAGGTGGCACAAAGCCGAGGCAAGCACAAATCCATTTAGGAGATCTATACTGTGAACGGTATGAGTTCATATAAAAGATTTTTGTTATTATGAGTTGTATTTCTTATATGATTTGTAGGAAATTATATATAGTTTTTGCACCAGAGTTCTGAATCTAAAATATCAGTGACTAGCTTTTGCCGTGGAGTTTTTAAAAGAAACCCACTGCTTTTCCAAAATAAAAGGTAGCCCTTGTCACTTTGCAAGTCCTAAACTATGCCGACGCAAAAAAATTACGTTGATTGCTCTTGAAGGACCAACCAACAAATGACTAATGAACCCACTTTCGCATTTATAATCTTACAAGATGATACCCGCGATTTCTATCTATCTCTGTGCCAAATTTCAGCAAATCGGTTCAGTCGTTGTGACGTGCTTGAGTAACAAACATACAAACTTTCGCATTTATAATATTAATAGGAATAGGATAAATGCGAAGTCTATACTGACCTCCTCAAGCTATAACGTCGTTAACCAACATATTTTGCCAAATACAATTTTTTAATGCTATCTTAATTTTAAAAAAATTCTCTGTCGATTTATTTAATCTGTATTCTTCTTACTACTGTAGTTTTTGATATAGCAATATAAAAACTTTGTTTATTACCTATCAAATGGCGTCATTCCCTTATAAATTCGCACTTTTTGGATTCCCGCGTTTTTGTAGTTAACGACATTAAAAGTTTAGGACGGTAGTATACAAGTTTTGTAGGAGTATGTGTAAATAGTTACCTTGAACCTGTCGTTGCCCGTTGGTACCTTAGCGTACGGAATACCGTAGAAGCTGTAAATCCCAAACTCCGGGTCTATATATCCTTTCACTGGGCCCTGAGCTAGGTGCACTAACCGTGAACTATCGTTCCCTTCCAATGCCATTGCTTTCAAACAACAAAAAGCAAGTAACCAAATCATAGTGGCGTAAAAACGAGCACACACGCCAGCGCAGGAATAAAACAGATCCAAGCTTTCATTTTATTGCATTTATAGGTACACTGTGGTCAATACAGGGTTGAAGTACTTCGACCTAAGGCGACTAATAATTATCCGGTCATTAACCAAATTTGTAGCTTTGAACTCGTTATCAAAGGAGCTGCCTCACCAAGTATAAATTATCGAATACTAGCGGATGCCCGCGACTTCGTCTGTTTCTTCAATTCACAATCGACAGTTCTCAAATCCCCACAGTTTAGGTAGACAAAACCCCTGCAGCATCAGGATTGAGGAGTTGGGTCTTGGAATTCAACGATGTAATCTTTACTTGGTACCTAATAATTATATTTTTAATCTACAGTTCCTAAATCACCATAGTTTAGGAAGGAAGTACCCTTGCAGCAACAGGATTAAGGAATTGGAACCCAAAGTTTTTACGGGAGCATCTCGCAAAGTTTTTGTGTCGATTAAAAAAAGATTCACGCAAATCATACATAGGTTTGCTGTTTCTTTCATGCTGTTCCGAATTAGTGGTAAAATTACTTGACGTTTCGAAAATACTTTGTAAAAGTTTATTTGAATATGTCTTATTCATATTATTCTATTATATCCTATGTAGGTAACTATCCTAATATCCTGGTATCCTACTATATCTATCCAAATAAATAAAACAATTCTTTCGCCTCCTTTTTCGAAAGTCGGTTTGAAAAGTAGCCTTTATTACTCCTGATAACATCAGCTACCAGTGAAAGCCGTTCCTAAGATTAGCTGTAACAAACAAACAGACAGACGGAAAGACAAACAACATTTTTTTATATAAGTACCGTATTCATATGCATTTAGTAAAAAGCTGTTATTTTGATATTACAAACAGACACTTCAATTTTATTTATTTGTATAGATGTAGACTAATTAGTGGCTCTTATGACTGTTCAAAACTCTACCACTAGTTCAGTAAGCATCCTTATCTTTCCCTTCACCCAAATACATTAACATGGACTGTGTCAACAAACTAAATCACCAATAATACCTAATAGTTTTTTGATTAAAAGTCTTTTTTTTTTTAAGTTTACTCCTTTATTAATGTAACAATTTTTTTTTTTAAATCGACTTTTACATAACAATCTTTAACCATATTCTAAACATTAACATTTTATCTATATTGTTAAATCAGTGTAAATAACATTGTGAATAAAAAGAGAAAATAGGTATTATTTATTTTCATAATTTACAGTAACTAATTAAATTAATTAATTTATTAAAAAATTATAACATTCTTCTGAAATAATTGCCCATCTTTAACGTTTCATCATTGCCTACCTTTCGGCGGCATTGTAGGTGGTATGGGATAGCGGTAGTATTTTTCGTAGATTTTTTCCCAAAATAAACTGCGCTCCTTTATAGGACGTCCTTTTAGTTCAAAAGTCCTATTCATTGACATATGAGGCGACAAATCAAGCCCCACTGCAGGCCAAGCTGGAAAATCTGCCCCCTCAGGTATTGGTTTCCTTAAAGAAGATATTATGGTTATTTTTAGTGCCAATTTTGCATGCGCCGATTGTCGTTTAGCGGAAGATTGTTGTTTTGGCAGATTCTCGATACAAAAGTGGTCAGAACGTCCAATTTATCCTTAGTTAATTAAACGTTACTTGGCACTTATATACGAGGTTCAAACGGTTCGAATTTTGTTGATCAACTGCTAAATCGCTTACAATTCGCCGCGTTTGAACAAACTTTCATATAATTTCCCTCTTAATTTTTTGTTGAACAATAAGTGGTATTCAACTAAAATCGAACGATCTGAACTCGCTATAAGAGAAATAAGCTCTAAGTGACAATTTGGCCCACGCCGAGTGACGTCTTCAACCGAAGAATAAAGATAACAGATTTTCAATACAAAAACTGTCAGAATATCTAATATATTACCTACTCGGCTAAATGATATTCAGCGATGGTGATATTGCCACTAATTGAATATTACAAAATATATCCCTTACCCTGTAATCATAAAATTTAACCAAATTGGTTTCATCTCAATTTTCCTTTTAACGATATCATCTGATACATCTTTTTCATCGACTATAGTGTAATTCCAAAATCCATCCAACATACTATATGTCTGAGCACAATGATTGGCTCCGCGTTTACGAGTGTGTGGAATGTAAGGTGTACTATCCTCAACATAAGAATAGTGATACAAATAAATCCGATCATGTCCAGCTTCAACTTGATATTTAATAGATCTTAAAATTGGACATGCAAACATGACGTCTGTAAGATAATAAATGAACTCTACTGCTGTTTCTTCGCTGACTTGATTTTTACCAAAATAAAAACGTTGTATCTGTTGCGCGATTCGTTCCTTTTCATTTTCATTCTTAAATTGTAAGTCAGCTGGCAAAAAATCAGAAAACTTATTATTCATTTGATCGATCCAATCATAAAATAGGGGAAACTTTATCAATCCATCCATGTCAGTAAAACCATACAACAGAGGTAGCTTGTCGAAATTACCGCTCTTCAGTATATTGATTGGACTATCATCAAGAAATCTCTCCTGCCCTACATCTCGTTCTATGCAAGGTGCCATAATAGTCACAGAGTCTTTCCTCTGTGTCACTTGTACGGAGTTAAGGATTTCAACAGAAACGTTCATGTAGAAATGTTCCAAGGCTTCTATATCATCGACATTATCAAATTTCAATAATTTTGCGTATGTTTTTGCATTTTGAATAGGATCCAACTGAACAGCATAAGGACCCAGGCCCGAAGCACTCTGTGGTATAACCTTCTTGAAATAACCTTTTGTCATTTTAGAGAGTATTAAAACATCTACCGCAGACGCTCCAGAACTAAAACCTGATATGATTATATCATCAGGATTCCCACCGAAACTTGCAATATTCGCCTTCACCCAGCGAACTAATGCCACTTGGTCTTTCATACCGGCATTTCCAGGGATATCTTTTGTGCCCAAACAAAGAAAACCTGCGGGCCCAAGTCTATAATTAAAAGTTATTGCAATGATTTTCTTACTCGTTACTAATTTCTTAGGAGTGAACATATTTCCCCATCCTACTACCCAGGCTCCACCGTGTACAATTATAAGAACTGGGAGGTTTGTTTCATTTGTATCGGGCACGTACACATTTGCTATGAGACATTCTTCTTTAATTACTTGAGATGGCTTGAGTAAATTTATCAAATCAGCTTGTGGACACACTATTTCTTTATCCACAGCATCCAAAGTTTCTGACCATTTTGGAGCA
This sequence comes from Hipparchia sbordonii, assembly GCA_038048805.1. Lineage (NCBI taxonomy): Eukaryota > Metazoa > Arthropoda > Insecta > Lepidoptera > Nymphalidae > Hipparchia > Hipparchia sbordonii. The sequence goes on along the minus strand of CM076099.1, from coordinate 11,441,507 downwards.
GGTAGGGGAGGCTAAAATATTAACACACTACAATAGTAAAACATCATTTAAAAAGTATAATTAATACTCAATCCTATTTCGTATTATCCTATTTCCTATCCTATTAATATTATAAATGCGAAAGTTTGTTGTTTGTTGCTCAATCACGTCGCAACGACTGAATCGATTTGGCTGAAATTTGGCACAGAGATAGATTGCAGACTGACATATGACATATGAGAATAGGACACAGGCTACTTTTTATCTCGGAAAATAAGAGAGTTCCCGCGGGAATAAAAACCTCAATCCACGCGAACGAAGTCGCGGGTATCATCTAGTACTTTATACTTTGTAATTGTAATGTTTCCAGTAGGTAGTAAAAATAGGTATTTATCTTCGTCTTTTTGATTTTCCGGAATAAAAAGTAGTCTATCTCACTCTCTCGGTCCTTAGCTATACCCATGCACAAAATCACGTCGACCCGTTGCTTTGTTAGACACACTTCCGCGTTTATTATGTAAAATAAGTACCTATAGATTTTTCATTTTTTACTATTTAATATTACTTACCTTAAATCTGTCGTTTCCCGTTGGAACCTTCGCGTAGGGAATACCGTAGAAGCTATATATCCCATAATCAGGATCAATGTATCCTCGCACGGTACCCTGATCTAAATTCACTAATCGAGATTTAATAACGTTTTCACATGCAATTATTAGTATATTCAAACAGAAAACTAATAACCAAAACATAATATAGTCGTGTGATGTTTTTTTAATTAAAAATACAACTATTATTTTGCCACCGTAGTCCGATCGTTTCTCTAAAAACTATTGCTACAGCGTAACGATTGCCGTCGCCTCTGATTGGCCGATACTCCTGGCTATTGACTGAAATGTATTTTTCCAGGAAGAAAGCGGTAAATTCAGCCAATCACCACTGAGCGACTGATGCCTCTATCTTGAGTGTGAGCTGAGTCAAAGCTCGCTCTATAGATCTCAGCATGAGACTGTAGCTGATACAACTTTTACAAAATCGATCTACGTATTTATCTATTATATAATAATATAATAATAATAATATAGCCTTTTATTTACTGAAAAATGATATTTACAAAACTATAGCTAATCCTATCCTTAACCTATTTTACACTTTTTTTTTTTTTTATAAATTATGTAAAATCAGTAAGAAAATTAATAGACACTATAGAGAGATGAAACGAGAACGAAGATTAAAATTTATTCAAAAATGTATAGAATTATCCGGGGCTACTAAAAAAGCATACAGAGAACTAGATAAAAAAAGCAATGGATACCCAAAATACAAAATAAAGAGAAGAAATTAGTCAGCAACAGAGAGGAAATTATTACAATAGCAACAACATTCTACGAGAACTTATATAGATCAAGCCATAGTTCTATGGAAGACATAGATATGAATAGAGAAGAAGAACCTGTACCACGTATCTTGCCTGCAGAAGTATCAAACGCTTTGTCTACACAGAAAAATAACAAATCTCCAGGTGAAGATGGTTTCACAAATGAGCTTCTTAAATCAGCTGAACCTGCAATTAATAACATCCTATGCACTATCTTCAATGAAATCTTAGAAAGTGAAGTTGTGCCCACGCAATGGACTCGATCAATAATAAAATTATTACATAAAAAAGGTGATCCTAGCGATATTAATAATTATCGTCCTATTAGCTTAACTTCAAATATATATAAAGTTTTTTCTAAGATAATTCTCAAAAGAATGGAAATCACCTTAGACGAAAATCAACCTCTAGAGCAAGCAGGGTTTCGTGCTAGATTTTCAACAATTGATCACATACACACTTTAAATCAAATAATAGAAAAATATAATGAATATAACAAAACTATATACATCATATTTATAGACTACTCTAAAGCGTTTGATAGTTTAGAACACAATGCAATATGGAAGGCACTATATAGACAAGGAATAAATACAAAATATATCCGTATAATTAGGAATGTATATATAAATAGCACAGCCAAAATTAAACTAGAAAGCGAAGGGAAATGGTTCAAACTATCAAGAGGTGTAAAACAGGGAGATCCTTTGTCTCCAAAAATATTTAATGCCGTATTAGAAAACGTGTTTCAAAAATTGGATTGGGAAGAGCAAGGAATAAAAATAGATGGCAAATACTTAAATAATTTGAGATTCGCGGATGATCTTGTATTGCTTTCTGAGAACTCTGTCACCCTAGAAACGATGCTAAATGAATTATTATACGAGAGCAAAAAGGTTGGCCTAGACATGAATATACAGAAAACAAAAGCAATGACAAACGGAACCCAGAAATGCATTAAAGCAAATAATATAGAAATAGAATATGTTGAAGAATATATTTATCTCGGAGAAGTTGTCTCAATGAAGAATTCGATGGAAAAGAAAATAGAACGTCGCACTACGAATGCATGGAATAGATATTGGATGTTAAAAGAAGTGATGAAGTCTAGAGAAATGCCGATTAAATGTAAACAAAAAGTATTTGACACCTGCATACTACCTATATTAACATACGGATGCCAAACCTGGGCCCTCACACAAAAACTAGAGGAAAAAATAGCAATTTGTCAGCGTGCGATGGAACGTAGTATGTTAAATATAAAAAGAATAGATAAAATATCAAACAAAAAAATAAGGGAAGAAACTAATGTAATAGACGTGAAAAGGAAAATAAAAAGATTAAAATGGAAATGGGCCGGACACGTCTGTAGACTAAAGCAGGACAGGTGGACAAAAAGGATAACAGAGTGGTACCCCAGAGATGGAAAGCGGTCAAGAGGAAGACAAAGAATTAGGTGGAGCGACGACTTTTTAAAGATGATTGGAGTAACATGGCGAAGATTGGCAAACAGTAGAGAAAGGTGGAAAAGACTGGAGGAGGCCTTCGTCCAAAGGGCGTACTGAAAAATAAATAAATAAATAAAATAAAAAAATTATCGTTAGTATAGAAAAGGAAAAAAAAAAAAAAAAAAGTTTATAACATAACATAATTTATTTATCTATTAGCATTGCATAAATCGATATTTTAAGGTTCCGTGTAGTGTTTCAAGTGAATAGATTTCCACTGCAGAACTGGTAGCATGGGCGGGAGAAATTTTATCCCCGGGAAAAGGATAAAACGTTTATCCCCTCGCTTAGCTTTATCCACCCGTCGAGCATGGGCACAGCGGTGGAAATAACACTCAGTGGATATACTTATAGAAATGTACATCGCCTTCTCCTCTGTCGCCATGCTTTAGCATAGGGAAAAGATAATTTTATCCCCTGTCAGTGGATAAAATCGGGGGATAAACTTTTATCTCCTGCCCATGCTACCAGTGCTGGATATTGTGTCTCTTAAATGGACTTCCACACGTCGTGATTTTGTGCCACTTGTATGCAAATAATATACCTATCTTGAAATCTTTTCTATTCTTTATGCATGTACCGGGTACATGCATAAAGAATAGATTGGGTACATTGTACCCAATCAGCTAAGCGAAAAGCAAAAGCGGGTATAAAGCAGGTAAGACAGGTAGGTAGGAAAAGCAAGATATCTCAGCATAACATCGCCTCCTAAACTGGCTTAAAATAAAATTACAAACTACGGAACCTTTGCGTGATTATTTTGCACTCATTACGAAATATTGCGTTTAAAATGATACAAGAATTAAGTGATCTGCACATTGACTTAATATAGGTTACTTATAGTTATAGATAGGGTTGCCAGATTTTTTTTTCAGCCTATAAGGGACAAATGGTTAAATGGGCAAAAAAATACGGGATTTCAGTTTTTTACCCGGGACAAATAAAAAACAAAATTATTTAGTGTCATTTTTTATTATTTTTTATATTTTTCCGAGGATCGAGTCAGTTTTAACATTGTCATTCTGACACTAACACTGTCATTGGTCGATGCGGGCTGCGAGTGCAAGTTATTAACGAGACGAGTACGTTTTACGAACGTTGCGTGTGTGAATACGTATAGTCTGATTTTTAATTCGGTGGAATTCTGACAGTTGTCATTTTATAAATAGAGCAAGTTATTTGTATGAAAAACAGTATTACCACCTGTAGTTCGATTTTACCCCAAACTATCTGACAGGCGTTTGTCATAAATATCTATGTGTGGCAATTGATTTTTATTTGTACAAGTTTCAATTTATTATCTTGTTTGTGGGATTTTTTTAATCTCTGGTAACATTAAGATACGTCAGAATTCCACGCAATTAAAAATCAGACTATAGATCGATTTCATAATGAAAAACGACGTACGGTTCAAATACGGGACAGAGTCAGTCCCACCGGGACATTTTAAACTATGCCTAAAATACGGGATGTCCCGGGAAATATGGGACGTCTGGCAACCCTACTTATAGATCTAAAAGAATATTTAATGATAAAATAATATGCAAACCTCACGGTTATCTTAAATGGTTGACATAAGCTGACACTTGATAACGGATCTACATCATAGGCCAGTATGGATATAATTAATTACTAGCTGATGCCCGCGACTTCGTTCGCGTGGATTAAGGTTTCTTGATTCCCGCGGAATCTCCTAAGTAGCCCATGTGTTATTCCGAACTATAATCTATATTTATGCCTTTAAGCCAAATCGATTCAGTCGTTGCGACGTGATTGAGTAACAAACATCCGTACATCCAAACTTTCGCATTTATAATATTATTATAATGGGATAATATAATATAAGTTTATCGTTTATCGTTGTGCATAATATAAACTATTACGTATAATAATATTGAACATCTAGTGATCCAAGGTAAAGTAGGGGGCACAAGGGTACGTGGCAGATCGCCAATGAGATGGACGGACCAAGTGAAGGCTGCGGTGGAGGTCCCGTTGTAAGAAGAAGAAAGAAAGAAAGAAAATACATTTATTCTTGATAATAATATGCACGAATGCACAAAAAAGCAGCTGTTAGGGAGGAGTGGAGACGTATAGTGAAGCGTGCCAGAACACCCAAATAACGACCATGACCGCTCTGACAAGAGTGTAACGACTGAGAAGAGATAACAATATTATTATCAATTTACCCAAACCACTTCTGTACATACACTGACCTCTATATTTAATCTATGATTAACACTGGACTTGCTGTTCATATACTAATGACAGCCTAAATTATGGATCAATTTGAACCGCCACATTTGACATACAAGTGTCTCTCATAATATTGCAAATGGCGCACCGGCCTCTATAATAATTATTATATAATTTCATAGATTAATTGATCTATGAAATCATATAAAAACGACAAAGAAATCATAGATTAATTATAGATGTCGGTGCGCCATTTTCAATATTACCTATTAGTTCCAGAGACACTCGTATCTGTTTAGTGCTTACAGCGCCGAAATGGCAGTAGTATGGCCTAGTAATATGGTCCAGTTGGCTTAGCACCGTTTGGGTACTGGAAAACTCTTAAAAATACTTTATTAACAGTGCGCAGCATGCCAGAATAAAACGCGACAGATCCTAGTGTATTAAGCGCCTGATACATCATCTATTAGGCGCTTACGACACTAGCATCGTAAGATATTAATTTTTTTTTAAATGGCTGGTCCGTCTCTTGGTAATTAGTACCTATAGAAATTTTATATACAAATTGTGGCTCTGTAATATGCACCACATTGAAAATAAATGCAAATTGGTTAAAAAATTAGACCTAACTTCGCGATTTTATTTTGTCGAACATATTTCATTATTTAATGTTTCTACTCAGTATCGTCCCTTGGAAATATAATGTAATTTTTTTCTGCTTTTTTTTCGGATAATTAAAACTTGATCTACTGCTGTAAAAATCAAATCTGCATCTGAAGATTTACCCTTACCCGCGCTCTTAAGCACGTCACACCTGCGTATGTAAGCCCTTGATCATCAAATATAATGATATGGCACAGTAGTCAGTACTGAGGAAGTAGGCATTCTTGTTAACTTGTAAAATATAATCTGCCTACATACTTATTTTTATACTACACTAATGATGTCATTACCCACTTCAGTATCCACTTGTGCCAATAATAATATGATTTTCTATTGTTATCGTGGAAATTGATAGCCTTTAGTTTCCTGCTATTAAGGATATGCAGTGATTATGTTATAAAGTAAAGGCTTTGAAATTAATAATATAAACGTAAAAATTATTTTTACAAAACCGACTTCAAACGCAACTACAAAGTATACCAATTGTGCCTATAAAATTTGAAGAATTCCATCGATTTCTCCAGGATCCCATCATCAGATCCTGACCTGATGACAATGGGACCACCTGGGAAATATACCCTTACAAACGAAAAAATAATTTTCCAAACCGGTCCAGGAGTCTTCGAATAATCGCCGAATAACATAAAAAAAGACTCCAAAGAATTAAGATCCTCCTCCTTTTTTGGAAGTTGTTTAAAAAAAATCGACCACGACACAAAGGGGCATCATCATAACAGCGATTCGATTTTTAAATCGCATCGCTGTTATGATGATGCGTTTTTTACGCTAAAAAAAACACGTTTCTTGTATGGAGATTTTCATTCATTTTTTTATTATTACTTGTCATAGCGTCAATAGAAATTCACATTCCGTGAAAGTTTCAAGTATCTACCAATTAGACACTGTTCATTAGATACAGTCCGTTGTCAGACAAAAGGACGGACAGACGGATGGACGGACGGACGGACGGACAGCGGAGGCTCAGTAATAGGGTCCCGATGACATCCTTTGGGTACGGAACCGTAAAAAGGTAGGTTACCTAAGTTTTTAAATTTCAAGGCTTGTGCAAGTTAAATAAGGAGACATGTTCTTCAAGAAAACCGCTCGTAACAGAAATGGCGAAGTACTGATAGACTAGTGGTTAAGATTTCGGCCTCCTTTTCGGAAGGCCGGAGGTTCGGGCCCAGGTACGCATCTCTGAGAGTCAAATATCACTTGCTTTAACAGCTGAGAAGGAAGAACCATACCTGAGAGTTCTTTAAAATGTTCTCAAAGGTATATGAAGTCTGGCCCTCTGCACTGAACAGCGTTGTGGGCTATGGCCTAAATCCTTCTCATGGGTTGAGAATTGAATGAATGAACAGAACTGGTAATTTTTTTTAATTTATGACTATGTCTGTGACATGCCGTCCGATGAGATGCCGGTATTCGGTCGGTAAAATCGGCGGTACAGGATAACGATAGTATTTTTCGTAAATTTTTTCCCAAAATAAACGGCGTTCCTTTAAGAGAGATCCCTTAAGTTGTAATGTTCTATTGATGGACATGTGCGGCGACAAATCGAAGCTAACCGGCGGCCACGCTGGTATATCTGGTCCTTCAGGTACCGGTTTCCTGAAAAATAACAATATGCTATTGTATAATCTTACTAGAATTAATAAGCGAAAGTGTGTTTTTGGCTTGGTTTTTCCTTCAATCATGAAACAACGGATCGACGTGATTTTTTGCATGGGTTGGGTATAATGGGTATAGTTGAGGACTTAGAGAGTGAGATGACTTCCTTTTATCCTGCGGATGAAGTCTTAGCAAAAGCTAATAACAGATAGATATTGAGTACAAAATAATTTGATTAGCGTTTCACAAACTGAGAGTACAATTAGCACTTACCCTGTTAACATAAAATTTAACCATAAATTTCTCATGTAAATTTTTCGTTTTCTAATATCCTCTGAGACATCTTTCTCATCAACAATTGTGTCATTCCAATATCCATCTAAAACTCCAAATGATTGAGCGCAATGGTTTGCACCCCTTACGTTTGTATGGGGTAAGAAAGGTGTGCTATCCTCGAAATAAGAATACAGATACAAATATATCTGATCATGTCCAGATTCAACTTGGTACTTAACAGACCTTAAAATTGGCCAAGCAAATAGAACATCAGTGAAATAGTAAATATAACCTAAAACGGTCTCATCGTCCACAAGTTTATCCCCAAAATAAAAATGTCTTATCTGTGCCGCAACTGCTTGTTTTTCATTTTTATTTTTAAATTGTAAGTCCACCGGCAAAAAGTCGGAAAACTTATCATTCATTTCATTTTTCCAATAGGGAAACTGGGGCATTCGAAACAATCCATCCATATCAACAAATCCATAAAGCGTAGGATACTTTTCGAATTTACCACTTTTCAATATGTTGATTGGACTGTCATCAAGAAATCTTTCCTGTCCTATATCTCGTTCTACACAAGGTGCCATAACGGTTCCAGAGTTTTGTAGAGCCATTACTTTTCCAGAATTTAGGAGCTCATAGGGAATGGTCTTATAGAAGTTTTCTAAAGCTTCTATATCATTTACATTATCAAAGTTCAAAAATTTTGCATACTGTTTCGCATTTTCTATAGGATCTAATTGCACATTAAATGGAGAAAGGCCCCCACCACTCTCTGGTATAAGTTTTTTAAAATATCCTTTCGTCATTTTGGAGAGTGCTAAAACTTCTACTGCAGATGCTCCAGAACTAAAGCCTGATAGTATTATATCCTCAGGATTACCACCAAATCTTGCAATATTCGTCTTCACCCAGCGAATTAAAGCTACTTGGTCTTTCATACCGGCATTCCCGGGAACATCTCTGGTTCCCAAACAAAGAAAACCATGAGGCCCAAGTCTATAGTTAAATGTAACAGAAATAACTTTTTTAGTACTCGCCATTTTCTTCGGAGCAAACATATTCCCCCAACCTATTGCGTAGGCTCCACCGTGAACTATTATAAGAACTGGAAGGTTAGTTTTGTTTGTATCGGGAACGTAAACATTTGCTATGAGGCAGTCTTCTTGTGTTACTTTGGATGCTGGAAGTATGCCCATCAAATTATTTTGTGGACAAACTATTTCTTTATCCACCGCTTCGAAAATGTCTGACCATACTGGAGCTGGTAGAGGTTCCTAAATGAAAAGTAAACAATAGAGGTAGTTGACTCGATTTTTTTTTTTGCTTTTTAACAAAAGATTACGGTACTCGATACCTAAGTAAAATAGAAAGAAATTTTAAATGCTGCCAGCATCTTGAGTACCTATCTACTATGCCACACTACGGTGACTTCGATGGCGTTTTAGATTTTATTCAGTTTTAATTTTAATATTTATTATTAATTCATTTATTAACTTAGATAGATTTAAGTTCATTTTTTATTTTCTTGAGTTATTTAAAGATATTTTTTTATTCAAAGCATAACAACTGAAAATCTTTTTAAGACCGGCAGAAAAGGTGATTGAAGGTACCTTCAAGAGTAAGACAAGAGTGAATTGGCATTTACTAGACAAGCAGGCTCCATCTTAAACGCAGCTTCACTTACCATCAGGTGTAATTGCAGCCAAGCGCTGGTCAATTTAATATTTAAAAAATTAGGGATGCATGAGTAGCGACATCATCGTTGTTTAGGTGCGAATATGGGAGGGAAATAACAAGATAATTCCATGAGCATTATCAAGATTAAATGTTTAGATACCTTGAACCTGTCAGTTCCAATCGGTGCCTTAGCATAAGGTATACCGTAGAAACTGTATATCCCTCCATCAGGGTCCTTATAACCTCGCACCGCCCCTTGAGACAAATAAACCAATCGCGATTGATTATTTCCACATAATATAACTGCGTACAAACAGCAAAATAACACAAACTGAAACATTGTAACAATTATCCGACAATTGACTCGCTTTTATCCAAAAAGATAAAACTGACCCGTGAACTATTTCTGACTAATAAATAATCACAATATATTATACCTATTTAGAATTCCGTTGCGTCATAGTAAAACCCGTAGGTAGAGATAAAAATATAAAGTTATAACTAGACGGTGCCCGCGACTTCGTCCGCGTGGGTCAAGGTTTTTAATTCCCGCGGGTACTCTATAACTGTCTGGAATAAAATGTAGCCTATGTAATAATCCTGGGTGTGAGCTATCTTCAGACCATTCAGTTCATTCGTTGTGGCGTGAAGGAATAACAAATTACAAACACTCACACACACATATACAAACAAAATTTCGCCTTTATAAAATATTTTAATATATTTATAATTTATAAGTTATAAGTGTGAGGTGCATTTGTCGCGATACACACTTGTAACTTGCGCACTACTCGTATTATAATGTTATGTTTGCCGGAAATTAATTCAGGAGTCACCTACGTACTGGTGTATTATTATCGTCTCAAAGTGGGAGGTGGTGGAATTCTATGATTCTATAATGAATTTTCTGGGATTACTTTTCGGCGTATCACAAAATCATCATTTTCAGCAAAATTTTACGATTGCTAATTTTCTGTTAAGTATCATTTTTTTTTTTCGGGAAATCCGTAGGTACTTGTTAGTGATTGAAATAAATATAAACTGTATAAAAATAATAGAGTGCATTAATTGTACAGAACCCTCATTCGTCTAAAGACCGCTTATCAGCGCTGATGTCGTTACGCTACGTTATGAAGCGCTCATCCAATAAGATCGGCACTTGGCTATACTTGGCTATATGGCGCTACTCTTCGGCGCTGGCTCGACTTCGGTGGAAGTCTGTAGATACTAGATAGATAGATACGTTATTAGATTCCGACTGGCTGCACTGCACTGACTGCCTGCACGGATAGGTACCGAAAGACGACTGCAGATCGGCGCCGATTGCCCGACGTGAACACGGCCTTATGCTGAGATCTATATAGCGTACTCTGACTCAGCTCAGACTCAAGATAGAGCTTAAAACGAGACACAAATATGCTGTGAAATAAATCTGTCTTTTTAAAATCTGTCTTGAGTCTGAGTTGAGAGAGAGTGCGGTCTATTTTCAGCCAACTGCAGCCTGCATAGACCGCGTAGGTACCATTGCAATTATATTAACTTCATTAGAACTGCAAATCAGTCGGCTTGCAGTCGAAATACAGTCCGTCTATCTCGGGAAGTGTTTTTGAACCAGTGGTCCACAATCGTGACTACATTATAATTACTTATTGTTCAATGTACATAATATTATTATTTTTGAACAATAAATATATTACATGCACAGACACAAAAAAAAGACGTGTGGCACTCGGGGACTGCCGCGGTAAAGCTATTGCATAGCATTTTTTATCAACGCCTTCTAGCAGTGAGCCGCTAAATGGCGTTGATAAAAAATGCGCCATCTAGTGGCTCACCGTAGAGGAGTCCCGTGTCAGGTTATTTTCGTTACGGAATTTCTGGTTTCGGTCTCCACGCTGGCCCGCGATAGAAGCTATGCAATAGCTTAAAAACTCAAAAAACCACATTTAAGTGTAACTTCGTGTTTCTTTTTCTTATAATGTTTTTTTTTATATCTGTGCACTTTTTATACCTAAAGAATATTAGCCAAGCTGATCTTGACTTACGAGTATATTCTCCTCTCCTCTCCAAATAAGCGAAAAGCTTGTATTAGGAGTGGGTAGGTACGACAATAGTGCAACGGATGGGGATTGAACATGCGACCTTTCAGTTTTCAGTCTACACCTTAAATATTGAGGCTATAAACTTAGTAATACGTGGTCTATGTTAATACAAAATAAGTTTCAAATAGTCCCTTGTTATTTAAGGGATTCTTGGGTTCTTAACTTTCAGTCTAGACATCTAAACCTTAATAAAACTTCATTAAACACACCTAGCTCCATTACCGTATAATAACAAGCACTCTTATCTTATATACAACATTTTCCCGCACGTGTAAAGCCAAGCTCTTCGTATGACACTTCAGTCGACAGGAAATTGCAATAGATTTAGTCGAGGGAAATATTCAAAATTGTATTTCCGATTAAATCTCAGACGGCATTTCGGAAATAAACGACAAAACTTTAGTAAAATAACTTGAATTTTAGAAGTGCAACCTATTCTTAGCTGCTGATCAAAATCGACACCATTTCTCATAACATTTCTGATTGTTTCGCCAATAAAACTCATTATTGGGAATTTTCTCTGTGCGAGACTCTTTTATATGCTAATGAGATCAAATGCATTAAAAAACTGAAATCCCGTATTTTTTGCCCATTTAACTATTTGTCCCTTATAGGCTGAAAAAAAATCTGGCAACCCTAGTTGTAGGGCAATAAATAATAATTTTTCTCTGTGAGTGTTAACCGACTTCAAAAAAAAGAGGAGGTTCTCAATTCGACGCATATTTTTTTAGATTCAGGATTGCAATACTTGTCAACTTGTCAACGGGAGGTAGGTACCTATATCACTTACACACCTTCGTGAGACACTTTTCCGGTAAATTAATTTCGCCTGGTACAGTTATCTTTCTTTATCTTTCTATATTTATATATATATTTTTTTATTCCATGACCAATGACCAGTTAATTTCTTTTATCTTCACTATTTTGTAGAATGTTATTAAGCGCAATTATTTTACTGATTGCAAAAGTCAATGGTATTTTAATAGTTAATTAAAACAATTTGTACCTAATATATTATTTTACCTTTTGGCTCGTAATAAACGTCGATAAACGTGTTTCGTTATCATGTCGGATAGGATGTTTGCGTGACATTATCCCTGAAAACTAGAAGTAGAATTTATAAAATTGTATTGTAATTATTATAACTTATACGTATTATTATTAGTAACTAGAGGACGCCCGCGACTTCGTCCGCTTCTTCAATTCACAATCGGCAGTTCCTAAATCCCTACAGTTTAGGTGGGCAGAGCCCCTGCAGCATCAGGATTGAGGAGGACATTCTGTTCACTGAACATTCAGCTGTTCCCGAGATGAGTTACAACAAACAAACAGACAGACAAAAATTTTAAAAATTGTTTTTTTGTTTTATTCACCGTATTTATTTACATATGCAGGTAGTAAAAAGCTGTTATTTATATACCTATTACAAACAGACTTTTCATTTATTTGTATAGATATCTTGATAGATATAGATAGAGAAAGTATAATAGAAAATTAGAATTACTTTGGGCATGTGATGAGTAACACCAAGAAATATGAACTCCTTCAACTGATTATGCCAACGATAGTGGCAGGCAGGCGGAGGCTGGACGCGGGAGGATATCGCGGCTTCAAAACTTACTATAGTTTGGACATACCATCTTTATCTGGAGCAACTGAAATAAATAACCATCAAAGGTGCCCTTTAAAATAAAAAAGGTAAGAACAGACCATAGATTAAGGATTGATATAGTCGCTACGCCCGCGCCGCTCCTACGTAGCAAATACCTACCAATTTATTCTAAGCTACCAATTCTAAATCTATGTATAGACACATACACACGTTTACATTCGATGGAGTGAATTCACTGAAGTGAATCGGGTATCTAGAATTTTCAAATCGAGTAAAATTTTTTGCGTCGTTGCACAATTTACGAACGGCCGCGGTAGCGACATTTCTTCGTAAAAGCATTTTTGAATATTTCCCTCCCTCAATCTATTGCAAATCTGTCGTGCGGAGTGCCATGTAGAGTGCTTTAGCGAGAGCTTTCCATACCATTTCACGCTAAAAATATTGTGCTAAAAACTGCTGTTGCGTTTTGCTATCGCTACTCTCGTAGCATAAACAACATTAGCATAAGGCATTTCAAATAATCACTTCCTAGGACCCTTAATGAGGAAATTCTCGTATTCGGAAAACTCTCAAAGCGGAAAAGGACGAGAAAAAAGTAGTTAGTTAGCTCAAAACCTAGATATTTGGAAACCTTGGTGAAGGCATATGCATCACAGGGTGCGCTGATCGCGAAGGACAACGTGCGAGTTTATGACGGCAGACCTATAGGTAGATAGATAATAGATATACTCACGTAAAAATCACGTCATTCCGTTGCTTCGTTACTGCGTGATTGAAGGACAGTCAATAAACAATCACACTTTAGATTTCATTTTAATGTTAAATAATATGTATTTACCTACTAAGTATATTATGTAACATTAAAAATGGAATATAATAAGTCGACCAACAAAATTTATTTTTTGGCATCAAAACCTAGCTTCTAATTTAATAACTCAGCAACGGGAAAATGATGAAGCTTCTAATATACTAACTCGGCTTCTTCACAATGGCCACAAAATATTCCAAAGAAAGCATCAAATAAAGAGCCACTATTTTTATTATTGTCCACTGCCACTGCATGATTTGGTGCGAGTGAGATGGATACGACTGGCCATTTGCACGATTTCGTTGGTGCGAGTGAGACGGATGCGACTGGCAATTTGCACGATCTCGTTGGTTATGGCTATTTGCACCAATCAGAGAGCGCCATTCAAAACATGCATTTGTTTTTTTTGTTGTTCTGTTGTTAGTGTGTTAATATTGTAATTATTTTTGTATAATTTTTTCTTTAAACTAAAGTTAGGTTAGGTTAGGGTTATACATGAATGGGGTGCCAGCCAGGTAACCTCCCCGTGCGCTTGAGCGTTGTGGGTCCCTTCGGATAAGTCCGGAGGGAAGAGCAGCACTTGCGCCGGTGCACCCCGGTAACATGCCTAATAATTTCTCTATATGGGATATTAATAGTCATGGCTAATTGACCTGGCAGGAGGGGGTTCCTCCTCATGTCCCTCTGTTTAGCAGAAGGCATAGGTGGAAGGGACCGGGGGCTGGTGGTGGAGAGGCCCACTGAGAGGAAGAAAACCTCGGTAAAAAATAACCGAAGAGGGCGGGAACGCCCACCTAATCCTAAGGTCTGGCGCTCGCTGAGAGGATGCATGGTTGTTAGGAGAACAGCCGCTAGGGCGCCCACTTGGGGGGGTAACTGGGGAAATCAAAAATGGATAAAACGCCGTATGAAAAAACTACCCGGGAGGGTCCCGTTCGCGGGGAATCCCTTGGTGCACCGGACAGCCGGTGCATCGGCCCAGTCGTATACGGGAGGGCCAATCGACGTTTTTTGGGGGTAGGAACTGGAATGGGGGATGATGACGGAAATGTGCAGGGGGAGATGGAAATGGAAATAGAGAAAGAGATCATGGAAATAGGAGAGATGTGTGGGGAGAAGGAGTCCATGGGACCGCGTAAGGAGGCGTTGTCGGAGTCCAACATGGCTGTGGTAAGCAGGTCCAGGTCGGAATCTGAGTCTTCTGCTGCTGTGTCGGACCCCGGCCGTCTGTGGCAGGTGCAGACGCAGCACGTAAAAAGACCGCGTTTTGGGGACTATATTCCGGGGACGACCGACGACGAGATGTCGGAGACCCCGGAACCCAGAAGGAGAGGACGTCCCCCTACTACAGGCAAGTATGTGGGTTTGGCCAAGGCCAAGGCGGAATTAGCCCGAAAAAAGCGACAAGAAGCTTCAGAAAAGGTGGAGGAGGAACAGGCAAGGCAATCAGTTGTGGCGCAATTCAAGCGTAAGCAGGGGTTATCCGAATCTCCGGCAGCGGAAACTGCAGAGGTCGGACTACCTCGGCCAACTGCGGAAAGGACGGTGTCCCAAATACAGGAGCGGGTACAGGATGATCTAGCGGCAATCGTAAAGGTTGCCACTAAATCGAGTAATCTCAAGGGGACATTTGTGCGCGCCCTGAAGGACGCTGCGGGTTCGATAAAAGAAGCCGTGGATGTTCTCAGCTCGCGCACAAGCACAGACGAGACGCGGCGTCTGCAGGCTGACAACATGCGCCTGCAGGCCGAAATGGCCAGTCTCCGCAAGGAGCTGGCTGTGTTGAAAAAGGATATGGAGGGTATGCGGAAACAGGGTTCCGTACACTCTCCCCCGGATGTGACGGAGGAGCTGCCCCCTGTATCGCAGCCTCGTCCTCCTCAACCCACGTCGGCTGCACCCCTAGAAGCTTCTGCACCTAGGGAAACGCCAGCAACCGCGAACATGATGGAGGAGCTTTCGCGCTCCATACTGACGCAGGTTGGTGACATGGTTAATGCGCGGCTGGAGGCACTTGAGAGTAGGCTCCTGCCTGAGAAGCGTCTTCGCCCCCCACTGGCGTCAGATAAAAGAAGGCCTAAACAAGCGGCGCCTGTGGATCCCGCCCAAGAAAAAGCGCCAGGCCCTGAGGTGCCCGCCAAAGAGACAGAAAAGGAGTGTCCCTCGGAAGAGACGAGTCATGTGTTACCTTCCGTTCCCAGCCAAGGGCACTGGGAGAAAGTGAGGAAAAAAAAGAAGAAGAAAAAACGTGGAGCGCGGCGCGAAGCACAGACTTCGCGGCCTCAAGACGAGACGCAATCGAAGCAGTCGCAGACGAAGGCGCGTTCCTCGAAGAGAGCTCCTAATCTTCGGCCTCCTCACTCCGCAGCGGTGGTGATAACGCTGCAGTCCGGGGCAGCCGAGAAAGGCGTTACCTATGCCGAGGTGCTTAGGCAGGCGAAAGATTTGATCTCGCTCTCCGATATGGGTATAACTGCGATGCGGTTTAAAGTTGCTGCGACTGGAGGGCGTATTTTAGAGTTTCCTGGAGCCTCCGGTGATGAGAAGGCAGACGCCCTTGCTCAGAAGTTGAAGGAGATCGTGAGCGAGGAGATTGTGCGAGTCTCCAGACCCACCAAATGCGCTGACCTGCGTGTTTCGGGCCTGGACGATTCCGTTACCAGTGGTGACGTGGTGGCTGCCGTGGCATGTATCGGGGGATGTACTCCCGATCAGGTGCGTGCCGGCGAGGTTACCCGCAACTTTTCGGGTCTCGGGTCGGTATGGCTGCGCTGCCCAGTTGTGGCGGCGAAGAAGGTCATCGATGGCGGGAGGCTTAAGGTGGGCTGGGTGTCTGCCCATGTCAGACTCCTGGAGGAGAGGCCACAGCGGTGCTACCGCTGTCTGGAGAGGGGGCACCTTAGGGCGCAATGTACCGCCGACACTGACCGCAGCAACACCTGCTATCGCTGCGGGCAGGATGGTCACAAGGCAAAGGGGTGCTCTGCCGCTCCACACTGCAGTATTTGTGCAGCAGCTGGTAGGCCCGCTGATCATTGGGGTGGAAGCGGTGCATGTAAGCAGCCCAATAAACCCAAAAAAGGGAAGCAGAAGAGCAAGGCTGACGATGGCCCCCGGGTCTCCTCGCAGTCTGGCCACCCGTCTACCAGCTCAGGTCTGGCCCGGGACGAAGAGGGTGCAAGAATGGCCGTAGATTAAATGGCTGTTCGGTTTTTGCAGGCGAACCTCAATCACTGTGCTAGAGCTCAGGATCTTTTAGTGCAGAGCATGGCGGAACGTTTGATCCACATAGCGGTGATTGCTGAGCCCTACTTCGTCCCTCCTAGGGATGATTGGATAGGAGACTTGGATGGCTTGGTGGCTTTGGTCTCCCAAACCTCAATTGGCTCCCCTGTCTTCGAGCAAATTGTAAGAGGGCGCGGATTCGTTTCGGCCATCGTGAGGGATATAGTCGTTGTGAGCACGTACTTTTCGCCAAATCGCAGCCTGGCGGAGTTTGAGCAGTACCTCGACATCTTAGGTGCGCATATTAGGCGTAATCACCTCTGCAGGGTGCTTGTGGCTGGTGATCTCAACGCCAAGTGCGTGGCGTGGGGATCGCCGGCGACGGATGCGCGGGGGAAAGTGTTGGAAGAGTGGGCAGTTGTGCTGGGACTTACGTTGCTGAACCGGGGTTCGATTCATACGTGTGTACGTCAACATGGTGGCTCCATCGTAGATGTAACATTCGCAGGTTCTGCTCTGGCACGTCGTGTAGAAGATTGGGCAGTGCTGGAAGATGAGGAAACTTTATCGGACCATCGATACATTCGGTTCGATATCTCTCCATATCCAACAATTGCGAGCGGCTCAAGTCGACGAAGGGGAGACGCCCAGCCTCGATGGTCGATGAAGCGCCTAAACAGAGAAGTGCTGCTTGAAGCAGCGACAGTTCAGGCATGGGTGTTAGCTGCTGGGAGCCAGCTGGAGGTGGATGTGGATGAGAGGGCCGAGGAAATTGGCGAAGTCATGACGAATGTGTGCGACGCGGCCATGCCAAGAATCGGATCCCAACCAAAAAGGGGTGCGCTATACTGGTGGTCTACGGAAATAGCGCAGTTGCGCAGAAGTTGCATTGACGCAAGACGGCCGTATACAAGGTGCCGACGACGACGGCCTCGGGATGAAGCCGAGGAAGAACGTCTGTATAGGCGTTATAGAGAGGCCAAAACAGCGCTGAAGATAGCCATCAAAACGGCTAAGGATTTGGCGAGGGAGGCTATGCTGGAGAGTCTCAATGATGATCCGTGGGGAAGGCCGTACAAGATGGTAATGCGAAAGCTTCGGCCTTGTGCCCCGCCTTTGACGGAAAGCCTGCAACCCGGGCTGGTTAATTCGGTTGTGGAAGCACTGTTCCCAAATGCACGCGAACAGGAACCACTGTGCATAACGCCGAACGCAGAGACGAATGTGCCTGAGCCGGGTGTGCCTGAAGTTACTGAGGGAGAGCTGAGGGCGGCAGTGTTTCGGCTTCGGTCCAAAAACACTGCCCCTGGACTCGATGGTATCCCGGGACGCGCATGGGTGTTGGCTCTCGGCCCGCTAGAACCACACGTAAGGAGGCTATTTACCCTATGTCTGGAGAAGGGCCGTTTTCCGCGTTCGTGGAAGACGGGGAAACTGGTCCTGCTGCAGAAGGTAGGACGGGCAGCTGACTCACCGTCGGCCTATCGGCCTATAGTCTTGCTGGATGAGGTGGGCAAGCTATTCGAAAGAGTGGTGTCAGCTCGGATCGTCCGCCACTTGGAGGATACAGGCCCGGACCTCAGTGAGTACCAGTTCGGCTTCCGTCGCGGTAGGTCCACCATTGATGCTATTGCTCGGGTGAGGGCTCTGACGGATGACGCTTTATCCAGAGGTGAGGTGGTCTTGGCTGTGTCTCTTGACATTGCCAATGCCTTCAACACCTTGCCTTGGGGTAACATTAGGGAAGCGCTGCGGTTCCACGCTCTGCCCGTATATCTGCGTCGCCTGGTGGAGGACTACCTATCGGAGAGAGCGGTAAAGTACCCTTTGCGTGATGCGTGGGTTCGGCGCCAGGTCGAACGCGGTGTTCCACAGGGATCAGTCCTTGGGCCTCTTCTGTGGAACATCGGGTACGACTGGGTGTTGCGGGATGTGGACATGCTTGGTGTGGAAGTGACTTGCTACGCAGACGACACTTTGGTGACGGCCAGGGGTAGCAGCTTCGAGGAGGCGCGTCAATTAGTTACGGCGGGGGTAGCACAAATTGTGGCGCGGATACAGCGGTTGGGGTTGGAGGTTGCCCTGAGTAAGTCGGAGGCCCTGTGTTTTCACAGGCCTAGGATGGCTCCTCCAGCTGATGCTGATTTGGTGGTAGGCGGAGTTTCCATCGCTGTCAAGTCATCAATGAAATATTTGGGACTCGTCCTCGACGGCAGATGGAACTTCACGGAGCATTTTAGGCAACTCACTCCTAAATTAATTGGAGCAGCGGGAGCGCTGAGTAGGCTCCTCCCAAACGTTGGTGGGCCAAAAACAGCCAGTCGTCTCCTATACACTGGCGTGGTTCGGTCAATGGCTCTATATGGAGCACCCATATGGGTCAATGCCCTGACTGTCCGTACTAGACCCCTACTGCGAAGGCCACAGCGGATTATGGCAGTCAGGGCGATAAGAGGTTACCGCACAATCTCATGTGAGGCGGCCTGCGTACTGGCCGGGACCTCTCCGTGGGATTTAGACGCCGTGGTGTTAGCTAAAGTGTACCAGAGGAGGGTGGATGCTCGGATGCGAGGGGAACACCCTTCCCCGACGGACGTCGCTGGTTGGCGGAGCGAGGCGCGGATTGAGCTCGTCGCAGAGTGGCAGCGGAGGCTCGAATCGCCTAGTGCCGGACTGACAACAATTGAGGCGATTCGGCCGGTCCTCAAGGACTGGATCGAGAGGAGTCACGGAGCGCTGACGTTCCGCCTTGTACAGGTGCTTTCGGGGCACGGTTGCTTCGGAAGGTACCTGTACAAGGTGGCGGGCAGAGAGCTAACGGAGGAGTGCCATGAGTGCGGCGATCCGTCGGACACGGCACAGCATACGCTGGCAGTGTGCCCCGCGTGGGCGGAGCCACGGCAGTCGTTGGTAGACAAGGTGGGATTGGACCTCTCCCTGCCCGCTGTGGTGAGGGCCATAGTGGGCAGTGAATCGAACTGGGAAGCCATGGTCTCCTTCTGCGAGACTGTGATGGCGCGAAAAGAGGCGGCGGAACGAATGAGAGAGGAGGATGCAGACGCTCCCCCCATCCGCCGCCGAAGAACCGGGCGCAGGCGTGCTGCACAGGATCGCAGGATGCCCCTATGAGACGGACCTCAGAGCGATGGACACGGGGAGTCTGTCGCTCTCTGATGATCTGGTCCCTGTGTATGGCGGCGCAGCCAGGTTCCTAGCTGTGCTTCTGCTGTTGTTGGCTTGACCTGACTTGAACTTGACTTTTAGGTCATGAAGATGGGCCTGCTTGGGTAGGCACCGCTGGCTGGGTTGCAGTTGAATGCGAAAGCGACCCTGTGCCCAGCCACATAGCGTTGAGGTGAAACACCGTGGGGTTTTAGTCGGTAAGAGTCCGGCATAACCTCCGCACCACCCCGGGTGCGGTGGTATCCATGATGGATTTCCCCACGTAAAAAAAAAAAAAAAAAAAGGGTTATACATGAATATTCAGGTGCCCGGCCGAAGGCCGGGTACTTAGGTTCTGTTGGGATCGTAAACCTACCTAAAACTAAAAAAAAAGTTGAAAAAAAAATTTGATTTTTTTTTTCAAAAATGTTATAATGTTATGTGTAGGTATTTATCTTGAGTTAAATTTAAAAACAATCATTTTTTTAATTTCATTTTATCAAAAAAAAAAAAAAAAAAACGTTTTTTTATTTACTTAGAAACATTTTTTTATTTCATTTTTCTCACAAAAAAAAAATTAAAAATGTGGTTGAAGATTTGGTGTATTATTTGATGCTAATATTTAAGTATTTTAGGAGTTCACGGTTTGAAGCTAAGTTATAAATATAGATGCTAAAATTATATTTTTTAGAGGCTCACTAGTTGAAGCTGACTTAGTAATTTAGAAGCCAATAATGGTATTAAATAGAAGCTCGTTTAATTACATGCCATTAAAAATTACAAAAACATTACAAAGTGCATCCACAAATTCACAATAAGGACTAATAGTTCAAAAATTTAGGCCGTTGAACCACCGGCGTCACCTAACTTAGCTTAGGCACATAGAAGTTAGGTTACGTGAAAACGGGCATTACCTCTACAACATCAAAAAAACATTCAACAAAATTAAAACAAAAGAAAACTCCAGCTTTTATGAATTTATTCCGGCGCAGAAAAATTTAATTAGTTCCCGTTTTAATGAATATTAATCGGACGGGCGCGTCGCGCCGCGGCCGCTAGCCGGTGCCTGCGTGCCTGATTATTATTATTAAGAAAATTGTTTATTTTGCACTCACTTTCACTCGGGAGCTTATTATTTTGCTCATAAAAGCCGAAAGGATAAGCCTGCCCACAACAGAATTAAACCTAAGTGTTTGCGCTGAACGCTATCCGTGGCCGCGCTAGGTCAGCCCCTCGCCCCTCGGCCGCCGTCCCGTCTCGCCTCGTGTTTCGGGTTGCGACGGCGCGGCGCCCGCGCCGCGTGCGTCTCGTTTTGTCTCATGTTTTTTGTCTCATGTGCGCGCCGGGCCGCCTTTTTTCATCGCCGCATCGGCAGCGGCGAGTTAGTCTTTTTCACTGTTCGATGCGAGCGCACGTCTGTCGCGCGTCGATTTTTTGTGGTGGACAGTCGGCCATTTTGCTGCTAGAAGCAATTACGTTTGATGCGGATAGCATAGCTCGCGAACGCCTGTTTTTGTTTGCGTGTCGCACATTCCTTGGGTTTAGTCCGCGGCCGGTGGCGCATCATACTTTCATTTACTGCCGTGAGTTAGTACCGCTTGTTCGCCAGCCATATTGTGAAGTGAACGCTCGCGTCATTCTGTGTAATTTGTGGCGCCACCCCGACAATATTTGTGAAGTAATTTACGGATCGGCGGTTGTGCGTACGCCGGGTTAAACGTTTTGAAGTCGGCTATATTTGGTGTCAACCGATGAACTTGAGAGATCCGGGTATACGTGAATTCGAGCTGAAGAGAAGTGCCCTCAAGAGTCTGCCGTGCTTCCTACGACGAAACATTCATTCCTAACACACCCCATACATTACACACACATTCGTCGTAGCGTAACCGACCGTGAACGAGTCGCCGGTGACACTCAAGTAAGTGGGTTATCTTGTTGTCGCCTCGTACTCGACGCTGATCCAACGTTGCTCGCAGCCTCCCCGGCAGGGGTTAATTACGTCCCTCGCTCGGACCTCTTCCAGGTCCAGCGGCCGGTCGTTCCAGCGGCTCGATTCCTTCTATGGGCCCGAGGAATCAGTAGCTACTTCGACGCTGGAGCCACCGTGCGCCAACATTGTGGTAGCAGAGCGTGGTTCCCACGCCCCGTTAGGCTGCGGAAGCGTTAGTAGAGACGCTTAGAATCAGCTTAGTTTACGGTTTACGGGTCGTTCGGGTAGGATAGCACTACCGAGTAGCCGGTCGCTTGTTGAGACATTCCTACCTTTTGTTGTGGTAGTGTGAGGGCCGCGTGGGGATGTCTTCTCGCAAGCCACCGGCGCTTCGGTTGCAGTCGGAGCTGCGCTGGGCCTCGAATGCCCACGCGCTGATAGGTCGCGTCGACCGGGTGAATAGCCTCGCCCAGCGACTGGAGCAGGTCGCGGCCCGACGGGCCTTAGTAGAAGAGGCTTACACGGAACTGGAGGCCTCGGAGGCGGAACAGGGGGTGTTAGATTCCGGCCTCCGAGATTATGAACAGTTTTTTGCACTAACCGACGAGTTGATCGAGGCGGGGGCCAAAATTGAGAATGAAGCGCGTGAAGCGCGGCGGAGTAGCCTGTTCGAGTCCCCGCGGGCGCAGCCTACTCCGCCGGCCTTGTTGGGACGACTCCCAACTTTGGACCTGCCAAAATTCTCCGGGGTCCTCTCCGACTGGCTCACCTTTGTCGGCTTATTTGACAGCCTCGTGGACGCCCGGAGAGACCTAACTCCGAGTCAAAAGATGGCATACCTTCTGGCCTCACTTGAAGGGGAGGCCCTCGCGGTCGTCGGTCATTTGAAGCTAGCTGACGACAGTTATGCGACCGCCCGGGACCTCCTCGCCGGAAGGTACGCCAACGTGCGGCGAATCGCCGACGAATACGTAAAGCAGCTGCTTCACCTGCCGCTGCTCAAGGACCGCGCCAGGCTGCGACAGGATATCATAAACCCTGTCGTGGTGGCCTGCAACGCGCTGCGCCGACTAGACCTACCAGTCGACGCGTGGTCCTTTTTGTTGCTCCATATTGTGCTGTCCCGCCTACCCCTCGATCTGCGGATCCACTTTGAAGAGAGGTACGGCGGGGACGGAGCCTCCTACATTCCGCCCTTCGGCGATTTGCTGCGGTTTTTGGAGGAGCAGAGCAGGCAGGTGGAGAATGCAGCGGGCACCGGTGACAGCGCGCGTGTTGCCGACCGAGCAGTGCCCAAGGGGAGGCGGAGTCCGCCAATCAATTCACCCCCAACTTCCTCAAGGTCGAGGGGATCTCCCGCGGGAGGACGCCGCCCGCTACCTACTTATAGTGGCCTAGCGGCCAGGGAGGCGCCCCCCTGCTCTTACTGTCGGGAATCCTCCCACCTTACGACGGCATGCCCTAAGTTGCTGGGCAAGCCGGTCAAGGTGAGGCGCACCATAGCCAAGGAGCGCCGATGGTGTTACTCCTGTTTGGAGCGGCATCTCCAGCGAGACTGCAGGCACCAGCGGCCCTGTCCGCACTGCCAGGCCCTGCACCATGCCATTTTGTGCCTGGGTTTGAGTGGCGCACACTCTCGGAGCTCCGCCGAGCTCTCCCCTCCCACGGGCGGGGGCGCTCGGCCACGCCCACCGGTCAGCGAAGCTCGACGCTCGCCTACCGATCCTCGTGCCCCTGGTTATGACGGGGGTCCCTCTCCCGTTCCGTCGGGGGGGCGTTCCCCCAGGGGCGGGGGGGTCAGCACCCCCCCTCAGCGTGTCGAGAGGGATCTCGCGGCAACTCAGCGGTCATCAAGACCCTTCTCACCCCCGTTGGCTGAGTGGCCGCGCCTTGAGCGCCACTATCCTCCCATTGGTCGGTGCCAGCTCTATGAGCTTCCGTCAACCTCTCGTCTGTCCCGGCCCTCAAGGCCGAGGTTTCCCGAGGCTCCCCAGGCCGGGCCTTTCGGGGACCTCTCACCGAGGTTGATTGAGATGCCGCCGGCATGCCGCTTTACGGACCCCCGGACCGACGATCGGTCCGATGGAGGCAACTCCAGCTAGGTAGTTGCCGCCCTAGCTCCCACCACGGCCACCTCCCCTGATACTTTGAGCCGTCAACAGTCCATTTGTCAAACTGTTCTATTGCCGACGGCCTCAGTGAAGGTGTACAACCCGAGTGGCGACTGTTTAACGGTTCGCGCTCTATTGGATTCGGGTTCACAACGCTGTGTTGCCTCCTCTTGGTTGGTGGGAAGTCTAGGGCTCCCCTGGAGCTCTGATTCACGTCGAATGGTAGGTATCGGAGGCGCCGAGCCTCCTGCTCCTAGGGGACAAGCAGAGTTGGTGTTTGGCCCTGCCGGCGAACACCTTCGCATTTTAGTTAAAGTGAATGTCCTTGATGACATTGTAGGTTCTCTTCCTAACGTCTTTATAAATGACAGCGCGGTTCGTTGTGCGTCGGGCTTGAGACCGGCGGACCCTCAGTGGGCCCAACCTGGCCCTATTGATTTGCTGCTGGGTGCCGACGCGCTGGGGTTTCTCTTGTTAGGCGAGATACGAGTCCTACAGCCCAATGGCTTATCAGCCATCTCCACTGTATTTGGGCACAGCTTCTTTGGACCAGTCCTGTGGTCTCCACCCCCTCCGACGGCTGAACCGCTCTCTTTTGTAGGCGCGTCCCTCTCGGACGTAGTCCAGCGGTTCTGGGAAATTGAGGAGCCGCCACACGCGGCTCGGGTCAATCCTCTTGATCGTGAGTGCGAGTTGTTCTATCGGAACAGTACCGGACGTCGTGTCGACGGTCGTTTTGTCACTCGCTTGCCCTTTCTTGACTCACGGCCCCCTTTGGGCAGATCTCGTACCCTGGCCGAAAAGAGGCTGCTTTCCATGGAGCGCCGTATGCGGCGCGACCCAGCCTTTCGCGACAAATATGTTGAATTCATGCGCGAGTATCAAGAGCTGGGTCATATGTCACCGTCCAGCTGCGACTGGCGGTCGCAGGAGCACTACTTCCTGCCTCACCATGCGGTCTTGAGGACCCCGGGGAGTAAAATTCGCGTTGTCTTCGACGGGTCCGCCCCCACGTCCAATGGCGTGTCCCTGAACCAGTGTCTACATTCTGGTCCCAAATTGCTCAAGGACATATCCGACATTTTGACCCACTTTCGTCGGCACCAAGTGGTTTTTGTAGCCGACATTCGGATGATGTTTCGCCAATCAGTGGTCCATCGTGACGACCGTCGATATCAGCTCATATTGTGGCGTGAGAAGCCCAGCGATCCGATACAGGTGTTCGAGTTGAACACCACAACCTATGGACTTCGGTCCAGCCCGTATATTGCTATGCGAACCCTACTTGAACTCGCTGAGAGGGAGCGTCTAAAATACGCTCGGGGGGCTTCTATTTTGGAAACTTCGGTCTACATGGACGACATTTGTACGGGCGCGTCCACCGTCGAAGAAGCTCTTGTATTGCGAGACGAATTGATTGCCATCCTGAAGTCCGGAGGTTATGAGTTACGCAAATGGTTATCGAACTCCCCTCACATTTTGAAGGACCTCCCAGGAGAGGATCAACAAGACCCTCATCTATTCGAGAACCCTGAAAATCCTCATTTGTTGACTGTGCTGGGGATTCAATACCAGCCAGTTCAGGATTCGTTCACGTATCGAGTCAAACTCGATCCCCCTCCTAAAGCGTGGACCAAGCGCTCAGTACTGTCTACAGTAGCCCGCACCTTCGATCCAAATGGATGGATCACTCCGGTCATTTTCTTGGCTAAGTGCTTTCTTCAAAAGCTCTGGATTTCCGGGTTGGGTTGGGACGAGCCTCTTAGTGGTGCTCTCTTGCGAGAGTGGCTCTCTATTGTGTCCTCCCTCCCGGACATCAACCGGGTCTCCATGCCAAGGTGCTTCCTCCCTCCAGGGAGATGTATGGC
The DNA here is from genome assembly GCA_038048805.1 of Hipparchia sbordonii. Lineage (NCBI taxonomy): Eukaryota > Metazoa > Arthropoda > Insecta > Lepidoptera > Nymphalidae > Hipparchia > Hipparchia sbordonii. The sequence continues at coordinate 11,415,392 of CM076099.1, read as the reverse complement.
TACCCTGCATGGATTCTGCGACGCCTCTGAGAAAGGCTATGCAGCTGTAGTATATTTGCGGACTGTAAGCTCCTCTGGTCATACTTCAGTCCATCTTGTACTTGCTAAAAGCAAGGTCGCTCCCATTAGGTCCCGTTTAACTATCCCTAAGTTGGAACTGTCCGGAGCCGCTCTTCTTACGAGGCTCATCAACCACGTTCACTCGTCTTTGAAGTCTGTAATCGACATTACGGACGCCTACGCTTGGTCGGACAGCGAGATAGTTCTTTGTTGGCTCAGAGCCGCACCTCACAATCTGGAGGTCTTTGTAGCGAACCGCGTGTCTCAGATCCAGAACTCCGAGACGTCTCTAACCTGGAGACATGTCCCAGGGGAATTGAACCCCGCAGACTGCGCTTCTCGTGGCTGCGAAGCCCCCTCTTTGGTTGACCACCTGCTGTGGTGGGGGCCCAGTTGGTTAGCTGGATCCCAGTCATCCTGGCCCCAGAATAAATACTCCGAACCGATTGAATTACCTGGCCTACGAGCGCGAGTAGGATTGGGCAAGGAGAAGCCCACTCAGGACTTCTCCCTGCTAGAGCGGTACAGCTCCCTCGATAAACTTTTAGGTGTGACTGCTTGGTTGCGTCGATTCGTCCGCAATGCGAGAGACCCGTCTACTCGAGTCTCTGGGTCCGTTTTGTCCCCTAGCGAGCGTCGCGAAGCCTTGATGTATTGGACCCGTATGGTCCAATTGGAGCACTTTGAGTCCGTGATTGAAACGTTAAAGCGGGGCTCCGTTGTCAAGGGCGCGCTGGCCCGACTGAACCTCTTCCTGGACGACAATGGCATGCTTCGCGTTGGCGGACGTTTGAAAAATTCGCAACTGCCGTACGGGGCTCGACATCCATTATTGCTCCCCAAGGACGGCGCCTTTGTTCGGTTGCTAGTAACTCACCATCATGTTAAGAACGCCCACGCTGGGTGTAATGCTCTTTCGGCTATTTTGCAGCGGGAATTTTGGATTTTGGCAGGCCGACGCACCATTCGGAGCGTCATTTTTAAATGCATACCTTGTTACAAATTGAAGGCCACCATCTCGCAGCCTATGATGGGTGACTTACCACCTGACCGCGTCACGGCCATCCGACCATTCGCTGGAGTCGGAACTGACTTTGCTGGCCCCTTCCTCGTTAAGTCCTCCAATCTTCGTAATGCGCGCTCACATAAGGCCTACCTGTGCGTTTTCGTGTGCCTAGCTACTAAGGCCGTTCATCTGGAACTTGTAAGTGCCCTCAGCACTGAAGCTTTTGTGGCCACGCTAGGCCGCTTTGTGTCCCGCCGTGGCCTGCCTGACCTGGTCCGGTCGGACTGCGGGACGAACTATAAGGGCACGGATAGATATTTGAAAGAGGTCGTCGACTTTCTGTCCAGTAATAGGGCTTATTTAGGTACTGCGATGTCCAAGATGGGAATCCAGTGGAAGTTCGACCCTCCGGTTTGCCCGCACTGGGGCGGTATCTTCGAGGCAGTGGTCAAAGTTGCAAAAACGCATCTCCGTCGCGTGATTGGAGAGACTATCTTGACCTTTGAAGAGCTCGCCCCCGTATTCTGCAAAATTGAGGCGGTGCTCAACTCTCGGCCCCTCTGTCCCCTCTCGTCCGATCCGAATGATTTGGAGGTCCTAACCCCGGGCCATTTCCTGATTGGCCAGCCGCTTAACGCCCTGCCCGAGCATCCCTTCAAGGAGGTACGCTCTTCGCGGTTGAGCAGATTTGAACTGCTGCAACAGATGACTCAGAGTTTTTGGCACCGATGGTCTCTGGAGTACTTACATCTTTTGCAGCAGCGCGTTAAGTGGTCTGACAGGACGGACCCTCCGCGGGTTGGAGATCTCGTGTTGGTTAAAGAACCCAACGCTTTACCTTTGTACTGGCGACGTGGACGCATTGTTAAGTTGTCGTATGGATCGGACGGGGTGCCCAGGGTGGCCGAGGTTTTAGTTGGAGATTCGGTCTTGCAACGCGCCGTCGCGACCCTGTCTCGGTTACCAATTTGCTCGCGGACATAATGCCCTTATGTCCGGGACGGGGGTTTGTTTGCGCTGAACGCTATCCGTGGCCGCGCTAGGTCAGCCCCTCGCCCCTCGGCCGCCGTCCCGTCTCGCCTCGTGTTTCGGGTTGCGACGGCGCGGCGCCCGCGCCGCGTGCGTCTCGTTTTGTCTCATGTTTTTTGTCTCATGTGCGCGCCGGGCCGCCTTTTTTCATCGCCGCATCGGCAGCGGCGAGTTAGTCTTTTTCACTGTTCGATGCGAGCGCACGTCTGTCGCGCGTCGATTTTTTGTGGTGGACAGTCGGCCATTTTGCTGCTAGAAGCAATTACGTTTGATGCGGATAGCATAGCTCGCGAACGCCTGTTTTTGTTTGCGTGTCGCACATTCCTTGGGTTTAGTCCGCGGCCGGTGGCGCATCATACTTTCATTTACTGCCGTGAGTTAGTACCGCTTGTTCGCCAGCCATATTGTGAAGTGAACGCTCGCGTCATTCTGTGTAATTTGTGGCGCCACCCCGACAATATTTGTGAAGTAATTTACGGATCGGCGGTTGTGCGTACGCCGGGTTAAACGTTTTGAAGTCGGCTATATTTGGTGTCAACCGATGAACTTGAGAGATCCGGGTATACGTGAATTCGAGCTGAAGAGAAGTGCCCTCAAGAGTCTGCCGTGCTTCCTACGACGAAACATTCATTCCTAACACACCCCATACATTACACACACATTCGTCGTAGCGTAACCGACCGTGAACGAGTCGCCGGTGACACTCAAGTAAGTGGGTTATCTTGTTGTCGCCTCGTACTCGACGCTGATCCAACGTTGCTCGCAGCCTCCCCGGCAGGGGTTAATTACGTCCCTCGCTCGGACCTCTTCCAGGTCCAGCGGCCGGTCGTTCCAGCGGCTCGATTCCTTCTATGGGCCCGAGGAATCAGTAGCTACTTCGACGCTGGAGCCACCGTGCGCCAACATTTTGGTTCCTAATTACACATTACATAGGCTTTTTACTCCGGAAAAGCAGGATTCTCGGGGCATTTTAAAACCTAACTCCAGATGACCTAACTCAACTACGGATAAAGTCGACGGCAAAAGGTAGGTAATTAAATATAGGTACCTACTTAATTTGTAAATTTTTGATCATTTCGATTAATCTATTAGGTAGGTAGGCATCTAGGATTAATAAATCAAGTCCAAAACATTGAAATTCGAATTGTATTCGGGTGAAAGCGGCTCGCGAATCTACACTGGAATTTGCCCGATATTGCAATTTTGTTTTCAATACGGACTTTTTGTTCTCACCAATGAATAGTACCTACTCAACGTACTACTGATTGAAAATCCAGAATTCTGAACATAGTGATTCTTTTCAACAAGCACTCAGCAAAATTAAATACATACCTATTGTAAAAACCCCTAGTTAAACAAAAAGAAATAGTTTCACCGTTAATAAGTAGTAAGCCTCAATAGTCCAACGGTTAAAGATGCGGACTGACAACTGTAAGGTCGCAAGTTCGAATCCCACCCGTTGCACTGTCGTACCCACTCCTAACACACGCTTTCCGCTTATTTGGAGGGATAGGAGAATATTAATCAACTTCAGGTTGGCTAATATTCTTTAAAAAAAGTAGTTAGGTACCTACTCTACAAAAAGATAACAGGCGAATTGAATAGGCACCTCCTTTTTGAAGCCTGTAGAACTCAGACAAAAATCTTTGAATTTTTCTATGGACTTGAATCAAATTCTAAAAATCTCAAATAACCAGTCAAATGCGAGTCGGACTCGCATACGGAGGGTCTCGTACCAAAAAACGCCGAAAAAAACACATTTCTAGTAGGAGAGCCCTTTATTTATTTTTAAATATATAGACTAGCGCTTGACTGCGACCTCACCTGATGGTAAGTGAAGATGCAGCCTAAGATGGTACGCGCTTGCCTAGAAGATTTCTATTCACTCTTAATTTAAAGACATTATAGTTAGTTGGAAAAACGATTTATTTTATTTTTTATTTTTTGTTGTTACAGCGGCAACAGAAATACACATTCTCTGAAAATTTCAACTACCTACTCCGGATCATGAGATACAGCCTGCTGACAGACAGACAGACGGACGGACAGCGGAGGCTTAGTAGTAGAGTCCCGTTGGTTACCCTTCGGGTACGGAACCCTATAGCCTAAAAATTACATACTGCTATTCCAAGTCACAAGTGACAAATACTTAGGAACTTGGTAAAATTAAAAAACAAAAGACAAATATTTTCTTTATATTTATTCAAAAAATAATGTCGATACATAGTTTTTTTATATACTTAGTCTTTCGGTTCAGAGCCCATAACATTAAGATAGCACAATTTTTAAATACTACATATTATAATATAGATAAATACAGCATTATATTTAAAGACGACAATTCAGATGCTCCGAAATGAGATCATAGGTATATTACAATTAAGTATTTTACACTGATAGACCAGAGTAGATCCCTTCAAAAATAATAAAAAGTGAAAAAAATAGTAGTAGGATGAAACCCATTAGAAAAGGAGGGGAATATTATAAAAATGAAAGGAAAAATAATTTACGGGCGATCTGAGGTCGGGAAGGGGTGGGGGTGAGTTTTTAAGGGGAAAAAACGGTTTTTCTCGATTTCCGGCAAAACTAAAAGTCCTATCGAAAAAAGTCAAATGGCAAAGTTGTAGGTAATAAAAAGATCTAAAACTTTTGTATTTACACTTTTTTCACATAACCTCAAAATTTATGTGAAAAATTCAAAAAACCAAGTTTTTGGTTTTTTATTTTTATCTTTTACAAAAATTATTTTTTTTAACGAAATTTGGTGAAAACTTACCTTTTTATGTCCCAAATACGCTGTAATTTATTTGATTAATAATATTTATTTTTTCACCTTATTTTGAATTAATATCGAAAAAACACCTTAATTTTGAATCGAAAAGTCACCCGTCAAAATCTCAGCTTTTTTCAAAAAGTTGGTATGTTTTCTGTTCGCTGAAATCTCTACTTTCCGATGGTGAAAAAAAATATATATGTTACTACAGTAAATCTTCTCAGAAAATAATTTCAATCTTTAGGTTATGTTACGTTAAGCATACTATTTTTTAAAGAAAATATTACGATTTTAATGTTTGAGTTGATTGATACAGATAAAAATGTTTGTTTTATTTTTTTAAGTAAACTTGTCACAATTATCTTCAAGAAAATCAACTCAAACATTAAAATCGTAATATTTTCTTTAAAAAATAGTACGCTTAACGTAACATAACCTAAAGATTGAAATTATTTTCTGAGAAGATTTACTGTAGTAACATATATATTTTTTTTCACCATCGGAAAGTAGAGATTTCAGCGAACAGAAAACATACCAACTTTTTGAAAAAAGCTGAGATTTTGACGGGTGACTTTTCGATTCAAAATTAGGGTGTTTTTTCGATATTAATTCAAAATAAGGTGAAAAAATAAATATTTTTAATCAAATAAATTACAGCGTATTTGGGACATAAAAAGGTAAGTTTTCACCAAATTTTGTTAAAAAAAAATAATTTTTGTAAAAGATAAAAATAAAAAACCAAAAACAGGGTTTTTTGAATTTTTCACATAAATTTTGAGGTTATGTGAAAAAAGTGTAAATACAAAAGTTTTAGATCTTTTTATTACCTACAACTTTGCCATTTGACTTTTTTCGATAGGACTTTTAGTTTTGCCGGAAATCGAGAAAAACCGTTTTTCCCCCTTAAAAACTCACCCCCACCCCTTCCCGACCTCAGATCGCCCGTAAATTATTTTTCCTTTCATCTTTATAATATTCCCCTCCTTTTCTAATGGGTTTCATCCTACTACTATTTTTTTTCGTTTTAAAAATGATCTACCCTGGTCTATGATCGATCTGAGCGGCACATAATCGCTTCCATGCCAATAAATAGTTAATTGTGATATATCGCTCATTTGCGACAAGGGTGACATAACTCAAAATTCACCAATTTTAGTGTCGAACATTTATACTTTTTGCTATAAAAACAACATTACGCTAAGCACAAAAAAATAAGAGCGAGAGAGATTGTGACTTAATGTTCTATCGCTTTGTTGGCCGCTGTGTTGTTTCGAGAAAGCAGCATCCACAAAACATTACTCTCTAACGAGAGAATTCTCTCATCGTCGATTTTGAATTATGTCACTCTTGTCGCAAATGAGCGATATGGGGCCAAAGAAATTTTTTGTTCCCCTAAGACGTTATTTTGAATTCAGGGCGAAGTGAAGGATTCTAAAGTAGAATCTTGAGCGTAGCGAGGAATTCAATATACGCCGCCCTAGAACAAAATATTTTGGCCCCGAGTGACACACACTATTTTTCATCATTACCTACGAGAAAAAGCTAGGAGTATCAACCTACTATGTACAGACATTACCTATAAGTATATTGAAAGTTTAAATAAAACACAAATAAATTATTATGGAATTAATGTATGGGCGTAGATATATCCGATCGATAAATGATCACGTGACTTATGGAAGACTACAGCTTCTCAAACATTTTTGAATTTCGAACGGAATGAGCGATCGACAGGTTTCTCCAGCAGTAATAAACACATACTAAAGCACTAACGCAGACCAATCAGAAGAGAGAAAAGAAAACTTCCATAGGCCTAAAAATTCAATATTGCTCCCGCCAATCCTCTGAAGCCAATATTCCTTTTCGAATAGGTATGATGAAAAATACGTAAAGTTTAGAAAAATCTAATTTCAAAATATAGTTAATATAGTTAATTTATAATAAGTTGTTGCGACTGGAATGACTTAGATCATATCATTAAATATAATTTATTACAACTATACTTACTTAATTTTTTTTTGCAAAAGCAATCATTATTTAATTTAAAAAAAAAAAACGAATTTCGAAATTGATTACAATTAGTAGCTAAGTAAAATAACTTTTCTATTAACTATAAAATACTTACTCGTAAATAAACATATATGTATATTGCTTATAAATTAATATGTTTTTATTGATACAGTCAATTAATCAAATATTGTACCTCGCGGCTGGCAACACTAAGCCTGAACTAAAGATTTTAGAAATATCGACAATTCCAATTAAAACAACCGGCGTGGTACGTACTCGTATAATGGGGATGTTAACACTAATCACAAATTAATGTTGTGTTAGTTTTATGATAGTTTGTAGGATTAGAATATCGAAAATCACATTTTTGTAATTTAATATAACATAATAAATTTATTGAAAATGACTTTATAATATCTATAATCTGATGTCACGTGACTGCAAACGCCAAGAGCTCGTGAAGTCACTAGACGAACCGCGAAACAAACGGAGTGATTATAGGTATAGTACGCGCCACGAAAGAAGTCCCGCGGCCATGAGGTGGAACTAATAGATTTTACATACAATAATTGCCGAGACATACGACTACTAGCGCCGCATCTATGGGACTTCTTTCGTGGCGCGGACGGACCGATGACGTCATGTCAGTCAAGTGACAGTTGTAGAGTGTTTTAGCGGGAAAATTCAAAATTACTCTATTTTTGTATATTTTTTCATCGAAAATACTAATATTTTTAAATAATATTTTTTTTTTATGGTAAACAAGAGTCAATCTTCAAAATAAAAGCAATTCCGAAAAATTGTTAACATCCCAATTCTATTACAATTATACTAAGCCTGAACTCGCGAAGTATACAGATTACATAATACATACATACCAAAAAGTTCTACTGAAAAGTGAGATTGGACTTGTCTCGCAGTTTTTAATTCTTTTTTTATTTGAAAAGGCATCTACTTTTTAACAAACTTGCAAAAAAGAGGAGGTTCTCAATTCGTCGGAATCTTTTTTTTTTATGTATGTTCCCCGATTACTCGAAGACGCCTGGACCGATTTGGAAAATTCTTTTTTTGTTTGAATGAGTATACTTCCCAGGTGTTCCCATTGTCATCAGGTCAGGATCTGATAATAGGATCCCGGAGAAATCGAGGGAACTCTTTACATTTTATAGGCATAATTGACTACTTTGTAGTGGCGTTTGAAGTCGGTTTTGTAAAAAGAGTTTTTACGTTTATTATATTTTTAAAAATGCTTATTCTAATTAGATTGCCGAATTTCTAAAATTTGGCGTTTGGGATACTTTAGAACTGAATAGACGATGTACCAAACCATATACCAAAATAAACCACCCTTTACATACCAAACTTTATATAAGATAAACCAGCCTTTGCATACTAGCGAAATAATTTTATTAGAACTGTGAACATCTTTGTTTGGACAGGCTTTTATATAGCTATTTACTTTAGTTGTTGTTGTATAATTCTTGCATCTTTTGAGTAGAACTCATGTGACTTAAATAAATGGAAATAATAACCTATAGCACAAAATATTTACAATAACCACACAACACATACAACTATAATACTATAAAACTGGACCATGAAGATTTAAGCCAGGGCTACATTGGTAAGGCAATTGCGAGGCGACAGCGACGCGATAAATCGTGTGTATCGCTATAAATTGCTGTGTCGAAAACAATTTTTTTAACTAGGTGCGTTTTCATAAACACCAGAGATTAGTTAAAAAAGTATAGATTGCTAATGTCGTACGTTAGAACTAAGCTCACGTAAATGTATTTCGGATGTTACGTCATCTATAGAAATACAATACAAAGTCTACGTGAAGAAAACTTAAATTACTCTAAAAATTTGCTTGTTTTTTAAATGTTATTTTAATGATAGAAATAAATAATAAATATTATATTACACACCAGTAGGGCTAACATGCGCGCCACGAACAAATTTTGTCTACAGTTTACTCGTGGATCTCTGTAGAGATTCACATATAGATTACGAGTAATCGTGTAGACAAAATTTTCTCGTGGCGCGCATGTTAGCCCTACTGAGCAATAAAATACGATATCCATCAACAATAAAATATAATCAACCCCAGTAACGCCGTTTAGCGTAAATTAATTTCTTCAATATAGAAGCAATCTATTTCTTCTCCCTATATAATCTCTGATTATCACTGTCTAATTACGAACGAACGATTTAAACAAATAAATTTCGCATTTCGCTTAGCTGATGCCACCGCCATATGTTTAAAGTTTGTTTTACAGTTCTTGCAATTCACGTGGGCGCGTGAGCTTTACTTGTGGTTACGTCGTGTATATGCACATTGCGTAAGTGAGCGTGCCTGTTAGGAGCCTAGCTGGGAGCGGTCAGGCGCGAGCAAGCTCTCGCTGACTTATACAGATACGACACGCACACAACCATGAGCCACGTGCCCCCGTAAATTGCAAGAACTATAACAGGATCACTGTCACGCACACATCGTCATGTCCTTACCAGTGAGTACCCGGCAGTAGAGAGTAGAAGAGTAATATACATTTTAAACAGTCTTACTTTTAAGTGTTCATACTCACAAAAAATACACAGCTTGTATACAAGCTCTCAAGTTTAAAGCCGAATTTACACTGCGAAATTAGTGGTATGAAATTAGTTTCATCAACAATTTCACGTGTAAACATCTAATTTCATGCATGAAATTAATGTCATGAAACTAATTTCATGCCACTAATTTCGCAGTATAAATTCGGCTTAATGCCGACATCTATAGTGCTGCGACTTAGCTCAGACTCAAGATAAGAGTAAAAACACAAATATGATCAGACATAAATCTGTCTTGTTTTATCTGTCTTGAATCTGAGCAGAGGGAGAGTGGAGTCTATAGATTTCAGCCTAGAAGTCCTTTTTAAAAGGTTTAGTGCAGAAAGGGATATTGTTCACTTTAAGTGTCACTTTAGTTTACAGACAACTGAATAACGTAGATACATAATTCAAAGTTACATACTCCACAGCCAATACAATATACAACTCCTTATTTTACAGTTTTATAGTTTTTAAATAGAAAAACTGGTATCCTGTAAATCCAAAACACTGTATCTCAAAGAAAAATTTAGAATTAACGATATTCATTTGATTTCTTGTGCCATTCATTTTGTATCAGACCCGAGTCATAATTTTACCAGATTTCAGAGATATGTTCCTTATTGACCCTCCAGATGTATGAAACAGAACAGACAACTCCTGTTATATGATGTCGGACAGAATATCTATACCAGAAGCACTGAATCTGTCTGTATGGTCGCGGACAAAAAATGTTTATCAGTTTTCAAAGTAGATTCTATATCACATTGAGTGCAGTAAGGTCTATAACGCCATAGAATGTCGAAAGCATATCTACTGTCAGGCATAGACGTGTGCATGTAATTATGAATCTTAAGGTGGTAAACATTTTCTGTCCGCCACTGTATATGGTATTGAATGTTGAAATGTGTATATTGTACTGAAGATTAAGTTTTAGTTCACACACAATGCACACACAAGCAAATTATTAAGCGTTCTTATGTTAAAGTAGCGACTGCTCCACCATTATTTTTTCATAGCCCGTTGGCGGCGGATACCTGAAGTTGTCTAATATTATGTCAAGAATAGCGCCATCATCAACTAGAACAAAACGATAATATATTTTTAAACACCCTTAAAAGTAGCTTAAGAATTCCTAGATTAGGTAATCTAGGAATTTGAGACATCATAACTGCCACTTCAAGTCATTAATTTTTCATTTTTTAAATTTGTTTGTGAATTAGGATTGTGATTGTAAAGTAATTACTGACAGCTTTTCAAATATGCCAGGTCTGTTCTTAAAAATTTATTTACAACTATGCGGCTCGATCGCACTGCAGCAAGATGCCATCGGAGACGACGTCATGTCATGACACGACAGACTGTCCCCGTCCAACCCAGTGCCCCCCCTGTCATTGCAGGCGGCGTTTGAGACCACCAAAAGGGGCTATTGCCCCAAGCCATTAACCTGAAGCCTGTGTCGGCCTGTGTGAAAGACCCGAGATCGATAATTTATTAATCTAAAGACTAAATAAAACTTACCATAAAGTGCAGGATAGACAGTACCCCTAATATTCCTAACAGGTATCTCCATATTCATGCCATTCAAGAAAAAGTTTAATTCCACATGGTCATATGCCACTCCTATTACATCTCCTTCTCCCGGCATCACTGCTGCTTTCTCATTCGCTTTCTCACTCTCTGGTTTCTCATTCTCTGTTTGCATGTCATGATTGGCTGTTGTGACTAGAATCTCTGTGGTTGGGGAATCCTGTGGTGCAGGTTTGAGGTGATATAATTCTACATTCTCATGCCGCACTGTGCCGTCACTGTTAAGACACCATGAGTCTTTGTCTACTCCACCTGAAATTGGTGAATTACACTTTTACTAGTTGATACATGTGGATTAAAGTATTATAATTCCCCCAAGAACTCTCTTATTTTCCGGGCTAAAAAGTAGCTAGAGTAGTAGTAGTTGGATTGGTGTACCTACGTATGCATTTTTGCATTATTGAAGCTTTATTGTGGAAGCACTGTATACATAGCATAGCTTTGTAAAAAAAACTTTTTTTGAAAAGAGCAACTGCTGAGTTTCTTGCCGGCTCTTCTCAGCAGAATCTGCATTCCGAACCGGTGATAGATTTATGACGTGTCATAAGAGCTACAAGTTAGCCTATATGAAATAAATAAATTTTGAATTTGAATTTGAATTTGTGTGTTCTTCCAGACTACAATCCATCCCTGTGCCAAATTTCAGACAAATCGGTTCAGTTGTTGCGGCGAGATTGAGGTATAAACATACATCCATCCATCCATGCATACATCCAAACTTTTGCATTAAAATATTATAATAGGATAATAGGATTATAAACTAGCTCTTGCCTGCAACTTTACTTTGAGTAAATTTTGTAAGATGATGAATGATAGTCCCTATTTTTTTCATGAAAAAGTGGCAACTCACAAAACGTCAGTTTACTGCACGTAATTAAAAGTTAGACCATAAGATTTCATAGAATAATCATGCGCACCATGTACTCTGTTTAAGTCAGCGTCTCTAGTAGCCAAGCCGACCGCCCAAACTCCTCCCTGCTGAAGTTTGACTTCAAAGTAAGCTTTGTTCTGTACAAGCGGAGCATTTCCCAGGGCGCAACCAGACCCACAAACACGCTGGCCTCCTTTTACTATCACTACTTCATGTCCTGGAATTAAAGTAAAAGAAATACTGTCTCATTTGAAATCGTGTTGAATGTTCACTTTGGAGTAATCATACAAAGTTACTGATAAGCATTTACACTGTTTTAATATGTGTAACCACAGAACAGGATTTAAAACATGGATTGTTCATTCTGAAAGATTCACTTCACATACAATTTTAGGAATGAGCGAATGAACAGTGTTAGCTCTATGAAGGACTCCAAGGAATTTACTATCTTCCTGGGTTATAAAGAGAGTGTGAATGTATGAGTTTAAAGTTTAAGCAATCAAACTTAACTGTACATTTCAATGAGTGTTTTAGTTTTTGACAAGTTGTTACAAGAGTTAAGCAGTCAGCTATAGATCAACGTGATTTTTTCAAAATGATATGATTCAACATATAGTTAGTGACATAGAGATTGATACAGGCTACTTTTTATCCCGAAAAATCAAAGAGTTCCCACGGAATTTTTAAAAACACGCGGACGAAGTCGCGGGCATCAGCTAAGTTAAATTGTAAAGTTAATAATATTCAAATTGAAGTATCAGCGAACGGCAGTATTTAAGAAATTTTACAATTTATATCTCTGCTCTGTTACAAAATCGAATTAGAATTTATTCGTTTATACATCTTCGATTTCGTCCACCCACGCACAAAGCCCGAAAATCCGAAAATCAGTGAAAACTGCACAACAACAAACTAATGAAAAAACAGCAATAAAATTATGTCAATTAAATATCAGAACTGTAAATAAATATAAAAAAGCGATAATTACCCATATGTAAAGTATCTAACTGTACAGGATTACTCTTCACGCGAATCGGTACACTTGGCGTAAGTGTAAAACCATTCATACAGTTTTTAAAACAACAAAACATTTTTAATTATCACTGCCTTCTATTTAATTTAAATCGGTATCTATTTTTTAAATAAAATTGTATTTAATTTTTTCAATCGTAAGTAGGTATTTATTATTGTATTTATTTTAGTTACAGAGTAAAGTAAGGTGAAAGGTTACGTTATCCAGTGTTGCCGGAAAATTCTTTCGTTTTCTCCCTTAAGGCCAAAATAACCAATGCCAAAATATTATGCTCCCGGATTCAAAGAAAACAAAATTCTTTTTTCTAGTCTCATTTTAAAATGAAGGTATCAAATATTTATTTTAATCAAAGTAAGTCTAAAATATAAATTTCTATGATTGTCTGTGATGACAGATGAAAATTAAAGGTGTATTTTTTTAAGATATTTTTCTTTCAAAGTAGGAAACCACAGTAATAATTCAATAGCTATGAAGTTAAAAATGGCATAACTATCGTTAAAAAACTTGTTAATGCTACAAAGACATTTACGAAAAAAATGAAAAAAGAAATTTTATCTACCGTCTTATTGAATAAGGACATAAAATCATTACGACGTTTCTAAAAACTAAGAAAAGAAGAGCTTTTCTCAAAAAATAAGACATATTATATTTAAATGATCATTTTAATTATACAAAAACTATAAGCGAAAAAATCTAAACGATCATCTTTTTAATAATTGATCATCTTTCTTTGAGACATAAAATAAATCAAATCAATCAATATTTTAATATACGTATTTGAACTACGCAAAAAATTATTGAGATGTAGAAATAACGTCTGATAGTTACTTGTTGGACCCCAAAACTAAAAGAAATGAGCATCAATTAACTAATAGTTTGAAACTTTTTTATACATTTATTATCGTTTTATCTTAATTACTTTTTTGTTTATTTTGATTGATCAATTTTTGTGCTTTAAAATATGAAATTTTAAGCCATTTTTAGCATCAATAAATTATGTTTGGGTACCTATTTAATTTAAAGTTAGGGAAGGAAACATTTTGTTCAATTTCATTTTTTTCAAAAATGTAAAAAACAAATAAATGCAGTTCTACTAGTATCCCGCAGGCGTAGACGTCGAAAGCAATAATTGTACCTACCATGGGCGTTAAAGGAGCCGTGAAATGTGCTAAATAATTTCACATACATTTATTTGCATTCTACGGAGGCCGCGGGCCCGACATCGCTATGGGCGCTAATGTTGTGGAAAATCCGCTTAATCTAGCGGCAAAGTCGCTAAATAGGCAACACTGGACCTTATTTATTTCTAGTCTGTGATTAGACATTTTTGTCATTTGACATTATTTTTTATCTAAATCTACGGCTTTAGATTCTAGGGCGCTAAACTTTAAAATAGAGTTCAGTGAAACGGGTAACATTAGAAACGTGTCTTACATCGTAACTTTATGATAAAAAGTTAGGTGTTTAGAGAGAAAACAAAAGGTTTTTAAAAATTTAATTACTTAATAAGCGGGTGAAGTCGTGCTAATTAGGCCATAAGAGGCTAGTTGATAAAATTTATTCTAGTAGGAAGGTAGGTTAGGTTTCCTAGAATTGGGAATTAAAAATATCAATACCTATTTAATAACATGGTACGAAGCGTACGAAGCAAGTAGATAGGTTTTGTCATGCGTAGCCATCGACTCGCCATATATGTAACTAACTAAGTACTTAATAATTTTAATAGGAAGAATTTTAAAGTTTTCAGTAGATAGGTATGTAAGGTTGAGTTACGCGCACAGCTGTAGCGAAGGAATTCACTCGTCAGGCAAGGTTCCAGCTTGTGTTAGGGTGGGAACAAGCCAAGGATGCCTCACTGCGATACCTCGCGGTCGCGGTTTAGCTCGCTACCTCGATGCTACCTCCATGTAAAACAAATGTATGCAAACAGACGAGCGCGAACATGCCGAGAAACATTGGTGTGAACCGCGATGTATCGCAGTGAGGTATCCTTCGGCATGTTCGCGCTCGTCTGTTTGCATACATTTCTTTTACATGGAGGTGGCATCGAGATAGCGAGCTAAACCGCGACCGCGAGGTATCGCAGTGAGGCATCCTTGGCTTGTTCCCACCCTTAATCTACGAGATTCTTTGAAACCACCTCATCCAACATCCACAGATATCATCAGTTTTTCTCTGTCAATTCCATGTTGCCTGCCTGTAAATCCTTTAAATTATACCTAGTTACCTCCATTTTCTGCCTTCTTAATGGAATGGAGATGATTTCCCGTCATAAAATCCACAAGTCGGCCTACCTACTTGAAATTAGGAGAATTTATCTATATACCAAGGTTATAGTGCTAATGTAGATTTGACAAATACCTACTCGATATAATAGTTTGTTTAGAATTAGCTGAGCAAATATTATAGCATTAAATATTGATCTGTTCATTCCTAATTGATTTCCTAACTGGATCAATAAATTGGTCGGTTTTCTTTTTGTCGTTCTTTCGCATTTATAATATTAAGTAGGTAGTACCTAAGATTTGCATCAGGGGCTGCCCTCTAGCAGTCTCTACTTGCCTGAAATAGGGACGTCCACTAACGCTGCGCTTCCCAGGCAATGTCGCCTTTCCAGCACCTTGGGAGTCCCAAGTTGGGACCCATCAGTTCTTCGAGCCATGTGCCCCGGCCATAGATTCTTAATTTTTAACTGTTTTGTACCTAAGATGCCTAGGAGATTGCAAATCTCCTTTATTAAACCTTTTTATTACAAACCGGGAAGCACAGTGTTGGCAGACACCCCCCACTAGGTGGATCGACGACATTTTTTTTTCGATGACAAGACAGCCTTGACTGCGATCTTACCTGATGGTAAGTAACGATGCAGTCTAAGATGGTAGCGGGCTAACTTGGAAGGGGTATAGCAGTGTAAATTCAACACGTACCCCTAATCTGTTTCTACCCGCCATTGTGCCGGAACGCTAAATCGCTTGACGGCACGTCTTTGACGGTAGGGTGGTAACTAGCCACGGCCAAAGCCTCCCACCAGACCAAACCAGTGACAATTTAGAAATTATAAATTCCTAAATTGCCCCCCACCGGGAATTGAACCCGAGACCTCCCAGTTATAAGACCACAACGCTCACCACCGCGCCAGGGAGGTCGTTAAATCAGGGAGGGACATCATTCAAGTCGCAGGTAGCCGCTGGATTCGGGCGGCTTAAGACCGAGGCCTGTGGAGAAGAGGCCTTTGTTCAGCAGTGGGTGTCTATCGATAAAGAAGAAGAAAACGATTCCAAACCTAAGATCTAGTTAATCAATGGATTCAAACCTTTACTTAATATATATCTAATCGAAGGGTCAAACCGCTTAAACTAAATTCGTTAAGTCTAACCTAACCGGTTTAAAAAATTTCTATCAATTTGTATAATATAAAAAATGTTTAAAATATAAAATTTGCATACTTAGGTAACTGAACTCTCAACTAAAATATCTCATTCGACTGTAGCTATTACAATTTTAAGGAGAGTTTGAGTGGGTCATATACTATTTGGAGTGGATCCCTGAACAATCGGACCTGCATAGCTAGCATGGGCAGGAGATTAAAATGTTATCCACCGATTTTATCCACTGAGAGGGGATAAAATTATCTTTTCCCTATGCTAAAGCATGGCGACAGAGGAGAAGGCGATGTATATTGCTATAAGTATATCCACTGAGTGGTTTTTCCACCGCTGTGATAAAACTAAGCGAGGGGATAAACATTTTATCCTTTTCCCGGGGATAAAATTTCTCCCGCCTATGCTAGCCCTGCTGGTAGGGTTCCAGGAATATTTTTATATTTGTTTTACTGTCGAAATCCATGCCACTCAAATCTCAAAGGATAAGCAGCGGGCAGAACAACGTCTGTCGGGTCCGCTAGTGTAAAATAAAATCTCTAAGCCTTCTATGGCACTGTCTGTTCCGGCTTAACACCCAAATTCTACGGAATTAGTCATTCTCGCTTCAAAGGTGTTTGGCAAACGAATTTCACCATGACTAACCCTATGTCAACGTGTGAAACAGTTGACAATATTTCAAACACGTAAAATACGAAACAATATTTTTGTTCTAAATGAATGGAGTTGCTATAGAATGCAAAAATTACTAAAAGAGGTCAGGCAAATGTTTCTACACAAATATTTAGGTAAGCACGACCTATTTGCTTGTGTGAAGATTACGTTGTTTATTTAATAAATAGGCAAATATTATAATAATAGGTGATTAGGTACGTTCTCGGAAAAGGGTCTACAATCTACATTCATCTAATGACTTCAAGAAAATTGTCGGTTTTTGGATCTGAAAGGGAGATTTTCAAAATCCCAATGGGAACTTTTTCCTTTTCTGACGAATATAAATATACCTAGGGGAGACCGGGGATGGTTGACTAGGTTTTTACTAAATGGTACATATATTTTTTGTTTTAATATTTATAGAAAAGAAAACCATGTTAATTGATAGGAAATCTATTAACCTAATAAAAATACGTAATATCTAGTTCCTAATTTAGTAAAATAGTGTTAATTTAATGCATTATCCAAAACAAGAAATCTTAGTCAACCTACCCCTGGTCCGGGGTAGGTAGACCATACACCAGGGGTAGGTTGACTTATGTATCAATAAGAGTCGAATCATGGGAAGGAGCCAATAATTAAACATTTTTTTTAATATAATTGAGCCTTTTATTAAAAAAAAACTTAAGTCAGCTGATCATCCATTTCTTAAAATGTCTTTAAAAAAATTACCAAAAAATAATCTTATTTTTTAATTTAACTCTTGTAGTTTGTAACGTAATGATGTAGCTCTCAACAGGCTCGTTGCTGAGGTCGGATTGATAGAGAAGGATGACGTTTCAAAAAGGAGTCCAACCAATCTTCACCAACTAACAATTGTCCTCCAAGAATCAGGCATAGCTTTTTTTTTTGCGAACTCATATGCTAATTTTCGAGTATCATATGGCGTCAATCCCTAATAAATATCGGCTGACTTCTTTATATAATTGGCTAAAGCTTCCTCTTCTATATTAGTAAAAATTTGCCTATTTCATAATATATGCAACTGTGTCCAGAGTTAATTTTGGTGACGTTTTGATTTTTTCTTTTGATTTGACCACGTAACGATGTTATATTTTTATTTATCAGGAGTGTTGCACTGTTTTAATGTGGCATTAATGCTTTTTTTGTCAAAAATTACAGTATGACAAGCTCTTTCTAAAACATTTATCGCTCGTTCAGTTATACATATAATTTATCTATGTTGTTCAGTAGTTTTTTTATAGGTCCTCATTGTTCTGCAACAACAAAATTGCTATAAATATTTAAAAGTCCAATAAAAGGTTAACTAAAACCACCAACACAACCATTTTTGATTGGTTGAATGATTAGTCAACCAGCCCCGGAAAAAATTAGTCTACCAGCCCCAACTGCTATTTTTTAGTTTGATCGCATGGCTAGCCTAAACACTAACAGTGACTTGAAAAATAAGATACGAAATATGATAAATATGCACCCATCAAACGTTGGGACTAACATAAAAATGGTTCACATAAAACTTGTAGGCACCAGATCAAAAAGTGTAATAAATCAAAATATTACTTACGTGGTTAAAAAATTAAAAACCTATCACTGCTCGAAAACGGCGCACGACTGCGTTGCGGCGCTCCAGACACCTGAGCGGGACGCAGAGTGTAATATTCGGCTGTATTCGGATGATTCAATTCGTACACTGTCAACGAGTTTTTGGCAGTTAGTCTACCTACCCCTATAGCCTACCATCCCCGGTCTCCCCTACTTAGCCTAAACCACTACCTTATTTTTAGGTAGAATTCAGAAAAACAGAAACAATTTTTTTATATGCCATGCCGAATTTGGCTGATATCGGGAATATTAATCAAGTCTCCCCTCCAAATAAAAGCCTTTGTTAGAAGTGGGTACGCATGCAACTGGTGCGGATTGAACCTTCGACCTTTCAGTTTTCAGTCCGCACCTTTAACCGTTGGACTATTGAGGCTTCTTAAATAAAAAACGTATTTTGGTTATGCTTTCGTATAAAAGTAGGTAGGTATATCACAATATGAACTTGTGAATGGTGAATCACATCGAACCATTGCTCGGTACCTACCTTGCTGCGTGATTGAAGGACAAACCAACTAACAAACACACTTTCGCATTTATAATATTGGAAGAGATAGCAACATTTAATATTTTAACACATTTTACATTTCATCAACTTTTAAACCTTTTAATATTGAAATATAGATGTCACCTATTTACAAATTTGTAAAGACTAGATGATGCCCGCGACTTCGTTCCCGTGAATTAAGGTTTAATTTCCGCGGGAACTCTTTGATTTCCCGGGATAAAATGTAGCCTATGTTTTAATCCAGGGTATGAGCTATCTTCATTCCATATTATTTCAACCAAATCCGTCCAGTAGTTTTTGCGTGAAAGAGTAACAAACATACACACACACAAACAACCTTTCGCCTTTATAATATTAGTGTGGTACATCTGAATGTACATACGTACATGCTACTTATAACATTAGACACAAAGCACACTTTATTCATAATCTTGCCGCCCTCCAGGATAAGATGCCTCCGAGATGGGTAGCACGTTTTCCCCATATAAAACGCGGCGGTATGCGCCGACGCATCAGTTAGTGACAGACGCGGGGTCAAACACGTCAAAACGTGAGTACTGTTTTTTTTTTTAATTTAAGGACCAAGGAAGTAGTTGAAACAACTTGTGTTTAAAGAAGTCACCATAATGACGTTGATGTCTTTTGCTTTACAATGTTGCACTTTAACTAATTAAGAGTGGTGTACTTACTTACCTATTTAATTTATGTAATCCTTAATTTCCTTCTTTTTTTGGGTCAAAAAATTATCAATAATTTTGATAAAAGCGGAAATTGTTCATTTGATAAACAATGTGGGTATAATTAAATTATTAATAAAGACAAAGGAATCTAATCTTGTTAAAATATCTCGATAAGTGAGGCGTCTATATCCATTTTTTTTTTTGAGTTTATAATAATTTCAATATTAAATAGTGTAGAAAATCTAAATCTTAGATACTTAACAAAAATTAAAAACGCATCGTTGAAATCATGGAACGAAAATTTTATTCTTAAAATTCAAATAATGTTGTAGGAATAAAATCTAACTTGTAAGCATCAATAAAATTAAACTTGCAAATTAACAACAATAAAATTGGATTTATAACACAGTTTCACAAAACTCTCCTTTTTTAACCGACGAAAAAAAGAAGGAGGTCGTCGCGTATTTTGTGTGCTTGTACACATACGACTAGTTACAATACGTAGTCTACGCTATCTCGCATCGGAAGGAATAGAAGTGTAAATAATTACACAGTAACTTAGCGAATAATTGCTTCTAATTAAGTTTAACAAAAACAATTGAATTTTTTGTTTATGATTTTTTCACTCTTAACTTTTTCTTTTTTGTTTGTTAATGTACTCGTAAAATTAAGTAGGTACCTATATTATATTTGTTACTGTGATATGTAGAGCCGGAGTAACTATCACTGTAGAGTAGATAGTTTATTTATAGGTTCAACACTGAATCATATTTACTCATGTGACTGAATCTAGTGGAAGGCTTTGGTCGTTGCTAGTTAGATTAATTTAGCGTTCTGGTACGATGGCGTGTAGAAACAAATTGGGTGTATGGGTTGAATTTACGCTGTCATACCCTTCAAGTTAGTCTGCTACCATCTTAGACTGCGTCGCCACTTACCATCAGGTGAGATCGCAGTCGAGGACTGTCTTGTTATCGAATAAAAAAATCATGAAAGCTCAAATCTACGTTACACGATACTTAATAGACATTATGTATTTACGTATAAGTTACTTAAATAATTGCTTCATTGATAATATAATAATTAGTTACTTCTTTCTAATCTTACATGGTACCTAATTGACAAACTAAGGAGATAAATAGTAACTCCCGTCACTTAAGTTTAGTACCTACTTGTCTAAATACTTACCTACCTACTTATCTGTATAACAGACAAACAAATCATTTTTTCATCTTGTGCTTGATACGGTCCGACCTATGAACTTGAACTTAAAAAGTTCTACTTGGACTACTTCATATAATGGTCCAAGATACCAGGCCCGCCAGACCTTCCTCATTTTCTTATCAATTAAATGTGTTCGATTGCGTTGCAAAGCTGAAGTGGAAATGGGCGGGGCACATAGTTCGAAAAGCTGATGTTCAATGGAGTCCCAAGGTGCTGGAGTGGCGACCCCGCACCGGGAAGCGCAGTGTTGGCAGACCCCCATGAGCTGAACCGACGACATCAAACGAGACGCAGGGAGCCGCTGGATTCAGGCGGCGCAAGACCGAGACCTATGTCCAGCAGTGGACGTCTATAGGTCGATAAGAAGAAGTATATAAAAAAACTAGCTTTAACCCACGGCTTCGCTCACGTTAGGTTCGATTTTTTAACCCCCTATTTAACCCTCTTGGGGTTGAAATTTTCCAAAATCCTTTCTTAGCGGATGTCTACGTCCTAACAGCTACCTGTATGCCAAATTTCAGCTCGATCGGTCCAGTGGTTAGAGCTGTGCGTTGATAGATCAGTCAGTCAGTCAGTCAGTCAGTCAATCAGTCAGTCAGTCAGTCAGTCACCTTTGCCTTTTATATATTTAGATTAATCAAATACCCAATTTTTCCCGGGAGGATGTGTGTCTTGTCGCGAGTGGAACGAACCATCTTGGGGACAAGGTCGCTTTCTACGCCCCCGAGCCCCAAACCGGTCCGAATTCCCGACTTATGTAGAATTACGCAACTCATTATGAGATTCTATGGAAAGTGTTTGTAAACAACTTTACGTAGTAGGTATTCTGTATTGGTAGTGACACAAATACCTACTTTTGTACAAAGCATGGTATTTTATTTATTGTCGCAGTAATAAATGCAAGAAATAAAGTTTTTTTTTTTTAAATAAAAATAATTTATAAAATAAACTAAAAACTTAAATTAGCACTGAATTGTATACTACTAAAATTAAAACTGAATTAAATGTAAAATATTACCTCGTTGATGACACCGCAGCGCAGCGTTGGACTTGGCTGGCAGACAGAATTTTTGGCGGACCAAAATATTTGTTAAGCTAAGTAAATAGAAATTAAGTACATTTAGGCTACCTGGATACGGAATTATTTGATATATTATTAATAGGTAAACAATTCTAGTTTAGTGGTTCCTGTTCAAAATAAGTGGCTCCGGTTCAAAATAAATCAATCGTCGCTGGATATAGACGACGCAAGGCCGAAAGCTGTGGTTGTCCAAGTAAGAGCCAGCGGTGGGCTTTATGTGGTTGATAAGATCCAGTAAATGGGCGGACCTATGCAAGCGCAAATAATACTTTTCTGCTAAATTTTGAAATCTTGGCTCTTGGTCTTGACTGTACCAAAGTGCATCATCCTTATATATTATCTAAATGCAGACGACAACTTATTAACATAAAGAATGCTTACTACATTTCCGTGTTCATAAATGTCAGAGTCGTATAAATTAGGATTAAGCTTTAAGTACCTACTAGTATATGAATATTTAACCGACTTCTTACTTATTAATTGGAATATACGAAATACACATTTCGCGAAAATTTCAAGCATCTATCTATTATGGTTTATGATATACAGCCCGCTGACTTTAGCACCCTAAAAAATATATAACGGCTAAAGACTATAAATACCTAAATATGAAGGCTTGCCGTACATCGGGTCCATAAATGCAAATAATTTTATTTTTATTTTTTCGAACTCCCGCATAGATAAAATATAAAATCACACCGATACGTACTTCTAAAAACACATGTAAACATCAACTCAGTTAGTCAGTTTATACTTATTAGAAAAGATTCAAGTAGGTAAGTTAGAAAACTAACAAAACTAATTAACACTCAATTTTAAGGAAATACCAAAAAAGAAAAACTCGTTTAAGTCTTTTATATGAAACAAAAATAAACGAGTATAAAATAGTTATTTGTTCAACAAGATAGCAAAGTTCATTTTTGTTGCGAGTGCCTAGTTTGAATCCCGAGCGAACGAAGGATTCTAATATAGAATCACGAGCGTAGCGAGTGATTCTAAGTTAGAATCCTGAGAGTAGTGAGGGATTCAAAGGCACAAGAAGCAAAAACTTTGCTATCGTGTGATACATACAACTTTTCACCTCAATAGCGAAAAAATACAAGATGTAAGAAAAATATTTATTAAAACATAAAGGATATTATAAAAGTTTAAAAATTAGGTTTATTTATTTAAAAACTTTTCAATATCATGAGCGGTGAAAACTTTAGATTTTTTGGATTTGTGCCCCTCCGACTGTCTTTTCAAAAATACAATAAGTTTAGGATAAGTTTCAATGTGAGCGTCGCATTTCCATTTGATTGTAGCTTTTAACATGGAGTAAATACTCCATAATGTAGATGGTTACCTTTTTTTAGACAATTCCATGAAATATGATAAAATAACAGTCTCTGAACTGAATAGGACTTCGCACCCTTAGAAAGTCTCCAATCATTAAATAATTCATTGGCTTTCAAGTATTTTTCACGAGACTTTTCCGGAAGAAAGTTTAATTCAGCGTTAGACACAAATTCTTTTAATTCTGAAGGTGTTAAATTATCACTAGATTCACTCATTTTGTTATTTTAAAATTCTTACAACAAATAACTACTAAGAAATTAGTACCTAATTAAGATATAGAATAGAGTTAATTATTTTTTTTTTTGCCGCCATTTTATATTACTCTTTTGTCTGCGTTCGGAATTGTGTCATTCATAAAATAAAATAT
Organism: Hipparchia sbordonii; assembly: GCA_038048805.1. Taxonomy (NCBI): domain Eukaryota; kingdom Metazoa; phylum Arthropoda; class Insecta; order Lepidoptera; family Nymphalidae; genus Hipparchia; species Hipparchia sbordonii. Next base: position 11,391,579 of record CM076099.1, on the reverse strand, counting down.
ACTTATTAATTAATTAATTTTAATTTTCTTTAGTTTAAATAATAAAATAGAGAGTTAAAAAATTTTGTCGAAATAAAATGTATGGGGTATGCAATATTATATACAAAATTTCTGAACGTTTCTTGAGACGATGAGTTGAAGAAACGCCAATCCAATGCGTTCTATATTCAAAACACTTTTTCTCACTGAGTGAGCAAAAACGACTTTTGCTCACTGGTTTTGGGCAGCAAAGGCGCCCTTTTTGAGCTAGAGAGGTGAAAACGATATTTTTGTTTCTATGATGATTTTATTTGATTATACTATTTATTATCGTTAGTGGTAATTTTATTTTTGCTTGAGGTCGAAGTCTTGGACAGTTTGGGCTAGGGGTCGATGAGATCCGCAGAGATCAAGGTTATAGGTAAATATTTTTATGAACACTATTGACGACCAATTCTTTTAATGAGAATTTTTCATATTATATTTTGACATGTCATATAATTACAATGTATGCCTTCAAGAAATTAACATAAGAACGTCATTGTTAACATCCCAAAACAATATTGAAATAATACTACTTTTAATATCCTTAGTGGTAGGCCTCGGTTGTATCTACATAAGGAGACGAGGATGAGGGTAGTATATAATTAATTATGCGCCTAGGGTCAGATTAATTTGTATATTTTTTCTGTTTCTCTCTAGGCTTTACTTTGATTAATTTTGTACCTTTTATATTAATTTTTGCAGATAATGAAACGGCTATTATTACTATCAGTGCTAGCGGTAGCTCAGGCGCAGTTCCCCAACGGTCGGATTCTGGAGCCCCCGGTGCCAGGACAGTGTGCACAAAGGATTGTACACGAGAGATTTGCTGATAGTGAGTACCTATGCCTAATTAATTTATACTCGTATTATATAAGGTTTATTTAAAATACTATCTATGGGCCTCCTAAGACGGCTCCCGATCACTCAGCGGGCGATGGAAAGAACTATGCTCGGAGTATCCCTGCGTGATCAAATATAAGAAGATATCAGAAATAAGAAGATCCGTAGGAGAACCAAAGTCACCGACATAACTCAGCGAGTCGCGGAACTGAAGTGGAAATGGGCGGGGCATATAGTTCGAAGAGCTGATGGTCGTTGGAATCCCTAGATGTTTAGAGTGGCGATCTCGCACCGGGAAGCGCAGTGTTGGCAGACCCCCCACTAGGGGGACCGATGACATCACAGCCTAAACCTATGGAAGTCCGTGCAAGAGACCTTTGACCTTTGGTTGTAAAAACGTACCTATATGAAGTTTAGAAGCCTTACGCTTTTGGTATTTTACCGTAGGATCGATTCTTAGAATATATACCTAATGCCTGTTGGTACATACTATTAAGTATTCAGCAGTGGCATTATATATTTTAATTAGGTGAGATGGATACAGTAACCGGATCTCATCCGGGCCTTCAATACATCAATAAGTTGCACCTTAATCACCTTAATCGAATAAAACAGCTTAAAGTTTTAATAAAATTAATATCATAAAGGATAAAGATTCCGTTACGCTAAATTACGAGCGCAAAAACTTTTGTAAAAAACCCAATTTCATTCAAATACCATTTATCTTTGCTATGTGTTAAGTGCTAAGAGAATTAATCATGAAATTAACACCTTAACGAAGCTGACGCTACACGCGGAAATGCCGTAATTACGCGGATTTTTTGCCGCTACGATGCTGACAATGTTACCTATACCTGCCCCAAAATAAGGTGCCGATCCCATTGCAGCAGACGAATACAAACCAAAGAAAACCAGGCTCTATTCCATTTTAATATTCAGTAGGTACTAGCTTTTGCCCACGATTTCAGCCGCTTGGAGTTAGGTTTTCCAAGAATAAAACGTAGCCTATATATTTGTATCTTCCTCCAAATTCTCATTTAAAACCTTACACAAAAATGATCCGTTGCTCAAAATAATACTTACTAATATGTTGCTTAATAGTTCATTAAGATCTGATGCTCCTTCTGTTAAAAAACCTAAGGTTAGGTTAAAAGTTAGGACTAGGTTCTACCTACTCTAATTGATCGTTCGGTCGGGACGTTCACGTTATTGACAGAAGCTAGTATTCAGAACTCTATCAAAATATATAGGTAGATACTACCGTTTGCAACGAAATGCTGGCATTCGTAAGAAGAATTTTTGTGAGTTGAGACTGCTATAAATGTTTGGTGAGAAATGCAAATCCTGTTAATTCTAAGAGACAGCGGCATGTTTCTAGAAAAGGCGCGCTTATCACGATCCTCTCCCGGATGTCTGATAAGAGAATGTAGGTAGCTACCTACCTACCTAGTAAAAGACAAACTAGTTTCTCAACGGGAGTCTGTTGAATGATAATAAATAAAACAAAATATAAGTATCTTTCCGTTTAAAATCAAACTGTACTTTAATTAATATACCTAATAAAATAAAATCAATTTCTTCATTATTGGCCATTCAGCGGGCTAAGCGCAGCCAGTGTATTGGGCACATTCCTTCGTTCCAAAAGTTTGGATGATATTTTTGATATCTGTCTTTAACATTTTAAAGTTTATGATTTTATTAAATAAATCTAATAAATCAAAACCACAACAAAATAATTTTATTTATTACGACATACTTGCTAATTATAATGTAATATGTGACCTATATTACAAATTCAACGTAACCTTCAGAGCCCGGATAGCTCAGTCGGTAGAGCATTGGACTTTTAATCCAAGGGTCCAGGGTTCAAGTCCCTGTTCGGGCGGTCAACTTTTATTTTACTTTTTAATCTTGTTATGTATCAATTTTAAACATTTACTTTTCACTTTTGATATACTTAACAAAAAAATAATTTTTCATCATTAATGATGATTCCATATTTTTACTTCAAATAATTACTTAATTGAGTTTAATCAAACAATAGCAACTGTTTTCTTTCAATAAAGAAAGTAACTTTTCCTTCGACAGGTGTTCCCAAGCGACAGTTCAAATAACAATAGCACTGATCGTATCTACATGATACTTACATGATAGGTTAACTAGGTACCTACACTTCTTGCAAAGCTCATTTTGTTATTTTTAGCAAGTGTGTTTCGTATCCGTAGCTCTGTTGTGGCATGATTGAAAGACAAACCAACAAACACACTTTCACATTTTTAGTAGATATTTTAGTAAGGACTAAGGATTTTTCTTATTTATTTATTGTAAGTTTGAAGTAGGTAAGTTGTAAGTTGAGGGTGACAATATGAGGGCAGGTTCTTTATATGTATATTTTTTCTTTTATCAGATAAGGGCTATTTCTTCTCATGGCGGGACCCAGCGTTGCGCGGAGTAGAGGAAGATTGGCTAAGCGCAAGGAACTACTGCCGCCAGCGCTGCATGGACCTCGTCTCCTTGGAAACCAGCGACGAGAACGAGTGGGTGAAAGCCCGTATTGTACAGGACAAGGTAAGACTCGACGAAGTATAGATAATTTAGTCTTGTATTGGTCTACTATATCTACTACAGGTCTTCTTCTTATTTATCAACCGGTCGCTTTTCGATCCATGCCTAAGCGTTGTGCTTCCAAATAAATATTCTATAGGTAGGTATAAGATACAGAACTCGAAAGTAAAGCATGCTAGCTCCGATTCTCTATGATCAAATCGGACGATCTATCTTTCGATCCATAAACGTAGGTACCTAATCTAATACCAAGTAAGGTACGCCCATATTTTCAGGCCTGTTGCAATTTTGCTCTCAAAAATTGAATATTCAAGTCTCAAGTCGTAGCTAATAGATTCGTTTGTTTCAAATGGTAGTTTCAACAGACAAAAACTTTGTGTGCGAGTTGCAAAAACCTTTTTAACTCTAACATAATTGCTTCGCCTTTGATATATTAAGCCTACCTACTATGTATTATATGGAAGGTTAAACGACTAACAATGAAGCTTTACCCTTGACACACCATGATTTTCTTTTAACTTCTAGGTATACCTACCTATTTAAATTTTAAGATGGTTAGACAAAGGCTTTTTAGTTGGGCAATATTTTTTAACGTTCACAGAAGTGTTTACAATTTTTCATCTTTATCTAGAACTGGGAAACTTAGGTCACAGACTTAGGTACATACACGACATAGTTTGGAACCTTCTACAAGCAGGTGTTACCTACGTAGGTTCCTATGCCTACTAACTTATCTACTAATGTAGCTAAATGTAGGTGTTATATAATATATTAACATATCAACAGTCACCCGCATTTATTAGGTAAATAACATGTAAATTTTGAAAACGAAAACAATTTTGTATTTAGAAATAGATGGAAATAGAAAGCAAACTGGAACACAGTCAAAATTCCAATGATTTCAACGTGCCTGTTTTCCGTAATGTCATTACAAATTTTCTATTTCTATGGAACATGTATTGAATTTAACTAAGTATTAGGTAACTGTATTGTCATGCAAAGTCGGTATGGTTATTGAACAATAGTGAATTTTACTTTCCTACGTTTCACTTGTCGCAAGTGAATCGTTTTTTCTGTTTTATCTCATAGTTAGGTAGCTCTCCTAAGGTAAAGCGACGTGGAAACCTAGATTTTAAAATTTCTTTCAGGAAATTGGTCTCTCTACAGTGAAAACGTTCTTTTTATTATACTTATTTTAAAGGATACATGGGCGTAAAGAAGTTTTGAGATTTTCAATAATATTAAAGGATCATGTCGAGACGGAGTTCTAAGAACTCTAGATTCCCACTTAGACGTTTTTCTGAGACATAATATTTGATAATATAACAATACCTACCAGCTGGAAGAGCGTTGATTTCTACACGCCATTCGCGTCGGAACTCTAAACCGCTTGGCGACGTCTTTGACAGTAGGGTGGTCACTAGCCACGGCCGAAGTCAATTTCTACTGCATAGGTACCTAAACCTATACACTCCACTTAAGTTTTAATTTGCCTTATTTTAATTTTAGGTAAAATACATCTGGACATCGGGTCGCCTCTGTGATTTCAAGGGCTGCAACAGGCCCGATCTGTTGCCGAATGATATTAACGGCTGGTTCTGGACGGCAGAGCTGCAGAAACTGGCTCCCACCACCAATCGGCAACAAAACGACTGGTCGGAAGGCGGCGGTATTGGAAAACCTCAGCCTGACAATCGGGTAAGTTTTACCTTGACCGCGACTTTGAATCGTAGGTCCAACTGACTGCTTTTTCAACTTTTATGGTGCATACCTACTATAACTTAACCAGGGCCCCAAGTCTGCTATTTTACATGTCATTGTCATTGAACCGCAATACAATTACAATTCAATTATCATTAGTCCAAAATTTCGTAGTCTACTAAATTCACAATGATCGTTCGATTTCTTAGGTATAATTGGATTGTAATTCATTGATACCTCGGTATAGCCATTAGCTTAAAAAGCGTTTGCCGAAATGAGTTTCCAAAAAAAACTACATATTAAAAACGTTTATTTAAGCTAGATTCAAAGCTAGATGTGTCAGTGGCAAACCATCGGAAAACAATTGTGACGCCATTGAATTAGTAGACTACCAAAATTGCTAAAAGTAGCAATTGTGATGTCATTGATAGACAATTGAACTACAATTGCAGTAGCAGACTTGGGCCCCAGCAAAGAATTTTTGTAGGACGTGCATAGTAGTTAGGTAGGTACTCTATTCTATCACTATCAGATAGGTGTATTGCCAGCAAAAACGGCTTTGTAGATATGTATCCTTAATTGAAACAAGCAACAAACGATTTCCTAGCAGCAAATAATACTATTACTTAATATTACATCAGTTACGCAACGAAAAACAGACGTTAAGCTGTTAAGTAATATTTGTCATAAACTCGTTAAAACTGCAAATAACACAATGAAAATGAAAGCCGGCGTGAATATTTATGGGCGCGCGAAATTATCGCCGAAGGGCGTACCCGCATGCCTGCAACCCACTTTCTCCAAACCTGTGCAGACAAAAGCTCATCGATATTCGGTGTGCGTCAGCGTGAGCGTCAGTCGTCGGGGTTATATCGTGTATTTACCGCTTTCTCGCGCATAGGCAGCCGAAACAATCGACGCAGCTGATCATTTAGAAACGACTGAGTAGGTAAACTTAACATCAACTTCTTCCAGACGACAGGGAACTTAATTTTGAGGAAGTAACTATCCGCACGTTTTTCTGAGGCACGGTCCAAGGGCCCGACCCGGAAACTCCATTTCTTCTAATTGGACATTAGGAGAAATGGACTTTCCGCGTCTAATGTCCAATATGTATTTTACAACCTTTTCCCGCACACATTAATTAGGTATATGTATAAAAGTAGGTATCACCCATACCTTGCTGTTAAGCTTAGAATAAGTAATAGGTGCCTAATTACTTTCTTTTCAAAAGTACCTACCCATTATCTAATTTATTGTAGTTTAGCTTTAACCCGCGGCTTCGCTCACGTTAGGTTCGATTTTTTAACCCCCTATTTAACCCTCTTGGGGTTGAAATTTTCCAAAATCCTTTCTTAGCGGATTTCTACATCCACCTGTATGCCAAATTTCAGCTCGATCGGTCCAGTGGTTAGAGCTGTGCGTTGATAGATCAGTCAGTCAGTCAGTCAGTCAGTCAGTCAGTCAGTCACCTTTGCCTTTTATATATTTAGATCTTCAAAATGATCATTACAGTCATTGGATCACAAAGTAAGGAATTTTTGTAGAAAATATGACTTCCTTCCCAAGGTATATTAAAAATGCTTTAGACAATAGACAATAATCAGTGGTATGAATCAATGGTCTGGTCTCCATTTTTTCTTTTTAGGCTAACAGACTGCCACTACTCGCCGTTCAAAATCAAAATCAAAATTTATTTATTTCATGTAGGCCAACTTGTAGCTCTTATGAAACGTCAAAAATCTACCACCGGTTCGGAATGCAGATTCTGCTGAGAAGAGCCGGCAAGAAACTCAGCAGTTGCTCTTTTCAAAAAAAAAAAAAAATTTTTTTTTTTTTTTTTACAATTGTTAAAAGGAACTAGGCTATGCACACAATGTTTCCACACAGAAGTTTCAAAAATGTACACCTACCGCAACCAAACACATGTTAACATGGGCAGACACAAAGCAGACCCATTCCCGTTGCCGGCACCCGTTCACGAGCATGACGCATGATCCAGCCATTGCCTCGCTCAACCATATTTGAGGGAATGTAACAACCCGCACCACACGACACCACCACAGAAATGTTTAAGTGAGCATGACATACTTAGGCTACCCATGTTAAGGCAAAGTTAATGCAAGTTCTTCCAGCGACTCCCTGCGAATGATCTGATGTTTTTTGTTCATCTATTATTGTGGGAGATCTGCATTACCTGAACACAACCAAAATGTACCGAAGATTAATCAAGTCTTTATTTCTAGGAGCTGATCCAAGGAGGTGCAGCAGAACACTGTATAGCTATTCTAAACAATTTCTACAACGACGGCGTACATTGGCACGATGTCGCCTGCCACCATCGCAAACCATTCGTCTGTGAAGAAAACGACGCACTCCTAAAATACGTGCGTTACACAAACCCAAATCTGAGAGTTTAAAATAATAAAAAAAAAAATGTAAAAGATTCAAAAGTTTTATATAGAGTTAAAAAAGAAACCAAAAACAGTTTAAAATCATTTCATAGAATAAACCTCGTAAAAAAACTAGATATTGCTATCACTTTTTTTATTGGTTAAGTAAATGAATCGTATTCCAAACGTTTAAACAACTTTAAGTATTTTCACAAAACAAAATAGTTTGTTATTCTGTAACGAAATCGATAAGATTATTGTAAATCTAAAATAACAAAAGGGAAAGTGTTAGATTTAAGTTTTACCTCAAATCGTATTTATTTAATTTATATAATTAATAGCAGTAATAGTAGTTCACCAAGAATATCAATTCAACAGTGGAGAATGTTTAAATAAATAATTACCCTATTTTATTTATTTCTGTCAATAAAGACTGCTTTAAAAATAATTTGTTTCATTTTTTTATCTCATATTTTATACAACAAGATTATTCTCAATTTATTGTTAGCTTTAAAGCTAGGTCTAGGTCTGTTTAAAGGTCTTAAGACCTTTTTTATAATAATTTACACACTTCTTATACAAATCATTTATAAAATTGCATATTTTTCAAAGACATATTTTGTTTTTTTAATGTTAAGGCCATTTTATATTATGACAGTAAAAGCTAATTGTTGATCTACAAATATTTTTTATGAAAGTCATTGATATTAATTAAAAAAATACATATATGTAAAAAGTATAAATGCTATATTTCTGGAACATTAAAAGTGTCATTACATTCATTGGGTTATTATAATCACTTTAAACTCTTTTCAGTTTGTATATGTCTCTTCTGGACGAGACTTTCTTGACCATAACAAACCATAGACAAATATTACAAAAGTACACAAGTGACAGTAGCATGGTAATGTGCATCAAACGGTACAGGCGTAGGAAACTCATCTTGAGTCCAACACTGTAACAATATTTCATTGACCCATTAACTTTTAGAGAACAAAAATAGATAGAACATACTTTGCTCATATTCAAAATATAATTTCAAATCAATTGGCTACTTGACAGTTTTCAGAAACATTTAAAAATAATGTTGACCTAAAGCTGGCATATTTAACAAATTTCATATTTAACATATTTCATATTTTATTGTAACAACTGTCCAGTAGCCATTGCTAGCCCATACATACAAAGTTTAAAATGAGTTGAGAGGCTCATTAGCCCACAAATTTTAAAAGGTGTAGACTGAAAACTGATTTCAGCTTAATCCCCACTCATTGCACTATTGTCATACCCACTCCTAACATAAGCGTGACACTTACTTGCGAGGGGAGAGGGGAATATTAGTGAAGTTCAGCATGGCTAACATTCTTTTTTCTCTCTAGCTCTAAAGACTTAGTTAAGTAGGCAGTTTCTATCTTCCAGCTTATTTATATCAATCATAGATGTGTATGGATATGCCTGTCCCATATAATTGTGCCTACGAAAATGAGCTTGAATATTAGTTCAATGAACAGTGTTATCTCCGCGGTTCTCTTTGACGTGAGTGTCAAATAATCACGTTCAAGGAGTAGCCACACATTAACCAGAACATAAAATGGAATGAATTAGTACATTTTTTTTAAACCTTTTTTTATGTTCTTTTAAGACAAGAGAATTTTGCAAATTCTGTTGTTTTCTTGAGCACATTTTTTTTCCTCTAGAGGCTTATCCATATAAATCAATGATATTAAATCCTTGAGCCAGTAGAGTTTAATTTCAAAATTTTGTTCAATTTGAATGGTTAATATTTTTAAAAGCTTTGTATGGGAAATGTCCAAGATAATTCCTCTTAAATATCAAAAGGTTTTTTATCCACTTACTCTCTATTAGTTAGTTCATCAATGCCTGTATCGCTATCAAATAACTCATTTGATCTTTGGGGATCAGGAAGTTCTGTGAAGTCCTTGTCAAATTGTTCTTGCAAGCAACATATTCTTTCTAAAATAAATAACAAAAGTATCGCCCAGAAGTACTCAAATTCAAACAACATTTCCTTCATTTTTTTCCTTCCACCATTATTATATGATAACCGAACTTCGTTTTAACAGGAGGATCTGTGTATTTAGGGCTTGTGACCGTTGATACGGGCAAGGCAAATGCAGCATCCTGGAATGGGCCGACCATCGAGCCTCGGGTCATCCAGCCGAGGTCCCCGCCTTGCCTCGCTTTGTCTTCACTATAAGCGGCCGCTACATCAGGAAATTTTTGCCCTGCCTTCAACTTCTCCAATGCCTCTAAACATTTGGATTGCTTTTCGCACAATATGTGTCTCACTTTGACAGCTGTCCCACCTTTTTTCTCTTTCGTTGCAGATTCTAAATTCAAAAAACATTGATATTTTGAGAAACCAAAGTGGATGATACACATAAATAAATCGTATAAACTTAACATCGTATTCTTTACTATAATCAAGAAAACTAGTCAGAAATTCTAACCCTAATTCTAACCTAACCTTTCGCTTCACCAGCTGATTTTCCTCCCGGTTTTGCTTTTCCTTTTTCTGATGATTTAGGTGGCATTACAACAAGTTAGAAGTAGCCTAATCACAAATGGATTTAAAATGAGATTTACGAATAATAATTCGAATTCGAAGGCTCAATCAAAACCTAATAAAACTAGTGTTTTTTACTTTTTTAGAAAAATATCAGCCCAAATCCCAATGTCCGCCTGTCAGTCGGCTGTCATTTCATTTGTTATGACAGCCGTGACAGCCTGTCACATGTGAGCCGCGGGCGTGGAATTGTCGCATGGATATTGGGTACCATGGGTACCTACCTACTACTGTGGGTAGGTATTAAATATATGGAGATACCTTACTCTTATATGTTTGTGGGAGCTACCCTACCTACGAAAATAGGGTGCATACCTGCAGAACGCTGTCGCATAAAATGGCTCCCTATTAGAGAGTGTGCTTCAAAACTATCGACATCGATAAAAAGTGAAACAGTAATCAAGCATTTATGAATACCAACACGGACTTATGCCCTTGACTGTTCGCGTGAATTCTTCTTCTTCATCAACCGATAGACATCCATTACTGGGCATAGGTCTCCTGCATGGACCTCCACAGATCTCGGTCTTGCGCCGTCTGAATCCAGCGGCTCCCTGCGACTTGTTTGATGTCGTCGTTCCAATAGTGGGAGCTCTACCAACATTGCGCTTTCCGGTGCGGGGCTGCCTCTCCAGTACCTTGGGACCCCATCGATGATCAGCTCTTCGATCTATAGATTCGCGTGGATTAAGATTATTAAGGAGGTGGGTTGATAAGGCCCAAAATCCGCCCCTCATACACTCGAAAAAAAAAGTTCCAGATTCCGACAAATTGTAAATGTATTTATATACTTGAAGATATAAACTTTATTTTAATATAAAGTTTAGGTGATAAAAAAAATAGTAAGTTACAGAAAATATTACCCAAAAAGAGAGTGTTTCTTTTACTTTTCTTACATTTTCATACATTTTAGTCGTTTTTTAAGCTTTGATTTAATATTTTAGAATGAGGCGCTCCATGAACCAAAATAAATTAATACTCATATAAAAGCTTATAAAAAGGAGCATCATTATCAGTTACGTTTACCATGGTTCATGGAGCGCCTCATTCTAAAATATTAAATCAAAGCTTAAAAAACGACTAAAATGTATGAAAATGTAAGAAAAGTACCAGAAACACTCTCTTTTTGGGTAATATTTTCTGTAACTTACTATTTTTTTTATCACCTAAACTTTATATTAAAATAAAGTTTATATCTTCAAGTATATAAATACATTTACAATTTGTCGAAATCTGGAACTTTTTTTTTCGAGTGTATGAGGGGCGGATTTTGTTGCCTTATCAACCCACCTCCTTTCCGCAGGAACTCTCTTATTTTCATATTATATTTAATACCTTCATGGATTGTCATAATCACTTCTGATTGGTCGTCACCACTGACGACTATATTTAATCTATTAACATTGGATTTGCTGCTGTGATTTTTTTTAGACCTATTTGATTAACGCCATTTTGGCACTGTTGTCAGCACTAAGCAGATAGGAATTCTTAATTAATAATATTTGTAATTAATAATATTGCAAATCTATGATTTCATTTTTGTTGTTGTATGATTTTATAAATTCACTATAGAGGTGGGTGCTCCATTTGCAATATTATTCTTCTTCTTCTTCTTCTTTTCTTTGGTTGGCTTTTTCCAGTGATTAGTTCCAGAGACACTCGTATGTCAAATGTGATGCTTCAATATAGTATCTATATTATTAGTAATCTGTGGTTAAAACTAAAAAAAACTCTGAAAAGTCTCAAAGGACTAGAATCCAGGCCGTAAATAAATTAAAAAAAAAGAATACTCTTTGATTGGAATGTATCATAGTAATCTATGATTGGAATTATTTTTTGATATTGTTTTCATTTTATTGATTTTAGTCATTATTCTCGTTTATTGAAGTAATTTTGGGCTCTACTTTAATGTTCTTATAGTTAAAATGTTGAAAAACGAATCTTATAATTTTTAAATGAAAGGTAAGTCCCGAAAGTAATAATGTAAGTCGAAACTCGTAATTTTACTTTACATGCATTACATGAGAAAAGCGTAAGCAGTGAGTTGTTTTAAGTGAAATAAAGTATTTGTTATTTGTGCAGACAAGTCCCCCTTGTCTGATACGATGGGGATTATGTATGAGAAGCGGCCGTTGAAGCGGCCTCGGCTGGGGCCCCCCGACGTGTATCCACAGGAGCCTCGTCAGAAGGAAGACGAGCTCACTTCTGCCAACGTCAAACATGGATTCACAACAACACCGCAGTCCAGTGACGAATTTGGTACCGCACGGAATTGCAACTATTCAGCATCTAAGGTGAGGAAAGTTTCCTTTAGCTATACCTTTGTGAATTCTAACCTTCTCAAGCTTTTTTCTTTTTTGAATCTCTCGTGATGCCCCCTTTCCATTTAGGGGATTTCCATATGGATAATAGTGCTGTGGATTCCAAGATCCTTCTGCATACAAGGAATGGAAATATCATACCTCTTTCTTGACTAGAATACACTAGCCTTCTTAATATGTTTCCCAGGAAGAATGCTAGAATTACATAATGCATTAAACTGATGCACTATCCTTAGAAAGTTTTGAATCATATTTACTTGTTTGGTTATTGTGAAATATTCATTAAAGAGACTATGTGTGATTGAAAATTTACAGTTTGTTGCATGATTGGTAAGTAATCAAAATTTAATATTTTCAGATTGGCCAATTTTTCTCTGGTATTCTGTCTAAAAAAGAAGAGCTGAACACATTACCTGATTGTGGAAGGAAAAGACAACAGGTGAACCCAAAGGATAACTTCTGGCCTGCCACTGCTAGAACCAAACCTCAAATTGAAGCTTGGTTCAAAGACTTAGCTGGTAAGTCTTGTTACCACTAAGATGTGACATGGTGCAAGGGTTGTGAGAATTTTAGAATTTAGATGGACTCACATAGACATAGTCCAAAAAAGTTGCTAGAATGGAGACTCTACACCATAAAGCATAGTGTTGACAGATGTCTGTACAGACTAGGACCGACAATAGACAAATTGCTGGGAGCCACGGCAGCAAGAACAATGTCTGTAAAATTTCATACAAGAGACCTTTGTCCAGCAGTAGATATCTTATTAGTTGATAAAGAAGGAGATAACTTTGAATACACTCAATATCTATTAAAGACAATATGGATCATGTATTTTGTTTTCTTTATATTATAAGTGTAGCTATTCAGGAGATATTATGTATTTTTATTTTTAGGCAGCAAACCACTATCCCAACTTGCAAAGAAGGCACCAAATTTTAACAAAAAGGAGGAGATATTTATAACATTAACAGAGTATCAGGTAGCTATGCCGAGAGCTGCTTGGTTTATCAAACTTAGCTCAGCCTACACTGTAGCTGTGTCTGAGGCTAAGATTAAGAAGAGGCAGCTTTCAGATCCTACCACTGGTATGTTATTACATTCTTTATGGCACTCTTTGATTGAACTAGCATAAGGCTCCCATTGCATTCAGGAGGATGCAAGCCATCCATGTGCCTTTCGTCAAGATGGGTTCAGGGGTTGAGCTGTACAAGGGACAAACAAAATACAATTTTGAATAATTTACTACAGAATTATCTAATTAAGGAAATATTGTTGGCGAGTGTTGAATATTATAGAGATGGTACTCATACCACATTGTTTAAAAATGATTTGTACAGTGTAGTCACCTTAAATGGGTCAATTTTCCTCTCACTTTTGGTTAAAATGCAAGATTTTTGCAGCAAGAATGTTATAAAGTCAGTCAATCACCGCAATTTGGATTGAAGCAATAATAATTAATTAATTAATTGATGCAGAGCAATTTAATTTGTGATATATATTTTGCAGAATGGACAACAACACTCATCAAGTTCCTCAAAGACCAAATACCAAAGTTAGCTGAGTACTACCAAAGCTCTGTCCTGGGAAACATATCAGACAAAACACCTCCATCACAATCTGGTACATTATGTTACTGTAATTGAAAGAAAAAGAAAAGTTTGGGTGGATAAGTATGGCTTATTTTTTCCATAACTTAAGGCCAAAGAGGAATCCGGCCGCCTATATAGGTCATGTTGGTACATCACGTCGATATTAAAACAGAAGTTTCGTTATAGGTTCCCATTTGGGGGCAGATTCGCCATACTTATCCGGCCAAACCCTTTATTTATGTATTTATTTTTAAAAAAATGAAATGCTGTTTGTTGGTGAGCGCATTTCTAGAGAATGGCTGGACTGATTTGGCTATTTTGTGTTTTTTTAATGTTTGTAATAATCCAAATTTTATTTTAGCGAAAGAAAAGTTAGAGAAGTTATTCACTAAAATTTCTAATTTTGGAAAACTGAATGTTTTTTTTCTTTGGTATTTTTGAATTAACTTACTCAATCACAATTCAAACAGTGGATATGCATAATCTGTTTTTTGTTCTTATGTACATGGAAAAGTTATCAGGAAAAAAAGTTAAGAGGGAATATTATGCAAAATTAATTTGAGAGTCAGCTAGTAAACAATAATATTTTTGTGTCAATTTTTTTTTTTTTTTTTTTTTTCAATCAATGTAACCAGTACTTTTCTATTGTAGGTCAAGGAACCCCAAGTCACAATTCGTCAGGCAACCCACCAGGAGGTACAACCCCTAATTCCACTGTGCCAAACTCTATGCACTCTCCTGGCAACTCTAGTGGTAAAATATTCTTTCTTAATATAATCTTTTTCCTTACTAATATTATATATGCGAAAGTGTGTTTGTTTGTCCTTCAATCACGCTGCAACAGAGCTACGAATCGACGTTATTTTTTGTATTGAAATAGTTGAGCACCCATTTACGAATAAAAAAAAATGAATAGCCCTACTTGACTTAAATAACTAATAGATATTGAATAGGTAGAAGTAAATGGAATAAAATGAAGGAGGCTTTCAACCGGGATATGGGATATAAAATTATAAATTTGTTGCTGGGGGGTCAGCCTGGCTATATATACTAAAAATGTTTAATGTATAACTGTAACAATGGATTTTAAATAAAGCTTATTATTATTATTAGATATTGGTGGTTCAGATCTCACAATATTTTTCTAATAACAGGGTTGGGTTCATCGACACCAAACTCAACGGAGAGCACAGACTGGCGGCAAGCCTTAAGACAGTGGAATTACTGTTGTCGATTATCACGTTTCCTACTAGACGAAGGTCTTTTAGACAGACACGACTTTCTTACGTGGATCATTGAACTGCTCGATAAGAGATCGCCCGATGATGGACTTCTAAGGTGAATATTTTTTCTAACAAATGTAAAAGTTTAAGAACCCGAGTATGGAAAATTAAATGTAACATCTGTTATATTGATTTTGTTTGAATAAATCGTATGCTCAGTAGTTCACAAACTACTGAGGAACATCAGTGAATTTGGATTAGTGGAACTTATGTAAATACAAACATACATAGACTGCTAAAATCATAATGCTTACAGAGCCATTGTATTGATATTGAAAAAGTTGCATAAACACATTTTTTATTATTATTACGACATTTATACGGCTTGCGCTTGACGAAAATCAATGATGGAAATCACTGATGAGGTTGGAGCGCTCTTGCCTAGAAAACGTATATTTAATCTTGCCTTAAGGTACTCAAACTATTGTCAACAGGAAATATGGCAGTCCACACCTTAAAAATTCGTTTCAGAAACGTAGAACTAAAACGTGTCGTAGGAGTATATTTAATAGGTAAAAAACTGCAACAACAAATTAAAAAAAAAAAAGACGTGTGGCACTCGGGGACTGCCGCGGTAAAGCTATTGCATAACATTTTTTATCAACACCATCTAGCGGTGAGAGGAGTCCCGTGTCAGGTTATTTTCGTTACGGAATTTCTGGATTCGGTCTCCACGCTCAAGGCCCGCGATAGAAGCTATGCAATAGCTTAAAAAAAAAAGTGAAAGTGAATATTTGTTTCAGACTGTTTCTGCCTCTAGCGTTACAGCATCTGGCTACGTCATGCGCAAAAAAAGCAGCTGCGATATGCTCCGTATTGTCGGACACAACATTACGAGCTCTAAACCAACCTGCTGTTTTTAAAACGGACAGAAATGGAGGTATGAAAGCTCAAGTGGACATAAATCTTACAGTATTTTATAGAATAGAATAGAATAGAATAGAAATATTTTTTATTCAAATAAACTTTTACAAGCACTTTTGAATCATCAATTAATCTACCACTGGTTCGGAATACCTTTCCTGCCGAGAAGAGCCAGCAAGAAACTCGGCGGTTGCTCTTTTCAAAAAAATAAAAATTTTACAATTGTTATTGAAACTATGCTATGTATTCAGCTTCCACGATGAATTTTCCTGAGTACAATACAAGTAAAAATAAATACAATACAAATACAAATAAATTATCACTTAAACTGTTAAAAATACATATTAGAGTTAACTCCTTTGACATTTCCCACTTTTTGAAATAAATCAATAATATTGTTAAAGTATATTTCAACTTTTGTTTGAAATATACTATAACAAGTTTGCTTTTAATAAAAACTTTGATCTTGAGAGACATCCAAAATCTTACAATTATACTATAGCCTAAAAGTGGGTAATACAAGGTATAGTTCTTGCAACTCACGAGGGTGCGTGGCTCATGGTTCTGTGTGTGTCGTATCTGTATAAGTGTGAGCGAGAACTTGCTCGCGCCTGACCGCTCCCACCTAGGCTCTTGACAGGCACGCACACATACGCAATGTGCATTTACACGACGTAACCATAAGTAAAGCTCACGCGCCCTCGTGAATTGAATATATTTTACTTCTTACTAATATTTAGATTATGACAATCATATTACTGTTCTTAACTTATTGATTTGTATGCACATAATATATTAAATCAAATCATTTTATTATATTTCAATAAAATAGTAAAACTCAATAGTTTAATCAAATATTGTGTTGATAAAGTACGTTTTTATTCTTCAGATGGAATCGGAACACCAATGTCGCCATCAGCAGAAGGCAATAGCGACATAAAGCCAAACATCTCCCAAATAAAACGTTCTACAACTCCAGCGGATCAAAACCAAGGAACGCCGAACCCTAACCACTCACTAGGAACCCCTAACCCTAATCATTCCCTAGGAACCCCTAACCCTTTAGGAACCCCTAACCCTCAACAGCCAATGGACATCCAAGTTAAAGAAGAAAGGGTATCTCCAGTAAGAGATACGAAGCCAAATTTGAATACAGTTATAACAGCAGCTTTGAACCCTGTGCAAGTTGGATTTGGAGAAATACTGAATTGCTCTTTCCATAGAGACGTTATTATACAGCTGGCTACTATTTTGCAAGTATGTAACAATTGTGACGCTCTTAATCTAAGTTAGTATCTTAGAACATTGTATTTGCCTTCAAGATGGGAAAATTACTAGTGTTAATTTTACATTCATAATTCATTATCATCTAAACCAGGGGTGGCCAACTTGAGAGCTAAGATCTACTATTTACTGACGAAACCTCTGTGTGATCTACCAATTTTTTTTTTTTTTTTTAATTCGATGACAAGGGCTATCCTTGACTGCGATCTCACCTGATGGTAAGTCACGATGCAGTCTAAGATGGTAGCGGCCTAACTTGGAAGGGGTATAGCAGTGTAAATTCAACTCATACCCCTAATCGGTTTCTACACGCCATCGTGCCGGAACGCTAAATCGCTTGGCGGCACGTCTTTGACGGTAGAGTGGTAACTAGCCACGGCCAAAGCCTCCCACCAGACCAGACCAGAGACAATTTAGAAAATATATATTCCTAAATTGCCCCCGCCGAGAATCGAACCCGAGACCTCCCAGTTATAAGACCACAGCGCTCACCACTGCGCCAGGGAGGTCGTCAAAAAAATTTCATACTTGATAAATTAAACATTATAAGCTACTTATGAAGTGTGTATTGTTTGATTAAAAGGGAAAATATAAAATTAAATTCATAGTAACTGGTTACTACTACTTGTTCATAATATTAGTGTGAGCATTGCGCCTAAGCATCTTCCGCTAGATTTGCAAAGTCAAGCCGCGATCGACCGGTTGGCTACCCGTGATATTTATCGATCAATCGTTTTTTTTTTTTTTTTATATAAAGAATATTAGCCAACCTGAAGTTGACTAATATCCTCCTGTCCCCTCCAAATAAGCGGAAAGCTTGTGTTAGGAGTGGGTACGACAATAGTGCAACGGGTGGGATTCGAACCTGCGACTTTACAGTTTTCAGTTCACACCTTCAACCGTTGCGCAGTTGAGGCTTTTAAATCGTTGGTCTGTTTAATGAATTGCCACAGAACATGGGGTCTTGTGCCGCCTTTATCCAGCGGCAACCAGCGAACTGTTTGAAATCGTCTGTCCATCTAGGTCTTCCAATGCTACGCCTCAGGGTGTGGTGTCGAGAGGTGAGTTTGTTCCTAGATAAGATGTATCATCTATTTCAGATAATTTGCATAGAGTGCCCCGCGGCCATGGTGTGGTCGGGCTGCGGCTCGTCGCTGCAGGGCTCGCCGCTCGACCTGCTGCCGCTGCCGCCCTCCGCCCTGCCGATGCCGCAAATGGACACCGTGCTCACTGAAGAGCACAGGAAGGTGGTACGTATATTCATAGTTCCTTTCTTTAAATTAATTAGAGAAATTATTGTGCACACTAAAACAAAAAAAAAAAAAAAAACTTGAGAGGTGTCAAGGGACACTTGGATGGAACGAAGTTCAATGCGAAATAGAAATGAAAATATCTGGCTTGCTTTCTATAAGAGAGAGAGAGACAGATAGAGAAACATGCGACGCCGCACAGCTTACAAAAAGTGTCGTGACAACTTTTCGTAAGAATTTTTTCCGTCTAGCCCCCTTTCACAACGTGCGATAAGGAACTTCGTTCCAATTGGTATTCATCTATACTAATATATAAAGCTGAAGAGATTTGTTTGAACGCGCTAATCTCAGGAACTACTGGTTCGAATTGAAAAATTCTTTTTGTGTTGGATAGTCCATTTATCGAGGAAGGCTTTAGGCTATATAACATCACGCTGCGACCAATAGGAGCGAAGCATCAGTGAAAAATGTTGCAAAAACGGGGAAAGTTATCCATTTTTAAAATATATTCGTTTAAAAACTTCTTAATCGCGATCATAATAACAGAAATTGACGCGGACGAAGTCGCGCGCAACAGCTAGTTGATAATATGATTGAAGGACAAACCAACAAACACACTTTCGCATTTATATTAGTAAGGATATCGCGTAATTAATATTTAATTAATCAATCGATTTTTATAGGTATATGAAGCTGAACAAGAGATTGCTGCTAGAAGTAAAAAAGCAGAGAGTAAGTGGTGTACAGATAAATGGCAAACAAGTTCACAAGGTAAGTTTTAAGGACATTTTTTGCCTTTAAAGTATCTAAACTTGAAGTAATATTTTTTTTTTTAAAAGAATATTAGCCAAGCTGAACTTGACTTATATTCTCCTCTCCCCTCCAAATAAGTGAAAAGCTTGTGCCAAGAGTGGGTACGACAGTAGTGCAACGGGTGAGGCTCGAACCTGCGACCTTTCAGTTTTCAGTCTGTACCTTTAACCGTTGGGCTATTGAGGCTTAATTTTCTTCCAAGTTCGCCCGCTACCATATTAGACTATATTGTCACTTACCATCAGGAGAGACAGATCTCTCAGATGTAGATTAAAAAAAGGCTGGTTATATTTGCACCATTCTAATACTGAGAGTCCCGTGTTCAATAGTAAGCCGATTGATATCCTTACTAATATTATAAATGCGAAAGTGTATTTGTTTGTTGGTTTGTCCTTCAATCACGCCGCAACAAAGCAACAGATCGACGTGATTTTTGCATGGGTATAGTTGAGGACTGGGAGAGTGGCATAGGCTACTTTGTATTTCGGAAAATCAAAGTGTTCCCGTGGGATTTTTAAAAACTAAATCCACGCGAGCGAAGCTGCGGGTGTCAACTAGTAATTAATAATAATAATGATGATGATTATTATAATTTTATATTATAGCTCGCGTGCTAGCAGTACTTGAAGCACTAGACAGACATTGCTTCGACCGAGTCGATCCGAATAACAATCTGGACACGCTGTATAAGGAAGTTTTTGCCAACTGCATGCCAACTAACAAAGAGGGCAGTCCGGACCCTAAAGATCCCGTAAGTTATTGCTAAGGGGCATATTACACTATACTATATATAAGATCCTATGTTGTACCATAGATTGTCATCCTAGGGAATAAGTAGAAAATATATATAATGATCTATATAGAATACAGTCTATGGTACGATATAGGATCCTATATATAGTATAGTGTAATATGGGCCTAATGCATGTAAAAAAATAGTATTACCCATAATATTTTATTTTTGTGTGGAATTAAAGCAATCGTGATAGGTTTCATGGGGGGAGTTTGTGGGTTCGATTTCGGCTACGCGAAAATTAGTATATGAACCTGTGAAGATGATACTGCCATTGGCGCAATTTGAATACCATAAGCCTACTTTGACGTATTCGTTTAAAAAAGGCGAAGAACCAAATTAAATTTGAATTTCGCGGGCAGACACGGGGGCCTTAAGAAATTATAGATGCCACATTGCTTGTCCTGTTTGTAGGAATGGGCGTGTTCGTACGCGGTGGTGCGCGTGCTGTGCGAGTGGGCGGTGTGCGGCGCGCGCTGGGGCGAGCACCGCGCCATGGCGGCCGCCGCGCTGCTCGACCGCCGCCAGCACCACCAACAGCAGCACCACGACCACCAAGGTGATACACTGAGTACCTTCAAGACAAGAGTGCATAGGCATTTTCTAGGCAAGCGCGCTCCAATCTAGACCTCATCAATGCTTTACATCATTGATTGTCGTCAAGCGCAAGCCTATCTCATAATAAAAAAAGATGATAAACTGCCACTGTATTCAGTCTGGCAATTTGCATTGGGCCAGCGGGGCTATAACCCTTCTTTGAGAGGAGACTTGCGCTCAGTAGTGAGCCGTTGATATATTGCTGAACGGTGGTATACACAATAAAAATAAAATAAAGGGATCCCCATACAAAAAACCTAATTTTTTCGGCGTTTTTTGCTCGAACTTAACAATCGCTGTTACTGTTATGGTACGAAACCCTTCATGTGCGAGTCCAAATTGCACTAGTCTGTTTTATTTATCTTTTAGCTGGCAGCGGCTGAATATACGCTATTTTTATCGAGATCCATGCAAACTTGAAGCCTCAATAGTCAAACGGTTAAAGGTGCGGACTGAAAACTGAAAGGTCGCAGGTTCGAACCCCACCCGTTGTACTATTGTCGTACCCCTCCTAGCACAAGCTTTCCGCCTATTTGGAGGGGATTGGAGAATATTAGTCAACTCCAGCTTGACTAATATTAAGAAAAAAGAAAAAGGCCCAACAATAGACATCTATCCATTGAGAAGTGTTTTTATTTTAAATCCCATTCGCAATGATTCGAAACTCTGGTTAAATAGTATTTTATTTCAGGTTCAGACGACAAAGAATCGGTCAGTTCCGGGACGGGTCTTTACAATGGACCGCCGATATTTCAAAATTTACTACTACGATTTTTGGACAACGACGCGCCCATTCTAGGTAAAAACAGTTATATGTGAATGTAGTATAAGTAGATAATCATAACATTCTTAGCCCTCGTTAATTGCCTACATACAGATGAAAGCCCCAACGCGCCGCCCGGCAACAGGCAGCAGTTCGCTAATCTGGTACATTTGTTCGGTGAATTGATACGAAGGGACGTGTTCTCTCACGATGCATATATGTGCACACTCATATCTAGAGGTAAGATGGCTTCAATTTTCTCTTATTTTTTATTTTATTTTATTTTATTAGGTTTACTTACAAACACTTACACAATGATCATCAATACATCAATGAACATACTAAAGACTAACTTCATACTAGCTGAGTGTAGTGATTACTTAAAAGTAAACACAACATGGACAAATAACAAAAACATTCAATAAAGACAAAAATATTTAAAAAAACAAACAAAAGTGCTATCATACAATAGAAACAAAACTAAATATTAGAGTGACAATAATAATATATCCTAGGATTCATATTCTTATCCTTACTACCCTTACTAATGTTATAAATGCGAAAGTGTGTTTTTTTTGTTGGTTTGTCCTTCAATCCTGCTGCAACAGAGCAGATCGACGTGATTTTTTTCATGGGTATACTGGAGACCTGGACCTGGAGAGTGACATAGGCTACTTTTTATCCCGGAAAATCAAAGAGTTCCCACTGGATTTTAAAAATTAAATCCACGGAAGCGAAGCCGCGGGCATCAACTAGTAATATTATAAAAGCAGATTATCGTTTCTTTATCTGATAAAAGTTTTTTTGTTCTAAAATACTGTTAATAAGAAAGAGAAATAATTTCATTTTCACCTCACTAGTTTAAAAAGGGCGCCTTTGCTGTCTAAAACCAGTGAGCAAAAACGACTTTTGCTCATGAGCTAGTGAGGTGAAAAAAGAATTTTTATGTTTATTTTATAGCCAATAGCGAGTGAGTATCTGTCAATCAGAAGCGATTACAATCCTCACACTGTATAGTCTGTCCCTAAAAATACCTCTAAAATATAAAGCCCCTAAAAGATCCCATTTCATTTTTTACCCCCTAAATTTGGGGGGAAAGCCCTAAGTTGGGAACGCTATGTCGTCGGTCCATCTAGTGGGGGGTCTGCCAACACTTACCGATGCGGGGCAATTCTCTTGATAATAGTCTGATTTTTAATTGCGTGGAATTCTGACGTATCTTAATGTTACCAGAGATTAAAAAAAACCCACAAAAAAGATAATAAATTGAAACTTATACAAATAAAAATTAATGGCTGCACATAGATTTATGACAAATGCCTGACAGATACTTTGGGGTAAAATCGAACTATAGATGGTAATACTGTTTTTCATACAAATGACTCGCTCTATTTATAAAATGACAACTGTCAGAATTCCACCGAATTAAAAATCAGACTATAGCAACCATTTTTAGAAAATCGCACTGCTGTAGTAAACGTTTTAGAACAATTCCACAGCAGATATTTGACCCTATTCATTTGACATTATCTGTCTCAGGGGATCTCATTTCACCCACGGAACCCACGTGTTCGGTGTCAAGTTCCCACACAGTAGCGCCGCCAGCCACTAGCACTGGCACTACACACAATATGGACGACGATATCTTTGCGGGAATCGATCTCAAACCGAAGATGGAGGTAGGGATTTATATATTTTTTTTCGATTATGGAGTGGTCTAGTTCTACATAAATTATATTAGAATAATGTCATGGTTAACGCAATAAATTGTCTACCTTCTGGCGTAGTGATGAACACTGTGGTTCTAAAAGTGGAAGGTCTCGAGTTTGATTCCTGGAATGGGCAATTTGGGAATTTATAATTTCTTGTGGCTTGTTTTTGTGACCATGGCTAGTTGCCACTCTACTGTCAAAGATGTGCTGCCAAGTGATTTAGAGTTCTGCGTGATGACGTGTACAAAACGGTTATTGATCTAGAATCAATGAAATCATGAATTTTTCTCATGAAATAAGATTCGTGGATTATAAAAGACATTTTTATTTTTGTATTTTGAGCGAGATTGTTATTTATTTTAATAAAATAGAACTATAAATTACAGCAATCCGCCATATTGGATTGAACACCAATCAGAGCTCTACGGTACATCTATCTTCAAACTACTGTGAAAAAACAAAAGTGACGTCACAAACGACGCCATGACACCGTCGAACGTTTTTGCGTGAATTGATTTTTATTGTTCACACTCGTAATAATGAACTAAATATTTTGTTTGTAGGAAAATGTACGAATGGATTTGGACGATTCGAAAATTGATGATGACCTAGACAAATTACTGCAACACATTAAAGAAGACCAGCAGAATTCAATGGACGCGCCAGACAGCCCCAAGGATCCTGGGGAAACATCCCATAGGTTTGTGATGTTATCTCATTAACACTAATCACGCTAATAAAGGCGAAATTTAGTATGTGTGTGTATGTATGTGCGTGCGTGCGTGCGTGCATGTGTGTGTGTTTGTTACTCTTTCTCGCAAAAACTACTGAACGGATTTGGCTAAAAATTGGAATATTTTTTGAAATAGATTATAACCTGGATTACGTATAGGGTACTTTTTATCTTGGAAAAGTAAAGAGTAACGGGAAAAAACGAGATTAAAAAAAAATCTAGTCAACCTTTCTGCCAAATCGGTTGAGTTGTTGCAGCGTGATTGAGTATCCATCCATCCATCAATATATCCAAACTTTTGCATTTATAATATTAGTAGGATTAATAATAATAATAATAATAAATAGATTTATAATTTCAACAGTGTCAATTCGCCTATGATGGGAGCCAGTGGAATGGGTATCGCAGGAATACAGTCTATGGGAATGGGCCCTATGTCTGTACCAGGTATTTTTTTTACATTATTGCAATTTTCGTAGGGATCTCTAATTTTTTTTTTTTAATTTTTTATATAAAATATAGCCTATGTAACTCACTAATAAATTAGCTTTCTATAGTTGTTTTTTTTTTAAATCGTTTAAGCAGTTCTTTAGCTTATGACTTAGAAAATGCCTATTCACTCTTGATTTGGAAATACCCAAGTTGTAGTTATAGGGGAAAACGGAAGCGGGAAAGGCATTCCAAATTTTAGCGGGCCGTATCAGAAATGTAAGGAAGTATCAGAAATCATTCCTTTTTACAATATTAGTGTGGGATGTTCGTTTTATTTTAATATCTTAGCTCTTCACACCGCACACAACGCTATTCCATTTTCTCTGTGACAGGCATCTTTCAAAGGCTTCCATACGTCACCTCTCATTACATTCGACTTACGTTCCGTTCCCACAGTATAGATCACGGATGGCCAACCATTCGATCGCGATCGACCGGTCGATCGCGCTTGTATTCAAATAAAAAATACTTCATAAGAAACTCAAAATTTTTCATTAATCACATGTTTGAATAAATGAAACATTAAATGTTTCATTTATCAAGGAGTGTGAAAGATCTCACACCCTGAAGGAGGTGAATGTGCTCATGAAACTGAACAACTTTCCCCAAGGAACATAGGTCGAAATGTGAAAAAAAATGTGGACCTCCCGTACAAAATTGACGATCAGCTGATTGATTTACTATGATATTAACGCACACTTTTGTTACACGTTGTATAGTAGACCTTAGGTCTAATCAAGTTGGCCACCCTTGGTATAGATGATGTTAAAGCGCAAGGTATTCGCCAGGCATGCGGTCGTCGAGCTCCGCGGGCGGCGGCGGCGCGGGCGCGGCGTCCCGGCACTACCACTACACCATGCACTTCCCGCTGCCGCCCACCGAGCCGGAGCACACGCCGCACGACGCCAACCAGAGACACATCCTGCTCTACGGCGTCGGGAGGCAGAGGGATGACGCTAAACACGCCGTCAAGAAAATGACCAAAGGTATTATGAAGCAGTTCTTTGCTATCATTTTTTGACGACCTCCCTGGCGCAGTGGCGAGCGCTGTGGTCTTATAACTGGGAGGTCTCGGGTTCGATTCCCGACGGGAGCAATTTATGTATGTGGGAGTCTGGTGGGAGGCTTTGGCCGTGGCTAGTTACCACCCTACAGTCAAAGACGTGCCGCCAAGCGATTTAGCGTTCCGGCACGATGGCGTTTATTTATTTATTTATTTAGCCAATCCAAACAGATTACAATAATGATTTAACCTAAAGTTAATTAAAATAAATTTCAACCGATTAGGGGTATGGGTTGAGTTTACACTGCTATACCCCTTCTAAGTTAGCCCGCTACCATCTTAGACTGTATCGTCACTTACCATCAGGTGAGATCGCAGTGAAGGGCTATCTCGTCATCGAATTAAAAAAAACATTTCTGTCATCCAGAACAAAGAACGTCATGATCGCAAAACAGTGACGGATTTGCAAAAAGTCCAAAAATTACTCTGGCCTTTTGTTAACTATTTTAAACTTGCCTATATTACAATAGACAATATAGACACATTTAAGCCTCTTACATATGATGTGAAGTGCATTTAAGCTGTGACATACATTGCAACACCATGCATATTAGATTTATATAATTTCTTGTCTTCCACAGAAATATGCAAATTGTTCTCTAAGAAGTTCTCAATTGACGTCGCCGAAGGTGGAAAGATAAAAAAACATTCTCGCAGTGAATTCAATTTCGAAGCTGTTACGCAAAAGTTTCAGGTAATATTCTCACAAACTGGTATTACTAGCGAGCGGTGATGGCTTAGTGGTTAAGCCGTTGATCTCCTTTTCGGGCGGTCCATGGTTCGTATCTCAAAGCCAAATGGCATTACAAATCTTTTGTTTATAAATTGTGACTATAATTCAGTTCCTAAATTTTATTTAGGAACTGATTAATAACTTGTATTAAAATTATCAAAAACTGTTCATCCATGACTCTTTCACAATGTAGAGAAGTCTCAATAGCCCAACGGTTAAAGGTGCGAACTTCAAAATGAAAGGTCGCAGGTTCGATCCCTACCCATTGCACAGTTGTCGTATCAACGCCTAACACAAGCTTTCTGTTTATTTGGAGAGGAGAGAAGATAATATTCTTTTAAAAAACGGGTGGAGCTGTGTCTGTGCACACGGCCGTTGGTTTTAACGTGAAAGGTTATATCTGCCAGTTTCGGTTATTCTACGCAGTGCCCCTCCCTCGCCGCTCC
Organism: Hipparchia sbordonii; assembly: GCA_038048805.1. NCBI lineage: Eukaryota > Metazoa > Arthropoda > Insecta > Lepidoptera > Nymphalidae > Hipparchia > Hipparchia sbordonii. Next base: position 11,364,730 of record CM076099.1, on the reverse strand, counting down.
GCCCGGCCCCGACGCAAACTCAAGGTTTTAGTTTTTAGTTTTTTTTTATATACTCTAAATAATGACATTGGAGTCATATTTTATTTTATTTTATTTTACAGGAAAACTTACAGCTTATTAGAAAATTAAGAACTAGTTAATAAATACAAAAGAACAACTAAAGCTAATTACAAGTTTTCACAGATAGAAATCACATATGAGAAAGAGAAAAAAAAAAAAAAAAAAAAAAAAAAAAAAAAAAAACACTCAACTGGGAGAAGGAAAAATAAAAAGAAATACAGGGGAAATATTTCTAAGACTTATAGTTTAGTAGTTATTAAGGTAAGGCGATATAGACCCTCTCGTTACGGTACATTTTTCTGACTGGTACCCGTATGTTTTGGTCTGATTTCAAAGACGATTCACGTCAAAAAATTGCTACACCCTACTTGACTTATTGAATAGACTGTAATGCTACTGCTCCATTTGCATTAATGTTAGTGTTAACGGCTGCGCTCATATGGCTCAATTAGCGTCTAACGTCATTACATACATTTAACGCAGTAAAATATTGGCCCCATCTGCGTAATGCCTTTATTATCGTGTTAATTTACGCGTTACGGCTCAGCTACAGGGCAGTAGCATAACAGTGTGTTTGGTGTAGGCCATGTCGATGTACGAGCAAGGCGCGGTGTCGTGGGCGGTGGGCGGCGCGGTGTGCGAGGCGCTGGCCGCGTACGCCGCGGGCGCCACCACCTACCTGCCGCAGCCCGAGCACGTCGCCTTCGCGTTGGACTTGATGGAGATCGCGCTCAACGTTCACGGCCTCATCGAGACTTGTATACAGGTAATCTTTACTTATAATAAAACTGTAAGTATATTTTGAAAATTTTAACCGGAGGATGCTTTATTATCGGTACTGAGCCCGAAACAATTTTTTTTTTTAATTTTTTGTCTGTCTATTTGTCTGTCTGTCTGTCTGTCTGTGCGTGCATCACTCGAAGACTACTTAACGGATTTGAATGAAATTCAGTATAGTGGTAGCTGATACTCCGGGTCAATATATAGGATAATTTTTATCCTGATAAACAATAAGGTTTATCCGGGATAGAGGATGAAAGTTTTTGTTGATTTTGCTCCATAACTTTGTCAAATCTAAATCGAATTTTATAATTCTTTTTTTATTAAAAATTGTGTACTATTAGGAATATTTTTTCTAATTTCGGTGAAGATTTGTCAAATATTATCGGAGATAGAACACATAACTTCAGCGGATAGTAGCAAGTCACTCTGAACTTTTTCCAAGTCGCTGGAATCATCTAGTCCTTACTAAATTTCAATTCTCTACCTATTACGGATCATGAGATACAGCCCACGGACGAACAGCGGAGGCTTAGTAATAGGGTTCTATTAGTTATCCTTCGGGGACGGAACCCTAAAAAGAAAAAAATATCTATTATTGTAGATACTGAAAGAGCTGTCAGAAGTGGAAGCAGCACTGATAACGCGCGGCGCGCCCAGCAGCGGGCTGGCGGCGCCGCGCGCGTACACCTCCGCCCTCGCTCTCTACACTGTCGGCGCTTTGCGGAGATACCATTCATGTTTGTTATGTGAGTTAGTTTTGGTAATCAATATTCAACTTTACTTTCTTTACTTCATGTTCCTTACCGGTGGGAGGAGGAAGGTAATCCCTGTTCATTAATCACACGACCCTTGATTGATGGAGATGACTTAACGTGCTTTTCGAAGGTGGTTTAGGAGGAAGCTTCTACGGTGAAGGAAAACATCGTGAGGGAATCTGCTTGCTTGTTCGCCATAACGTTCTCAAAGGTATGTAAACTCTCCAATCCGCACTTTCACCAGCGTGGTAGATTACCTGAACCCTTTTTAATTCGAAACGACAACTACGCCTTAATCCTATTTTTCCTATCCTATTCTAATATTTATATGTTTGTTACTCAATCACGTCGCAACGACTGAACCGATTTGGCTGAAATTTGGCACAGAGATAGATTATAGTCTGGAATAGCACTTAGGCACTTTTTATCCCGGGAAATAAGATAGTTCCAGCGGGAATCCGCGCGAACGAGATCGTCGGAATCAACTAGTAACAATATAATTTGTTGTCGCACCAGTGTGCGTGGAGCAAACGTCGGCAGTGTTCGAGCAGCTGTGCCGGCTGGTCAAATGCGTGGTCAACCCGGGCGACTGCGGCTCGGCCGAGCGCTGCGTGCTGGCGCAGCTGCACGACCTGTACAAGGCCGCCGCGCACCTGTTCCACGCGCCGCACGCGGACACGTTCGCGAACGCCTACCCGAAGATCAAGTGAGTGCCATAGACAATAGGCATAGACTGTAACGAAGAATCAATGAAATTATGAATTTTTCTAATGAAATAGGATTCATGGATATAAAACGTATTTATTTTTCTATTTTGAGCGAGATTGATATTTATTTTGGTGTAAAATACAGCAATCCGCCATATTGGATTGAGCGGTACGTCACATCTTCAACTACTCTGAAAAAACAGAAGTGACGTCACGAACAGCACAGTAGATTCATTGACGATTCAAAAGTGCTTGTAAAAGTTTATTTGAATAAAAAATATTTCTATTCTATTCTATTCTATTCTATTGAACGACGCCATGACACCATCGAGTGTTTTTGCGTGAATTTTAAAACTTATAATGGAAATGACAATTTTATGCACGAAACCTTTTTCTTATTGCTGAAATAAGATATTTTTTCGAAATAGTTGATACATACTTCCGAATATTATCCGACCGTTTTTCAAAATCAGTCATCATGCATATTAAAATATTCTGGTTCGTCCAGCATCCAAAGATGCTATAGTTCTGTTCAAGTCCATAAATCTGATTTCATTATAATCATAAACTAACTCTCAAGTAAGATATAATCAATTTAAAAAATTACTTTCATAATGATTAATTGCAGGCAAGCTCTCTACTCGCCTCTAACACCGACGCCGTCGAACTACCAGTACAATCCTCAGTTTCTAAGCGAATTCTTCACCAACCCCAGAAAAGGTAAGTTTTTGATTAAAATTGGACAAAAAAACCTCCATCCTTACTAATATTATAAATGCAAAAGTGTTTGTTTGTTAGTTTATTGGTCTGTCCTTCAATCACGCCGCAACAAAGCAACTGATCGACGTGATTTTTTGCATGGGTATAGTTGAAGACCGGGAGAGTGACATAAGCTGATAGAGTACTTTTTATCCCGGAAAATTAAAGAGTTCCCGCGGGATTTTAAAAGCGAAGCCGCGGGCATCAATTAGTTGTTAATATACCTAAAAATTGTTTTTAAAGATATTTATTAATTTTCGTGACGATATGTATAGGCAAAATCGAGATCTCTTGGGCCCGCCAAGTAGCCGAGTCGCCGGCCAACCGATACAGCTTCGTGTGTTCTGCCATGCTTGCCGTGTGCCGAGAGGTGGATAACGATCGGTAAGAAATAAGAATACCTACTTGAAAAATTGAAATTCCATACCATGTTTTAAAGTCTTACACTCTGCACAACTTATTTTTATAGTGTTTTAGAGGATTAAAATGGGCTTTAAAACTAAGGACTAAATAATCCGAAAATGTGAAAAACCCTGCGCCGATATGACGGTCTATCATCGGTCAGTCATTTTCAGTCCCTGCTTAAAACTTCCAATAACCCCACCCACTGTACTATTGTCGTACCCACTCTAAGCACAAGCTTTCCGCTTTTTTTGGAAGGGATAGGAGGATATTAGTCAACTGCAGCTTGGCTGATATTCTTTAAAAAAAAATTACCATTTTACTTCTACTCTGTAGTGATTCGATACTGTCCGCGCTAGCGGCGATTGCCACGGAGGCGCGGGGTGAGACGCGCGGGGTCGGCGGCAGGGCGACCGGCGGCGGCGCGCGGTCGCCTCAGCTCACTCACTCTTCCTCGCTCTCGGCGTCGCGTCATCAACTTATTCGCCTTGTATTTCGAAATTAAATGTGAACAAACTATTATACAGTCCATTTTTTGTTATCTTCGGCTCGGCCCTGAACAGATACTGTGCAAACTCGCACTAACCCCAGTGTGGTAAATGGTTGCGCAGGGTTAACGAGCTAGGCGTAGTGTGCGCGGAGATGACGGCGTGGTGCAGCAGCCTGGCGGCGGAGTGGCTGGGCGCGCTGGTGGCGCTGTGCGGCGCGCAGCACTACCCCGCGCCGCACACGCCGCACGCCGCGCCGCCGCCGCTCTACCCCGACCTGCTGCACCACCGCGACCTGCACGACGCGGCCGCGCACGACGCGCTCGCCGTCTTCACCTGCATCCTCGTCGGTGAGCCAATCCGCACCATGCAGCCCACTAACCCATATAACCAATCTATGATTAACACAGGATTGGCTATACTGACATATACTGAAGCGCCACATATGACATGTCATACATACAACATACAACTGTCGAACGCGAAAATTGCATCGAAAGACTTAAGAAAAATCAGTTTTTGTTTGAAAATTTTTCCAGACAAAATCTGATCCTTCTCATAGTAGCGTCAATCGATAGCCCTCGCCGAGACGCGTGCAACGCGCCGTCGCGCGCGCCGATCCGTTCGGTAGTTTGCGAGATAATCGCGAAAAACGCAAAATTCGTGCCCACCCGCCCGCCCATTAGTTATATATATAGGGTTGAGACACTTTTTTGGCCAAAAAATTTTTATTGGCTTATTTAATTAGGCACCTCGCAAGGAGCCGAAACCTACATTTGGAACCACCCTTGCGAGGCTCCGGGGGCGCTGCAAACCCCAAAACCTAAATTAACAAGGTTTCGGATTTAACCTGTTTTTTAACGGTTTGGACGGACGTGCTTGTGCTTGTGGCGAAGATCTAGTATTAGTGACTTTGGGGGCTTTTTACACCCCCAAATATATTTCTGTGATAAAACTTGGGCGATTTCACCGCCCAAGGTGTTTTTAGTTTTATAGCTTTAGTTTTTAATTTATATATTACTGACTTGGGAGGCCTCTACACCTCCCAAAAATTAGTGTTATATATAAGTTATTGACGTGGGAGGCTGTCTACACCTCCCACACGTTATTCATAATATTATAGCTGATGACTAAGTTTGACCCTAGGAGGCTGTTTACACCTGCTAGGTATTAGTGTATTAATTTAATCGCTTAGTTAACCATTGACGATTTGGAGGCATTCTACACCTCCGAAGTCCTATATAAAAATAATTGTAAACTTAAATCAACCTATCTATAGAATAGGTGTATTCACTTGGATAGGGGTTGGCAGGTCCGGTGTAGCAATCGTATTATGTTCGGATATAGAACCCCGAAAAAAGACCTGAGGCGATCGAAGTCTCCAGAAAATATGTCGAATTCCGCAACGTCATCGACAAAGGAAGTCCCTAATAGTTTAGCTGGCCCCTCAAAAACCCCAAGCGACGTGACTTACGACCTTCCTGAAGCAGCTCCTGAGAAAATGTCGAACACAGAACCTAGGGCAGTGCCCTCCCAAAAACCTGTCACTCCCCCTAAAGATAGGACGCAGCCCTCACAGGAGGTTTCGGTTGCAGCCCGTAGGGCCTCATATGAACCAGCGAGATCTACACAACCGAAGCCTAAATATGGCAGCAGACCAGCTGAGGCAAAAGCCTGTCTGATAAGGGCAAAGACCTTGCTGGGCGAGTCGCGCAACCTAAAAGCGGACATTAAATCGGGAGTGACGCAAGCGGTGGAAAGGCTCTACAGGCTGGTCATCGAGGAAGCCGGGACTAAGGAGCAACCAAAGAGCTGCCCCCTGAAGAGCACGCAGGTCGGTGACGAACAAATCGTGGATAGTGAAACGAGCGTGACGCCGCAGATGGAGTTGATGGAAAAGCTCATCAAAAACATCAAAGAGCATAATGACGCTTTAACGGAGTTAAAGAAACACACCATCGCTCTATCTGCGGACGTCAAGCAAATGCCGAAACCGACGGACCTTACGTTTGTCGCTTTGCCCTCAGGGACTGTAGAACGAGAAATAGAGGGGGAAAAAGTAGATCAAAACCAGATAATGGCTAAGATTGAAGAAAATTCAAGATTGCTTTTGGAAAATGGACGGAAGATGGACGAACTGAAGGAATTAGTAGAGGCACAAAGAGTGACCCTAGAAAGGACGACATACGCAGAAGTAGTAGCAGATAGTCAAAATAGGGGCAAAAACCCGGTACAGGCGTCTCTGCACTCTGTGGTAGTCTCCTCGAGTCGTGAAGTGGAAACTGGGGAGGAAGTATTGGAGAGAGTGAGAAGAGCAGTAGATGCAAAGGAAGGGTGGGTAAAAGTAGAGAGAGTAAGAAAGGCCAAGGACAGAAAAATTGTTATGAGCTGCAAGACGGAACAGGAGAGAAAGAAAGTAAAAGACAGACTGGAAGCCGCGGGGGAGGGCCTCATCGTCGAGGAGGTTAAGAACCGAAACCCGCTCCTGATTCTGAGGGACGTACTGAAAGTGCACAGTGATGCGGAAGTCGTCAGAGCCCTCAGAAATCAGAATCGTGAAGTTTTTAATGACCTCGACGGAGAGGAAAATTCCCTAGAAGTCAAGTACAGAAGAAATGCGCGGAACCCTCACAACTGCCACATAATACTTAGTGTTTCGCCCATAATTTGGAGGAGGGCAATCGATGAGGGGAAAATGCGGATAGACCTCCAAAGGGTAAATGTGGAGGACCAATCGCCGCTGGTGCAGTGCACCCGTTGTCTGGGGTATGGCCACAGTAAGCGGTTCTGTAAGGAACCTGCCGATCTGTGTAGCCATTGCGGGGGCCTGCACTTAAGAGCGGAATGTCCAGACAGATTGGCGGGGACAGTACCAGCATGCAAAAACTGCATAAAAGCAGATATTAGACAGCAGTCGAGTCATAACGCCTTTAGCAGCGAGTGTCCAATCAGAAGAAGGTGGGATGCACTGGCCAGGGCCACCGTAACGTACTGCTAAGGTGGTTCCACGAGAAACCCACAAGTATAAAATTATTCAGGCAAATCTGCAGCGCAGTAAACTGGCTACAAACGAACTCCTGATTGAAGCCGAAAAGGACAGGGTAGCCATTGCGTTGCTTCAGGAACCTTATGTGGGTAAGACTCGGAGTGTTAGAAGCTTCCGGGGTGTCAGAATTTTCCAGAGCTCAGGAACAGGAAATGGGACTGTTAAAGCAGCCATCGCGGTCTTGGACGACGACCTTGATATAATACAGTACCCACAACTTACCACGGATAACATCGTCGTGGTAGTAGTCCAAACCAGAGCATGGACGATCACCCTTGTCTCCTACTACTTCGAGCCGGATCAGCCCATAGGGATATACCTAGACCATTTAAAAAAGATTGCGCACAAAACGGGACCCGAAAGGCTAATCATAGCAGGAGATGCCAATGCCAAAAGCACTTGGTGGGGCAGCCAGAACGAAGATATAAGAGGTGAGGAAATGTGCGGGGCTCTCGCTGAAATTGACATGCACGTTCTCAATATGGGAGACCTACCTACTTTTGACACCATCAGGGGTGGAAAGAGATTCTGCAGCCACGTCGATGTGACGGCGTGCACGGCGGATGTGCTCAAATTCGTGGACGGCTGGCGTGTAGTGGAAGGGCTCACAAGCTCGGATCACAACGGCATAAGGTTTGAAATAGCATTACAAAAATCACAAGGCATAAAAATACAAAGAACAACACGTAAATACAACACAAAAAAAGCAAATTGGGGTCTCTTTCATGAGAAACTGACCCAGATTATGCAAGACACTAAACTCACCACACAAAATATAACAGAAATAAAAACTAAAGAACAAATAGACTTTACAATAGATACATACACTAAAGCTATAACAGACACATGTAGGCACACAATACCAAATAAAAAACATACAGAAACACTTACCTTGCCGTGGTGGTCCGAGAGTCTAGCCGAAATGAAAAGGCAGGTGGCGACCCGGAGACGCAGGATCCGTTGTGCAGCGCCGATTCGCAGGGCGATGGTTGTAGACCTGTACCTGAAAGAGAAAGAGAGATATGAATTAGCAGTCAAAGAGGCAGCTGAGAAGAGCTGGAAGGATTTCTGCGGAAGGCAGGACAGAGAGGGAGTGTGGGAGGGAATTTACAGGGTTATCAGTAGGGTGAAATGTAGAGAAGAGGATGTTCCTTTAATACAACGGGATGTGACCTTGGATGCGGAGGGTTCTGCTCGATTCCTGGCTGAAACTTTTTACCCAAGGGATTTGAAGGATGAAGACAGCGCACATCATCTGCAAATAAGAGCTTTAGCGGAAACAGTAAACGAAGGCGGTAATGATGAACATGACCCCCCGTTTAAAATCGATGAGTTGAAAGATGCGGTAAAGTCCTTCAATCCCAAGAAAGCCCCCGGAGCTGACGGTCTCACGGCCGACATATGCTCGCACGCCATAAGTGTGGACCCCGAGTACTTCCTGGCTCTCCTGAATAAATGCATGGAATATGGCTGTTTCCCTAAGTCCTGGAAGGAGGCAGCTGTGGTCGTGTTGAGAAAGCCAGGAAAGGACACCTACACCACGCCAAAGTCTTATAGACCTATCGGGCTTTTACCCGTATTAGGAAAGATATACGAGAAGATGTTGGTGAGCCGCCTCAAGTTCTACGTGCTACCTCAGATAAGTACTCGCCAGTATGGATTTATGCCACAGAGGAGTACGGAGGACGCCCTCGTTACTCTTATAACACGCATCCGCGGAAAACTGGACGAGAAAAAATTAGTAACGCTGGTTTCTTTAGATATCGAGGGCGCCTTCGACAGTGCTTGGTGGCCAGTGATAAAGACCAGGCTGGCTGAGGAAAAATGTCCCCTGAACTTGAGGCGGGTCTTCGACAGCTACCTCAGCGACAGGGTGGTAGAGGTGAGATACGCGGGAGCGGCGTACAAAAGGAGCACGGAGAAGGGATGTGTACAAGGGTCCATAGGAGGACCAATCCTGTGGAACTTGCTACTAGACCCACTCCTTAAGCAAATGGAGGACAAAGGAATTTACTGCCAGGCATTTGCGGACGACGTCGTGTTGCTCTTTGACGGCGGAGAGGCTCGAGAGATCGAGGGACAGGCGAATGCTGTCCTCGAACGTGTCCGGGCGTGGGGTGTCGAAAATAAGTTGAAGTTCGCACCACATAAAACATGTGCCATGGTCATAACCAGGAAACTTAAATTTGACACGCCGCGCCTGTGCATGGGAGGGGTCAGCATTGGAATGTCCCCGGAAATCAAGATCCTCGGGCTCACCATCGACAACAAGTTAACTTTTAACTCCCATGTCTCCAACGTCTGCAAAAAAGCTATAGGGATATATAAGCAACTTAGTAGAGCGGCCCGTGTCAGCTGGGGTCTCAGCCCTGAAATTATCCGCACGATATACCTAGCGGCGGTGGAGCCGGTTATATTGTACGCGGCAGCGGCGTGGGCTCCGGCTGCAGAAAAACTGGGAGTTCGAAAGCAGCTTGGCACGGTCCAGAGGGGTTTCGCACAAAAAATGTGTAAGGCGTATCGGACGGTGTCGCTTAACTCGGCACTCTTGCTCACTGGGACACTACCCTTAGACCTCCGAGTCCGTGAAGCAGCTACGTTGTACGAGGCTAAGAAGGGATTACTTAGACGCGAGTTACCTGACAGAGAGATCGAGAAGATGGCACCTAAGATACAAGCCCCACACCCTGCGGAACAAATGGGCCTGGAGTTCCAAAACCTGGGGGACGAGGATCAATATTCTCGCCACAGTGATTATGACGTGCGCATTTTCACAGACGGGAGCAAGATTGAGGGCCGGGTCGGGGCGGCACTATCCGTTTGGAACGATGCTGTAGAGATAAAAGCCCTCAAACTTGCTTTATCGTCATACTGTACCGTCTACCAGGCGGAACTATTAGCCCTGTGCAAGGCAACGGAGGTCGCACAAAAGCGCAGCGAAACCACATTTGCAATTTACTGTGACTCTAGAGCAGCACTCGGGACTGTGACAAGCTCCGGTTCCTCTCATCCCCTGGCAGTCCAAGCAAGAAGCAACCTGAAACGTTGCATGCTCCAAAACAAAGTTGTATCCCTGTTTTGGATCAAGGCACACATTGGAATGGCAGGTAATGAGAGAGCCGATGAGCTTGCTAAGGAGGCGGCCTTAAAACTAAAGAAAAAGCCCGATTATGATCGATGCCCTGTCTCATTCATCAAGCGTAGTATGCGGAGGGAGACGATTGTTGAGTGGGACAGAAGGTATCGTTCGGAGGGAACAGCCTCGGTGACCAGGACTTTTCTGCCCTCAGCAGAAAGGGCCTACAAAGTATTAAAGAAAATCACCCTAACGCCCCTTCTGAGCCAAGTTTTCACCGGTCATGGCGGGTTTTCAGAGTACCTACACAAGTTCAAGTGCAAAGATAGTCCTGGCTGTGTCTGTGATGAAAGCGTAAATGAGTCTATATTGCACCTACTCATTGACTGTCCACAGCACAGCCGTGCTCGAGAGGACTTCCACCAGCAAATACAAGTGGAGCTGTGTAGGGACTCTATTCCCGCCATATTAGAGGAAGACCGAAGCAGGGATCTATTCCTGGAATATTGTAAAAAGATAGCAAGAGTGGCTATAGAGAGGAACAGAACGAGGTAATAAAGACGCAATGTTGTTCAGTATTATAGAATACTAAAATTAACATGGGTAAAATTACGCTCGTTCTGTCCCCTTTTTTACCTGACTTTACTTTAAACTTTACTTTTTACAACTTTTAATTAATTGCATCATAAATAAAATAAGCCAAGAAACGACTCCGATTACGTCGGAGGGAGCTGCCTATAAAAAAAAAAAAAAAAAAAAAAAAAAAAAAAAAAAAAAAAAAAAAAAAAACATACAACTGTCTCTGGAACTTATAATATTGGAATGCAGGAAGTGCCAAAAAGTATCAACTATCAGTTGTCAACTAGTGCCCTCACTAATTTTAGTTTCTTGGACATTCGTAACACTATTTCGCCAAAATGGTATCAATCAAATAGATCCACGAAAATACTACCGCAGCCTGTCTAATCGGCCTACTAAGTGCCTACACTATAAGTTGTCATATTTAAATGCCAGTTCAATCCTACAAACTTAACCAAGTGAAGTTAGGTTTTTAAAAATCCCGCGGGAATCCCCCTCCTTGTAACTCTCCGAGTCCTCAACTATAGCCGTGAAAAAAAATCACGTCGATTCGTAACTCTGTTGCAATGTGATTGTAGGGCAAACCAACGAACCAAACACAATTTGCATTTATAATATTAGTAAGGATAGGATAGTAAGGCTGATTGCATAGTCACGTTTACAGCCAGCGCGGGCGGCACGAGACTATAGATACCTTGTAACGTTACCACGATGATGGCAAAACGCGCGCGGTTCGTTGGCACTACGTAACCGTGCGTACTACTAAACACGTTACGCAGTGTAGCGCGCTTACGAGTGACCATACAACCACCCTAAGGTTGGTGAGTATGGTGTTAGTAAATCGTCCTTCCGTTTCCGTGTTGTAGCCCGCCACTGCTTCTCGCTGGAGGACTTCGTGCGTCACGCGGCGCTGCCGTCGCTGGTGAAGGCGTGCGGCGGCGGCGGCCCGCTGCCTCCCAACGCGCCCTCGCCCGACGCCGGCGCGCGCCTCACCTGCCACTTGCTGCTCAGGCTGTTCAAGACCGTTGACACACCACAGCCAGGTGAATAAAAAAAAAATTTGGACCAACTAGGATCATATTATTGTGTGAATTAGTAATTATAAATGAAAATATTAGTAAAAATACTAAAACCTAAAACTTAACCTAAGACGGAACCGATTTATCCGCATATGAACCATATTACAGTGGTTGAATACGAGTACGTACCACGGTAATTATTTAAGTTGGGATTGTCGATATTTCGATCCAATTGCATGGACCGTGGTCACGACGAAATTGCGAGACGTTACGAGACGTCAAGTTGAAGTTGTCACTCTGTAAGCTGTACTCGTATTATTTTATAAAAATTATGTCATTAAACCACGAATCAAGTCTAAAATCTTTAGTATATTATGTTAAGTTCAGCTTGGCTAATATACGTGTAACAAAAGTGTGAGTTAACCCTGAAGGAGGTGAATGTGCTCATGAAACTGAACAACTTTCCCCAAGGAACATAGATCGAAATGTGAAAAAAAAATGTGGACCTCCCATACAAAATTGACGATCAGCTGCTTGATTTACTATGGGAGGTAAAATTTTTTTTTTTCATATTTCGACCCATGTTCCTTGGGGAAAGTTGTTCAGTTTCATGAGCACATTCACCTGCTTCAGGGTTATTTCACACTTTTGTTACACGTTGTATAAAGTTTTTTTAATGTGGAGCGTACTTAAAAAATTCCAGGTCTATACAGCGTGTCCACGTCGCCTGGGCCGGGCGGCGCGGGCGCGGGCGTGCGGTTGTCCTGCGACCGGCACCTGCTGGCCGCGGCGCACAAAAACATTGGCGTCGGGCCCGTGCTTGCCACACTTAAAGCCATCTTAAGTAAGAAATTATTATTTTAATCTTTCTCTCCCCACTCACTAACACTAGACAACCTGCTGGTATCCGTTTTTGGACCTACTTGATTGAAGCCATTTTGGCGCTGTAAACAGTTACGAGTGTCCAAGGAACTAAAATTAGTGAGGGCACTAGTTGTCAACTGATGACATTTTGATACTTTCTGCATTCCTATAAAATTTAGTTCCAGAGACACTCGTATGTCAAATGTGGCACTTCAAATTGATCCATAAGTTAAGTTGTCATTTATATAGGGACAGCTAGACCAGTGTTAATCATATATTAATTATAGAGGTCAATGCTCTCTTTCTCTCGCTCTCCCACCCTCTCTCTCGTTCTCCCTTTCTCTCTTCTCTCTACCTCCCTTCCTCTGCATCGTAGCCTTAATTTCTGACGGTTGTGACACCTTTCTATTATTCACATAAAGATAAGAGTTTTCTCGGCAGGAAAGGCATTCCGAACCAGTGGTAGATTCATTGACGATTCAAAAGTGCTTGTAAAAGTTTATTTGAATAAAAAATATTTCTATTTCTATTTCTATTTCTTGGTATAATAATGCTATGGTTTGCCAGAACCTTCCGCATATGGCTCGACAAATAGAACGAGATTTCGACTTTTATGTTTAACCGTTATTATCAACGTTACTGATAAAACCGGGACCGACGGCTTAACGTGCTCTCCCAGGTAAGGGAGCGAAAAAGTCAAATTTGGACACCCAACATCACCCATCCATTTACCGACCGTGGTCAGCGTAGCTTAACCAGCGTGATCGTTTGATATGCGCTGTCACAGCTAAGCCACACGTCCCTCCAGCTTTAATACAAGACTTCAATTGCATGTTCTACCAGTGGTGGGAGATTCTACAGCACGCGATGGCGGAAAACCTATCGGGAAGAAGTCCAGCGAACTGTCTCACATACTTGGCACCAGCGACACTGTGCCCACTGACGCTCAGCTCGATCTCATGTCGTGAGTATATTACTTTACCTTTACTCAAAAGACAAAGGTGTTACTTGTTCTTGAGTTTCCCGTAAGCTCGAGTATTTAAGTTAGAAACTTTGAACTAGAAGTTTCCCGAAAGCTCGAGTATTAAAGTATTTATTCGACTATTTACGGGAAACGCTTGAAGTTAAAAACTAGTTGGATTGATTTCAGGGAAAAAAATTCCAAATAAAATGGGATAAGACAAATAAAACAAAAAAAAAAGCGAGCTATGACTTTCCAATAAGGATACTCAAGAATCATAGCTCGCATGTTACCACCATTATATTTGCAAAAATTTATTTCAATCGGACGCAAAAGCGCAAGTAAAACTTCTATTGTTACTCTATACTAGATACTCGAGTTTATGGCGGACTGTTTACATAAACTGTTTACCATGCAGCAATGTACCCAAGTTTTTGCTCTGCTTGAGTCAAAAGTCCACAAAATAATATCAGTTTTAACGATGAAAGAGAACATTGTGAGGAAAACTGCATGCCTGAGAGTTATTCATAATGTATTTGAAGTCTCAGGCTGTAATCTATAGACAGCATTCTCACTCAGCTCAGACTCAAGACAGTTAAAACGAGACAGATTTATGTCAGAGCATATTTGTGTCTCGTTTTAACCTCTGTCTAGAGTCTGAGCTGAGTCGGAGAGCGGCTTTAAGCATTTCTCATTCTGTGAAGAGACCTGTGTCTAGAAGTGAGCCTGCTATGGGTTGAGATGATGATTATGTTGATAATGATTGTGATGATTGCATATCCTTATCCTTGTCATCAAACTTCAAAAAAATATCGCGCTCACTCCGCTCGCGCTTTATAAGCGGCTGCAATCTTTGTGAACAGGTATAGAATAAGTGTGATATTTTATTTATAACATTTTTGTACGATCAAACAAAATAACCTCTATAGGTTTGAAAAAATTCTTCAGACTTATGTTAAGCAAATGTTTTTTATTCTTAGGATGGTAGATACAGAGATGAGTGGGGGCCATAGAACTCCTAGGTTTGTTTTTAATTTTATGAGTTATGCACACTTTCACGTACCTTTCATGGCTTCACGAGTGGTCGTCCTCAGTCTCATTCCTTATCAGGACCCATATGACTTGGAAAACATTTTTCAATCAACTAAACGTGGAAAATATATTTATTTTGCGTATTTTCCCCCTTTTTTTTTGCGAAGAATAAGGTCTTCTACAGTTCACGAATTTTAAACTCAGCTTTGTATTTGCGTGAGTGATTGTAAAAAGTAGTACAAACCGGGTTTCAAAAACCAGTACAAACCGGTTTAATACAATTTATACAACAATATGCAGGACGCGTGGCGCCTCGCACAATACGATCAAGAATAACATGACACACATACGCACGCACGTGAATATCATGGGTGTTTTAACTTTTACTTCTCTGTTAAACTTTTCACTATCTATTTTTGATGTTGATGAAAAATAAAAAAAAGGGTGACTGGCGAACTTAAAATTATATCAAACTTAATAAAATTTAATTATATTGGTTCCAAACATGCACCGCAGGGTTAGAATGCGCGCCATTTTGTCTACCTATTTACTCGAGAATTTCTATGAGATTTCACGAGTAGATGGTTAGACAAAATTTCTCGTGGCGCGCATGCTACTCCTACGATTTAAGATGAGTCCAGAAAACTTATCCGGATATTTTTTACTAATTATTATTTGCCGTGTGCACCCACACAACTTCAAAGCTGAGATTATACCTCGCGAATAGTACGCTGATATGAAAATCATACATCGATCAAGCGTATGGTCATACACAAAATGTTGTGATACCCACATTTCTCTCTGCCCCGCTCTCAACCCTCCAACTTCAGACAAACAATAGCATATTAATCTAATTCATATAAAATACAAAATACGCAAGATAAATATACTGCACTGGTGCATTGTTACTTTTAAGTACAACGAAGATACCTTGAAAACTTCGGACGAGTGTGGTTTCTCTGACTTTTAAATCTAATGGCACAAGTGTCGTAAAAACTGCACTAAAATATTTTACAGTACCAAATACCCCTTTCTGCTTGCTTTACTTGTCTCGCTAATTTCATTTTCATTGACGCTCACGATTGGGACAGCTGCATATCTTAACATGAATTTAATATAAAATTAATTATTGACACTAATCACATCTGAGAAAATTTTTATTCAAACCATCGAAATAGATATGCATAGAAACGCACATCAGAACACAAAACTTGTATATCGCGCGGGCAAGGTCAGTATTGCTCCGTCATAGCGTATGTAAGGAATGCAAACAACGAATGCACGGTCTGCAGTGCATGTCAGTTGAACAAATTGAGTCTTGCGAACGTCACATCTAGTACGTAGTACATTTACATCGATGATTCAAACAATGAAATATTTATACAGACGTCATGTTACTACGGATCTGTATATCTCTACTCTATCTCTCTCTATTATTGATGTCTAGACTATTTTGGTTTCTTTTGACTCTGTCTAAAGTTTTAACTGACTTAGTTTACGCTCAGCGTAAGGTTGAATTAATAATCTCAGAAAATTTACTAAGAACTAGTGTAATCATACAAAAAGTTCAATAAAGTCAAAGATGATTCTATAAAATTCCATGTACTACTTACCTTTTGAATACCTACCGGTGAATGGATAAATCTAATTGGGTTTTTGATTCACAGTTATAACAAGTAACATAATGTAAATATAAAATGTATATTTGCTTTAATAAATAAATAAATGAGCCCTTTTCAGTTTGTCCTTAAAAAAATTGCCCGATTGGAATCATATCTCTACGTACAATAAATTAGAATGCGTTTTGCGAATGTTTGCCCATATTGAAGCATTAATTCGATCATACATCATTCCGAAAATCATCTAAAAAATGCAACATTACATTTTTATGGAAAACACATTTTTTCTTGGTCTCTGGTTATACTTGTTGTTCAGTTTCACCTCGATGCTGAAATGTTTTAGGGGAGGGCCATTTTATTTCACAACTTGCAAATCTGTGTGGGGAACAAATATATGGTATAACTTTTGTTGATCTAAGTTCACTCTATTAACTCAAAAACCTTTCTAAACCCAAAAATGTATATTTTTCCTAATAATTAATATAATATTAAATAATCTGCTTGAACATTTTCAATGTCTTTCTGTAAATATTGTCTATGGATAAAATGTTAATGATAGTCAGAGATTACTTAAAGAAGAATAGATTGCTCTAGAATAAATTGCCACGTCATCAAACGTGAATAACATCTTTGTTATATAACATTCTTATTCTTATTCTACCTCCCGGAGTTTAATACTCGGAAGGAAACTTAAATCCCTCTTGCTATTTTTAATATGATTTTGTGAAAATTATATATACATAGATCCAATGAACAACAAAATATAACTTGCAGTCCTTGTAGCGCCATCTACGATAATCTTTAGCGTATTTTAATTTATACAAAAAGTTAGCAATCTCTTTCTTCTTACTAATCTCTGATTGGAATAAAACATTTAAATTAAACTGGATTAATTGGAATAAAATAATTTAAATAAATGTATTATATTTCTCGTAAATCCTTTTCCGAAACCAAAAAAAAAATCCATCGCTTCCAAACACAAAATACCCGTTTGCAGAGGCAGCGGCGGCGTTGGATCGACTCTGCTAGACTCTTCACAATCTCTGTCCTCACTGGCGCGACGAGTTTTGGCCGAAATTTGTTCGGAGGAATGGGTGCTGCAGAAATGTCTGCAAAACCCTGACGAACTGTACCAACCCGATATGCTGCTCGATTCTATGCTTACACCAAGGCAAGCACAGAGGTAGGTATCCTTAATATCCTTACTTCCTACTAATATTATAAATGCGACAATTTGGATGGATGGTTGGATGGATGTTTGTTACCCAATCACGCCGCAACATCTGAACCGATTTGGCACAGTTATTAATTATAGTCTGGAATAACACATAGGCTACTTTTAGCCCGGAAAATAATAGTTCCCACGGGGATTAAAAAACCTATATAATCCACGGAAACGACGTCGCGGGCATCAACTAATTTTATAAATGAGAAAATATGCTCGATTCTTGGTTGGTCCTTCAATCACGCAGCAACAGATCGACGTGATTTTTTGCACGAGTGACATTGCTTTTATTCCAGAAAAAGAGCATTCCCGCGGTATTCTTAAAAACCTAACTCTACTAAAACTAGCTAGATAATAATATGTTTCTTGTATTTAAAAAGTAGGTCGTAATAAATTCCCATTTTCAACCGACGAAAAGAGGAGGTTCTCAAGGCCTTTTCCTTTTTTTTTCAGATTACTGCATATGATATGTTACCCCGATTCGGCCAGCCATACACATCCGGACCTCGATCAAAAAACAATGATTACTCGTTTGCTTGAGGTAATATTTTCATAATTTACTTTGCACTAATTAAATTGAACTATTGGAAATGTTATATTCCACACAAGTTACCCAACTAACAAAATGGTCATAAGATTTTAAGCTTTTATGATTATTTCGTCACATAGGTGTCGTATATTAGCAAGTTTTAAAATGTGACGTTGTACAGGCATCATGTATATTGCATTTAAGTTTCAATGCAATTTGGTAATAAAAGTCATTGTACAAACGTTTGTATGAAATAGCTATAAAGCAATTTAATCGTAGAAAATACACAGTCATACAAACGTTTTAGGCGGGACATTTTGGCTGGTATTACAACCTTAATAACGCTGCTATAAGACTATGCATGTGAACATGACATTTTAAATATATTCGCAGTAATGTAAACCAGCCAAGCCCAATAAACGCGTCAGAGAGTGATGGTTCCGTACCTATTTTTTAACCGACTTCCAAAAAGGAGGAGGTTATCAATTCGGCCGGTATCTTTTTTTTTCTGTTGAAAATCGATGTCAACACGAATGAACCGATTTGGCTGAAATTTGGAATGGAGATAGCTCATACCCAGGATTAGAACATAGGCTACATTTTATCCCTGATAATTAAAGAAACCTTAATCATGTCAATCAAATCATTATGGCCATACCTCCCATGGTTAACGACACAACACAACGGCCCCTAGTCCCCGGATAAAGTTGGGAACCGACAATTATGTCATTTTTCCACGTTGACAAAATATGTTTTTTGCCGCATTCCCAAAAAACTTAGTCTCTAAAATGTTCTGTTAATGTAAAAAACTATTTTTTTAAATGACAAATAACGGTTTACTAAAATGTTTTAGGGAACTCTGATAGGTTCGTAATGAAAGAACGCCATGTTCTTTAAGAGTTTATAACTCTTAACACAGCAGTATTCATCGTATACAAGTATTTTGTAACTTATAATGGCACGATGAAGGGAGTTTTAACTCTTAACACAGCAGTATTCATGGTATAAAGTATTTCGTAAGTCATAATGGCATTATGACATATAATAATTTATTTTTTATTTAAAAAATAATAATTAAATACACAATAAATGAAGGGGGCATTTAAAATTTATTAATAAACCTAAAAAGTTGGTCCCTAAAGTAATATTCGCATTAAGTTTTCCAAACTTAAACATAAACACATCCCATTTCAAACTTGTAAATAATTTGATTACACTTATAGTATAAAAGTATAAAAATATAGTCTGCACACATGCAGAATTTATTAATAGTTAAATTCTATTACTTATAAATTATAATTGAAAGCGCTTCAATACTGCATCAAATAGATTCATTGGTCCGGTAAACGTCTGCGCTATGAATGCTATGGTAACTATACGACTAAATACTCATACCAATGATAATATTACAACACTACTATGTTCTCGCTTATGACTTTTGAATGACAGCTATACGACTTTATAGAAATAGTAACTGCGCCAAAATCGCGTTGTATAAGCGTTTGTAAGCCTTATTTTCATGCCATTCAGTTTTTCGATAACGTTTACACAATTCTTATATGACTTATATTAAGACCATTTTGTTAGTTGGGTATGTATCTGTGACAAGTCGACTTTAGCTGTCAGTGTCAATTAGATATGTTACATGTAATATCTATGTTCTTCTTTCTGGGGCCCAAGTCTGCTATTGCAATTGTAGTTCAATTGTCTATCAATGACATCCCAATTGCTACTTTTAGCAATTTTGGTAGTCTACTAATTCAATGGCGTCACAATTGTTTTCCACTGACACATCGGTTTAAAGATATTTGTATTGCGGCTCAATGACAATGAAATGTAAAATAGCAGACTTGGGGCCCTGGTCGTAGTTTGGTAAAATATGGCGTCTCTTGTAATGTGTCTTGTACTAAAATAAATAATATCGAGTCCCGCTTACAGCCCCATGATCACGGTGTGACGTCATTTATTCGCCAGCGCTTATTTTAAAATTCCATATCTCTGAAACTACTTGACGTATCGAAGTAATTCATTCACATGTATTTTTTATTTTTAACAGAAAATACGAGGAGCTAAAAATCAACATTAGTGAATATTCTTCATTATTTAACTACTATTAATTTATTATTTATACTAATCTTTACGTGAAAGTATCCAGTTTAAGAATTGAATGAGTTTGACGTGAGCTACTCACAAATTAGTCATTATTTTGACTAATTTCTTAAACTGGATACTTTCACGTAAAGATTAGTATATAAACCTGTGAAGATGATACTGCCATTGGCGCAATTTGAATACCATAAGTCTACTTTGTCGTATTAGTTTACAAATTGCGAAAAACCAAATTAAAGAATTTCGTGTCTTGGACCTTAACCCGAAATATTATATTTTGTTCAGAATTTGGAGCAATGGTCGTTGAGGATGTCGTGGCTGGACCTGCAGCTGATGTTCAAGCAGTTCCCCAACAACTCGTCGGAGCTGAGCGGCTGGCTGGACACGGTGGCGCGCGCCGTCATCAACGTGTTCCAGCAGCCGGCGCCGCCGCCTCCCGACAAAGACAGGTCCGTTTTATTTTAACTGAATGAAATTTCTTGCAAATTGTTACAGAGATCTTTTGTGACAATATACCGTTTATTAAAAGGAAATTAAGCACACTTAAGTTAGGATTTATTTTCCATTTTTGTTTATCTGTTGTTTTTTTTTTTTGTTACTGTATGTACCCTTTAGTCACGCATGTCACGTCCACATCGAGAAGACTCGATTGCGGAAGATGTAAATTCATAAACTTGCCTTATTAATGTAATTTAAGCAGTTGTAGTAAGTTTTGTGGACTAATAAAAAAAACTCTTTACCTAACCAACTACTGTACTGTTCTAATATGTAGATAACACCTAAACAGAAATTCTGATTATTGTCAAAAAGTCAACGCAATCTTCTATAAATAAATAAAAGGAAAAGTTGACTGACTGATTTATTAACGCACAGCTCAAAACACTGGACGGATCGGTAGCAAGCCTCACCTTACGTCGCTTACAATTGACTCGTCGATAGATTCGGTAGACGCTATCCCTTGTGGTTGGGCAGTGATAGCCTAATGGTTAAAACTTCGCCATCCTTTTCGACAGGTCCGGCTTCGATTCCAGGTGCGAACGTTTCGGAGTTGATGAGATGCGTTTGTTTTCGTTAAAATTATGACAAAGTTGTTACTGCAGAATGGGCACTAGTGGTTAAGACTTCGGCATCCATTTCGAAGGATCCGGGGTTTGATTCTAAGTGCGGAAGTTTCGGAGTTGATGAGACGCGTTTGTTTTCGTTAAAATGAAGGCAAAGTTTTTATTCTAGAATGGACATTAGTGGTTAAGACTTCGGCATCCATTTCGAAGGATCCGGGGTTTGATTCTAAGTGCAGGAGTTTCGGAGTTGATGAGAGGCGTTTTTTTTTTTTTCGTTAGAATGGGCATTAGTGGTTAAGACTTCGGCATCCATTTCGAATGATCCGGGGTTTGATTCTAAGTGCGGAAGTTTCGGAGTTGATGAGATGCGTTTGTTTTCGTTAAAATGAAGGCAAAGTTTTAATTGCAGAATGGGCACAGAACGCGGCGTGGTGAGCACCAGCAAGTGGTCGGAGTCGGTGTGGCTGGTGGCGCCGCTGGTGGCCAAGCTGCCGCCCGCCGTGCAGGGCCGCGTGCTCAAGCAGGCCGGGCAGGTACTGCATCCTCTCTTTACTAATATGATAAACTAGATGATGCTCGCAACTCCTAGATTAAGGTTTTTTGATTCCCGCAGGAACTTTTTAATTTTCTGGCATAAAATATAACCTATGTATCAATCCTAGGTATGAACTGTCTCCATTCGAATTTCCAGCAAAATTGGTCCGTACTTTGTGGCGTGAAGGATTTAGGTCCAAGAGACGGGTCTGCCCGCGAAATTCAAATTTAATTTGATTTTTCGCAATTTGTAAACTAATACGACGAAGTAGGCTTATGGTATTCAAATTGCGCCAATGGCAGTATCATCTTCAAAGGTTTATATACTAATCTTAACGTGAAAGTATCCAGTTTAAGAAATTAGTCAAAATAATGAGTTTGACGTGAGCTACTCACAAATTAGTCATTATTTTGATTCATTTCTTAAACTGGATACTTTTACGTAAAGATTAGTATATAAACCTGTGAAGATGATACTGCCATTATCGCAATTTGAATACCATACGCCTAATTTGTCGTATTCGTTTATAAATAGCGAAAAACCAAATTAAATTTTAATTTCGCGGGCAGCTCCGTGTCTTGGGCCTTAACGCACACACCACACATCACAAACTTTCACCTTTATAATATTAGTGTGATGCGAAAGAAACTTCGTCTGGTGCCTGCCTCGTTGGCGCCTGACTAACTGTATAACTAACTGTAACGGACTTTGTTGGTCAGATATTGGAGAGCGGCTGGGGCGCGGGCTGCAGCGGCGGCTGCGCGAGCGGCGGCGGCGGCGGCGCGGGCGGCGCGCACCGCGACTGCAAGAGCCACCAGAGCCCGAGCTATAAGGGGTAACACTGCATTATTTGGATACGAAATTGATGCCTGAAATCAATTATTATTATTAAGAAAGCTATTAGCTTGCGTGATATAAGTGAACCTGGGTAATTTATTACCTTACATTTATTTATTTATTTTAAAATTAAATCATAAGTAGGTATAATGTACAGTAGCGCTCAGAAAATGTTTACCACCTTAAGATTCATAATTACATGCACACGTCTATGCCTGACAGTCGATATGCTTTCGATATTCTATGGCGTTATAGACCTTACTGCACGCAATGTGATATAGAATCTACTTTGAAAACTGATAAACATTTTCTGTCCGCGACCATATGTATATATATAAAATTAAATTTTTCTTATTTTAGCAAAAACAAATTTATATTTAAGAATCAAGAATCAATAGATATAAGAAAGTATGTATATTTATATTATATAAGGTAATGTAATATTATACATAATTATAAAATAGCTAGTTTCTCAATGTTAAATTAAAAGAGTTTTCGATCAGTATTGATCTTATATTATGTATAATTGACGTAGGTCAGCCGGCGCGGGTGGTGGGGGGAAGCGAGGGGTAGGCGGTGGGGGGAGTTGCTCGTGCGGCGCTTCCGCTGTCCGCCTCGCGAATGAACCGCTGCTGTCACTTGTACTGACTTGTTTACGAAATCAAGACGACCAAAAGGTTAGTGATCGTTATGTATGTTATTGTTCACGAGGAAACTGCCAATCAAAATTAATGAAAGAATTTTCTTATTTATACCCTACTAAAATTATAAATATCCTCTATATACTGCGTTAAATCCTATAATAAATATTATATCCAGTGTGAAGGAATTTATATAAATAAGTACGTATCTTTACGTACGTACGTACGCACGCTACGTACGCCTTAAATTATTGTATGATACTTTTTTTTATTGATGACGAGACGGCTAAAATGTTGGAACGCTTAATTCTGAGTAGAAATATAAAGATTACATTCAACGACTCCATTTTTGATATAGTATATGTTGACGCATTTTAAATAAAATAAAATGGTCAAGTGCGAGTCATACTCGCATAGTAAACGTTCTGTACCTTGTGAGGTTTCGTTAATTAGTAGATGACCACCATAACATAATAAAATAATAACATATTACAAAATTTCGCCACTAATGGCGCAATTTTTGACACACTTTGCCTTTGTTTAATTGCTAAACAAAAGGTAATATTTGATGGGATTGTGGTGGCAACACTCAGTTGGCACTCTCTGTATTTGCTCTCTTCTCACTGGGACCTCGCGCGTGTAACACGTCTAAAACTATTAAAATGTGTGTGAATTAAAAAGATTAAAACCAAAAAGGCTTGTTTTATTTTCAATAAGAACCAACACAGTACACCCTCGTTCACACACGCACAACAAAGTGATCCTATGAGGGTTCCGTTTTTTTTTTCAAAACCCTAAAAATCACATTTGTGTCATCATTCCAAATAGAAGACCAGAAAGTCTGGAAGGGCTACAAACACCGCAGTTAGCTCACGAAATTCCAATTCGACAGGAAAGTCTCCTCAGTTCGATCCACGCGCAACTGTCGCACTACCTGACGCACGCGCGCGACCACGAGCGCAACGCGTGCGGCGACGCGTGGCACGACGAGGCGGCGCCCGACGCGCTGCAGCTGCGCTTCTCGCTCGCGGGCGGCATGTTCGACGCCATCCGCCGCTCCTACCAGCTCACCGCCGACTGGGCGCTGCTGCTCACGCAGCTGGTCGCGCACCAGCTCATCGACGCCTACAACAATAGGTAACACTACACACACATTGTACAACACAATCTTTTATCCTATGTCCTGACCGTAGACAGAGAAGTACTATAGACTTAATGATATCCTTTTCATTCCCACACGAAAGAGATTCCTATGCCCTGACCGTAGACAGAGAAGTACTATAGACTTAATGATATCTCCTTCTCACTCCCACAAGAAAGAGATGCAATACAGCAATGTCAAGCAAGGTAGAATGAGACACAGCTATGTCTATATCCGACCCTCACTGCCTGCCAAGTTTTATGTTGTCGATGAAGAAGTTGGTGATTTTGAGCAACAAGACTTACAATATTAGGTATTTCACTGTGTTATGATAATTTTAGTGTTAATTAAAGTCTTCAACCCGAAATAAAGAGTGCTTTAAGTTATTAAAACTGATCTAGAATATAAACAATGGTGCGTTGCGGCGTTTTAATATTGTATGTTCTTTATTACCTATCCTTTTGGCGACACGCTTGGTAGGATTCTAGAGAATACTCATTCTATGGGTCTGACAGACATCCAATTTTTTGTCTTTCTTTTTTTTTATTTTTTTTTTTTAAACCTATGGTTATTATAAAAAACTCCATCATGGCGGACATCCAATCTACGGTTATTGTGTACTTGAGTTTTTTATTGCCGTTTTTTAGCCTTTATACAGTTATGTCCTACTCTAACTTGCCACACAATACGACTTAAGTCTATAGGACGCAAATAGTAATGACCGTCAAGGCATCACTACGAAGAAATTCCCTTGGAAAATTATTTGTCCTTGAAGTTTTTATTGTTGATTTTGAAACTATTTTCGTACATTGGTGGCCATTTTTTGTGTCTTAAAAATTTAAAGGCTTGAGTTTTTTAGTTACATTTATTTATTTTATATATATTTTTACTTATTTATACTTACTTTAATTTATACTATTTATATTTTTAAACTGTCTGCGACTTCATCACACATTTCGCGGAAATTTCCAGGATAAAGGTAGCCTATGCCACTCGCCAAGGCCTCAACTCCATGCAAAAACCACGTCGATCAATTCCACCGTTACTGCGTGATTCAAATGTAGATAGGGGTGCATAATTAATATTTTTTACTGTATCTATCATATTTTTATGCGATTTAGGTAATAACGAACAGAAATCTTCAGATTTACAATATTAGTATAGTAGTTGTATGTATTGTGTATTTCACGTCATCACATCTCTAACTTCTAATCGCACCTCTTTATATCCAAAGTATAACCAATTCCAAAACTACGCAGCAAGTCGGAATCATTGGGAAAGTTTGGTGCTAACCTTCTTGTGCAATCATACGAGTAGAAGGATCTAATATTGTTCTTTACTAGTCTTATATCACGAGAAAACTAATTCTCAACTCTCATTCCGCTTCTGAGTTCTTGGCTTCGATACCTTATGACATTCAAATCGTAATGTACTAACTGCATATTGTGTCGTCAGATTTGACAATCACCAAACGCACAGTAAAAACCGCTAAAATTTGGAATGCCCTTCTGGCCTCCGTTTTTATCTACAACTATAATTTGGATACCTTCAAATCATGAGTGAATAAGCATTTTCTAGGCGAGCGTGTTCAATCTTAGGCTGCATCTTCACTTACCAACAGGTGTGATCGCAGCCAAGCGCTAGTCTTTATTTAAAAAAAAACGTCACGTCCGAAAAGAGGATAATGATACGTTGTGGCATCTGTAATATACACGATACGATATTTGTCGACTGTCTGATGCAACTAGTGCATGACGTATGTATATATCATTTTTTTGTTGTTAGTCAATAAAGTTAAATAAATTATTTTAATTTCAACTTAATAATCGTTCGATATGTGTACAATGTACATGTTGTGTAAGCCTTAATTAGTTGAGCTTGAGCATTTATATATTTATCTTTAAAATGTAAATATTGACGATGCAATGACGGGTCGCGTGTGAAGAGTTGTCAAAATTGGCGTCACACAATGTCGCGCATTGTCACGATTTCACTGTCATAGATAGAGCGCTGACGTCACTATTGACTTGCTGCGTAGCGTGGCCCCACGATTGTGTGTCTACAGTAAATTTATTGTAGTCTGTGTCACAGCAACTTGTTCACGACACTGATCGACATGCTTGCCACTCTGATACACTCCACGCTGGCGGAGGGCGGCGACGACAACAACAGGAAGCACTACCAGAACCTGATGAAGAAGCTCAAGAAGGAGATCGGCGACCGCCACGGCCCGAGCGTTCAGGCCGTCCGGCAACTTCTACCGTTATCCAAGAACACCATCATTGAGGTATTTAAAGACATTCTAACTCATCATTTTCAACCCATCGTCGTCGGCCCACTACTGGGCACACGTCTTCTTGAATGAGAAGAAGAAAAACATGTTCCATTGGTATATAGAAAAATAATTTTTCAGGTGATAGCTTGTGAACCTCTCGGATGTCTAGTGGACCAAAAAGGGAACAAGATTACAGGGTTTGACAGCGACAAGAAACAGGTAACAATTGTTCCCATAACTCGGAGAACTTCTTGACAGTTGAGATTACTTACACAAGTGCTTTGACAGGGTCTACGTCTAACGGATAAGCAACGGGTTTCAAGTTGGGAACTAGTGGAAGGAGGTCGGAATCCCGCGCCGCTCTCTTGGGCTTGGTTCGCGGCAACTAAGATAGAAAGGAAGCCACTCACGTATGAGAATGCGCACAGGTAACGGCATATTAACTAACTAAAGCCCTTTAAGCTGTGGCTACACGCTCCGTCTTGCCTGCACGGTTAATTGTACAGCCAGAGACTGAGAACTGCGCAGTCCAATCTTCCGCAAGCTTCGATCACAGAAAAATAAGGGGATTCAGCACTTCATACTTACTTACTTGTTATTCAAATGCATACTTACTTGTTATTCAAATGCATCATTGTTCCTTGACATTGAAATAACTGCTTCACGTCAATGTTCGATGACAGACTAGCTAGCGAAATGATCTTGCACTTATATTTAGTGGTTACACAAATTGGACTAACATGCGATATCCACTTATTTTTCTGTGATCGAAGTCCGCAAGTCAATGATTGCTCAAGCCACGCTTTTAAAACTGCGGGATCCCATCTTGTCGTTCACACGCACGCGCTTAACTGCGCAAACTTTCTTGTGCAGGTAAGCGCTCAGGTAAGACAGAGCCTGTACTTAGGTGATGTCATAACACAAAATCAAGATACATTATGAGAGTTTTAAAATCGATGAAACGTATCTAGTAAAAATTTTAAAAAAATCCAATAAAAAATATTAATATTCAATGTTTAATAAAAATACACAGATATAATCCCTGTGGTTTACATTTTGAAATTGTGAATTTAATAATGAAAAAAATTCACTGCTTTAAAAACACTGCTTTTGCCGATTTCCTGAGTTGAGATCGCCTTAATAAAACTTTAAATGGTTTTCCGATGTAAATGATATGACCGACTTTATTTCTCTTAGATTATTGAAATACCACACGCACAGCCTGGTGAAGCCACTAAGCTACTATTTAGAGCCATTACCTTTACCCCCGGAGGACCTCGATGCCAACGATAGCAAGCAGGTAAAATATTTTTTTTTTCAAGTTCAATTTCTTGCAGTTAGAGATATTTTTTTCTTATCAGAGCTGTAAAAAATTGATCTTTTATAGGATAATGGAAGTTTGGACTCAAGCCCGACGGGCTCCGGAAAGGGGCGCAAGATGTCGTGTAAGATGAACAACAAAATTAGCAAAAAGCCCAAACCGACGACGCCGGTAAGTTAAAAGATAATATCAATGCCAGTTTTAGGGACTACCTAAGTTAATAACCCTTATTGACAATTTACAAGCTATTATTAAAAATATTAACTAAATATAAAAGGAAACGGTGACTGGTTGACTGACTGATCTATCAACGTACAGCTCAAATCACTGGATGGATCGGGCTGGGCATACAGCTATATAGCTATTATGATAGAAGCATCCGCTATGAAAGGTTCTCCCCAGGGAGAAGGCTTTTTCCGTGGCTAGTTACCATCAAAGACTTGCCGCCAAGCAACTTAGCGTTCCTGTACGATGGCGCGTAGAAACCTATTAGGGGTATGGGTTGAATGTACACTGCCATACCCCTTCCAAGTTAGCCCGCTGCCATCTTAAACTGCATCGTTATTTACCATCAGTCAAGGACTATCTTGCTTCGATCACAGAAAAATAAGGGGATTCAGCACTTCATACTTCAACTATTATTCAAATGCATCATTGTTCCTTGACACTGAAATAACTGCTTCACGTCAATGTTCGATGACAGACTAGCTAGTGAAATGATCTGCACTCATATTTAGTGGATACACAAATCGGACTAACATGCGATATCCACTTTTGTCATCCAATAAAAAAAGTATTTTTTAAGAATTCAACCCCTAAGGGAGTGAAATAGGGGTTTGAATGATTGAACTTAACGTGAGTGAAGCCACGGGCAAAAGCTAGTTTAAAATAATGTTGGTATTGCAGACGAACGGCGCGGCCGGTGGGGCGGGGGCGGGCGGCGCGGCGGCGGGCGCGCAGCAGCCGCAATTCATGCAGCAGCAGCAGTGGTTCCCGCCGCCCGGAGCCGGCCAGGGCTACTACAATCAACCCGGGGCCGGTTAGTTCTATACCTTTATTTTTATTTATTTTTAGTTCGGCCGTTCCGTAGAACAAAGTCTCATCTGCTATATTCATAACTTGAGATTTGAGCCTTGCAGATGTGACTCTTAAGGCTCAAATTTCAAGTTGTGAATTTAGCAGATGAGACCTTGTTCTACGGAACAGTCGACTGTTGTTATGTACATACACGGTGAAATTTCATTGGTTGTACTCCCTGAAAGAGGTGAATGTGCTCATGAAACTGAACAACTTTCCCCAAGGAACATAGGTCGAAATATGAAAAAAAAATGTGGACCTCCCATAGTAAATCAATCAGCTGATCCTCAAGTTTGTATGGTGGGTCCAATTTCTTTTTTCATATTTTGACCTATGTTCCCTGGGGAAAGTTGTTCAGTTTCATGAGCACATTCACCTCTTTCAGGGAGTACAACCATTAAAATTTCAACCGGTATAAGGAATTACAAGACAACATAATATATTAGAAGAAGTAGACATAAGAAATTTCTTCCAGCTTCCCTTGAAAGTGAGTAAGATGAAATTATAGTGGTGTAGGTCAAAAGTGTACATCACTACATATACTATAATACTTCTTTCAAACTAGTTTTAGTTTCTTTCAAACTAATTAGCCCAACGGTTAAAGATACGGACTGAAAATTGAAAGGTCGCAAGTTCGAATCCCACCCGTAGCACTATTGTCCTACCCACTCCTAGCACAAGCTTTCCGCTTATTTGGAGGGGATAGGAGGATATTAGTCAACTTCAGCTTGGCTAATTAAAAAAAATATATATGCGATACTAATTTTCTTATTAAATTACCTTAGGAGCTGGCGTCAGTCCGCGCGGCGTGGCGCCTCCGTCGAACACGCAGTCGAAGCAAGCCCTCAGCAACATGCTGCGCCAGCGAGTGCCTTACTCACAGCTAACTCAGATGCAGGTAATGTCTAACCTTACTTATATCGAATCATGACCGCTCACTTGTCGTAAGCGACATTTTTACCTTAGTTGAATTTTTTATTACAAACTTTATTTAATCCTATTAAATGCGAAAGTTTGGATGTATGGATGTTTGTTACTCAATCACGCTGCAACGACTGAACCTCTTCTCTCTCTTAACCAACTGGCGTCCACTGCTGGACATAGGTTTCTTACATGGACCTACACAGGCCTCGGTCTTGCGCCGCCTGAATCCAGCGGCTGCCTGCGACTCGTTTGATGGCGACTGATGATACTTGCGACTTCGTTCGCGTGGATTAAGGTCTTTATTCCCGCGGGAACTCTCTTATTTTCCTAGATAAAAAGTAGCCTATATGCTATTCCAGACTGTAATCTATCTCTGTGCCATTTCAGGCAAATCGGTTCAGTCGTTGCGATGAGATTGAGTAACAAACATACAAACATTCGCATTTATAATATTGATAGGAAATAGGATTAATAAATCATAATTATTATTATTATATTTTGTGTGCGTATTTGTCCCGCGTAGGGCGGCGGTTACCCCGGAGCGCCGCATCCGCGCGCGCCCTACCCCCGCCAGGGGATAAGGCAGATGCAGCCAAACCAAATGGGGCAAATGCAGCCTAGGTGAGTGTTTTTAACTTAAAACCTTACCATTTCATAGTCATTTTCGTATATATAACACATAAAAGTCCTTCGAATTCTGAAGGAATTATTGAATATGGATTGAGATGATTGAATGACTATTATTATTTCACCTCAATTATCATGAAACTATCCGCGTGGATTTAGTTTTGAAAATCCCGCGGGAACTCTTTTATTTTCCGGGATAAAAAGTAGCCTATGTCACTGCCCAAGTCCTCAACTATAAACATGCAAAAAATCACGTCGATCTGTAGATCTGCTGCAGCGCCATTGAAGGGACAAACTAACAAACAAACACACTTTCGCATTTATAATATTAGTAGGACGACACGTTTTTGTGATTTGTTTCTATATTTTTAGCCAAATGAATCCAATGGGTGGTATGGGAGGTATGGGACCGATGGGCCAGATGGGGGGCGTCCAAATGGGTCCAAATCAGATGGGAGCGGCTCAAATGGGCGGCGGACAGATGGGTGGCGCACAGATGGGCGGCGGACAGATGGGCAGCGGACAGATGAACAGTGGGCAGATGGGCGGCATGAGCGGGCAGATGTTCGGAGGGCAGTATGGTGGTATGCAACAGGGCTATGGCTACGGGCAACCGATGATACAGGGTGGGCAGCAGCAAATGTTGAACCAGGTAAGCCGCAACAATCCAAAAAAAAATAAAAAAATTCATGTACCTGTGCCTCTTACGACACGTCAAAATTCTACCAACGGTTCGGAAGCGGATTTTGCTGAGAATCACGCTCATAATGTGATGAACGCTGAAGTTTTAGAGTAGTTTATACCTTATTACTATACGCACGAGAGCTTATTTTGCTTTGAACATTTATGAATCTCTCTTTTTGTTGGCAGCGCGTGCGATTCAAATAGTGCTTACGTTATGTCTAGTGAATTACTTTGTTTTTCACAATTTCGAGTTAGTGAATTTTTTTTAATCTTTCAAAATTAAAACATTTTTATTTTTTAGGTTTAGTTAAACCTATATTTCAATAGCTATTTTAAAACCATTATTACACACTGTACGCACTTATAATTATTCATTTTCTTCTAGGGTATGGGTCAAAGTGGCCAAATGAGTCAAATGGGCCAACAGGTTAACCCGATGGGTCAGAGCGTGAACTCGATTGGACAAAATGTAGGTCAAATGAACCAGGGGGTCGGGCAGTCTTCACAAATGCCGCAGGGCATGGGTCAAATGGGACAGGGGATGAGTCAGATGGGGCAAGCGATGGGTCAGATGGGCCAGATGGGGCAGGGTGGTGGCATCGGCGGCATGAGCAGTCAAACGGCGCCGATGGGGCCTCAGGGGGGCAACGCCATGGGTGGCTTTCCGGGACAACAAACATTCCAACAGGTATGTTTTATGAGATGAAATCGCTTTTTGTGTTCCCGTTATTTATGATTATAAGATATATGAGTAACTAAATTAATTTCCCCTATTATTCTTCTATACGCAAAACGTTCAAAACTTACGTATTATATTATATTAAATTAGTTTTGATAGATTTCAAAATTAAACTTTATGTGAAATTCTAGACACTTATGACTCGCATAGAAAATCACTTCTATTAGACATATCACTACATATTACTACTATAACATATCGTATAGCGTTAACGTTAATTAAACGAGTTGGCTTGTATGAAGTGCCGGTGTGTGCCGGGTAAAATGGCAAAACTAACTGTATATTTTATTGCAGAACATGATGGGCGGTCGTGCTAGTCAAGAAGCGTACCTCGCCCAGCAGAGGCAAAATGCGAGGCCGCCTTACATGCAGGTAACAAGCTCGATAAATATTTATATTTAACCCGCGATAGCGCAACGGTGAGGGTGGCGGTCTGAGAACCGAACGGTGAACGGGTTAAAAAAATAGCCTAATGGTTAAAGGTGCAGACTTAAAACTAAAAAAAAAAAAAAAATTACGCTTAGTTTGAGGGGATAAGGCTTAGTCATGTTCAACATGGCAATTTTTTTTTTTTAAAAGCGACTCGTTCGACTTTTATTCTGCAGTGGTCTTATAAGTACATTTTATAGGAGATCCCGGTTTTCAAACCAGAAGACAGATATTTTTTGTCTGAGTCAATGGCTTCGGCCGTGGCTGATTGCCACCGCTATGCCGTTTCGCTACGATTTTGAATATAATCTGATTGATTAAACTGTTATACTCCCTTAACTTAGTCTAGTTATGATATCGCAGACCTTTGCCTAACTTACTATCAAAATAAAAAAAATTGTGTCTATGGTACAAAATAATTTTGTTAACCGCAGCAAGCACCAAACGTAACAATGGGCGGCATGGGTGGCGCAGCGCCGCCCTATCCCAGGGCAATGCAGCCCGCACAAGCAGGCCAGTACCCGCAGCAAATGGCGCAGCAGCGCATGCGGCAACAGCAGATGCAACAACTTGCCATGCAGCAGCAAGGCCCGCTGCACCAGCACCTGCAGCAGCGACAATATCAGCAACCATATTGATTAATTGCTGACCAAATCTGTTACCAATAAATAACACGAAGCTGCTTTAATTTATAGATCTTTATAATGAAGTATTTCGAGCTATTATTTTTTTAATCTAGAAGTATTCTTACTTTTCATTTTTATCCTTCAGGAAGCATTATATTATTTTGCATAAGTACATGTTATAATTTATTAGAAATTTACAATATGTAAGTATTTTACGTATTATGTGATTATTTAATTAAGTCTTAAATATAGTGAGAAATAAACATTGGATCATTTTATTAGATAAGTACCATTTTTTTTTTTACGAAAATATGTTATTACATATTTATTACAATATTACATATTTCTAACGGATTTGTTCATTATTTATAATTCACGTATTATTATAGGTAACTAAAACTGTAATTATAATAAACTAAAAGCTGTAATTATAATTTTCTAAAAGTTTTATATATCTGTAACATCGCCAAATCGAAACTATTAAGTATGTTTTACACTTAAATAAATAATTTAAAAGTTAAGTATGGATTTTGTTGTTATTGTATTTTCGCTGTTATATCATATAATAAATATGAAAGTTGTACTTAATGGATTGATAAATACTCAACTTTATGAATTGATTAGTTTCATAAACTAACCTTTGCCTTGATTTTATGTTCCTACAATTTCTTTTCAAGCGCTTGAGAGCCGGCCGCATATTATTATCAATACATTGTCCGCTATTGTCTGTCATAAAACTTTGTTTCATGCCTACCGTTATAATAGGTACTTACGTGTAAGAAAGGGACGCATGATCCGGCAAAATGCTGGTGATGTGCGAGGTCTAAACAATAATATGTATGAGCAATGAATACGCATACGATTTTTTTTTTTTCTATAAGCCATGGAATAAGCGGCGGCTAGAAGGCGGTTAGCCTTTTTTGTGTGTAATATTTTTGTTATTCGAACTTAGAACTATAACAC
This sequence comes from Hipparchia sbordonii, assembly GCA_038048805.1. Classification (NCBI taxonomy): domain Eukaryota; kingdom Metazoa; phylum Arthropoda; class Insecta; order Lepidoptera; family Nymphalidae; genus Hipparchia; species Hipparchia sbordonii. The sequence goes on along the minus strand of CM076099.1, from coordinate 11,330,837 downwards.
TGTGTAATGTTTTTATAAAAAATTTTATAATTAAGTATGGTAGGTATCAAGTTTATACACAGTGCTTTCAGTGAATTTACCATAACAATGAATTCTACATGTGTCGTAAATTTATTTACTTTTGTAGAGAAATATATTTTCCTTACTTTTATGTGTTTTTTTATATTTTATTTCTAAGTATTAAGGTGTAAGTAGACATTTGTAGGAAATTGTATAGGATATAAGACTAGCAGACATACATATACTTTTGTAACTAAGTTTATTTATACAGGATATATAGTTTTATAAAATACCTAGGTACAATGCATTAAAGGACTAAATTAAAATTTGTAAATATTGATGTAAAATAAAATAATTTAGATGGCATTATGTTTTTTTTGTAAGCTAAGCTCCATAATTATTAAAAAAAGTCATTCTTATTAAAACCCGTGTTACTAATTTATGAAAATATTTACTGTGCAGAATTAAACAGTGCTTTATAATTATTGAATAGTAAAAAGTTTTTTAGCAATAAAAAAAAGCAAAGTTAACGGCAGGATCTCCGAAAACAGCCTGTTTTTGATTCAATAGTAAACAATCAAATATTCTTTGTTTTGATTGGTTAAAAATATATGTTGTAGTTTAATACACGTTCTAAATTATTTTACCGTTCAAAAGTCCATATTTTGAACTTCACTCGATCAAATAATATTCCGAAAACAGTGTAGTTTTTAATTGTTTTTCAGGTTGTATGTATAGTATATCAAGGTAAAACTAAAAAAAAAAATGTCAAAAAATAGGCAAAAGCTTTTAGAAGAATATTTTACCGTTAATTTTTCTCTAAAAAGTTTACTTTTTTTTTTATCAAGACTGTTTTACTTTTTTTTAACAAAGTGGCTCGTGCGCCTCACTTCATTTGCTTGCAAATTACTGCGGCCGAAGATCGTGCCCTTAAGCAATTACCTATATACCTATTCACTAACTTTCACATCTCCATTTCACAATGGAGATGTGAAAGTTAGTGAATAGGTTATAGGTATATAGTTAAGGATGAAAATAACCCTGATAAGTACAATTTATTCAGTAAAACACCCAAAATGTGTTGTATATTAGGTACACTGCAAGCAAATTATTAAACCCAAAAAAAGAGGATCTCTTCAGACTGCGTAAAACGAAACTAATTTGTCAAAATCAGCTGTCTTACACCAAAGACTATGAAATTAAGTCAGTTCATTAACTAATACCTAATCTGTGGTTCATTCACCACTATAGTCTGATTTTTAATTCGGTGGAATTCTGACAGTTGTTATTTTATAAATCGAGCGAGTTATTTGTATGAAAAACAGTATTACCACCTGTAGTTCGATTTTACCCCAAACTATCTGTCAGGCGTTTGTCATAAATATCTATGTGCGGCAATTGATATTTTTTTCTAAGTTTAAATTTGATATCTTTTTTGTGGGATTTTTTAAATCTCTGGTAACATTAAGATACGTCAGAATTCCACGCAATTAAAAATCAGACTATACGATTACAAAATAAACAATGTGTTTTAAGGTTATGTTTATATTTTCATAATGTTTCGAAATTTTAACAATTTTAATATTAAAAATCTATTACAATGTATCACATAACAAAGGTTAGATTCTACAAAATAAAATCTCTTATAAAAACTACACTTGACGCGAAAACCTTGCAAACTTTAGGTATAAATGATATCCCTAAAGTAGTATCCGCCGACATTCGAAAGTTACTACGACAAAAAGGATTTGCCGTTCAGGATGGGTTCACATCGATGACGACAAAATGCACTTTATGCTTGGATGAGAAAGAAGAGCCAAAGAAAAGCGAAAGTAAAATTTATGTTAACAAAACTACAGGTAAGTTTCAACTTTAGTTAAGTTTTATTTTTATATAAAAGATATATCAAACTACGGTTTCTTTGTATCTGAACATCAGTATCAATAATGAAGCTTTGTACACATTTCGTTGTACCTACTTTAAATAAAAAAAATTAAAGGCCAAGGGGTATGGATCTTGAGGACAGTGGCAAAGCCACCCTACTTAGATATGAGCGCAGTGAATAACTTTCTTCAAATAAATTCACTTTCTACTTAAAAGACAGCCTGAAGAAAAGCAGCACTCAGTATTATATTAAACTTTTATGATTGCAGGTTATTTCTTATGTCCCAAGTGTAATGTTCATGGAGATTGGAATACCCTTGAAAGAATAATAAAAAAATCAAAAGTTGAAGGCACAACCAAAGATTACATTGAAAACTTACATAAAGAAGTAAAAGCTTTCCAGATAACCTGGCAAAAAGTTCTAGATGAAACAAAATCTATCCAAAGTTTAAATGAAACTGAATTGATAGACCTATTTCGGTTATTTGAATTTCCTGTAAGTTTATACCTACAACTTAATAGAAAAATAAACCATACCAATTTAATCTATAAAATTCAAAGTCCTGACTGACTGACTGAGATATCAACGCACAGCCTAAACTACTGAAGTGAGAAACTTGAAATTTTTACAGTTGGTTCCTTTTATGACGTAGGCGCACACTAAGAAAGGATTATTGGAAATTCCACCCCTAAGGGGTTTAAATGGAGGATGAAAGTTTATATGAAACTGTCATTTTTCAAGCTGTTTCCATCAAAGTTGGTATTAGAGCTTTCAGTTAAAAATAAAGAAGTACCTGTGTCACAGTTTTTGAAAATTCCACCCCAAAATCTAATTCCACGCGGACGAAGTCGCGGGGGCAAAAGCTAGTAATAATATATGGTCTGTATTAATCTCATTTACAATGGAGGAAAAGGGGAAGATTACTTTTTTAGTTAATCTGTTAGTTTGATGAATTCTGTTGTATACAATTGTCTAAACTTAATTGACATATTAATCTTATGCTTTCCCTTTCATAATGCTTCATGTGAAAAAGGATAGCACTGATCTACCACAGCATTAGCCACAAAATGTATTGTACTTGTTTGACATATTGAGACATATAAATTATTAAAATTTTATATTGGGGAGTTATTTATAGTTTTCATGGTTCTCTTTCAGTACCACCATGAATCTAGCAAAGTTTTATCCGAAGTGAGAGTATCAACAGACCGCACAGTATTATATTTTCCACTGAAGAATTCTCTAGACAATGTAGTAGGGTACCGCAAACTGCAAGCAGGAAGAGAGGAAGAAGTGGAAAACCATGGTTTATATACAGCAGGATTGTTCTACTGTAGGGCTATGAAGGTGAACCGAACCGACCAGGCTGTACTTGTACCTAGTATACAGGATGTACTACATTTGGCTGCAAGTAAAATTCCTGGTAAGTATGAAACAGACACAGGATTCCTATGTATAAAGAATTTTATAAAATCTAAATTCACACATACAAAGATATCAGTTATTTCTGAATGAATCTCTTCATCCAGTGATTTGATCTGTACGTTGATGTGTCAGTCATTCAGTTTCTTTTTTAAATATATAATCATACAATATATCATATATATTGGACTAAGATAGGAAGAAAAAAGTTCAATGCCCAAGTCTTTGGTTTATAAAGTCATCATTTATTCATTCCTAAATTGTAGGTACCTTCATTTGGCAATTTGCAGGTACCTTCATTTGGCTAAGCAATTGCAGTCTGCCGCCAATATTGTTACCGACTCTGGAAAGTTACCAGAAGTTGTGTCTGTGGGGTGACTGGGACAATATGAGAGTCGTCGCAGAGAAGCTTGGAGAAGACAGATGTCGTTTTGTAAGGCAAGTATTAAGTCAAAAAATAACTAAGTAGCCCTTTATTACATCAATATCAATATATCACGTACTCAGATATAGGATTTATTTATTTTTTGAATATAACTGAAATGATATATATCTACCAAGGGGCATACACATATAGTATACGCGAACATATGGATGTGTTCATGTGTCCCACATTTTTAACCCATGCTTAGATTTTGTATAACATGTTACACGAATAATAATAGAAAATTTTCCGTCTTTTGTTTTATGTTAGACCTACGGACGGCTTGGTAACAGCGACCGAAGCGGCCAATGCCGATCTTTCTCTGAAGACTTTAGTGTCAGAAGCGAAGCCAGCAGCACACAGATCAATTACCACTTTTGCAGCTTTGAGAGACGACGTGTATTCCGAACTCACAAACATTGATAAAGTAAATACTTACCTACCTAACATAATTGCTTGTCTTTCTGCTCTTTTCTAAAAAAAACGTATGTAATAACTTTTTATGGAGGGCAAAATTGAAAACAGACCAGTCTTAATATTTGTGAATTTTAGTTTATAATATTCGCCATGTTGGATTTTTCATGACGTCACATTTCATAACACGTGGAGCGTTACGATCACAACGACGACGGGTCGTTTGAAAGAGAGACTAGATAGAAGGAATCTGATAAAGTAATATAAGCTACTATGTACATGCCTTCTTGAAACGATACCTGAAGTAGCAAAGCGATAAAGAACCTAACATTATTTACGTCAAGCCTTCTCGTCACCCAACTGACTGACTAGAGATGTGATACTAGAGGGCGTATGAACTGAGGCATGTGGTAGTCTACACAAGAGACCTATGTCCAGCGTTGGAAGCCTTTCAGTTGATACAGAAGTCTATAAATAGGTCTGTATCGTTACAGGTACGAGGTGTAAAATGGCGTCGGTTCCCAGCTTTGACGCGTCTGTTGGGTGGTCACAGGCGTGGCGAGTTGACGGTACTCACTGGGCCCACCGGCTGCGGCAAGACTACGCTCTGCGCCGAGATGTCGCTCGACCTCGCGCAGCAAGGGGCAAGTACCTATACTTAGTAGGTATGACAGTGTGATGGAAGTATGCGTCGATTATATCCGATCGACAAATAAAGAACAATGGGTAGAATGGGCCCAGTCACTAAACACCGTCATAAACTAGCAAGTAACACCATCCTGTCGTCTGCGTAAAGCGCAGAAGTCCTTTGTGCAGTCGATTATACGCTTTCATAACTTGATTCCGAAAGAATTGATAGATTATCATTACACAAATTTAAACAGTGTCTAAAGACACATTTACCCAATAAGTAGAAGCTATTAGGTATACAGTTAGTGAATTTGTTAACGACGAAGTTGCTTAGAAGCAATCGGTTTTCCTTCAGCTGTCCAGATAATTTTAATTTTAATTATTTTAGTGTTGTAGCACTTTCTTCATGTGTTCATTGCTACTATCAAAAGGAGATCTGAATAAACACGTCTTATTATTCACTCTGCAATATCATTTAAATAAATAGCCACTTTAAAAGTACACAATAAAGTGCAATTCAGGTTGCACAATGCACAACCTTATCTTACGTACAGCTATATAGTTGCCTCTCTTTCTATCGCATAACTCTTATCCCTTTGCACTACGTTAGCCCATTGAGATGGTCTGCCGCGCCGGGACGACGCAGGATACTTGTAGCTTTATAGCTAAAATCCTCAGTGTACCAGTATAACGGAATTTTAGTATTTACTACCAACTTTTTTGTTTTCATTTGAAGGTAACTACCCTGTGGGGAAGTTTCGAGATCCGCAACTTCCGGCTGGCGCGGACGATGCTGCAGCAGTTTGCAGGCGTGCCGCTGGAGCAGCACTTGCAGGACTTTGCCAAGTACGCCGACGACTTCCAGAAGCTACCGATCTACTTCCTCGCGTTTCACGGCCAACAACCCATCAAAGTTGTGATGGAGGTACGAGTATAAAGGTGCAAGGGAGGTATCGTACCTCCAGCAAAGCTATATCTTTCTTTAAATATAGCTTGAACTTTTAGCCTCAAGTCTAAACCCCAGCCAGCTGCCCTGGGCATCCCGGGACAGAAGTAGGCCTATGGTGATGTTGAAAAATAAGCGTAATTATATCTAGTAACGATAATATTTTATTACCTACTTAGTATTCGATAATGATGACGGAAAAAGGCAAATTCACCCAAGTAGACGCATAGACCTCGCTTCTCTTGGGCAAATTTTAAAAAAAGGGAAAAAATCTATTTAGTTATGTGCAATAACGACCTAATACCTAAGTTTGTTTGAGATGGGGTGATAAAACTCGTTATTTTTTGTGTATCTCTACCACCAATAAAGTATGACATTATCTCGCGTAAATTTTGCTGGCACAAAATATTTTCGTTGACTAAGGCCAGGTAGAATACCAAAGACCAAAAACCGAAACGCACTGTACCCTATCGCAGACATTTTGAAGCCTCAATAGCCCAACGGTTAAAGGTGCGGACTGAAAAGTAAATGGTCGCAGGTTCGAATCCCATCCGTTGCACTATTGTCGTACCCACACCTAGCAACTTCAGCTTGGCTAATATTTAAAAAAAAAAAAGAATGGTATTAGAAGTACTCATATAATCATCAATTCTTAGAATAGTTCACAATCCCTATTATATGCCTAATCCCTATGTACCTAAAGCCTATATTGCGAGTTCTATACAGGCGGTAGAGCACGCGCGGTACATGCACGACATAGCGCACGTGGTGGTCGACAACGTGCAGTTCATGCTGGGGCTGGGCGAGGAGCGCGAGGGCGACCGCTACATGCGCCAGGACGCCGTCATCGCCGCCTTCCGCACCTTCGCCACCGCGCGCCACTGCCACGTCACCCTCGTCATGCACCCGCGCAAGGTAAGAACGTATTCAACAGCTTAAAGGTCGTAGCCGATTTACACGACACCGCTCCCACCCAACCAAAGTATGAGCATTCAAATATGGACTTAATATCGTGCTCTGGAGGTGCACTTTACAGTGGTACAGTTTACGCGCGGTACCGGTACCGCGCGCTGTATTCTATTTAGTGTTGTTACTGTAAAGTGCACCTCCACAACACGATATTAAGTCCATATTTGAATGCTCATACTTTGGTTGTGTGGGAGCGGTGTCGTGTAAGTGGGCTACGACCTTAAGTACATTCTTCTTCGTCACTGGAATAATCCTTGCTTAAAAATCCATCGTCATTGGTTCAACATGTGCTCCAGCCCCCTGATTCTGTAACTCAGTGCCTATCAAAAAATTAAAGCCATTGACATATATTTTTTATCCATTGAAGGTTTACTATGAAATAGTAAATTACATTTCTCTTCAAACCTCCAACGGATAAAAAAAATGCCTATCAAAATTCAAAATTTATTTATTTCATATAGGCTAACTTGTAGCTCTTATGATAAGTCACAAATCTACCACCGGTTCGGAATGCAGATTCTGCTGAGAAGAGCCGGCAAGAAACTCAGCAGTTGCTCTTTTCAAAAAAAAAAAAAAAATCGTCGGTGATAGGCACTGAGTTACAGAATCAGCCCCCCGGTCCCTGTTTAGAGCCGCAGTACAAAGTACAACTAGCCTCATGGATGCCAACCTCCACTGCGAGATGGGCACTGGAAGAAACTTTATTTTCTGTGACCCTCAAAAAAAATCATAAATGTAGGGTACTCAAAAAAAAATATTTATTTCTTAGGAACGTGACACGGAAGATCTCTCAACGAGCTCCATTTTCGGCAGCGCCAAAGCATCACAAGAAGCTGATAATGTGCTTATTATTCAAGTAAGTTTGGTACCACCATTACCGCCAGTAGGTACAAGTGTCGAATCAAGTTTTCGAGTAGATAAGTAATAATTTAGCCCAATTTTTGTGGGAACGCTTTAAGGTAACTGTTCTTTTTTGTATCGATCGACTGTTATCGATCGTTTTTGATGCTTCCAGAGCGTTGAAAGGGGTTAAAAGTACATTTTCTAACTGAAAGCGTGAATTTCAACCGTAGGTCAAAAGTAATAAAGTTCAATTTTGGTTGTTACCAAGAAGACCGCTGCGCTCTATTCTGCAGATGCGCTCGAAGCTTTAATGAAAATGCTTTTTTTTGTCAAAAATTTAATAGTTTTTTATCTGATCTAGTTATATCTATCTTTCCTCAGGACAAAAGGTTAACGGCAGTTCGCGGGAAAAAGTATCTACAAGTAGCCAAGAACCGGTACAGCGGTGACCTCGGCATAGTTCCTCTAGACTTTGACAAGGAGTCTCTTAGCTACCAATCGAAAAAGAAAACCAAGAATAAACAAGACGAACCAGACAAGCTTTTGGACCAATGTATTGAAGAATTTTCTTTAGGAGATCCAAATTATAGTGGTACAAAATCGTCAAAACATCACAAAAACCGAACCAAAGCTACTGATGCCGACACATTTCTGAGCGATATATTAAATTTAAATAGGACCAGATAACATTTATCTAATGTTAAAATATTTTTATGTAGGTACATAATTTTATGTACTGAGTAGGTACATTTATGTATATTTTAGGTACAATTTTTCTCCTGAGGAGAAAAATTTGTTCAGGATCCGTAACCTGATTGATTGCAATAATATTTTATAACAAGTTTCATTTATCCTAAGAAAGTGGGATGCATAGAAGTAGGGCGCATTGCGAGTTGCTACATTATCAAACCTGCCTGCCTGGTCGCCTTTTGCAGAGAAAGATTTGCGCAGACATCTCTTAAAACTGAGCCTTTATCAGTTTTCATTATTTATTTTTTTATCTAAAATATTTATGGAGGGTTAGTTCAATAATAAATGAACATGCGACCCTTATACGCCTCACGGTGTCACTGCCTGTTGAAAACAGATTCATGTAATGAAATTATTTTATAAGTACAAGTATGTTTGTATATTATGTATTTTGATGCATGTAATTAATAGATTTTTGATTAAATATGTTTTTTATTTAATTGATCTCTGCATCCACAGTTCTTAACTATTTTTTTACGCTCGAGTTTTAAGAATCTTTAAAATAATAACATTCTTAAAATACGGGATACAGGTTTAAAAATGGAAAATAGCAGAACTTTTAGAATTTATTTTTTCTACAGGAGATCATACAGAAGTTGTACACAATCATATTATTTCACATTAAAGTTAGGTAATATATATTACTCTATTATTTTCAAAATAATTTATACTATTTAACTTGTATAATTTTTGTTATCATAGTTTAACATTACAGTGAAATCTTCTAATATTATTAACTAAAATATATTATGCATGTACTTAGGTATAGTTTTTTTTTCTGAAATTAAATTTTATAATTCTCGTAAAATATAGGACAATATTTGGACGCTAAATTATTAGCTAAGAATTTTAACTTATAAGGCTATACCACACCTTCCGGCGGCGGTTTATTTTCCAGATTATCAAGTAATTATTGAAGTGAGTGTGAATATTAAGTGATAATCGCTTCCTTGCGAGATTCTAAACTAAAGGACAGATCAAACTGAGGCAAATAACGCGCGGGACGCGGGACCGATTTAGAGCAATTCGCTCGCTCGCTAGCCTCTCAAACTGACGCGACATCCCGCGTCTTGGTTTCTTTACTAACATCATGTCTCTTGATTTCGAAGATGAACTTTTTGTAAAAATAGTTCCACACTGAATGGCATTGCACATCAAAACAAAATCTCGCCAGCGTCCCTACGACGTTGAGCGACTAGTCGCGTCAATTTGAACACTTCCATACAAATTAGCTGACACAATCGGCGCGAGCGACTTTCGTCCCGCGCGTTAGTCGCCTCAGTTTGAACAGTCCTTAATATAATTGCTAGTATGGCGACTGCAATCACCTCTAGATTGGCCGATACTCTGGCGGTTGATTAATATGCATTGTGTAGCAATGATTGGTGCAGCTTTCCGCAATCGACCAGCAATTACAAGGATAACGATCCTAATATATTCGTTTAACAAATATTTAAATTATGGACATTGATCGCGATTAGCGATGTGATATGAGACTAGCATAGAAATATATTTCGATATTTTTGTGGTGACGAGCATTTAAACAACGAAAAGATCAGAGAACTGACACAGATGTGAACTCATCCTAACATTTCTTCTATTCATCTTCTACAGTTCTTTCAACTCACGAGGGCGCGTGGCTCATAGTTTTGTGCGTATCGTATCAGTATAATAATTGTGACCGAGAGCTTGCTCGCGCCTAACCGCTCCCACCTAGGCTCCTGACAGGCACGCACATTTACGCAATGTGCATGTACAGCAAGTGACAAGTAAAGCTCACGCGCTCTCGTGATTTGCAAGGACTATAGAAGATGAATAGAAGAAATGTTAAGATGAGTTCACATCTTTGTCAGTTCTCTACATATTAAAAAAAAGAAAAATATACTAAATGAAAACACCTGCTCCACCACGAAATTCTTTACCTACATTTACTATTAACAACAGATTAATGTAAGCAGCCATCAAATTAATGAAATCTATCATTAGCGCCTTAATGGCTAGACAATATTATGTAGATAAACATAATAGTAGATATGTATATTTTTTTACAACGAAATAATTATTTTGTACAATCCATTGAAATCACTGATCTATTCTATTGAAATAAACAACAATTCATAGTGGCAATAGCCAGGATGCAAAGTTTGAAGAATTGACATACTTGGGGTCACAAGGTGCTGGTTCCTATCCAGCACCTTGCAACTCCAAAGTCTGCCATACTCCTCACAGGAAAGCAGTGATAGTAAATCTCCAATTAGGTGGACAGACATGAAACGAGTTAGCAGGGAGCCATAGACACTAGCAGCGCAAGCCAGCGGCGTGTGGACATCCCCACAAGATATCCCATGTACAAAACTAAATGTCTATTCTCATCTGATGTTGGTCCATCTAGTCGGCGAGTACATTAAGTGTATTACGTATTACTATAATATATGCATCTGCTCTGTATGAACATGTTTATCTCAAATGTGTTCAATGAAATTGAATACTAAATGCAAAAGCATTCAATAATCTCAGCACTATTTCTCTTATCTAACATTTACACTTAATAATGGGTATATGACCTGTCTTTTCAGCTGATATTTCAATAATATGCCAGAACAATGATTTATCTTAACCATATTTTACCAATTAAGTTAATGATTTATTTGACGAAATGATAGTGAAGGGCATCAACCAATGATGGGTCATTGGTCCTTTCTTGTCTCCTTTTACACTTAGGACAGGGCAAGCTTTCGTTCTGACATTTAGCGTGAAAAACGCTCGAACATTCATCGCACCTATATGTTGAACTTGTGTCAAATGGATACACTATCTTGGAATCTTTGCAAACTTCACATATGAAACCTTTTTGGCTGCAAAGCCAACAATCTAATACATGGGATCTTGCAAAGTTGACAACTTTTTCTAATTGTAGAGCCAAGGAATTGTTCGGAATCTGTGCTAAATCTGATATTGTGTATGAATGAACATGATCATACAGGTATTCCCTTGGCCACACACGTTTCTGTAGCTCCTCAATGACTGGTTCACGGCAAGTAAAAATGTAGGCTCGCAAAAAATTTAGTTGTATTCTTAACTCTCGTAGCTGCGCCATGTCTGATACTCCACAGTATATTTTGGGATTAAGCTTTTTCATATCTATCCAAGGATGATGTTGGAATTCTAATAAGAATAATGCAGATTTTTTTGACACTGGATACCTTTTGAAGTCCCAATTATGTATGACTCTGGCTGGGATGATAAAAACATTTGGATCCATACAATTGGAACAGAAATATTCTCCAGTGTATCCACAGACTTTTGCTTTAGAAACTGTGCTTCCAAGCAAATCTTGACAACCCTTGCACTGGTAGTTTTGATAATCAAGTCCTTTCTCCCTAGATAATGTTCCCAGCTGTTTTATCATACTTTGCAACTCCTGAGGTGTGAAGGAGCCGTTAATGGAGTTAGGGACTACTTCAAAGTCTAATCCTTGCAAAGTGGGGTCTTCTGATGCTGCAGATTCAACTTTTACTTCACAAGAAACATTATCATCAACTATTAGTTGTAATTCCTTATGGATGTCTTTCATAATGTCTTTCAAATTCTGGACATGAGTGTATGGTTCACCATATGTGACAGAGTTGTCTACGAGAGATGATAAACTTTTCAATTCTGGAGTTTTGATCATACTGCTGCCATGAGATGAATTTGAGTTGATTGATGCATTTAAATCATCATGACTGTCATTTGACCATTCTTTGCCCCGTATTGAATTCCCAGTGATGATGATATCAGTTGGTGCAATGAAATCTCCAGAGTCTACTGATGATGAATAAGCTTGGAGGTCTGAGGGAGGAACTGCTCCTGGCTCCTGACTTGTTGTAGCTTCAACAACTTCTAATGAGTCTGCATCAGATTCTGATTTTATAGTCTCTTCATTATTGCCCTTCTCAGTTTTCTTTTCAGGATTCTGATCTACAATGTTGACTTTGTCACTTTTGTTAGTCAAATCGTTAGAATCTTTGGACAGAATGAATTTCAAAGCTTCATCTTCATTTAGAACTAGCCCAGTAGTATTTGCTGTGGGGGTTGATGCTAATTTGGGTTTCACTTCATTGGTCAATGTGCTCGCCACATCCAAGCCAGCAGTGATTGGCGCAACTCTCATTGTTGGTACCCAAATACCAGCTTGCATCAAAACCTGTTCAGGCCACTGATTTAATAAGCTAGAATTTATTGGCAAATTAAACTGGACACACATTTCTAATCCTTGAACCAGTTTTTGGGCAACTTCCAATATTTCTGAATCACATACAAATGCACTCCTGTTGTAGAACGGCTTCACTGCGGATATATTCTTCAGCAACGTAGACATGTAAGATGACAACAGACATTCATTGAGAGCGATCCTGAGCCAGGCTCTGCACTGCCCTATCTCGGTATTAATTTGTGGAAGAGATGAGATTTGGTCGATGTTCTGTCTGTGTGATAGCACCAGAATCAAGGGCCAGAAGCTAGACTGCGGTCGGTAGTCGGGATCGCCGGATATTACGTTTTTAGCTTTCCTCAAAAACGTGTCTCTTAAACCATGCAGAAATACAGCTTCCAATGCCATACACAGTGTGTTCGTGGAGTCGGTGGAGCCGAGCACGCTGTGGAAATTCTCCTCGAACTGACTGTTGTACTGAATATCTTTGACGCATTCTGATAAATTATTTATAAGGGACTCTTTTAGAATTGTGTCGCGGCTTCGAATACCAAAGCCTGATGTGACGTTCTTGAAAAACGACATGATTATTTTTTTATCTAAAACAATCCGAGTCCGCACTAATTTTGCATTTGCAATGAGCACTTGCAGCGATATTTGATAATTACTAACACTGAGTACCTATTTAATCACTTCGTTTTGTTACAATATCTATAATTACAAATCACAAAGTTGAAGACAATGTAAACATTAACAGCACAAATAAGCACAAGCACAATAATTACAATTTTTCTATGTTTTTTTACGGTTTAGAGCGTAGACAGGTAGACAGAGTATACCATACTGTTTAGACTTTTTAGAGCAATAGGTAGGGTGACCAACCCAATAGCTAGCACTGCACCAGTTTATTCGCACTTTGGCAAAAAAGATTAAAATATAAGTTTCTGATTGTGGTTTTTAATTTTCAGATTAAAAAATATTTAGGGGAATTCATATTTTTCACAATCGAAACCTTTCTAATCTGGAAAGTTTTAAAATGACGTCAGTATCGTAGTTGAAAGATATCGTTCTGGAGTTCCCGAAGTTTTTCGGCCATTTTGACTCATCGACGTTAAGGGTCAGTACTTACTTAATAATGATTTAACTGTGGTTTTATTTGAGTTTTTATAATATAATTGTTTTCAATTGATTTTCTAAGTATTATTAGTTACTAATTCAAAAAGTAAATGAAACTTTCCCGTTATTTCATTGCAAAACAAGGAGTGTCAGTATCTGGTTACAAAATTTGGAGATTTTCCTATTTATTAACACTCCGAAGTGATTCTATTCCCTAGCAGACTGGGAGTCTGTAGACGATCTTAACAAGTGTGTGTAAACTGTCCATACTCTGGAGTCTAAATTTTTTAAGACCCATCACAAGAAAAGGACCAAGAAGTTCTCTGACCTTACTCTCAAACTGATGGAAGACAGACAAGAGATGAGACTTCAGTCGTCAGCAGACGCGGATGCCTACTGGTAGGTTAATAGGCAGATCTCTAAGAAAAGAACTCGTGACCTGCGGGCCTTGAATTCCAAGTGTATTAAAGATACCATCTAGTGGAACAGAAGTTCCATTCCAAAGTGTCCGTGAGAGATCTATCTATCGGACAGAGCCAGCTGATGCGGCTGAAAACTGACGAAGGCTGTCACGTTTCTTCTCCACCTGAGGTATGAAGGGAGGTTGAGAAGTTCTATGGGCAGTTATTTATCACGAAACAATAATTATTCAGCGGACGATGGAGAGAGCTATGCTCGGAGTATCCCTGTGAGATCATATCAGAAATGAGATAGACATAGCTAAGCGAAACTGAAGTGGAAATGGGCGGGCATATAGTTCGAAGAGCTGATGGTCGATGGGATCCCATGGTGTTGGAGTAGCGATCCCGTACCGGGAAGCTAGGTGGACCGACGACATCAAACGAGTCGCAGAGAGCCGCTGCATTCAGGTAGCGTAAGACCGAGGCCTGTGGAAGTCCATATAAGAGACCTTTGTCCAGCTGTGGACGTCTGTCGTTTGATAAAGACTAAGTTTACGTTTTCTTATTAAATATGTAAGGGTGTTTGTTTTAAATATAATAAATATAAAAAAATTAAGTCACCTACAGTTACTATAAGAATTTCCGTATATTATTTCGTAATAAAATCTATATTTTAAAAGACTTCCGTAGGTAGCCTAGCGTTATATTTCCCTTAAACTCTATTAAAATCTGAGTGTGATAATTGGATAATTTTGTGCCCATAACTGGTAACAAATGTGCGAATAATTGGGGACTGGGTCATTTTTCAATCTTATTTAAATTTCTAGTTGATTTAAACAAAAAAATTTCAATATCTTCTTTAATTATATATTTTATTAAACATGTAACCTTATGAACACAGTGATTTGTAGAATTTGGTTAAATTTATACTTAAAAAACATATTTGAAATAAGATAAACTCTTAAAGTGCCCATAATTGGGTCTGCCACCCTACTACCACAGAATGACAGAACACCACCTACGCCACTTAATTACTAATCTAAGGTTCCGTGTGACATTGACATATTCCGTTTGACAGTTGACAGATTAGTTGGACTATTTTTTTACAAGTTAACCAAGTGCCTATTTATTTATTTTGGATTTGGTTACCTAAGTACTTACCCATTAATAGGTTAATTATACGTACATTTTTTACAAATTGCAATAGTTAATAATAATATATTTAGTATTCATATTGGCTGAGCCGTATTAGCCGCTGGCGCTTATAATAGCGCATTTCTCAATACAAATCATCATTTTCAGTGTTAATGTAAAAAGTGAAATTCAAATTATCAAGGAATGTTCAGATTGTTGTTTACAGCACTTTTGTATACATCAAATCTTTGGTATATATTTGGCGAAAACAATTATTCTAGATTTGAGAAAAATGGTCAAGGTATCATCGGTCCTTAGTTTTATGTTTATATATTATCATGGTTGAACATAATGATATTATGTTTATACGATTGATATTGTTAAGTTTACGCAGTTATACTTTTCTTATACTATTCCTTGCAGAATTACTTTTATGTCGCAAATGCGGCGCTGACGTTGCAGACTCCTATTATTTATTTAGCAAAAAAAGTCCTGGAGCCCAGAAAATTGAAAAACAGAACTTATTTGGCAGACAAAATGTTACAGTACAAACCTTGGTTAATCCGTTTGGAATTAAATTTGAGATAGTGACTTCTGAAAAAGCGAGATGTGATAGATTAGGAACAGTAAGTGAGCATTATAACATACTATTTCACCACACAATCTGCTTCAAATTTCTATTGAAACATAACAATACATACTCACCAAATTCCAAGTACATACTTCTGTAAGTAATGTTTGTAACACTTCCATTTATTTGATAATCCTTAACAATGATTACTAAATAAATTAGAACTACTTTAAATTTGTAAGTACTACTATACATTTACCAATTCTATTGAAATTTTTTTTTAGAATCAAGGAGCTGATTCTTGGTTTCCGGGATATACATGGCGCATTTGTACTTGTACTCATTGTGCACAGCACTTGGGATGGGCTTTTGAAAATTCAAACTCTGTAGATAATGAAGATGACAGAGATTTATTTTATGGATTAATACTTAGTAACATTCTTGGAGAAAATTGTAAGTTCTAATGAAATTAAAAACATTGAAGGCAGGAGAAATACGAATAGAGTTGTGATGATGAAGTTTCATGATGGCAACATAATAATTATACTAAGACAAATCACAAACTGCACTAGGCACACCAGTGCAATAGTTTGTTTTATTGAACTAAGTATCAAAGAAAATAAA
Source organism: Hipparchia sbordonii (assembly GCA_038048805.1). NCBI lineage: Eukaryota > Metazoa > Arthropoda > Insecta > Lepidoptera > Nymphalidae > Hipparchia > Hipparchia sbordonii. Next base: position 11,314,516 of record CM076099.1, on the reverse strand, counting down.
GTTTAAGTATGTTCATCATAAAAAGAGTGTGCCAATGCCACTCATATCTGCTAGCATAACATTATTGACTCTATAATTACTGATTTTGTTTAAAAAAAAAATTATTAATTCATACAGAGGTAAGGATAATTTTTCATTTCAGTTACAGATTCACTTATTATGATGCCAAAGATGTACAAAAACAATCCATTTGAAACACAGTTCTAAGTTGTCAAGACTCAAGAAGGTAAAATTGAACTGAAATGAAAACAAAGACGAAAAAGAAGTAAAATAAAAATGTAAAAATTGTGTTATAAAAGACCTGTTTTTATTCTCACTAATTAGTAACAAAAATATCTTCAAAATCAAAACCAATAGAAAATTATTCCTTAACTATGTACTGCAGTCATAATTTTAAACCATGGTTTAAGTTCCTAAGAATTAGATAGGTACTTCCTAATTCTACATTTTTAAATGGATACCTTGCTGTTATAATCCAAGTTACTTCTTGGTCAAAATCGAGTTATGTGCATTTTTGCTTTCTTGGGATTGAATACTTTTTGTAGAACATTCCATCAATCTAACCGCATTGTAACATAGTGCAAACTTGAGCTATTGTTGGATTTGAAGGAATAGTTTGGCCAATTTGACTTGGATCACTTGTACACCAAGATATCCATTAATATAATTAGAAAAACAAAAATATGTGCATGTTCAAGATTCTGTGAACCATTGCAGTAGGATAAAAGAAAAAGTTGCATACTCAAATGTATGTTAAAATGGACAATTTCACTATGCTCAACAGTTATTTTAAGTCTGGCGAGCATTGCAAGTCAGTTTCAGACTATATTTAGGTATGTGTGCAAAGAAACATTATATTTTATGCTTTGCATTGTCGCCAATGTATCTATTCTGTAAAAGCAGCATCAGCATTGCTAGTCTTAATTTTATTGTGTTCTTGCAATAATGCATTTTGCAATTTTTACACTGTAGCAATCATTTTTAGAGACTTCAGTATTCAAAGATAGTTTTTACAGTCTTATTTATATGTTTTGTTAGCAATCAACAGTTTTGTAGTTTCAATTCAACATGAGTGTTGTAAGTATGCTCTTCTACATATGACAAAAATGACACTTAAGATATACTGTTTTCGTAACTTAAAATCTAGAATTAGTAGAGAAAACTATATTATACAAACCAGTTATCAGCAAAAACAAAAATGAGATTGCTACGAAATTATGCTAGACACTGTTCTAAACCACTAAATAATAATTTTATGTACAGTGTACTAATGTCATACATTAAATTATGCATATGCAAACTTCTGATGGACAGTTTGCAGAGTAGCTTCATAAACATTTATTTTACAAACTTATGCAGTTGCAAACCTTTGATGCAAAGTTTGCTGAGTAGCTGCAGGTGTTGGTGTAAAGTTAATACCACTAGGTGCTTCAGGATTGTTACTTGCTCCATAGCTTTTGCCCTGAATGGCTGCAATCTCTTTTTGGAGTTTTGGGTTAAGAATTTGTTTATTCACAAACTTCCTACCTATTCCACGATTACCTCCCCTACCACGGCCCCTACCTCTAGATTGATTTGATTTTCTACTAGAGTTAGACTGGTTTGATCGATTAGATCTGTTTGATCTATTAGATCCAGTGGATTTGACACTCCCTGGTCCTCGTCTTATATTATACCCTCCAAATTGATTATTTAATGATGCTAGAGTTTGTTTATTCAAATAGCCTGCATTTCCTACGCTATTGCGGCGCCTCTTGGCAATGTCATTAGCAACACTAACAGTCAGTTGTGAAGCTGAACTAAAGGAATTGTTCCTAGATCGTGTGAAAGTCTGTGATCTGATCACGTTATTTTGACGTTGCTCTTGTAATATCTGGTCCGATCTCAAACCAATGTTGCTGTATCTGTTTCTGGTACTTAAACCAAATCCACGTTTTGAAATTCCTCTTTTTGCCACAGCTAATGGCTTAAAAGAATTATTTGCACCACCTCTGCGCGTGTTAATTCCAAGTCGACTATGGACTCCACGAGATATCTGTTGATTTAAATTTCCGCGCCTCAATCTTAACTGCATTCCACCTGAAATATGAAGAAAAATCATAATAGTGTTAGTGACTTCTATCTGCGCTACAAATACTCAAAATAATTTTTATGCAGTACAATTTTGCTTTACCTCTGCCTCGGGTAGTGCGAACTAGTCCTGGCATATTGGATTGTGGATTTTCAAGGCCAGCTCTTCCTCTAGGTGTTATACTTCTCAGTTGAGACCTAGATCTTGATCTAGACGCTGATCTGGTTCCTGGATATGAATTTCGTCTCTGTTGTGATCGTGCTCTAGATTGAGAGCGTCCACGCGTTTGAGAGCCGCCACGCGACTGTGAACGACCGCGCGACTGTGATCGGCTTCGGGGTCCTCGGGACCGCGAACGGGAGCGATTCTGGCGATTGTCGGGTCTACCGCGTGAGTTAGACCGACCGCGCTCGCCGCCTCCGCCGCGACCGCCGCGTCCTCGTCGGCCACCACGACCGCCGCCGCGGCCCCTAATATTTCCACTGCCTCGTCCGCGAACTCGACCTGGTCTGCTTTGTTGATTTTGTTTGATTATTTCGTCTGTAAAATGAAGTAAGTTTACCATAACTACCGATCTGCGCACAGTATTGTTTACACTGAAGCAGAAGATCTTTGCACCATATCGATGTTTGCACCAAAGCGTCGTGCAAAAGGTTATGATTATGTAGTAAAAATAATAACTTTGTTTACTGATGATGATTTCATTTTCTTGCAACATGCACGTTGAAAGTTTATTGTATAATTGTATAATAAAGAATAAAGATCTGAGAGTAAATTAACAAATATAATAATATGTTGTGCTTACCGAGTGACATATTAACAGAGTCCGTCATCTTTAATTTTGTCTGTATAAATCCTTACCACAAAACAACTAAAATTCACGTTAGGGCAAATAATTGGTAAAAACAAAACATCAAAAGCAGAATCGACTGGAAATTAATATTTTTCACTTTTATTGGGCAATTTATGCATCATATTAAAACGATGCTCGAACCATAGATAAGTAGAGTAGATGAAGGAACCAAAGAGTAAAGAGTTTAGTTTAAATCAGTTGATCGCTTATTCTCTAAGGCATAAGGCGCAACAGAGCATATAATTCACTTAAATAATAGACTAAACCCGTAGAATGAGTATCCTCTAGAATCCTATCAAACATGTCGCCGAAAGGGATAGGTAAAGGTAAATGGTAATAAACTACATACAATATTAAAACGCTGTAACACAACATTGTTTATATTCTAGAATTTCTAGATCAGTTTTAATAACTTTAACACTATTTATTTCGAGTTAATGACCTTAATTAACACTAAAATTATCATAACACTGTGAAATACCTACTCTTGTTGCTAACAATCACGATACAGTGTATTGTGAGCAACAACTCAAAACGTGGCACGCAGTAAGGGACGGATAAAGATATAGCTGTCTCATTCTATCTTGTTTGACATCACTATACTGCATCTCTTTCGTGTGACAATGAAAAGGAGATATCAGTGTCTATTATACTTCTCTGTCTACGACTAAACTACTAAACAATAAATGGCCAGACGCGTGTCCGGCCACGCGCAGTGTAGGGTTCCGTAGTTGCCCGCTGACAAGGACGGAGAGCGGAGGCCAATAAGGTCCCGTTGGTTGCCCTTCGACTATAACGGAACCCTAAATAAAACATGTTGCCCGTCCGATGCGTCTCTGCATCCCTGGGAATTATATTATCAGTGTAAAAGTCTTTTTTGAAATAAAACACATACGGAAATTTGAACTTAATATTCAAATTTATTAACAAAGTGAAATAGTTGAAATAAATAACATAATAATATACTTTAAAGAAATATTAATTTGTACATTACATAAATTTCCTTACAATTACTTTTTCATCAATATTAGGACGATGTAATTTAGTAACAATTTTTAATTTTCTTTCTCTAGTTTTTAGTTTTAAATTAAAAACAGCTACAAATTCATTTTATTTTGTCAAATAAAGTGCTTTGTATTGTAATAAAAGAGTAAATTTTGTACAGAAATCATAAATATTATATAATATCAGCTGAGTTTGTATAGTGAATCACAGTTCAAGTATGGTGTTCTTGAAGGCCAATGTAGGCGTTGCGATGTTAAGGCCGCTAAACGTTATAACATTTAGAATATGCATTTTATTACATTCAATAACAAATTCGTAATAAAACGAGAAGTAAAATATTTCATAACAATATCACTTTTTAAGTACATTACATTGGTGCAAAACTTTTTAGTAAGCTTGTGTCGTTATTATAAAAAACGGAAGTTGAGAAATATTTCTATACCACTTTGTCCTGCAAAATACATATTTTCTTTCTTTGCTTGTAATGTAATACAAACTTTTTAATGGCCTAATCTAGATTAAAGAGAGAACAAATATATCACATATACACTTCTTATGATACCGTTTTATTATCTTCCGAGCATGCAAGACTCCTTGATAATAATAATTTGTATATTTTTTTTAATAAAAATTGCATTTAATAACATAGTTTTATATTAGTTATTTTACAATAGTCAGTGCTCGTAACTTTCAAGTTATTATGGCATTAAACTATATTGAAATTTACATAAAATAAAATATTCGTAAAGTACCCTATTTTATGTAGATAGATTCAATTCTCGACATCAATACCAATCACAGAAGAGATAGCCATTTTATTTTAATATTTTAATAATATAATATATGTTATATTATTTTTGCTTTGCAATATTATTGTGCTAGAGGAATGAGAGTCAGCCGCCACGCGGGCGCGCTGATTATACACTTGGCACCTTTTGAGTATTAATGCTATCATTACTACATTTAGTGCCTTTGCACGCCATATCCTCAACACTCGCTCAATAATTCCATTTGAAATTGGAAAGGAGGTGGGTTGATAAGGCAACAAAATCCGCCCCTCATACACTCGAAAAAAAAAGTTCCAGATTTCGACAAATTGTAAATGTATTTATATACTTGAAGATATAAACTTTATAAAACTAAAGGTGATAAAAAAAATAGTAAGTTACAGAAAATATTACCCAAAAAGAGAATGTTTCTTTTACTTTTCTTACATTTTCATACATTTTAGTCGTTTTTTAAGCTTTGATTTAATATTTTAGAATGAAGCGCTCCATGAACCATGGTAAACGTAACTGATAATGATGCTCCTTTTTATAAGCTTTTATATGAGTATTAATTTATTTTGGTTCATGGAGCGCTTCATTCTAAAATATTAAATCAAAGCTTAAAAAACGACTAAAATGTATGAAAATGTAAGAAAAGTAAAAGAAACACTCTCTTTTTGGGTAATATTTTCTGTAACTTACTTTTTTTTTAACACCTAAACTTTATATTAAAATAAAGTTTATATCTTCAAGTATATAAATACATTTACAATTTGTCGGAATCTGGAACTTTTTTTTTCGAGTGTATGAGGGGCGGATTTTGGGCCTTATCAACCCACCTCCTTTTAACTGAGGTCTTGAGTAGTTCATCAAAATTTTACTGTAAGTTAGTGGTTGCCCGCGACTTCTCCCGCGTATAATTGTTTTATTGTAAGAGTACGTACAGAAATGTCAGTTGAAATTTGTTTGCATTTTAAAATTATCCTAGAATATTTTTTTGAATATTCAATTCTAAACTAACTATTATTAAATAACTTTTTAATACATCAGTCCTGGTAAAATGAATAAATTATTATCTATCTATCTATCTATCTATCTATTCATCTAAAATTTTTGCTTTGCTTTTATCGACTTGAGCAAGTGTTGGAACGATACAGTGTGTAAAGACCCATAACCGCATCTGTACACACGATCAAAAATATAACTACGAACTAGAGGAGGCACATACTTCAGGTCTAGTACGAAAAGAAGATCTAAAAATATAGCAATAAATACAACCATAGTTCAATAATTTACAATCGCACCATCGCTACGCACAGCACCACGTCGTTACGTCCGGTGACATATCTACATCAAGTAATTGCTCAGGCCTTCATTTAAATGAATCTCATTTGGATATCATCATCATCGTCATCTTCATGAGCAACAGTCCATCGGCTCACTATCAGCGCTGGTCTCCTCTTAGAAGAGTCCACCATGCTGGCTCAAAACTTTGAATAGAAATCAAATTGGCCGATTTCACACACCTTTGAGAACATAATGGAGAAATCCCAGGTTTTTCCTGACGATGTTATCCTTCACCATTGAAGCATGTGATATTTAATTGCTTAAACGCAAAAGTTAGAGATGCCTGCTCAGGATCAATCCCGCGACCTCCCGATTAGGAGACTGCAGTCCTAACCACTGAGTTTATTATTAGTTATCGTGAATATACTAGAAGAATGAAAATAAAATTATTGTACATACGTATCGTAAAATTATCCAGATTCGGCATCCGCTCTTCACTGATTTGTGATGACTTAAGGCAATACGTTCGCACAGCGATGTAATGTGACCATTAGAGTTTATCGAATTAATAAAATACACAATAATAACCGCAATAATTTACGGAAATGCTGGACAGGTGCGGTACACGCGTGCACTCGATCGAATACCAATTTTTTGTAGGCGAATCGACTATAGTAACTTTAAACTAACTTTGAACAATTTATATTGCATTCCATTTTTAAACCTCAGTCAAACAGGTAAATTTCGGGTGGGATATGGGAAGCGATTCACTCGCGCTGATTGTGTTAGTGAACATATGGACGTGATCATACTCGCATACGTCGTGCTAATTTGAATCCCGAATCTGCGCTGCATTGTCAGTTTGAGCGAAGTTTAATCCATATCTAGCTCGATAATATTAGTAAAATTTTCACTGAAGTGTAGATTCGCCACACATACTCATTGCACTCACTAGTACACTGAGCACTTCACTTAGAGTCTAATGTCCGTGGTGGCGGCGAGCAGCGGGCCGCGCGCGCGCCGCCAGCTGCCGTCTTCGCCCTCCGCGCCCGCGCCGCCCTCCTCCTCCGAGTTCCGGACGAACGCGTGGCACTGCACGTCGTCCTGCGCGCCGTATCGGTGCAGCGTCAAGAATTTCAGGTTCGCCACGATCGAGGAATTGATAGGTCTCGTCGGAATATTGACCGTGGTAGCGGAACGCTCGATGCGCTTCGTTCGCCCCTCGGGCGGCGCGAGCTCGAGGGACTGTCCGCGCCCGTACAACCTGGACTGGCCGAAGCGCGGCGTCAATCGACCGATAAGGTTGTCCTCTTTCCGACTGTTCTTCGAGGTTTGCGCGTCCTCTGGGGGCTTCGGCTTTTTCTTTAGAAAAAATGGCGTCAGCCTCTCCGCGAACGGCCGCGAGGAGTGCGAGCCGGCGTCGTGCACGTTCGAGGTCGAGTTGGACGTCTTCAACGGTTTCATCGAGCCCGATTGGGTTTTGATCGGATTCGATTTCCGCTGCAGGCTTATTCTCGAAAACATCCCGTACTCCTCTTTCTCCTTGACTTCGGAAGGCTCGTCGCATCTACTGTCCGCCGAGTCGAGAGTCGGAGTTTCGTCCTCGCACACCTTCAGCACGCAGTAAGTGTCACGCTGCAGTTCGTCGAGGAGGCTGTCGTCGTTCGACACGGTGTCGATTTTACTCGCGGGTCGAGATTCACCGGTGTCCAAATTCGTCAACCGTCCCTCCGGCAGACTGGTGGAGGAGCCGCACATCGCGTCGTGCCTGAACGTCGAGTGCTCGTCGGATTTGGTGACGTCGACGTCCGCCGGCTTGGGTTGCGGGCGGCCGCGGGCCGCGTTGCCCCGGGGCGGCACGGCGGGCGGCGCGTCGTCGTCGGACGCGTGCGCGTGGCTCATGAAGTTGGCCATGAGCTCGTACTCCTTGCAGCGGGCGGCGGGCGGGTCGGGGCGCGGGTCGGGGCGCGGGCGGCGCAGCGGCGGCTTGAGCTCGACGTCGACGTACTCGCAGAGCGGCGCGGCGCGCGGCGGCGACAGGCGCGGCGGCTTGGGCGGGCGCGCCGGGCGCTCGGCGGACGCGTCGCTGTCCTCGCTGGGCTCGTGCTTGAGGCAGGACATGGCGAGGTAGCCGCTGCCGGCGGAGCGCGTGGACTTGCCCGAGGAGCGCTCGTCGGCGAGGCGCGCCAGCTTGAGCGACTCGGTGCTGGAGCAGAGGTCGTGCGAGGCCTGCAGCGGCAGCGTCTTGCCGTCCAGGTCGACGGTGGGCGAGCAGCCGCCGCGCCACGGCCGCCAGAACAGCGACCCGCTGTCCGCGTTCCCTGCGGCGCCCGCCAGCTGCAAGTAGTTGTCGTCTCCGATTGGGGCTTGCCTGAAACATCGTGTACATTGTTAACAGGTTTTCATTTATTTTTAAGTTTTGAGATCGATGGGAATTTCATAAAACTAAAGAAGTTTTCTCACTAGGCAAATTTTAAAATAGCGATAAAAAATAAATAATATAGCTTAATTACTCACTTGCTGCCATACTTCGTTTCCCTAGCTAACGATCTTCTATATATACAATGCCGGTGTTCGAGATCGAACATAATTTTTTGTAATTCACGTAACGTCACCGCTTCGGCTTCGCGTTCCTCGGGACTCATGTCATCTAGGAAAAAATATCACAATTATTATCTTTTAAAGTTCAAACATTCAAATATATATTTGAATACAAAAAAAAATGAAAGTACACAGTTCCACGCAAACTTAGTTCTGGATTACTACAGCCTTTTTTTTTTTTTTTTTTTCTTGGCTTTACAGCCAGCGGGTAGAAAATGAATCTTTTTTGACATTCGTAACTTAATCAATCGCGTGTGGTCGTGATCGGACATGACGCTATTTCGAAATCTCGATACGTAATAACATAGAAGTGGACTAACCGGGCGGGCGGTGCAGGCGCTCGTCGAGGCGGTGCACGTGCGCCACGAGCAGCGCGTGCAGGCGCTGCAGGTCGCGCGCGGGGTCGAGGCGCAGCGCCAGCGCGGCCGGCCCGCCCGTCGCCTCCGCCTCGTTCGTGCCGCCCCCGCCACCGCCGCCGCCGCACCCCTCCGCGTCGGGCTCCGGTCGACCGCAACTGTGCCACAACAAACGTTACTGGTCTCTTTTTACATCGCTGCACAAAGCTAAAGTTATCTAAATATATAAAAGGCAAAGGTGACTGACTGACTGACTGATCTATCAACGCACAGCTCTAACCACTGGACCGATTGAGCTGAAATTTGGCATACAGGTAGCTGTTAGGACGTAGACATCCGCTAAGAAAGGATTTTGGAAAATTTCAACCCCAAGAGGGTTAAATAGGGAGTTAAAAAATCGAACCTAACGTGAGCGAAGCCGGGGGTTAAAGCTAGTAAATGATAAAAATAACACAAAAAAAGACTAATACTGTAGTTTGCTAACTACTAGCCGCACGCAGTTGCCGGCCTGCACGTTCGTGCAGCACGCGCTCGCGGTGCACTGCCAACATTCACTACGTACCACGTCCACTTGCAGTCGGCGTAGTAGCCCCTGTGCGGCGGCGCGGGCGAGTGGCGGCACAGCGCCGACAGCAGCCGCAGCCACTCGGCGCGCTCCACGCAGTTGCTGGCCTGCACGAACAGCACGCGCTCGCGGTGCACTGCAAACATTCATTACATCAATCCCAATACCCTTACATGGTTCCCAAAGAGTGATTAGATTTACAATTGCAAAAAGGATTCATACAACTAGGTGTCCATTGTTAATTTAATGACTTGTCCGTTACTGTATACAGTTTTATGGATGTGATTGTCTCACCGATCTGGAAGATGTTGTTGGCGTCGAGCGGCGCGCCGGCGGGCGGGCAGTCCACGGGCCGCACGCTCAGCACGCCGGCCAGCGCCAGGCGGTGCGCGCCGCGCGCCCCGCCGCCCTTCGCGCCGCAGCGCGACCACGACAGCTCCCCGCTGCGCACACAAACACCTCACATGCTACAACTCTCCCTCTTAGGGCCTTTGCACACCACGTGTTTTAAACGCGCCGTTGATGCGCGTTTGTAGCGATACAAACGCGATGTTAAACGCGATGCTAAAACGCGATGCTAACGCGCTTGTATCGGTACAAAGGACAACAAACTGCTCTGTAGAATAAAAGCGCGCCGTCGACGCACGTTTCTAAAACGCGCGTCAACGGCGCGTTTAAAAAACGTGATGTGGAAAAGCCCTTAGACTAGTTTTAGAAAGGCCCGTTTCACCCTCGCCAAGTAACCCGTCGAGTGAAGAGAGATTGACTTTTTAGGGTGCCTCTTCGACTAGTGGAGGTTGGCAATAATAAAATAAATAAAATGATGTAAAAGTTGACTAATGATGTGATACGATACAAATAGATGAATCAGTAGAGCTCACCTAGTGAGTCGGAAATGTCTCCGCTTGCAGTGCGCGTGTGGGGCGCGCGCCCAGCGCCGCCGCGGCGAGCCCGCGCCGCCGCGCACGCCCTCCGAGCGCTTGATCATTGTCCTGGACGCACACACGATACTAAATAATACAGCGTACACTGGCGGAGTCGACAACTTTTTTATATTAAAACACTAGCTTTTGTCCGCGATTTCGTTAACGTGGTTAGGTTTTTAAAAATCCCGCAGGAACCCCTCTGTCTGACCGGAAAAAAGGTAGCCTTATGTCACTCTCCAAATCTTAACTATACCCATTATCCATGCAAAAAATCCTCTTTAATCCTCGTCACTCCTTTGCGGCGTGATTGAAGGACAAACCAACTAATAAACACACTTCCGCATTTATAATATTATAGTTAGGATTTCAACCCTTAAGTCCTTTCAGACCGAACCGTCGACGATTCAGATTTCAGTCCACACTTTTAACCATTGGGCTATTGAGGTTTAAAAGGCCTTATGATGCCATAAAGTCAGAGATATTTGCCCGAGATCGAACCCTGAACTGCTCCAAAAGGAAGCTGTAGTCTTAACCGATAAGATTAAAATATTAACCACTAGCTTTGACTCGCTTCGTTGGCGTATAATTTGTTACTATTACGTTTGTTATTTTATACTCCAAATTCAGTTCTTTTACATATAAGTACTTACTTTATTTTAATATTATTCAATGGCGGTAATAAACAAGTGAATTAATTTTGTCATAAATGTCAATTATTACTGATAAACGTGAAAGAGTGGCACAAACAAGTGGTATTTTTAATTAATTAAAAAAATTGTTAAAACAATAATTAAATTTTTAAAACATAAAGTAAAACAAGACAACCAATTAATTAATGATTAATTAATTATATTAGTGAAGAATACAAAATCAATCACAAAGTGACACAGTATATTATAAAAATGAACGAAATCAAATTACATGGAAATAACTGAACAAAGGGTAAAATCAAAGATACATACCCATAACTGTTCCAAATGATGCACAAACAAAAGCATAATATTCGATTATAGATCATTCCGTAAGACAAAATGATGTGCTAAGTCGTGAGAGAGAAAACAGAGCTTGAGAGAATGGCTTACCCCTCCTTCAGTAAAACCGGGGCCTCTTGAATATTGTTGTTCTGCGTGTCCGAACTCGTGGATATTATTTCTAGGAACTGTTTTATTGCTTGCACCTGTGAATGGAAAAAATCACACTAATATTATAAAAGAGAGTTTTTTTTTAAGTGCAACGGGCGGGGTTCGAACCTGCGACCTTTCAATTTTCAGTCCACACCTTTAACTATTGAGGCTTCAAAAAGGCGAAAGTTTGTATGTGTATGTGTGTATGTTTGTTACTCTTTCACGCTACAACGAATGAACTGATTTGGCTGAAATTTGGAATGAAGATAGCTCATACCATTAAAACAAAGGCTACATTTTATCCCGGAAAATTGAACAGTTTCTACGGGAATTAAAACTCCTAATCCACGCGGACGAAGTCGCGGGCATCGTATAGTTTTACATAACAGATTTGTTTTTATATGACTAGCGGGCAAACGAGCAGACGGGTCACCTGATGTTAAGTGATTACAGGCGCCCATGAACACTTGTAGTACCAGAGGCACCACCAATTCGTTGCCGGCTTCAAGCCGTTTTCAGCAGCTTTTGATAGCCACTTGACACATAGAATAGCCCTACTGATCTCTTACTCATGAGGCATTAGGTTCAGCGTACTTATTTTAGATCGTATTATATATTCTTTGGAGCGAAACCTATGTCCAGCAGTGGACGTCCAAATTCAAATTCAAAATTTATTTATTTCATGTAGGCTAACTTGTAGTTCTTATGACACGTCATTAATCTACCACCGGTTCGGAATGCAGATTCTGCTGAGAAGAAACTCAGGCAAGAAACTCAGCAGTTGCTCTTTTCAAAAAAAAAATTTTTTTTACAAAGCTATGCTATGTATACAGTGCTTCCACAATAAAGCTTCAAAAATGCAAAAATGCATACGTAGGTACACCAATCCATCGACTGAGATTACGACGAAGATGATGTATTTCCTTTGGACAAACAAGGTGTTCCTCACATGTGTGTACTCACATGTCTGGGCGTGCAGAAGCTGCGGTACAGCTCAGCCATGTACTCCTCCTTGCAGACTTGCTGCGCCGAGCGGCTGCTCACGAGGTTGCCCAGCGACTGGATTGTCTTCGAGATCAGGGTCAGCGTCCGGTTCGTTTGGGGATCCTGCCAATCAATGGATGAGAAGGGTTTAGGCTGGCCAAGTATGGATAGTGGACTTCACATATTTTTGAGAATATTATTCTTCATTATGTACAGTGAAGAATAAATGATATAACACGTAATATATCAAAATCAATTGTTGTTCGTTAACTCAGAAACAGCTTGACCAATTTGAATTATTTTTTTGTTTTTTTCCCTTGATATAGGTGGATTAAAAATAAAATAAAAATATAAGGGAAAATCCAAAAGAACAGCTGAAATATATAAAAATGAAAATTGGTAATTTAAAATTATTCGAAATCATCAGTCGACGTGATTTTGGCGATTGCATGGGTATAGTCGAGGACCTGGAGAGTGACATATAAGCTACTTTTTCTCCGGAAAATCAAAGAGTTCCCGCGGGATTTTTGAAAACTAAATCCACCCAGATAAAGTTGCGGGCATCAGCTAGTGTTTTATAAAACATCCTATTAATCGTATTATTATATGTATATTATATAATATTATAAATGGGAAAGTTTGGATGTATGTTTGCTATTCAATCGAGTCAAAACGACTGAACCAATTTCACTGAAATTTGGCACAGAGATAGACTATAGACTGGAATAGCACATATGCTATTTTTTATCTCGCAAATTAAGAGAGTTCTCGCGGGAATTAAAAAACCTCAATCCACGCGAACGAAGTCGCGGACATCAACTAGAGTGCTATATTTTGACATCGCGAGAAAACCTGTGCATATCTGAGAAAGAGAAAAAAAAAATGTACAAACTGTTGTTAAATGGCAAAGCTTACAATTTGTTCGGTGGTGAGATCGAAGAGCCTCGGGCCGAGTATGGCGGGCGCGAAGAACCTCAGGAAGATGAAGCCGGACACGACGGAGTAGCGCACCTCCGCGTTGGCGGGGAAGTGCCGCACCGCGCACTGCCGCAGCGCGTCGAACAGCCGGCACATCGCCGCCGGGCACGACGCGTACGACGACGTGATCGCAGCGAACACCTGCCCAACAAACATAGTAATTTTTTTTTTAATATGGACAACCAACAGGTTACAATAAACTAAAAAAAAAAAAAAAAACATGTCAAATAAGTTATTAAGCTGCCCATTTCAAAACCTAGTAAGTGTGATTGACAAAATTTTAAAGGAGACAAAAAAACATATATGTGGTAGCCCTTCTGAACTCTGAACTCTTCAGTATCGATTGGTGAATAAATGTTTGGTAAATAACTACTACTACTACTTTGAAAGCTTTTATTGGATATATTTATATTTATTACTTTGCTAAGCCATCTACAAAACATGTTTTTTTGGCCCCTGTAAAATTTTGTCAATCACACTTACTAGGTTTTGAAATGGGGCAGCCATAATGTAGACCTGCTTACTGGTTGCCACAAGTTTAAAACTACGAATGATGAGCAAGCAGATAGGAAACAAACAATAATTAATTACTTGAAATACCTACATAAATTAAGAAGAAGAATATGAGGACAGAAAGTGATTTCATAAAATCTTTTTAAATTTAGAAAAACCTATCGCCTGATACATCAATATCAACGACCTTGCCAATGTTGTTATAGCATCATCAGCAAGGTGTTTGAGACAGATTTATGTCAGAGCATATTTGTGTCTCGTTTTAACTCTATCTTAAGTCCGAGCTAAGTCACACCACTCTCTATAGATCTCAGCATTAGAAACCTAACCTCATGACCTTAATTTCATCAACAATTTGACGTGTAAACTTCTAATTTCATGATACATGCATTAATTTCATGAAAGAAAATAGTTTTTGATGAAACTAATTTCATCATGTAAACGCGACATTATAACATTATACAGGGCGTCCCACGCCTATGCCACATGGAGGGGAAGTACCTTAAATATTGTAGATGGAACATTTTACTGAAAGAAGACTTCATTTTAATTTAAAAAACAATTTAAACTGCATTCATAGATTTTTAAATAATTGCCTGGTTGAACCGGGACTCGAACCCGCTATACGAGAAAAAAAATTAATCTGTATCTTTATCATACCGATCGGAAGGCTTCATCATAAGGATTATTTTTTGTTAAATAACATAGCATGAGAAATAAAAGGAAGATCATGAATTTTAGCCTTTGATGTAAAATTTTGTTCAGAAAAATGAAAAGCTAACATTGGCGTATCGACATACAACTGACATGAACTATTACTAATGTGTACCCACTTGAGAAGTACGCATCATTTCCCGATCCTTACTATCCTTACTAATCCTTACTTATATTACCTATAAATGCGAAAGTGTGTTTGTTTGTTGATTTATTGGTTTGTCCTTCAATCCCGCTGCAACAGAGCTACGAATTGCATACTCATAATTTTCATTTTTCTGAACAAAATTTTACATCAAAGGCTAAAATTCATGGTCTTCCTTTTATTTCTCATGCTATGTTATTTAACAAAAAATAATCCTTATGATGAAGCCTTCCTATCGGTATGATAAAGATACAGATTAATTTTTTTTCTCGTATAGCGGGTTCGAGTCCCGGTTCAACCAGGAAATTATTTAAAAATCTATGAATGCAGTTTAAATTGTTTTTTAAATTAAAATGAAGTCTTCTTTCAGTAAAATGTTCCATCTACAATATTTAAGGTACTTCCCCTCCATGTGGCATAGCCGTGGGACATCCTGTATATTGTGAAAGTATACAGATTTGTTAGTGATTCTCTCAAATTGGTATAGATATATAGGTAGTTGAATTGTAATATTTTGTGTGTACCGATGGGGCTGACATGAAGGTCCACCTTTAAAAGTCCTGTATAAAATAATGAGAATTTAAAAAAGCTTGTATTGTGTGTGGAGCTGGGAATTTTTTATCCTGTGGTAGCAGCTTGGCTTACCCGTTCTACGTAGTCCTTGAGGTTGGCTAGGTTGGCTGCGACTGCGGCGGCGGGTTTGACCCGCGCGGGGTCGATTTCGCAAGGCCGGCGCTCGGCCAGCACGGCGGCCAACGTTGGCCGCAGCACGCCGCGCAGGTACGCCGCGCCCGTCAGCCGCATCGTCTCATCCATCATCTTTGAGACCAGCGTGTTGCCGCGGAAGATTGTCGTCGCATCACTGCAAACAATATAATCGACTATATTTACCATATAATTAAAGATAGGCTTACGTACCTTGAAGGTATTTTTTTAACCGACTTCCAAAAAGGAGGAGGTTATCAATTCGGCCGGTATATTTTTTTTTTTTTTTTTTTCTATGTATGTCCACCGATTACTCCGGGGTTTCTGGACCGATTCACGCGATTTTTTTTTTAATCGACAGAGGAAGCTCGCGAAATGGTCCCATAAAAATTTTTACCTTCAACTCTTCAAGCCTGATGCTGCAGAGCTACTTTCCCCCTAAATTATGGGGTTTTAGGAACTGTCATTAACGAATTAGTATGCTTGGCCTAAGCATATACTAGATCTTAGAGCTTCAGGTCCTACTCCTCAATCCTGATGCTGCAGGGTACTGCCCACCTAAACTATGAGGCTTTAGGAACTTTCGCTTACGAATTGATATTATTAGTATTAAGCATAGTCTACATCGTGGAGCTCAAGGTCCTAGCTCTTCAATCCTGATGCTGGAGGGTACTGCCTACCTAAACTGTGAGCATTTAGGAACTTTCGCTTGCAAATTGATATTGTTAGTATTAAGCATAGGCTACATCGTGGAGCTCAAGGTCCTAGCTCTTCAATACTGATGCTGCAGGGGTACTGCCTACCTAATCTGTGAGGATTTAGGAACTGTCGCTTACGAATTGATATTGTCGGTACCAAGCATATACTACATATAAAATTCAAGGTTCTAGCTCCTCAATCCTGATGCTGCAGGGTTGGAGGGATTACGAACTGTCGCTTCCGAATTGATATTGTTGGTACCAAGTGTGGACTACATCATGGACCTCCTGGTTAATAAGTACTGTAGGTACCAAGTATAGACTACTTTAGTACCGTAGTGTTGGAGGGAGGGGAGAAAGGGAGCAGGAACAAGCTACACTAAAAAGCTTCAAATAAAAATTCTTTTCAAAAAACCGACTTCAAACGCCACTACAAAGTATAAAAATAATTTTATTTTGTACACGTTTGTTGAAGTCGGGCGGGCTTAACTAGAAACGATGAAATTGATGCGCGACGCTTACCTTATGGTGACATATTATAAGAGTCACGCTTATTGAAATCGGGTGAGCATCGCGTATCGGTTTCATCGTTTCTATTTAAGCCGCCCGACTTCAACAAACGTGTACAAAATAAAATTATTTTTATACTTTGTAGTGGCGTTTGAAGTCGGTTTTTTGAAAAGAATTTTTATTTTTTATTTGGTTTGCTAGTGATTTTTACACAGTTTAAAGTTACAAAATTCTTACATGAACAAAATATGTAAAATCGTTTTATCGTATTCAAATTATACGTGCCAGAGTATACGTCAATTACTAATCACACAAATATTATAAAAGCGAAAGTTTGTGTTGTGTGTGTGTGTGTCTATGATGGTAGCAGACTAACTTGGAAGGGATATGGTAGTGTACATTCAACCCATACCCCCTTACCTAGTTATGTATACCTAGTTTCATACTATCTTCTGAAAATAACAAGATGATATAGGTAAGTAGTAGATACAGCAAGTTATCAGTGTTTATGACATTCACTTCCTGCTCACGTTGAGAGGCCACATTGATAGCGTCAATATTATTTGCGAAAACATAATTTTACATGCACATGAAAATGTACCTACTGTGTACCTACAAAATTTTCTTTCCGATCCATTCCACTCCTAACACAAGGTTTTGTTTTTATTGCGCTTGACGACAATCAATGATGGAAAGCATTGATGAGATATAGGTTGGAGCGCGCTTGCCTACAAAATGTCTATTCACTCTTGTCTTGAAGATACTCAGATTATACGTGGTTTCGCTTATTTAAAGAGGAATATAGGTTAAGTTCTGCTCGGCTATTCTTTAACAAGTGTAAATTCAAAATTCAAAACATTCCTGACATGTGAATCTATAGCAGGAGTATGTACGATGTCATTGAGATTCTTTAATTTTTTAACTTTATTTTTTACTAGCTGATGCCCGCGACTTCTTTCGTCGTGGATTTAGTTTTTAAAATCCCGCGGGAACTCTTTGATTTTCCGGGATAAAAAGTAGCCTATGTCACTCTCCAGGTCCTCAACTATACCCTTGCAAAAAGTCACGTCGATCCGTAGCTCTGTTGCAGCGTTATTGAAGGACAAACCAACAAGCAAACACACTTTCACATTTATAATATTAGTAAGGATTATTTGTTGTTACAGCGGCAAAAGAAAATTTAAAGTTCATGAGATACAGCCCACTGACAGACGGACGGATAGCGGAGGCTTTGCAATAGGGTCCGTACGCACCCTTTGGGTACGCAACCCAAAAAACGTATTGACGAAATTACGCATCACAGAACCGCAAACGTGGTCAAGGCAATTATTGCGATAAAACGAAATAGCTCTCAAAATTCACACAAGAACGTCGCATTGCATTGTGAAGGCGGTGTAATTTCTACATGATAGTAATTATGGACGTTAATGTTTATTACTCTTTTAAGATAGCCATCGTTTGCTCGTGATGGTAGTACTTAGATTGCTCACACGCACTCTCACACTCGCATTGGCTTAACGATTATAATGACGATGAAATACGAGTAATTTTAATGCGAAATAATTGTGTGTATTGTGTGAAAATGAAAATAATGTTAATGTGTGGTCACTTTTTATTAAAATTGAGAAAGCAAGTATGTAATTGGTTCATGGGTAAACCCATGAATTAATTACTCATTTGTTTGTCACATAAGTAGATTTTAAACAAATATAATCTGTGAAATTTAATACTCTGCGATTTAGTAAAAGTAAAAGGGTAACATGGCGAATAGTCTAAAAAAACATAGGATATCCGTAGAAGACCCATGCTTGAGTGTTCTCGATAATGTTCTCAAAGGGAAGGCTGCCAATCCACACTTGGCCATCGTGGTGGACTAAAACCCATCTCTGAGAGGAGACTTGCCCAAAATAAGCTGTTGATGATTTGGTACTATGAGGGTTTTGAACCATGGCCTAAACCTTTCTCATTCTAGAGGAGACCTGTGCCCAATAGTGGCCGACGATGGGTTGAGATGATGATGATGAGAAGAAATGATACTCACGTAAGAACGGATATTTCTGCGTTGGCGAGCTCCTTAACAATGGGCACGATGAGATCGTGGTGCGTGAACAGCCTCACCAAAGGCTGCGCCGCGTCCGTCTTGCTCGAGACGATCTCGCCGAGAATGTACACCGCAGACGTAGTGATTGGCTGCAATAGAGATCAGGGTGGAATTCGGTATCAGTTCCGAAAAAAAAAAGTGTGGCACTCGGGGACTGCCGCGGTAAAGCTATTGCATAGCATTTTTTATCAACGCCATCTAGCGGTGAGAGGAGTCCCGTGTCAAGTTATTTTCGTTACGGAATTTCTGGATTCGGTCTCCACGCTCAAGGCTGGCGATAGAAGCTATGCAATAGCTTAAGTTTTGTTACATATGTATACATATATGGTATGGTGGAAGGCTTTGGCCGCGACTAGTTACCACCCTACCGTCAAAGACGTGCCACCAATTAGCATTCCGGCACGATGACGTGTAGAAATAGATTAGAGGTATGGGTTGAATGTACACTGCCGTACCCCTTCCAACTCTCTCTGCTACCTCTACAGTCTAAGAAGACTGCATCGTCACTTATCATCAGGTGAGATCGCAGTCAAGCATTATCTTGTCAACCAATAAAAAAATATTAAAGGTCACCTTCTGGTGCACGCTGCGCAGGAACAGCTCCTCGAGCTCGGCGTAGTGGTGCAGCGGGAACACGTGGTCCACCGTGTACTGCAGCAGCAGCCGCAGCGAGCCCAGCGCCGCGCCGCCCGCCGCCGACAGCCGCGTGCCCGGCGGCGTGGCGCCCCGCGACAGCGCGCCGCCCGCGCGGCACCGCAGGAAGTACCTGACCCACAACACCAGGTGACGTACTCTCTATTTTCCACATTTCGAATGACTATGGAAAAGGTGCTGAAAACAGCTGTCAAATCATTTACGTCAATCATCAATCAATGTATTTCGTCACACAAAATGCGGGTTTGACCATTTATTATTATTCAATTTTAGTGAATTTGACTAATATTCACCTGTCCCCTCGCAATAAGCGAAAGCTTGTGTTAGGGGTAGATACGCAAATAGTGCCACGGGGTAGAGGTCGAACCTGCAACCTTTTAGTTTTCAATCCCCACATTTAACCATTTTAGTTAGCATCCTTGCTGCTGTAAGCTGGTTGCATGGGGCGCAGAGATTCTAAAAATGTATTGGCTGATATGCTTACCAAGCACAAAGCGGTGAAGGTGCCGGCTGCCGTAACTGCAACCGAACTTCACCGAGAAATACCGGTGTAGCCGCGTCGTGCCAAACCGACACCCTCGCTTCACACGCCACTCCTGCCTGCAACGATAAAGAACAAAAACAGCTTCATAATGTCATTCCTAAGACAAATGCAAGCAATAAAGTTCAATCTTCAACACACTCACTGTTTGCGAACCGTCCTTGTCCTTCGGGTCCGCTTCCATCACTAGATCGAAGCAGAAAATTTCATCAAACTGGGGATTGACAGTTTTCTTTCTGGGTTTTGTGCGCCTTTCGACTCTTCGCCCGTTGGAATACAATAACGTAACGAGAGCGAAGGGGTCGCACTGACCATTCTTGGTGGTCAGTTCGGAACATTCGAGAACTCTTAACCGTATCGTGTCGGGCCCGACGCGAGCTGCACAATGTCTTTCTGGGTCCGACCAGTAGTCGGCTGCGGTGGGTGTGGATGACGCGTCCGATTCCGACATCGCATGCATGGGGGGCTTCGTCCGTACCGCCCACTGCGCGCGATCTTTTAGGCTCTCCGACCGCGAAAGGGCCAGCGCGGGCTCCGTTGCGACTGCGCTGAGAAACTTTTTACTCGTCGAACTGGAACTCGTCCCGAATCTAATACTCTCTTTACAATATTCGGACAGTCTTGTGAGATTGTTCGCCTTCGTCTTCGTCGAGCAGTTGTCGGCATTCGGGTCCGGATCGGGCGGCTTCGGGTCCATTCGCAACCGTTTTCTCGAGTCCTCCAGAGTGAGTTCGATGTATGCCTTGCCCTGAACCTCGGAGTCTGCGTCCACCGGTCGCAAGGCGAACCAGTGGTCTTTGTTGTTGTATCGCTGCAAATCTTCGCGCTTGATCGCGACCTTCCCGAGGACCTTGTCTTGTTTGAGATGCTTATCGCGATCGAACACGTATATGGAAAGGTATCTGAATCTTCGTGGTACTTCGAACTGGAACTCCTCGCCGAAAAATGGGCTGTAACAAATATTTGCACATGAATATCACGGAAGTATATAAACATATCAAATAGTAAATAAACGACATACCTACAATCTAAACTACATAATACTTATTATGTAAATGGTACTTGTAGTTATCGAGCTGTTGTTAAATTATTCAAATTGGATAAAATAGACTTCTATTTCTTATCGGCATCGGGCAAGTGTAGAAGTTATGATAATATTAAAACTTGTGTATTTGTCGCCACCAGTATGGTCATTGGTTATATTCTATTGACCTGTTCCCCGCACCATACTACAACGAAAAACTGTATCTATCTCTTTTGTTACTGCTAGAGTTTCGCGGCGAAGATGTGCTAACGCTTTAAGGCTCAATTAGAAAGCAAACAAGCACTCTTATGGTAGTCCCTTCAAAGTGCACATGATAATCATCGCGGCACGGATACGCGTGGGCTCCCATCGTTCACGACAAAGGTGAAAGTTTTTACACCCGCCTTTATGGCCATACGAGTACAACAGGGTTTTAGACGCACAAAGACTATTATGAAAATTAACGCGGCTAATGTAATGCATGACGAATTGTTTACTTTGATAACATCTAACCATTTATGTAAACGTAAGTAAATAAACTTGCTATGTCTGTCTTTAGTTGTAACAGCTTTTTTTTTTGCCGCCAAGCGATTTAGCGTTCCGGCACGACGGCGTGTTGAAACCGATTAGGGATTATGGGTTGAATCTACACTGCCATACCCGTTCCAAGTTAACCCGCTACAATCTTAGACTGCATCGGCATTTACCATCAGGTGAGATCACAGTCAAGGACTATCTTATCAACGAATAAAAAAAAATAACCCTTTTGCTTAAAATTAATTAGGAAAAGTTAGTGGCGTGCCTGGGATTCAAACCCCCCGACTACCCGGAGACCTACGTCTTAACCACTTAGCTGTTAACGCTGTTAGCAGACGTTTAGTCATTTCTAAATGTAACCAAATGTGTCTTGCGTGTTACAATGCCTTGCATCAGTGTGATCCTTTGTGCATGGAGTTTTATTTGGATGTAATTAGCGTGTGTCATACATATGAGACGATGTGAGCGCTATGGTAATTCATCATAATCCGTCATCATTCAGTTGGCAGTTTGAAGTTGATTAAAAACTTCACGCGTCCTATTCCTATGCTTTAGGTCACGGATCAAAAAATTAGTAGATATAGTCTGATTTTTAATTGCGTGGAATTCTGACGTATCTTAATGTTACCAGAGATAAAAAAAAACCCACAAAAAAGGTAATAAATTTAAACTTATAAAAATAAATATCAATTGCCGCACATAGATATATGCCTGACAGATAGTTTGGGCTAAAATCATGAAGGATATAGGGTAAAATCGAACTACAGGTGGTAATCCTGTTTTTCATACAAATGACTCACTCTATTTACAAAATGACAAGTGTCAGAATTCCACCGAATTAAAAATCAGACTTTAGGTATACCTACTACCAACATACCTATGCACAGTGGCACCAACTTATCTGTTCAGGTGGACAAAGTTGGGACTAAGGGCTGCTATTTTAAGCACTGTCCAAGGGTTCATGGTCTTTGCTGCTGTCAGTTCTTTCTAGTGTAAGTGTCAGACAATGTTATGAAAATTCAGTACCGATTCCCTCGTAAATATCATAAGTAGTAATGCTAAATGCTCCACTAGCGACCGCGTCACCAGCCGCCCTAGCCATCAAACTTGTTCTCTTTTCATGATCGCTAACGCTATAGAGCAGGGGTTCCCAAAGGTTTTTTTATCACGCTTTCTGAAAGGATAGGACGTGCGTTAAAAAAAACTTTGGGAGCTCCTGAAAATCACAATTGCATCTAGAATACCAAAAAATCAGCCAACTGCGATTGTAACAATGTGATATCACTTTTCACTTTGGGGAAAAGGGTCTCGGTCAAGAAATTATAAAATCTAGTATTTTACAATTTCTCTAAGTGACTCAACATTCACCACGCGTGGTGCGGCGTGGGATGTCGGGTCGTGTTACAAGTACGCTTCCGGCATAATGCAGAGTAATGCACTCAAAGCGACTGCCGATGCCGGTCGCCCGTTTTGACGCGATGATCATTTTACGCGCCACGAGGTTCCGGCGTCAATTTATCACTTAAAAGCTTCCGCTAATGCACTACGAGATTTTAGTACGAGAGACCACTGCTAATATACTTTTATTGAAATGGTAGTCTCTATTCTAATTTATATTTTAATAAAGAGATCTGCTATGGGATTATCTAAAATATTGTTTGCAACATTGTGACGATCGCAATCAGTTCTGACTGGCCGAATTTGTGGCGTTATTGCTGCATCGATGAATTTTAACCAATAGCGAGAGTGTTTTAACCAGCGAATTAGAACAATGTGTCTCATAAGACTCGAGTCACTCAAGTTAGTGGGCAATTGAGAGAGCCATAAGGCTCAGATTAGCACTACAGGAGCAAAAAAAAGTGAAGGAATCATACAACTAAAGTAATCACACCGTAATCATCGTGTGGTGTAATCGTCACACCGTTAAAATAAGGGCGTTTAAATCAAATTAAATTTAAATTAACTTTGAATAGTAGTAGTAGTTCAACCTTTGTTCTTTTATATAAATTATATTTTAAATAATAATTTTGTTAATGGTGGTAAATTGGGCCCCACGATACAGGAATACCTAGTGTGGGTCCCAAAGGATATTATCGTATTAATTGTTAATATTGTTTTGTCAAATAAATATTTTTTCATTTTCATTTTCATTTTCATTTACTTAATAAAACTGACTCTGTGATAGATAAAATTAATTATACAAGGTAAAATCTCTGCAGCATCGATAAATTGAAATTAGAACCAAAAATCTATAGATCCTCTCTCTCTCTCTCACCCTGCTAACACGCAGGTTAAAACGAGGCCGATGTATACCAGTGAGGTTCTCTAGATCCCAGTGGCTATCGTAAGTTGCAAACTAACAGTCTTATTCATAAAAATCCCTTATTATAGGTTTAAAACGTTCATTAGCTAAAATGCTCAATAGGCCTATTAAACGTTTCATAACTTTCTTTATTCATAAAGGTTCAATAAATCTCTCACAACTAAATTCTCGCTATAGGCTAGTTTCGCTTTATTATGTTGTCGTTCTGATGAATTCATAGACAAAATGGCAAAAATACTACTGGGCTCTACACAAAAAGTGACACATGTCATGTGTGACATTTGTTTTCCGCCAAAAGTGTCGACTGTCTGGAGAATAGATAGGTTCAGAGTTTTGTTTGGATTCATTTAATTAATTAAAATGGAAACAGGAAGAAATTTCATCGCCGTTTAAACTCGATTTCCGGCAAAGAAAACGGGTTATTTCTCCTCTGGTACAGCTTCTGACGACGTGTAGGGTTTTCGACATACTCAATGGCGGCTATAGCTTGCAGAGCTTGCATTATAATCCAAGAGAATGTAATCAGTCTGTTATTATGATACTTTGATATGATGACGAGATTGAACCAACAATACTAACATAGAAATAGGAAATTTTATTACTAACACACTAACTTAGATACTAATGAAATTTCAATTATTATTATTATTGTAATGCGGATTTTTTCTGAATTAAATGATTATTTATTTATTTCTTATTTATTTAAAATAATTAATTAATCTTATTTATTAAAATCAGCTGTCATCTGAAGACAAGACGGCGGCCATATTTATACTTTATTCACGGTTTATAGTAGGGTTCAGCCTGTTATAAGTTATGGAACCTTTATTGAGTCCTTATAGAGCATTATAGCACTATTGAACGTTTATGAATAATGTTTTTGAGAACTTTACTTATAACAAGCTAATAAAGCTTCTATAAATTTTTATGAATAAGACTGTAAAACTATCAAACGCATTTTGTATTACGAAATGCGGATTTGACAGTTCTTAATTAACAACTTTCCATTGTTTTTTTTTTTTGAAATGAAATGAGTTTATTTGCCAAAATATGTGAGTACAGTGCAAAGGTGGTATAGTACATAGTTAAAGTTTCTCACACTTTACCATTTGCATGGTGTGCAAAATTGCAGTCAAAAAGTCTGCTGCTTGCTGTATTTCTATTAAACCATACCATAGCCATTGAGATAGAGAATATCTTTTTGTTTTAACTCTGTCTGTCCTGTCAGAATACGCTTTATCTTGACACGTACGATCTCAAGACATGTATTCGCTATTCGACACAAGAGTTTTTGCGGTCGCCTCTATGTCTATTGCGTTTTTACGACGGTCTCAAGTTGATGCGGCTCCTGGAAATGACTTCATACACTGAGTGTGCCCGGTTAAATATAGGGTTACGCTCGCTCACTCCATATTCATCGACTCGATTTGTTATATGTACTTATAATTATTATATTAGCTGTAACAATTACTTTGTTCCTAAATTACTAGCTAATACCCGCGACTTCGTATGCGTGGATTGAAGTTTTTCAACTCCCGCGGGTGCTATCCATGGTAGGTAGGAAATACATAGACACAATACGAAAACAGGGTGCATACCTACAGAATACTGTCGCATAAAATGGCCGCGCATTAGGGAGTGTGCTTTAAAACTATCAACGACGACATCGATAAAGAGTAAAACGGTAATCAAGCATTTATGGCTTATGCCCCCGATTTCGTTTCGCGTGGATTTTTTCATTCCCACGGGAACTCTCTTATTTTCCGGGATAAAACGTAGCCGTAAAGTAGTAAATGTGTTATTCGAGACTATAATCTATCTCTGTGCCTTTCAGCCAAATCGGTTCAGTAGTTGCGGCGCGATTGAGTAACAAACATCCATCCATACAAACAAACTTTTGCATTTATAATACTATGGTAGGATAAATACTGCTTGACAATAATCTAGTACCTACCTAATTAGATATACATAATGTATGATGTATAGAAGCTTAACCACAAAGATTTCCTTCTGATTACATAGATAGGTACGTCACACGGAGCGCGGGAGGATTATTTTGCGTTGAGGACCGAGGTGCATGTAAAAACCCCCTTAAATGTAATTGGGTGACTAATGTACCAAGTATCAACTGAGGTGGTTTTCACAATGTCGATAACCCTAGTATATGACACTTATCTAAGAGCTACAAATAGGCCAACTGTAATGAATGAGATGTAGGGATGGTAGGATGGTAGAATTGATAGATAAGGGGACTATATACCTATATGTATCATGAGGAAACCTGCACGCCTGAGAGTTCTCCATAATGTTCTCAAAGGTTTGTGAAGGCTAACGATTTGCATTGGATTAGCGTAGTCGACTAATGCCTTCAACCCTTCGCTGCGCTAAATAGTGCGCCGTTAATGGGTCGCTAATGATGTTCATTTGTCTGTCGGGGGTTAAAACGAATTCATGGAGCTAACCTATGACACTTACAATTATAACCTTTCACATAAAATCCCTCACTAAACATCCTTGCACATAGTGAAAAGGAACGAAAGTGAAATAGTGGTTTCAATTTGTGACTTGTGTAAGCTGATAATAGTCCTCCCCAGGGAGATTAGCCATCTGCACGGGAGATATAATAGTGCACAACTGTGTGCGCAAACACAGGTGCACTCTCTATTCCCTCACTCTCATAGTCCAATGGGACGAAAATCCGACACCGGAGAGAGATCAGGCGCAGGACGGGCTTTAAGGTTGGAATCTATAGACCGCACTCTCACTTTGCTCAGACTCAAGACAGAGTTAAAACGAGACAGATTTTTGTCAGAGCATATTTGTCTCGTTTTAACTCTATCTTAAGTCCGAGTTAAGTCAGAGCACGGTCTATAGATCTCCGCACAGTGCTCTCCGAGGCACGGGGGTGGCAAGGGGATGGCCTAATTCCGGGCTAGTAATGAGATTTTACTGACAAAAAACCCCGAATACATTTTTAGGAATCGAACCCGTGACCTCGTCATCCGCAGTCGAATATGCTAACCACTAGACCAACGAGGCAATCCGAAGCTGATAGATAAGGTATCACGAGACAAAGAACCCATTAAGTCGCTCCGAATGACGTGACGTTTCCTTCGATATCCTCCGCGGGCTCACCTTCGGGGTCACAAATCACTATCTCGCTTCCGCCCAGTCAATTACGTCGATTCGTCTAATAGAAACATTGTGGTACTTTGAAAGAAAAGGAAGCTGTTAAGAAAACTACTCCTACGCGACAAACAGTATGGGTACACGTAACTCGTTATCGTAAAAGTTTCGACGTCAAAATGAATGGCTCGGTATTTTTGTACTGATAACAGCTTCCGCTCGACCATCATCTAACCCTGATGATGTCATGATGCAGACTAAGATTTAGTGTAACAATCTGGATATTGATGTATGTTTAAACAAGCTATAATTTAAGAAAAATTTAACAGAATATACCGAAATAAAAAATAACTGAAAACGGAAAAGTATCTTGAAAACTGTCGAAGCATATTTGGATGAAATCTTTACTGTTCCCTAAGGTGAAGTAAATCTACGCAATCAAAAAATATATCACAAACCGATTAATAGTTTAAGAGAAATGCCCGAACAAACAAACATACATACTTGCACCTATACAATTTTGGGTTTGGAAGCCCTATCATATTATGTGAATATTTTGCAGTTTCGATTTTGTAAACGCTGCATGTCGTGCGATCGTTACACTGACACAAGCAGTTTTAGAGAATACCACTAAAGATTATTTATTGCAAGTTGTTATTAGCGCGAGCTGTCGAGCGCGAGTATGTCATTCATTCCCAAAACTGAATGGCGAGGGGTGTAGCGGAAGGGCCGTTCCGCGCCGACGCACGCTCGCCGGAAACGCATCCGGGACGTGGCGCGCCGCGCCGCCCTCCGGCCCTGCGCCGTGCGATCTCACCCTCCCCGACCCTAAATTATCACACGCTCCTCTTTTTACCCCGGCGCGCCGGTGAAACCAAACTAAACGGGGTGCATATTTTCGCATAAACTAGCCATAAGGATCAAAATGACGAAGCAATTTCGATTTGTTCTGGTTCTCCTACATGAAAATCATAAGTTCCCAGCAAACTTCAACAGCAAGCCTCCATGCAGTTCATACAAACGTAGTTTTGCTTTAATTAACAAACTAAATATTGGATTTGATGATCAAACTTCGCAAATTATAATGGGGTAAGCCCATGTCGAGGTTTTAATTTTTTTCTTCTTAAATAATAAAACAGATAAAAAACTGTTCGAGTTAACGTTTCCTTTAAGGGAAGCCAAAAAAATTTTACTCGCTCTATTGTTTATCGAGTGATGCTTTTGTAAGAGCTTCGATTTATGATTCATAGTAGGCTTCTATAGCTTCACGGAATTAGGACAGGAAAAGGATCGTACCTAATCATTTTTACAGATTTTAAAAACAATCTTAAAATACTGTCGGAGAAGAAGCAAAATATACTTATTAACCGACTTCTTTTAAAACTACTTGTTTTGATTTTATCACTCACAAGCACAACTATAAACATATAACTACAATAAATTCATAATAATATGTATAATTAACAATTACTACGATTCTTATGTCTACTTCCTTTTATGTTACAATGAAATGAGTAAGACATAATAACCTGCGTAGAAGCTGCGTAGGTAATTCATAGATTTGAATATGAATGTCAACTTTCAGGCGTGGACTCGAGCGAAGGCGGATCGCATTAGTCATTCTCCGAAATGAGTTGTGAAATACTTTACACTCAGGTATGATGAAGTTTAATATGACCCTAGCATTACACAGATGCATAGTATTTAAAAACAATAAAAAACAATTATAATACTACAGGTGCTCGTGACCTTTGCATAATCAGATTTCCAAATTGGGTGTGCGAATACTGCACGACGAAACAATACAAGTAGCTACATTTGGATCCATCCCATTCGAGTCGAATGCGATCTACATGAATGATGCATAAAGAGGAATGGATACTATGTGACCCTCTTCGTGATACATGATACAACAATGTTTTCAAGATTACTAAAACGGCATTTCTTTGATGCCGTTGAATCAGAAATGAGGAGATTCTTAGGCAACAAGGGTCTTCAACTAATGGGGCCCACATAGCTCGAAAAAGGTCTTAAAGTGCTCGATTGGTCGACCAGGCATCGGAAACCCGTAAACTGAGGACTAAGAAGACTACGTCCACGTGGATTAAGATTTTCTGGGAATTCCCGCGGGAACTCTTTTAATTTGTCGAGATATAATGTAATCTATGTGTTAATCCTGGGTATGAGATATCTCTATTCCAAACAGCCAAATCGATTCATTCGTTGTAGCGTGAAGGAGAAACAAACCATCCATCCATCCATTCATCCTCGCAAACTTTCCCATTTATTAGTAGGATTAGGATAGTATAATTTGAGTTCAAAAAATTCTTTGTACTCTCGTCCTGTCTTACTGATAAGTAGTGGCCTTCTTAGTCCGAATGCATCATTATATTTTATTAGGTAGTGGGAATATTAATTAAGTGCCTATTCATTGCAATTTACACGCATCGCTGAGTGCATATGAGCGGAAGTTATTTCGCATGGACGATGTACGGTGGTGCGCGCGCTAAAATTTATAAATACGGGATTCAAAGAAAGTGAGAGTGAATAATTGTTTTATTGTTTTCATGACTCGAACTCGCGCAGCTGAAGTGGACTCAATTAAAAAAAAGAAAACGAAAAATGTTGTAGGTACATACATAAAGAAGAAACTTGAAATTATGATCATATTCAAGTTTACTTTTATTTTCTCCTTTCCTCAGATAGTTTCCCCTACCTACTCGTATATTTTAGAAAAAATGAAAACAATAGTGTGTCAAACACTATTGTACGCACACAAACAAACTCTGGAATGCTAGTGCTCTAATTATTCTTAATTCAGCAGCTCTTGCCGTATAATTTTATATCCATTCATAACGTGAACCTTGACCCACTGTTTTTGTTTGACTCCCTATAATGTGCTAGAAGTAGGGTTGTCAAGGTTTAAGAAAACATCTTTAACATCAACCTTCTGAAATCCTACCTCGCAATATACATATTAATTTAAAATTTAAAGTGCAATAACTGGGAAACTACTTTTGCTACGCACAATTGTAGAACAATATTTAGAATTAGATGATACCTGTGATTTCGTAGGCGTGTATGGTTCTTTAAATCCCGCGGGAGCTCTTTAACTTTTTCGGGATAACATGTGTTAAACCTGGGTGTAGGCTATCTCTATTTCCAGCGAAATCGGTTCATTTGTTTTGGCGTGAGGGAGTAACTAATATTCTTTCATAACGTCTTTACCGTCGGTTAAAGTTTACTTAGGGATGGTTAAACAGGCCGTAAGAGTAATAATTTAGAGTTGGTATTTATTAAAATAACTATAATAAAATATAGTTGACAACCCTGCCAATAACGTTTCCCACCAAACGGACCGGAAGATAGGCCGGAAGTTTTACAAAGAGACCGTTATGTTAACTTACTATTAAATATTGATATTGGTAATATAATATTATGTTACAATCTTGGTAACATATTTTATGATTAAAACATGAAAACTATCTAGGAGATCTATCAGCTTTGCTCTTTCTCTATGTAATCTTTACTGATATTATAAATGTGAAAGTGCTTGTCCTTCAATCACGCAGCCACAGAGCAACGCGCAACGGACCGACGTGCTTTTTTACCGACTTATGTTGAGATCGACTGATAGAGCGTGCTTTGACTTAGCTTGGACTCTCTTATCTTAATAGTTAAAACGAGAGACAAATATGCTCCGACATAAATCTGTCTCGTTTTATCTGTGTCTTGTGTCTGAACAGAGTGAGCGTGTGGTCTATAGATTTCAGCCTTAGAGAGTGACATAGACGGTCTACGGACATCGACGACGGACATAGGCTAGACGAAGTCGCGGGCAAAAGCTAGTCAAATCACAAATGAGAACATGTAAAAGAATCCGATCATAATAAACGAAACAATAGTTACAACAATCTGTTTGAAAAATCACCAAGTTTATGATATTTGATCAAGGTAGCGTAGGTAGCTAATGTTATTATTAAACCATTGTATTCTGATATAAAACAAACAAATGTAACGTTACACCGTCACACTATTATTTGTATCTATAATATTACAGCGCATTGTTTACTCGTAAGAATGATTGTACGCATATTATATTACCATACTTAAATTCATTCAGCTTTTAGCATAATGACATAGCATAATATTTAACATAATGAGAGTTAACCGTAATGACATTATAGTAAAATTTAAATAGAGCCAGTTTAAGTTTGCGTGCCACTTTCTCGCAAAAAATATGTTTACAATATCCGTCATTTTATTGTGACGTATAGTAATGAACCACTTACATAGGTCAAAAGTGTACTGAGATTTTTACCTTGAAAATAGTAGAATGCGCTAGAGAGTGGGAATGATAAACGTAAACTGGCTCTTAAGAAGCACGAAACTCCGAAAAGAAAAAAGTTGTGTGCTTGGTTTGGAACCCCGGATTTCCCGAAAAGGAAAGAAGAAGGCCGAAGTCGTAAGCGATTGTGCAAGCCAACCAGATCAGTCATCCCCATTAAAACTGTCACATTGACAACGCCGATCACTTGTTAACAGCTTTTTCCAATTTCTTAAGGTATGATTCCGAAGGCAAACTGCAAAACACAACTGCAGCCGTCAGAGGCTGTGGCTGCAGTCTATAGTTTGTGTGATTCTGCGTTCCGAATGCCCATGTAACCAAAAATTCGCCTGCGGTCTGCAATTTTGGAATCATACCCTTAGCGTACGACAGTGTCACTTACTTAAGTGTCCTCTCCATTGTGGAAGTGCGGAATATTTCTTCTTGGTCAAGCGACAACACGCAGTATATGTCCCTGTGGCAGGCGGCGCCATTGTTGCGAGCTGGGAGATTCTTAGCTTCACCTGTAAAAATCAATAAATGAAATGAGAACTCTCTTATAACCAAATATAACAAATTAATCCACTACCAGAGGGCGAGGAAGGTCCCCCCCCCCACACGATGAATCGACGAAATTAAAACTACTGTGGGCGGTCCATTACACGAGTGTAATAGGTTGTCGCCCAGCAGGGAGAAATGGCGAATGGTCGTGAGGCTCGAATCACATCTACCGCTAACGATGTCACTTCGTGTTGACCACAATTGCTCTGCCAAGAGTTTTACGCAAAAGAGGGACAAATTAATACTAAACAGGCGCGTCTAAGAGCTAAAGACTATGGCCTAAAAGGTTTCCTTTTCATTCGAGAGACCTGTGCCCAGTAGCGAGCTAGCGATGGGTTAAGATATATGAACGAGGAGCGTCTAATACTGCCTAATGACTGATGACATTAATCGTGGTCCCAATAAGGTTTAAATAAGTTTGAAGGAGGATATACCTACCTATGGCACGTCTTGTACTCTACTGATTGAAGTTTATATCAATTAGGTAGGTGCCTCCGTTCATAGCATATTTATAAGGACCTTTTCAAGTGAGTTGGTAATCGTTTGAACAAATAGTACGAAGGGGAATAGGAATTATTTCCAAGTCATCCGGTTCGGGCGGGCGCGGGCCTGCGCTGCGTCCTACTTTTGTAGCCTATGTTAAACACAAACTATAGAGAGTCATGAATGCCGTACTCAAATACTTTTAATCTATGTGATAACTTTAAATTGGCGAAGTAGTTTTCCCAGTTCCGAGATAAGTGACGATGCAGTCTAAAATGGGAGCGGGTTAACTAGAAAGGGGGTTTTTGGCAGTGTTGATTAAACCCATACCCCCGCAATCGCTTGGCCGCACGTCTTGGCGGTAGTTTGGATTGACAGTTTGGATTTCCTGCAGAGTCGGAAGGACATGAGTACTTTACTCATGTGTCGGAGGTCCCCAAAATAATTTTTTACGACGATGGATTGTATATTGTTCATTTACGAATTAACACCGACCTAAAAAGAACCAAAGGCCAGTCCTATTCAACAATAGAATTACCTTTCTGCGATCTCCGATAACAACTTACTATAGAATATTATTATAAACTAGCCGATGCTCGCGACTTCGTCCGCGCGGATTGAGTTTTTAAAATTCCGCGGGCACTCTGATTTTCCGGGATAAAAAGCCTATGTCACTCTCCAGGTCCTCAACAATACCCAAGCAAAAAATCACGTCGATCCGTAGCTCTGTTGCAACGTTATTGAAGGACAAACCAACAAACAAACACATTTTCGCATTTATTAGGAAGGAAGTAAGGATTATAATCGCTGGTTGGCATATTATTTCAAGTAAATTAAAAATCTATGCTAGGTAATCTTTGTCCCACGGGAAAGCTTTTATTTCTAATTAAATCTTGAATATATCTGTTAACGCATACAGATAGGTAATTATGTGAACATATCCCGTCCATTTTATAGCACAAAGTTGGTTCCTCGGCCATTCGAACACAAACCGGCTGTGACCCTACCACCATATTGGAAACACGCACTTGTAATGTACCTACACTTAAGGCCTTGGTAGTTGCTTACTCAATGAATGGTGTAGCTTTCATGCGTAAGTAGTTTTTATTGATATAGTACATAAATTGGTATACACAAGTTGGCAAATAAATATCAGAGATATCATTTCGCCCAATAAGCATAAAACATTCACGATATAGTTAAAGTGTAAGGTTCATTAGGCAGTTGTGCAATGTCGTCGTGACCTCGTCGGATATATATCTTTATACGGCGAAGCAAGGTAAGGTAGCCATCGCGTTTCGTACCGTGACCGATTCCTGTGAAAGCATTAAAGGCTTGGACACATGTCACCACGCAGTTTGTAAACGCGGTACCTATAGAAGTTGCATTACAAGAAACTATACCCGTCTTTACATTTCATACATTCAAACATAATAACTTCAAACTAAAATGGACTTACTCCTAAAGTTATCTAAGTACTTGTTTTAAAGGAATTTACATTCAGGAATGTTTCCGCTTGGGGTCCTGCGTTGGATGTAGATGTATAGATCCACTTGAGCCTTAAATCGAGGAGTTAAACCCCATTTGGAGTTTATTGAACGAGCGAAGCGAGTTCTCTGAGTCAACTAGGGCGCTTGCCTACTAGACAGAGAAGTGTGTCCGTCTAAATGTCTGTCAGAGCCCTATAACTTCTGAATTACTGAATATTAGAACGTGAAACTTGGTTGAAAATTCAGTTATATCCTGTACTTGAACAACAAATACTAAAATTAGATAAATGTTATAAAGAAACGAAATTATTTAATTTTGATGCGCCATCTATTAGCATTATTGTGAAGCTAATAGCTTCACTATAATGCTAATAGATGGCGCTGTGTCAGTAAAACAGTTTTATGTCAACTATTATTTTTTTTATTGTGTCTAATGTTAAAAGTTAATTATTACAATATATAATTAAAACTTTTGGGAATTATGGGATATCGCGAGGTCTCAGTTCGGGGCGAACCACTAGTTTTATAGTTTTTCAATACTCGAAATGTATCAACGATGTCGATAATCGAGATGTAGAAAGTCATACTAAGCCTACTGTATGCATATTGTATGAAAACGTTCATTGCGAAGCCGCGTTGCTGTTGTCGTGCAACTCAGACGTTGCGCTTCAATAGGAAGTGCTCATAAGTTGATTCGTGGCTCTGCCCATCTTCAGCCCGGGCAAGTTCATACAAGAAAAATTAACCTCGCCTCATCCGGTTCCATCAGGGAGTAACGTGAATTAGCCTTAAAAAAGGTCCTTGGACTAAAAGTCGTATACGGATAAGTTATTTCTGTGTGACGTGCAGTCGTGCAGTTATCGCCCCCGTCTGCCACTCTTTGTGTGGGTCCAGGCTACAGGCCTTTAGTGCGTTTCTACGTCAACTCGTGACTACGAAATATGATGAAGTATTATGACTGTATTGAATATTCGTGCACAACTCGCGCGCGGTTCTGTATAAAAATTGCCGCTTCCACACCCGCGCGATCTACGTCAACACGCCACTTACTCGTCGTACAGTCAATGATGACCTTTACGCGTAAACGTTAAGTGGTAGAATAACTTGTGAACGAACTTTATAATTGCAATTTGTGAACTGGATCACATTACGTCACGTTCCTACTACGCACATACAGTTTGCTTTACTTGGGCTCATCTTACGACTTACAAGGATATTTAGCTGTAGATTAGCAAGTTTATTTTACAGGAATGTTTTAATTTAATACAAATAAATATACATGTTTGTTTTTTAATATATTTCTAGCTGATGCCCGGGACTTTGTCCGCGCGGTTAAGGGTTTTTTGTTCCCGCGGGAATTCTTTAATTTTCCGGGCTAAAATATAGCCTATGTGCCAAGTGTAAATTAAAAATTAAAAATACCCCCGACAATGGAATCTATGGCCGGACCATGTACTATATACCTACCGGACATCCTGTTACCCAGTTTTCTACTCCATTATCAGATTGTCCTCCTCAATCATCATCTATCTAACATCTCATTGAGACAAAATATATAATCCGCCATTTTGTGCGACCATACGCACGCACACAAGCACGGATTTATTATTTTGTACTAATATTATAAATGCAAAAGCATGTTTTTGGTTTGATCTTCAATCACACAGCCGCGGAAATTCCCGTGGGATTTCTAACAACTAATTACACATGGACGCAAGTTAGATTAATATAAAGAAGTCTCAAAGAAAATGTCCTACAAAATCTATGCAAATATAGTGTCTAATTACGTAGTTTCTTTAATCTTCGCATTAATTTTCATCTTAATGAAGAAGGAAATTTCGCAACTAGCCGTCGGGGAAAAAAAACGTTAGGGAAAGTTCGCAACAGAAAATCAACCTTTCACTCAAATGCTCCAACTAAATCGCCGCTCATCACAGCAGTCACATAAATTGTGCGGCGAAGAGAGATCATAAACGATTGTTAGGGCCGAACAAAGACCTTGTGGCAAATGTACACACACTCCCACAAATTCGTAATTGGACTACGAGAGAAACTAGTTGCGACAACAAACTGTACATAATTGCTGATGTAAAAACAGGCGTCATCATCAGCGACGGTAACACACGCCATCAAAGTGGATCGTGGGAGTGAAACGGGAAACTTTGAATACCGCCATGGGTATCTGAGGAAACGTATTAAGGTACTTGTATTGTGCCTGCCGAGTGCCGTGGGCCGTGCGGCTACAATGGAGTGCCGTCACTGCATTGCCACACTGCTGTGCGTACCGCGGCTCTTTCGAAATCAAGAGTACATTTGGAGTTTTAGGAATGTCGTACACAAGTATGGGAATGTTCCGACGCCGGCAGACGATTTGGACATATCTACACACCCAGTATGTTATTACACAAACATATTCACCGAGGTCATCTTCGCTACCGTTTGTTTGTTTCAAATGTGTTGCTGTTTTTTTTTAGAGAGCAAAAGAGGAGCAAGCGGATCTCCTGATGTTAAGATATTACATAACAGCAGCCCATGAATACTTGTAGCAGCAGAGGCACCAACAACGCGTTGCCGACTTTTCAGAAAGTTGGTCCGCCTTTGAAAAACCCCATGTTGTAGTTAAGTTTTTGTTGCTCTATCGATTTTGTTTTAAGGAGAACACAACCTTGCTTGCTTAGCTTTTCTAATAAACGATCTAAAATGGTATTAATTACTTATACAAAATGGGTAATGTTTCCTCCTACATTGAAGCCGGTGGCAGGACTGAATCTAGGTCCTCACCCACATACACCTTCCTATAAATTGCAGGTGGGTTGAAATTACCTTTACCTACTCGTTTTATCCCTACCACATTCAAACAAGTGCGTTTACTCAGCTGTAAGGGCTGGTCCTACTAATCTTTTTCAAAATTTAAATTTTAGGACTTTTGGAAGAAATCTCCTCAGTAAAGATATTTAGGTAGACTATCCTTTGTGAATAGCTAGCTTTAAATAATACATACATAAAAATATATGACAAATATATACGTACTACGTTAGAGTTTTGTATTGTAATTATTTGATTACAACTGTGGTTTCCGGCGAATCGGATTTAAAACTTCCTAATACAAGCTCACTTCTCTAAGCAATGAGCGCCAAAATAAATAATACAGATAATAATCAAATTGCTTCATTATCTCGTCGTTTGTAGCCAGTCCAACGAACAGTACAGTGGACGTATCAATAGGTCAGTGGAGGCTGCTTAAATAAATGTGAAACTCTTACGTGTGGATACGAAGAAATCTAAACAGCTTATTTAAATTAATTAGTTATCAGTTCAGAGTTAATTAAAAAAAAAACAATTTCGCAAATTATTCGCTGCAAACTTATCCGTACAATTGCAAACCATTTGTAAAGTACCTAATGGATTAGCCCCGCAAGCGTGAAAATTCCCGAGCATTTCACGGGTATTTTTAACTAATTTTTTTTTATGTAAGTACTTAAAATAAAGGTTTTTAATATTACAACACAATGTCATTTTTCTTTTTTTAATATCTTAACTAGTCTCGAAAATACAGAGCTTTTAAGTTTTCTGCTAGAAAAGTAGAGCGCTATTGCAACATGACGTCACGATTCACAAAATCCATAAAAAAATTCGGTTTAAAAAGAGACGGATACAGTCGTAGTTTTACATTGTTTTTAGAAATGAATTCTTACATGTTATATTTTCGATTGTAATTAATGAATATCCACATTTTGGCAACAGTCCTAATTGATGGAAAAAGAAATAGGGACAGTCTTTCCAAAGCAAATAAAGTGCGCAATATTTAAAGTACATCCTATCAGCCTATCTTACCTAGATGGCTCGATAGCAGACTATCGAGCCATCTAGGTAAGATAGCGTGCAGTAATCTTATCGTCGATATTCGGTTTGAATGAACAGTGCGGCCACTCTACACGAGGAGTCGTCAAGGCGAGGGCGCGCATCGATAAGTACGATAAATGAGAGCGTTTTTCATTAACGGAGCGACGAGTTTCCATGAATGGGCGGGCGCACTGAATGGAAAGCACTAGTTCGCGCCATTCACGGTGCGTAGCGTGCTATGGACAACACACAACCCACCGCCTAGTCGTATGAAGATTGATGACATTATTGTTTATCTACCATATAGATAGGTAGGTTTCGCGAAATTGCGAGTTCTTTTTGGTGACATGAGTAACTACCACTTACGTAGCATATTTTACCGTAACTTAAACCCTATCCCCATAATGCGAAAGTTTTGATGTATGGATGTATGGATGGAGGGATGGATGTTTGTTACTTAATGACGCCGCAACGGCTGAACCGATTTGGTTGAAAGGCGCAGAGATAGATTATAGTCTGGAATAACACAGGCTACTTTTTATTGCGGAAAATAAAAGACTTCCCGCGAGAATTCAAAAACCTCAATCCACGCCAACTTGAAGGTTCCCATTTAAACTGTAATGTGCAAAAATGTTAATGTTTTTAAAATATAATTTTGATTAATAATTATTTATTTAAATATATTATAAACTTCGATCACTTATTATATGTGATCGAAGATTATAGATACATATATGTATGTATATTCCAGAACCGAAAAAGATTTTAGATGTAAAAAATCCTCGCCAACTCAACTTTTAGCGTTCGACTTTTATTAGAAGTAAAATCTATACTAATATTATAAAGCTGAAGAGTTTGTTTGTTTGAACGCGCTAATCTCAGGAATTACTGGTTCGAATTGAAAAATTATTTTTGTGTTAGATAGTCCATTTGTCGAGGAATGGTATATAACATCACGCTGCGACCAATAGGACCGAAGCATCAGTGAAAAATCGCGATCATAATAACAGAAATTGACGCGCACGAAGTCGCAGGCAACAGCTAGTAATTTAATAAATCGTTTGAAGCATTTTCTTGCGTTTATACATAGTACTTTAGCATACGTAGAAAACATCGATTTACTAAGCAAGGAGAATAATATAATTATGACATTATATTAAACACTGTTTGTGTTTGGTATAGTTATATAAGGCAACGACTCGACGGATGTTACCATATCGAATACCTTAGCATAAACTCTCGTTTTATCGCCCGCTTCGGCTTACCACCTACTAATGTATTTTGTATAATACGTGACAGGGCTGTTACTCGCCTGTATTTTTTTTAAATAAAGATTATTGGCCAAGTTGAACTTGACTTATATATTTTCCTCGCCTTATATATAAGCAGAAAGCTTGTGCTAGGAGTGGGTATGACAATAGTGCAATGGGTGGGAATCGAACCTGCGACATTTCAGTTTCAGTCCGCAACTTTATCCGTTGGGCTATTTGTTTTTTTATTGAGGCTTATTGTGTAAAAGGCTGTATAGTGGTTGGAAGTTGGAACTGTAGTTTCCTATAATATCATCACACACACAGGGGTCACAGGACATGAGCACGCACTTCTGAGTTTTCGGAGTTATTTTTGACGACCTCAAACTCGACCTCCTGGCGCAGTGGTGAGCGCTGTGTTCTTATAACTGGAAGGTTTCGGGTTCGATTCCCGGCGGGGGCAATTTGGGAATTTATAATTTCTTAATTGTCTCTGGTCTGGTCTGGTGGGAGGCTTTGGCCGTGGCTAGTTACCACTTACCACCCTACCGTCAAAGACGTGCCGCCAAGCGATTTAGCGTTCCGGCACGACGGCTTGTAGAAACCGATTAGGGATATGGGTTTAATTTACACTGCTATACCCCTTCCAAGTTAACCCGCTACCATCTTAGACGGCGTCGTCACTTACCATCAGGTGAGATCGCAGTCAAGGGCTATCTTGTCGTATAAAAAAAATGTGCGTTTAAGCAATTAAGTATCAAAAGCTTCGATGGTCAATGAAAACATCGCGAGGAAACCTGCACACCTGAGGGTTCTCCTTGTTTTCGAAAGTGTTTAAAGTACGCTAACTCGCATTGGGCCTATAACCTGTCGCTTAGCGCAGATCTGAGGTGATGTGTAGTGGCTAAGGGCAGGGTGCTAGTGTAGTGATTAAGTGCTTCGGCCCCCCCTTTCGACCTATTCCAAAAGGTTCAACCACTTGAACCAATCGGACAAGAATTTTCCTATCAGTTCAAGTTTAGAGGTTTTTCTGAAACATAGATAAATTACTAATTGCACGGAAAGTTTAACTTTTTAACCACCTATATTACTTTTCGTGGGTACTTATTTTACATTTCTATCGGATTTATGTATTTTAAGCAATTAAATATCATGTAAAAATATGTTATTTAGACACTTAATTTTATTTATTTGTAAGTATAGATTTTAGGTAATATTGCCTGCTGAGTACGAAAATAATAATAGATTTTTCAAATTGACTCTAGTTTTTGAGATAAAGGTGATGCATTTGTACTGGAACAACGAGAAGACTAAGTTTAAATATTAATTTTTAAATTTTTAAAATATGATTTCAAATAAAAATGTATTAAAAATTAAAGAAAGAACAATATAACTAATCATAAAATACAAAAACATATGAATAGGAGTTAAGTAAAACGTCTGTGATGATTTGAGATGATCAGGCAATTCATTGTGTGTGTTAAGGAAATATTAACGTTTGACAAAATAGACATAGAAATAGAATTTAGGTACAGTAGAATCCCGATTATCCGGATCAAATAAAACCAGGGGTATTCCGTATAATCGAAAATCCGGATAATCGATTCCAAAGCAAATGAATTACAAAGTACCTATGTCATTTAAAATTTTGGTTCGAAATAACTAGTTATTGATCTTTGACGTAATCAATCACATCTTTTGAGTGATCACGAATGAGTTCGGATAATCGGATGTTCGGATAATCGGTGTCCGGATAATTGGGATTCTACTGTAGTTATAGATACATAACCGAATTAGCATTAACTACAATGTAAATAGGAATTATTTAGTTTTAGAATACGTATGATTCACCACAATCATCTTAGCACAGTAGGTACATGTCTACAAATTGGGTTATCTTAAAATATAATGTTTCCATATTGGCTTAATTACCTATACATTTGCTACATTTTACTACATATATATAAAATTCAAAGTCCTGACTGACTGACTGACTGAGATATCAACGCACAGCCTAAACTACTGAAGTGAGAAACTTGAAATTTTTACAGTTTGTTCCTTTTATGACGTAGGTGCACACTAAGGAAGGATTTTTGAAAATTCAACCCCTAAGGGGGTAAAATAGGGGTATGAAAAATCGAACTTAACATGAGCAAAGCCGCGAGCAAAAGCTAGTTTTACTACATTTGAGAGTTACAAGTACTTACATAAGTTAAGACAACTTATGCAAACCACTTTGCTTGTTTTATTTGTGGGCAAGTTAAACCTTTACCGACTACTTTTTTAGAACTGACATTTTATGATTACTATCTTTTAGAAATTCCAAATTAAATATTTTTTGGCTTTTTTGTTTTGTTTAAAAGTTAGCCAATATCAAGTAATATTTGTAATAAGTACTTCTTTGCTATAAAGAAGTTACAGAGTATAAATAATAAAAATAAAAATCATTTAATTCGACCATATACAGCCTAAAAAAATGTGTGGTTACAAATTGCAAAGTCAACTGAAGCTCAGTAAGGCTTGGAATTGCATGTTAGGTTCATTGTATGATACATCTAACTTGTATCTGAGTTAAAAGAGCCTGGGGTCGTGCTCCGGAAGGCATACTGCACCCTTATCGCGTCAGGCACAGTTTGCCTTATCTAAGGATTTATGTGTTCACTTAGATACCTACAAATCAATCATCTGCACATTCACTTGTTCTTATTTGAACATCAAATACTGAATACTGATGCAACATTGTCTTTACTATTTATTGAAATAAAAGCTTCTATGTGAAACAAAACTTCTACAATTTTTAGCGTGATTGCAAATTATAATGAATGCCAACTAAACACACAGACGCACACACATACATACACCACTCACATGTCTGTTTGCCGCAATAGTCAGTAAAATATGATAAAATGTGAATAAGTAAATATTTATATTGTTAAGGAACTGGGAGCCTTCTAATACAGATGTAAATACTACAGTTTTTATGTGGTTTTGTCCTATTTCTAGCTTCCTAGTTCTATGATTGTGATGTAATCAACATTGAATACTATATTAGTGAAGGATAAAGCAAAATAGTGAAGGATAAAAAAAATATAAAATGAAATTTACTGTAAGTATATTCCTATAGAAAATGCGGCAATGCT
The DNA here is from genome assembly GCA_038048805.1 of Hipparchia sbordonii. Lineage (NCBI taxonomy): Eukaryota > Metazoa > Arthropoda > Insecta > Lepidoptera > Nymphalidae > Hipparchia > Hipparchia sbordonii. The sequence goes on along the minus strand of CM076099.1, from coordinate 11,272,314 downwards.
TTTAGCATTTTTTAGACACTATTTCTGAGGTCTATAGAGCATACTGAATCAGCTTAGACTCAAGATAGTTTTTTTTTTTTTGGATCATTAAACTGGTTACAATTTTTACATCTATCATAATAATACTCATAAAATATGTACTACAATTGGAACCTTCTGGAAATGACCACAGCATGCTTACATCACAGAAAAACTAAATTAATTCTCTGACATAAATCTGCCTAGTTTTCACTCTGTCTGAGTAAGAGTGTGGTCTATAGATTTCAGCCTATGAGTTGAAAATAAGAAAATAGTGAGCTGCTCTCTCTTTTCAATACATTACTTTCAAATATAGCACCCCTGCTTTATATATTAATCAAGCATTGGTAGGCTACAGTAACCAATCTAAAATGCACAAGCTCTGTTCTCAATCAAATGCTAGTGCTCATAAAAAGGTTTTAAAAAACTTGGGAATGCTAGATCATTAGATCAACCCAAAGTTTTAAACCAAAAGTCGACAATGTAAATTCACAGACTTTACACACTTTTGTGAAAATCATGGAGGATTCTAAGACATCCAGGTTTCCTCACAATGCTTTCCTTGAAATGTGTACAAACCAACTTACAACTCATCATCAAAATATCATTTTTTCTTTAGACTTTTACTCTGCAATGGTGAAATAGAGTTTAAGGGATTGTCTGCGTAATATTTTGCTCTTCAGCATAAATAGTACAATAAATGTCAAGCCAAATTTGTTAAGACATGGCTGGCAATAATATTCAAATGTGTTTTAATTTATGTGAGTACAGATATTTTTATACACATAAAGTAACAGAGAGATTTAACAAATAAATATGACATTTTACAATAGTTATTCAGATTAGTAGTCATATAGTTCAAAATTATATATAAATTCATTTAAATTAATATTGTAATGTGAATATAAGGTGGTATACAAAACTAAACTTTTCCCATTAACATGTTTCAGTAGAATTTCCCAATTATGCATTTTTAATATTTTTATCTAAATTGTTCAGGCTAATCTTCAAAACAGCTGAACTTATTTTGCTAGGACTTTGAGTGATTTAGGCTACTCTTTATCCAATGAAAGTAAATAGTTCCTACAGGAAGGTTAGAAACCTAAATTAATGATACAGTAAAAATGTTGATAAAAGAATATAAGGTAAATACATAATGTAAACTGGAGAAGTTTATTCATGATAAAGAGCATTTAATAGCACACAAATGGAATTTACATCTAAGCAATTAGCTATACATACAGATTCGAAAATAATGAAATAAAGTCCATACAACATTACTTTACAGACATGGTAATAAGTCATTAATACAATAGTGTACACTAGATATCTAATCTAATAACATCTAAACACGAGTTCATTGTGTTCATTGCAATTCATTCATAAATTGTGCGCGAACTGTCAAAGTAAGCAAACCAACGATAAAAACAATGGATCCACGACTGCTGCAGAGCATTTTATAAGGATTGCTGACTTTTAATCATCTGCTTCTAACTACTTTTTTCATCACAATTCACTCGGACGGCTTTATCCATAAACATCTGGACAGGAAATCTTAAGTTCCTAAGTACCTACCACCTGTTCATCATAGTGACAACAACTCACTCTCGTAGGAGAACGAATACATTTTAACGTGAAAATATTTCGAATACCTATGAACCTTAATAATTTAGTCCTAACAAGTAAAATGTGTACAAATATTACATACCAATCTTAATTTTCAATCTTTCTTCTACTCGCACTTTACGCGTTTCGTCCGCCATGTTAAATCCATAACTGTTTATCTCTTTCATCCGCTGTTATCTCTTTCGGAACGAGCCCCTCGGCCGGCTTGTCCCGCCACTTCCGGAGTGTCGTAATGTTCCAACTTTATAATATTTGAGCCTGTTTTCCACAAGGCGAAGACAAGACTGTTCCAATCCGAACACAATGAAATATGGAATCAATTTTATATTTACACATTTTCGAAAGTATTCAATGCATAGGTAAAATAGAATGAATTAACAGATGCTGTGCGCATGTGCTCAATATCTGCTTTAAAATCTATCAATGAATGCATTAAACGCTTCAAAACACCTTTTTTTCACTTCACTCAAATATGTAGGCAATTTATAAGTCTTTTATACAAGTTCAATTGGACATAACAGTCATCATATTTGTTTTACACAACACTTTGTCAAGAAAATATTTGTTTCATTGAATGAACAAAAAGTATGAATGGACAATTACGTCACGTCATAACACTGCGCCTGCGCGGCCTCACTCATATTCATGAGCACAGACGAACAATCTATTACTTACCAACCAACACACCCAACATATTATCCTATTGGTTAATGAAAGTGGGGAAGATAAAAGAAGGTACTAGTATTAAAACTTTTCGGCAGATGGCGGTGTATGTTTGTTCCTACCTGTCAAAAGGTTTCGATAAAAACCTTTGATAATACTTTAGTTTATTTTACATTATAATATATTATTCTTATTTTGTATGTACTTTATCTGTGTCTAATTTGTTATTGTGTTGTAGGATGTGCTAACTTTTCAAGCCTTCTATTGTACCTGGAATAGATAAACAAGTTCAACCGAGCATCCTCCTGTGTGTTTTCTTCAAGCTACGTGATATTGGCGAAGTGTTTTGTGCCGTGTTGGCATGACAAAAGCCATTATAGCCCAGTCATTAAAGCCAAAACCCGAAAGTAATTAGTAACTTGATAAAAATTTTAGGGGGTTTTTAAAGAAGGTAAAATAACTTACCGTGTGATTTTGCAGTGTTGTGGGGTGTACGGAAAGGGTTGAAAAGGGGTGAAAAGGGTTTTTTGTTAATAACATTGCCAAAAAAATTAGTAACACGCTGCAAATTTATAATAAGGTTGTTCTTACCGTTTTGTAACGTTTATTAAATTTGCAGCGTTTTGCAACATACGGAACATTGTTTATTATTAAAAAACAATGAAATTTGTTATTAACAAGGGTAAAAAAATAGTAACACGCTGCAAATTTATAATTAGGTTGTTCTTACCGTTTTGTAACGTGTATTAAATTTGCAGCGTTTTGCAACATACGGAACATTGTTTATTATTAAAAAAACAATGAAATTTGTTAATAACAGGGGTAAAAAAAATTAGTAACTCGGTGTAAATTTATAATGACGTTGTTCTTACCGTTTTCAAACGTTTGTTAAATTTGCAGCGTTTTGCAACATACGGAACATTGTTAATTACTAAAACGCTGCAAATTTAATATACGTTACAAAAGAGTAAAAACAGCTTAATTATAAATTTGCAGCGTGTTACTACTTTTATTACCCCTGTTATTAACAAATTTCATTGTTTTTTAATAATAAACAATGTTCCGTATGTTGCAAAACGCTGCAAATTTAATACACGTTACAAAACGGTAAGAACAACCTAATTATAAATTTGCAGCGTGTTACTATTTTTTTTACCCTTGTTAATAACAAATTTCATTGTTTTTTAATAATAAACAATGTTCCGTATGTTGCAAAACGCTGCAAATTTAATAAACGTTACAAAACGGTAAGAACAACCTTATTATAAATTTGCAGCGTGTTACTAATTTTTTTGGCAATGTTATTAACAAAAAACCCTTTTCACCCCTTTTCAACCCTTTCCGTACACCCCACAACACTGCAAAATTACACGGTTAGTTATTTTACCTTCTTTAAAAACCCCCTAAAATTTTTATCAAGTTACTAATTACTTTCGGGTTTTGGCTTTAATGACTGGGCTATTAATCGAAACAACAACAAAACTAGATCGAGTTCTACCGAGAGTTTTCATTCTATCGAGTTTCAGCTATTATTTATTCGTAGGTTTCAGCTGTATTTTTGGCAATATTGAGCTTTTTTAAAATCGTGATTACCTGTCTATAACGGGTCAACAGTATATATACTTATCAATGACTATCCTTGAGACAGTTGAGAAATTTTTGGCTGAATTTATAGGCGTTCATGCTGTATTAACGCTTTTTATCCAATGTGAGAGACTAAGAAAAACTACGGAGCTGATTCTACTAATTCTACTTATCAGAGGTTATTGATCTGATTCTACCACAAACATATAAGAGTAAGCAGACCTAACATAATTTTCACAACTACATCTAAACGAATAAATAATATCTTCGCTTGCTTCTCTCCAACAAAAAATATATGATTCTATCTCTTTTACTTCTGTTGTTGCAACACTTACGCACTCATAGACATAATTGAGCTTGAGGCAATTCGTAAGCTACAAACTTACTCTTATATGTTTGTGGATTCTACTAATCAGAGGTGATTGCGATTGTCATACTGATGCAATCATTTTTAGACAAACCCCGTAGAGAGAGAAGACATAGAGTCAGTGACGATTTCTTTCTCACTCACACTAAAAAGAGAGCAGAAATAAAGTTACTAATGTGATAAACAGAGACGCAGCTACCCAATTTTTTGTCCCTCATCGTGTAACCAGTTTTTTTCAAGGTCGACACACTTTTGTGCGAAACAAACTGACAGTTATAAGAAAAATTTAGTATCTATGTGTGTTGCCAGCTTTAGGTACCTATACAATGTCCCAATTTTCCCTATCCTACTAATATTATAAATGTGAAAGTTTGGATGTATGTATGGATGATTGTTACTCAATCACGCCACACTAAACCGATATGGTTAAAATTTGGCACGGAGATAGGTTTTTTTAGTAATGTCCTCTGACATACCGTAACGGCGGGTTACTTTGGCTACTTTTTCAATTTTTTTTTTAAATTTTTGTTGAAACAAAATAAGGTCGTGATGGAAGAAATGAATATTTTGAGAAAAGAAAAGAAAGATGATGGATACTACATAATATATGTCGGCGATGATTAAAGTGTATTCAGTAAGATAGTGTCGGTTACTGTTCTGAATTATCCTGAAGTTTCGTTCGAATATCCAACGACCAGTCGAGAACTGTTAGCGATCTTAAGAATTATTTTATTTGCAAAGTTCTTAATTTTTAAAGCCATTTTTAAATAGCTAGAGGCAGACTTTTTATGTTTTTTTTTAATAATTATTCACTTAAACTATGAAGAGTTGCAGTTTTATACGACTGCCTGAAAAAAGGAATATACTGTTAATTTCATTCATGATGATTTTGATGACTAAATATACAATTTTTGTTGCTTTTAATTCAATAGCATTACTCGTTTGAAGGAAAATTATAAACTGTTCTTTACAAATTATTTTGTGTAACATTCTTACTAGTAACTTGTGTAACGAAAAAAAAAATATTCCTTTGTGTTACATGCATCTTTTTTCAAAATGACTCACATATGCTAAATTTCTATTCGGCATTTCAATATTTTTTTAAGGATCAAAAAATTATCTAGTGAATTGGTCCTATGAAACTACACTAAAAAACTTTAATATAAAAAAAAATATTTTTAAAAATCCGACTTCAACCGCAATACGTGTACAAACTAAAATTATTTTATACTTTTAAGTGGTAGTTGAAGTCGGTTTTTTAAAAATACTTTTTTTAATATTATTATTCTTTATTGCACACAATATTAAGATATATGTAAAAAATAGAAGCTTACCCTAATAGGTATATCTCTCCCAGACAACCTTATATGTGTAGGTATGTTATTTAAAAAATAAAACAATTAAGCATCTGTTTTGTCGTTTTATTTAAAAATCCTGGGAAGAATTTTCCATCTAATTTGGGGTAACAGGGGAGTGCAGTTATTGTGGCAACATTAAACTCAAACTTGTCATGTGACGTCATGGTTACGTCATGTTATCTCTATTTCAGTCGCGGTTACACAGTACCTTCGTCTATTGCCTTCTCTGTCTACGCCCGCACCTTACTCTATGATCCATGGCTACAAACACAGACAAACCACAGCCACAAACAGGGGGCTGATTCTGTAACTCAGTGCCTAATAAAAAATAAAAGTCACTGACATATACCTATATTTTATCCATTGAAGGTTTACTATGAATTAGTAAATGACATTTCTCTTCAAATCTTCAATGGATACAAAATGCCTACCTATCATCGTTGTTAGGCACTGAGATAGGTACAGAATCAGCCCCCAGGATTTTATCCATGGTAGGTAGGAAATACATAGACATGCATAACACAGAGTACTATCGCATAAAATGGCCGCGCATTAGGTACTTTAACTATCGATGACGACATCGATAAAGAGTGAAATGGTAATCAAGCATATTTTATGAATTCACTGGGTTATGCCCCCGATTTCATTTCACGTGGATTAAGGTTTTTTAATTCCCACGGGAATTTTCTTATTTTCTGGGACAAGAAGTAGGCTATGTGTTATTCCAGACTATAATCTATCTCTGTGCCAAATTTCAGTATTCCGGTTTAGTCGCGGCGCGGCGTGATCCACAAACAAACATTCATCTATTCATCCGTACATGCAGGGCGATTCAGACCCGTTCGATAACATACCGTGTCGATACGGTTAGATATCGATCCGAAAATATTATTAGTTCCAAAGACACTTGTATGTCAAAAGAGGCGCTTCAAATTGATCTATAATTTAGCTGTCATTTGTATAGGGACAGCAATTTCAGTGTTAATTATAGATTAAATATACAGGTCAGTGGTTTTAGCAGTCAGTATATTTTTTATAGCTTGGAAAAAGTCTAGAAACGGAACTAACTAGGTACCTGTACCTACCTACTAGGTAGGTATTCGACATTTCTGAATCGTGGTAATAATCTGTGAATCACAGAGTACATGTTGTGAACACAGACACTATGTCTGTGGCTGTGAATCGTGGTCTGTATAACTGTAGGTACCTATTAGAGATTTTCACCGGAGCGGAATTTCGAGCACCGATGAAAATCACCGGTGATTTACCTACCATTCTCCGGAGATTCACCGGAGATCTCCAGTGAATTCGAACATAGATTTAGCATCAATAAAAATGTTTTTAACTGTTACTGTTCTAGTACAATGCAATGGAATTTTAAGCGCATTCGATATTGTGTGAACTACAAATGATATTAGATGTAATGTAAAGGTTTTAAATAAAACAACAAGGTTTTTAAAAAACAATCATTCAGATTTATTAAAAAATTTAAAACTTATCTTTAATCTTAATTAGATTTGAATAAATTTTATTAAATAATGAACAATGTTTGTTGATCAACAAACTTCTGTGAATCACCGGTTTTTCTCCAGTGTTTTAACAGATTACTTTCACCGGAGAATCACCGGTGATTCTCCGGTGATCACTGCTCCGGTGCAAACCACCATCTATCATTCAAAAATATCCAAGAGAATGTACCTAATTACTAATCACTCCGTTTTAAAAATATAAATAAAGTAGGCAATGACACCTAATCTTATTCTTTTGAATATATAAAAAAATAAGCTGTTCACTTACAATCAAAGAGAATGTAACCACTCCGTTCTTACAATAATTAGGCATACCTATTCACATTATGATTGATAGTTATTCACATGGTGATATTGATGTCATATATATTAGTGAGAACATACCAGGTCCTTCAGAACAGTCTCTAGAAGGTGAGGAACTGCTTAGTAACTTTAATTCTCAACTAATGCACAGCTGTAAATGCAATGACAAATGCTTTGCATATACTTGTGAATGTCTTCAAATATCTGGTGGTGCAAATTACACTCAAACTAATTTAGGTATTTTTCTCATTAATAAAAGAAATATTGTAAACTCAAGTTCTTTGCCCATTGTTGAATGTAATGAATTATGTCTGTGCTCAGATCATTGTGGTAATAGACTCGTTCAGAAGGGGCCCATAAAAAGGCTTTATGTAAAATCATTACATAATGAATTGAAGGGGTTAGGTTTATTTACAAATAAGTTGATTTCAAAAGGATCATTTGTATGTGAATATGCAGGTGAAATTTTGACTAAAGAACAGGCTATCTCTCGCCATCGCTATAATGAAAAACACAAGAAAATGAATTATATTTTCTGTTTAAACGAGCATGGTGTCCAAACAAGTGTTCAAACATTTATAGACCCTAGTAAATTTGGTAATGTTGGTAGATACATAAATCACAGCTGTGATCCGAATTGTGAAATAGTACCTGTAAGAGTAAGTTGTCCTATACCAAAACTTGCAGTATTTAGTGTATCAGATATACAGCCAGATACAGAAATAACTTTTGACTATGGTTCTTCAGATGATCCAATTAATCATGTTTCTGATGCAACTTCTAGAAAGCTGTGTTTATGTAACAGTAGTAAATGTAAAGGTTTTATGCCTTATTTTCCTCATTAGCTGTAACATAAAAATTAACACTTCAAACATGTGCAATGTACATTGCAATCCATTAAATTAAATGTAAGTATAATTCAATACAAACTAAATTAATTTTTTTGTATTGTACTGTATGTTATGTGGTGTACAATAAAAATCTATTCATTCATTCAGAATCTCTGTATAGCAAACGGCAACCCTCATAAAAAATGACATTGTTCAGAGACAATTACAATCAAATTGTTTACTTAGCGAAGGCTCCAAATTGGTCATTTTACCAAATATGTTCTAGAAATTGATTTGCTATTTTTGCCTGACTAAATTATTTTATTTGTATTGATTGTGAATATACAATATATTATACACTATGTAACAAAATATACATTATATGCAATAAATACTATTTTGATATGTGAAAATTTGTTTTTTTCTATCTCTCGATATAGCAAATATGTACTCAGTGCCAAACCAACTAATCCTCTTAGGGCCAATCTCACCAACTTAAAATAAGTCTTATCTGAGAATTTTGATATTTTGGCAGATTTTCAATACAAAACTGTCAGGACACCCAATTTATTCCTCGGTTAAACGTCGCTCAACATCGGTGAAATCGGCCCTTGGAAAGGATTCGGACGAGTTTCTTTCGACCGAAAGAAACTCGTCCGAATGCCTGAGTTGTCCTTTTTCATTTATGTACAGTCAAACACAAAAAGTGTTTTAGGTATTAGGTACATACATATAAATAGTACATACATTATTTTATATCTATTCTATAAAATCTGTTGCCGCTCTGAACCGAAGATTGGTCCAGATTAAACAGACGGACTGATACATTAATTAAAAACGTGTTAGGGATATGTTCTCGCATAAATAATAAAATAATAGGCCTCCAGACCGAACCTGGCCACAGTGAGCAATTTCCACGGAGATTAGCCATCTACGCGGGATATATTATCTATAGTGCGTGTGTGCAAACATATGAATACTATTTCCTCACTTTCATAGACCAATGGGTCAGAAATCTGACACCGACCGGATAGAGATCAGGCGCAGGAACGACAGCTTCGTGCTCTCCGTGGCATGGGAGTGACACACAGCCTACTTCCTAACTCCGGACTAGTACTGAAAATTTCTTGTAAAAAAAAACGGAATAGATTTTTTGTCCCGACCAGAATCGAACCTGTGACCTCGTCATCCGCAGTCGAATATGCTAACCACCAGACCAATGAGGCAATTGAATTTATTTATTTGCAATCAGTTATTTGGAAATCCCAGACAGACACTTCAATTTTATTTATTTGTTTTAGAAGTAAGTATATAGCTATGTATGCAGATGATACTAGGTAGATACGCAGTACGTATCTACCTACACAAGTCTAAGCCTACCTATAGTATTCGCATACTGCTTTAACCGGTCTTCGAGGCTGTCGGCCCAGAGTTCTATACTTATTACTTGTTTCTACGTAGGTACCTATAGCCCGTAAAGTGGGGATTTTTCTTTTTTTTTTTATTCGGTGACAAGATAGCCCTTGACTGCGATCTCACCTGATGGTAAGTGACGATGCAGTCTAAGATGGTATCGGGCTAACTTGGAAGGGGTATAGCAGTGTAAATTCAACCCATACCCCTAATCGGTTTCTACACGCCATCGTGCCGGAACGCTAAATCGCTTGGCGGCACGTCTTTGACGGTAGGGTGGTAACTAGCCACGGCCAAAGCCTCCCACCAGACCAGACCAGAGACAATTTAGAAATTATAAATTCCTAAATTGCCCCCGCCGGGAATCGAACCCGAGACCTCCCAGTTATAAGACCACTGCGCCAGGGAGGTTTTTCTTATAGAAAAGAATATTATTCAGCCAAACTTGACTAATATTCTCTCCCTCCAAATAAGTGGCAAGCTTGTGTTAGGAATGTTTACGACAATAGTGCAACGGGTGAGGATCAAACCGGCGATCTTTCAGGTTTCAGTAACCGTTGGGCTACTGAGGCATTAAAATATTATATGTTCCCAAAATATATGAGGTTACGCTAGAACGTACACAAACAGGTTTTTTTTTGGGGTTCCGTATCCAAAGGGTGAAAACGGGACCCTATTACTTAAGCCTCCCCTGTCCGTTAGTCCGTCCGTCTGTCTGTCAGCGGGCTGTATCTCGTGAACCGGGTCACAGAATGTGTATGTCTATTGCCGCTATAACAACAAATAATAAAACTACCTACCTAACATGAAATATAAAGAGGTCCACATAGCTCTGATTCAAGATAGAGGTTAAAACGAGACACAAATGCTCTGGCATAAATCTGTCTCGTTTTAACTCTGTCTTGAGTCTGAGTTGAGTGAGAGTGTGGTTTGTAGATTTCAGCCTTAGACTGCATCCATCAGGCAAGATTGCAGTCAAGCGCTATCTTCAGTTATAGAACGCTGCGCCAAAATGGCGATAATCCAATTGCTCCTGAGTAAGTAAGTATATATAGCAAGTCTTCTTGAACTTATCGTGTTGTATTTACCGAGGTCAGTGGTTCAGATTGTGTTATGAATATTTTCAGAGTATACCTACCTACATAAGACCTCTGGTTTTAGATCAAACTTGATAGATTTATCTGTACCTACTTACTTTTATTTTTGTCTTGACATAAGTATAAGTAATGTTATTTATGTGTTGCTCATATTCGCCTGTAGCAGTGATATCCTAATGGTTAGGACAGCGGTCTACTATACAATAGTTAGAGTAATAATTAACAATAATTGAATATCATAATTATTATGCTCTAACGGTAAAGGAAAATATGATGAAACCTACAAGCCTGAAGGTGCTCCATCATACTATGTTCTCAAAGGCATGTGAAGACTGCTTTGCATTGGGCCAGCGTGGTGGACTATGGCCTATAAAATCTTCTGAGAAGTAATCTGGACCCAATAGTGATTCGCTCATTGGTTGCTGATGATAATGATATCACATCACATCACATCACATCACACTAATATTATAAATCCGAATGTTTGTATGTGTGTGTGTGTGTGTGTGTGTGTGTGTGTATGTTTGTTACTCTTTCACGCAAAAACTACTGGACCGATTTGGCTGAAATTTAAAATGAAGATAGATTATAACTTGGATTAAAACATAGGCTACTTTTTATCCCGGAAAATCAAAGAGTTCCCGCGGGATTTTAAAAACTAAATTCACGCGGACGAAGTCGCGGGCATCAGCTAGTCCACCATATTATTGAATTTGGACGTGACGTCATTTAAATATATAAAAGGCAAAGGTGACTGATTGACTGACTGACTGACTGATCTATCAACGCACAGCCCTAACCACTGGACGGATCGGGCTGAAATTTGGCATCCAGACAGCTATTATGACGTAGGCATCCGCTAAAAAAGGATTTTTGAAAATACAACCCCTAAGGGGGTAAAATAGGGGTTTAAAAAATCGAATTTAGCGTGAGCGAAGCCGCGAGCAAAAGCTAGTAATATATATTTTTTTATTCGAAGATAGCCCTTGACTGCGATCTCACCTGATGATAAGTGACGATGCAGTCTAAGATGGTAGCGGGTAACTTAGAAGGGGTATGGCAGTGTAGATTCAATTCATACCCCTAATTTTTTTCTACACACCACCGTGCCGGAACACTAAATCGCTTGGCGGCACGTCTTTGACGATAGGGTGGTAACTAGCCACGGCCAAAGCCCCCCACCAGACAAAAACATATTATTATGAAATTAGCATTTCGGGCCGCTGACAAAGCAATGATAGGTAACTACCTTAAATTTTAACAAATAAACATGCGTGTGTGTGTGTGTGTGTGTGTGTGTGCGACACGAAACTGCCAAATTGACTGACCACCCATTCGTGGTCGGGTAATAATCGTGCTGAAATTGGCACACGTCGATTATGGCCGTCGAAACAAACTTTAACAATTCTTCTGGCCTCTTTAAATTAATGATGAATGACGACCTCCTTGGCACGTGGTGAGCTCTGTGATTTTCTGGTATTGTCTTAAACTGATAACATCACTGTGACGATTGCAATCACCTCTAATTAGCTGGTACTCTCTCACTGTTGGCTGAAATGCAACGATGCAACAAGAATATCTACTACAAACTCATGTTACACTGAACCGTCACTTATCAGATGAATAATTATCTCATCAGGTGAGATCGCAGTCAGGGAATATCTTGTCAGAAATAAAAAAAATAGATTTTCGTCCCTGATGATGATAAAAGAAGGCGATCTCTTGCCTGCAATCTTGCTTTCCAATAGTAAGTAATCTTGGCAACTGTAAATTGGATTTTCAGGGAATCTCTTCCAGCATTGGCATCCTCATTTTAAATGAAAAAGTTTTCTACGCTTAATGGTTGATATTTTGGTACCTACCTAGGAGATCTTCAGCATTCTTCAGATATACCTAACTAAAGGCTGTTCTACACAAAAGAGACGAATTCTGTACATTAAATATATTTTGAAAATTGTAATCGGAATTTATTATCTATACTGAGGCCAAAACTTTTTTTTTGAATTTTTTGTCTGCCTGTGCGCGCATCACACGAAACCTATTGAACGGATTTGAATGTTTGGTACAGTGGTAGCTGATACTCCGGGTCAATATATAATCTCTTTATCTTGATAAACAATAAGGTTTATCCGGGATAGGGGATGACAGTTTTTGTTGATTTTGCTCCAAAACTTCGTCAAATCTAAACCGAATTTGATAACTCTTTTTTTATTATAAATTGTTATTGTACTTACTATTAGAAATATTTTGTCCAATTTTGGTGAAGATCTGCTAAATATCGGAGATAGAGGACATAACTTCTCGCGGATAGTAGCAAATCACTCTAAACTTTTTCTACGCGGACGAAGTCGCGGGAATCAGCTAGTTATCTACTAATTGTTAAAAGCCCGCGGGAAATCGATAAACGGTACAATAAAAAGATTAAAATATCTTAATTCTTGTTTTTCGACGAATCTCTACATAATAATATATCCATGTAGGTATCTACATCTACTTGTATACCATTTCAAGTTTCTAAGAACGAAGCGGTGATGATACCAATACGTTTTTTACCCTGTTCAATATATAGCTAAGTATCCCTATCTACAAATAAATAAAATTAAAGTGTCCGTCTTTCAATTCGAAACGATTGCTTTTATATAGTTATGACTAGTTATGAGGTTACCTATGTTATCAAAATTGAAACATTAATCTTTCGTCTGTCAGTTTGCATTTGCTAATCTGCAAAAACAGATTTTAACAGAACCCAAACAGGTAGGTAAAGAAATAGGTAAGGCGGAACCTAAGCCTACTTTCCGTATAAGCCTTATGTTTCCTATGGTCTGTATATGTAGGTATTACAATTTTCCAAAATACAAATACTTAGGTAGACAGGTAGGTAGTCTAGACTTGCTGCCTAAATAAAATTCTAAACCAAACATCGTCTTATTTAATGTAGGTAGAACTACTTTTTTAGGCTCTTCAATAAATAAGCGTTATCAATAAATGGAACTATGTAGTAATTTTTATCGAAGTACTGATATCTCGCTTCCGAGTAAAGTTGCGAGCGTTAGTAGAGAAGTTTTATTATGCGTAGTGGAAAGCCCAGTCGTTATGAACAAACAACAAGTGTATAGAGTTCACAATATGTGTAGATATAATATAAGCACCTAGTCGTCAAACTCCGAACAAGTTCCGCGCAGCCCGACGGAGGGGACACACGTCTGGCGACCATTGCCTCTTTGTTATTCAGTTATTTACCTTCCACCAGGCAGTGGATGCAGAACGTGCCAGAGCTTAAGTGGAAATTGCTGCAATCATCTCGTTGAGCGTAAACAAACCAGTGAGTACCTACCATTGACCGTTCATCACCTTTTATGTAACACCAAGCGCAAGCCGGCCGGCGATGTTTTATGGTAATTTGTTATACTATTTACTATAATAATACGTAAACGGTAACATTACCGTTACAACGCCCCTAGTAACTACCCAACTAGCAAAGTAGTCCTATAAAAAAGACTGTAAGTCTATCAATACTAATAAAGCTCCTATATAGGCATTGTATTACACTCTTTTACTTATAATAGCATTTTGCAAGCATAAGTAGACTATAAGTAGATTATAAGATCGTTACACAAAGAAATGCTCCTGTAACTACGCCCAAATCCGTCTTTACAGTACCTATGTTACAAGTATTTTTTAAGTGTAAAACAAGAAAGACAAAAAAGAACATTTTGCTGGTTGGGTATCTACTTCCCTAATCTTTGTGAGTATCAGTATATTGTACCTAATTAAGTTTTATCGACTTTTAAAAGGTCAAAGTTTCTATAATTGCCCAACCCAAACAGTATAAGTAGGTACGAAGACATAAAAGTTCCTGCTAAGATCGTTTGTAAGACCGGAAATAGATGAACCAGTAGGTAATGATTAATTAAAGCATATAGGTACCTACATAATATTCATAAATATATCTCGCTACAAGCATAATATAATAAGATTATGCTGTATTGGAACAAGAACATCTTTTAGTTTTAGTCCAGTTTAAAAAAGGCCTTGTAATGTAGGTAATGTACCTACTTACGCAATGCCAATTTAACTATAACGTATAAAAAAACCATCGATATACCTACTGGAGCCGAAATATAGGTAGGTACTTAGTCGCTAACTATTGTTCTCATAAAAAGTCACATAGTCACTCAGCTGGCGGATGCTGAGGAGTTACATACCAGAAATGAGGAGATCCATATCAGAACCGCAGGTACAGCCCACCTAATCTGCTGGGATTTGGGATCTGCCGATTATGAATAGCTATTGTAGGTACCAAGTAAAATACATTTCATCGATGAAATCCACAGGACCCAACTCCTCAACCCTAATGCTGCAAGGAACTGCACTCCTAAATTGTGTTAGGAATAGTCGATTATAAATTGATATTATAGGTCTACTAAGTCGGTATAGGCTTAGGCATACGTAATTAAAATCCAAACACCGCTTTAAATGCTAAAAAGTTTATAATTAACTAGACTTCTGTCGATAGGCCTCTTACAGCGGGAAAATTTCATTATCTCATAGGAAATCAAAAATTGTACGGCGACGAAGTCACGGGCAACCGCTAGTTCTAAATATATCTCATTGGTCTTTTCCTAATTAGCGCTTCCTATGGTCACAGTTCATCAAAGCCCAAAAGGGATCGTAGACAACGAACTAATCGCGGTAATAATCAAAAGCTATTCTGGCCCTGCGAGGGCCGATTTTTTATTTATTTACTAGCTTTAACCCGCGGCTTCGCTCACATTAGGTTCGATTTTTTAACCCCGTATTTAACCCTCTTGGGGTTGAAATTTTCCAAAATCCTTTCTTAGCGGATGTCTACATCCTAACAGCTACCTGTATACCAAATTTCAGCTCGATCGGTCCAGTGGTTAGAGCTGTGCGTTGATAGATCAGTCAGTCAGTCAGTCAGTCAGTCAGTCAGTCACCTTTGCCTTTTATATATTTAGATTTATTTATTTTATACATGCCTATAAATAAAAAATCGGCCAAGTGTGAGCCGTACTCGCGCACCGAGGGCGCCGTACCTTAGAAGGAAACGTATTTAAATAGACATAGCTATTCCGTTAAACTATTAGAACGATAAAAAACACAATACAGTGATATGGCTTTTTGTATAAAAAAAAGTTTTTAATAACTAAATTCACTTATTAGAGCTTTTAAAATAATTAAAATTTGTTGACCTTAGTGTTCCGTATATATTTCAATTTCATATCTCAAGTAATTTCTGACAAAAATGGTCTTCAAACACACGCAGCAGAAGAAAATAGAGTGATCTTATGAGGTTTCCATTTTTCCATTATAATATTGTATGGAACCCTATAAAAAAACACGTTCTTTGATAACATACATCTTAATCGTAAATGATTCCAAATTACCCATAAAATCCTCCCAAATTTTGATTCACTTGTTTTCGTCGCTATAAATGTGTCTGTGAGAGTCAAAGTGAGAGCATAATTAATATTCATAATAATCGTTCTTCGGGTCCTTAAACTTTTAGAAAGCCTTTATGTATTGACATAGCAACAACGATACATGCTGGCTCAAAAATATAGAGACTAGTTTTAATATGCTATAGAGTATAGACAATAAACACTATTTTGCTTTAGTGTATACATAATATATAGCATATATATAGTATATAATACCTAGTAGATATAACATACTGCTGCGTCATAGCAAACCATTATACCTACTTGTTAATGAATTTTCCCGTGATTTCTTACGGTTAGGTCTCTGAAAAACCCCGCGGGAATCATTGAATAATTATGTACTGCGGGAATCGTTTGTTTTCCCGAATAAAAAGTAGCCTCTCTCACGAGTACTTTGTCAATAACGGCATTTCTTGATTCGTCACATGTCCAATAAGTAATATGCATACCAGTAGATATGTCCTAGTCCTATGTAAATACTAAATATCTCAGACAAAATGTCGCGACCGTGAAATATGATTAGGTATTATTATTTTATAACTCGCCCCGGTTTCGACTTGGTTGGACTAAGTAGGTATACAAGAATCTTCTCCGATAATCCTTTTTTTTATTGCGAGATAGGTTTGCGCTTAACGACGATCATAGATGGAACGTCTAGGTTAGGGCGCGCTTGCTTAGAAGATGCCTATTCACTCTTGCATTGAAGGTACTCAAGCTATAGCTGGTGGAAATATATACTGGAGCCTGGAAGGGCGTTCTAAACCTTAGCAGCGTTTCAAAAATGTTGAACTGAAGCGTTGCGTGCGGGGAGGTTCCATTTTGACCACGTAAGGATGCCAAAGCTCACAACTTCTCGCAGTTCTGTGGTAAAACGGTGAAGGAGGCACAAGATTGTGAAGTTCCTGAGCGCACTCTCGAAAGTATATCCGATAGACAGGCGACATTGAGTCGGTGCTGTAGACTGAGCATTTTCGCCTACGTTAGTGGTTGATCACCTATATAATTCGGCGGGCGCGACGATCTATCGAGTCTAATGCATCGAGTTGGTACTTTCAAAGCCATTTTAACTATAGTTAAGTTTGGCATTTTCTAACAGACTGTCGCGGGTTACTTTCTATCCCGTGAAAACGGACTTACCTACATTTCCCACAAAGTTTCCCACAGAATTTTTAAAGCCTAAAAAGTTGGAACTTATGAATGAAGTCATAACACCCGAAAAATATTCCCGCGCTTCTGGTGCATTCGAGTTAAAATGTAAGTTTATCAAAAATTCCATTTAATGTGGGCATTAATCATCGACTTTAATAACAATGTTATCTAAAACTGACCTTTGCTTTAACATTGAAAGTCATACGACCGGCGATACGTCTTTGGTTTCCTCTAAAAGGGGATTCTAATTACCTATGTGTTTTTCTACTTCCATATACCTACTCGTATCTATGTAATATGTATCATATTGTATCCATCAGTCTGCATTCATCCACGTGACACATGGACATAGACATTTTCGAATACGTGCAGAATTTTGACGACCTCCCATCGCAGTGGCGAGCGCCGGTGTGGTCTTATAACTGGGAGGTCTCGGGTTCGATTCGCTTTAGATCTTAGACGATATTCGTCTCGCTTGGATACCCTGTAGACACAACAGTTTGCTACAAAATTCTCATGAATCTTACTAAAATCATAAATGCGAAAGTGTGTCTGTTTGATGGTTTATTATTCAATAACGCTGCAAAGGAGGAATGGACCGACGCGATTTTTTGTATGGACGTAGTTGATGACCGAGAATGTCTATAGGCTAAAGGCTGTTTATCCCGGAAAATCAGAGTTCCAACGGAGTTTTTAAAAACTAAATCCACGCAGACGTAGTCAGGGGTAGGTGTAGCTGGTATAATAATGACCCACAAGAAAACAAAATATTGAAGTTATGTTAGAGTTCCAGCTAAGCAAGTCTTCTCACCGCAACGGGAAAACTTATTCATTTGTTTTTATAAGATTATATTTTTCCTTTTGAACTTTTTGTACAAACAGAACAAAAGGTCATCGATGGATTCTGTACGAATACGGTTTCGTTGATTATGAGACGTTTATCTATTAAGTATAAACTGACGCCTCTAAATTATCGCTAGTTCGATCCCGGATGCATTACGATAGTACGGAACCCTTGTGTATGACTTCGATTCCCACTTGGCCGTTTTTTAACCTCCGACACAAAAAGAGGGGTGACGACAATCAATGATGGAGAGCACTGCACTTATTAACAACTAAGTACTAAAAGCTTTTTTTGTTATAAATTTTTAATTTACACTTGTTATATTTTCTATTTTGTTTCAGATTGTCGCCATGAAACCCCGGTGGCAGATGTTCGCGCTGTGCTTGTGTGTGTTGGCGGCCAGCACAGCTGCATTTCCCACTAAAGACGAATATGTAGTCTTTGCTGAAAATAGTCGAAAAGAGCGAGTAAGTAGCAATACCATTTTTATTCCTTACTGGCTTTTACCCGCTTTTGCTCTTAAACCTTCTAGTTTACCTATTAGGAAAATTAGGCGACCCTACAGCAAAAATATGCGAGTTTAGGCTAAGGACAAATCTATCCGACATCCACGGACCGATCTTCGGTGTTTTAACAGCAGAATTCCGCTTTTGTCCCTTGACATAAAATCATCATGTAGTAGGTTCCTACGGACCATGGGTTTCAGGTAAAAACTCAAATACGGGTTCGTAGTGAGAGTTCTACACTTCAACACACACTTCCACACTTTAGTTACAATTTCTGCCAGATTTTCAGTAATTTTATGTTTTAAATTTGCAGAGTACAGTTCCTGTTGATACAACAGAGAAGCCGCGCGCGCCTATCAAGTTGACAGAGATGCGCGTGCGTTCGGAAGTAGCGCTGCGCTACGCTCGCACTACCGTGCTCACTCACGTGCAGAACCCCGACGCGCGGCCGCAGGAGGTCACATTCCGCATGCTGCTGCCCGACACGGCCTTCATTAGTGGCTTTACTATGTAGGTATAGAGGATGGAAATGTTAAGTGTGTATCAAGTTAAACGAGATGCGCATACACTCGAAAGTGTGGCTGTGCTCACAGAACCCCGACGTGCGGCTGCAGGAAGTCATAATCAGCATGCTGCAGTCCGATACGGTCTTCATTCCTGGCTTTAGTATGTAGGTAGGTCTATAGGGTGGAAACGTTAAGTGTGTATCAAGTTGACGGAAATGCGCGTGCGCTCGAGGTGTGGCTGTGCTCACTTACTTGCTGAACCCCGACGCGCGGCTGCAGGAAGTCACATTCCGCATGCTGCTGCCCAATACGGCCTTCATTACTGGCTTTACTATGTAGATACAGCGGGTGGAAACTTTAAGTGTGAATTTTGACCGAGATACACGTGCGTTTGGAATAACGGCTGTGGTCACTCACGTGCAGAACCCCGGCAAGCGGCCGCAGCATTGCATAATACTGCTGCCCAACAAAGCCTTCATCACTAGCTTTACTATGTAGGCATAAAG
This sequence comes from Hipparchia sbordonii, assembly GCA_038048805.1. Lineage (NCBI taxonomy): Eukaryota > Metazoa > Arthropoda > Insecta > Lepidoptera > Nymphalidae > Hipparchia > Hipparchia sbordonii. The sequence goes on along the minus strand of CM076099.1, from coordinate 11,252,553 downwards.
GGTGGAAACGTTACCTAAGTGTGAATCAGTTGACCGAGATACGCGTGCTCTCGGAAGTAGGTACGGCTGTGCTGATTTTGCAGCATTACTTTTTATTTCGATGGAAATTCAGTAACATAATTTGATGCTCTTCATTTTAGGATTCTAAGTGGAAAGTCCTACAAAGCGTACGTGAAAGAAAAAGAAGAAGCTAAGCAAATTTACACGCAAGCAGTATCGCAGGGCTTTGCTGCAGCACACGTTGCTACAAAGTAAGTTATATTACACAATGTTTAATATACATAGTGACGCACTACTTACTAGGCAAGAAGGTATCAAATGGAAGCTAATTTTAGTTTCCAATGTGAAAATTTGGTTATGCAATATTAGCTATGCCCGCGACTTCAGCTGCGTCGAATTAGGTTTTTAAAATTCCAAATGTGGGTGTCAGTTGCAGAATTCATACGGCATAGAGCAGTTGGTCAAAATATGCTCTAAGATTCTTACTCTAAGAGCTTGAATAGTAAAATGTAAAAAAAAAATCGTGCAGTTTTTAGAACAATTATATGTGTACCTAATACTTATTGAGTATTTATTTATTTTAATTAGAGCTCGTGACTCAAACCACTTCACGGTGTCCGTCAACGTGGAAGGAAACACTACAGCAGTGTTCGACTTGAAATACGAAGAGTTCTTGGTCCGTCGCAACGGGCTATACAACCATGCCATCAATTTGCATCCTGGTGCCTTTGTGCCTAAAATGGAGGTAGTGGTGCATATCAAGGAGTCACAGAAGATCACTCAACTGCGTGTTCCTGAAGTGAGGACAGGCAACGAAGTTGATGCCACGGAAAAAGACGCTCGTGAGTATTTTCTATATTTACGTTTCTCTCACGAAGTTACGGGTGTTTTACTTGTGGTTACGTCGTGTACATGCACATTGCGTAAGTGTGCGTGTCTGTCAGGAGCCTAGGTATAACAGTACCTACTGGTAGCATGGGCAGGAGATAAAAGTTTTATCCCCCGATTTTATCCACTGACAGGGGATAAAATTATCTTTTCCCTATGCTAAAGCATGGCGACAGAGGAAAAGGCGATGTATATTTCTATAAGTATATCCACTGAGTGTTATTTCCACCGCTGCGCCCATGCTCGACGGGTGGATAAAGCTAAGCGAGGGGATAAATGTTTTATCCTTTTCCCGGGGATAAAATTTCTCCCGCCCATGCTACCAGGGCAGTTTGTAATATATTTCCTGTTACGGTGGAAGATATTTTGTGTAACAAATAAATTATTACAATTTCAGAAAACTCGAAAGCCGTTATTGAAAGAGCTGCTTACGATAAAGAAGCCACGGTTACTTTTACTCCCGATATGTCAGAACAGAGGAGGCTCGCTGTAATATATGCGGTATAGTAATTTGTCTTTGTGTTCTACTATTCACCTGGTCTGGTAGTAAGTTACGATGCAGGCTAGTCTGGCAACCTGGTCCAGCAGTTTTTTATAAAACTAGTGTCCCAATCGTTTTCTACACGGTATTTAATGAATATCCACATTTCGACAACAGTTAAATACCCAATTGCCACTTCTCCCTGCTGGCCGACAGTCTGACGCACTTGTGCAATTGACAGCAGGTTTAATTTGGTTGGTCCATCGCATTTACACACCTTTCGATACGAAAACATTATGAAAAACCCTGCAAACCTCACGAAGTTTAGAGAACCTTCTGGGAAATGAATCTCCGGATCTGGACTCCCAGAAAAGAACGTCGAACAACCACTGTTTATTTTGATGTTTAAGATGTACGTCTAACTAACGAATTTTAAATTTTCCAGGAGAAAACGAAACAAAAAAGTCCATCGGATAGGTATATTGGATATAGTAGCGCAGAGGAGGAGAATGACCAAGATGACACAGCGCTTGGGCAGTTCGTAGTACAATATGACGTTGAACGAACTAATAATGGCGAGATTTTGGTATGTGCCTCCGTTCTTTATTGTAGTATAATATATAGGGACTTCTAGAGCTCGTCAGCGTTGGTATCCAGACAAACCATCCAACCGTCTCAAAACACGTAATATAGATCTATTTAAATAAATAAGTCAATAGCTACCCTGATATTTATTAGGTACTAGCCGATGCCCGTGACTACGTTCGCGTGGATTTAGTTTTAAAAATCCCGTAGGAAATCTTTGATTTTCCGGGATAAAAAGTAGCCTATGTCACTCTCCAGGTCCTCAACTATACCCATGAAAAAAATTACGTCGATTCATTGCTCCGTTGTGGCATGGTTGAAGGACAAACCAACAAACACATTTTCGTATTTATAATATTAGTAAGGATTTATTTTCATTTTTACAGGTTTTTTAATTAACCAATGCGGATGTTGTCTTGTTTGGCTGACACTCTCTCGTTAGTCTCGGTAGTGCAGCAAGAACTGATCTCCGGTTATTTAAATATGTAATATACTATACTCCCGTAGTGGGTATCATGTCTTGATTACATTTTAGGTAAATGATGGGTATTTCGTGCACTTCCTGGCCCCGACGTCTCTTCCACCACTGAGCAAGCACGCGATCTTCGTGCTTGACACGTCCGGTTCCATGATGGGTCGCAAAATCGTGCAGCTTCGCAACGCTATGGAGGCCATACTCTCTGACCTCAATCCAAACGACTATTTCAGCATTGTTGAATTCAACTCCGATGTGAAGGTAAGCTGTAATTCTTTGATTATTGGATAGATGCCCTTGACGCGTCACTCCACACTTCTACTTCCAGCACTTAACTTTACTAAAAACTCTTCTCACTTTTTACACAACTTTTTCAACAATAACCATGCCCAACGATTGCGTTGGGCCAATATTGTTGAGCACGATTTAAGATCCACAGAATCCAATGCAGCAGCATTGGATTCTGAGCAGATAATGGGCGGATGGGATAATAATGATGAGCTGCTTGTTAACAGGTCCATGAACTGAAGGAAGCAGATGACGAACCCCCACCGCGTATGCACTACTCTTACTTCGGCTCGCGTAACACTCCCGTCACTCTGGTGCCTCCATCACTCGCCACGGCCGAGAACATTGCTAAGGCGAAAGTTATCGTATCCAGGCTCAATGCTTCTGGAGGTAAGATCATATATGTAGTTCGTTTAATCCTAATCGGTATTTCCCGGATGACTGGAACATGAAGAGCTAATTCAGGCAATGTGAACTGGGCAGTCCGCCTGTATCTGCAATCGGTTAGAAATTCTACTACAAACTATAACCATCACCAAATGCGATGTAGCTAAATGTAACTGCAATGTAATCCCAACTTCGAATTGGCAATCTGCTGAAGTCTGTCGATAGATCTATGTACGAGTAGGTGCATTCAGATTAAGTAACGATACTCAAGACATTGGAAATGAAATTTGTAAGCCAATCCTTTAAATTATTAACTTTGAGTGGATACTCTTATACGAATCAAAAGATACTATTACAACTGGTACCGATTAGAAGCGATCTCTTTCAGGCAACCATTTTGGAGACCATATGAATCTACTACTGTACTAATGTTTTTATTGATACATATTGATAAAATGTACCTACTGATAATTTTCAATACAAATATTTTGTTGCAAATAAACAGGTACTAACATCTACAGCGCGTTGGAAGTAGCCTTTGATCTTGCCAAGAAGGGTACGCAAAAGGAAAACGAAACAGAAGCGTCGACGACACCGGCGACTGACGATGGCACTACTACTACTGTTGCTACTGCTGAGAAGGAACAGAAAATAGGAAGTAAGTCCATACTGCCTAGGCTATTATGTACAAAATGCGAATGTGTGCCTGTTACCTTTTCACGGATCAACCGCTGAACAGATGTTTACAAAACTTGGCATATCACAACTTGCATCTTAGAGACAGTCTCAGGGACTTTTTATCACGGAATATCACACAGGAAAGCGCAAAGGAGGGTAATGTGTTATCAGTCTAAGTATGTATGTATGTCTGTATTAAAAATCTAAATCAGTTCAAATCTTCCCTGGGTACCGACTGTTAAGTCAATGTTATGTTTTATAAAAAAAATCGGATTTTTGATTTATAAAAAGTTTATTTACCTCTTGGTTGGGAGTGTCACATTATTTACTACTTATTTTACTTATACATTGTAGAGCAGTTGGAGCCTATTGTCATCTTCTTGACGGACGGCGACCCGACCGTTGGTGAGACCAACACGGCTCGCATCCTTTCCTTCATGACCGAGAAAAACTCCGGCGACCAACGGGCGTCCTTGTACTCGCTCGCTTTTGGTAAGTGCTTTAGCTTGTTATCCTTGTCGCCTATCCGGGCTAATGTCGGTTTTGAGCACAGATCAAAAGAAGCTTGCGGCAAGCGCTTGCGACGTATTTATACGTTGGTGCGTGTTTAGTGTCGCTCATGAGTTCGCGTCGAACGGGTGTTTCTACCCTGCGCTATATACGACGGCGTATCAATCATGAGTAGTTGGTCAAACGACAAACGCAATAGCCGACACAACTTCAACGTCTATGTCTTCCATCACTTCCATGTTTGTCTGAATCACGTCTGCACAGTTTGCCTGTCCGTAACACACTAACACACTCGCGAGCATGTAAATGGCATCCAAGCGTTTGTAAACAATCTGACGTGTATGTACCTACAGGTGAGGACGCGGACCGTACATTCCTGCGCAAGCTGTCGCTGCGCAACGAGGGCTTCATGCGACACATCTACGAGGCGGCGGACGCGGCGCTGCAGCTGCACGACTTCTACCGCCAGGTGTCCTCGCCGCTCCTCGCCCACGTGCAGTTCCTCTACCCTGAGAACCAGGTATTAAAAAATGTCCTTCCGACCGAATCCGACCACGGCGACCAATCTCCACAGAGTTAAGCCATCTGCGCGGGAAATATTATACTACATAGTTGTGAGTGCAAACACAAGTGCACTACCTATTCCCTCACTTTCAAAGTTTGATGGAATGGAAATCTGACACGACCGAAGAGAGATCAGGCCTAGGACCGAAGGGTTTCGTGTTCTTAGAGGCACAGAGGTGACACAACGCCTACTGCCTAACTCCGGGCTAGTACTGAAGGTTTCTAGACAGAAAAATACAATAAATGTTTGAATGACCCGGGAATCGAACCCGGTACATCCGTAGTCGAACATGCTAGCCACTAGAGTCTAGACCAAAGTAACAGTTCTTACGTTGTATTATATAAGCAAGCTTGAGGAGAAGGAACTCAACCGTTGAGCTGAGAGCTGTATCATATACCCCACTGACAGACGGACGGAAGGAGAGCGGAGGCTGATTCCTTAGACACTCGTATCTGCTTACAGGTCGCGTTGGCACCCTTTGGGTACAGAACCCTAAAAAGCTAAAGCTTGGATTTAGTTGGTTTCATTCATCAAAACTTGAATTTTTTTCAGATAAAAGAAGGCTCTGTGAGTCGCAACAAGTTCCGCACAATTTATGCAGGCTCGGAGGTGGCAGTCGTGGGACAGATCGCCGATGACGTCACTGAACTTACGCCGCAAGTACACGCTTTCTGCGGCGAAGAAGACGGCAAAGGCAGAGTACGACAAAATTTACAACTTTAAAAAACTTATAACCCTAATTATGTGAATCGCTTTGCTAAAGTATTGTTTTTAGAACACACAACTATCATGCGGGACAATTATTATCAATTCTACAATATCAAGCAATATCAATTCTACAATATTATCACTGAATAATAAATAATCACCCATCTAGAGAATTACAAATATAACAAATAAATAGTTGCTAATTATCGATTTTTTTAAATTATTGATTGCATGCATATAGTGCACTGCATTCGAGACATTTCGAGATCAAATCAGAAAGGAGGAGATAGAAGAGGCTTGGTGAAGTCCATGCAAGAGACATTTGTCCAGCAGTAGACATCTGTCAGTTGATAAAGAAGAAGAAAGTACCACCTTAGACTTAGACTGTAAGTGACTCCATCGTCACTTATTACCATCACGTGAGGTCGTAGTCATGGGCTAACTTGTCATGAATAAAAAAAAATGTTTTGGTGCAGAAACGTTACGAAATATCTACGAAAGTAGCCGTGAGCCGTGCGAAGGACGAGTACCTGCCGCTGGAGCGGCTTTGGGCGTACCTCACCATCAAGCAGCTGCTGGACAAGCGCGACGCCGGCGACGACGCCGCCGCTGACGACAGCGCCGAGAAGAAGGCTCTGGCAATAGCACTTAAGGTACCACTCACTGAAAACATGATTTTTTAGGTATTTTGCAGTAGTAATATGATAATCGGATATATCAGTCTCGTTTATCAGCGGGCACCACGGGCAGGCGAGGTTGGCTGTAAGAGCACTAATTTGGATGCGAATTCCGGAAATTCCGGATATATTATCATGTTGAGTCCAGATGTTGAACGTGATTTAAATTTGTAATTTACACTTCTTGTTTCTAGTACGAGTTCGTGACACCTCTGACGTCACTAGTAGTGGTGAAACCAGAAGAAACCAACGCTGTAGATGTCGAATCAGTTGACAAAATATGTAAGTACCTCCATGACATAGGTTTAGTAATTAAACCATACTATATTTTATTGTGAACTATGTGACCTATTTATTCATATTCCACCGTAGTGCCTAAATTTTAGAAAAATAGTTTTTTTTTTTCATTTTTTAGTACCTTTAGGTATACTCAAAGTTTAGTACTACTTATATGTATCTCATTTTCAGCTGACTCTTCGACTGCTTATCTACCTATTATGGGGCTGCCGTCACCGTCGCGGCCAAGCCATGCTTCTTTTGCATACAGTGGTGGCGCTGGTGCTTCATTGTCAGGAGTGCCAGGTAAAAAAAGCTTCTCTAAGGGCCAATTTCACCAACCTAAAATAAGTCTTATCCGAGCGTGAATTTGATGTTTTGGCAAATTTTCAACACAAAAACTGTCAGAACGCCCGATTTATTCCACGGTTAAACGTCACTCGATGTTAGTGAAATCGATACTTAGTAATATGATTTTGTTTACTTATTAAAACTAAAGGATGACGAAGGACATTTTGGTCCCATGTCCAGTTAAGATGAGCAATTATACACTGCTTGTACACTGCTTGTGTTGTTGGACAGCTCTGTTCGTGCCACACGTGATCGATACGTGTTCGTTCGGATATTCTTATTCTACACAATAGTACATTATGGTACAAGTGTCAAAGTTGGTGATTACCGCTGAGGCGCTGTTGAGACCCGAGCCGTCCGGTGAGGGTCTTAAGGTAGCCGAGGACGGTAATCATCAATATACACGTGTATCATACGACGTTTTTCAACACACTTGTGAAGAAAAAAACACTAAAATAGTACATTATGGTACAAAACAGTGAAAACGAGTTGTGAAAATTTTTTCGCAATGGCGGGAAAAATTAATGTTGTTCTTTTGTTCGCCCTCTTGAGATGCTCTTGAGGGCAGGCAAAGATCGACGACCATACAGCCTATTCAGGTGTTTATTTGATTTAATCAGTTTTCCGAAACCTTTAATGGCCATAGACTAAAGAATGAGGTTTCTTTTTTTTTGGCATTTCTCTTATAGCCACGTACAAAATGGGAATTTCGAGTTTTCTTTATTACAAAAAAAAAAAACAAAAGTTACTGACAGTTTTATTTATTAAACACGTACATGTTGAAATTATCTATTTAAATACGGAGTTGTATGAAATGATTGCTTGCTCAGGTACATTAATTTAACACGATATTTTTATAAATTATTGAACAAGATCTTTTTTGTAATAGAAACTTTTTTAAGAACACAGCAACTCACCCAATAAAATTTAAAAAAAAAATTTCTTTAACTCACATTGTGAATAATAGTAATCAAAAGTCACAGTTTGAGTTAGAGGTGTCATTGTGTACCTAGTTGCGGTGAACCGGGAGCCCCTTTATGAGCAAGTGTGTTGAAAAATAACGTATCCAACGATGTATCATTCATACCGTTTGGTGACGAAAACATGTTCCATACATTTTTGGCCATCATTCTTTATAAAGCCCAAATCAAATAACAATAATAGAATATGTGTAACAAATTACACAATGCTTGTTTGGATGTTTACGATTCGCAGATATCAGTGCCGACACGTAGCGGTCAGGCTAGGCGTACGCAAGCTGAAAAGAAAAATTACTTAACTCTTTTTATAAAACTCCTTTTTGACTATATTATGTTGGCAATACGACGTCACCATGACGTCAAACACTGAGGGGAACATTTTCCATAAAATTGTTCTCCTATATGAGAGTTTCTAGAGGCTGGTATCAGTATAAACTCGATGGCACCTACTGCTCCAACGCCTTCCATTATCCAACGCGTAACGCCACTTATCGGTACTGATATGTGCGGATATGCGTTCAGGCAGGCAGTCTACATCACTCGACTAACCTAGAAGCTCATATCATTTATCATGACTGATTTGTAGGGTTCCCAGCATCATTAAATATCGGAAACGCCCATTTAGCAAGTGGAAACATACAGCCTCTCGCCTTGGATGCAGCACACTTCCAGGATGCTTTGATAGATGATGTAATGGATTATGGTGAGCACAAAATAACCACAACATTATACATTATTCTCTACCTATAAAGTATAAGTATAATATGTAATATCGTAATACTAACCTGTGACGACAGTACGTAGTTATTTAGCGTAATTAATCTTGGAGATCATAATAAACGGACCTGTATGTAGACACTAATCTACACCAAGGGCGACTTGCTCGGGACTTATATCTAATTAGATATAAGTCCCGAGCAAGTCGCCAATTGAAAGAACTATACCAATTGGTATTGGTATTGGTAGTTCTTTCAATTCATGAGGGCGCGTGAGCTTTACTTGTGATTGCGTTATGTACATGCACATTTCGTAAGTGTGCGTGCCTAGGTGGAGCCTACAGGCGCGAGCTCCCGCTCAAGAATAATAAGAATACCTAACCAAGTCCAACAGTTAAAGGTTGAAAACTGAAAGGTCATCATACATGCATGAACCTCATTTGATAAAAGCACGGACAGTATAAACAGTAGGTGTTAGAAAGTGGCATTTTATTCTGGTTGCTGTGAAGAATGTGTTACTGAAATCTGTCAGTTGGTCAAGTCAAGGGTAAAAAACTCGGTCAGTGACAATCGTGGGCGTTGCTATCTGTACTAAACGGGTCTGAATTGAGGTGCGGTGCTAAGAAGAGCGACACGAAGTAGCGGCCAACTTGCTGTGAACGTGTAGTAGACATGTTGAAAAACAATAAATTCTAGTGTAAATGTACCTATCCGTTGTTCTATAAGCTCTACACTTGTCAAATGTAACTGTATAATCGTGATCAATGTATGTTCTTTATTTAATAACAAATGAATGTGATCGCAGTGTGATTAACTTTATTTGAGAGCTTGTTACAGTTATGTCTAGGTCATTTTAATGGCTGCATCATGCATGTTCCGTGGGATCATAACTGGGAATCGTTTCTGCTGACTTGTGGAATTCATTGGCGACGTCGAAGCTACTAGATGTATAAGATAACGACCTAGGTACCTATCTATAAAGAAAAAATATTTTAATTTGACAGGTAGATTTTATTCAAGCCCCCCGAGAATGGCCTTTAGTAAAATCACACGTAAGTAGATACTAAAATGATTTTTTTGTAAATTTAAGTAGATAATTTAGAATCTTAATTACTTACCTAGGTACTCTTTTTTTTCTTAATTTTTCATAAAAAAGTAATTTATTTGTACAAAACAAATAAATAAAATTTAAGTGTCGTATTGATAATATTATATTACTAGCTGATTCCCGCGACTTCGTCCGCGTGGAAAAAGATTAGAGTGACTTGCAACTATCCGCGAGAAGTTATGTCCTCTATCTCCGATAATATTTAGTAGATCTTCACCAAAATTGGACAAAATATTTCTAATAGTGCACAATTTATAATAAAAAAAAAGAGTTATCAAATTCGGTTTAGATTTGACGAAGTTATGGAGCAAAATAAACAAAAACTTTCATCCTCTATCCCGGATAAAAGTTATTGTTTATCAGGATATGTTGACCCGGAGTATCAGTTACCACTATACCAAAAATTCAAATCCGTACAGTAGTATTCGCGTGATGTGCGCACAGACAGACAGACAGAAAAAAACTGAAAAAAAATTGTTTTGAGCTCAGTGTCGATAATAAAGCATCCTCCGATTAAAATTTTCAAAATATATTTAATGTACCTACAGAATTCATCCCGTTACAGTTTTATTATATTTATAAGTATAGGTGTTATTGTTCGCGCCAAAACGCTGTTGTGTGCAAAAATACCTAACACCTATCTCCTTTAACGCATCCTCTCCCCCCGCATACCTTTCCTCAACCCCGCTGGAGCACCCCCGCGGCCCGCGTCCACGCACGCGAATGGACATCGGTCATCATGTTCAGTTGAAATCTGACCTTCGCCGTGAGATCTGTATTGACCGTTTCGCTAGATCTTCGAATTCACCGCCGCGCAACGCCCGCATACGCATATTTTGGTTTTTTAAGAAAAAGTGCAGTTCTCCAGTCAAGTCAAGTGCAGTAGATTTCGGTGAGTGCTCCCTCCTTTCTCTTTTCTCCACGCATTCTCTTTCTCGCGCACACAGTGTTTTTTGGTCACTTTCGAGCCGTATAATTTGAACCTCCGCGTCACTTTTTTCGGTTCACCTCGCTTCGCCATTACTTACGCAGGGTCCTTCGATGCTATTAGTTCTTTCTACGCATCTGTAATTACGCAATTTTCCTTTAGGTAACTTATTACATTTAAATTCAGTTACGCAACGCTTATTTCGGCAACTTATTGCAGTGTGTTTAAGTGTACCATAGGGTAATAATTAGTTACCTACGCATAATCGCTATAATCGAAAACGCTTCGTATTTCATTTAAAACGCAGGAAAGGTTTTCTCACAGTGCATTATTGGTTTATACCTATCTATAAATCAGTCGCAGATTCAACGCGCGGATTCCGTCCGCCATTTTGCTTGGTCTTTTATGCTAACGAGCTATAGGTACGCGTGGCTAACGCTAGCTTATAAATTGTATGAATCAATAGTTTATTACGCTCATTATTTTTTCGTACATATTTATTATCGAAACTTTTATTTTCTTGTCGTTTATTGATTTAAAATGTCGAGACGACAGGTATCGCCAGCCTCAGTTAGTACAGATGTGCTCATTATTGAAGCACAGATAAGAACCTACTTCACAAATATGCAGTCGATTTTCAATGCTTCGCAAGACACTGAAACTTCAGAATCTCTTAAATCATTTTTGTCTAAGGCCGCTAATATTTCTAATTTACGTAGTGAGTTTATACAGTTAGTCAAAGAGTTGAACATCGCTCGCCTTCAAGAAAATCCGGAATATGAGCCGAATTTTCAATCAATAAGTGCATTCGAAGACTTATTTTCAGCCGTTCAATATAAATTGAATGAATATTCGACGCCCACAAAAAGTCCAGTCAAACCTTTGATAACTACCGCACCGGCCAAACCTAAAATCAAATTGCCTCCGATTAATTTGCCAAAGTTCAATGGTGACTCGAAACAGTGGACAATGTTTTACGAATGTTACAATAACACAATCCATAATAATAAAGAACTTAGTAATTCGGAAAAATTACATTATTTGCTAGGTCAGCTGTCCGAGTCAGCTTTGACGTCTATTGCGGGCATTGAACCCACAGGTGACAACTATACGCTTATATATACAACGCTTACTGATAAGTATCAGGACGTTCGCGCATTAGGTTATACCTACTTAGATCAGGTTTTTAACTTTAAACAATTACAATCGTCGCAAAATTTAAATTCTTTTCTAGATGTTTGTGCTACATCAATCGCCGCGTTTGAAAAATTAGCCATAAAAAATAAAACCGACTTTATTTATCTATATTTATGTTTGAAGAAGATAGATAAAGAGACCGCACGCTTATACGAGAACTACATGCGTTCAGAGAAATTACCCTCTTTTGATAATTTTATTAAATTCGTTAAGGAACAGGCTAAGATTAACGAAAGAACTCCGTCAAGTTCTCTTACGCAGAATGAAAATAATACTCGGCAACGCAAATTGCCATCGCCAAAAAATATAAAGCCGCCTGTTACCACTAAGACATTTGTTACTGCGGTGGATTCTACTAAGACATTATGTCCGCTTTGTAAAACTGATACACACAAACAGTTTTATCGCTGTCCTAAGTTTCTAAAGTTAACGCCTCAAGAACGTTACAATGTAGTGAAGGCAAATTCCGCTTGTGTATCTTGCTTATCCTTTTTTCATATAAAAAATTTATGCAGAAGTGAAAAGAGCTGTTTTTCTTGCGGGTCTACTTCTCACCACAGCCTTTTGCACTTTGATGTAAAAGAACCCTCTGCTACTTGTAATAAGGGCGAAAATAGCTTGACATCATCAGACACTAGTGAAAAACCCTCTCACGGTCAAACCGCGGTCTCACTTTGTTCGCTTGATAATCAAACGCATTTTAATACCACCGTATTACTCTCTACTGCCACAGTCCGAGCATTAGACTCCAAAGGGACAGAATACTATCTCAAGTGTCTCATTGATAACGCATCGCAACATAATTACATAACAAGTGACTGTGTTAAGCGTTTAGGTTTAACTAAAAATGAATTATCGCATTCCATGACGGTTAGCGGATTCGGCGGTCAGTCCAGTACAATAAAGGGCATCAGTTGCATAACCATATTTTCGAGGTTGAGTGATAAATCGTATTCTGTCGAACCACTGATCGTAGACAAGATAACGGATCGCTTACCTACATCGCTTGTAGAAAAATCGCTTCTCACTTACCTGGCGAGTGTACCTCTCGCAGATGACACTTACCATTTACCCTCAAAAATCGACATGATTTTAGGCGCGCAAATGTTTACGCAGATCATCTTGTCAGGCCGCGTATCTGCGCCACCTGGCATGCCAATTGCATTACAAACTACGCTTGGATTTATTTTAATGGGTGATGCCCCTTTGGCTCGACCCGTTCGCTCTTCGCAAACGCAAACGCTATGCGCTATAACTAATGAGCGCCTAGATGAATCATTACGCAATTTTTTTGAATTGGAAGAAATACCTTCTCTTAAAAATACTTTTCTTAGTATAGAAGATCAAGAATGCGAAAATATATATCAAACTACTACTGAACGCGATTCTCACGGAAGGTACATTGTCGCTTTGCCTTTCAAGTCCGACCCTACCGCGTTGGGTAACGCTTCGGAAAACGCAAAAAAACGCTTTAATTCTTTGGAACGCAAATTAGAAATTTCGCCTTTGTTGCGTGACGCGTATAACAATATTATCGACGAATATTTAGAAAAGGACTACTTAGCTCCTGTACTACAAAACGATTGCGACTTGCAATATGTTATACCGCATCACGGTGTTCAACGCAACGATAAAGTCACAACCAAGCTCCGACTAGTCTTAGATGCGTCGGCCATAGAAAATAATTTGAGTCTTAATTCGCTACTTCATAAAGGTCCAAACTTACAATCGGATTTATTTATGCTGTTGCTCAACTTTCGCTTATTTAAAATCGCAATTTGCGCAGACATCAAACAGATGTATCTGCAGCTTAAGGTTCATCCAGAATTTTGGAAATTTCAACGCATTTTTTACCGCTTTTGTAAAACCGATCCTTTACAATTATTTGAATTCAAATGCGTATGCTTTGGCCTAGCGTCTAGCCCCTTTCTTGCGCTTCGCACTCTAAAGCAGCTAGCCGAAGACGAGGGCAGTAAATACCCTTTAGCTGCAGCTGTAATAAATGACGGACAGTTCTACATGGATGACGTCATATGCACAACGCATACTGTAGAAGAGGCAGTAAAATTAGCTGATCAATTGACAAATCTTTTCGCTGCTGGTTGCTTTGATTTGCTAAAGTGGTCTAGCAACTCTTCTCAGTTTCTAGCGCACTATCCTAAGGATCTTTTACATCCTTCGCTTGCGGTTAGTTTTGAACCTGACTCAACTCAAAAGGTGCTTGGGGTTAAATGGGTACCACACAAAGATGCATTTACTTTTGATTTTTCACCTAAAGGATTGAAATGCACTAAACGCAACATGTTATCGGTTATCGCGCAGTTATTTGACGTTCTCGGATTTGTAGCACCGGTTATATTATTCGCAAAACTATTAATTAAAGAACTCTGGCTACAAAAAATAGACTGGGACGATGAACCGCCCACGCATATTCAACAATCGTGGTCAAAGTTTCAAAGCGAGTTACATGTTTTATCTCAACTTTCGATTCCGCGTCATATCGGTATAACGCAAGACTGTGAAATACCTTTAGTTGCTTTTTCAGACGCAAGTGAAAAGGCTTATGGCGCAGTTTTATATGTTCACACTAAGACTTCAGAGGGGATTTTTGTAAATCTTCTCTGTGCAAAATCGAAAGTGGCGCCGATTAAAACAGTTACACTCGCGCGCTTAGAATTATGCGCAGCTCATTTGCTTTCTAAGTTGGTACGCGCTGTTGTGACAAATTTTAGTTCTCGCATTACTATAGCACGCATATACGCGTTTTCAGACTCAACCATCACACTCAACTGGATTAATTCTAGTCCACATAAACTTAAAACCTTCGTCGCTAATCGGGTATCAAAAATTCAAGATAACTTAGCTCCGGAAAATTTCTTTCATGTTTCGGGCAAGGAAAATCCAAGTGACTGTCTGTCTCGTGGATTAACTCCTGCGCAGCTTATTTCTCATCCTTTATGGTTTAACGGCCCTGAGTGGATGCGCACAGATAGCAACGATTGGCCTATCAAACCATTCACTCCAAATTTAGACGACTTACCCGAGTCTAAAACAATCGCATTAAATAATGTTACACCGGAAAAACAATTAATTCTGGTGATTTCAGAACGCATTTCTAGTTGGTCAAAATTAGTACGCATTTTTGTTTATATCTTACGCTTTTCCAAACGTTTAAAAACGCGCGGTTTAATAACCGCTGAAGATTTAGATGTGTCAGAGTTGTTTATTATTCGCTCGCTTCAAAGAGTTTATTTCTCAGAATACATAAACGCTTTAAATAAAGGGTTAACTTTACCACACACTATACAAAAATTACGCCCCATTTTGGTAGATGACATTATTCGCGTTGGTGGTCGGTTATCGGCATGTAAGAACATCTCATTTGATCAAAAGTATCCTATTTTGCTTCCTAGTAAAGATCACATCGTGAATCTTATTGTCGAACATGTACATCGTATCAGCTGCCACGCTGGACCTCAGCTCACAATATCTTTATTACGCCAAAAATATTGGATCCTCTCTGCTAGACGGATCGTTCGCGCACGCATACATGCCTGCGTACCTTGTTTTAAAGCACGGCCAATAAATTATCAGGCACCAGTTATGGCCGATATTCCAACTTGTAGGTTGGACATTTCTAAGCCGTTCGCGCATACGGGGATAGATTACTGTGGTCCATTTTATGTAACGCCCACTCGAAGGCGAGGCGTAACAGCTCGAAAGGCTTATGTTTGCGTCTTCATTTGTTTAACTACGCAAGCTGTTCATGTAGAAGTTGCACCCGATCTGACAACTGAATCTTTTCTCAACGCATTTAAAAAATTTCTTAGTCGCCGTGGCCCGATCCAGACGGTCTGGTCGGACCACGGGAGTAATTTTCTCGGCGCTAGGTCGTACTTAAATGAGGTCTACGACTTTCTAAGTACGACCTACGATGTCGCATTCAAAACCGAGCTCGCTCACAATCGCATCTCGTGGACCCTAATTCCACCCAATGCTCCTCACTTTGGAGGAAGTTGGGAGTCTGCGGTAAAATCTTTTAAAACGCATTTGCGGCGAACTGTAGGTTCTCAAAGATTGACATATGACGAGTTGCAGACCGTCCTATGTCAAATTGAAGCGTTGTTAAATTCACGCCCACTAGGAATTTTAAGTGACGATCCGTCGGATCCCGTTCCGATTACGCCCGCACATTTTTTGAACTTAACGCCCCTGAAGTTTCTGCCCGCGGTGGACGTCACTAGTGAGAAATCACAGTTACTCACGCGCTTCTCGCTCTTAGACCAACTAGTGCAATCCTATTGGAAACGCTGGCGAGAAGAATATTTGCACACGCTACAGGTCCGGGCAAAGTGGAACACTGAATCGCGCCCGGTCAAAGTAGGTACAATGGTTTTAATAAACCAAAATTGCGCACCATTGCACTGGCCTTTAGGCAGAATTGAGAAAGTCTTTCCTGGTTCTGACGGACGTGTTCGCGTAGTTTTGGTTAAAACAAAAAATGGTACTCTTAAACGCGCTGTAGTACGTTTATGCCCACTCCCTATCAATGTTAATTAATTATTATTATTTTTCTTTCTCAACACTTTTTGTTTTTTTTTTATTTTTTCTCTTAGCATTAAATTTTATTATTTCCTTAATTACGCTAGAATTAAATCGCTACCATCGCTATCCTATTTATGGATATTTGCTATATTTCTTATATTATTTTTTCTTGAAATGATATTTCAAGGGCCCGGAGGATGTTCGCGCCAAAACGCTGTTGTGTGCAAAAATACCTAACACCTATCTCCTTTAACGCATCCTCTCCCCCCGCATACCTTTCCTCAACCCCGCTGGAGCACCCCCGCGGCCCGCGTCCACGCACGCGAATGGACATCGGTCATCATGTTCAGTTGAAATCTGACCTTCGCCGTGAGATCTGTATTGACCGTTTCGCTAGATCTTCGAATTCACCGCCGCGCAACGCCCGCATACGCATATTTTGGTTTTTTAAGAAAAAGTGCAGTTCTCCAGTCAAGTCAAGTGCAGTAGATTTCGGTGAGTGCTCCCTCCTTTCTCTTTTCTCCACGCATTCTCTTTCTCGCGCACACAGTTATAGCCGAAAACACGCTACTTTTATAAATATTTTATAATGCCCTATTACCCTATTTTTAGGGTTCCGTACCCCAAGGGTAACCAACGGCACCCTACTACTAAGCCTCCGCCGTCCGTCCGTCCGTCCGTCTGTCTGCCTGCGGGCTGTATCTCATGATCCGTAATAGGTAGACTTGAAATTTTTAGAGAATGTGTAATTCTGTTGCCGCTATAAAAACAAATAATAAAAATAAATTAGAAATTGTAGGGGGCTTCCCGTGTTCAAACGTGTTTTTTTTTCGGCGTTATTTCGACTAATTTCGTAACTAATAACGGTATTTTTTATACTATATTTTACACAGTCTACACATTAGATATTACCGATTTTTAGGGTTCCGAAAAAAAACTTCGGAACCCTTATAGGATCACTCCGTTGTCCGTCTGTCTGTCAGTGTGTCACCACCGTTTTTCTCGAAAACGGCTTATGATACTAAGTCGAAATTTATACTGAATATAAAGTTCAATGGTCTCGTAGTGTTTTAAGAATATCAAGCTTATAGCTTAACTCAGTGAAAAGTTACAGCTTTAAAACCACGGCTTTCTCACTATTAAAACAAATTAAGGGACATCTTCCAAAAATCGTTTCTTTCCACACCTAATTCTTAGTTTCATAGTAAGTCCCGTTATATTTTACAAACACCAGTATTAAAATCTTGCAAATTACGGAGATTTTGATACCTTTAAACCATTAATAGTACCTAAAACAGTAAAAAAAACAAAAAAAAAAACGATAACTTACTGTGGCTTTTAAATTAATTGCAACGCTAAGGCTAAAACAAACTATCGGATGCCGCGACTATAGCTGCGACTGATAAGTGTGCACAGTCGTTTGAGATCAGCAGGCCCATATTTCTATCGGACATCCGAACGCTCAAGGGTCGCCAAAGGTTACGTTCGCGACTACGCCCGATATAGTGTCTAAAGTTCAATGGAATTTACTATCCAGCCGCGGCTTACGTGTCCGTTAGTTTGTTCAAAGCTTAACTTTTTAACGCGTCACGTCCACATGTCACTTGTCACAACTACAGATTCACAGAACACTAATAGAATTTTTTTTCTACTACAGATTATTATTACATCTTTTTTACACTGACCTCTAGAATTAATCTATGATTAACAGTGGACAGGCTGCTGTCTGTGCTGTGCTGTATGTCATTTAGTAAATTCTAGTACTATTAGTACAGTAGTACATACACGCATTCCCTACCCATAAACTTTGATTTTACTTTTTATGTTACAGATTTAAGTATGTCATTCTAATAAATAAAATATTACTCACTACTACTAAAATCAAAATAAAATCCTACTCAAAAATTATAAAATTTCAAGTTGAAAGTATTGATTTGTTGCTAACTTTTGTATAGGTATAACAAAGTTAGCGACACTGCATTGATAAATGCAATTACTTTTAATTTATTTCTCCACTATTACTTATTCACTATTTATATTAGTTAATAAAATTATGGCGGTCGGTGCACCATTTGCAATATTATTAGTTCCAGAGACACTCGTATGTCAAATGTGGTGCTTTAAATTGATTCATAACTATTAAGGTATCTAATCATTGGTAGGTAGGTCTAGGTAGGTAGGTCTAGGTAGGTAGGTACCTGCAGAGACAGCCAGTCCAGTAGGTATTAATCATAGCATAGATTTCATAGAGGCGTAGACAGCTGTCTACGGTGTTCAAAGTTGGTTCAAAATTCAAACTTTCAAAGCCAAATTCAAACAAACAAAAGTTCAATAGTAGTTTGCACAAATAAGCATACTAAATGGTTTATATTCTCTTGGAGACAAATAACATTTGATTTCTTGTTTTATATGTGGGATAGTTATATTACATTTTACAATATTAGTACTGAAAGTCAATGACTGAATCAGTGTTTTCTTTTAACTTTGTATGGAGGTGAACTTCGTATTCGAGACAGAGACTTAATGCATATACCTAACTTTGTGAATTAAACACATTATCAAAATGGACAATACTCCATCGCCAATGGATAATACGTCATCACCAATGTCGGTGAGTACCTATATACTTATTTATTTTAATCTCTCGCAAAGAAGCATTAGAAAGGGAAACTCAAACTACAACTCCCAAATTCATGCAGTCATCTAACTATAGAAATGCCTATCTATAGAAGACAGTCTCAGACTTAAGACCGAGTTAAAACTAGCTTGTTATTGTTACTGTTTTAATTAGTAATAATGCTACCTAAATTTTGTCCCATACCATTATAATAATTCTTTCAACAAGTTTATTTAAATAGGTATTCTTCATGTCAATATTATATAGAAGTATAGATAATGTATGTGTTGTACAACAATATATCATAATATAATCAGAGATAAGCCTAATTTATGCAAAGGCATTTGTTAAGTAACTTGCAAAACTGGCGTGCATTATAATTTTTTGGACAGGCCAGTTAAATAATCATTTGACAATAGAAAAAATAGAAACACATTCTACTTTTGCTGCCAGCTAATTGCAAGTGCACTCCCCACCATTATAGGAGACTTTAGTACGATGACAAGTTAACATGTCCTGACTTGCCTCGTTGAAAAGTTTGATGTAGGATTTGTTAAGAGTTTAATCTTAGCTTGTCAATTTACCAGTTACTTATATTATTTTAACAATAATTATTTTTATTTCAGGTTACCAGAATACCAGACTATTACTAGAGTTTGCACTGCATGTTGGATTGCTGCTAGAAGAGATAATATATTCAGAAGTAAATGCAGCACGATGTCAATTTTTTGTTGTTGATATTTGGTTCCTTGAGTATGGATAATATTGATTATGAAGAATCCATACATATATCTGTACCTCCACACAACCCAGAGAACCTACAACTTTTAGGATTGTGTCACAAGCTCATATACATTCTGTGTTTACCTTGAGACATTATATATTTTTAGGATAAAATGTTGAATGCCTATTGGTGCCAATTGCAGTCAAAGAAATGTTATTAAACTGATATGCTGAGGCATTATTTTCAAATCACTGTGTGGCAAGCTCAATGTCAACCTTTGCTATGTTTATATATCACCTTTAGAATTAATGTGATTTAACTCAAAATTCCTGTAACTTCTGTTGTTGTAAAATGTATTTAACATTTAATATAATATGTATTACCAATCCATACGTATAAGATGATTAAGTATTAAGATAATTAACTTTTTTAATAGTTTTATTGGCAGAGATACATTCAATTTTACTCAACACTACTTTTTTGAAGTCTTGCTCATTTCCCACAAATTGCAATTTTTGAGTTAGGTCACTTTAATTCCAAAGTTTGTATCTCCTACTCACATTTTTTATAGGTAAGATAAACTTAATGAATAAATTAAATTGTTTATATAATTTTGTATTATCAAAATACTGTGTCAACCCCAAAATAATATAGTAGTAATAGGCAATTCATAGTTCAATGATACGGAAATCAGAGAGAGATTAGGTGTAAAGCCAACGTCTTTATATGCTCTCTGAGGTACAGATATAATGGAACCTTGTCATCTGCAGTAGAACATCCACTAGACCAACGAGACAAATAATGTGATGAAAGATGGATTGGGGACTCTGTGAGAAAACTACACAACCCCATCGAGTTTGGGCTTTTTAATTCGTCTTGACAAGTTCTCTAGTCCTAAATGATGTGCAGGTTCTGATGATGAAGCCGAAAGGCGTTTATGGGAACTCTGTAATGAAACGACGTAACCCCATCGAGTTTCGACTCGTTTGATTCTTTTTGACGTTTAGAAGGTCATTAGTAGGTACCTAATTAATACATTGGTCAATAGTTTCGGAACCCTCAGTGCGCGAGTATGACTCGCACTTGACCGGTTATTATGGTTTCTCAGGCCGTCCTATTAGCAGGCATCGTCTACGTAATCATAACTCCTACAGTAAGTATTCTGAAATATCTACGAAGGTTTTTTTTAATAAAAAAATACAATTAGTTTACTTTCTTTAATAACTTTATATATTTTTAAGAATTTTATTTGTAATAAGGTTTAAATTTTAAGAATAGTTAGGTACCTACTTATGTAAGAAATACAAATTATTTTTCAGTTACGTACTGTCGTCATTATAAATAGTTTAATAGGTGGAGATCTTCTAAATTAATGGTGTTTATGTTTTAAATAAATAATTTAGAGTATCTCCATGAATTACTAACAATATTATTTAAATAATATGTAAAATAAGGTTATTAATAATATTATCAATAGAACATAATGTGCATGTTATTTCAAATATGTACTTTTTTTTCCTTGCTTTTATATTTATTAGGGGCAGGGTTTTTTGACCAATATTTATCTACGTTATATTTTCATCTAGGTTTCTATCCAAGTACTACACCCAGGCCAGCTATGACATACGCTACCACGACAGCGCCATCTTTAAGCTCACTGTACCATCTAGAATTCTTTGCGTGGACGTCTCCGTTGCTGAATCCCACCAATGACGCACTCGAGTTTGATGTCAATGGAACCCAAGTCATCCTTAAGCTATCGAAAGATGTTAATGTGAGTAAGCTTAGTGCTAGGCTTCGGGCCTTTGCACACCACGTTTTTTAAAGAGCAGTTGGTTGTCCTTTGTATCGATACACACGCGCGTTAGCATCGCGTTTGTATCGCTACAAACGCGCGTCGACGGCTCGCTTAATAAACGTGGTGTGCAAAGGCCCTTCAAGTTTATTTATTTATTTATTTATTGGTAATCAACAGCGTTTACAACACAATTTTACAAGATTATTATAGTCCTTAATTAAAGCCAAAAATGATTACATTATTTGAATTAAACAAAATATACTATAAAGTTCAACAGAGAATTCATAATACAATATGATTGTTAATTTAGTTATAAATATATGTACTTAGGAAATGCGAAAAGCCTGCTAGCTTGTTGTGGGATTGTCTATAAATGATCGCTACATTGCTATTGGCTGGTAAGTATTGTGTCGCTATTGATAATGCTTTGATACAATATAAATGTAAAAATTCTTTTTACAAAACCGACTTCAAACGCCACTACAGAGTATATCAATTGTGCCTATAAAATTTGAGGAGTTCCCTCGATTTCTCCAGGATCCCATTATCAGATCTAGACCTGGGGCCCAAGTCTGCTATTGCAATTGTAGTTACATTACAGTTACATTGCCTATCAATGACATCCCAATTGCTACTTTTAGCAATTTGACTTGGGGCCCAGGGGTTCAATTGTCTATCAATGACATGACAATTGCTAAAAATAACAATTGTCATGTCATTGATAGACAATGTAACTATAATTGCAATAGCAGACTTGGGCCCCTGATGACAATGGGACCACCTGGGAAGTATACCCTTTCAAACAAAAAAGAATTTTCCAAATCGGTATAGACGTCTTCGAGTAATCGGGGAACATACATAAATAATTAAAAAAAAATTGTCAGCAATAATTTTTAGACAATCCTACGGCTAGGGTGAGACAATTATTATCCTACTAATCCAACTAACATAATAAATGCGAAAGTTTGTTTGTATGGATTGAACCGATTTGTCTGAAATTTGGCAGAAATAAATTATAGTCTGGAATAACACATAGACTTACTTTTTATCCAGTTCTAACACAGTAATAAGACAGTTCCCGCAGGAATTAAAAACCTCAATCCACGCGAACGAAGTCGCGGGCATTAGCTGCAACCTTTTTTTAGTGATACCCCAGTGAATCTCATCCCGCCCTACTCGGCCTATGTACGATGATCTGTATGATGCTATTGCAGACGTGAGAGTGATGCTGATGGTCTACGGAACTATGTCTATTATGATAATTTGTATTAAGTTCTAAGAGCCTGGTGCTGAGCTGTGAATCAGCTCAAAAATCAGCGGTCATTAACCGACTTTTTATATAACACATCTAGTAAAACATGTCATCAGTATAATAGAGTATGTTGTCGTCATTAATCATCCTTACGACAAACTCACGGTTTTAAGCATAGGTATACTGTTCATTAGGCTCCTAAAGCGGATGGTGGAGACGGCGAATGCTCAAACAGCACGTCCGCGGTGGATCCGAGCCAGAGCGCGGCGAACGTGTGCGTGTACCTCACCCGGTGCTACGGCGCACGAAGCATCACCGCCGAGGAATATCAGAAGAGCTACTGCATTGTCGACAACAGGTAACAGCGACTATCGAACAGCACGTCCGCGGAGGGCACGAGTCAGAGCGCGGCGAACGTGTGCGTGTACCTCACCCGGTGCTACGGCGCACGAAGCATCACCGCCGAGGAATATCAGAAGAGCTACTGCATTGTCGACAACAGGTAACAGCGACTATCGAACAGCACGTCCGCGGAGGGCACGAGTCAGAGCGCGGCGAACGTGTGCGTGTACCTCACCCGGTGCTACGGCGCACGAAGCATCACCGCCGAGGAATATCAGAAGAGCTACTGCATTGTCGACAACAGGTAACAGCGACTATCGAACAGCACGTCCGCGGAGGGCACGAGTCAGAGCGCGGCGAACGTGTGCGTGTACCTCACCGGTGCTACGGCGCACGAAGTATCACCGCCGAGGAATATCAGAAGAGCTACTGCATTGTCGACAACAGGTAACAGCGACTATCGAACAGCACGTCCGCGGAGGGCACGAGTCAGAGCGCGGCGAACGTGTGCGTTTACCTCACCCGGTGCTACGGCGCACGAAGCATCACCGCCGAGGAATATCAGAAGAGCTACTGCATTGTCGACAACAGGTAATAGCGACTATCGAACAGCACGTCCGCGGAGGGCACGAATCAGAGCGCGGCGAACGTGTGCGTGTACCTCACGCGGTGCTACGGTGCTCGAAGCATCACCGCCGAGGAATATCAGAAGAGCTACTGCATTGTCGACAACAGGTAACAGCGACTATCGAACAGACCGTCCGCGGTGGGCACGAGTGAGAGCGCGGCGAACGTGTGCGTGTACCTCACGCGGTGCTAAGGCGCACGAAGTATCACCGCCGAGGAATATCAGAAGAGCTACTGCATTGTCGACAACAGGTAACAGCGACTATCGAACAGCACGTCCGCGGAGGGCACGAGTGAATGCAGATACATATATTGTATAATATATTACAAACAGAAAGGGTACAGCTTTCACCAATGAGACAGTAAAAAGATTTTTTATAATTTGATAATTAATTTTTCATTTTTAGGTACGCTGGTGTTTGCTGTGCGAGAGCTGACGTAGACAAAAATCCTTAATATGTTGTTAATTAAGATACCTATTTTTTTATAAATAAATGTTAAAATCTGATAATGAAATTTTTATTTAATTGACCACACGATTAATTAAATTATTTTAATTATTATTGCGATGATAGTAGGTCTATCGTACCATGAAACGGATTTTATCCTTCAATACATCAATGAGTTGCTGGGAAACAATGAACTGCTGAAGTTGGAGGGAAACTTTTACTTTGGATGTTGAGGTTAGGTCGTGTTTTGGACTAATAAAGACTACTTCAATCGGTAAATCCTAGGACCCAACTCCTCAATCCTGATGTGTCCTGATGGGGTTCTGTCAATTGTGAATTGAAGACGCGGATGTAGTCGCGGGCGTCAGCTATATAATACAACTAGCTTTAACCTGCGGCTTCGCTCACGTTAGGTTCGATTTTTTAACCCCCTTGGGGTTGAAATTTTCCAAAATCCTTTCTTAGCGGATGTCTACGTCCTAACAGCTACCTGTATACCAAATTTCAGCTCGATCGGTCCAGTGGTTAGAGCTGTGCGTTGATAGATCAGTCAGTCAGTCAGTCACCTTTGCCTTTTATATATTTCGATTAATTTTTAATTCTTAGCGAGGGTTTTGCAAGATCTTCTGGCGATCTTCAGAAAGAGATCTATTGCAACGGAGAAGCTGGCCCAATATACCTAGGTGGAACAAAATAAGCTCAACGGTAAAAGGTGCGGACTGAAAGGTCGACGGTTCGAATTGTTGCACTATTGTCGTAGGTACCTAGTCCTAACATGAGCTTTCCGTTTAGAGAGAGGAGAGAATATGAATGAAAGGATACACTTTATAAGGGTAGAGAGAAAGAAAGAGAAATGGATCGGATAGTGTTTATTAGTGTGTGTTTATTAGTCGAAGTTCACAATTTTTATATACCTATCTAATTATAGTTAACCAATAAAAAATACAACAAAGCTGTCATCAAATTCTATTTATTTAATTGTTGATTAAATCGGCTGAAATAGAACCCCTCGAGAGCTTTCATTGCGGCCAATTAAAAGTACCTACCTAAGTCTTCATTAAAGCTTTTGTTGGAATACAAAGAACAGCTAAGTGGGTGTAGCATAATAGTTCAAAAGACCTCAATTTGATAATTCTATGTCTTAACTCTTAGCATGGGTGGCCTAAGTATGTCATACTCTCTTTAACATTTCTGTGGGGTGGTGTCGTGTGGTGCGGGTTGTTACGTTCCCTCAAATATGGTTGAGCGAAGCAATGGCTGGATCTTGCGTCGTGCTCGTGAACGGGTGCCACCAACGGGAATGGGTCTGCTTTGTCTTCCCATGTTGACATGTGTTGGATTATATGTATTGCATTTTGGAAGCTTCACTGTGGAAGCACTGTATACTTAGCTTAGTTTGGTTACTTATTGTAAAATTATTTTATTTTTTGAAAAGAGCAACTGCTGAGTTTCTTGCCAGTTCTTCTCAGCAGAATCTGCATTCCGAACCGATGGTAGATTTATGACGTGTCATAAGTGCTACAAGGTAGCCTACATGAAATAAATAAAATTTTGAATTTTGAATTTTGACCGCCCGTGAGATGCTACGTAACTAATAATGTTGCTAATAGGTATAACAAAATTGTTTTTGATGTTAGCTGAATAGGGAAAAAATTCGCTCCTGTGAGCATTTGTAGATTTATCATCACACTAATATCATAAAGGCAAAAGTTTGTATGTGTGTGTGTATGTATGTTTGTTACTCCTTCACGTCACAGCGAATGAACCGATTTGGCTGGGAATGGAGATAGCTCATACCGAGGATTAACAAAAGCTACATTTTATTCCGGAAAATTAAAGATTTCCGGAGAATTAAAAACCTTAATCGGAGCGGACTAAGTCGCGAGTATCATCTAGTAGGTAGGTAGTAGCTAATAAATCCAAACGTAAGGCGAGGTGAATCTGTATGAAGCTTTGATCGTTTAACCAGCATGAAGTTCGCTCTGTAAGTATATATATATTATAATAGTATTATTTTCCTGCTTAGTGCTAGTGCGTACGTCGGAGGCTTACATACGTACTGTGTATCAAGAACAAATTAAGGGTTTTTTTCTCCAGAAGGCACTGGAGGTGCCATATTACTCATGTAGATTTCCGCGAAAATTGCTATATTTTGAATTTGTTTAATATTCTTCTCAAGCTATAAACAAGGAGTGAGTACGAGTAGGTATGTACAGATTTTTATTATTCCCATTTCTTTTATTTTTTATAAGTACCTAGTTATAATACTTTTGAGTATTCAACCAACTATACTAAACATTATCTATTCGTATGTTATGTATTTACCTATACATATTTTGATAAGCTTCGACAAACGGTTGGCACAGCATTCCGGCAGTGGTAAATTATTCCATTTCTATTTCTTAAACAACTTGTTTATAATTAAACTAGCTTTATCCCGCGGCTTCGCTCACGTTAAGTTCGATTCTTTCAACCCCTATTTTATCCCCTTAGGGGCTGAATTTTCAAAAATCCTTTCTTAGCGGATGCCTACGTCATGATAGCTATCCAGTTTCTAAGTAACTAAATTTCTTATATTGTTAAATACAGTAGGTGGAACAATGTTTTGTTCCCTTTGCCACAGAACACCTAATACTTAGTAGGTACCTCAAGGCCTTTGCTTCAAGCCCCAAAACCTCTATTACTCAAAATCTTAACCCTCTACATAGGTAGTTATAGGTCGAAATAATCAGTGAGCTTGTACAACTCTTTTCGGTAAGTAGGTACATATTTTCCCTCTGTAAATCGAAAAAATAAATTGAACCACAAACAAACAATGTAAGAGTAGGTATACCTATTTAAAATAAATAAGGTTATGTATTCTAAGAAATCATAAAGGAGTTTATGGCTGTTAACACGTCTTGTTTACTTTTTATTATTTTATTTTTATATTTAGTTCTTTATTTTTATTGATTTTATTTAAACTTAAATGAAGCGGGTCTTTATTAGGTATCGATTGTTAAAATAACCTCTATACGTCGAATGTTTCCTTTTAAAATCCGTCTAAGTCGAAATCAGTGGAAAACTTTACAACTCGAACTGTTTAGCATCTCCCTTGAAGCGTCTTACAGAGGTTCTACTGTATATTATATCAAGCACAAACATATAAGAGTCAAGACACCATTAACTTGATTTTACAGGAATATAGGTAGGTACTTATTAATATTTTCCTCAATCTAGTTTATTTAGGTCAAACAATAAACGCTCTAAAATTGTTAATCTCCTTTGGAACCTTCGGCCGATATAATATGTATCTCTTAGAATATTTATCTATTAATTTTCAGAATGAGCAACATGAGACGTCGATGTCTGGCGGCGGGATTATGCATCCATGTCATATTATTGCTTGAAGTTCAGTCTTTATCGGTAGACTTCCCAAAATTTCCTACAATAGATGATTATGGAATTGTTGTAGGCACCAATTCAAAAGTAAGTAAGCTATGTCAGTACGTAGTAAAGTTAGCAATCGACCATGAAAGTGTCTATGATGAATTACGTATAATATGTGTGCAATGTATATGTGTATAATGTACATGTTTGTATTTGTACACTATATTGTCTGTCTTAAACCTGTCGGATGGTGAAAAAAAAGGATAAAAAAGAATGTTGGCATTACGTACAGCGGACCGGTAGGTATATTATCAGTATCGTCGAGTCACCTTTTTTTTTTGTAATTGAACAAGTCCAAACGAGGAAAACTTACGATTTATATATTGTAAGTAACTAAGTAGGTAGGTACATAAAATTTAATCACACTAATATTATAAAGGCGAAAGTTTGTATGTGTATGTGTGTGTATGTGTGTGTGTATGTTTGTTACTCCTTCACGCCACAACGAATGAACCGATTTGGCTGAAACTTGAAATGGAGATAGCTCATACCCAGGATTAAAACATAGGCTACATTTTATCCCGGAAAATTACAGAGTTCCCATGGGAATTGAAAAACCTTGGTCCACGCGGACGAAGTCGTGGGCATCGTCTAGTATATAATATAACTAACTAATGGATCTGAAACATGGTCGGTAACTATGGGCCGCATAAAAAGCCTCAGGACCACTCAGTAGGCGATTATTATGCATGATGAATCATTATGCATGATTAAATCAGGAATAAGGGAAACGAAATCGGAGGAGAACCAGAGTTACCTACCACGATATAGTTAGCATACCTATCGATTAGCGAAGCTGAAGAGTGAAGAGAACCTCATAGTTCAAAGAACCTTATTCTAACCGATTCATATTGAAAAGCGCAGTGTTAGCAGTCTCCCAGTAGGTTGACCGATGATTTCAAACAAGTCACAGGTAGCTACTAGATAGGTACATAATGAACAAGACCTATGCCCAGCAATGGATGTCTAGTAGTAGTACGAGTAGTAGTAAAATAAAGATGGAAAAGATTGAAAAGATGTTCTGTAGTAAGTATAATTTCAGCCGTTCGAAGACATCACCGACGATGCGTCCGCTGCGCCCATCCAGATCACACACATGCGCGTCCGCTCCGAGATCTCGCTGCGTTACGCGCGCACTGCAATCATATCCAACGTGTACAACCCCAGCAAGCGGCCACAGGAAGCCAGTTTCTATGTCCTGCTGCCTGAGACTGCGTTCATCAGTGGATTTACTATGTAAATATTACATATACAAGAGAAATTCTTATGATTTCAAAGATTTAAATCACGATTAGTGACCGTCGTGTACTGTATACTATCGATTTAAATTTTAGGAGCCTCGGTAAAGAAACCTATGAAGCATATGTAAAAGAAAAAGAAGAAGCCAAACAAATATACAATGACGCAGTTGCTGAAGGAGTTTCTGCTGCTCACGTTTCTACCAAGTAAGTTAATACTGAACAGAGGCTATTAAATTTATAAATCAGTAACACTTAAATATAAGTATATTTACCATGAATGACTATGTTAACGCAGAGCTCGGGACTCAAACCACTTCGCAATAAAATTCAACTTGGAGGGCAGGAGTAATGCAACGTACCGCCTGAGATACGAAGAGTTCTTGGTCCGTCGGAACGGCGTCTACAACCACGCCATCAACCTGCTGCCCGGCGCGCTCGTGCCCACGATGGACGTCGTTATACACATCAAGGAGTCGCAGAAGATCTCGGTGCTGAGGGTGCCTGAACTGCGGACTGGCAACGAAGTTGATGCGACGGAGAAGGATGCACGTGAGCTCATATTTTTTGCCCCACCAACTGCTGACGAAAATTTATTCAATGACAAAATTACCTATTGATAACGTAATAGCAAGGAATGATGTGTTAGCGATATATTGAAATAGTAAAGATATAATGTATTGAAGGTACTTTGACAAAACTAGTAGTAGGTAGTTTGACTTTGTTGACGACGTAGGCGCCGGTCTGGCACCGCGCTGTTAGTATAAATACAGCGCTTTAGACGTTATTAATTCAGTCTCTTCCAGAGACTCATACGGCTATTGGATGCTCCCGCGTCTAGGTCGTTGTATTTGATTAATGGGTGGTGATAGCAAACACGCCCTAATCGAATAAATATTACCCGTTGGTTTAGATGAGTGTAATTAATTAAATAATACTTTGATATGTTTGATAGTTACCCTCACGTACAGGTGGTGGTTTGTCTGACGTGTTGTGGTTAAATAGGTTAGATGTGAGGACAGGGGCCGTTATAGGGGCGGTTGGAGACGGCTTTAGGTAGGGTTTTAGCGTTTTTTTTTGTGTTGATAGATGTAATAGCAGTTTTTTCCCCAAAACCATGTTTACAATGTAGGCACTATTTGTTTTTGGACTGCATATAAAGCTGATAGTTTTTTCCACATTTATTTTGAAGGTTCTTTCAATTCATTCATGATGCCTTTATAATTAGGACATGACTATGTTCCCACGCAAGCATACGAGGTTTTGTACAATAAGAGATGTTGATGATTAAATTACAGAAAACACAAAAGCCGTTATTAAAAGAGGCCATAACGAGAGGGAAGCTACAATTACTTTCATCCCCGATTTGGCGGAACAGAAAAGATTAGCTGAAATATATGCGGTAAGTACTGACTTATTATTCGTACTTTATTATTCCTAAAACAATAATTCTATGAAACAAACGATTATTAGTTTATTATGACTTACGTGGTTTGCGTAAGAAATATAACATTAATGTACTAATAAGAGTAGGTACTATTATTTTCAGAAAAAAAGTAAACAGTCAAGCGATCCAGATTTTGTAAATATTGGTTTTGATAGTGAAGAAAATGAAAATGAAAATGAAAATGAGGGTCTCTTAGGACAATTTATTGTACAGTATGATGTGGATCAACCAAACAATGGAGAAATTTTGGTACGTACACTAACTGCAACTATCTTTATCACAAAGCAAATCTTTTTTTCTCAAATGACTTAACCTCATAGTTGGCTATATTCTATATAATACCCACTCTATAGTACCTATTACAAAAAAATAATTAACATTTTTGCGTATATTTTAGACTTTTAAATTTTAAGGCCTACAAAAGTGCCTAAAGTAAAAATAGTCTCCATGTTGACATGCAGATTGTTCAATACTTGTATGCAAAATGTTTAATTTCGCAAAAATGTACAAAACATAAAAAGGTAAAATATTTCCTTTTCTATTACCTATAAATTCTAAAACCGATCCTGCGTAGTAAACTATAAACCCTTCTCATTAATTAGTCATTTACTACATAGGTAAGTATTGGTAAAAATATTTTCGTTCAATACTTCAGATGAATGATGGCTACTTCGTACACTTCTTGGCCCCAAGTTCCTTACCGCCCCTGAGCAAGTACGTCGTGTTTGTCCTGGACACGTCAGCCTCCATGGGAGGGAACAAGATCTTGCAACTGATAACTGCCATGAACGCTATTCTGTCCGACCTCAACCCAAGAGACTACTTCAGCATCATTGAATTCAACTCATATGTTACGGTAATGTTCCCTTCCTATTTAATATTATTAGATCTCATAAAATTATTTAAATATTATAATAGTTACTAGCTTTAACCCGCGGCTTCGCTCACATTAGGTTCGATTTTTCAAACTCCTATTTTACCTCCTTCGGGGTTCAATTTTGAAAAATACTTTCTTAGCGGATGACTACGTCATCATAGCTATATGTATGCAAAGTGGTTTAAGCTGTGCGGTGATAGATCAATCAGTCAGTCAGACAGTAACCTTTGCCTTTTATATATTTAGATTTAGATGATGCCTTTTGTGGTAGATTTTTCAAATCCTGTGACACATGTATTTTATTTATTTTTAATCGAAAGCCCAAATACAAAGTTTATACAACTTTAAAACCTTTCATACTAACGTTCATCCACTATTAGATGCCTTTGGAGGTGGATTTTTCAAAATCTGTGAAACATGTACTTGTTTATTTTTAATCGAAAGCCCAAATACAAAGTTTATACAACTTTAAAAATGAAAAACTTTCATACCCTATTTGATTCCTTGGGGGGTGGATTTTTCAAAATCTGTGAAATACGTATTTCTTTATTTTTATTCTAAAGCCTAAATACAAAGTTTCATGGATATAACTTAAAAAATGACGGACTTTCATACAAACTTTAACCCCCTATTTAACCCTCTTGGGGTTGAAATTTTCCAAAATCCTTTCTTAGCGGATGCCTACGTCCTAACAGCTACCTGTATGCCAAATTTCAACTCGATCGGTCCAGTGGTTAGAGCTGTGCGTTGATAGATCAGTCAGTCAGTCAGTCAGTCAGTCAGTCAGTCAATCAGTCAGTCAGTCACCTTTGCCTTTTATATATTTAGATTTCCAAGAGTGCCAATAGTTAAAAGCAATGACTCTATGATTTCGGCCTCTTTAGGGTCCAGCAGAGTTCGTTCATCAGCAATCATTTTTCACTTTCTTTAACGGTGAAGAAAAACATCGTGAGGAAACCTGCATGCCTGAGTTCTCCATAATGTTCTTCAGCCAGCTCCCTTTCCGTATCGTCAGTCCAACGTGGTGGATTATAGGCCATGCCATCATCAAACATCCTTACGCAGACAACAATCTTTATGCTTTGGCGTCCGTTCTCATGCGAACGGAGCCGAATGGAATCGTTCGCATTCGTACGCATCTTTACGAATGCGAAAGCATAAAGACTGTTGTCTGCGCGATGCGTCATCCGGCTAAAATATGTGAATCGATGCGCACAGGTATGATTCCAGCCTTATTATTATAGTAAAATAACATTGACAATATATGTACTTAATTCCACGCAGGCCCAATACAAATTGACAGATTTTACACACCGTTACTTACATTAAGAAATCTTTTATCTTAACAGGTTCACGACTTGAAGGAGGTTGACGAGGAAACTAACATACGCTTACGTACAAACCTGGTGCCACCTGCAATTGCTTCTCCCGAAAATATAGCTGCAGCTAAGAATATAGTATCTCAATTCCGTGCTATAGGAGGTAAAAACGTTTACTTCAGAAATAACGTAAAAGTAAGAATGCATCCGTAATTTTTTTTCTGTATATCCCATGCCCGTAGGTAGGTACGATGTATATGTCACCGTAAGATTGTAAAAACCGTTAGATTATAATCTAACAAGCGAGATTGTTAACTGTCGAAAGATTGTGAAGGCTGTCTCTGATTGGTCGGTCTTGCAGTAGGCCGTTGTGTCCATAGAGTAAGAGAGAGAGAAATAAAAGTATTTTTTCGACAAAAAAAATAATTTTTCAAAAATGTTTTTCTTTTACATTTTTTTTTAATTCACCCACACACAACACACACACATAATTATCTGACTTTTCGGAGTTAAGGAAACATAGGCCTCCATAATATTATTATCTGAAATCTGCCAATCCACCCTTGTCCAGCGTGGAGCCCTGTGCCCTGTAGTGGGACTGCAATTAAATGAACGAATGAATGAAACGTATTCCTAATTGTATTCATCTTTGTATTTGAACAGGTACCAACATCTACAGTGCTCTAGACGAGGCTTTGACGCTAATTCATCAAACAGATGTATCAAATGATACGAATTCGGAAGGTGTAAACGCAACAACTAAAAAAGAAAGCACGAGTAAGTTAGAAAAATATAAGTACATATACTCAACGTTATTTGTTGCTAATGAGAAAACTGAAAGTGGTTTAGTCGGAATCAAACCTAATCGACTGCAATCATTTTTAAACCATGTTAGGTACATTTTATCCCAAAAATGTAAGTGAAGTAAAAACATCAAGTGGTATAAACTCCTTTTCTACTTTGTCCAGTTTCTATTATTATAATAGCATGCATTGCAGGTGAGTAGATATGCTTTTGGGTAGATAACGACCTATCAAGCTTTTAACCTTTTAACCTATTCAATTTTGATATTTGAATTTATAAAAAAATACACAAATTCACTGAATAACTAATAAATATTTTAAACGTGTTACAGCTTCCAAAAAATAACCACATTGTTTAATAATAATATTAAGTAGTAAAAAATAATCTTTTCTTGAACAATAAAATAAAAATTATGTTTACAGATGATTTGGAGCCTATTATTATATTCTTGACTGACGGCGAACCCACCGACGGAGAAAGGGACACCGATCGAATCGTAACGTTTTTGACCGAGAAAAATGGAGGCGTGAAACGAATACCATTGTTTTCACTTGCTTTTGGTAAAATTAAAAAAGAACCATAATATACTATGTACATAGAATATTGTATTAGTACAATATTATATGTACATAGTATATGGTTCTTTTACGCCTAATTTGACTAATATGGAAATAAGTCTTACTCGAGAGTACTTAAATTAGCAGTTCCTCCAAAAATAAAGTGAGACCTTATTCAAAGTAAAATTTAACCAGATTAATTTGCGCTCAAAATTTTATCTCCACTTAATGAAGTGGCACTTCACAATGGTGAATATGAAATGGTAGCCAAAACAACTTTGTATGACCAAATTATTTTTGTTGTTGCGTTAATCTCGCAATCTATCGATGCCGTATTTTTGGGCCGCAAATTACGTAATAGTATTTTTGTCCACGTTCATTTTAGTTATTATTAATTATTAAATGCTTCATTCGTTTGTTGGTTTGTCGAACAACGGATCGACGTGATTTTTTACTTAGGTAGTATACTCGTAGTTGAGGACTTGGAGAGTGACATCGGCTTTTTATGCCGGAAAAATAGAGATTTTATTGAGATTTTAAAACTCAATTCCACGCGGACGAAGTCCTGGGCAAAACTCGAAGGTTCATATTTGAAACGAAATCTAAAAGTACGCTAAGGATTTACAAACAGGCGATGACGCGGACCGCACATTCCTGCGCAAGCTGTCGCTCCGCAACGAGGGTTTCATGCGACAAATCTACGAGGCGGCGGACGCAGCGCTGCAGCTGCACGACTTCTACCGCCAGGTGTCTTCGCCGCTCCTCGCCGACGTCAATTTCCTCTACCCTCGCAGACAGGTAGCACGAACCGATTGCAAGTATTTCTACCGTCAGGTGTCCTCCCCGCTCCTCGCCAACGTCACGTTCCTATTCCTCGCAGACAGGTAGCACGAACCGACTACAAGCACCGCCTACCGCCAGACGTCCTCCCCGCTCCTCGCCGACGTAAAGTTCTTATATCATCGCAGAACTAGAACCACAAATCTAGCAACATGGCTGTCATCATCATGAGCCATTATTAATACATTTTTGGTCATAGGCCTCTTTAAGATAGCCTCTACGGTCATCTACTTTTCACATAACCTAATGCTATTGCTAATAAATTTAATGACTATTATAGAGAATTGGCAAAGCAAACGACTCTTAAAAATAAATATAATAAAGATCATTTGGATAGTAGCTATCAATCCCCACTAAACAGTATTTTTATATCCCCTTGTTCAGAAAAAGAAGTAAAGAATACTATAATAACCTTAAGAAACACTTTTTCTGCGGTTATGACGAAATATGCACGAAAATTATAAAAAGCTACTGTAAAGAGATAACACCAATTATGACATTTCATTACAAAAAGGGAAATTTCCAACGAAACTTAAGTTACGAGTATCCATTGTAAAACCTTTGTTCAAAAAAGGTAATCGTTGAGAAATTGATAAATATCGACCATCCAATCAGCGGCAGCAATTTGCTTGTCGAAACGCGGTTTCCAATCGTGGACCTTTCGACTCTTAACGTCCATCGGTCCTCCGATTATCTTGTCACTTCAAGGTTCTTATCTCGAACTAAATTTTTTTAGCATAATATGAATGACCATGTATGAACTCGTAATAATAATGATTTCCATTGGCCTCATAGATAAAAGAAGGCTCGGTCAGCCGCAGCCAATTCCGTACCATCAACGAGGGTTCGGAAGTGGCAGTAGTGGGAAGGATCGCTGAGCATGTCAATGAATTCACGCCGCAAGTGCGTGGCTTTCAGGCTGAAAGAGATGGCCGCAAGGTAATAATAGCTTTCCGCTTATATTTGGAGGGGTGACCCTTACACGGATAACCGTTATGGTCACGTCTATATACGAGGTATAACTTTTACACCCTGTAGACGATAGACGTAACCATACCGTGACCGTAAAATAACGGTTATTTCTAAAGGAGAATTTTTAATTATTGTTTAATGTGTCCCAGAAACTTTACGAGATCAATCCCAAAGTGCGGGTGACTGGTGAAAAGGATGATTACTTGCCTCTAGAGCGGCTTTGGGCATATCTTACCATTAAGCAGCTGCTGGACAAACGCGACGCCGGCGGCGTTGAGAGCGTCGGCGACGACATCAGCTCACAGGATAGTCCCGAGCAGAAAGCACTCGCGCTTGCCTTGCAGGTAATAAAATCTGAACAAGAAAGTGTGTTTATTAATTGCTTTGCAATTTGTTTAAATGTTTGTTGGTTTTTGTTTCAATCACGCAGCAATGAATCGAGATAATTTTTACCATAGGTATAGTTGACAACCTGCATGCTCCGCAAATCTTCCCGCAAATGAATGAGTTTCCGTGGTGGATTTGGTTTCTAAAATCCCGCGGAAACCCTCTATTTTTTTCGGAATAAAAGGTAGATATCCTAGTTGTCACTAAGTCCTCAACTTTTACCTGTGCATAAAATGAGGTCGATCTGTTGCTCTGTTGCTGCGCAATTGAAGTACAAGCCCACAAAACAACAAACAAACACATGTTTTCGTATTTGTAATCAATCAATTAATATTATAAATGAGAAAGTGTTTGTTTGTTGGTTTGTCCTTCAATTAACCAGGAACCAATTTACGTGATTTTTGACATGAGTATACTTGAAGATCTGGAAACTGGAAAGTGACAAAGGCTACTTTTTATCCCGGAAAATCAAAAAGTTCCCGTGGAATTTTAAAAACTTAATCGATGCGGACGAAGTCGCGGGCGTAAGCTAAGTATTAGATAGTAACAATAAATACTCTAAAAGGAAAATAGTTTAATTTCCCCTAGGCTAGGTTAGGGCTAGTTTATTTTGTTTTATAAATGATAATTCTTTTCCTTTCAGTATTCGTTCGTGACGCCTTTGACGTCACTAGTGGTAGTTAGGCTGAACAAAACAGACGTTGTGGATCCTGTGGACGTAGAAAAAATTAACGAGTCAGGTATTTTGTTACTATTCGTGTTACAAAAATATGCCCAGTCCTTGAAATAGAGTAGGACCAAAGCACTAGCACACCACATGGATCCCTGGTCGGTCGCCTGGCTTTTTGCGGTAGAAGGCGGCCGCGGCACCGTCTCTGTCTCTAGACAGGGTAGGCTGGGCAACCGGAAGTCCCATATGCCATTCGATAAGGGTGGACTCATCTTAAATGAGTGCACAGCTCTCGGAGGGTATGCGTAAAAAGCATTTCCACCACGCAATACAAAAAAGACCCCATAGGGCGCCAATTAGGCAATCCAACCCCGCAACTGCGAGGTCCCGCTTTTGCGGGATCCCCCATGAATTTTGCTGGGCCAGTGATGCGGGATTATCCACGCGGGATTCTTGGGACCAGCGGGACTGAAACATTACAATTACTGACCGCCAATATCTTGCGTGACTTTCACCCACTAACTAACGCTTTAAAACATCTGTGAACCACATGCCGTCGCGCGTAAAATCTTGTACAATGGTACGGAGCCCTTTGTGTGCTGCTCCGATTCGCACTTGGCGGATTTTTCATCATTTTTGTGAAGAGTTAGCATTATGTAGTTATTATGTAAGATATAAAAGTGTGTTTAGTTTTTAATAGGTAGCTGCTTAATTAAATATTTTTTTATTTCGTTTCGTAGGGTTTTTGTCAACTAGAAATTCAATGATTAAACCCAGCCTGCCTGCGGCAGTGACCTATACAGGCTACTCTTCTGGTAAGTGAATTAACCAACTGTATTATGTTAGAGTTAACAAAGACGACTTACGTAAGTATTTTAGTATCCTCACAAGATTCCCAGCGACATAGTATTCTACCTACTACTACCAAGGACCGTACCGTATTCCAATGCGCATTGTCACCAACTTTTGCCAGACTGACATAATATTTATTAGCAGTCAGTATTGATGGTATAATCGACTTTTTAAGAAAAAAAGGAAATTCTCAATTTGTCACGTATATTTTTTTTATGTATGACCACGCATAATTTTTCGCAGAGTCGTCCGATTTTGATGATTCTTTCTTCAATGGATAGCGTCTACCTTGAAGTTGGTCCCATTTAAATGTCAAAAAGAAATTCCACCTCTGAGGGTAGTCGCACACGGTTTTCCCGATTTTATTTCGATTATTTTTTTCTTATTGAATAGGATTTACCTCAAAGTTGTAAGTCTGTACGTCTTAAAACTATGATCTTCGAATGTGAAAATTAAATGAAAATGAATTATTTCATGAATTGGTATTCTTTCTTATCCAACAGGTGGAGGACTGAGCGTGACTTCAAGAGACGGGCCTGTGCTCTTCGTTCAAGCAAGTAAATATTTTCAATTCACAGTACGTAATCTATAATATAAAAATGAATCGCAAAATGTGTTGGTAAGCGCATCACGCGTGAACGGCTGGACCGATTTCGCTAATTCTTTTTTTATTGTGTTTGTTATTGTTAGGAGAAGGTTCTTATGAAAGAAAAAATTAAAAAAATTGCGCGGAAAATTAGAAAATTTAAGAAATATTAACCACCATATTAAATTATTTCTAATGTAACCGCTTTTACAAATCAAACTTTTTTGATGTAACCTTATGGCGTTTGACATAACATTGACAGAATGCGTGCTGCCAATTTCGTCAAAGAGGATGTAAAAAAACTTAAGACAGGACAACGTCTGTCGGGTCCGCTAGTAATAATATAAGAATATAGATTAGTGAAAGACAGAATACGTCATAATATTATTTTCCTAATAATAAAATAAATAACCTTTTCTAGCTAAACGTTTCAACGGCGGCGGGTCTGGTTTTAGCAGTTCAGTATACCCAGGATCATCAGGCAAGATCGGAGGAGGAAGCGGAAGCGGTAGCGGAGGAGGAAGCGGAGGCGGAAGCGGAGGTGGAAGCGGAGGCGGAAGCGGCGGCGTAGTTTTACCCCCTACTCGCTATCCTGGTGTTATTTTTAAAGAAAACGGTTTTGTATTACATTTGTACATTTTCCTACTTTTATTCATTCATCATCAACCAATTAACGACTCACTACTGTCTAAAGGACGGTTATAGTCCGCCACGCTGGCTCAATTAAATTGGCAGACTTCACACACCTTTCAGAACATTATGGAGAACTCTCAGGCGTACAGGTTTCCTCACGATATTTTCCTTCACGGTTGCAAAGCATATGAAAAGCACTCAGAAAAGTCAAAAGTATCCGCGTTCAATATTCACGATACCTTGCGTGCTCAAGAACTACAATTAGTTAATTACACTAGATGGTGTCACAGGCAATTAATGTTACATTGGTAGGTATATTTGTTTGTTTGTGGCACCATTAGCTACTGAATAAATGTCTTCTTTCTTTCTGTACTTAGTAAAAAACAATAACTTGTAAAAAGTATTTTGTTTTCCATAGGTTATAACGTTCACAATCGTTACCCTGATGCTGAAGATAACTGCAAAGGTAGGGAGTTTTACCTAAGCCGTGTATTTGTTACGGTAAAATGTAATAAATTGAAAATAATCCTATTACTCTATTTCCTATTATCCTACTTCCTACTCATTACTAAATAAATTATACGTAATAAACTTATACATTCTCATAACTAAATCACTTTAACCAAAAATACAAAAATATAATTATTTAAGAAACTATATTAAAATGCAGAACATACGAAATGAATAAGGATAACTCTGTATTATAACGAAATTTTTTTTTTTTTTATATATGTATGTATTGTCAAGAAACAAGATACATATATTAATATTTATACAAATTATAAACTTAATTTAATAATTTATTTATGTGGTGGTGGTAGAAATGGGACCTAGAATTAGTTTTGTACCTAAACAACTAGCCATTCCGAATCTTGGTTTTTTGTCGATGTTTTCTATTAATTAAGCTATTATTTTTTTTAGGTTGGGGTATAATGCCTAGTTATGACGAAAAGGATCACCTCAAGGGCTTTAACTGGACGTTGTCCCTGTTAAAAGAAGGCACGAACTCTCTTCGTTTGGAAGTCAATGGAACTGAAGTTATTCTTTGCCTGACAGATAATGCCATAGTAAGTAGGTATCTACCCGTGCGAATACGGAATCTAGAAAGAGAATCCTCGTCGTACTTTGGGCTTGGCCAGGCCTGATCCACTCCACAGTTTAGGTATAAAGCTACAAGTACACGGCGCACCCGCTTTAAGGGGTTTCTGTACCTCAGTGCCTATCTACGACGATAGGCATTTTTTATCCATCGAAGACAAATGTCATATTTTACTATTTCATAGTAAACCTTCAATGGATAAAAAATATATGGCGGTAGTTTTCATTTTTTGATAGGCACTGAGTCAGAATCAGCCCCCAGGTCGCACGCGCCGTTTGATATTAATATTTCTCACTTGGCATCAAGTGAGTAATTTCAAACTAATAATACAGTAATATCAATATTTATTCATAATCTCCTTACTGCTGTAGTTTTTAATATAGCAATATGAAAAACATCGTGAATTAGTTATGAAGTGGCGTCATTTTCTTATAAATTGTCGCTTTTTGGATCATGACATGGCAGTTTTATTTATTTGAATAGATTTATACTAATTCGTTTTGTCTGAACAGCCACCAGAAGGCCAGAAAGGTGACAACATGGAGTGCGCCAACCGCACATCGTTGACCGCTTCAGCAGCAGCGGGCGCCGCTGAGGAGGCGGGCAGTGTTTGCGTCTACATTACGACGTGCATGGCCGCGCGGAACATCACCGTCGACGACTACCGACACAGCTATTGCCTTATTAATGGGTGATTTATTACTTATTAGATGATGAACTCGCATGCAAGCACACACACACACATACGCACACGCACGCACACACACACACACACACTTTAGCTTTATAATGTTGGTGTGATGTGATTATTATATTTTACCTACCTAGGAAAAGCTACCAAAATTATTGTAACTCTTATGACAAGTCATGAATCTACCAACAGTACAAGAGAGCCGGCAAGAAGTTCAGCAGAACAGTTGCTCTTTTCAACACAAAATGTTACAATATGTAGTTATAATAATGTAATAACTAGCCCTATCTCTAGGGTAGCTACATTGGACAGCTGGAATATGCGTGGTGATTAGTTCAATTTGCGGTTTTCTTGCTGCAACAATGTATTTTAGCCAGGAGCAAGTGAGTATCGCTCAATCAGTGGGGGTTTCGATGGTCACACTGCATGTCATTACAAGACAATGGAACACGTGTGACGTACGTAGGTACGCAGCACTCCTGCAGCAGCAGTAGTGCTTCTGTGCTTATGTAGGTAATCGACAACGACAAATATACATTGGCTCTTCAGCAACACTGCCTGAAGTCCTCGCCGACTTGCGTGGCTTACTTGGATTCTGGAGTGGGTTCGGCTAGCTGGAGTTATCGAGTAGGAAACCGTATCAGTGGACTCACGCAAAACAGACGTCGTGGTGAGCGCTGTGGTCATATAACTTGGAGGTCTCGGGTTCGATTCCCGGCGGGGCAATTTGGGAATTTATAATTTCTAAATTGTCTCTGGTCTGGTCTGGTGAGAGGCTTTGGCCGCGGCTAATAACCGCTCTACCGTCAAAGATGTGCCGCCAAGCGTGTAGAAACCGATTCAGGGTTGAATGTACACTGCCATACCCCTTTCAAGTTAGCCCGCTACGATAACGCGATGAGACGACATATTACGCGCCTATTTTTTTTTTTAAATAGAACAATAGCCAAGTTGAAGTTGACTAATATCCTCTTATCCCCTCTAAATAACCGGAAAGCTTGTGCTAGGAGTGGGTTCGACAAAAGTGCATCGGGTGGGATTCGAACCTGCGACCTTTCAGTTTTCAGTCCGCACCTTTAACCGTTGGGCTATTGACGTAGGTCGTAGAATATGAATCCCACGCGTTATTCCTCAAAGTGCACAGTGCTCACATATCTCCATTTTCTTTCTGTTTAAGGTTATATGCTGGGATTTGCTGTCCAAGAAGCCAAGTCGACCAATAACACACTTTTTCATTCAAATTTTATTATATTATAGAGAATACTTACAAATTGCAAAGAAGTACTAAATACCATAAAGTAAACCTGTAATACCCATTTAAGTCTTTGAGTATATAACCAACCAAAGAATTAAGTAAAT
The DNA here is from genome assembly GCA_038048805.1 of Hipparchia sbordonii. Classification (NCBI taxonomy): domain Eukaryota; kingdom Metazoa; phylum Arthropoda; class Insecta; order Lepidoptera; family Nymphalidae; genus Hipparchia; species Hipparchia sbordonii. Next base: position 11,210,641 of record CM076099.1, on the reverse strand, counting down.
AAAAGCTAATAAATGACATCCATGTTTTAATTATATCCGTATATATTCATATTATACATATTATTATAAGGTAAGTACCTATTTAATTTGAAATAAATTGCCAATCGCGTGCCACGCGCAGTGTAGGGTTCCGTAGTTGCATTTCACAATATATTATGTCTTTTTACATTTTAAAATAACTCACGGGGGGGGACGGGGGGGACAGACGGACGGACGGACATAGTGAAACTTTAAGGGTTTATTTATTTACTGCGGAAAAATGTAAATAAAATAAAATAAATCTAATTATTGTAATTAAGTGTACATACAACTAATTTGATAGCGCTTGCCTGGAAGAAAAAAACTTCAAACACAAAGTCTTCTAATAATTAAGTATAATTTTGTAGTTTTCTTTAATTGACAAAGGAACCCTACTTTGTGATCGTCTTGACACGCAGTTGAACTTCTGTTCGCACTGTTCAACCGGTTTCCACGAGGAGGAAAACTGCAGGTCGTATGTCTTCTCTCAAATACGCATACGTGTTTTTGCTCTACAATATACTTTGATTTATCATCGACAGATTGTGGCTTATCATATTGATCCTTAGGTTAAACTGTCTATAGTGATGTATACCTACTGTAGTTAGATAGATTTTATCTCATTGTGTAAACAACCTGGTAAGTACGAAACATCTATTTTACTCTACAAATTATTCCCGTATAGTAATTATATATTATGGGTGCAATTTACTAATGAAGAATTTGAGAAGCGGGTTTAGCAAAAAAAATTTTTTTTTAATATTAAACTTGCCTGTTTTTACCAACCATACCTAAATCATCTCCTAAGTAGGAGTCTCTTTACGTACGTAGCCCCTAAATACAATGCCTTACCCATATCATTTTCCACATCACATTCCACACACATTATCAGGGAACATCTAAACAGATGTTCCCTAAAGGTTCGTGAAAACTAAATTGACTGAAAGCGTCACCTGACTTAGCTAAAGTAGCCCGTATATCAGCAAGAAAAGGTATTTTCATTTTGCTATAATCCGCCAACAGAAAAAAATCTGTATGGTCAAACATGCAGTTACAAGCTAAGCACCCCTAACCAAGCAAGGAAGCCAAGTTGCCAAGCAAGCAATGCCACCACCACTCAAGACTTTAATACTACTTTCGACGCACGTTTCGCCCCGACACCGGAGCATCCTCAGGAGACGTCTTTACAATGCGGTATTGTCTAGCCCGTATATATTAGGGAACGTTGGTGAAAACGGAAAATCTTCGCTAAGCCAGCTCGTTGAGAATTTATTTATCCAATCGAATTTTGTCTTAAAGATTTGAGCGTAAATTGGTTCAAAAAATGTTTCTTCCTGTGTACCTATAACTAAATCTTTTATACTTAAAATACTAATTATGTACATATCGAAAGTATCAGATACTCGGATGCAAAATAATCTTGTTGGCTGGTAAGATTTTCCTCAAACCTTCTAAAAACCTGCTCAAACAAAGTTAAATATTGAATGTGACCGTATGTTATAAGTAGAACTTATACTTATAGTTTTGTAAATTTTCCTTTTAAATGCTACGTTGCAGAGTGGCATCGATGACAATCTCTGCGATTTTTTCGATGTGCATTGTGTGTGTGTGTGTGCATTAACTAAATAAATAAATAAACTGGCCAAGTGTTAGTCATCCTCGCGCACTTAGGGTAAAGGTTCCAAACCTTAAGCCTCAATAGCCCAACGGTTAAAGGTGCGGACTGAAGACTGAAAGGTCGCAGGTTCGAATCCCACCCGTTGCACTATTGCACTATTGTCGTACCCACTCCTAACACAAGTTTTCACTTATTTGGAGGGGAGAGGAGAACATCAGTCAAGTTCATCTTGGCTGATATTCTTTTAAAAAAAAAAAAAACCTTGTGAGGATTGTATTTAAGACTCGGTGCGTAGTGGTAGTGACCATCTTAAGTGCGCAGTTTTATTGCAGAGTTCCTATAGACTCCTTCCGGTTCCAACATCAAACTCTGGTTATCATCTAGGACCAGATAGGGTATTTGTGAATAGGAATCACACGAGCCAAAACTCGATGAGGTTACGTCATTTAACTACGGAGTTCCCACAACCGCCTTCCAACTCCATCACCAGACCCTGGATATCATCTAGGACAAGAGTACTTGCAAACACGAATGAAACGAGCCCCAACTGGATGGGGCTACGCTACAAATACCGCATTTCAGTTTTCACGTAATATTTTATCACAGGATTTGTACAACAACGATACAATAACGATTTTGACAATTTTATTAATTTACTTGTGCTACAAGATTCCCTTCCGATTTTAGTGCGCCGGAAAGTGCCTTAGATTTGACGAGTGACGTCACTAAAATTTTTGTCTGAAAACACGCTTTGCTGTAGTTCTTCTAGTTAAACTAAAACGAGTATTCAGTATAAATTTCAGCTTAGTACCTCAAGCCATTTCTGAGAATAAAGGGCTTTGACATATGGATAGACAGACCGACACAGATTACTATGATCAGACCGACAACTAGTGGCCGACCGAAGGTCGATTTCTGGCCGAAGCCGAAGGTTCCCTGTGAAATTCCGTTCAAGATTGGCTAAAAGTGAATAAAATAATTTAAAATTACCTTGCAACTTGTCAAAAATAAAAACTTCGGCCCATTTTGACTTGGAAAGCAAAGGTTTAACCGAAGCCGCAGCTGAAGGTTGCGTCGGACACTACTGACAACGCAGCAAGCCTGACCCTAAAATCCAGTTTTATTCGGAATCTTAAAAACCAAACTTTTTATCTATATATAGTGGGTTGCCTGGCAGATTTTTGTATATTTCTGATCATTAGATTACTTACTTTTTTCTTTCAGTATAGGTCGGAAAAATCGATTACACTCGGACTATACGAGAGAAAAAAATCGATTGCGATGAATAAGTTCTCCCGACCCACAGTGATTAATTCATTTGTGCAGTAGATGTTATAGTGCACTAGTGTATGTGTAAAAGTTTCATTCCCTATCCCCTCATTCTCATTGTTCGATGTGATGGCAATCTCATCCGGAAATGGAAGTCGATGAAAAGTTTCGGAATGGCGATGATACCTAATAATAATGTGATGAGAAATGTTCCGTGCTACGGTTACCCATTTCCCATCACACTTCATACTAACATTATCTATCTATCTAACTTTATAATACTCTACTGTACAGGTGAGCATCATGACGCGCGGGTGGGTGGTGACGGCGCTGTGCGTGCACGCCTTGTCAATGATTACACAAAGAGGGTCCGCAGCCTCTTCAGGCTTCCCCAACTTTCCAACCATAGATGACCCCAGAGTTGTCGTTGGCGATAGAAATAACGTACGTACTAATTGTAATATTCGTGCGAGAGTGTGTTTGTCTATAATCTTTTTCGGTCTAACCATCTAACTTCCATAGGCATTTTTAAGTAGGTAGGTAGGTACGTAACTAAACCGAACGCGAAGCATTAGCTACTGTTTTATTTCATTTTTTATGTGCCACTTCTATCTTATTAATATTATTATATATGCGAAAATTTGGGTGTACGGATGTATGGGTGGATGGATGGATGGATTGATGGATGGATATTTGTTACTCAATCACTCCCCAACGACTGAACCAATTTGGCTGGGGATAGAGATAGATTATTGTGTGAAATAACATAGTATAGGTTACTTTTATCAACTCAAACACACCGAGCCACTAAATTACACATAATTATATTAATAATTAGATAGTACAACTTTAGCAAAATCGTGGCTTCGTTCTCGGAGTCTCATCCAAAAGAGAGTCGCGACCTGATGCCCACACCGAGGCAAAAGCCGCTATTTTTCCCTCCTTCCGATCACGCGGCGCTGATGTCTCGACTCGTCAGCTGACGAGGTGACGCTGACGTCGACTGTCGCACACGCAACACTCGGTGTTGCCAACACGGCCATGCTGCATGGTGCCCGCCCCGGGTAATCCCACGAGTCAGGAAATTACAGCGGAATTTAAGAACAGCTGTTAACTCATAAATCATTCTACACACGTACATATCCTTAGTTATTCTACATATTCGTAACTTCGTAAGGTTCATCGGAATATTCCATTATGCGACCCCGGAACTCAATCAACATGACCATCCCACCTAAGGGAACTTTTGTATTCGAGAAAAGTAACGATCAGAACAGACTGTGATTTTTTTCAGCCGCTCGACGACATCACTGACGATGCGCCCGCTGCGCCCATCCAGATTACACACATGCGCGTCCGCTCCGAGATCGCGCTGCGTTACGCGCGCACTGCAATCATATCCAACGTGTACAACCCCAGCAAGCGGCCACAGGAAGCCACTTTCCATGTGCTGCTGCCTGAGACTGCCTTCATCAGTGGATTTACTATGTAAATATTATAGTATATACAAGAGAAATTCTTATGATTTTAAAGAATTAAATCACGATTAGTGACCGTCTTGTACTGTATACTATCGATTAAAATTTTAGGAGCCTCGGTAAAGAAACCTATGAAGCATATGTAAAAGAAAAAGAAGAAGCTAAACAAATATACAATGACGCAGTTGCTCAAGGAGTTTCTGCTGCTCACGTCTCTACCAAGTAAGTTAATACTGAACAGAGGCTATTAAATTTATAAATCAGTAACACTTAAATATAAGTATATTTACCACTAATGATTATTATGTTAACGCAGAGCTCGGGACTCAAACCACTTCGCAATAAAATTCAACTTGGAGGGCAGGAGTAATGCAACGTACCGCCTGAGATACGAAGAGTTCTTGGTCCGTCGGAGCGGCGTCTACAACCACGCCATCAACCTGCTGCCCGGCGCGCTCGTGCCCACGATGGACGTCGTTATACACATCAAGGAGTCGCAGAAGATCTCGGTGCTGAGGGTGCCCGAACTGAGGACTGGCAACGAAATTGATGCGACGGAGAAGGACGCACGTGAGTTCATACAAAGTTAAAGAACCAATTTTAAAATTCCTATTATCGATCGATAAATAATCAATCATTTTCTGAGCTTAACCTATAGCGAAAAGTTTAAAATGGCCTCGTAACTAATGTCTACTATATTTTAGTAAAATATTAATGGATATGGTTCTCTACGCTTCACAATAAACAGGGTGTAAGGGACATATTATTTTAACGAAAACTGAAACCAGGGAATCAGTAGGTACATGATTCTGAGTCACTTAGCGTTAAAATTTTTTATCGGTCTATTCGTGATTTTAACATTTTTTTTTTTCAATTAGGTACCTACTAGTTGATTTCCACGACTTCGTACGCGTGGATTGAGGTTTTTTGGAGTCCCACGGGAACTATAATTTTTTTCGGGATAAAAAGTAGCCTATGTTTTAATTCAAGGTATATTCTATATTCATTTTAAATTTCAGCCCAATCGGTCCAATACTTTTTGAGCCAATTCGTTACAAACATACTTATTTACATACAAATCTTTCCTCTTTATAATATTAGTACCTATAGATATATTAAACTGAAGAAAAACAACAAATGACAATGCGCGCCAGCTGTTTATCAAAAGTTCAAAGCACTCGACCTAAGTAGGTACCTACCCACAAATAAGATGATTACGCTTTGATTCTGATTGATCTGATTGATTTGATTGATTGATTGAATAATATTTTATCCTATTAATATTATAAATGCAAAAGTTTGTCTTTTTGTCAATCACGTCGCAACGACTGAACCGATTAGGCTGTTTGGCACAGAGATAAATTATTGTAGTCTGGAATAGCAGATAGGCTACTTTATATCCTGGGAAATAAGAGAGTTTCCGCGGGAATAAAAAACCTTAATCCAGCCGAAGGAAGTCGCGGGAATCATCTAGTATGAAATAAAAACTCTTGCATTAATTCGTTTTAAAATTTTTAATAAGTGAACGTTACAATGCGATTTTTCGTATAGTTTTGAATCGAATAACGATGACAATTTTGAATTGGAATTAATCGATGACGGTTGCTGGTCTACAAACCGAAACTTTGCCTACCTACTGCGCGTATAGGTATCGGCGTTCGTTGTTCGCGATACATTGCGTGCTCAAAATTACAATATTGATAACCAACCATTACCGGGATTTAATTTAATTATAGGAATTAAATGGAAGTAGTAACCTATTCACAAAGTTTTCGTTAATCCCTTACACCGTGTATCTAATCTAAATATATATATATAAATATATAAAAGGAAAAGGTGACTGACTGACTGACTGACTGATCTATCAACGCGCAGCTCAAACCACTGGACAGATCAGGCTGAAATTTGGCGTAAAAAGCTATTATGACGTAGGCATTTGCTAAGAAAAGATTTTTGAAAATTCGACTCCTAAGAGGGTAAAATACGGGTTTAAAAAATCAAACTTAACGTGAGTGAAGACTCGTCTAAAGCTAGTGTATAAGTAAAATAGTTTAGTAATGACGAAATTATTATATTATACTTCTAGAAAACCATAAAGCTGTTGTCAAAAGAGGTAAACACGACCGGGAAGCCACCATTACTTTCACCCCTGATCTGGCAGAACAAACAAGACTTGCCGAAATTTATGCGGTACATAAATACATTAAATTAAGTATAATAGCTTTCTAAGCTTTGATCATGTCTACTTTTTATCTCATAAGGAGCTTGGAAAACATTTTACAGAACGAATGGGTGTATCATATAAAAATGATTTTCAGGAGAAAATAAAACAATCGAATGATCCAGATTCCTCGAATATTGGCTATAACAGTGCTGAGGATGAAAGTGAAATAGAGGGTCATTTAGGCCAGTTCGTAGTCCAGTATGACGTGGAGCAGCCAAAGAATGGAGAAATTTTGGTAGGTGGTCAATTATCATACTTACGTACGTATATATTTTTTTCTCAAAAATGCTTGGAAATTTGAGCATTATTTTGCCAACCTTCGTAGAGATAAATTGAAATTGCTGTACTGGCCGAGCAGCGGCCGGCAAAAGTTGTATGAAAATCCATTGCTGGCGTGGTTTAGCGGCCAGATAAATTACATAGTAACTCATATCTGTCGTGTAATTTAAAAATGGAACGATATTTTACTCCGAAACATGGCAACCAAGGAGGTAACCTATCAAAGGTTTTATTTAAATTTCGAACTAGCTTGCAAATAGAAAGCTATTTATTGAAAAAAAAAAAAAAAAAACAAATAAACACTACACAACAATACGGGGAAAATTATTGTCGTTCAGTGTTGAAACAATACTGTTTGAAAACTTTTGCGATGCGAGGCAAAATATGTACCTACGTCATCTCTCTTCCAATATTCACCTTCATTTTTTTAAAGAATATTATACTACTAATACGATAGCGCTATTGCCTCCTTGGATAGCGAAGCTTAGGCACGTCATTATATAAAATATATGCTACATTATTAGCGACATTTCAGGTGAACGATGGATACTTCGTACACTTCTTCGCCCCAAGCGCCTTGCCGCCGCTGAGCAAGCACGCCGTGTTCGTGTTGGACACCTCAGGCTCCATGTATGGAACTAAGATAGAGCAGCTGAGGAAGGCTATGGTCGCCATTCTTTCCGACCTCAACCCAAGCGACTACTTCAGCATCATTGAATTCAACACACTTGTTAAAGTACATAACGATTTTTCCTAACCACCAACGCTCACCATCGTCATCGTGGTCATTTGACATCACAGATTCAAGAGATCGACATCAACGGCTGGACTCATGAGTAGATCTCTTGTAGTGCCTCCCATTAGCCGTGTTACTGCGCTCTTCGCATACCTACCTACTATAGTCGCTCCCTGCGGCTCATATAACATCATTACATCAGTCAAAGACTGCTTTGAAGTGGACGATATGGTCATTTCATCACCTTCAGACCCTTCAGACCCTAACTTCTATCGGTTTTTCGAACCATGTACCCGACATTGCAACTTGAGCTTTCGATTCGATGAGTTTTGTTGCTCATTCGGACTAGCTTCACACGGTGAGCTTTTTACAGATTTTCCGTGGGCTAAATCGAAATGTATTTTAGTTATGCTAAAACCCTCTGGTGGTAATAATATATTCTAAATGAAAGTGCAACTTAGTTGAATGCTCTTTAGGTGATCTAAACGAGTATAGAGGTTTTTTATTCGAAAGTTTAAGGATTTATGGTAAACTTGTCGATGTCCGCATACCTACTTCGTACGCGTACCCGCGGGGACTCTCTTCTTTTCCGGGATAAAAAGTAGTCTATGTTCTATTCCAGACCATAATCTATCTCTGTACCAAAATTTCAGTCAAATCGGTTCAGTCGTTGCATCCAAACGTTCGCATTTATAATATTAATTATTAATTAATTAATAAAAGGATTAGATGCAGTAGCATTCACGCCAGAAAAACTCTCAGGTATTTTGAACGACTTAGTCAGCAATTAATATAATCATAGTCCAGCCATTTTATACGGGCTATCAAATGGTGAAAACCTGTCTTTGTTTCATAAGTGCGAATTTTATCGAGATGTTACTTTTCCTCTCAGGTTCACGATTTGAAGGATGTCTACAACCCGCTGCCAGTACATCAATCTAATACCCCCGGAAAACCAGTGCCACCTGCACTAGCATCACCAGAAAACATAGCTGCAGCAAAGAATATCGTTTCCAGATTTATAGCTGATGGAAGTAAAACACCCCACGAAATATTTTATTTATTAGAAAAGAAGAGAAGATTTTTTTTAATGAAATAACTTAAACTGAGTGGTTTTCCGAACCAGTGGTAGATTCTACCACTGTCGAATGCCAATTTGCGCGGTTGGTTGGTAGAATCAGTAAGGAACTCGGCAGTTACTCTTTAAAAATAATGAACAATATTATAATACTAGCTTTTGCCCCCGCGACTTCGTCCGCGTGGAATTAGATTTTGGGGTGGAATTTTCAAAAACTGAGACACACGAACTTCTTTATTTTTAACTGAGAGCTCAAATACCAACTTTGATGGAAACAGCTTGAAAAATGACGGAGTTTCATATAAACTTCCATCCCCTATTTAAACCCCTTAGGGGTGGAATTTCCAATAATCCTTTCTTAGTGTGCGCCTACGTCATAAAAGGAACCAATTCTAAAAATTTCAAGTTTCTAACTTCAGTAGTTTAGGCTGTGCGTTGATATCTCAGTCAGTCAGTCAGTCAGGACTTTGAATTTTATATATATAGATGTTGTGTACAGATTACATTTTCTTGCTTAGTTATCTACGTGAATTGCTGGAGCGAGTCATATTCACGCTATATTATCATTTATATGTATATTGCTCCATCCATTATATATACCTAATATGCAATTGTCTTTTGAACATATTTAAAATTTAAATAGGTTTCTTAAACTTGTGTACAGGCAAGTCTAAACTGGACTCAGGGATTTTATTTAAAAAAAGGTTACGGTCAACTAACCGGTCCCACAAACAACTTTTGGGCTTTCTTGTGGCATAATTGAGGAATCACGAGCCTACTTAGATTTTTTATTTGCCTATCTTATAAATCCAATATTTAAATAACTATCCCAAGTAGCACATTAGCGATGAATTACGTTATAAACAAGCTACATTACAGTCTATTGCTTTTATGCAGATGTACTAAAGGATATGATGAGTCTTTAGGCTATACTGAGGAAAGATTATACACTATTAAACAGCATAGCTGACTAATGACTTTATAAAGGCGAAAAATTATACTTAAAGCATTTAAGTAGAATTTTAAAAAGGTCTTGTCCAGCTATTGGCTGCATGTGATACTACTAGTTGATTTAGAAGTCCAAAGCTTGTTAACGACTGGTTAATACGAAAAATTTACCTCTCTTGTAATGCTGCGGGCTGCATTGAGGTATTCGCTGGTTTTAAATTGGTGTACACTAATTCAATTCTAATTCTACTTCAAGGAGCTTGTTAATGGCTGATTAAAAGTGGATTTGTAATCTCTAAAAATGCCGTTACATTTATAAGAAAATCATTAAACACCCTGAGTTGTAAATTGGAGTAGCTGTACTCCTTTCTAATCACAATGCATAAAGTATATCTGGCAGCTATTTTAAAGCTTTCAGCGTTATTTAAGAGTAGATCTAGATTATTGGTGTTCAAATTACGTCAGATTTGGTTTTTTTTGCATAACGTGTGACGCGACCTCACGAGTTACACGCGTGTGTTTATACATTTTAAATTAAAAATGAACAACTTAAAACCATGGAATAAAAGAAAAAGAACTGGTGGAATAAAAAGAAAACTATCTAAAGCATACGCTAAGGCTTCTATGGACGAATTGCGAAGGAACAGTACTGATGCAATTAATATTTACAAGCCAGTGTCGTTTACGCAAAGTAAGGGTTCCGCACAAACAAATTTTGATGAAAATATTGATTCTTCTAATAAGCAGCATTTTCATGAACCATAACCACAAGCCAGACTAATGTTGTAAACAATCTTTTTACACAAAAAATGTTATTAAATAATACCTACCTACCACTAAGTTATTATAAAAAGCAGTAGGTATATGTATACTCAAACTTTATTTGTATAACAATGTTCTTTTAAAAAACTTTGCTTTATTTTTAAAGTCAATATTTCATTAAATAAGTAGTGCTAAAATTGTTTACAATATTAGTCTGGCTTAAAAATGCATTAGATATACTTGGCACTTTTTCGGTTGTTTTGACTAGAATGACTAAATAAAAAAAACATAACACTGCAAACAATACTGTGAAGGATGCGCAAAACTCTTTAAAAGTTTACTTTTTAGAAACTTAAATCAAATCTACTGAGCCTGCAAGGGTATTTTGAAAGCCAAACATTGTACCTACATACAAAATGAAATGGTTTTTGGTCGAGATTTCTTTATCCCTAGAAAGCTGTTGTATGCTCTCTCTTTATACCAGTACACAGTAAGAAAGATTATTAAAATCCTTTGTCCAGCCAGCATAATGCTATAAGCTAGTAAATAGACTTTGGTAACACCACTGCACATCAAATAACCTTTCAAATGCATTTATGGAGAATTTGTGCTGGATAAGAAATGGACACCATTTTAGCAGTACATAAACGATTTGTTAATAAATATCCAAATGATTTATCTTAAAGATTTCAGGATACTTGATAGCTTTTAATTCAAACTATATATATTTTCCACTTATTTCCTAAATAGAGTATTCCTAATAGGTACAATGATTTAGAAAGCAATCATTTGAGTGATAAATTTATTTATTCAGTATTCATACACTTTATCTTATGAAATATTTTCGTTAACGCGATATTATTTTGATGGCGCATGAAATATTTGATGTAATTACCTATACACATTTACAGTAAAATGGTACTCGCAACTTAATTTACTTACATAATGACAATCAAAACCAACGAGAAAACTATTAAAAAATATAATATCTTATATTAAAAATGTCCGCCTGCACAAGCTCATAAATAAACAAACAATGAATGTAGATAGTGTCACATAATAATACGTAAAAAATAATTAAAAAACTATTTTTTTAGGTTATTTATATCTTAATAAAAGCTATTACGAAGCGTCAAAACATCTAAGAGCTGTTGAAGAGAATTAAAGTAGCTGAATCTTATGCTGCAATGGCTGTTGTATACCTGTATAAGCTATTCTACAGGCCCTGTTCAGCTGTTTCAATGATTATGCTGCCGTTAACCAGCCACTGTAATGCTCGGAGCTGGTTAATTTGGGGCCCAACTTAGCATTATAAGGTCTGGGTAGCTAACTACACAGGCCTTATGCAGGAAACTAAAACAGCCTTAAGTAGTCACAAATTCTATAATCAAGTCACTGTGCGGCTGTCATGTGCTACTTGGGATAGCTGATGCCCGCGACTTTGTCCGCGTGGATTAAGGTTTTTTAATTTCCGCGAGAACTCTATAATTTTCCGGAATAAACCCACATCTTAATTCTGAGTATGAGCTATCTTCATTCCTCAGCCAAATCGGTTCATTCGTTGTTGCGTGAAGGAGTAACAAACATCCACTCATACTCGTACATCACAAACTCACAATATCATCAATCTAAGTAATTCAATAATACTTAGGTACATAATATTGTAAAATCGCAGATACCAATATCTACGGCGCGCTCGATGTTGCGTTAAATCTAGTACAAAACGGGATTCAGGTTGATACTCACACAGATACAGCAAATACGAGTACGTCACTAGAGTACAATAACGGAATGAACGCAACAGGCGACAATGAAAGTAAGTAAAATAATTAAAATACTCCAAGCAACGTATACCTACACTTTATATAGATATCGTTTTGTCAATATTTTTGGTATTATGGTAGGTACATACTTATAAAACAAAAAAAAATTACAAGATAAACTTAATCACGCTTCCTTTCCGAAACGATTGGACGTGCGTTTATGTATTTTAATTTAGTTCAGTTTTTTTTACTATTTACGAAAACAGATAGTTTTTCTATCTCTGAAGAATTTCTTAACTTTTATTATGTTTACAGATGGTTTAGAGCCCATTATTATATTTTTAACGGACGGCGAGCCAACCGGGTCTGAAGATAACACCGACCGAATCATATCGTACATATCTGAGAAAAACTACGGCTCCAAGAAGCAGGCGCCAATTTACTCCCTCGCTTTTGGTAAGCCTTTAATATAAAAACACACTAATTAGCTCGTGCTAATTCTTTATTTCACAGGAAAAAGTTACCAATAGAATGCAAGCTGTCTCTAGAAATCAGAAGCTCTGTCAAAATCGATGAAGAGATTGAGATTCGACGGAATATTTATTAGTGTTTATACCTGTAAGTTTTATAATTAGTAAAAATAATTAAACAAAATCTTAAAATAATGAAAAAATGATAGTTTATTTATTATTACAATATAAATATAACAAAATAAAAACTTAAATAAATTAAAACTACCACTACTTATATTTACAAAAAATACACGCCGTCCAAGTGGTCGTTTATGGGCATGGTGCCCAAAACACTGGCGCTATTCCCTCGTTGTATAGCGAGGCTTAGGCGTTGGGCTAAATAAGCGCCAGCTCTTTGGTCACCTGAGGCGTGGATCAGTCTTTCGGACACGACATTCATAAAATTCTTCGTGTCCGATGACCATGGGCCCAGAGTCTCAAAAGCAAGCGCCGCAAAAACGTAGTCCTTAGAAATGGCTGATTATTTATTTGCGGCGCTTGAGTAATTGAGCAGATTCGGCAGCTGCACCCGCTTTTTGGCACGAGCCCTGTAGATGGGACGCTGCCAACGTATCAACGCAGGTTGCATCCCACACCAGTGCTCGACCCATCGTCCACGGTACTATAGTCATCCCGTCCGGCCTCTTGCCGTCATCCCTGAACAAACCGGAGGGTTCCAATTGTGCAGGTATCTACCATAGGTAACACAATAGGTTTATTTATGGTTTTTTTTAAATAAGTTACTAGCTAGGTAATAACTGCGACTTCATCCGCGTGATTTAAGGTTTTTTGATTATTTATCGCAGAATTTTTTTAATTTTCCGCCAGCCATGCTAAAAACATCAAAACAAAACATGCAAACATACCATCTACACTGTACCTATTGCCAGGCGATGACGCGGACCGTGTCTTCCTGCGCAAGCTGTCGCTTCGCAACGAGGGCTTCATGCGGCACATCTACGAGGCGGCGGACGCGGCGCTGCAGCTGCACGACTTCTACCGCCAGGTGTCCTCGCCGCTCCTCGCCAACGTCAAGTTCCTCTACCCTCGCAGACAGGTAGCACGAACCGACTACAAGCACTTCTACCGCTAGGTGTCCTCGCCGCTCCTCGCCAACGTCAAGTTCCTCTACCCTCGCAGACAGGTAGCACGAATCTACTAGAACCACAAATCTAGGAACATGACTAGCACCATCATGAGCGATACTTATATAAATCTACTGTTGAACATAGGCCTTTCTATCCGATCAGCGATAGCCACTTGCTGAAGCTGAACTCGCTTGCCACTGTGAAAACGCGATCTCCACTAGAGGACCTTTCCATTCTAACGTCTAGCATTATAGGTAGTACTCTTAATAACAGTGATTTCCATTGGCTCCGTAGATAAAAGAAGGCTCGGTCAGCCGCAGTGAATTTCGTACCATTAACGACGGTTCGGAAGTTGCAGTAGTGGGAAGAATCGCTGAGAACGTCAAGGAAATCACCCCGCAAGTGCGTGGCTTTAAGGCTGAAAGAGATGGCCGCAAGGTAATAATAACTTTCCGCTTATATTTGGAGGGGTGACCCTTACACGGATAACCGTTATGGTCACGGCTACATTGCATTAAGAGCTGAAAGAGATGGTCGCGGCCGGGTATGTTATGTCTATCCTCTAATTTTTTATTCATTAGTACCGCTTCGTCAACTCGTAAGAAAATTATTCATTTGGATATCTAGAACTCCCGATTTCTTGGATACAGCGTATTAATGATTTATGATACCTGAAATTGTGGAGTTAGCTCCACACAGAATACGTTAAATAAGATAAAATATACTTACTAGTCCCTAAGGACCCTTATAAAAAGTGCCTGCGTTTAAGGTATTTGTATTACAGAAACCTTACGAGGTGAATCCCAAAGTGCCTGTGATGCAAGCCAAGGATGAGCACTTGCCCTTGGAGCGGCTCTGGGCGTATCTTACCATTAAGCAGCTGCTGGACAAAAGCGACGCCGGCGATGTAAGCCAAAGCGACACAGAAGATAGCCCTGAGAAGAAAGCTCTGGATATTGCTTTAAAGGTAGATGTGTGGCGTGAAGGAGTAACTAACATACACAAACAAACACCACACACACACACACACACACACACACACACACAAACTTTCGCCTTTATAACATTAGTGTGATGTGATGTGATAGGTATAGCATAGCGCTTGATTTCGCTCACATCTGTTGGCAGCTTAAGATGGAGCACGCTTGCCTAGAAGATGCCTATACACTCTTGATTTAAACTTTAAAGGTATCCAAGTTATAGTTACCTATCTGTAAAGACGAAAGCGCCAGTTGGATTTATGCAATAGATACATCATAGACATCATCGCATATTGCAATACACTCACTCTTGCTTTCAGTACTCGTTTGTAACGCCTCTGACGTCGCTCGTGGTAGTCAGGCTGAACAAAACTGATGTTGTGGATCCTGTAGACGCAGAAACAGTTGACGACCCGAGTGAGTATATAATAAGTTCGACATAATGAACGGATGATTTAAGACTTGCCTTTATACAAGTTTTAGAAATCAATTAAGGGTATACTCGTACTATTGAAGAATGCATATTATACAATTGAAGATTACATAAATGATAAAAAAATTCAAAAAAATTCAAAATTTATTTATTTCATGTAGGCTACCCTGCAGCACTTATGATATGTCACAAATCTACCACCGGTTCGGAATGCAGATTCTGCTGAGAAGAACCGGCAAGAAACTCAGCAGTTGCTCTTTTCAAAAAATAAAATAAACTAATTTTACAATAAGTAATAAAAGTAAGCTAAGTATACAGTGCTTCCACAGTGAAGCTTCAAAAATACAATACATATTACAATCTAACACACATCAAAAGCGTGGATATAATTCGCTTCAGCAATACATAAGCATGTTATGTGAATATTAATTGTAAATTGTACACAACATGACATTGTTATTACAATATTTTTTTTTTTTTAAAGAGCAACCGCCGAGTTTTTTTGCTGGTTCTTCTCGGTTGGAACGGCATTCCGAAGCAGTGGTAGATTCATTTGACGATTCGAAAGCACTTTGTAAAATTTTATTTAAATAAAAAAAGACGTGTGGCACTCGGGGACTGCCGCGGTAAAGCTATTGCATAGAATTTTTTATCAACGCCATCTAGCGGTGAGAGGAGTCCCGTGTCAGGTTATTTTCGTTACGGAATTTCTGGATTCGGTCTCCATGCTCAAGGCCCGCGATAGAAGCTATGCAATAGCTTAAAAACTATTATATTCTATTCTAAAGATATTTTCTTAGAAAAATGAAAATACTGCATCGGAATTCTTCCAAAACCTCAGTGTCATTTATGTTGTAGGTATAAGCTTCATATTATGCTTGCTATGTTGCAGGATTTTTGCCGTATAAACTTGAAACACCATCGCCAGAAGCACTGACTTACCAGGGCATAAGTACTGGTAAGTGCACTAAAAGCCGTCTGTCCTTATGTTAGAGCACTGACTTTCAAAGGCCCACCAGGGAGGTGTGAAGACAAGTAGGGGGAGGGGGGAGGGGGATGAACCCGGTCGCACTCATCAATATCTTGTTAGTAATTTACACAATGCACTTTTTTCTATTTACCCACGAATTGGAAAAAGCGAGAAGTTATGTCTTCTATCTCCGATAATATTTAATAATAGATCTTCACCTAAATTAGACAAAAAAATTCTAATAGTACCTACACAATTCATAATAAAAAAGAATTACCAAATTCGGTTTACATTTAACGAAGTTATGAAGCAGAATCAACAAAAATTTTCATCCCCTATTCCGGATAAACCTTATTGTTTATCAGGAAAAAAATATATATTGACCCCGAGTATCAGCTACCATTCAAATCCGTTCAGTACTTTTCACGTGATGCGCGCACAGACAGATAAACAGACAGATAAAAAATTCAAAAAAAATCGTTTTGTCGATAATAAAGCATCTTTCGATTAAACTTCTCAAAATATATTTAATGTACAGAATTCGTCCCCTTACAGTTTTATTAGGTACTAGCTGATGCCAGCGACTTCGTCCGCGTGGATTTAGTTCTTAAAATACCGCGGGAACTCTTTGATTTTCCAGGATAAAAGCCATAGTGTATTATGCCAGCCTAAGATGAGCCGTAGATTCAAAGTTTCCTGTACATAACGGGGTCCAAGTTATTTTGGACCTTATACTGAGGATTGTGATGTCTACAGGGTGTCCCACGGCTATGCCACATGGAGGGGAAGTACCTTAAATATTGTAGATGGAACATTTTACTGAAAGAAGACTTCATTTTAATTTAAAAAACAATTTAAACTGCATTCATAGATTTTAAAATAATTGCCTGATTGAACCGGGACTCGAACCCGCTATACGAGAAAAAAAATTAACCTGTATCTTTATCATACCGATCGGAAGGCTTCATCATAAGGATTATTTTTTGTTAAATAACATAGCATGAAAAATAAAAGGAAGACCATGAATTTTAGCCTTTGATGTAAAATTTTGTTCAGAAAAATGAAAAGCTGACATTGGCGTATCGACATACAACTGACATGAACTATTACTAATGAGTATGCAATTCGTAACTCTGTTGCAGCGGGATTGAAGGACAAACCAATAAATCAACAAACAAACACACTTTCGCATTTATAGGTAATATCATATTCATTCGCTGGGTAATTTAAGTAAGGATTAGTAAGGATAGTAAGCATCGGGAAATGATGCGTACTTCTCAAGTGGGTAGTTCATGTCAGTTGTACGTCGATACGCCAATGTCAGCTTTTCATTTTTCTGAACAAAATTTTACATTAAAGGCTAAAATTCATGGTCTTCCTTTTATTTCTCATGCTATGTTATTTAACAAAAAATAATCCTTATGATGAAGCCTTCCGATTGGTATGATAAAGATACAGGTTATTTTTTTTTCTCGTATAGCGGGTTCGAGTCCCGGTTCAATCAGGCATTTATTTAAAAATCTATGAATGCAGTTTAAATTGTTTTTTAAATTAAAATGAAGTCTTCTTTCAGTAAAATGTTCCATCTACAATATTTTAGGTACTTCCCCTCCATGTGGCATAGCCGTGGGACACCCTGTATAACTTCTGAACTACTGAACCGACGACCTTGAAATAATTACAGGACAATCTTTACAGTATCTTCTTTCTAATAAAAAAAGAATGAATGAAATCGGAGTACGCGTTAATGAATTACAACTAAATACACATTTTGACTTTCATCCCCTCTCCCAAGGGAACCGCGCTGAATTTCGGAATAAAAAGTATCCTATATTTTACCTCATACTATAAACTTAAATCATGCCAAGTTTCATTTAAATCTGTCCAGTAGTTTCAGCGTGATGCGCGGCCAAGATACAGACAGACAGACAGACAGACAGACAAAAAATTCAAAAAAAATTGTTTTGGGCTCAGTATCGATAATAAAGCATCCTCCGATTAAAATTTTCAAAATATATTTAATGTACAGATTTCGTCCCGTTACAGTTTTATTATAAGTACTTAAAGAAGATAAGTTATAGATTAGGTACAATTGGGTGGCGACTGGCGAGTCCTTGAGTGGAACTTGCTTGCCACACGCTGCCGCTCGCTGCACCGAGGAGGGGCGTGAGCGTTTTCATTTCAGGCAGTAGCCACGCGTGATAAAAACACTTTGGGAACCCCTGTGTTGCCTTAACTTCTGAAATGATTTAACTATGTACTTGAAATTCAAAAATAATATGGGTTTCTGACTCTCATGAGAATTCTTTAATTTTTCGGTATAAAAGGCTTTATGTGCTATTCTAATGTTAAAGTTATTACTAGTGATTAATCTATGGCTATTACATCGTGACGTTTCATCAAAATTCGTCCAGTAGTTTTTGTGTGAAAGAGTAACATGAATGCGAAAGTTTTTGGATGTATGGATGGATAAATGGATGATACAGAGATAGATTATAGTCTGAAATAACACATAGGCTACTTTTTATCCCGGAAAATACGCCCGCGGGAATCAAAAATCTCAATCCACGCGAACGAAGTCGCGGGCATCAGTTTGTATATCAATAAACTCTGCGTAGATACCTTGGTAGTCGGTGGTATTAAATCAATCAAATTTATTTTACAGGAGAAAGGTTAAGTTTGACCTCAAAAGACGGACCCGTCCTGTTTGCTGTTGCAAGTAAGTCTTTATGATTTTTTTTATTACTAAGCTCTGTTGTCCGTTCGTATGTCCGTTTGTATGTATACTATATATAAGGATGTGCCTCAACTTTGCTATCCAAGGAGGCAATAGCGCCATCGTATTAGTAGTATAATATTTTTTTCAACACACTTGCTCATATAGTGGCTCCCGTTTCACGTGTACGTGGCGTTCTAGCCACGTGCACAACGGAGAATTTCAGGTTTTTTTATTACAGAAAAAACAAAAGTTATATTTGAGTGAAAGTTTTATTTATTAAACACGTACAAATTGAAATTATTTATTTAAATACGAAGTTGCATGAAATTGTTACGATGTATGTAAGGCTTAATGCAATATGTGTAAGAGGCTTAACAAGATAAGTGTAAATCTATGGTTCGATAATAAAATCCTTGCCTATGCCACCGACATGGCAGCATCTAACTTTTCATTTATTTAATCCTTGTTTAATCCCGAGTCCTAAATCCATAATCAGAAATCATAACATAAATGAGCAAGCAATAGGTAGGCACATTAATTTATTTGTACTATTGAACACAATCTTTTTTGTATAGAAACTTTTTTAAGAACAAAGCAACTCAACCAATAAAATTTGAAAAAAAACTATAACTCACTAGTGAATAATACTAATGAAAAAGTCACAATTTGATTATAGGTGTCATTATATGTCTAATTGCGGTGACACGGGAGCCATTTTATGAGCAAGTGTGTTGAAAAATAAATAATTTCAACTTGTACACGTGTTTAAAAAATAAAACTTTCACTTAAATATAACTTTTGTTTTAATACTTGTACCATAATGTACTATTTTACGATGGTACCTACTTAGGCCGAATTCTTTGAGCTTTTGATAAACAGATGACCCGTCCCTTAAACCCTGTATAATGAAAGCTTACGATGTAATGTTCATGTTCATAGTCAAACGCTTCACCACCAGCGCCGGCGGCATGGCGGCTCATGGCGGTAGTCATGGCAGCTATGGCGGCAGCTATGGCGGTGACTCTAGCAGCGGTAATTTCTATCAGGGCACTTTTATGGAAGGTCAGTTCGTCAATTCTGGTGCCGATCTAGGCATGTCAACCGGTTAGATACACTTTGATAGAATAGAATAAAAATATTTTTTATTCAAATACACTTTTACAAGTGCTTTTGAACCGTCGATGAATCTACCACTGGTTTGGAATGCCTTTCCTACCGAGAAGAGCCAGCAATAAACTCGGCGGCTGCTCTTTTCAAGAAAAATTACATTATGTTCACACTTCTAAGTACACATAATATTGGGACAAGCAACTACAGAACCCTTGAAGGATATACAGAACCCTAACCCATTGCGCGTGGCCTGACACGCCATTGGCCGTTTATTTGAGACTAGCTGACTTCTTTGACGGTGATTGAGGTTTTTAGATCCCGCGGGAACTCTTATTTTTCGGGATAAAAATCAGCCTATGTGTTATTTCATACCACAGTCTATTTCTGTGCCAAATTTCAGAAAAATCGGTTCTGTCGTTGCGACGTGATTGAGTAACAAACATACAAACATTCACATTTATAATATTACGAGCTGAAGCCCGCGACTTCGTTTGCGTGGATTGAGGGTTTTTTATTCCCGCGGGAACTCTTTAATTTTCCGGGATAAAAAGTGGCCTATATGCTATTCCAGACTATAATCTATCTCTGTGCCTCAGCCAAATCGGTTCAGTCGTTGCGACATGATTGAGTAACAAACATCCACACTTTCACATTTATAATATTAGTAGGATATAGTAGGATAGGATTACTACATGATGCCCGCGACTTTGTCTGCGTTAGGTAATTTTTTTTGATTCTGCGGAAACCCTTTAATTTTCTGGGATAAAATGTGACATAAATGTTTTAATCCAGGGTATAATCTATCTCCATTCCAATTTCAGCCAAATCCGTCCAGTACTTTTTGCGTGAAAGAGTAACACACACAAACTTTCGCCTTTATAATATTAGTGTGATAATAGGAAATAGGTACCTAGCAGGATTAACTTCGATGCTTTTATCTGACTCGTTTTAAGTAAGTATGTAGGTATATCTTGACGACTCTTGAGTTAGAGTGAGCGAGCGATGTACAGCTTACAACCTAGTTAGTCTAGCTAGTTATACCTAACGATAAATACCTATAGACATCGAATGTAATACGTATGCAATAATACCTGCAATTTTTAATTTCAGGTTCACCTCAAGGAATGGGTCAACGTGAGTAAAATGTTAAATACTCAAGGTAAAATCTATAATAACATCTTACAAATAAATACAACTAAAGTGTTCTAAATGACTGCAACACAATAATTTATTATGGTTACACTAGCGGACGCCTGCGATTTCGTCCGTTTCTTCAATTCACAATCGACAGTTCCTAAATCCCCACAGTTTAGTTGGCAACGGGACTCAAAAATCTGCCATTAATTCAACATTTTGCAAACCATAAGCACGCGAACCGGTGAGCGTTGGGGTTCCAAGCTTCCAAGATGATGAAATCGCGGTCCGGCAATGGGAGGTGCAGCGTTGATAAACGGCACTAGAATATTCATAAAAAGCGATTCCACGCAGTCTTGTTAGTCCTATTGCTAACGTGTTTTGGTAAATCGCGAAGCCAGAAGCTCGCTTTGGAGATAATTAAGCCAAGTAGAGCAAAGGGCAAAGGGGAGGTGGCGAACGAAACGAGCCGGCGATCTCCGTAGCGAAACGAGTCGTGTGACGTCGGAGCGAGTCTGACGGATTACATAGTTATATTTCCTAAAAATAATATAATACTTATTATACAGGATAATTTTTTTTGTTGTGCACAAAATTTTTTTACGTTCTATATATAAAAGAAATTTAATCAATTTTTTTATTTTACTTAAGAATTCCAAAGTAATCGTTTACCAAAGAGATCCACTTTTAAATAGATGGTCAGGGTCACCCTACAAATGTAATCTATCAGCTGAACATACAATTTCGTCGAATAGTATGACCATGATTTGCTTATTTTATGATCAGATATGATAAAAAAAATATTTCAAAAAAGGTACAAACTATTAATGGAAAGATGTTCTATTAACGATATAAATCCACCAAAAACATTTGAGGACTACCTAAAATATCATCCTGTATAAACTTACAATTCAAATTATATGATTAATAAATACATTCGATTAAATGATTAGTTCCAGAGACTCCGTTTTGGCCACCAAGAACAACACCCAGTAAGTCAACATACTTTCATAATACATAATATATACCAACTAGCAAAAAGTACCTACTTTCAACAAGAAAGAAGGTTTTAAAACTGATCCGACTACCGAAAACTGAGTATTACTTCCGTTATAATATAAATTTTATTGATTATTTTCGTATTTAAAATGTAGTTTCATCAATATCGGCTCAGTAGTTTAGGTTTGGTTAATTACCCGACGCAAAGGATGTGTTTATCAGTCTATATGTATAATATAAGTATGTATTTATGTTTTATGTATACATGCTTGTGGCGCTCTGGAGAATAAATGCGTGGGCCGATTTTGATTATTCTTACGTCAATCGATTTGGGAGTGTCACTTATAAGAATATAACAGTAATCAAAATTCAATATGACGACCACCAAATGCCATATAGTGAAAAAGAAAAAAATTTAAGTCGCCCAACTATGTTCACTGTTCAATATGGTATTATTGAATAGGTATTAAAAAATCATTGTTAAAATTTCTCTTATTAATTAGTACGGAAAATTTAAAGTAGGTTAGCAAATACTACTCACTTAAATGTTAAGGTTCCGTACCCGAAGGCTAACCAACGGGAACTTATTACTAAGCCTCGGCTGTCTGACCATCCGTCCGTCTGTCCGTCTGTCTTTCTGTCTGTCTGTCAGCGGGCTATATCTCATGATCCGTAATAGGTGGGCAGTTGCAATTTTCACAGAATGTGATGCCGGTATTACAACAGATTCGATCTTAATAATTAATCGCTGTTACGATGCAATGGTACGGAACCTTTCGTGTGAGAATCGCACTTGGTCGGTTTGTTTTAATTCACTCGCTCAATAAAAATGATAAGTATCGTTTTATAATATTTTATTTGAATATTTTGTTTGTGTAGCGTCTCCTACTCGTCCGCCAATTCCTAACATTGGTCTGAGAGCAGTGTATCACCTGGAAGGCTACGAGTGGGCGCTGAGCTACATTAGCGGAGGCACCCTCGCGTTTTGGGATGTTTCTGGACAAATCGTCCTGAAGCTTTCCAAAGATGTCAATGTAAGATAATACTACATTATGGTACAAGTGTGCAACGTTGGTGATTACCGCTGAGGCGCCATTGAGACCCGAGCCGTTAGTTGAGGGTCTTAAGATAGCCGAGGACGGTAATCATCAATACAGTATACACACGTGTATCATACGACGTTTTTCAACACACTTGTGAAGAAAATAATACTAAAATAGTACACTATGGTACAAAACAGTGAAAAGTGAAAACGAGTTGTGAAAAATTTTTCGCAATGGCGGTAAACAAAGAGAATGTAATCACTCCGGCGGTAAAAATTAATCAGTTTTCCTATGCGCGCGCATCTTACTTTTTTTTAATTTATTTACGGCCTGGATTCAAGTCCTTTGAGGCCTTCGCGCATCTTACAATGGCGAAGTTCCGTATCCGAAGGGTAACCAACGGGACCCTATTACTAAGCCTCCGCTATCCGTCCGTCCGTCTGTCAGTCAGTGGGCCGTATCTCATGATCCGTAATAGACAGTTGAAAATTTCAGAGAATGTGTTGCCGCTGTCCATAACAACAAATAACAAAAATAAAAATGAATTAAAAATTAAAAGGGGAGCCCCCCTACTAGGAACGTGTTTTTTTCGGCTTTTTTTGGTATGGATCCCTTCGTATGCGAGCCCGTATCGTATTTGACGGGTTATTTAGATATAACATATATCTAAATAACCCATCAAATTCGATACGGACTTTATTGGATGTTATTCATTTATATTATGTCATTGTCATTGTATAAATCCGATAATCGTAACTTAATGATTCGTCTAGCCACCTCGATCGGACGTAGGGGACTATGAATGCTGGCCGGGAGAGCCCGAGGGCTCGGAGAAGGCGGGCCTGCTGTGCGTGTACCTCACGCGCTGCTTCGCCGCCCGCAACTACACCCTCCTAGACTACCAACACAGATTCTGCGGAGTTGGTGATGGGTAATAATACAAGCTAATATTATGATAAACTAGACGATGACTTCGTCCGCGTGGATTAAGCTTTATTAATTCCGCGGGAACTCTTTAAACACACGCATACACACATACAGGCACACATACGCGCACACGCTCGCGCGTACTCACATACATACACGCAAACACACAAACTTTCGCCTTTATAATATTATAAGTAGTGTGATAGAAAAGTATGTCTGTCAGTCTGTACCTATATATAAGTTACGATACAGGCGGCACAAGACCGAGGCCTGTTTAAGCCCATGCAAGAGACGTTTGTCCAACAGTGGATGTCTATCGGTTGATAAAGATTGATAAAGAAAAAGAACAGGGAGGAAGCAATCTTGGTAATCTTTATACAATTTTAGGGTTCTGTACCAAAACAGGGACCCATATTCGTCCAGTCCGTCTGTCTGTCCGTAACTCAGCCTGTGTCACAGTAATGTGAAGCTGCAAAGTTGAAGCTCTAGAAACTTGTATAGTGGTTACCAACCAAGTTCACAGTGCCTCGCGAACATAAGTGAAAATTAAAAAAAAAATTACCTGCCTCGTGAAGTGCTAGGTACATGTTGAATGCTTATGAGGTTATTCATCATTATCATCATCAGCAATCCATCAACAGCTCAATACTGAGCGCAAGTCTCCTCTCTCAGAGAAAGGTTATAGGCTCCACCACGCCGCAGCTGGCCTAATGCTTTGCAGACTTCACATCTTGACTTGTATCATGTAATATTTAAAATTGCTTTATCGCACACATCTTCGAAAAGTTAGAAGTGCGTGGGTCCGGGATCGAACCCGTGACCACCCCGAACAGCAGACAGCATCTATGAGGTTATTAAACATGCTTTATGGAAAAAACTACCGTTTACAAAATGTGTGGGTACCAAAGTGCAGTTAAAATCATCTGTTAGAATAAATGTCCTCCTCTGTAACTCCTAAATTAATATGTAGGTATTTTATGATATCCTGTACGCAGTCGGGTTTTTGTTTTTGTTCAACAGGAATTCGTATGCTGGTGTCTGTTGTCCACAATTTGAAATTGACAAACCTACCCTTCCTACGCAGACAACTGCTACTGCTGTAGTTTGAAGATCTAAAAATAATTACTGCTGTCTGTATAATAATAGTGCTGCACGTGTGAAAACATGTTATATACATTTAACATTAAGAAGTTACCTGTCTACAATAGATAGTTAATACGATTAAATAATATGTAAATCATACTGTACCTACACTTGTTTTATTCCCTTGGCTTTATTTGCTTTATTTCCTTGTGGTGTAATAGGTAGGTTCTTTGGAGCATAAAGTGAAAATTGTTGTTAGAGTTGGACGTCCTCCCCTTTCTGCAAACTAAACTTGATTTTAGATACCTATGTGAAAAGTATTCAAGATATAAGAAGTAGTAATTCTTATAGTTATCTTGAATAGGTAGTACTTTTACTTTAGCGTCAATCAAGTAGGTAGGTGAAAAAAATCACGGCAGCAAGTCCAGTGTTCATCAAAGATTAAAGATAGAGGTCAGTGACTCTATATTGTCACCATAGAGTAGTTAAATCATTCCGTTTGTATGTCACTGTCACAAATCTATTAGGTAGGTACCTACCTATATTTCTCTTGGACTCGGTCTTTGACTCAGTGTTGCCAAGTTGGTATATTTTATGCTAGATTGGGCAAATTTTTATGTTGTTAAGCAAATTAATTTGTTGTTTAGCATATTAGATATTTGCTAAATAAAAGTTTAACCATGAAACAAACAATCCGTTTTGCTACCGATAAGTTCAATAATTCATTCCATTTAGAATTATGAGATTAGTTACCTATGTTAGGTATTATATTGGACATTCTCCATACCCCTTTCTCTTCAAATGAACTTACTTTATAAGCTTCAAAACCTTGGAGGATATAACCAACTTCGCGACCGATTTGCAAATTTGAAATGCCATTTTACAATATATTATACATCAGATTCGGCTTAAAGAGGGCAGGAAAAATGGAGGTGACATCGAGGTAACGAGCTAAACCGCGACCGCGAGGTATCGCAGTGAGGCATCTTTGGCATGTTTTTACCTGTACCTACTTCAGGCCCCGAATACATCGCACTGTATCTATCCTTCTTAGCTTAAATCGAGCCTGGTTCATTTTTAAATAAAAGCTAATAAATGACATCTATGTTTTAATTATCAGTATATATTCATATGATATTATTATAAGGTAAGTAGGTCTATTCAATCACACTTCACACTATCACACTAATATTATAAAGCCGAAAGTTTGTATGTGTGTGTATGTTTGTTACTCCTTCACGCTATAACGAATGAACCGATTTGGCTGAAATTTGAAATGGAGATAGCTCATACTCAGGATTAAAACATAGGCTACTTTTTATCCCGGAAAATTACAGAGTTCCCGCGGGAATCAAAAAACCTTTATCCACGCGTACGAAGTCGCGGGCATCGTCTAGTTTGAAATAAATTGCCAATCGCGTGCCACGCGCAGTGTGGGTTCCGTAGTTGCATTTCACAATTTATGTCTTCTTACATTTTAAAATAACGGACATCGACGGACGGACATAGTGAAACTATAAGGGTTTATTTATTTATTTTTATTCCTTTTAGTTTTACTGCGGAAAAATGTAAATAAAATAAAATAAATCTAATTATTGTAATTACTTGTACATACAACTAATTTGATAGCATTTGCCTGGAAGAAAAAAACTTCAAACACAAAGTCTTCTAATAATTAGGTATAATTTTGTAGTTTTCTTTAATTGACAAAGGAACCCTACTTTGTGATTGTCTTGACACGCAGTTGATCTTCTGTTCGCACTGTTCAACCGGTTTCCACGAGGAGGAAAACTGCAGTTCGTATGTCTTCTCTCAAATACGCATATGTGTTTCTGTTCTACGATATACATACTTTGATTTATCATCGACAGATTGTGGCTTATCATATTGATCCTTAGGTTAAACTGTCTATAGTGATGTATACCTACTGTAGTTAGATAGATTTTATCTCACTGTGTAAACAATCTGGTAAGTACGAAACATCTATTTTACTCTACAAATTATTCCTGTAAAATAATTATATACAATATTATTCTTATATGGGTGTAATTTACTAATGAAGAATTTGAGAAGCGGGTTTAGCAAAAAAATTTTTTTTTTTTTTTGTATTAAATTTGTCTGTTTTTACCAACCATACCTAAATCATCTCCTAAGTAGGAGTCTCTTTACGTAGGTAGCCCCTAAATACAATCCCTTACCCAATTAAGCCTCAATAGCCCAACGGTTAAGGGTGCGGACTGAAAACTGAAAGGTCGTAGGTTCGAGCCCCATCCGTTGCATTATTGTCGTAGCCACTCCTAGCACAAGCTTTCCGCTTATTTGGAGGGGATAGAGGAATAGTCAATTAAAAAAAAAGTCATTTTCCACAATTAGATGTACTTACCTATTTCGTGAAAACTAAATTGACAAAAAGCGTCACCTGACTTAGCTAAAGTAGCTGATATACGATCAGCAAGAAAAGGTTAGAATTATTTTGCTATAATCCGCCAACAGAAAAAAATCTGTATGGTCAAACATGCAGTTACAAGCTAAGCACCGCTTACCTCCCGTAACCAAGCAAGGAAGCCAAGTTCCCAAGCAAGCAATGCCACCACGACACAAGACTTTTATAATACTTTCGATGCACGTTTCGCCCCGACACACCGGTGACCGGAGCATCCTCAGGAGAATCGTCTCTACAATGCTGTATTGTCTAGCCCGTGGGTATATATTAGGGAACGTTGGTGAAAACGTAAAATCTTCAGTGGGACTGTGCGCTGTCTGTTAAGCTAAGCCAGCTCGTTGAGAAGGTATTCCATCCAACCGAACGGAAACCGATTTTGTCTCAAAAAATGTTTTTTCCTGTGTACCTGTATATGTAAATCTTATAAAAATACTAATTAGGTATGCACATACTGAAAGTATCGGATAATCGGATACAAAATAATCTTGTTTGCTGGCAAGAATTTTCCTCAAACCTTTTAAAAACCTGCTCAAACAAAGTTAAATATTGACTGTGACCGTATGTTATATAAGTTATACTTATATAGTTTTGTAGATTTTCCTTTTAAATGCTACGTTGCAGAGTGGCATCGAGGACAATCTCTGCGATTTTTTCGATGTGCGTTATGAAAAAGCGTAAATTTGTGAATGGTAATTAAATAAATAAATAAATAAACCGGCCAAGTGCTAATCATACTCGCGCACTTAGGGTTCCAAACCTTGTGAGGATTATATTTAAGACTCGGTGCGTAGTGGTAGTGACCATCTTAAGTGCGCAGTTTTATTGCAGAGTTCCTATAGACTCCTTCCGGTTCCATCATCAAACTCTGGTTATCATCTAGGACCAGATAGGGTATTTGTGAATAGGAATCACAAGAGCCGAAACTCGATGAGGTTACGTCATTTAACTACGGAGTTCCCACAACCGCCTTCCAACTCCATCACCAGACCCTGGTTATCATCTAGGACAAGAGTACTTGCCAACACGAATGAAACGAGCCCCAACTGGATGGGGCTACGCTACAAATACCGCATTTCAGTTTTCACGTAATATTTTATCACAGGATTTGTAAATAACGATTTTGACAATTTTATTAATTTACTAGTGCTACAAGATTCCCTTCCGATTTTAATGCGCCGGAAAGTGCCTTAGATTTGACGAGTGACGTCACTAAAATTTTTGTCGCACTCTTTGCTGTAGTTCTTCTAGTTAAACTAAATCGAGTATTCAGTATAAATTTCAGCTTAATACCTCAAGCCATTTCTGAGAATAAAGGGCTTTGACATATGGATAGACAGACCGACAACTAGTGGCCGACCGAAGGTCGATTTCTGGCCGAAGCCGAAGGTTCCCTGTGAAATTCCGTTCAAGATTGGCTAAAAGTGAATAAAATAATTATTTTTAAAATTACGTTGCAACTTGTCAAAAATAAAAACTTCGGCCCATTTTGACTTGGAAAGCAAAGGTTTAGTCGAAAGTAGCATTAACCGAAGCCGCAGCTGAAGGTTGCGTCGGACACTACTGACAACGCAGCAAGCCTGACCCTAAAATCCGGTTTTATTCGGAATCTTAAAAACCAAACTTTTTATCTATATATAGTGGTTTGCCAGTATTAGCCTGACAGATTTCTGATCATTAGATTACTTACTTTTTTCTTTCAGTATAGGTCGGAAAAATCGATTACACTCGGACTATACGAGAGAAAAAATCGACTGCGATGAATAAGTTCTCCCGACCGACAGAGATTAATCCATTTGTGCAGTAGATGTTATAGTGCACTAGTGTATGTGTAAAAGTTTCATTCCCTATCCCCTCTTTCTCATTGTTCGATGTGATGGCAATCTCATCCGGAAATGGAAGGCGATGAAAAGTTTCGGAATGGCGATGATACCTAATAATAATGTGATGAGAAAAGTTCCGTGCTACGGTTACCCATTTCCCATCACAATTCATAGTAACATTATCTATCTATACCTATGTCTAGCCTAACTTTATTAATTGTCCATAATACTCTACTGTACAGGTGAGCATCATGACGCGCGGGTGGGTGGTGACGGCGCTGTGCGTGCACGCCTTGTCAATGATTACACAAAGAGGGTCCGCAGCCTCTTCAGGCTTCCCCAACTTTCCAACCATAGATGACCCCAGAGTTGTCGTTGGCGATAGAAATAACGTACGTACTAATTGTAATATTCGTGCGAGAGTGTGTTTGTCTATAATCTTTTTCGGTCTAACCATCTAACTTCCATAGGCATTTTTAAGTAGGTAGGTAGGTACGTAACTAAACCGAACGCGAAGCATTAGCTACTGTTTTATTTCATTTTTTATGTGCCACTTCTATCTTATTAATATTATTATATATGCGAAAATTTGGGTGTACGGATGTATGGGTGGATGGATGGATGGATTGATGGATGGATATTTGTTACTCAATCACTCCCCAACGACTGAACCAATTTGGCTGGGGATAGAGATAGATTATTGTGTGAAATAACATAGTATAGGTTACTTTTATCAACTCAAACACACCGAGCCACTAAATTACACATAATTATATTAATAATTAGATAGTACAACTTTAGCAAAATCGTGGCTTCGTTCTCGGAGTCTCATCCAAAAGAGAGTCGCGACCTGATGCCCACACCGAGGCAAAAGCCGCTATTTTTCCCTCCTTCCGATCACGCGGCGCTGATGTCTCGACTCGTCAGCTGACGAGGTGACGCTGACGTCGACTGTCGCACACGCAACACTCGGTGTTGCCAACACGGCCATGCTGCATGGTGCCCGCCCCGGGTAATCCCACGAGTCAGGAAATTACAGCGGAATTTAAGAACAGCTGTTAACTCATAAATCATTCTACACACGTACATATCCTTAGTTATTCTACATATTCGTAACTTCGTAAGGTTCATCGGAATATTCCATTATGCGACCCCGGAACTCAATCAACATGACCATCCCACCTAAGGGAACTTTTGTATTCGAGAAAAGTAACGATCAGAACAGACTGTGATTTTTTTCAGCCGCTCGAGGACATCACTGACGATGCGCCCGCTGCGCCCATCCAGATTACACACATGCGCGTCCGCTCCGAGATTGCGCTGCGTTACGCGCGCACTGCAATCATATCCAACGTGTACAACCCCAGCAAGCGGCCACAGGAAGCCACTTTCCATGTGCTGCTGCCTGAGACTGCCTTCATCAGTGGATTTACCATGTAAATATTATAGTATATACAAGAGAAATTCTTATGATTTTAAAGAATTAAATCACGATTAGTGACCGTCTTGTACTGTATACTATCGATTTAATTTTTAGGAGCCTCGGTAAAGAAACCTATGAAGCATATGTAAAAGAAAAAGAAGAAGCTAAACAAATATACAATGACGCAGTTGCTCAAGGAGTTTCTGCTGCTCACGTCTCTACCAAGTAAGTTAATACTGAACAGAGGCTATTAAATTTATAAATCAGTAACACTTAAATATAAGTATATTTACCACTAATGATTATTATGTTAACGCAGAGCTCGGGACTCAAACCACTTCGCAATAAAATTCAACTTGGAGGGCA
This sequence comes from Hipparchia sbordonii, assembly GCA_038048805.1. Taxonomy (NCBI): domain Eukaryota; kingdom Metazoa; phylum Arthropoda; class Insecta; order Lepidoptera; family Nymphalidae; genus Hipparchia; species Hipparchia sbordonii. Next base: position 11,179,418 of record CM076099.1, on the reverse strand, counting down.
GGAGTAATGCAACGTACCGCCTGAGATACGAAGAGTTCTTGGTCCGTCGGAGCGGCGTCTACAACCACGCCATCAACCTGCTGCCCGGCGCGCTCGTGCCCACGATGGACGTCGTTATACACATCAAGGAGTCGCAGAAGATCTCGGTGCTGAGGGTGCCCGAACTGAGGACTGGCAACGAAATTGATGCGACGGAGAAGGACGCACGTGAGTTCATACAAAGTTAAAGAACCAATTTTAAAATTCCTATTATCGATCGATAAATAATCAATCATTTTCTGAGCTTAACCTATAGCGAAAAGTTTAAAATGGCCTCGTAACTAATGTCTACTATATTTTAGTAAAATATTAATGGATATGGTTCTCTACGCTTCACAATAAACAGGGTGTAAGGGACATATTATTTTAACGAAAACTGAAACCAGGGAATCAGTAGGTACATGATTCTGAGTCACTTAGCGTTAAAATTTTTTATCGGTCTATTCGTGATTTTAACATTTTTTTTTTTCAATTAGGTACCTACTAGTTGATTTCCACGACTTCGTACGCGTGGATTGAGGTTTTTTGGAGTCCCACGGGAACTATAATTTTTTTCGGGATAAAAAGTAGCCTATGTTTTAATTCAAGGTATATTCTATATTCATTTTAAATTTCAGCCCAATCGGTCCAATACTTTTTGAGCCAATTCGTTACAAACATACTTACTTACATACAAATCTTTCCTCTTTATAATATTAGTACCTATAGATATATTAAACTGAAGAAAAACAACAAATGACAATGCGCGCCAGCTGTTTATCAAAAGTTCAAAGCACTCGACCTAAGTAGGTACCTACCCACAAATAAGATGATTACGCTTTGATTCTGATTGATCTGATTGATTTGATTGATTGATTGAATAATATTTTATCCTATTAATATTATAAATGCAAAAGTTTGTCTTTTTGTCAATCACGTCGCAACGACTGAACCGATTAGGCTGTTTGGCACAGAGATAAATTATTGTAGTCTGGAATAGCAGATAGGCTACTTTATATCCTGGGAAATAAGAGAGTTTCCGCGGGAATAAAAAACCTTAATCCAGCCGAAGGAAGTCGCGGGAATCATCTAGTATGAAATAAAAACTCTTGCATTAATTCGTTTTAAAATTTTTAATAAGTGAACGTTACAATGCGATTTTTCGTATAGTTTTGAATCGAATAACGATGACAATTTTGAATTGGAATTAATCGATGACGGTTGCTGGTCTACAAACCGAAACTTTGCCTACCTACTGCGCGTATAGGTATCGGCGTTCGTTGTTCGCGATACATTGCGTGCTCAAAATTACAATATTGATAACCAACCATTACCGGGATTTAATTTAATTATAGGAATTAAATGGAAGTAGTAACCTATTCACAAAGTTTTCGTTAATCCCTTACACCGTGTATCTAATCTAAATATATATATATAAATATATAAAAGGAAAAGGTGACTGACTGACTGACTGACTGATCTATCAACGCGCAGCTCAAACCACTGGACAGATCAGGCTGAAATTTGGCGTAAAAAGCTATTATGACGTAGGCATTTGCTAAGAAAAGATTTTTGAAAATTCGACTCCTAAGAGGGTAAAATACGGGTTTAAAAAATCAAACTTAACGTGAGTGAAGACTCGTCTAAAGCTAGTGTATAAGTAAAATAGTTTAGTAATGACGAAATTATTATATTATACTTCTAGAAAACCATAAAGCTGTTGTCAAAAGAGGTAAACACGACCGGGAAGCCACCATTACTTTCACCCCTGATCTGGCAGAACAAACAAGACTTGCCGAAATTTATGCGGTACATAAATACATTAAATTAAGTATAATAGCTTTCTAAGCTTTGATCATGTCTACTTTTTATCTCATAAGGAGCTTGGAAAACATTTTACAGAACGAATGGGTGTATCATATAAAAATGATTTTCAGGAGAAAATAAAACAATCGAATGATCCAGATTCCTCGAATATTGGCTATAACAGTGCTGAGGATGAAAGTGAAATAGAGGGTCATTTAGGCCAGTTCGTAGTCCAGTATGACGTGGAGCAGCCAAAGAATGGAGAAATTTTGGTAGGTGGTCAATTATCATACTTACGTACGTATATATTTTTTTCTCAAAAATGCTTGGAAATTTGAGCATTATTTTGCCAACCTTCGTAGAGATAAATTGAAATTGCTGTACTGGCCGAGCAGCGGCCGGCAAAAGTTGTATGAAAATCCATTGCTGGCGTGGTTTAGCGGCCAGATAAATTACATAGTAACTCATATCTGTCGTGTAATTTAAAAATGGAACGATATTTTACTCCGAAACATGGCAACCAAGGAGGTAACCTATCAAAGGTTTTATTTAAATTTCGAACTAGCTTGCAAATAGAAAGCTATTTATTGAAAAAAAAAAAAAAAAAAACAAATAAACACTACACAACAATACGGGGAAAATTATTGTCGTTCAGTGTTGAAACAATACTGTTTGAAAACTTTTGCGATGCGAGGCAAAATATGTACCTACGTCATCTCTCTTCCAATATTCACCTTCATTTTTTTAAAGAATATTATACTACTAATACGATAGCGCTATTGCCTCCTTGGATAGCGAAGCTTAGGCACGTCATTATATAAAATATATGCTACATTATTAGCGACATTTCAGGTGAACGATGGATACTTCGTACACTTCTTCGCCCCAAGCGCCTTGCCGCCGCTGAGCAAGCACGCCGTGTTCGTGTTGGACACCTCAGGCTCCATGTATGGAACTAAGATAGAGCAGCTGAGGAAGGCTATGGTCGCCATTCTTTCCGACCTCAACCCAAGCGACTACTTCAGCATCATTGAATTCAACACACTTGTTAAAGTACATAACGATTTTTCCTAACCACCAACGCTCACCATCGTCATCGTGGTCATTTGACATCACAGATTCAAGAGATCGACATCAACGGCTGGACTCATGAGTAGATCTCTTGTAGTGCCTCCCATTAGCCGTGTTACTGCGCTCTTCGCATACCTACCTACTATAGTCGCTCCCTGCGGCTCATATAACATCATTACATCAGTCAAAGACTGCTTTGAAGTGGACGATATGGTCATTTCATCACCTTCAGACCCTTCAGACCCTAACTTCTATCGGTTTTTCGAACCATGTACCCGACATTGCAACTTGAGCTTTCGATTCGATGAGTTTTGTTGCTCATTCGGACTAGCTTCACACGGTGAGCTTTTTACAGATTTTCCGTGGGCTAAATCGAAATGTATTTTAGTTATGCTAAAACCCTCTGGTGGTAATAATATATTCTAAATGAAAGTGCAACTTAGTTGAATGCTCTTTAGGTGATCTAAACGAGTATAGAGGTTTTTTATTCGAAAGTTTAAGGATTTATGGTAAACTTGTCGATGTCCGCATACCTACTTCGTACGCGTACCCGCGGGGACTCTCTTCTTTTCCGGGATAAAAAGTAGTCTATGTTCTATTCCAGACCATAATCTATCTCTGTACCAAAATTTCAGTCAAATCGGTTCAGTCGTTGCATCCAAACGTTCGCATTTATAATATTAATTATTAATTAATTAATAAAAGGATTAGATGCAGTAGCATTCACGCCAGAAAAACTCTCAGGTATTTTGAACGACTTAGTCAGCAATTAATATAATCATAGTCCAGCCATTTTATACGGGCTATCAAATGGTGAAAACCTGTCTTTGTTTCATAAGTGCGAATTTTATCGAGATGTTACTTTTCCTCTCAGGTTCACGATTTGAAGGATGTCTACAACCCGCTGCCAGTACATCAATCTAATACCCCCGGAAAACCAGTGCCACCTGCACTAGCATCACCAGAAAACATAGCTGCAGCAAAGAATATCGTTTCCAGATTTATAGCTGATGGAAGTAAAACACCCCACGAAATATTTTATTTATTAGAAAAGAAGAGAAGATTTTTTTTAATGAAATAACTTAAACTGAGTGGTTTTCCGAACCAGTGGTAGATTCTACCACTGTCGAATGCCAATTTGCGCGGTTGGTTGGTAGAATCAGTAAGGAACTCGGCAGTTACTCTTTAAAAATAATGAACAATATTATAATACTAGCTTTTGCCCCCGCGACTTCGTCCGCGTGGAATTAGATTTTGGGGTGGAATTTTCAAAAACTGAGACACACGAACTTCTTTATTTTTAACTGAGAGCTCAAATACCAACTTTGATGGAAACAGCTTGAAAAATGACGGAGTTTCATATAAACTTCCATCCCCTATTTAAACCCCTTAGGGGTGGAATTTCCAATAATCCTTTCTTAGTGTGCGCCTACGTCATAAAAGGAACCAATTCTAAAAATTTCAAGTTTCTAACTTCAGTAGTTTAGGCTGTGCGTTGATATCTCAGTCAGTCAGTCAGTCAGGACTTTGAATTTTATATATATAGATGTTGTGTACAGATTACATTTTCTTGCTTAGTTATCTACGTGAATTGCTGGAGCGAGTCATATTCACGCTATATTATCATTTATATGTATATTGCTCCATCCATTATATATACCTAATATGCAATTGTCTTTTGAACATATTTAAAATTTAAATAGGTTTCTTAAACTTGTGTACAGGCAAGTCTAAACTGGACTCAGGGATTTTATTTAAAAAAAGGTTACGGTCAACTAACCGGTCCCACAAACAACTTTTGGGCTTTCTTGTGGCATAATTGAGGAATCACGAGCCTACTTAGATTTTTTATTTGCCTATCTTATAAATCCAATATTTAAATAACTATCCCAAGTAGCACATTAGCGATGAATTACGTTATAAACAAGCTACATTACAGTCTATTGCTTTTATGCAGATGTACTAAAGGATATGATGAGTCTTTAGGCTATACTGAGGAAAGATTATACACTATTAAACAGCATAGCTGACTAATGACTTTATAAAGGCGAAAAATTATACTTAAAGCATTTAAGTAGAATTTTAAAAAGGTCTTGTCCAGCTATTGGCTGCATGTGATACTACTAGTTGATTTAGAAGTCCAAAGCTTGTTAACGACTGGTTAATACGAAAAATTTACCTCTCTTGTAATGCTGCGGGCTGCATTGAGGTATTCGCTGGTTTTAAATTGGTGTACACTAATTCAATTCTAATTCTACTTCAAGGAGCTTGTTAATGGCTGATTAAAAGTGGATTTGTAATCTCTAAAAATGCCGTTACATTTATAAGAAAATCATTAAACACCCTGAGTTGTAAATTGGAGTAGCTGTACTCCTTTCTAATCACAATGCATAAAGTATATCTGGCAGCTATTTTAAAGCTTTCAGCGTTATTTAAGAGTAGATCTAGATTATTGGTGTTCAAATTACGTCAGATTTGGTTTTTTTTGCATAACGTGTGACGCGACCTCACGAGTTACACGCGTGTGTTTATACATTTTAAATTAAAAATGAACAACTTAAAACCATGGAATAAAAGAAAAAGAACTGGTGGAATAAAAAGAAAACTATCTAAAGCATACGCTAAGGCTTCTATGGACGAATTGCGAAGGAACAGTACTGATGCAATTAATATTTACAAGCCAGTGTCGTTTACGCAAAGTAAGGGTTCCGCACAAACAAATTTTGATGAAAATATTGATTCTTCTAATAAGCAGCATTTTCATGAACCATAACCACAAGCCAGACTAATGTTGTAAACAATCTTTTTACACAAAAAATGTTATTAAATAATACCTACCTACCACTAAGTTATTATAAAAAGCAGTAGGTATATGTATACTCAAACTTTATTTGTATAACAATGTTCTTTTAAAAAACTTTGCTTTATTTTTAAAGTCAATATTTCATTAAATAAGTAGTGCTAAAATTGTTTACAATATTAGTCTGGCTTAAAAATGCATTAGATATACTTGGCACTTTTTCGGTTGTTTTGACTAGAATGACTAAATAAAAAAAACATAACACTGCAAACAATACTGTGAAGGATGCGCAAAACTCTTTAAAAGTTTACTTTGTAGAAACTTAAATCAAATCTACTGAGCCTGCAAGGGTATTTTGAAAGCCAAACATTGTACCTACATACAAAATGAAATGGTTTTTGGTCGAGATTTCTTTATCCCTAGAAAGCTGTTGTATGCTCTCTCTTTATACCAGTACACAGTAAGAAAGATTATTAAAATCCTTTGTCCAGCCAGCATAATGCTATAAGCTAGTAAATAGACTTTGGTAACACCACTGCACATCAAATAACCTTTCAAATGCATTTATGGAGAATTTGTGCTGGATAAGAAATGGACACCATTTTAGCAGTACATAAACGATTTGTTAATAAATATCCAAATGATTTATCTTAAAGATTTCAGGATACTTGATAGCTTTTAATTCAAACTATATATATTTTCCACTTATTTCCTAAATAGAGTATTCCTAATAGGTACAATGATTTAGAAAGCAATCATTTGAGTGATAAATTTATTTATTCAGTATTCATACACTTTATCTTATGAAATATTTTCGTTAACGCGATATTATTTTGATGGCGCATGAAATATTTGATGTAATTACCTATACACATTTACAGTAAAATGGTACTCGCAACTTAATTTACTTACATAATGACAATCAAAACCAACGAGAAAACTATTAAAAAATATAATATCTTATATTAAAAATGTCCGCCTGCACAAGCTCATAAATAAACAAACAATGAATGTAGATAGTGTCACATAATAATACGTAAAAAATAATTAAAAAACTATTTTTTTAGGTTATTTATATCTTAATAAAAGCTATTACGAAGCGTCAAAACATCTAAGAGCTGTTGAAGAGAATTAAAGTAGCTGAATCTTATGCTGCAATGGCTGTTGTATACCTGTATAAGCTATTCTACAGGCCCTGTTCAGCTGTTTCAATGATTATGCTGCCGTTAACCAGCCACTGTAATGCTCGGAGCTGGTTAATTTGGGGCCCAACTTAGCATTATAAGGTCTGGGTAGCTAACTACACAGGCCTTATGCAGGAAACTAAAACAGCCTTAAGTAGTCACAAATTCTATAATCAAGTCACTGTGCGGCTGTCATGTGCTACTTGGGATAGCTGATGCCCGCGACTTTGTCCGCGTGGATTAAGGTTTTTTAATTTCCGCGAGAACTCTATAATTTTCCGGAATAAACCCACATCTTAATTCTGAGTATGAGCTATCTTCATTCCTCAGCCAAATCGGTTCATTCGTTGTTGCATGAAGGAGTAACAAACATCCACTCATACTCGTACATCACAAACTCACAATATCATCAATCTAAGTAATTCAATAATACTTAGGTACATAATATTGTAAAATCGCAGATACCAATATCTACGGCGCGCTCGATGTTGCGTTAAATCTAGTACAAAACGGGATTCAGGTTGATACTCACACAGATACAGCAAATACGAGTACGTCACTAGAGTACAATAACGGAATGAACGCAACAGGCGACAATGAAAGTAAGTAAAATAATTAAAATACTCCAAGCAACGTATACCTACACTTTATATAGATATCGTTTTGTCAATATTTTTGGTATTATGGTAGGTACATACTTATAAAACAAAAAAAAATTACAAGATAAACTTAATCACGCTTCCTTTCCGAAACGATTGGACGTGCGTTTATGTATTTTAATTTAGTTCAGTTTTTTTTACTATTTACGAAAACAGATAGTTTTTCTATCTCTGAAGAATTTCTTAACTTTTATTATGTTTACAGATGGTTTAGAGCCCATTATTATATTTTTAACGGACGGCGAGCCAACCGGGTCTGAAGATAACACCGACCGAATCATATCGTACATATCTGAGAAAAACTACGGCTCGAAGAAGCAGGCGCCAATTTACTCCCTCGCTTTTGGTAAGCCTTTAATATAAAAACACACTAATTAGCTCGTGCTAATTCTTTATTTCACAGGAAAAAGTTACCAATTTAGTTACCAATCTCTAAAATGCAAGCTGTCTCTAGAAATCAGAAGCTCTGTCAAAATCGATGAAGAGATTGAGATTCGACGGAATATTTATTAGTGTTTATACCTGTAAGTTTTATAATTAGTAAAAATAATTAAACAAAATCTTAAAATAATGAAAAAATGTTAGTTTATTTATTATTACAATATAAATATAACAAAATAAAAACTTAAATAAATAACTTAAATAAATTAAAACTACCACTACTTATATTTACAAAAAATACACGCCGTCCAAGTGGTCGTTTATGGGCATGGTGCCCAAATCACTGGCGCTATTCCCTCGTTGTATAGCGAGGCTTAGGCGTTGGGCTAAATAAGCGCCAGCTCTTTGGTCACCTGAGGCGTGGATCAGTCTTTCGGACACGACATTCATAAAATTCTTCGTGTCCGATGACCATGGGCCCAGAGTCTCAAAAGCAAGTGCCGCAAAAACGTAGTCCTTAGAAATGGCTGATTATTTGCGGCGCTTGAGTAATTGAGCAGATTCGGCAGCTGCACCCGCTTTTTGGCACGAGCCCTGTAGATGGGACGCTGCCAACGTATCAACGCAGGTTGCATCCCACACCAGTGCTCGACCCATCGTCCACGGTACTATAGTCATCCCGTCCGGCCTCTTGCCGTCATCCCTGAACAAACCGGAGGGTTCCAATTGTGCAGGTATCTACCATAGGTAACACAATAGGTTTATTTATGGTTTTTTTTAAATAAGTTACTAGCTAGGTAATAACTGCGACTTCATCCGCGTGATTTAAGGTTTTTTGATTATTTATCGCAGAATTTTTTTAATTTTCCGCCAGCCATGCTAAAAACATCAAAACAAAACATGCAAACATACCATCTACACTGTACCTATTGCCAGGCGATGACGCGGACCGTGTCTTCCTGCGCAAGCTGTCGCTTCGCAACGAGGGCTTCATGCGGCACATCTACGAGGCGGCGGACGCGGCGCTGCAGCTGCACGACTTCTACCGCCAGGTGTCCTCGCCGCTCCTCGCCAACGTCAAGTTCCTCTACCCTCGCAGACAGGTAGCACGAACCGACTACAAGCACTTCTACCGCTAGGTGTCCTCGCCGCTCCTCGCCAACGTCAAGTTCCTCTACCCTCGCAGACAGGTAGCACGAATCTACTAGAACCACAAATCTAGGAACATGACTAGCACCATCATGAGCGATACTTATATAAATCTACTGTTGAACATAGGCCTTTCTATCCGATCAGCGATAGCCACTTGCTGAAGCTGAACTCGCTTGCCACTGTGAAAACGCGATCTCCACTAGAGGACCTTTCCATTCTAACGTCTAGCATTATAGGTAGTACTCTTAATAACAGTGATTTCCATTGGCTCCGTAGATAAAAGAAGGCTCGGTCAGCCGCAGTGAATTTCGTACCATTAACGACGGTTCGGAAGTTGCAGTAGTGGGAAGAATCGCTGAGAACGTCAAGGAAATCACCCCGCAAGTGCGTGGCTTTAAGGCTGAAAGAGATGGCCGCAAGGTAATAATAACTTTCCGCTTATATTTGGAGGGGTGACCCTTACACGGATAACCGTTATGGTCACGGCTACATTGCATTAAGAGCTGAAAGAGATGGTCGCGGCCGGGTATGTTATGTCTATCCTCTAATTTTTTATTCATTAGTACCGCTTCGTCAACTCGTAAGAAAATTATTCATTTGGATATCTAGAACTCCCGATTTCTTGGATACAGCGTATTAATGATTTATGATACCTGAAATTGTGGAGTTAGCTCCACACAGAATACGTTAAATAAGATAAAATATACTTACTAGTCCCTAAGGACCCTTATAAAAAGTGCCTGCGTTTAAGGTATTTGTATTACAGAAACCTTACGAGGTGAATCCCAAAGTGCCTGTGATGCAAGCCAAGGATGAGCACTTGCCCTTGGAGCGGCTCTGGGCGTATCTTACCATTAAGCAGCTGCTGGACAAAAGCGACGCCGGCGACGTAAGCCAAAGCGACACAGAAGATAGCCCTGAGAAGAAAGCTCTGGATATTGCTTTAAAGGTAGATGTGTGGCGTGAAGGAGTAACTAACATACACAAACAAACACCACACACACACACACACACACACACACACACAAACTTTCGCCTTTATAACATTAGTGTGATGTGATGTGATAGGTATAGCATAGCGCTTGATTTCGCTCACATCTGTTGGCAGCTTAAGATGGAGCACGCTTGCCTAGAAGATGCCTATACACTCTTGATTTAAACTTTAAAGGTATCCAAGTTATAGTTACCTATCTGTAAAGACGAAAGCGCCAGTTGGATTTATGCAATAGATACATCATAGACATCATCGCATATTGCAATACACTCACTCTTGCTTTCAGTACTCGTTTGTAACGCCTCTGACGTCGCTCGTGGTAGTCAGGCTGAACAAAACTGATGTTGTGGATCCTGTAGACGCAGAAACAGTTGACGACCCGAGTGAGTATATAATAAGTTCGACATAATGAACGGATGATTTAAGACTTGCCTTTATACAAGTTTTAGAAATCAATTAAGGGTATACTCGTACTATTGAAGAATGCATATTATACAATTGAAGATTACATAAATGATAAAAAAATTCAAAAAAATTCAAAATTTATTTATTTCATGTAGGCTACCCTGTAGCACTTATGATATGTCACAAATCTACCACCGGTTCGGAATGCAGATTCTGCTGAGAAGAACCGGCAAGAAACTCAGCAGTTGCTCTTTTCAAAAAATAAAATAAACTAATTTTACAATAAGTAATAAAAGTAAGCTAAGTATACAGTGCTTCCACAGTGAAGCTTCAAAAATACAATACATATTACAATCTAACACACATCAAAAGCGTGGATATAATTCGCTTCAGCAATACATAAGCATGTTATGTGAATATTAATTGTAAATTGTACACAACATGACATTGTTATTACAATATTTTTTTTTTTTTAAAGAGCAACCGCCGAGTTTTTTTGCTGGTTCTTCTCGGTTGGAACGGCATTCCGAAGCAGTGGTAGATTCATTTGACGATTCGAAAGCACTTTGTAAAATTTTATTTAAATAAAAAAAGACGTGTGGCACTCGGGGACTGCCGCGGTAAAGCTATTGCATAGAATTTTTTATCAACGCCATCTAGCGGTGAGAGGAGTCCCGTGTCAGGTTATTTTCGTTACGGAATTTCTGGATTCGGTCTCCATGCTCAAGGCCCGCGATAGAAGCTATGCAATAGCTTAAAAACTATTATATTCTATTCTAAAGATATTTTCTTAGAAAAATGAAAATACTGCATCGGAATTCTTCCAAAACCTCAGTGTCATTTATGTTGTAGGTATAAGCTTCATATTATGCTTGCTATGTTGCAGGATTTTTGCCGTATAAACTTGAAACACCATCGCCAGAAGCACTGACTTACCAGGGCATAAGTACTGGTAAGTGCACTAAAAGCAGTCTGTCCTTATGTTAGAGCACTGACTTTCAAAGGCCCACCAGGGAGGTGTGAAGACAAGTAGGGGGAGGGGGGAGGGGGATGAACCCGGTCGCACTCATCAATATCTTGTTAGTAATTTACACAATGCACTTTTTTCTATTTACCCACGAATTGGAAAAAGCGAGAAGTTATGTCTTCTATCTCCGATAATATTTAATAATAGATCTTCACCTAAATTAGACAAAAAAATTCTAATAGTACCTACACAATTCATAATAAAAAAGAATTACCAAATTCGGTTTACATTTAACGAAGTTATGAAGCAGAATCAACAAAAACTTTCATCCCCTATTCCGGATAAACCTTATTGTTTATCAGGAAAAAAATATATATTGACCCCGAGTATCAGCTACCATTCAAATCCGTTCAGTACTTTTCACGTGATGCGCGCACAGACAGATAAACAGACAGATAAAAAATTCAAAAAAAATCGTTTTGTCGATAATAAAGCATCTTTCGATTAAACTTCTCAAAATATATTTAATGTACAGAATTCGTCCCCTTACAGTTTTATTAGGTACTAGCTGATGCCAGCGACTTCGTCCGCGTGGATTTAGTTCTTAAAATACCGCGGGAACTCTTTGATTTTCCAGGATAAAAGCCATAGTGTATTATGCCAGCCTAAGATGAGCCGTAGATTCAAAGTTTCCTGTACATAACGGGGTCCAAGTTATTTTGGACCTTATACTGAGGATTGTGATGTCTACAGGGTGTCCCACGGCTATGCCACATGGAGGGGAAGTACCTTAAATATTGTAGATGGAACATTTTACTGAAAGAAGACTTCATTTTAATTTAAAAAACAATTTAAACTGCATTCATAGATTTTAAAATAATTGCCTGATTGAACCGGGACTCGAACCCGCTATACGAGAAAAAAAATTAACCTGTATCTTTATCATACCGATCGGAAGGCTTCATCATAAGGATTATTTTTTGTTAAATAACATAGCATGAAAAATAAAAGGAAGACCATGAATTTTAGCCTTTGATGTAAAATTTTGTTCAGAAAAATGAAAAGCTGACATTGGCGTATCGACATACAACTGACATGAACTATTACTAATGAGTATGCAATTCGTAACTCTGTTGCAGCGGGATTGAAGGACAAACCAATAAATCAACAAACAAACACACTTTCGCATTTATAGGTAATATCATATTCATTCGCTGGGTAATTTAAGTAAGGATTAGTAAGGATAGTAAGCATCGGGAAATGATGCGTACTTCTCAAGTGGGTAGTTCATGTCAGTTGTACGTCGATACGCCAATGTCAGCTTTTCATTTTTCTGAACAAAATTTTACATTAAAGGCTAAAATTCATGGTCTTCCTTTTATTTCTCATGCTATGTTATTTAACAAAAAATAATCCTTATGATGAAGCCTTCCGATTGGTATGATAAAGATACAGGTTATTTTTTTTTCTCGTATAGCGGGTTCGAGTCCCGGTTCAATCAGGCATTTATTTAAAAATCTATGAATGCAGTTTAAATTGTTTTTTAAATTAAAATGAAGTCTTCTTTCAGTAAAATGTTCCATCTACAATATTTTAGGTACTTCCCCTCCATGTGGCATAGCCGTGGGACACCCTGTATAACTTCTGAACTACTGAACCGACGACCTTGAAATAATTACAGGACAATCTTTACAGTATCTTCTTTCTAATAAAAAAAGAATGAATGAAATCGGAGTACGCGTTAATGAATTACAACTAAATACACATTTTGACTTTCATCCCCTCTCCCAAGGGAACCGCGCTGAATTTCGGAATAAAAAGTATCCTATATTTTACCTCATACTATAAACTTAAATCATGCCAAGTTTCATTTAAATCTGTCCAGTAGTTTCAGCGTGATGCGCGGCCAAGATACAGACAGACAGACAGACAGACAAAAAATTCAAAAAAAATTGTTTTGGGCTCAGTATCGATAATAAAGCATCCTCCGATTAAAATTTTCAAAATATATTTAATGTACAGATTTCGTCCCGTTACAGTTTTATTATAAGTACTTAAAGAAGATAAGTTATAGATTAGGTACAATTGGGTGGCGACTGGCGAGTCCTTGAGTGGAACTTGCTTGCCACACGCTGCCGCTCGCTGCACCGAGGAGGGGCGTGAGCGTTTTCATTTCAGGCAGTAGCCACGCGTGATAAAAACACTTTGGGAACCCCTGTGTTGCCTTAACTTCTGAAATGATTTAACTATGTACTTGAAATTCAAAAATAATATGGGTTTCTGACTCTCATGAGAATTCTTTAATTTTTCGGTATAAAAGGCTTTATGTGCTATTCTAATGTTAAAGTTATTACTAGTGATTAATCTATGGCTATTACATCGTGACGTTTCATCAAAATTCGTCCAGTAGTTTTTGTGTGAAAGAGTAACATGAATGCGAAAGTTTTTGGATGTATGGATGGATAAATGGATGATACAGAGATAGATTATAGTCTGAAATAACACATAGGCTACTTTTTATCCCGGAAAATACGCCCGCGGGAATCAAAAATCTCAATCCACGCGAACGAAGTCGCGGGCATCAGTTTGTATATCAATAAACTCTGCGTAGATACCTTGGTAGTCGGTGGTATTAAATCAATCAAATTTATTTTACAGGAGAAAGGTTAAGTTTGACCTCAAAAGACGGACCCGTCCTGTTTGCTGTTGCAAGTAAGTCTTTATGATTTTTTTTATTACTAAGCTCTGTTGTCCGTTCGTATGTCCGTTTGTATGTATACTATATATAAGGATGTGCCTCAACTTTGCTATCCAAGGAGGCAATAGCGCCATCGTATTAGTAGTATAATATTTTTTTCAACACACTTGCTCATATAGTGGCTCCCGTTTCACGTGTACGTGGCGTTCTAGCCACGTGCACAACGGAGAATTTCAGGTTTTTTTATTACAGAAAAAACAAAAGTTATATTTGAGTGAAAGTTTTATTTATTAAACACGTACAAATTGAAATTATTTATTTAAATACGAAGTTGCATGAAATTGTTACGATGTATGTAAGGCTTAATGCAATATGTGTAAGAGGCTTAACAAGATAAGTGTAAATCTATGGTTCGATAATAAAATCCTTGCCTATGCCACCGACATGGCAGCATCTAACTTTTCATTTATTTAATCCTTGTTTAATCCCGAGTCCTAAATCTATAATCAGAAATCATAACATAAATGAGCAAGCAATAGGTAGGCACATTAATTTATTTGTACTATTGAACACAATCTTTTTTGTATAGAAACTTTTTTAAGAACAAAGCAACTCAACCAATAAAATTTGAAAAAAAACTATAACTCACTAGTGAATAATACTAATGAAAAAGTCACAATTTGATTATAGGTGTCATTATATGTCTAATTGCGGTGACACGGGAGCCATTTTATGAGCAAGTGTGTTGAAAAATAAATAATTTCAACTTGTACACGTGTTTAAAAAATAAAACTTTCACTTAAATATAACTTTTGTTTTAATACTTGTACCATAATGTACTATTTTACGATGGTACCTACTTAGGCCGAATTCTTTGAGCTTTTGATAAACAGATGACCCGTCCCTTAAACCCTGTATAATGAAAGCTTACGATGTAATGTTCATGTTCATAGTCAAACGCTTCACCACCAGCGCCGGCGGCATGGCGGCTCATGGCGGTAGTCATGGCAGCTATGGCGGCAGCTATGGCGGTGACTCTAGCAGCGGTAATTTCTATCAGGGCACTTTTATGGAAGGTCAGTTCGTCAATTCTGGTGCCGATCTAGGCATGTCAACCGGTTAGATACACTTTGATAGAATAGAATAAAAATATTTTTTATTCAAATACACTTTTACAAGTGCTTTTGAACCGTCGATGAATCTACCACTGGTTTGGAATGCCTTTCCTACCGAGAAGAGCCAGCAATAAACTCGGCGGCTGCTCTTTTCAAGAAAAATTACATTATGTTCACACTTCTAAGTACACATAATATTGGGACAAGCAACTACAGAACCCTTGAAGGATATACAGAACCCTAACCCATTGCGCGTGGCCTGACACGCCATTGGCCGTTTATTTGAGACTAGCTGACTTCTTTGACGGTGATTGAGGTTTTTAGATCCCGCGGGAACTCTTATTTTTCGGGATAAAAATCAGCCTATGTGTTATTTCATACCACAGTCTATTTCTGTGCCAAATTTCAGAAAAATCGGTATAATATTACGAGCTGAAGCCCGCGACTTCGTTTGCGTGGATTGAGGGTTTTTTATTCCCGCGGGAACTCTTTAATTTTCCGGGATAAAAAGTGGCCTATATGCTATTCCAGACTATAATCTATCTCTGTGCCTCAGCCAAATCGGTTCAGTCGTTGCGACATGATTGAGTAACAAACATCCACACTTTCACATTTATAATATTAGTAGGATATAGTAGGATAGGATTACTACATGATGCCCGCGACTTTGTCTGCGTTAGGTAATTTTTTTTGATTCTGCGGAAACCCTTTAATTTTCTGGGATAAAATGTGACATAAATGTTTTAATCCAGGGTATAATCTATCTCCATTCCAATTTCAGCCAAATCCGTCCAGTACTTTTTGCGTGAAAGAGTAACACACACAGACAAACTTTCGCCTTTATAATATTAGTGTGATAATAGGAAATAGGTACCTAGCAAACTTCGATGCTTTTATCTGACTCGTTTTAAGTAAGTAAGTAGGTATATCTTGACGACTCTTGAGTTAGAGTGAGCGAGCGATCTACAGCTTACAACCTAGTTATACTAGCTAGTTATACCTAACGATAAATACCTTTACACATCGAATGTAATACGTATGCAATAATACCTACAATTTTTAATTTCAGGTTCACCTCAAGGAATGGGTCAACGTGAGTAAAATGTTAAATACTCAAGGTAAAATCTATAATAACATCTTACAAATAAATACAACTAAAGTGTTCTAAATGACTGCAACACAATAATTTATTATGGTTACACTAGCGGACGCCTGCGATTTCGTCCGTTTCTTCAATTCGCAATCGACAGTTCCTAAATCCCCACAGTTTAGTTGGCAACGGGACTCAAAAATCTGCCATTAATTCAACATTTTGCAAACCATAAGCACGCGAACCGGTGAGCGTTGGGGTTCCAAGCTTCCAAGATGATGAAATCGCGGTCCGGCAATGGGAGGTGCAGCGTTGATAAACGGCACTAGAATATTCATAAAAAGCGATTCCACGCAGTCTTGTTAGTCCTATTGCTAACGTGTTTTGGTAAATCGCGAAGCCAGAAGCTCGCTTTGGAGATAATTAAGCCAAGTAGAGCAAAGGGCAAAGGGGAGGTGGCGAACGAAACGAGCCGGCGATCTCCGTAGCGAAACGAGTCGTGTGACGTCGGAGCGAGTCTGACGGATTACATAGTTATATTTCCTAAAAATAATATAATACTTATTATACAGGATAATTTTTTTTGTTGTGCACAAAATTTTTTTACGTTCTATATATAAAAGAAATTTAATCAATTTTTTTATTTTACTTAAGAATTCCAAAGTAATCGTTTACCACAGAGATCCACTTTTAAATAGATGGTCAGGGTCACCCCTACAAATGTAATCTATCAGCTGAACATACAATTTCGTCGAATAGTATGACCATGATTTGCTTATTTTATGATCAGATATTATGGTAAAAAAAAATATTTCTAAAAAGGTACAAAACTATTAATGGAAAGATGTTCTATTAACGATATAAATCCACCAAAAAAATTTGGGGACTACCTAAAATATCATCCCTGTATAAACTTACAATTCAAATTATATGATAAATAAATACATTCGATTAAATGATTAGTTCCAGAGACTCCGTTTTGGCCACCAAGAACAACACCCAGTAAGTCAACATACTTTCATAATACATAATATATACCAACTAGCAAAAAGTACCTACTTTCAACAAGAAAGAAGGTTTTAAAACTGATCCGACTACAGAAAATTGAGTATTACTTCCGTTATAATATATATTTTATTGATTATTTTCGTATTTAAAATGTAGTTTCATCAATATCGGCTCAGTAGTTTAGGTTTGGTTAATTACCCGACGCAAAGGATGTGTTTATCAGTCTATATGTATAATATAAGTATGTATTTATGTTTTATGTATACATGCTTGTGGCGCTCTGGAGAATAAATGCGTGGGCCGATTTTGATTATTCTTACGTCAATCGATTTGGGAGTGTCACTTATAAGAATATAACAGTAATCAAAATTCAATATGACGACCACCAAATGCCATATAGTGAAAAAGAAAAAAATTTAAGTCGCCCAACTATGTTCACTGTTCAATATGGTATTATTGAATAGGTATTAAAAAAACATTGTTAAAATTTCTCTTATTAATTAGTACGGAAAATTTAAAGTAGGTTAGCAAATACTACTCACTTAAATGTTAAGGTTCCGTACCCGAAGGCTAACCAACGGGAACTTATTACTAAGCCTCGGCTGTCTGACCATCCGTCCGTCTGTCCGTCTGTCTTTCTGTCTGTCTGTCAGCGGGCTATATCTCATGATCCGTAATAGGTGGGCAGTTGCAATTTTCACAGAATGTGATGCCGGTATTACAACAGATTCGATCTTAATAATTAATCGCTGTTACGAAGCAATGGTACGGAACCTTTCGTGTGAGAACGCACTTGGTCGGTTTGTTTTAATTCACTCGCTCAATAAAAATGATAAGATTGCGAAATTTATCGTTTTATAATATTTTATTTGAATATTTTGTTTGTGTAGCGTATCCTACTCGTCCGCCAATTCCTAACATTGGTCTGAGAGCAGTGTATCACCTGGAAGGCTACGAGTGGGCGCTGAGCTACATTAGCGGAGGCACCCTCGCGTTTTGGGATGTTTCTGGACAAATCGTCCTGAAGCTTTCCAAAGATGTCAATGTAAGATAATACTACATTATGGTACAAGTGTGCAACGTTGGTGATTACCGCTGAGGCGCCATTGAGACCCGAGCCGTTAGTTGAGGGTCTTAAGATAGCCGAGGACGGTAATCATCAATACAGTATACACACGTGTATCATACGACGTTTTTCAACACACTTGTGAAGAAAATAATACTAAAATAGTACATTATGGTATAAAACAGTGAAAATGAGTTGTGAAAAATTTTTCGCAATGGCGGTAAAAATTAATCAGTTTTCCTATGCGCGCGCATCTTACTTTTTTTTAATTTATTTACGGCCTGGATTCAAGTCCTTTGAGGCCTTCGCGCATCTTACAATGGCGAAGTTCCGTATCCGAAGGGACCCTATTACTAAGCCTCCGCTATCCGTCCGTCCGTCTGTCAGTCAGTGGGACGGATCCCTTCGTATGCGAGCCCGTATCGAATTTGACGGGTTATTTAGATATAACATATATCTAAATAACCCATTAAATTCGATACGGACTTTATTGGATGTTATTCATTTATATCTATATATGTCATTGTCATTGTATAAATCCGATAATCGTAACTTTATGATTCGTCTAGCCACCTCGATCGGACGTAGGGGACTATGAATGCTGGCCGGGAGAGCCCGAGGGCTCGGAGAAGGCGGGCCTGCTGTGCGTGTACCTCACGCGCTGCTTCGCCGCCCGCAACTACACCCTCTCAGACTACCAACACAGAATCTGCGGAGTTGGTGATGGGTAATAATACTAGCTAATCTATAATTATATAAAAAGGCTTGTCCTGACTGACTGACTGACTGACTGACTGACTGACTGACGATCAACGCACAGCCTAAACCACTGAAGTTAGAAACTTGAAATTTTGACAGTAGGTTCCTTTTATGACGTAGGCGAGCACTAAGAAAGGATTTTTCGAAATTCGCCCCCCAAGGGGGTAAAAAGGGGGGTTAAAGTTTGTATGAAACTCCGTCATTTTTCGAGTTATACTCATGAAATTCGGTATTTAGGCTTTAAATTGAAAACAAAAAAGTACGTGTTTCACAGTTTTTAAAAATTCTACCCCCTAAGGGATTAAATAGGGGTTGAATGTTTGTATGATAGTCCTTCGTTCTTCAAGTTATTTTTCAAGTTATGTTTATGAAACTTGATATTTTGGCTCTTGATCAAAAATAAAGAATTACGTATTTTACATTTTTTGAAAATTCTCTCCCCAAGGGGGTAAAAAGGGGAGTTTCAATATTCATAGTTAAGACAGGACAACGTCTGTCGGGTCCGCTAGTATTATGATAAACTAGACGATGACTTCGTCCGCGTGGATTAAGCTTTATTAATTCCCGCGGGAACTCTTTAAACACACGCATACACACATACAGGCACACATACGCGCACACGCTCGCGCGTACTCACATACACACACGCACACACACAAACTTTTTTTATAATAATATTATAAGTAATGTGATAGAAAAGTATGTCTGTCAGTCTGTACCTATATATAAGTTACGATATAGGCGGCACAAGACCGAGGCCTGTTTAAGCCCATGCAAGACACCTTTGTCCAACAGTGGATGTCTATCTGTTGATAAAGATTGATAAAGAAAAAGAACAGGGAGGAAGCAATCTTGGTAATCTTTATACAATTTTAGGGTTCTGTACCAAAACAGGGACCCATATTCGTCCAGTCCGTCTGTCTGTCCGTAACTCTGCCTGTGTCACAGTAATGTGAAGCTGCAAAGTTGAAGCTCTAGAAACTTGTATAGTGGTTACCAACCAAGTTCACAGTGCCTCGCGCACATAAGTGAAAATTAAAAAAAAAAATTACCTGCCTCGTGAAGTGCTAGGTACATGTTGAATGCTTATGAGTTTATTCATCGTTATCATCATCAGCAATCCATCAACAGCTCAATACTGAGCGCAAGTCTCCTCTCTCAGAGAAAGGTTATAGGCTCCACCACGCCGCAGCTGGCCTAATGCTTTGCAGACTTCACATCTTGACTTGTATCATGTGATATTTAAAATTGCTTTATCGCACACATCTTCGAAAAGTTAGAAGTGCGTGGGTCCGGGATCGAACCCGTGACCACCCCGAACAGCAGACAGCATCTATGAGGTTATTAAACATGCTTTATGGAAAAAACTACCGTTTACAAAATGTGTGGGTACCAAAGTGCAGTTAAAATCATCTGTTAGAATAAATGTCCTCCTCTGTAACTCCTAAATTAATATGTAGGTATTTTATGATATCCTGTACGCAGTCGGGTTTTTGTTTTTGTTCAACAGGAATTCGTATGCTGGTGTCTGTTGTCCACAATTTGAAATTGACAAACCTACCCTTCCTACGCAGACAACTGCTACTGCTGTAGTTTGAAGATCTAAAAATAATTACTGCTCGTCGCCCCAGTTCAACAGGGTTCTAAGTGCATCAACGACAGGTTTTGGGAATGGCTAATCAAAGGTTTAAAAATTTGTATTTCTCTAATGATAAACAATTGCATTACAATTTTAGTTTTACCGTATTTAAAATATGTTAAACTTCCTTATTTCATTTTAATTATGTAATAATATAGTTTTGTTATCATATTTTCAAAACAGTTAGAACCTTGTTACATCCAAAATTCTCGCTTCAAAATCAGTTCTTTCACATAGAACCCCAATTATTAATATTTTTTGTATGAATACGACTGAATTGTATAACTAGAAATAAAAAGCAGGGTTTAAATAAGTGGGCAAGGCCACCAAAATTGTCAATTATATCACAAAAGTAACACAACAACATTTTGTGTTGTCATTACGCAAATGTAACCCAAAAAAAGCACATTTTTTGCGTAAAGTTTGTTTCAAAATGGTAATTAATAATGTCAGATATTTTATAAAATTGATTAGAATTTTTACGAATGTGAATATGAAAAAAAAAAATTAATTGAAGTTTTTGACCATATTTATTAATTATTATTATCTTTAGGCTTAGGCAATGGTTTAAAGAATTTTGTAATTTTTTCTTGTTTGGCAGTTTTTAAAAGCTCCTTCAACACCAACCGCGGCGAAGGTGGCTTCTGTCAAAGGCCGAACCAATACAGCGACGATATCTTTTAACAATTTGTAATAAAGTCTATTTTACTTTTTATTAATCCATTTGACGACGCGTTTACAGAGGATATTGGGTTAGATAACTATTGGAATCCTTTTTATTAATATGTATGTTCCGATGTATCGATTAGATCCGCGAATAAAGAAATTTTTAGCCATGAATATAGGAATTGGGTTACATTTTTTTTTTGTCCGCAAATAGTGAAAACGCGAATGAAGGAAGCGCGAATAAGAAGTTTTTGCTGTACTTAGAATCACACATAAATACATTATTATTTTCATCAATTCAGTTTTATTACCATTATGAATGAAGCTTTACAGATTTTATGTGATACGTAACACAAAAATATGTGTTACAATAACACAAATGTAACACATATTTTATTTAATTTTAGCTTATAATTTGGTAATTTACTATAATTAGACGCTGATGAATACTTTTAATTACACTATGAATACACTCGTTAACAAATATGGTGTAATAGTAATAAAATATAATTCTAACCTCATTAAATCTTGATTATTGTATTTTTTCAAAACTGACGCGCATATTTAACATCTTCGTCTGGGGAAACAATATGGCCGATTTATTTTTTAATGCTTTAAGAATATTGGAGTAGCCCTATTTTAAAAGCATTTTTACTCATTGGCCCTTTAAATAGTAAGATTGGGGTAAAAATTCGTAAACAAATAAATCGTGACACAAAAATAACGAAATTTTTAATTATATTATATTAATAATTTTGTTAATATCAAGTACTTTTGCGCAGTTATTTTTCGTATAGCTTGGCCAGACATTAAATTTCAATTTTTATACATATAAATAATGTTTACTTTAAAATTTAATTAATATGGCCACTACAAGTTATTGCCCATAATTGGAAAACAAAGTTCTATCTGCCATACAATTTTCACTTAGAACCTTGTGACTCTCAAAATCAGGCAAAATGCAGATAGAACTTCGTTGTTTTGATAATATCTCATTACAGAATGAGAATTTTTGAAAGATTTTTTTACAGAAAGAAGCACAAAAAAATATTCTACCAGCGTAACCAAAAACCTCGAAAATTGACAAAATGCTAGATAGAACCTTGTTGAACTGGGGCGACGTGCTGTCTGTATAATAATAGTGCTGTACGTGTGAAAACATGTTATATACATTTAACATTAAGAAGTTACCTGTCTACAATAGATAGTTTATACGATTAAATAATATGTAAATCATCCTGTACACTTGTTTTATTCCCTTAGCTTTATTTGCTTTATTTCCTTGTGGTGTAATAGGTAGGTTTTTTGGAGCATAAAGTGAAAATTTTTGTTAGAGTTGGACGTCCTCCCAAGATATAAGAAGTAGTAATTCCTATTCAAGATATAAGAAGTAATAATTCTTATAGTTATCTTGAATTATAGATTGTCCAATTCTTTATTTTCTTTTTGGCAGATCAAGAAATTTTGACTTTAGTGACGCCTTCACACGTTACCGATTCGATTTGAAGTAATAATCGATTTTATTTAAGAAGAACTTTCAATCGATTTAATGAAATATTTTTTAATTTTGATTTAACGTACTTATATTTTATTATATATTTTTAATCACTTAGATAAATTAATTTGACATATTATGTTTGCGGTAACAGACAAACAGAAAAAAATAATAAGTTGATTTGGATTCTTTATCGATAATAATAATAATTAAGGTTTTCTTTCAAAATATGTTTAACTAGCGACCTGCCCCGACTTCGTCTGGGTTGAAATATTAAATATTTGTTTTTACGGGGCTGCGATCGCACAGAGCTTCTTATAGGAAACGATTGTTAATAAGATCACCACAGGAACCACAGGAATCTTCCGCGCCGATACCTGCCACCTTGCCCCGCCGCACCGGCTGGCACCATTTTATTATTTTATCACGCGGAAATATTCATTTTCTGATAACTCCGATATTAATTTAAATTGTATAGTGTATATAAATCAGATCAAGTTATTTATACCTTTGCTAGGATAAGGATTAACCTTCCCTAAATAAATGATTTCTCAAGCAAGGCAGTTTAAATACCTGTAAATTACTTTTTAATTTATTAAAATAGGACATTCCATTCGAAACATATTACGAGTTTAATAAAATTGCTCAGTGAAATGTTTTTAAAAATTACGCGTTGATGTCACTTGCCCTGCATTTACTGTACGTTTATGCCAAAATGTTTAAAAAATAAATGTCTAGCCGTGCGAAGCCAGGACGAGCCGCTAGTATTTAATAATTTTACTTGTTTCATTTGTATACCCAATTACGTAGCTAGTTTGTTAAATAAATAAGTAGGTAGGTATGTGATTTTCCAAGTATATTTGCTCATAACTCTTGGTTTAGACGTTATTAACCACGCGTTTTGAAGTTAACTCACTTCACTAACGCGTGCATAACTAGTTATATTTTAAGGCAGCCGTCAAAAAAAATTAAATGAAAAGAGAAATTTCTTTACCCTTGGTTTGAACTTAAATTCCAAGATTTCAACTTAATTCCTTGCAAATATTCAATATTGGAGTCATAGTTACTATTTTTATTTCCTTTTTTTTATTAAATTTACAGAAACAATACTTACACGAAGTCAAATTATTTTTATCATAATTGTGAATGATTTATCGTCTTTCAAGAACTGTGTTTTAGTCTGTGGTTGTTTGTTATGCACAGGGCACTTCACTAAACGTCAATAAAGTACGACATTATTTTAGTACATTATTCCGAAAACAAAAAAACGGTAATTTATAGGCGTGATCTGCCAAAAAGAAAATAAAGGCTTGGACAAAGCATAGTACTTTTACTTTAGCGTCAATCAAGTAGGGGAAAAAAATCACAGCAGCAAGTCCAGTGTTCATCAAAGATTAAAGATAGAGGTCAGTGAATCTATGTCACCATAGAGTACATATTTAAATCACTCCGTTTGTATGTCACTGTCACAAATCGATTAGGTAGGTACAAGGTAGGTAGGTACCTACCTATATTTCTCTTGGACTTGGTCTTGGACTCAGTGTTGCCAATTTGGCATATTTTATGCTAGATTTGGCAAATTTTTATGTTGTTAAGCAAATTAATTTGTTTAGCATATTTGATAATTGCTAAATAAAAGTTTAACCATGAAAAAAACAATCCGTTTTGCTACTGATAAGTTCATATAATTCATTCCATTTAGAGTAAATTTCATATGAGATTAGTTACCTATGTTAGGTATTATATTGGATATTCTGGATACCCCTTTCTCTTCAAGTGAACTTATTTTATAAGCTTCACAACCTTGGAGGATATAACCAACTTCGCAACCGATTCGCAAGCTTGAAATGCCATTTTATACATCAGATTCGGCTTAAAGAGGGCAGGAAAAATGGAGGTGACATCGAGGTACCGAGCTAAACCGCGACCGCGAGGTATCGCAGTGAGGCATCTTGGGCATGTTTTTACCTGTACCTACTTCAGGCCCCGAATACATCGCACTGTATCTATCCTTCTCAGCTTAAATCGTAACTGGTTCATTTTTTATTTTAATTAAATAATGGAAAAGGAGGCGCTAATAGATTTTATTTTAACAGTGATATATTTTAGCTAAGGAATTTACCAATTTACCGCTAACATATGACGGAGCATCCAGGTGCGACTGAACCGACTTGTTCGCACCGACCACGACATCATACCGACATCCATAATCGCGAGATCGACATCGAGGTATCGAGGCAGCGACCGCGACCGCGAAGCATCTTCGGCATGTTTTTACCCTGTCTTGTTGGCAACACTGCTTGGACTGTCAGTGTCACAAACGGAGTGATTACATTCTCTTTGAGTGTCACTACGTTTCATTTTTTTGTGGTAAATGCACGGCCAGTTCAGTCCCATACAAATTTCCATAGCCTTACAAAATCTTTTCCACTATGATGCATGACAATTTTTACAGACATCTCTATATCTACATTAGGTACCTATATGTAGTATGAAGTAATTATAGATCTACAGTAATCTATGATTCTCCTGATGGCTGACGCCCAATCGACGCCATTATTATTGTATTTGGTTTTTTTAGTTTAATTTTCATATATTTCTGTCCCAGAATAGCAATTGTTATTTCAATTTATTGAAATATAGTGCAAGTGTTATGTGCCCGTTATAATAATTCGCGTAAGGATGCTATTTTTTATAAGTTTCAACAGTGTGAGAAAAGACAAAGTTTTATGGTTTATATTATAAAAGTGTTTAGGATCTTATGTGTTTACCAGTGTGTTGTAATTTGAAAAACGTTTCGTGAAACAAATTATTTAAAATATGACGTCTTAATTGGTGTAGTGTATTTAATAAACAAAATTAGGGCATATAAGTATATATTAGACAAGATCATAAAGACTTACCTGAAATTCGAAAAATGTGTATAACAAAAGCGATATTATGTTATTTCAAAGTGAATTAAACAAATATTTTTAAAAGATTTGTTTCTTTATTTCCTATTTAAAAAAAATTATAACCTATAATTATTATTATGGGCCAGGATGGCAATAGGTAGATACCTACGGTATATACCTGTGGTAGATACCTATGGTACATACCTATGGTAGATACCTTCATAACAGAAATAAAAATCCATAGACAAAAATAGAAAAAAAATTGTTATTACACCATTGGTTACAGCAGTTTTCCAAAATGATACATTAGCCAATCATGGGCCTTGATTTCGAGGGTTTAAAATTTGTAGGGCACCGTAGAGAGAGAAGACATAGAGTCAGTGACGATTTCTTTCTCACTCACACTAAAAAGAGAGCAGAGATAAAGTTATTAATGTGATAAACAGAGACGCAGCTACCCAATTTTTTGTCCCTCATCGTGTAACCAGTTTTTTTCAAGGTCGACACACTTTTGTGCCCAACAAACTGACAGTTAATAAGAAAATTTAGTATCTATGTGTGTTGCCAGCTTTAGGTACCTATACAATGTCCCGATTTTCCCTATCCTACTTATATTATAAATGTGAAAGTTTGAATGTATGTAGGGCCATCCATACATACATCCAAATTTCAGCCATATCGGTTTAGTGTGGCGTGATTGAGTAACAAACATATGGATGTTTGTTACTCAATACGCCACACTAAACCGATATGGCTGAAATTTGGCACGGAGATAGGTTTTTTTTAGTAATGTCCTCTGACATACCGTAACGGCGGGTTACTTTGGCTACTTTTTCAATTTTTTTTTTAATTTTTGTTGAAACAAAATAAAGTCGTGATGGAAGAAATGAATATTATGAGAAAAGAAAAGAAAGATGATGGATACTAGAATATAATATATGTCGGCGATGATTAAAGTGTATTCAGTTAGATAGTGTCGGTTACTGTTCTGAATCATCCTGAAGTTTCGTTCGAATGTCCAACAACCAGTCGAGAACTGTTGGCGATCTTAAGAATTATTTTATTTACAAAGTTCTTAATTTTTAAAGCCATTTTTAAATAGCTAGAGGCAGACTTTTAATGTTTTTTTTAAATAATTATTAACTTAAACTATGAAGAGTTGCAGTTTTATACGACTGCCTGAAAAAAGGAATATACTGTTAATTTCATTAATGATGATTTTGATGACTAAATATACAATTTTTGTTGCTTTTAATTCAATAGCATTACTCGATCGAAGGAAAATTTTAACTGTTCATTACAAATTATTTTGTGTAACATTCTTACTAGTAACGAAAAAAAATTTTCCTTTGTGTTACATACATCTTTTTTCAAAGTGACTCACATATGCTAAATTTCTATTCGGCATTTCAATATTTTTTTTAAGGAGCAAATAATTATCTAGTGAATTGGTCCTATGAAAGTACATTAAAAAACTTTAGTATAAAAAAAAATATTTTTAAAAAACCGACTTACGTGTACAAACTAAAATTATTTTATACTTTTAAGTGGTGGTTGAAGTTAATATTGTGTGCAATAAAGAATAATAAATTCTTTATTGCACACAATATTAAGATATATGTAAAAAATAGAAGCTTACCCTAATAGGTATGTCTCTCCCAGACAACCTTATATGTGTAGGTATGTTATTTAAAAAATAAAACAGTTCAGCATCTGTTTTGTCGTTTTATTTAAAAATCCTGGGAAGAATTTTCCATCTAATTTGGGGTACTAGGGGAGTGCAGTTATTGTGGCAACATTAAACTCGAACTTGTCATGTGACGTCATCGTTACGTCATGTTATCTCTATTTCAGTCGCGGTTACACAGTACCTTGGTCTATTGCCTTCTCTGTCTACGTAGGGCACTGAGCCATCTGATACGTAGTATCATAGTAATCTGTGGGTAAATGTGTTAAAATAATCAATAAAAATAAAATTTTAAACATTTGGGAATTGGGATTTATATTTATAATTTTATCTTTATTGTACGTGATAATTCATCTTTCCTGATATTAATTTGACTCACAAAAGGTATGGTTAATCTCGCCGATACTCTTATGATAAATACGGTGGCGGAGGGAACTATGAATATTTTACGCAATATCGTAAGTTTCAGCTTAGCCTCAAAACAAAATTTTATTATGAAAGCAATTTTCGGATTATAAAATATAACATAATTATATTGCTGCTTTCAGGGATTGTTTAAGAGTAAACCAGTAAGTCCACCACCAACAGTAATAATCAGGATGCCACTATGGGAGCTAGCGCGAGAGGCCGGGCCATTTGTAAGGCTGGCAGGGCTGAGCGGAGCTACAGCCGTTGTTCTGGGAGCGATGGGTGCCCATCGCACGTTCCCAGAAACAGAGAGCAAAGAAGATCTAAAGAAAATCTTTGAAACAGCAAACAGATTTCATTTTCTTCACACTCTTGCACTTATGACAGTACCCTTATGCAGGAGACCTTACATTGTAAGAACTTTCAAATTTTGTCTATGAGATTTCCTTCATTATAATATGATTTGTTTCATTATAATATGAAAATATTAACCATGCTAATTAAGATTTCAAATCCACAATCAGAGGTCATTGCGATTACACTGATGCAATCAATTTTAGAGAATTGACAAACAGGCCCATACTGTTTAATGCATTTATTGCTGTCAAAGTTTTAGAAATTGACACTACACAATTTAGAAGCTCATCTGCATTTAACACTTTTGTGCAAGCCTCAGCTTTGTATGTGTACTTGGGCTATGTGAAACTTATAATGCTTCCATCTTTATGAATCCACTTTAAATTTTTTTGTGCAAAATTATGGTAAATCTATTCGTTTTATTTGCTATTATTGTCTGGGTGACTTAGGTTACATTTTATAAAAAAAAAAAAGAAAAAAAAATTCAATATGATGGATGTACAACTTTTCCATAGTCAGGTTTTATTGAACGAGCGAAGCGAGTTCTCTGAGTCAACTAGGGCGCTTGCCTACTAGACAGAGAAGTGTGTCCGTCTAAATGTCTGTCAGAGCCCTATAACTTCTGAATTACTGAATATTAGAACGTGAAACTTGGTTGAAAATTCAGTTATATCCTGTACTTGAACAACAAATACTAAAATTAGATAAATGTTATAAAGAAACGAAATTATTTAATTTTAATGCTTCATCTCTATAATGCTAATAGATGGCGCTGTGTCAGTAAAACAGTTTTATGTCAACTATTATTTTTTTTATTGCGTCTAATCTTAAAAGTTAATTATTACAATATATAATTAAAACTTTTGGGAATTATGGGATATCGCGAGGTCTCAGTTCGGGGCGAACCACTAGTTTTTAGTTATTTTTAAATTTTTTATGTACATTGTACATTTAAAGAATTACAAGACAAAAACATATATTATTAGAAGAAATAGATATAGGTGAAGGTTATCTCTAAAAAATAAATTTCTTCCAGCTTCCCCTGAAAGTGAGTAAGGTTACAGTTTATAAAACCTTTTTTTGTTTCTTTCTTTTCCAGGCTGGCACATTCTTTATAGCAGGAATGGGACTTTTTTGTGGCACATGTTATTATCATGCTTTTACTGGTGAACGGGCCTTGCGTCGTCTTACGCCAATTGGAGGGTCCTGTCTTATTCTGGGCTGGATTGCAATGGTACTGTAGAAACATATTGTTCTTACATAGATTTTGTATAGGTGGAAGTAGAAGTCATTCCACTAATTAATGATATCACAATTTGATTACAATCTTACTGAAACATTGTTCCAAATAGAACACATGACAGTTTTATTTTTGTCTGTCTAAATTTTAAACTAATATGCTCATAAGCATAGATTAAAATGTGCTGTCAGCTAACAGTGACAAACAAATACAAATAGTGTAATCTGTATAGGAACTTAATATAGCAAAAGCCTGATGCGCAAATAAAATGTATGTGTGATTTATATAACGAAATACAAGCACGCTCTGCATCACCTATACATTCTATAGAGTTCCATACAATTTGTCTTCACATTGTCCCATTTTGACCAAAACACTGAGCATTTTCTGGATTAAATTCCATACAATAAAACTTGCTGATCAATATGAAGTCTAGTGGTTAGCATGGTGGTTTCCTACTCAGGGGTCGCAGGTTCGATCCCAGGCATACACCTGACTTTTCAAAGTTATGTGTTTAAGTAATTAAATATCACATGCTTCAACAATGAAGGAAAACTTTGTGAGGAAACCCGAGAGTTCTCCATGTGTGTGAAGTCTGCCGTTTCACGTTGGGCCAGCATGGTGGTGGCCTGTAACCCTTCTCTAAGCGACCTGTAGGGCTAACATACCATGAGAAAATTTTATCTACCCATTTACTTGTGAAATCTCATACAAATTCAAGGGTAAATGGGTCTACAATATTTTCTCATGGTGTGCATGCTAGCTCAGTAGTGAGCCATTTATGGGATGATGATGATGATCAATGTATGGTTCTCGCTCTTTTGGCATCTTTTGGATTGAAAAATTCCATTTTAAGTATTTTGGAAGATCCTTTATTTAACAATCACAAGAAATTCTTTTAGACCTTGCGAATAAACAAGTATCCAATTGTAATAGTAGTTTGTAAATAATTTACATATTGTATTATTCATAAGTTAGTCAGTTTTAAGCAGTGGCGTGCACAGGATATTACACAGGAGGGTAGTCAGATGATGTAAAATGGAAAAAATCTCCAGTGCGAGGTATAAAAAACTTAAGGGCATTGTACAAATTATAAAAGTATACCCTTAAGTTTTTATAACTTGTACTGGAGATTTTCTCCATTTTATATCAACTGCCTACTTAATGCCTACCCTGTATGCACACCACTGGTTTTAAGTATCAATGGTAGATGGTTTTATATTATTTGGATTAAAAATGTTTTATTAATATTAAGATTTAAAAGTAATTCAATTAAAAATATCTACAAGAAAAATATTTTATTTAAATTTTCCTTTCCTATATTTTGAATGTTCTTTTACCAGGTAGAAAGTGAATATTGGGTGGATGCTATGTTGTTAATGTCAACAATTTTGCCAATATAATATGATAATCACCTGAAAAACAAGTGAAAGAAAACACAATATTTGTTCAATGTTGTTTACATGAGTTTTATTGAAATTGTTACATATTAAATTTTGCACTTTTATTATTTATTTATGATTCTTAAACTTTAATCAAAAAGTACACCATTTGGTTTTAAATGCTATAATAGCGCATATGGGCTCACAAGGTGACTATGGTCTTTCAGTATGTAGCTTAAGTATATGGTAGATATAATGTGGAGTCTGCAACAGGAGTCCTCAAATTTGGCAACACAGTAAATATATTTCACTTTTGCATTTCAAGGACTCGATTGGCATCACACACTAAAAACTATTATGTCGAGAGTTTTTCCTCTAGATAAAGAAATATACAAAGCTATCACATTAAATTAACACAAAATATAATTATTAACATATCTCTGTAATCTAAAATGAATCTAAAAGAAAACAAAATCATAAACACAGCACTTTTAGTGTCCGTCACATAAGAAAATAATAACACTCTGATTGCACATAAACAGTCTTCCGGAGCTTTTGCACCGCTATTACAACAAAACTATGAATGATGTCACTAACCACATTCGCACATGTACACAAGTTAACGCGGGAGAGAGGGACGGGGAGCGCTTCACGAGAGGTGGAACGAGTGCTGCCCCTCGGAGGCGGCGAGGCGCAGTTTGGCTCGCATCACCTCGGCGCCGCTGTAGTCCGGCAGCTTCAGGTAGTTGACGCACGTCATCACCGACGGCAGGTACTCGTCTGGGTCCAGCGAAGACTCCAGGGACTTGCGCACCACCGTCAGTGGGGGATTCAAGGCCTTGAACCCTATAATAAATAAATAATAATTATTTTTTTAATGTTGGTTTTTGAAAAAATAATGTGACAAAGTGGCCTTTTTCTGTGGAGACAACATTTCAGTTTACCACTCTGTCACGGCATTATACGGAAAACGAACGTATAAAATATGCTGGTTAGAGAACATGAAAAATGACATAATATTAATAGATAAGAAAAATATGGACGTTTATTCGAACCGAATAAAAAACCGTTTATATTAATACTCCAACGAGATGCCATAATAAGAAGAGACAGACTATTGTCGGTAGAAAAGTAGAACGACCCATATCCATTTAAATAGTCCTGTACCTTACTACCTACCAGGGATTATGATTCAATTTCTCATAAGGCCTTCTGTCTATGTCACGTCTATGACTCCATCCACACAAAGCCTGGCTTTTTTCAGTGAGAGTACTTAAATCTAGTAGTCATACTACCCAAGGTAAAGGTTATTTTACAAATATATTACCTCCAGTGGGTAGCCGTGGGCTTCCTGTTACGAATTGCAAAAAAAGCCGTTGTTCCTCGCGGTTGTACGAGGCCAAAATATCAATGAGCATGCGTATCGCCCGCGACTCGGCGTTGTAGCCGTGGTCTGGACGAATACACTCTGCCAGCATCCGTGGGTCCCATCGCTGTTCGCGACCACCTAACAAATATTTAATTATTATTTAAGGTATTATTATATTTTTAATTATTTTGTTATATACAGTACCAATACATGTTGTGTTGTTATTGTACGTGTAGAAATTAATATTTAGCATTTGCAAATGCTAATAAGTGCGGTTTTGCGTCTCCTGCTAACTTCACTCAATTTCTTTGTTACCAACATGTGAAGTTAACGGGAGTCGAGAAATCAGGCACCTACAAGTATTTAAATATAGTTACATAAAAATTTGTTTGTGCGGTCACTCACGTCGAATGAACTATAGAAATAGTTACACGTCTTCTATGTGTTCAAGCTATCCTTTATCAAAGAAGTTTGGATGAATGCTCAAAAGTTAGGGACGCAGGTAAATGCATGCAGGGCAATATCAAGTATTACATATATAAAATTAAATAGTATTTAACAATCATATACCTGACGGGCTTCCACAAAATACTTGTTCTAATTCCTCTGGGTAGAATATTTTTAAATTGTTTAAAGGGAATACTGATTCAAATCCTTCCTTGAATGCCTCCATCTGCTTGGTTACGCCTATGAAAAAAAAAACCATCATTATGAGTTTTGATGAATAATGTTGTGATAGGTTACACCCACTGATCTCTATAGTTATACTATGATTAACACCGGATTTGCTAACCATATACAAATGACAGCCTAAAATATGGATAAATTTGAAACGCCACTTTGAAATACGAATGTCTTTGGAACTAATAATATTAATAATTGAACCACCAATTGGAAGAAGGGAATAAATCCAAAAACTAGGAACGGAGATAATCGAAAAAAACTGTTTAACTTTTAATTATCGGCACATAGCCTCTTATGATGTATGAACGAAATGAAGATAATGTTAATTATGATTATTTACACATAAATTAGAACGACATATGTTAATATTAACTAAGATATACACATATAAAGTTCTTGGATTTATTTCCTTCTTCCAATTGATTAAGTACTGGCATGAAAAAGCCAAAATAATGAGAAAATATATTTATTTATTCGAAATACTGAAGGTACTAAGTGACGTTCTTCTATTCTTCATCGATTTCAGCAGTTTCGAATGTTGTAGTAGGCAAAGCCTTAATATCATAATTTTTTTAAAATTTGTCAAGAATGTATTGAGTTATTTTATGTATGTCATTCATTTTTGTCTCATTTATTGGTATTTTAAAAGCATATATGCCTTAGTTAATGATTGTGCTGGGTTCTCAGATACTTTCTGAAGCATAAAACTCATAAAAAGCTCTTTACCTAAGCCATCTATAAACTTAGAACATGTCAAGTAAACTTTTTGACTTGAGCTGAACTCAAAACTTCTGTATGGTGAGATATTGAGTGCGATTATCTTATCTAAAGACTTTTGCATTTCTTTTTTGTATTGATGAGTATTTTTAACACCTCTTATTTTCTTTTTTGGAGTTTCATCTTGAACCTCCTCATCAAACGAATAGGTGCAACTATCACTAGTCGTATTTAAGAAAATACGCAATAATTAACTTATTAATCTCTAAATTGCACGTATATCTCAAATATAACTTAAGACAAAGGTGGCATTAATTGTAAATTATGTTTGTATTTATTTTTATTTGAATTAAGCAGGCATATCACTAGTTAACACTATGGACATTAGTGTATCAGTTGGAAGAAGGGAATAAAAGCCGGGATTTATTTCTTTCTTCCAACTAACAGTTTCTTTGAGTGCACAAAACTGCATGAAATAAGAGAGATTTATCTATACTTTTCAACTCGCAGAGTAGGGCTATGTTTTAGGTACACAGAAATGGGCATAAGTCGATTTGGCAAAAAATGGCCTTTATTCCCTTCTTCCAATTGGTGGTTCAATTAATCTATGAAATTATACACAAACAGCAATGAAATCATAGATTAATTAAAGAGGTTGGTGCACCACTTGCAATATTACCTATTAGTTCCACTCGTACCTGCTTAGAGCTTACAACGCCAAAATGGCGACAATCAAGTTCAAAATGGCGTCAATCAAGTAGGTCCAAAACCAGGTATATATTATAGGTAGGATTAATTATAGAGCTAAGTGGTTACATCTATGAAGTAAAAAAAAACAGTAGTCATCATGATTTTTATCAACCCTGGTTATAAGCTCACCCTCATAGAGCAGCCAATGGGTAACGAGCGAGATGTAGTCGTGCAGGTTGTGCGCCGTGACGGGCAGGTCGCGGCCGCCGCGGCGCAGCTCCGTGCAGCCGTCGCCCGGCAGGATGAAGTCCAGCCCCAGCTCCTCGATGGGACAGCCGTCCAGCTCCAGACCATTTATCTGTATAGCGTTTTGATGAAACTCGTTAGTGGTTAGCATGTTCGACTAAGGATGACGAGATGTCTGATTCGATTCCTGGATCAGGCCAAAAAAAATGTACTGGGTATTTCTGTCAAAAAATTCTCAGTACTAGCCCGGAGTTAGGAAGTCGGACGGCAGGTAAAGCCATCGGTCCTGCATCTGATCTCTCTCCGGTAGTATCGGATTTCTGCCCCATCGGACTGTGAGAGGATATAGTAGAGTGCATCTGTATTTGCACATACACTTGTGTGGAGTATCTCCCGCACAGAGGGTAAACTCTAAGGAAATAAGCCCTTAGTTTTCTGTCCGTACCTGTAACTACTGGACTACTGAGGCTGATACACCAGGTAGTATGTCTATTGTCTATAATGTCCTGTCACTCACCATCTGGCTGCGCTGCTCGGGCGTGTGGCGGGCGTCGGCCGCGAGGGCGCGCGCGCGGTCGGCGACGCGACGCAGGCGGCACAACGACCGCCACAGTTCGGGCGCCACGTGTCGCACGTCACTCAGCCCGAGCCAGCCCTGCTCGCTCACCACCCAGCGGTACATCGTCACCGACAGCGGAATGTCCACCTGGAAAAGACACATCAATGTGAAATATGACGCGAATCTTAACAAGACAATTGATTGCAGATATTTGTGATGTATACTACAATGTAAGGTGATTGCATACCAAAAAGCGTGTGACATATTCGGCGGTACTTCGCGTCTCAAACAAAATTTCACTCACCATTCTAGAATCCATGACAGCTTTAGCCATAAATTTACCGAGGAATCGGAATTTCGCTTTGACTCTCGACAAGTGCGAGGCTCTTGCGTTGCGGCCGATGGCCTGCGGGAACAGGCCGCACGGCCACGTGACGTAGGTGGCGTCGGGCGCGGGCGACGGGATCAGCGTCTCCTTCTCCAGCTCCGAGGGCTCCGGGGAGCGGTCCTCGTCGAGGTTGAGCGCGTCGCGCACCGACGACGCCAGGCGCGCCGCGGCGTCCGACGATCGATCCGTCACGACGGGCGGCTGACT
The DNA here is from genome assembly GCA_038048805.1 of Hipparchia sbordonii. Taxonomy (NCBI): domain Eukaryota; kingdom Metazoa; phylum Arthropoda; class Insecta; order Lepidoptera; family Nymphalidae; genus Hipparchia; species Hipparchia sbordonii. The sequence continues at coordinate 11,143,617 of CM076099.1, read as the reverse complement.
CTTGACGATCTCGCCGCCAAACGAGGTGGGCTTCTGCTTGAAGTTCTCGCTGCCGTGCCAGAGATCCAAGTCGGCTCGCTGCAGCTCCTGGGACACGAGAGCGTAGAACTCCAGCGTCGGTCCGAGGCCGGTGCCTACTTCGTTTTCGTATTGGATTTCGAGCAGTGCCTGGAATCGTTGAAAGGATGATACACGGTTTACTACAAAATAAGAGGCATTGTCCCACACACATAAAAATAATACTGACAATTTTCAAACTTATTAGAAAAAGAATGTTGTGTCACTGATTTTTTTGATCTTGCCACATCGTTTATCTCTCATCATAATATTTATTGTCGTAATTTACTATTGTCGTACCTACTTCCAGCACAAGCTAGTCAGATATTAATCATATTAAGCATGGCTAATGGTTTTTTAACAAAAAAAATCTCCTTGACGAACTTAACAACCGATAGCCAGTTTGATACTATTTTTGGTATAATACGATTTAGCTCGTCATCAGTAGTTTATTTATTACTATCATCATTACTGTTAACACTAGTGCGGTATAGCAGTAAGACAGGGGGGTAACCTTGGAGTGCGCGAACTCGTGCATGACGTGCTCGGCCTGGCGCAGCACGCTGTGGCGCTGCACGGTGCGCTTGCGGCGGTCGAGGCGCGGCGCCACGCGCTCTGCGTCCGCGCCCGCCGCCGCGCGCTCGCCGCCCGCCTCCAGCAGCCGCTGCAGCGCGCGGTCGCGGTCGAACGACACCACGTAGAACAGCAGGTGCCGCACCTCGAACGGGAACACGAACGGGCTGCGGACCACACGCTTAGCATCAATAGGCGACTGACATGAATTAAATTAATGCATGAAACTATCATTCATCTCGACCACTGCTCTGATTTATACTGAGATTTGCTGTACAATGTGATATGCGCTTCTTTATATCTGTCATTTGTATAGGGACTAAGGAATAGATTAATTAACTTTTTAATTAATCTATGATTAATACTGGACTGGCTGTCCCTATACAAATGACAGCTATCAATTTGAAGCGCCACATTTGACGTACGAGTGTCTACACAACTATTATTATAGGAATGCAGGAAGTGCCAGAATGTATCAACTATCAATTGTCAACTAGTGCCCTCACTGATTTTAGCTCCTTGGGCACTCGTAACTGTTTACAGCGCCAAAATGAGCTCATAGACCAGGGTAGATAATTTTTAAAACCAAAAAAAATAGTAGTAGGATGAAACCCATTAGAAAAGGAGGGGAATATTATAAAGATTATAAAGATTATTTCATTTTTATAATATTCCCCATATTATAAAGATGAAAGGAAAAATAATTTACGGGCGATCTGAGGTCGGGAAGGGGTGGAGGTGAGTTTTTAAGGGGAAAAAACGGTTTTTCTCGATTTCCGGCAAAACTAAAAGTCCTATCGAAAAAAGTCAAATGGCAAAGTTGTAGGTAATAAAAAGATCTAAAACTTTTGTATTTACACTTTTTTCACATAACCTCAAAATTTATGTGAAAAATTCAAAAAACCAAGTTTTTGGTTTTTATTTTTATCTTTTACAAAAATTATTTTTTTTTAACGAAATTTGGTGAAAACTTACTTTTTTATGTCCCAAATACGCTGTAATTTATTTGATTAAAAATATTTATTTTTTCACCTTATTTTGAATTAATATCGAAAAAACACCCTAATTTTCAATCGAAAAGTCACCCGTCAAAATATCAGCTTTTTTCAAAAAGTTGGTATATTTTCTGTTCGTTGAAATCTCTACTTTCCGATGGTGAAAAAAAAAAATATATGTTACTACAGTAAATCTTCTCAGAAAATAATTTCAATCTTTAGGTTATGTTACGTTAAGCATACTATTTTTTAAAGAAAATATTAGATTTTAATGTTTGAGTTGATTGATACAGATAAAAATTTTTGTTTTATTTTTTTAAGTAAACTTGTCACAATTATCTTCAAGAAAATAATTGTGACCGTTTTTCCCCTTAACCCATATATGCCCAGGGGGTCGTTAATGGCCCGAAGGTACTTGATGACTTCAAATGCATCCTGATTGCAACTTATTATATTAATTCTAATTAAAGCACTATTTTTTGATACAGTAAAGAACTACTTTGAAGCACAGTACAATAAAATTACTATTCTTAAATTATTTCAAGTGAAAAATAGGAGTACAAAATCGTGTAAGTTTTTTTCTGAAAAAATTTGGTGACTACGTGCATATAAATGTATATATTCTGTGTGTTTTATGTTTTTTTATCATCAAAATTATTGTTATAGTAAATTGAATATGTGTTTTAAAGATATAGGTATAATTTTCACTGAGGGGCTACATTTTACGTACTCAAATTAATGGAAACTTTTCACGGGGTCGACAACGACCCCGTGGGCATATATGCTGCTTTAAATTCTTATTTTTATTCTAACGGTCCCGGCATGTGCTCTCCATTTTTGAAATAGTTGAAGCCCTGGAGAAATTGGATAACGAGGAACAGGTCCAGGGCATCGATGTAAACATTGATTCCCCTTGCAGAGGTACGATATCAGACTGTGATTAGGATGAAAAGGATGAAAGTGTGAAAATAAAAAATCGATTTCACCTATCTCAATAATTATTTACTTCAGCCGAAATGTTAGTCATACAACGAGAAGGTAATGATAACAATAAAGCCACCAATAAGGCTTTAGTCAATTATTCTCGTAGTTTTCCAGTCCATTATTCTCGTAATTCTCAAATCTCTGAACCCCGTTCTACACAACACAATGTTCTATTCCTATTGAATTGTCGAAGAATCTTATACTTTCATTGCTAATTCTAAGGACTATTCTTCCTCGAGGGAGCACTCTGCTAGGGCCAACAGTGATTTAGGTGCTCTTTTCTACAAGAACTGAAAAACATTGCAACATGAGGCTACGCAAATGCATAAAACGAGCTTGCAAAAAGCTTACAAAGATAAGATTTGCGCCATTAACTGGAATGAAGCAGCTTAGTTACACTGTTGTCCAGTGCAATTGGCGTATATCCCGTCCAAAAGGCTCGTCGATATTCTGATACTGGCAAACATATTGATAGTCAAACGTTGTACATCAATACAATCAATGTGGGAGGAGTAGATAGACTTGATGCTCATTTTGGAGTTTATCAAATTGACATTAGGGGTAAGAAGTGGTATATTTTGATGTGGTTAGTTCACTTCGATGTGTTGACATCAAAAAAAGTATGTGGAAGAGTGTTGACTCTTCAATGCTTCCCAGATTATTGGAAGCAAACGTAGATATACTGGAATTTTATCTATAGCAAAGTCTTTTTCTTTTCTATTTTCTCTTCGAAATCTAATTCTTCAACCTATCTTAATTCGAAAACTCAACCTGAGCCATACCAGCAACTGAAAACAAGGCAGTACCCTATTTATGTTTTAAAACTTTACATTTACTCAATTGTTGGATCAGAAGATGTGTGCTGTCTAAAAACATAATAGTCAAAATGTGTCGCAAGTTAATATGTATATATGTATTACAGATGCTTTAAAGATTACCCTACCCACCTAATTCTACTACGTAATGGTTCCTGACTCAATATCTACCCCAATAATCAAGACTAATAAGCGAATAAAGTTTTTATATTCATGATTCCTCCCCCATACTAGTGTAAGACCTTATCTGCCCATGGGGTCGTTTTCGACCCCCTGAAAAAAACCCACTTTCAGATCTGAAAACTACTAATTGCTATTGTAGCCCTTATTTATGGTCATTAATAAACAACATATGTGAAAATTATAAAAATCGGCGTCAAAAAAAGTTCTGGGCATATATGGCTTAAAAACTCACCCCCACCCCTTCCCGACCTCAGATCGCCCGTAAATTATTTTTCCTTTCATTTTTATAATATTCCCCTCCTTTTCTAATGGGTTTCATCCTACTACTATTTTTTTTCACTTTTTATTATTTTTAAAGGCTTTTACCCTGGTCTATCAATCAAATAGGTCCACAAAAATATGACGGCAGCCTGTCCAGTTTTATTCATAAAATAATAATTACATATATATATTAAATCAGTCAGCATGAAACTATCATTCATCTCAACCCATCGTTAGCCCACTTCTTGGAATAGATCTCCTCTCGAAAACATTATACAGAACTCTCAAGCGTGCTGGTTTGTTCATAATGGTTTCCTTCACAGTAATGGATATCACAGGAAACACAGGGTTCATGCAGAATAATTAAACTCCAAACTGATAAGATTAACTATTTCTTGCGATTATAAATGATAAAAACCAATTTTAAAGCTATCAAAATACAAATAGAGTCAAATCACACTAGACTTACGCAAAGATTAATGTAATAATGATAGAATTAAACTCACCAAGCATATGCAACTTTTTTCAACCAAGGCGGAAGATTTCCCGTCATAATAACCAATGGGTCCTGAAGTTGTCGGTTGGCTTTCGCAGCGAGCTGTAACGGAAAACATATTTTTACTTGACATTTCTTTCTTTCTTATCTGTAATAACACACCTATATGATTGTAAAGGTGTCTCATAAAGTTGCAAGTGCTGTCACTAAGCAGGTTAAAAGGATTTAACAAGATGCGTCGGGATTAATTTGCGAATACTGGGTGGTATGCGTCGGAACTGGACAATAAGCGGTATACACTTGACGGGGCATGTCGGGATTGGATGAAAAGTTTCGGAATTGGTTGGAGTACTTTGGAACTGAATGGAGGAGTACTATGGTTCTTCAGGACTGGATAAGGAATGTCGGAACTGGACAGGGAGTGGTATACACTTGACGGGGCATGTCGGGATTGGGTGAAAAGTTTCGGAATTGGTTGGAGTACTTTGGTACTAAACTGAGGAGTACTATGGTTCTTCAGGACTGGATAAGGACGACATTCCTTATCCAGTCCTGGACTGGAAGGAAGCGTTAAGTCTGAACAGGGTGCGTTAGTAGTGGGTGGAAAGCGGCGGAACTAGATGGGGTACATCGGAACCGGATGTGGTTCATCGGAATGGGACGGAACTGACTATGAGGCTCACCTTGGCGTTGATGAAGTCCGCATTGGGCACCAGCGGGCGGTGGTCGGGCAGGCAGGCGGCGCGGTACAGCGTGTGCCAGTGCCGCGACAGCGCGTGCAGCGCGCGCAGCAGCCCCAGCGCCGGCAGCGACGCGTCGCGCACCTCGCTCGCGCCCAGCGCCGACCGCAGCATCACGACTAGCGGCGACGAGCGCGGCGGCACTATGCCCTCTGGTACCAAATGATAAACATCACAACATGAAAACATTCAGGTCTCCGAAGACGTGACGGATCCTCCGAAGAAACTACACATCTTCTGTACATTGTGGTTGAATTAATGGTAGTCATACTATAGAAATAGAAATATTTTTTATTCAAATAAACTTTTACAAGCACTTTAGAATCGTCAATGAATCTACCACTGGTTCGGAATGCCAGCAAGAAACTCGACGGCTGCTCTTTTCAAAAAAATAAAATTTTTATAATAGTTAATGAAACTATGCTATGTATACAGTGCTTCCACGATGAATTTTCCTAAGTCCAATACAATACAAATAAATACAATACAAATACAGGAAACTACCAGGAAACCTCTGGACACCGTAATCCACAGCTTCAATAATAATTCATTTAACGTCATTTATTGGTAAGTGCGAAATCCGTGCGTCGTAGCCGCGCAGACCGCGTTTCTACTCATTCATGGGGTGAAGTGAGGTGGAGTCGAGTGAGTGGTATCCATAATCCATTTGACTTCAGACAGTTGGAATCACACCAAATGGGGCTTTTGAGTTAGGATGTATGTTAAAGCGCTGTTCCATCACCTTGGGACCCCATCAACCTTATTTCTTCGAACTATGTATGTGCCTTGCCCATTTTCACTTACGTCGGTAACTATGGTTCTCCTCCAGATATCCTTATTTCTAACTAGCTGACGCTGGACTTCGTCGTGAATTTAGTTTTTAAAATCCCGCTGAAACTATTTAATTTTCCGGGATAAAAAGTAGCCTATGTTACTCTCCAGGTCTACAACTATACTTATGCAAAAAATCACGTTGATCTGTAGCTCTGTTGCAGCATGATTGAAGGACAAATAAAAAAATACACTTTCGCATTTATAATATTAGTAAGGATTGATCTCGCTGGTATATTATGAACACAGCACTTTCATCGCTTGCTGAGTGACCCCGAGTCATCTTATGAATGTTATTATTGTGTTTTAAATGTCTTACCGTTCCACAGTAGGTCTGGTTTTCGCCTAGAGGAGACTTTCGTGGGTTGTCCCTTGCCCTTGCGCGTGGCGGCCGCGTCGCTGCGCGGCGGCTCGCCCGCCTCCACGGCGCGGTAGTAGATCGTGTGCGTTTGTACCCAGATACCCGCGTTTGCTAACGAACAGATAAAAATTCTATATTACTTTTCCTTATAATAGACATGATAACAAAGAAAAACTTTTGTTGTTGGATAATGTTCGGAAGTATCTACTGTTCTGCAAAAATATCTTATTTCAGCAAAATCGACAATACTCCTGTTTGAATTATTAAAAAGATGGTTAAAACTAATTAACAGCTTGCACTATTATTGTTTTGTTGTAATAAAGTTTTCTACTTCTGTGTTTTTTTTCAACCGATAATTGTCCTGGACAAAGCTCTTGCATGGACTTCCAGAGTCCAAGTTTTCTACTAATTTTCTACTATTAGTAAGGATAAAGAACATTTTTCGTAGTCAGGTTATAGCTTTTAAAATTTTCGCTTGTTTTTTTTTAAATAGTTTTTAAAATCGATACCTAAAGGCGTCTCGGTGTCGGTATCGGCGTCCGTCTGCTCGCCGAACTGCCGCACGGCTTGGTACACCGTCATGTTGTACGGTAACACTGTGTCGCCGATCAGGAACTCTAATTTGTGGTCAGCACTGCAATTATACGGATATACTTTTAAATAAATAAAAGTATGTGTATTGTGTAGAGATTGATGCGTATCCTATACAATGCTGAAAATTGTAGTTTGGGAAATGCTGAAAGTTTGGGAGTAGAATAGAGAAAAGTAGAATACGAAATATGCATGTGGTATTTAAACCAAGGTTTAGTAAGTTTTATTTAAACTCATGCCATTTCGATCAAATCTGACGTCTACAAAATATAAGCATCAACTGTCAGCCAATCAAGAGCGTTAGATTTTGATGTGTGACATTTTATAAAATGTCAGCTAACATTTTATAAAGTGCGCCAAAATGGCGGCGGTTCATAATCCAAAACGGATTGCAGTTTATACTATTTATTTGTTTTATGTAATAAGTGATACAATTGGCTAATACTCTTAATAAAAAATATATATATATTCTTTACTAGCTGTGCCCGCGACTTCGTTCGCGTGGAATAGTGACTTTTCGGGCAGCATATTTTGAATTACATATACCGTCGACGCTCAGGCGCGAGGCGTGTAGCACGTACTCTGTACGTTAAAAATGTTCGCCGTGATTCTTTAAATTGACATAACTTTTTTATTTATGAACCGATTGACATGAAATAAACACTAAATGTTAAGTGAAGCTTACTACAATATATTAGTGAAAACCGTATCTAAATCGAATAAGCCGTTTCTGATATTAGCGTGCACAAACACACAGACAAACAGACAAAAAAAAAAATTAATTACAATTTCGGGTTCGGCATCGATATAATAACAACCACTGCTACTTTTTTTTTATATATTTCCATTGTACAGACACCACTTTTCTACAATTTTATTATATGTATAGATTACGTCTAAGTCGTCACCCAAGAAGATCGTCCGACTAATATACCCTCCTATCATTAAAACAAGTTACTAACTCAATAGGGTGATGGGGCGGCGTCGCCAGCGCGTCGTCTACGTCGTCGTCCGAGGCGGGCTCGTCGTCCGACTGCGCCGCGCACGCCTCCCGAGACCGCGCGCTGGCGTATCCGCGCTGCGCGAGGTATCTGAATGTAGGTACACAAAAAAAGTTAATAAAACTGGCCAAGTGCGAGTCGGACCCTTGCACGAAGAGTTCCGTACCATCGCACTAGAGCAAAAACAAGTTTTTTTTTTTTTAAAGAATATTAGGCAACCTGCAGTTGACTAATATCCTCCTATCCAAACAAGCGGCAAGCTTGTGTTAGGAGTGGGTACGACAATAGTGCAACGGGTGGGATTCGAACCTGCGCCCTTACAGTTTTCAGTCCGCACCTTTAACCGTTGGGCTATTGACTTTGTCATTAGTGGTTAGAGTTGGTTGTATGGAGACGTGCTTTAATTTTTAAGTTTTATAGTTTGTTGTTAAAGCGACAATAGAAATATTCATTCGGTGAAAATTTTAAGTATCTACCCATTACGGTTCATGAGATACAGCTTGCTGACAGACAGATAGACAAATGGGCAGACAGCGGAGACTGGAGGAGTGGCCAGTGCCATTCCGAAACATTGTACAATTGGCTGAGAGATAGAAATGTTACCTAATCCTCGTAAATCGATTTTTAATTATTTTTTGCAACGCAAAAAAAGCAAAATAAGAAGTAAGATTAATAGGATTTGTTCACCTTTCAATGGCTTGCACTAAAGCTAGGGGGTCTATCCGCACAACACCACCTTTCCATTGCTTTAAATTGGTGCATGTTGGATGACGTTTGAGATCACACTGAAACAAAGGCAATAGGTTTTTATAAGCGTCATATTTTAAGAAGTACATAATTATGTATTCTCATAGGTTTAATTAACACTGCGCGTTACGTTACGTTGTGAACGGATAAGCAAACACACATTAATACAAAATTCAGACAGCTCAGATTGGCTGTTGTGCTCCGCTCCTTCGCTTCTTTACGCTTACTGACACCTACAAAATGCTATATCTTCCGGTTAAATTCAAATATATTAATTAATTTAAATAATATTCATAAAAAATATATATATCGCACCTTTAGAATTATAGTGACTTAACTAAAAACTCATGTAACTTCGATTTAAATACATTTAAATTTGATATAATATTACCATTACCAATCCGTATATAAAAATCTGGCAGAGATACATATTTTACTCAACCATATACCTTTTTGAATTATTTTTTGCTCATTGCCCGCAGATCGCAATTTTTGAATTAAGTCATTTTAATACTAGTTGAGTAATACAATGAATAACCGATATTCTATTCTATTGTAATTGTAAAGGTGCGATATATCAGGCAGTGCTCACCATGAGCTGGTGGGTGTTGAAGAACTTGAGCGCGGAGGTGGCGGGGCGCGCGGGCAGGTCGTGCACGCGCACGGGGAACTGCTCCAGGTGCGACACGCACGCGTTCACCTTGCTCACCAGCGCCGACAGCGCGCCCGCGCCGCCGCCCGCCGCCGCCGCCGCCGCGCCCAGCGCACCCAGCGCGCTCGCCTTCTCGCGCCACTCCGCGTCGCTGCCGGAACAATTCATTATAGTATGTGCAGTAATATCTTTCCTATTTGGAAATCAATCATGCAAATCAAATCAAATCAAAATTTAGGCCAACTTGTGTCTCTTATGACACGTCATAAATCTACCACCTGTTTGGAATGCAGATTCTGCTGAGAAGAGCCGGCAAGAAACTCAGCAGTTGCTCTTTTCAAAAAAAAAAAAAAAGTTTTTTTTTACAATAGGTAACAAAACTATGCTATACGTAGAGTGTTTCCGCAATGAAGTTTCAAAAATGCAAACGTAGGTACATACAATTCAATACATGTTAAGACGGCAGACAAAGCAGATAAATTCCCATTGGTGGCACCCGTTCACGAGCATGACGCATGATCCAGCCGTTGCTTCGCTCAACCATATTTGAGGGAACGTAACAACCCGCACCACACGACACCACCACAGAAATGTTTAGAGATGCTTCTTGATTCTGTAACTTAGTGCCTATCAAAAAATGAAAACTACTGACATATATTTTTAATCTATTGAAGGTTTGAAGAGAAATGTCATTTACTATTTCATAGTTAACCTTCAATGGATAAAAAATAATATATGTCAGTGGCTTTCATTTATTGAGCGTTGGTTCGGCCACATACTGCGCCGTCCTCAAAGCTATGTTGGCCACAGGTGCCTTAATATGCCCGTTCCTGGCCAGCTATCTCGAGGCCGGCCGAAAAAACAGTGGGTTGACATCGTCCAGGCAGAGGCACGTGCCAACGGTCTTCGAAGGGAGGACGCTTTAGATCGTGCAAAGTGGAAGAAGCTCAGCAGGAAAGCGGACCCTGGCGTAAGCCGGGACAAATGCTAGGAGGAAAAAGTCATTTTTTGATAGGCACTGAGTTACAGAATCAGCCCCCTGGTCACGCACCTCTGACTCTTTGGAGTTATGTGTTTAAGCATTTAAATATCATATGTTTCATCGGCGAAGGAAAACATCGTGAGGAATTTTTGCACACCTGAGAGTTCTTTATAATGTTCTCAAAGGTGTGTGAAGACTTAACCAGTCTGCCAAGCCCCTTCTTATTCTTTTCCGAGAGAAGACTTGCACTCAATAGTGTTGCTAATGATGATGACTAATCTGTGTATAGAGATTTAAGTCTTTCAAGGTGATTGCATACCAAAGAGCGACCCGCTGGAGAAACATGATTTCTGCGGTCAATAAGGGGTCTTGCAAGGGATTTATTGCAGGATGCTCTATTTAATACTGCAATACTGGTTTGTAGCTAAAAATAAAACAAGCCAAGTAGGAGCGTTCGATTATACACTCACTCTGGCACAAGTGGCAGGTCGGCAAACACGTGAAGGAAGAGGCGTAGCCGCTCTTCGGCGGCGGCGAGCTCGGTCGAGTCTCGGCCTTCGCCCTCAGCCTCGCGCTCGCCCTCCGCTTCGTCCGCCGCCGCGCCGGTCAGGAACTGCAGCAGCGCGCTTAGCACGCCCGAGTGATTCACCTGGAAATTGGACATGAAGGCTGACAACTGTGGAGCTTCTGATTTGACTTGAGATAGAGTTAAAAAGAGGCACAGATACGTAGGAAATCTGGAACGTTTTAGTATAAATAGTGTAGCAACTCGCAACTTGGTGGCCCGTGCTACACTAGGAATTTAGCCCGGCAGGGTCTAACGATGACGACGTTAACACTTCGAAATAGGCAATAACAATATAATGCACGTACCTACCTTGGACTGCTACTTGCACTCGATGATTTTGCACCACCAGGGATTTAGATGATGATTTGCGCGCGCGCGGTCAATTCATTGCAACGGTTTTTCAAAGACTTCTTTCGAAGACTTCTTGTGGTGTCTTGTGTCAATGACGTAGGTGATACTTTGGAGTGCGTTCGCTCCAACTTCGGTCGAGAACGTCGTGTATGCTGGTTTCAGCTGCGTGTTGCACTAAATACCATTGTCAAACATCGTTCATCGAAAGCGCGAAATTTGAAACTGTGTCAATATACAACGTTCATACGTTGCGGTAACGGAACAAATAGTTTGAGTAGAATGAGTACTACCTGTGCTGTAATCTTTCCAAATTGCTCATCTACCATCTTAGACTGCATCGTCTTTTAGCATCAGGTTTTGGTATTGGGAGTCTAACCTCGAAGGGCGAGACGTCGTGGTCGAGGAGCGTGTCGCGCAGATGCGCCAACGCAGCGGGCGCGCGGTGCGGCAGCGCGGCCGCCAGCGCCGCCAGCTGCTCCAGCGCGCCCGCGCCGCCGCCCAGCGCGCCCCACTCCCGCTGCAGGCGCCCCGCGCGCCACACGATCCACTCGCGGACCTTCTCTCTGCAACAAACTCCATCATCAAAAAAAAGCCGATTTACACGAATCGAGCCTGAACAAAGTTCGAAAGTCGTTTGTGGGAATAGGCGTGACGTCTGTCTGAATATATAAAAGGAAAAGGTGACTGACTGATCCATCAACGCACAGCTCAAATTACTGGATGGCTCAAGCTGAAATTTGGCATATAGATAGCTAATATGACGTAGGCATCCGTTAAGGAAGTATTTTCGAAAATTCAATCCCTAAGGGGATAAAATAGGGGTTTGAAAAATTTAACTTAACGTAAGCGAAGTCGCGGGCAAAGTTGCAGGCTCTATAATAAAATTCAAGACAATCTTATGTACACAAATTGAAAAAATCTATTAAATAAAAGGCATATAATATACAAGCATGTAATAAAATTCAAAATTTATTTATTTCGTGAAGGCCAACTTGTAGCTCTTATAGCACGTCATAAATCTACCACCGGTTCAGAATACAGATTCTGCTGAGAAGAGCCGGCAAGAAACTCAGCAGTTGCTCTTTTCAAAAAAAAAAAAAAAATTTTACAATAGGTAACAAAACTATGCTAAGTATACAGTGCTTCCACAATGAAGCTTCAAAAATGCATACGTAAATAGGTGCATATAATCCAACACATGTTAAGGCGGGCAGACAAAGCAGACCAATTCTCGTTGGTGGCAATAAAATAATCTGTTGTCTACTAAATAAACCCGTAAACTCGTTGAAGTTTTTTTTTTTTTTTTTAATTTATTGATTAAGATATTCTGTACACAATACATTTAATTATTTTATATGCCATCCTCAGGAAACTTTGCGTTTATGTTGAGGATGGCGAGTTCGCATTACTACACATCATCAACAATCATACACATTATACTTAAATTTAAAAATATTTAAATATAAGAACAACATAAGAAAAAGAGAAAAATATGAAAAAACAAAAAGAACAAAGATCTATCCAACGGCGGTTGATTGCAAACCCTTTTTCAATAAATTAAATATCCTTTACATTTGTTTATAAACTTACGCCTTCCGCCTGCAGCCGTTATACATTGCAAAAAAGGTGGGAGATCTTCAAAGATTCTGGGTAATATATATTTATAGTTTCTTTTTCCGTGAATATTATTTGTTTTCGGTAGAATAAACTTTTATAACTAGGCAATTTACGGAGATTGTTGCCTCGCTCTTTACGTCTAAGATGTTGAATGTTACTAAATTCTGCCTTAATTAGTAGTCCCTTACTTGTTCTGCACGGTGAGGTTGGTGGAGGTGTGCGGCGAGGCGAGCAGCGCGGAGTCCTTGTGCACGTGCGGCGAGCGGCCCCAGCGCGACGGGTTGAGCGACGACAGGAACGACGACGTCTTGGACGTGCCCATGCGGCTGGCGGAGCGCGCCGCCACCACCGCGCCCACCGCCGCCGCCACGCCCGACGCTGCGAACATAACTCTATTACTACTAGCTCGCGAATTCGCCCGGTTTATTGACAATCCCGCGGAAACCCCTTTGTGTAACTCTATAAGAGCCAAAATACCAAGTTACCAAGCCAATATACCAAACATGAAATATTATTATTTACTTTGATACAAAATTTTCATTCCCTATTCAATGGATTCAATCACTAATTATTGTGTGAGCTCCTGTTGACAAACCAATAAAATAAAATAAAGATTGTAGAAAAATCTGCAGATTTTAAATAACTTTTTATTTGGCCCGACGCGGAGCTTTTTTTTTTTTTTTTCAACATATAGACTAGCGCTTGGCTGTGATCACACCTGCTGGTAAGTGAAGATGCGGCCTAAGATGGAACGCGCTTGCCTAGAAGATGCCTATTCACTTCACTCTTGATTTGAAGGTACCCAAATTATAGTTAGAGGGGAAAACAGAAGCCGGAAGGGCTTGAATCTAGAACCCCTATTGCGCAGCCAGACATGCTAGCTACCAGACCGATAAGGCAGTAAAGTATACTCACAATGCGCAGCGACGGCCGCAGCGGCCGGCGTGGCGGCGTGCGCGTGCGGCGCGGGCGCGTCGTCGCGGCGGCCGCGCTGCGTGCGCGCGCTCGCGCTCGCCGTGCCGCCTGAACGTTTCACCGCGCGCTTACGTTTCAACATCTCGGTTAGGGGGCTGCCAGATCTATCCAAAATAGGGCATCAATATAACATTTTTAAAATCCCACAACATACAGCGCCCTCAGGTGACCTTAACAAAATTTATGATCTGTATGGTACTGTCTGTACTATACCCTGTTGGAGTTAAGTCAGATTTATGTCAAAACATATCTGTATCTTGTTCTCTCTGCTACGAAATTCATCTACAAAGTTCTATGTGAATTTCAGTAGAAGCACCGTGATTTAAATGTAAAAAGTTAAAAAAATACCACTACTCTACAAAAAACCAGTTTTGGTTCACAACAGAAACGAAAATAGTTTATCCTGGGTAAAACGCTAATGCTGAAGCTAAATCTGATAACAGAATTTCGCCATCATGTTAGAAAGCTCCAAATTACATCATCAGACAATCTCAAAATAGTGACAAAATCATCTATTGGAAATCTCACTCAGTGGAAAAACCATACAAACAAAGTAAGCTCATAAAAAGATTGACAAATTCACCTGTGCGCTGTAGTGCTTGACTGCTGGTGCGTGGACGCAGAAGTCGCCGGTCCAGCTTCAGCTGCAGTTTCAGCGCCTGGCACTGTTGGAATTAATATTACATTACATCAGAATCTATAGACCGCACTCACTCTTCTCAGACTCAAGATAGAGTTAAAACGAGACAGATTTATGTTAGAGCATATTTGTGTCTTGTTTTAACTATATCTTAAGTTAGAGCTAAATCAGAGCACGTTTTATAGATTTCAGCATAAGCCTCTTCACAAAATTTTCGTTAGCATGTGTTGAATCCCCAGATCACAAGATCTGTGCTAAGCCATATGAAAATGATGTTGACATGCACAATCATATTTGTTTTATTCGATGACAAGATAGTTCAAAGTCTTTGACAGTAGGGTGGTACCTAGCCACGGCCTAAGCCTTCCACCAAGACCAGAGATAATTCAGAAATTATAAATTCCCAAATTGCCACAGCGCTCACCAGTGCACCAGGGAGGTCAGGGACGTATTTGCACACGTATATGATGAACCAGAGTATGTAACAGGAGACTGCAAACGTAACTCTGCAAAAATGTAACACTTACCCAATGAGTTAGTAATAAAAGAGCCTGAAGCGGAGAAGGCCAGGGACAAGTTGTGGTGGTCCAGGGAAGACGCCGATGTGGACGCGGGCGGCGACGAGCCGCCGCTGGCGCGCACGCTCGTGCCGCTCGGGGACTGATGCAAAAAAATTAAACCATACAATTCCATGTCACGTATGTAAACTATGATATTCTACTAGGGATGAGCTCACAAAACAAGCGAAAAACTTGTTCCGAACGACGAAACGTTAAATGACATGACAAGTTACGACAAATATCTGCCTACTATACTATATCATAGCATGTAAACATCAAAATACGAGGGCGAATGAAATGGTTCTTGAAATATAGTGTCTTCAATCGGAACAAAGAAAGACTAACGCCCGTTTTCACTAAACCAAGGAGTCGCCTAAGCCAGAAATGTATTTAGAAGACGCCTAATGAAAAAAAAAACGTTTCACCACCCCCTTAGGGCCTTTAGGCGATGGCTAACGACGTTAGACGCTCAAGTTAGGGCACCCATTCGCCGGTGCGTAATACTGGGCAACTCTTAAATGCACGATAACTGCATGAATGCATTTTAACCAATAACCATTAGCCAATAGTCAGAGGTGATTGCGATTACAGTGACGCAATCATTTTATGCTACGTTTACACGCTTGGCAAGTCTCGACAAGCGTCCACAAACACAAGCATGTAAACACCCCATTTGGCTTCGCTTGCGTTAGCTTGTCGCCGATCCGGGCTAATGTCGGTTTTTGAACACGGATCAAAAGAAGCTTGCGGCAAGCGCTTGCAACGTATTTACACGTTGGCGCGTGTTTAGTGTCGCTCATGAGCTCGCGCCGAACGGGTGTTTCTACGCTATGCTATATACGACGGCGTATCGATCATGAGTTGATCAAACAACAAACGCTATAGCCGACACAACTTCAACGTCTCCGTCTTCCATCTCTTCTATGTTTGTCTGCACCACGTCTGAACAGTTTGCCTGTCCGTAACACACTAACACACTCGTAAGCGTGTAAGTGGCATCCAAGCGTTTGTAAAGGCTTGAAGCTTGTGGACGCTTGCCAAGCCTCGGCACGCATGTAAACCTAGCATTAGGAAATCCCACAGCACAGCAAGCCATCGATTAGAACACCAACACTAAAATCCTCACCTTGAGTTTTGGGAGTCGCGAAGGCGCTGGGGCGTTAGGGGTGGGCGCGCGCTCGGCCAGCTGCACCACCTGATGCAGCACACCCTCACGCCGGAACTGCACCCCCATGTCCTCAGGCAGCCGCTGCATCAGTATCTCGGCAAGCTGCAGCGACCCCACCACGATGCGGAGGTCGCTTGACGCCATCATGCCCGCGATGTGTGACGATATGACCTACAATGTGTGATGATATGGCACTAGATACAGCTAGTTTATGTCACAGCTTGCTGGATCTTACAGCATTTCGCTCATTTGCGACAAGGATGACATAACTCAAAATTCACCAATTTTAGTATCGACCATTTATACTTTTTGCTATAAAAACAACATTACGTTAAGCACAAAAAAATAAGAGCGAGAGATATTGTGACTTAATGCTCTGTCGCTTTGTTGGCCGCTGTGTTATTTCGAGACCGCAGCATCCACAAAACATCACTTTGTAACGAGAGAATTCTCTCATCGTCGATTTTGAATTATGTCACTCTTGTCGCAAATGAGCGATATATTCCCCATGTCCCCTTCTTTATCGATTTTTTTCTCCTTCTAACTGACAATCTAGTTTTTTATTTGCAAGTTGAGGCAATCTCTAAGTGGGTCTACAATACAACAATAATGTGTTTTTTCATTTTTGTTTGGTTTTATAAGAGTTATTGTAACGGTTTAAAATCTCACCTGTGTCTTGAGCACTTGCCGCAGCAGCGTGGCGTCCGCGTAGTACACGGCCCGCAGGATCGCCTTGAGCGCCTGCGCGCGCAGCGCCGGCCCGGCCGAGCTCCAGTACACCTCGTGCAGCACGCCCAGCAACGCGCGCACCAGCGACGGGTTGCAGCGCACCATGGCGATACGCGGGTCTACAAGTACACCGACGGGCAACACCATTATATACAATGTGCTCATGAAACTGAACAACTTTCCCCAAGGAACATAGTCGAAATGTGATTGTGTGATTCATCAACGATTCAAAAGCACTTGTGAAAGTTTATTTAAATAAAAAATATTTCTATTCTATTCTATTCTAATATGATAGTATAGTATGCTATAATATAAAATAGTATTAGTATGTACCGGGGGCTGCGGCATTGGCAGCGTTGGGGTCGGCGGGGTGAGGCGCGGGCGCGACGCGCTGCACGGGGCGCGCGGTGCCGGTGTGGTCGTTGAGCTGGTGCATGGCCGTCAGGTCCACTGTGTACGAGCGCCCCAGCGTGCTCAGGCAGACTTCCTCTTCGCCCGCCGCCGCGCCCGCTTCTAGAGCCCGACACTCCGCCCACGAGTATGAACGCCACACACCTGTGAATACAAACAAATGCCAATAAAATAGAAATTGCAGTGACAACTGATATCAACTGGGAAGAACGTCAACATATTATTATGAAAGTTTATTACTTGTAGATTAATTTCGAGATGTCTATATTGAAACCTCACCTCAAACATAATATAGACATTACAAAAAAAAAAAGAGAAACTTTTTTTTGTAATTTCTATATTTTTGAGGGTTCATTAAAAATTAAAAATAGTGAAAAAAAGGATATTTTTGAGGTTTCATTAAAAATTAAAAATATTAAAATCAAGCAAAAGAAATTGTTGCTATTGGTTAAAATTTCGACACCTAGCTATTAAGTGAAGGTAACTGGCACCTGGCAACAAACTGAAACTTGTGCATTTCGAATGAAAATAAATGATTTTCATTCGAAATGCACACTATATACCGAGTTATAAACCCGCGACTTCGTCCGCGTGGATTAAAGATCTCTAAAAAGAGAAAAGTGCATTTTGCGACAAGCGAGCAATAGACGCGCGATTGGCTTTCATAATACGATTTTTAGTGACATTTTGTGACCAATCGCGTAGTGATTGCTGTCGCTACTCCAAATTTTTGTGTGCAGACTTACCCAGTTAGGAAATATAAGACAGAAAAGAATATACCATTTAGTCGCCATACACACCTCTATCATCCCTCCATTGCCACTGAGCGGAGCGGTCGGTCGGCGCGGACCAGGGGCGGTCGAGATGGGCGTCGACCGCGAATATCCCGTCCGTAGGCAAACGCGGCATCAGCTCCCCGATCAAACAAGTGATCTCATACAGCTCTTGCGGTAGACGCGGAAGCAATTCCACTTGCTGCAAACAACACAATATTTGTATGCTTTAGATGCACTATAGCAGCGGTGGTGGCCAACTTGATTAGAGCTAAGATCTACTATTTATTGACGAAACCCTGTGAGATCTACCAATTTACCAATACTTCTTGATAAATGAAACAGTTACTTGTGAGGTATTTTTTATTTTATTAAAAGGGAAAACATAAAATTTAATTCTTAGTAACTAGTTACTACTTGTTTAATAATATTAGAGTGAGCATTGCGCCTGAGCATCTTCCGCTAGATTTGCAAAGTCATGCCTCGATCGACCGGTCTTAGTATATCTTGGCGAAACTACTCAGTGACACAATGCGTGCAGATTTGAAAGAGTTTTCGCGCTAAAGAACACCAACAATTTTTATAAACCCGTGAAAATGTTATATTAAACTATTCTGAATTATAGAAATAAAAGCTTAACAGCTCATCCCAAGAAGGGTGACATTTACTTTCACAAGGGAGTCTTTATTTCAAAACCATGAATCCTATATAAAATAATGGTCTGTAAAACACAACTAAAACTGTCTAGATATATTTTTATGATATATACCTCCTGATACAATTATGTATTATATGAGTAAGTTACCACAATAAAATAATATTTATTTGGGACTGTTGATACTTTCATCATAAATATTATAAAACGACGAAATAAGTCAAAAATACCTCCTGATGCAGACTGGATCCAGTGAGCAGACAGAGCAGCGTGTCGGCGATGGAGCGCTGGTGCAGCGCCAGCGCCAGCTGCGGGCAGGCGGCGCACATCACCCACAGCAGCCGCAGCACCGTGATGAACGTGCCGCCCGAGATCAGCGGCGGCTGCACAACCAACTGCACACGACAATCATAGTTACCACCACTACTAATGACAATATCGCACATACGCTGCTATAGCGTCACTTATGCGAATGACGATTGATGATGTAATATTTCAGGAGAAGCTTTTGAAAATTCAACATCCTATTACAACATATAGTTCTTCTCGACTAAACAAATAAAATGATAATAAGTTTAAACTACAACTAAACTAAAGAATAGAAACATTTAAAAATTACTACCCTTTGACGTTATGGCAGAAGTGACGTTACGGCACTAGATAACAATTAACCGGACAATTATTGTGCGGGGAAGGACGCGCACAACTGACCAATGAAACGTTGTTTCTCCAAGTGGCGTCCAGATTCACGCCAAAACCATAACGACACTAATGCCCTCACGCGGAAAGTATGCATACTACACAAGCGACAATAACGCACCAAGTAAAGAGATGGATTAGGCGTGTTTTCTCATACTCAGTTCAGTTTTGACAAAAATTGCATAAGTGACGTTATAGCAGCGTATGTGCGATATATCGAATTTTTTTTTATTGCTGGATTGGCTTGCGCTTGACTAAAGTCAATGCTGGAAAGCACTGATGAGGTTCCCTATTCACTCTTGACTTGATGAAACAATTATAGGTGGCAGGAAACACAAACGCTGGAAGGGCAGCACCTTAGCATTTCTGACACATTGAACTAAAGTGTTTTGTACGAGGTAGAATTTCTACCACGTAAGGATGCCAATGTTGACAAAGTTATTCTTTTTCTTTATCAATTTTAAAATACCTGAAAAGGGAAAGTTTATTACTTACAAGCTGTTGCAAATTAGTAAGCAGTTCCGGGGTAGCAATCTCCTGCAGTCTGGCAGGATCGTGTTGGAAACTATCCACCAGACGAGAGAATGCTAAGCAGACACACTCGACTGACTTTTTGTCTTGTATTGTAAGCCTGAGGACAGAAAATAACTTCAATCAATTCCCAAAAAAAATATTTTTCTTCATTTGTTCCACAAAATCCCTATGGACTTGTGATGGGTATGTCCAAGTCACACAGTCCAAAACAACCTCTTTGTATTACTTTGTGTTCTAAATAAACCAATCTTAATGAAAAAGCACAATTTGAATACCCTTTTAGACATAAAGCTGAGTTTGGGGCAAATTCGAGTACTTTGGATATAATAGTTATTTGGCTACATTATTTTGCCACCACAAAAATCCCTATTTGCTTGGGACTACACATTCTATACTTTGAAATGTAACTAAGTTTGTTTGTATATTGCTGATATAAAATTGTGCAAGTAACTGACATTGTTTACTTTTGACTTCTGTAGCACTATTGTCGTACCCACTTCGAACACCTTATTCCCTTCTTCCTGCTTATTAGGAGGCTTCCCGCTTATTAGGAGGGGAGAGGAGGCAATTAGTCTACTTCAGCTTGGGTGATATTCTAAAAATTCTTAAAAAAAAAAAAAAAAAATTACCTGTTGGCAAGTAATTGCAACGAGTCCCTCACAAGATGGAACTCATCGATGGTGAGATTCTGACAGCAGTTGGCCGTTATCGAGAGCGCAGCGCGTTGCGCGTTGATCGAGAAGAAGTCGAGATATGTGAGGCAAGCTGACACGCCTCGCTGTGAATAAATTAAACATGTGTAAATGAGGGATAGATCCTCAGGCCTAACAAGAGGACATAATCGTTAGATGTTGCATTATTCCTGCATTTGTTCCACTACTGGAAGAATGGCAGCTAAAACACGAACCGCACTATACAGACATGTTGTACTATACAGATTTTTTCTGGCTTAGTGAATTTGTTGCGAGCATAACAAGCTTTTTAAAAACTCTAATGTCATCGATATACATTCACTCTCTTTCAGTATAAAAGATTATTGTATCAATATATTGTAACCGCATCATAGCCTCATATGCTTCTCATAGTTCGATTGTAGACATTAAGTTAACCTTTTGTAATCATTAACTGGCAAACCTGCATTTGCATTTTTGCTCATACGCATGTCGGTTTGCCTGTAATTGAGTGCACAACTGAAATGCTTCTCTAGATGTAGGTACTATAATTTTTTTAAATTCTTGTGTGAGTTCCTGTTGGCAAACCAATATGTTAAGTTTGTCAGGTGATAGGGAGGACGCGCGTACACGTCAATCAAACAAGCCACGCGGTAGCACACTGATTTAATGCAAGTAGGTATGCACCGATAGGCGAACGTTGCGGATGGCAGCCCGCACACAAAGATACATCTACATAACACAATAAAATAAAATAAGGCACAGAAAAGATCTGCACCCCTACGTAGTTGAAATCCCAAGAACGCGCACTAAGCGCTTTGCTTCTTCGTTCTTGATTCACACCGCTAGGATTTGGAATGCCCTTCCGGCTTCCGTTTTTCCCTCTAACTATAATTTGGGTACCTTCAAATCAAGAGTGAATAGGCATCTTCTAGGCAAGCGCGTTCCATCTTAGGCCGCATCTTCACTTACCATCAGGTGTGATCGCAGCCAAGCGCTAGTCTATATATTTATAAAAAAAAAAACATATAAGCTCAACTCACCGCCTGCAATATAGCCTTGGAATGTCTCCGCGACAGCATGTCGAGCGCAGTGAGGCTCTGCTCGGCGACATCCATGCAGGTGATAGCCTGCAGCTTGTCGAGGAAGGCGGGCACGGCCAGCGCCACGGCGCCGCTGCTGCGCGGCAGCGCCTCCAGCATGTAGGTGAGCGCGCGACACGCGTGGTTCATCTGTACATTTTTTTTTTTTAATTTATTGTTCAAGATCTATACAACAATACATTTTTTAATTATTTTATCTGCCATCCTCCAAGAAACTTTGCGTCACTATCAACACTTTCATTAAAATTCTAGCTTACAGACAATTTTCGCCACAAGTTAGATTGTTAATGATCATGAATATAATTCGAAAGCACTTTGTAATAGTTTATTTGAATAAAAAGTTATTCTATTCTATTCGTGAATCATCACCATCCACCAATCCATCGACGACTCATTACTGAGCACAAGTCACCTTTATGAAAAGTGCTATACACCATAGTTCCACAACGCTGGTTCAATGAAAATTGGCAGACATCACACACCTTTGAGAACATTGTGGAGAACTCTCAGGCCTGCAGGTTTCCTCACAATGTTATCTTTCAATGTTGGAGCATGTGATATTTAATTGCTTAAACACACACTAATAAATAGAAGAAAAGAGACTCGGAACCGGACCTGCAACCCTTGAATAGGAGACTACAGTCCTAAGCACTAGGCTATCACTGCTCGAATCAATAATAATTTATAAAGTACCTAGTATTAAAATCTTTCATATTACAGGTTAGTTATTGAATCTTTCAAAAGCCAAAAGGGGTTTCAAATCCTCTTTTTTATAACCAAAAAGCTGAATAGAAGTCTCTTTCACTCTCTATCAAAACTAGTTCTACTTGATATTGATTTTCAAAATTGTATTTTTTCTCATAATGTATCTCTGAATTTAAATCTTTTAAATTTTAGCTTAGCTGTTCGCAAAATCCATTTGTGTGACAATGATATTTTTCTGACCCCAACGCCCATCGGGGTCTTTGTTTTGCATTGGCGGCTAAAAAAAACTCCTCACCATATCAAAGTTGTGTTCGGCAGCCAGCAGGTTGATAAGCGCGGGCACCACTGCGCGCACGGGGAACCCGGCGAGGGTGTCCTCGTTGCCCATCACCAGCAGTTGACACATCTCTATCACGGCTTGCAGCTGCTGGCCTTCGTCACCCGTGGCTTGCAGCCCGGCCAACAGCTGTGCAGCTTTCGATGCGGCTAGTGGACAATCAATCAATGTGTTTAAGAACAATAGCAATTCACTGAGTTCAGAAATTATTTGTCTATACATACTTAAAAGTTACGAATTTAGCAGATGAGACTTTGTTCTACGGAACGGTCGATTTATACTAGATCTATACATATGAATAAAATTGAAGTGTCTGTTTATAATATCAAAATAACAGCTTTTTATTAAATGCATATGTAAGTAAATAAGTTATTGAAAAGTTTGATTAGATCAGAAGGTGTGTTATAAAGCCATCTTATTATCTTATTTGCGGTGGAATTTCAAGTGTGTTCAAGCTTGTAATTGAACTGTTCAGAGATGACTACTGTTACTGGGATACAATACAATACAAAAAGTATGCAAAGTAACACCATAGTACCGCACAACAAAGTGCCTCGCCCCCAAACTAGGATCTCCTGTGCTGTGGGAAGCCAGTCTTTTACCCTAATATACAACGGGTGTTAACAGCAGATTTAAATACAAAAGGAATATTGTTCCGTTATATTAAAACTGTACCAAGAGTAACACTTGCTCACCTGAGTTAGCAGTGACGGTCCTGTGTAAGAGGTGCTGCATCCTCGGTCCAAGTGCGCCGAGCAAGTGCGGAGGCAGCCCACGGGCTTCGAGCAGCGCTTGCAGGCGGCCAACCTCTCCCTCTTCAGAAGACGATTCTTCGGCGACGGCACTGGCGCCGGCGCTGCTGCTGCCAGCGGTTGCGCCCGCGCCGCTGCCGCCGCCTGCGCACTCTTCCGCCGATGACGATGCTGCAAAGAACATTTCATCAGGTGAGATTGGAGTCAAGGGCTATCTTGTCATCGAATAAAAAAAAAAAAAGAAAATTTGCCAAGCTGAACTTGACTATTATTTCCTCTGTCCTTCAAATGAGCTGAAAGCTTGCTTATTACGAGTGGGTACGACAATAGTGCAACGAGTGGGGATAGAATCGTCCATCTTTCATCATTCAAAATGCACCTTTATAGTGGGGTTTCAAAATTCAATCACTAAGTAGCGCTCACTCGTTTCAGTTAGTTTTAAATGCTCTATTATATTTACAATTAAGTTTATTCTTCTTCTCAGTCGTTTTGCTCTTGACAGAGCGGTTGTGGTTGTCACTTGGGTGTTGTGCCACTCTTCAACAAGTCTCAACTCCTCCCTAACAGTGTAAGGTTACATCCACATTGAGATTGTCGATGGTTTGACATTACTGTATAACAGTTCCCATAGCCGTCTTCTGGCTCCATCATCATACCCTGGATGTTATCTAGGACCACAGTACTTATTAAGACAAAACAAACGAACCCAGACTCGATGGGGTTACGTCGTTTTATTTGAGTTCCCATGGCCCTCTTCAGGCTCCGCCAACAAACCAGCTCCATTTCACAATAATATTGCATTGTCAACCAATAAACATATACATGCAAAATTTCAACTTAATCGGAAACCGGGTAGTGGTTCTAATTCAGCTTGCAAGATTAGACATAAACAAACACAGATACATATATTACAAGTTAAAAACAAGTTTATAAAAAAACACTAATTACCTTTGCCCTTAGGCTTCGCATCGCTTGACGCGTTGTCGGGCATCGAAGCTGAAGCTGACACCGGCGGCGTAGACGACGTGGATGCAATGGCACCCTGCCACACAAATTATGAAAATTAGCACAAATTTACGATTACATAAAGAACTAGCTTTTACCCGCGGCTTGGTTTCCGCCATCTATTAAAAGTAATTCGAAATTGAACCACCAATTGGAAGAAGGGAATAAAGGCCATTTTTTGACAAATCGACTTATGCCCATTTTTGTGTACCTAAAACATAGCCCTACTCTGCGAGTTGAAAAGTAGAGATAAATCTCTCTTATTTCATGCAGTTTTGTGCAATCAAAGAAACTGTTAGTTGGAAGAAAGAAATAAATCCCGGCTTTTATTCCCTTCTTCCAACTGATACACGTATGTCCATAGTGTTAACGAGTGATATGCCTGCTTAATTCAAATAAAAATAAATACAAACATAATTCACAATTAATGCCACCTTTGTTTTAAGTTATATTTGAGATATACGTGCAATTTAGAGATTAATAAGTTAATCATTTTGCGTATTTTCTTAAATACAACTAGTGATAGTTGCACCTATTCGTTTGATGAGGAGGTTCAAGATGAAACTCCAAAAAAGAAAAAAAGAGGTGTTAAAAATACTCATCAATACAAAAAAGAAATGCAAAAGTCATTAGATAAGATAATCGCACTCAATATCTCACAATACAGAAGTTTTGAGTACAGCTCAAGTCAAAAAATTTACTTGACATGTTCTAAGTTTATAGATGGCTTAGGTAAAGAGCTTTTTATGAGTTTTATGCTTCAGAAAGTATCTGAGAACCCAGCACAACCATTAACTAAGGCATATATGCTTTTAAAATATCAATAAATGAGACAAATATGAATGACATACATAAAATAACTAAATAAATTCTTGACAAATTTTAAAAAAATTATGATATTAAGGCTTTGCCTACTACAACATTCGAAACTGCTGAAATCGATGAAGAAGAGAAGAACGTCACTTAGCACCTTCAGTATTTCAAATAAATAAATATATTTTCTCATTATTTTGGCTTTTTCATGCTAGTACTTAATCAATTGGAAGAAGGAAATAAATCCAAGAACTTTATATGTGTATATCTTAGTTAATATTAACATATGTCGTTCTAATTTATCTGTAAATAATCATAATTAACATTATCTTCATTTCGTTCATACATCATAAGAGGCTATGTGCCGATAATTAAAAGTTAAACAGTTTTTTTCGATTATCTCCGTTCCTAGTTTTTGGATTTATTGCCTTCTTCCAATTGGTGGTTCAATTGTAATCAAAAGTAATCAAATTTTTTTTAAACCACTTTAGTATTAGAGTGAACAAAAGAAAAATTTTAATCGGTTAAGCCATCTTAGAGTTTTAGCCAGACTAATGAACAGCAAATGAGTCTTATTATTTTCCGCGATATCTAGCCTATGGCTCTTCAGGTCGCAACTATATCCATGTAAAAAATAACGATGATCTGTTATGCTGTTGCTGAGTGATTGAAGGAAAAATCACTTTCACATTTATAATATTAGTAAGGGATTATTGATTGAAATGAGAGAATTTCAGAGACATACCGTGGTTAGAGGCTGAGGATGAGACCGGCTGGACGCACCACCGGTACTGGCACACGAACCCAGACTGCTTTTACCTGCTGAAAGGAATTCATTCATTCACTATTAGATACTACAGCTTAGTAAAATAGACCAGAAACTGAACTAATTGTCTCCTAAATGTGTGTAAACAGTGATTATCATGTTAGATTGCAGATGATGAGGTCCAGGGTTCCATTCCCAAACATATGGGCAAGAAAATGTATTCTTTCTGTCAAGATTTAGAAAGTAGCCAGTATGTGCCTCGAAGGGCACGTAAAGCTTGCTAAATTCTTGCGCCTGAAACCTCTCCGGTCGTGGCGGATTTTCGTCCATGGAACTATAATTTTATTATTTACTAATTTTTAGCTGCGCCATCTATTAAAAGTAATCCGAATGGTGATTCCTATAATCCATGTTAGTGGTCCTGTGGTCCTTTTTGAACAACGTCTCAGATTTGCTCTACTATTAATACAACTTCATGTTTAGATAAAGTACTAGCTTTTATCTGCGGCTTCGCTTCCGCCATCTATTAAAAGTAATCCGAAGTGGTAATTAAAAGTAATCTTTTTTTTAAACCACCCTTGTATTAGAACAAACAAAACAAAAAAATATTCAAATCAGTCAAGTCATTTTAGAGTTTTTTTTTTAATATATAGACTAGCGCTTGACTCTCTCACCTGATGGTAAATGAGGATTGCTTGCCTAGAAGATGCCTATTCACTATCGATTTTAATGAACAGCAATTGATTTTTATATATATAGATAGAAGATAGAAGACAGAAGAATAATATATTATGTGTGATTATGTGTTGGGTGCACGTGTACACAGCACACACAATAACACGCGCCTCGTTAGAGTCGCGTACCTCGTTTGTCGCGTCTGGTAGAGGGCGTGTGCGGCTGCGGCATGTCGCGCGTCCGCGCTCGCCGCCCGCCGCCCGCGCTGCTGCTTGCCTCTTCGCCGCCCGACTGACAACAACAGTACATTATGTAGCTTTAAAAATGCAAAGCAAACGTAGAATGAATATCCTCTAGAATTCTACCAAGCGTGTCGCCGAAAGGGATAGGTAATAAAGTACATAAAATATTAAAACGCTGCAACCCACCATTGTTTATATTCTAGATCAGTTTTAATAACTTAAAGCATTGTAATTATTTCAGGTTAAGGACTTTAATTTAAAATTATCATATCATGATTTATGTACGTCTTCTTGCTCACAATCACCTCACAATGTGTGAGCAACAACTCAAAACGTGGCATGCAGTGAAGGACGGATATAGACATAGCTGTGTCTCATTCTATCTTAAGTCCAAAATAAATAGTCCAATCTTCAACTATACCTATGCAAAAAGTCACGTCGATATTGTAATTAGAGCATTGCAATCTTTGAAATTAACAAGCAAATTTTTCTCTACAAAGGTACACAAACGAAATTCATGAAACACTTACTAACACGGCTACTGTTATTTAGAATAAACAATCTGAGACCTGTCTTTTAGAGGCAGTGTCCTGTCTCTGACGCTGTGAAGTACTCGCCCCCCTCGTCAAGCAAGCACCCAGGGTCGCACCCGTTGCAGCTGCGATACTCTGCCAAAAATATATATAATCAATGAATGTAAATGCAATTATTGCGACCTGATTTTATACGATTCTTTTTTATTGAATAGGTGAAAATATGAGGTAGGAAACATAGGGGATGAATGCAGTTAAAAAAAAATTATATCTCACAGCAAAGACAGTCTGCTTTTGTCACGCTTAAACATTTCTTCAATTATGGAACTCATATACTGTGTTAGTTAAACTATATTTTGTGTATTATAATAGTATGTGTTGTGTATCTATGAACAATCAACAATCATCCAAGTAATACATATGTTTTACATAAAAAGTTAAGTTCAAAATTAAT
The DNA here is from genome assembly GCA_038048805.1 of Hipparchia sbordonii. NCBI lineage: Eukaryota > Metazoa > Arthropoda > Insecta > Lepidoptera > Nymphalidae > Hipparchia > Hipparchia sbordonii. The sequence continues at coordinate 11,115,612 of CM076099.1, read as the reverse complement.
GTTACAAACATCAAAATTCAATTTTTATCATTGGCACATTTATTGCTTTTTTGTGGGAAGTATTTTTTTTATAATATAATATTTTAAAGTTAGGTAAGAAAAACATACCCTTCTAGCGTTAGTCTGACGTAAGTAGGGAAGATCGCGCGGAACGATTAGTAGTTTGCTATCAGAACTATGAGCTTTTGATGAGCTGGCTTCTGTAAAAAAAAGGAAAATTTGGACAGGTTTAAGGCCTATCACACATCTGTGCTGTATTCTTAGCGTACAATATTTCTATTTATTTATCCCTTACAAAAAACACCCTTGACTGAAGTGACGATGTAGATGGTAGCAGGCTAATTGGCAGTTTTTTAATTAAACCTCATCGGTTTCTTCACGCAATCGTGCCGGAAAGCTAAATCGCTTGGCAGCACACTTTGCCAGTCGGGTTGTAACTAGCTACGACAAAAGCCTCCAACCAGACCAAATAGCTGACACTACTCAAACTTGTCCATCGCTTTTGGGGTTCCAACATGAATTTCTAGCAGAGTTTGCATGTCACCAACACAAATTCAACGATTTGAAGGAAACTAATGGCATCGATTCATCTACAGTTGAGTTTCTGTTTCCTATGATTTATGGTCTTTCACATACAATGTCTTAAAAGTGGCAAACTCTTCTTCTCACTTTTTCCTCACTCTTTTAATTTTTTCAGATAAAAAAGTACATTATGTTTTTCCTCAAGATGAAAGCTCATTTCCTTGCCATTGAAATCGGCTCAATGGTTTAGACATAAAAAGGACGTACATTTCTAAATTATAGTATGGATACCATAAGTACCTTGTAGATCTTTGTATGCTGGTGGAGTAGTAGTACCACCTCGGTAGTCTGCGGCGCTTTTACGCTCTGTCGCTGTTTGTGTATGAACCACGTCACTTGTAGACGGTTTCGCTGTAATAACACAATTATTATTTATATTATCTACTGTGAATGGCTGCACTTAGATAGGTGATAACAGTATCAGATAAGCTACACAGCGAATGCGACTTTATAATAATATATAACACAAACAGTAACAGTTAATATCAATCGTGGGATACTGTTAATAGATTACTTTTGTCAATATTATTTTGTGTTGCTCTTTTATTTATTTTCGGAAGAAGCTTGTAAAAATTGGTGTCATCATTACCTGTGTCACTGATAACTGTTGAGGTAGGCGGCCCGATGTCGCGATTGTGTCTATTACGTAACCGATATGTGCAAATAGCTTGAGTAGAAGGTGCTACGGCCCTTTCAGTCTCGTATTCGAGAATACGACTTTTAGATATGTTATCTCTGCCGGTCTCTGCTGCCTCCTTGAGTGGGTCTATTTTAAATTTCTTCTTACAATCGTCAAAATCAATGGAGCAGTTACTCTTTCTGAGCGACAGAGAGCGATGGGTTGAGCGTTTCCTCTTCTTCCCTTTCCTTCGGCTAGTAGTAGGACTGTATACTGAATAATCAGAATCAAATAACTCGGTGATAGTCGAGGAACTGAATGGCGAGTATGCAAAATCCCGCTCGTCCAACGGGAGCAAACCACCTTCCGAGTGATTTAAGAGCTGCTGTTGTGATCTATTTGTTGTCCCTGAAGTGTTTTGATTAGACGAAGGCCGTGGGAGTGTATTCAGTTTCAAAGTGGTCGGTTTTTGCTCACTAACACTCTCACTAGTTTTAAGAGCAGTCCGTGAACGTGTGCAGTAGGCCACACACTCCTCTGTGGGTTTACTAGCAGTGGCTGTATTGCTCTTAAGCCTCTTCTTATCATGCGAGGAAGTCCGGCTGCGTTTGCGGTTAGTCGTAGGGGTTTTTGAGTGATCTCCGTCTGTAGTGTCGTAGCGAGTTTCGTAAACGTCTGTTCCGTATGACCAACGTTCGGATATGGAGTAATCGGAACGGGGTAGAGTGTTGACAAGGCGTGAGCTTCGTCGTAGCTCTACGTGTGTACGCAAATCAGCGTCGGGCGTACGGCTCGTAGATTGTCGGTTGCTGCGCGGCAAAGGTGACGTCACGTTGCGTCTGCTCCGGCGACTGCGGCTTACTTTACGCACTTGACGTAACCACCGACCGCCCACCACCCTGCTTGGAGAAGACCTGCATCATACACATTGCTCTCAATATCATGATCATTTCTTGCATGTGGTAGGTACTAATCAACAAGAAAAGAGATTAAAAACTGTAACCAGACTAGGAAAATTGGCTATAACATCTGTCATCACATCCTAGCCTATGTCACCCGGATCATAGTAATGAATCGACTGACACCTCATTTATTAACATTGGCTCAGTAGTTAATGCTCTCCCGTGGAACATATAAACCCACATACATAATGTGTGTATAGACTGCTAAAATCACAAGCATCCTTTCTTCCGTTTGGCTTTGCCACTATCTGGAAATAATCACATCCTGCTCTAGATACTTATCTCAGATAAAAGGTAAGAAGGATCAATTAGTACAAAAAAGCAGGGACTGATCCCAACTAACAAAATGGTCTTAATATAAGTCATATAAGAATTGTGTAAACGTTTTCCAAAAACTGAATGGCATGAAAATAAGGCTTACAAACGCTTATACAACGCGATTTTGGCGCAGTTACTATTTCTATAAAGTCGTATAGCTGTCATTCAAAAGTCATAAGCGAGAACATAGTAGTGTTGTAATATTATCATTGGTATGAGTATTTAGTCGTATAGTTATCATAGCATTCATAGCGCAGACGTTTATCGCACCAATGAATCTATTTGATGCAGTATGGAAGCGCTTTCAATTATAAGTAATAGAATTTAACTATTAATAAATTCTGCATGTGTGCAGACTATATTTTTATACTTTTATACTATAAGTGTAATCAAATTATTTACAAGTTTGAAATGGGATGTGTTTATGTTTAAGTTTGGAAAACTTAATGCGAATATTACTTTAGGGACCAACTTTTTAGGTTTATTAATAAATTTTAAATGCCCCCTTCATTTATTGTGTATTTAATTATTATTTTTTAAATAAAAAATAAATTATTATATGTCATAATGCCATTATGACTTACGAAATACTTATATACCATGAATACTGCTGTGTTAAGAGTTAAAACTCCTTGTACACGATGAATACTGCTGTGTTAAGAGTTATAAACTCTTAAAGAACATGGCGTTCTTTCATTACGAACCTATCAGAGTTCCCTAAAACATTTTAGTAAACCGTTATTTGTCATTCCAAAAAATAGTTTTTTACATTAACAGAACATTTTAGAGACCATAAGTTTTTTGAGAATGTGGCAAAAAACATATTTTGTCAACGTGGAAAAATGACATAATTGTCGGTTCCCAACTTTATCCGGGGACTAGGGGCCGTTGTGTTGTGTCGTTAACCATGGGAGGTATGGCCATAATGACTTGATTGACATGATTAAGGTTTCCTTAATTATCAGGGATAAAATGTAGCCTATGTGCTAATCCTGGGTATGAGCTATCTCCATTCCAAATTTCAGCCAAATCGGTTCATTCGTGTTGACATCGATTTTCAACAGAAAAAAAAAGATACCGGCCGAATTGATAACCTCCTCCTTTTTGGAAGTCGGTTAAAAAATAGGTACGGAACCATCACTCTCTGTCGCATTTATTGGGCTTGGCTGGTTTACATTACTGCGAATATATTTAAAATGTCATGTTCACATGCATAGTCTTATAGCAGCATTATTAAGGTTGTAATACCAGCCAAAATGTCCCGCCTAAAACGTTTGTATGACTGTGTATTTTCTACGATTAAATTGCTTTATAGCTATTTCATATAGACGTTTGTACAACGACTTTTATTACCTAATTGCATTGAAACTTAAATGCAATATACATGATGCCTGTACAACGTCACATTTTAAAACTTGCATTAATACGACACCTATGTGACGAAATAATCATAAAAGCTTAAAATCTTATGACCATTTTGTTAGTTGGGGATATATCTTTTAGTATGTATGTTATCAATATCAAAAGATTTCCATCATCATATTTATACCTTGATATACTTATCTATAGGAAATACATAGCAACTTTTACAAATAAATATAATAATATATTGACAGAAAACCCCAATAAATCTCAGGACCTACTAAGTTATGAAATAAGATATTATTTTGGACATGTTGATATCAACATAGTTTTGTAAATATTTACAGAAGTTTCAAGTATTGGAGATGATGTCCACAACTTGTCCAAGGGAATTTAAGTTTTTTAAAATTCCTGTGGCAAGCTTTTTATAGTCCTCATAAAAAATACATACTAATGTCTAACTCCAATGTATATACCAACCTGGTACCTATAATAATGACAGTTCACTTAAAATAGTCCTGCACCCACACTGCAACACAAACTGCAATTTTGCAGTCAGCCTGCAGTTTATACTAAACTGCATCATCTCTCGGGTGGGCAGTTGCGATACAGTTATGTGCAATGAAGTAAAACTGAATTGAAACTTTAATTTTGTAGTCCGTCTAGACTCTTGGGCTGCATGATCTTTTATGATTTTAGTTTTGGCTTTTGAAAGATTGTGAGTATTTCTCAAACTGTTCAAATTATCTCCCATTGGTGTTTTTATTTTTAAAGATTTGGTAAAGAGGTCATAATTATTATTACCACATTATTTAATTATTGTTGTAGGTATCTACCACGCAAAATAAAGTCATTAACTTTTACCTAATTTCATAATGATCTGTCATTTGATCACACACAAGCTGTCTCACAAACAATGTGGGAACTGACTCTTGAGTGTGAACAGCTGAAATCTATAGAGCACTCACTCAGCGCAGACTCAAGACACAAAACAGATTTATGTCATTGCATATTTGTGTCTCGTTTTAACCTCTATCTTGAGTCTGAGCTGAGTCAGAGCACACCCTATAGATCTCAGCATTAAAATGAGAAAAACTTAACTAAAGAAGAAGCTTTTCTGATGCTTATAATACTGCTGTGAATGTGCATAAAAAGTAAAAATGGGAAATAACAATAGATGTCTCAACAGGCCAACTGGTAAAGGTGTGCAGACTGAAAACTGACAGGTTGATAGTGCTCAATCTGCAACTGTTATACTACTGTCTCCAACTGTTGTACTCCTCCTACTGAGCCATAGACTACAGGCTTATTAATTTACAGTTATTACTCATTCCATATTTTACGACTATGATATTTTAGAGTGCTACTGCAAATATTAAGTCATATTTGTAAATCGCTGCAATGGACAATAGTGAAATGGAATGGTTCACTTAATGTCACCAGCACCATCATTGTATATGCTGCAGCATACATTGTACAGTTTAACAAGCCTTAAAGTGTAAAAGTAATATTAGGTCAAGTTCAGAACTTTAAATATTAATAGGTAGTTACCCGCTGGACTCTCTGGTGAGTGCAGAGTGCGACGACGGTGTGTTATGTTGCTCGGCCATAGACGACGCTGGGGAACACACGCGGCTGCTTGTGTGGGGCCTGCGCAGGCCGCCCGCGCCCGCTACCTGCCCGGCACCATGCCCGGGCGAGCGCGGCTCCGCTGCCTTCGCATGCACTGTCCGCGGCCGTTTCACAAACACATCACCCAACTGCCACCACCGAACACTGTCACGCGCGCACTCACTCTCACTGAACACACTCTCTACTGCACCAGGCCGCAGCTGCTACCTTACGCTGTTCAACTGCAACAAAGAGAACGCAACCTCAGCAACCTGTACAATGCTACGTTACATAAACATTTTTACAATTAATTAGTACCATTACCTGCCACCGAAGCAGGCGACAAATTTATAGTATTGATGAGAATTTGTGATGAAATGATGTAAAGTAGAAATGTAATTTCCATAAAACGTGCTTTCTCCTGTATTAATGTGAGATTTGGACACCACGTTTCACAAAAATTATCACGATAGATGACACATCAAGGACAGAGCTACACTTTTTCGACTTTATTTTCAACACACAGCACAGCTGGCTGCCTGTCAAAAGGAATAGAATGTTGCCATACTGGAGTAGTTAAAAACTACTATACACTATTATTGATTTCTTTGTGACTGGCGTTGCCATTTCAGATTTTATTAATCGTGCGAGAACTTCATGGGCGAATTTGAACTGTTTCCATTCGTCCCGTTATTGTCTGTCAGAATAACTAGTGGTTCGCCCCGAACTGAGACCTCGCGATATCCCATAATTCCCAAAAGTTTTAATTATATATTGTAATAATTAACTTTTAACATTAGACGCAATAAAAAAAATAATAGTTGACATAAAACTGTTTTACTGACACAGCGCCATCTATTAGCATTATAGTGAAGCTATTAGCTTCACAATAATGCTATATATATATTCAGTAATTCAGAAGTTATAGGGCTCTGACAGACATTTAGACGGACACACTTCTCTGTCTAGTAGGCAAGCGCCCTAGTTGACTCAGAGAACTCGCTTCGCTCGTTCAATTATTATTATTCATATATAATTGCTTGAAATTCACAAACAAATATGAAAAACAACCTAGTCTATATGAAAATTAATAAGGCTCAAAACAAAAAATTATATTATAATTTTATAAGAACATGATATTATTATTTTATATAAAATATGAGTATCATGAGCCGAGGGGTCTAATTTTTTAATACTGGCTTGGGAGTGATATAATAATGTTTTTAAAATAAGTAAGTTAACTTATTATAAAATCTTCACAAATAATTTAAAGAGCTTTGCCAAAGTTTAATTTAATTTTGTTATACTATATATTACTTACTAACAACAGTCAGTTGCTACATAGAAAACAAAAATGCGCTTGAAAAAACTTTATAATATGTTCAGGCTAATAGTTGTACTGATACTTTAATGAGTCAAGTTTCTTGTCGAATTAAGGTTTTATACTATAATTTTTAATATTGTTTAAAAATGAATTATTTTCGATACAATTTCAAATTTTTATTGTATGATTATATGGTTTTTCTGTTTATCTGTATATTGCTATTACTATATATTATAAAATGCATATTCTACAAATACTATATTATGAATGCGAAAATTTGTGAGAATGGATTGATAGATATTTATTAGTCTTTCACGCAAAAGCTACAGAACGGATCAGACAAACCTCAGAATAGCACATAGGCCGGGAAATTTAAGCATTCCCGCGGAATCAAAAATCCTAAATCCGCGCGGACGAAGTCGCGGGCATCAGCTAGTAAATAAATCCATCTCTATATTTGAATTGAACATTTCGTTAAACATCGAATGTCACGTCCTGTCAAATCATGTAGGACGTACACATTCCTCAAATTCTACCAAAAGGTAGAAATCTTAACATACTAGCAACACTTCTTTCACAATCGGCAGGTACCAAGCACTAGCAGAATGACCAACATAAAATAATAATTATTGACTAATGAAAATAAGAAAAATAAAAACAATGAGCTAAATGCATCGTAAAGATCGTAAACCAGAAATGGTACCTACCATCTACCTACCTTTATAGTAATTCTATTCTTCTTTATTTATTATTTTCATCGATAGCGTTATTAATATTTTAATAAGTAGGTAGGTACCTACTACTTATTGTTAATATAATCGCGGTATGAACATGGTGCTTAGAAAATCAATGACCTGAACGTAAATAAACGAAAAAAAAAATTTTAATACTTACTTGCCTAGCAAAAGTACCTATTACTTAAATTTATTTTATTAGTACCTACCTATTAAATTAGTATTATTCTATAATTAATGGCTAGGTAGGTACTTTATCTTTAAATTATTATAACAAGAACCAATCTCAAGTAGGTAGGTAGGTATGATTAGATAGATAGTTGGTTGCCTTTTACTCTTTTTTAATTTACTAAGGAAACTGGTTCTTATAATTTTACGCAGGTCGTAGATAACAAAGTAGGTAATCAAGGGCGTTACAATTACAATGTGTCGACTGCTGCTTGACCTTATTACCGAAATATAAATATAGGCATCAATGATGACGTAGACACGAATAACGTTCAGCCGTTAGTTTAGCAATTAAAAATAATTAAGTACTTTCATACCTAATTTTTAAGGGCCTATTTTTAAGTTACCTAAAAACCTTACACTAGGTAGGTATGTGGAAATAGTAGGTACGATTTCAGGTACCTACTAAGTATTTTAAGTTAAACATCGTTACAACGGTATTTCTAGCAAATTGCTAGTGGCTTAGAGGCTGGAACAGAACAACTACGGAATTGACCTGTTTAAAATAAACCCGTCACGTTATTAGAGGACACAGGTAGGTAGGTACAATGTACCTACAGCTCTACCTGCCACGGGATCTCGGAGTTCTCTGACTGCGATGCTAGGTAGTTGCCGAAAAAAACCTTATAAATAGGTAGGTACCTACATGATCAAACGGATGCAACTGCAGGTGCCCACCTAGTTAAAGAAATATAACACCAGCTTTTGTCACCTGTGGAGTGGAACTCAGGTAGCTGTGGAATAATGCAAAAAATAGATAAGACGTATTATTGCAGTACTTCGACACACTAATGTATTCTATGATTGTATTTATTTGGGCGATCGATGTAAGTAAAAGCGAGTAGGTATAAACAACTGGTCAAATGCGAGTCGGACGGAATACGAAGGATTCCCTACCAAAAAAACACGTTTCTAATAGGGAAGCCCCCTTTAATTTTTTTTAATTTTTTTTTATATTTGTTGTTATAGCGGCGACAGAAATACACATTCTGTGAAAATTGCAACTGTCTACCAATTACGTATCATGCGATACAGCCCGCTGACAGGCAGACGGACGGAGAGACGGACGGACGCGCGGACGGACAGCGGAGGCTTAGTAATAGGGTCCCGTTGGTTACCCTTCGGGTACGGAACCCTAAAAAGTAAGCAGTATTAGTTACTCTGGTTTGTTTTTGCTGAACGGTGACCTTCCTTGACGTAACTTGAATGTTTGCCTCGATTCACCAAAAATTAACAAGTCATTGCTATAAGCGACACACAATACAATTACTAAACTATACTATCAGCAGGTCATACCTAGCTATCCTTTTCCGTAGCGATCATAATGAAAGGGACAGCACCAGATTTATAGCCGGTCCACACCACACAAACAAAAAGCTTGTACAAACGTTATACAAACTAATGTCTTTGTCTACACGGCACAAACAATTCACTAATTGCTTGTATTTAAAAAAAATATGTTTTAAGATGATCGGTAGGTATACTGTAAATACAAAATTTCGATGAGAAATTGGGGTCAATTAGAAAGAATAACAGAAGTAGGTACGATATATAATATTTTGTATTTAAACAAAGTGAGGGTAAAAAAAACTTTTATGTAAGCAAGGGTGTTACGGCATTTTTGCAGCATTAGTACGGCACTTACAGCATAGGCATACTAGGAGGTACATAGGAACATACACTGACATAATAACGCTTTCCAATTTCGCTGTGATCAATGTTATCTCTCGATCTGTAATCTCGTTTCTTTAGAACAAAACTGAAAACGAAAATCACCGAGTTAATTTGAGCAGGGATTTCACCCAACATGATTTATTTTACATTACTCGATAATAAACAGTGTTCGGTAATGTATAAGGTGCATTTTCACGAGAGCAGAGATGTGAGCAGCGAGGGGCTGCACCCCAAGGCCGACGGTCGACAACCTGACTACATCAGACACGTGCGAATCCCGCTCGCCTCGAGACTAAAATCACTGGACACCCTGTCACCGAGACCTGAGCAGGCCCTACACAAAATATAACGATTTAAAATCCTGTTGCCGAGCGCTTAGGTAGGTAGGGAGGTCATAACCATCTTTAATAATAAACTGCCATTGGTGCCACCGATATCGGTTTTAAGACTCCGTCCTAGGAACCCTTTTAGGGACTTTAGGGTCACTTTTCACAAACGGTTCCAAGTATAAAGTCGGTAGGGACACATGAAGAGCGTAACATGACTATCGCTGATATAGCGAGTTGGACCACCGCGGTTTTGTATAATAGGGAAAATTTTTGTATTACAAAAAAAAGTTATCCAACATTGCACTACATACACGTGTGAACACGAGAAATAAAAGAGCAGGGTAACAAGTTAGTTACTATTTCCACTCTCGCGGCAAGAATCTCTAAAAGTTGTTTGTACAGATTAATGATGTGTTGTTGTAGTTAGCAACAGAAAAACAGCAATTCTTTAGCAATTTAATGCAAATGCATTAAATTGCTAAAGAATTGAAAAAGAAGAAAGAAGTCGATGGCTATGGCCATCGACTTTGTGTGATAACTTGTGTACAATATTTTATCACTCATCTATTATTTATATAAATAAAAATGAATTGCTGTTCGTTTGTCTCGGTAAAACTCGAGAAGGGCTGGACCGATTTGGCTAATTTAATTAGTTAAGTTCAGGGAAGGTTTAAAGGAAAAGGAAAATACTACAAACGAAATTCTAAGTGATAAGGGTGGTCCACCCCAACATTTTTTTTTATGGCAAAACAACGTTTGGCGGGTCAGCTAATTATTGAAAAAAATCCAGGCCTACTAATAAACGTTAAAAAATAATGGTAACCCGACTACGAAATATTGGATGTAACATCCGTCACATTGACTTTGTTGGTATAAAATGTAGCCTATTGCTCACCCGGACCACCATAATAATAGTTTATGCATATATGCTAAACTTTCTGCGACAGTGTTCCCACTAAATTACAACATGGGGTTATTCAACCAAAAAATTCCTAAAAAGCCGGCAACGCATTAGTAGTACCTCAGGTGCTACAAATGTTCATGGGCGGCGGTAATCACTTAACATCAGGTGACCCGCCTTCTCGTTTGCTCACTAAAAATAAAAAATATCCTTTTAGGCGATTCATAGATATTGAAGAGATAGATCGATATCGGGCTAAGCTTTGGATTTAGATCAATAAAAATTGACTAATCAGTAGTACTATACTTGTAAGAAAAATCGCGGAAGTTCTTAATACAACTTTACCGAGTGTATATGATTGCTGTCTCTGGTAGTACTTGCGGCTACTGTCTTTCCTGGTTAAAATTCTAAATGCATTCATAACTGTGCTGCGTGTATACATATATGCATTGGTTTATTTTCATTAATTAAACCGTTACTTCTGATAGTTACATGGTATAGCTACTAGCCGGACGATACGTAGGTACGTTTGTACCCAACAGCGATAATATTTTAACCTTAAAAGTAAAACTATATTGGTTCTAAATTGACTAAACTAGCGAGCAATAAGATTAGAATAACTGATAAATGTGAAGCAAACTACTAGATACTTTACTCATTAAGATTACATTAATGTTAAAGTAAGTATGCAACATCACTGTAACTCATTGTTCTCACATTCGAGGGCTTCTGGAAGAAATCCCTTCCTGAAGAGAATAGAATAGTACCTATAATTTTAAGTTAAAATTTGGAGGGGAGCGGAGAACACCAGTTAAGTTCAGCTTGGCTGATATTCTTTTTAAAAAAAAAGAATATTATAAATGCGAAAGTTTGGATGTATGGTTGTTTGTTACTCAATCACACTGCAACGATTGAAATTCGGCACAGAGATAGATTATAGTCTGGAATAACACATACTTTTTATCCCGGAAAACAAGAGAGTTCCCGCGGTAATTAAAAACGAAGTCGCGGGCATCAGCTAGTAAATACATATGGAAAATAACCTGGAGTACCCAAAACTATCCGAACGAAGTCGCGGGCATCATCTAGTGCTATATAGCTACCTAAATAGGAAAAATTAATTTTACTCTGCTTTTGAATCAGTTTGAAATCAATCCGTATTTGACGCAAGTGCATCGAGGCAAGGGGGAGTCATCGACCGGACCGTGCAGCGCCCGCGCCCCCGCTGACACCGAAACACACCGAGTCGCGACTCTCCGGATCCCTACGGGTTCAACGACCTCCGCGACCCTTTGATTGAGCCCCCTGCGAATTGTGATGGAAAATTATAGATAAAATGTAGCTAATTATGCACTCCTGCCTATTTTATATTGTTATTAAAAAGGGATAAAAAAAAATTTAAAACAGTAAGCTAAAGATTTTAGACTTGATTCGTGGCTTAGTGACATAATTGTGATAAATTATACGAGCATATTCTATAACCAGGAACAAAACACTGGATCGAACTTCACAACCCACGAGTTTTGTCCACAGTCCGCCACTACTAGGCAAGGTTGATGCGCGAAACGATTGAATTTCGTAAACACCAGAACTTCAATCGTGAAGAGGGTTTTAAACTAACTACATATAACATGTGGAATCCAGTCGTAGAATTATGCAAACTAGAAAAGCGTCGTGTAGCACCAAAATTGACAAATGACGTTGTTACTGTTTTTTGCCGAACTTTAAATCTACCCTCGTAATTGAAAACACAGTAAGTTAAATAGAAGTTACCTTTAAGTTACTGTGTTTTCAATTGTTTTCAATTACGAGGGCAGAAATGACGTTCCTACAAAAAGACCCAGAAAGCGGGTAGATAGACACTATCCATGACAGCTTCAACTTGACGTCTCGCAACACCGCAGTCCCGTCGTGACCACGGTCCATGCAACTGGATCAAAATAATTCCTAAAACAATTAACGTGGTACGTACTCGTACAATTTATCTTAATTAAAAATGGTAACCTTAGTTTTTGTTCGTATAAAATGTAGTCACACGGACCATAATAAAATTGGCTCAATAGGTTGGACGCTACGGAGGAACACACACATAAATAGACACATGACAATCATGACATACCTACCTACGTATACATAGACTGCTAAAATCAGAACCCATCGTCGGATAAAAAACTTAGATAAATATAAAAGCTATTCAATATAATATAGTATATCTTTTCAAATCAATTTGACCCTATTTTGCTTGACTTGCCTATCTGATGTCAATCACTTAAGGCGCATCGATTTAGGTTTTCTTGAAATCCCTGGGAAATCTTTTGATTTCAGAGGTAAAAAAGTAGACCTATCTAATATACCTACGTCGCCACTCTCCAGAATAGAAATAACACTGTACGACGAGATCGATTAAGCTGGAAAAGTAACACAGAGACGGACAGAGAGAGAGAGAGAGAGAGAGAGAGACTCGTATTTATAACATTCATTGGTATTTTTAGCAACCTTTGAGCATTACCACTATGAAAGTAGGTAAACAAAGTTTGTAATTCTCTCAAATTGGTATAACTCTCAAATAGATTTGGTATTTCTCTCAAATAGATATTATATACTACACAGTACCTACCTACACGTATTTTTAGTGTGTACCTACCGATGGGGTATAAACAGTCCCTTTAAAAAATTATAATTAAAAAATATTTATAAATTAATATTATTTTTTTAAAGGGACCCACCAAATACTGACAAAAATGTATTATATTCGTAGTTAGCAATAATTTTATTACTACACCATTACTAAACAAGACTACACCTTTTAAATACACACTCACTCTACCTACTTACAAACACTGGCGGAAACAAATTATTTATTTATTAGTATTATGAACACGTAATAAACGATCAGCGCTCGTTATTGACCTAGATTATTGTAAACAAAACTGAATTGACGCATCAGACGAACAAAAACGCGAGCTGCTTTTTTATGCAATAGATCCTCTAAGGATAGATAAGATAATATTATTTATGGATTAAGCTTGATTGTAGTTTTTGTAAAAAAAAGAATACCTATTCTCTAGGGTGCAAGCCACAACATCCAAACGTAGCTATAGCTATCTATTAATGAAGAATATAGATTATAACAGGTGGCTATATTGTATTCTTCGATAAAATTCTTTTCAACACACTTGCTCATAAAGTGGCTCCAATTTCACCGCAATTAGGCACATAATGACACCTATAATTAAACTGTGACTTTTTCATTACTATTATTAACAAGTGAGTTATAGAGTATTTTTTTTATTGTATTGGTTGAGTTGCTTTGTTTTAAAGTTTCTATACAAAAAAGGTCGTGTTCAATAGTACAAATAAATTAATGTACCTATTGCTTGCTCATTTCATGCAACTTCGTATTTAAATAGATAATTTCAACTTGTACGTGTTTCATAAATTAAACTTTCACTCAAATATAACTTTTGTTTTTTCTGTAATAAAGAAAACTTGAAATTCCCCATTTTGTACGTGGCTAAAACGCTATCCGCGAAAAGCCAAAAAAAAAGAAAGTTCATTCTTTTAGTCTTTGGCCAATCGCCATTGAAAGATGCGCGCGCATTCCGGAAAACTGATTAATTTTTCTCGCCATTGCAAAAAAATTTTTACAACTCGTAAAATGTTGTACCATAATGTACTATTTTAGTATTTTTTTTCTTCAAAAGTGTGTTGTGAAAAAGGTCGTATGATACACGTGTGTATTGATGATTACCGTCCTGGGCTATCTTAAGACCCTCACCTGACGGCTTGGGTCTCAATAGCGCCTCGGCGGTAATCACCAATGTTTCACACTTATATAATAATGTATGTACTGTTAATCGTAGCAACTAGCCATACAATGATCTATCTAGATTCTAGACTCTAGAGACCCGAGACACTGAGTTTGTTTACTTACTCGTAAAGGCAAGCCGAGGCCTGAGACTGAACACGCTTTATAAGAAACAAAACGGTGTCGTTGGTTGGCAAGTGCTCCACAAACCAGTTTCCTTTAAGTCTTACCGCTAGCAAGGTCGCAATGGTACAAACAGCTTCCAACGCTGCGGTTATATCGTGTTTCTTCTCTACATATACGAAGAAATACAGCAATGTATAGTACAGTCGCACGGATACAAAATTTATGCGTTTAAAGAACATTTGCCGTAGTAGTACCTACACGACATAAGTTTTGTCGGCCATCTCGGTGACTAAAATAGCTCAGATGGGTAGGTACAATGCATTCATTAAAATCGATTTGTGCATCATAAATGCTACAGGCTATAGTTCAAACATATTTAACAAGCTACATGTAAAGTCGTTTAACTGGCTAAAAACTATTTGCCTCAATATTATCATCATCATCATAACAATATCTCGGGTAAGCAACTAATCAGGTATATTATCATTATTCATTCCAAAAAAGGGATAAAAATGAAAATTATGTCCTTCAAAAATAATAAATAATACCTACCTAGGTGGTATTAGGCAACGGAAATAATTTGCGCAAATTCATGCTCAATGATCATGAACGTATTGCAATGTGCGTGAACTATTTATTTACTTACATATTCCGTCGTAATGACACATAATTTTCCGGTCACATGTACCTACATAATCTAAAGATTGTAGAGTTAATTCGTGGTTTAATACTAAAACATTTATCGTGGTAAGTACTCGTATATATCATAATTAGTGAACATAATATTAATTACGCATGTGGGATCTCATTTGTAAAAAAAACCATTTCTCGCGCATCCATCCATACATCTAACGGCGATTCCTTAAATAATAGTGCCTTCTCTATGATTTCCAAAGTAGTAGAGATTAATTAATAAAACTATAGGACAGAGTGACTTTAGCTAACTTCGAAGCAAATGGGGACAAATCTCGAAAAGGAATTAGATATATTCCTCAACTGATCATGGAGTTACTCGTATGTATCTACAGCTGACCTACATATTGAGTAAAAATATCCGCGGAGTTTTCAGAACAAAGAACAACCTACTGTGGGTTAAGTTTTTACATATTATTGTATGCAAAGCACTAAAGGGATTGGGTTTTGGAGTGGCCCGTGTTCCTCACTTATCTTTTGGAAATGGCTCCGATTATAATAAGATAGCTAATGAGTATTTCAGAAAAAAATATAATACATAGTAATTTATTGAAGAAAAATTAAAGTACGTATAATAATCATTTTCCTTATAATATTTCATTGAAAGAAATATAATGATAGCATGGACTGAATTAGATTTTAAATATGTGAGCGAAAAAGAATATACCTAGTTAGGTAACCTTAAGATTAAAATTTATTAGGTAGTTTGTTTGTCTTTTCTGCTTTTTCCACCGGGAACGAAGTTAACTACGCTGTGATCTAGGAAAGTGGACAAACACACAGAGAAATGCAGTAATAATGATTCAAACAATGATACTGCCATTTTAAATTGTTCACACATGCGAGTACGATATCTTCTCTTTGAATAAAATCTTCTCTTTGAGTATTTACAATACTATTAGTAAACTTCGACGATTCTGTATTGTAGAACAATAAACGACAAACAGTAGGATCTAGCAACATCTGCTAGTTTAAATTATGGAAACAAAGAAATAAATCACAATAAAAATAATAAACTTGAAGAAAATTAATGGATGTCGGAATCAGAATTAACATCGATAAGCTTTGAGTATACTCAACTCGATAAGTCAAGTATAACCAACTCGATAAGTCACTCGTGAATTAATAAAGCAACAGTAAATAAATATGTACCTACCTGTAATCTGAAAATAAAACTTTAACCGTATCCAAATGGTAACAAGCACGATTTAGTAGTTAGTACTTATTGCTAAATTCACATACGACTTTGTTACGTTAGAAATATGTACCTATTGTTACATTTGTAAGATAAATTTTATTGTCAACTTGTGTCAAATTAGCATTTGATTATACCATATTATATTGTTACATTATTATTAGTTAATATCATATTACCAGTGAATTGGCCGAGGACAAGGACATCGACGGACGCGGACGGTCATATACAGAAACGTATCTTACGACCAAAATAAACAAAATAATATTTTAGTCGTAAGAATATGGGTACAGAACGGCGGCGTAGGTCTTTTTAAAAGTTATAGCTTTACATATTCTACCCCAGATACCAAGTATCCTATTAATCCTATGACATAATATTAATAAGTATATTGTAAATGCGAAAGTTTGGATGGATGGATGTTTGTTACTCAATCACACCACAACGACTGAATCGATTTAGCTGAAAGACACAGAAATAGATAACACATAGGCTACTTTTCATCCCGGAAAATGAGAGAGTTCCCGCGGGAATTAAAAAACCTTAATTCACGCGAACGAATTCGAAGGCATCAACTAGTATTACATGAATATTAAAAAAAAATACACTAGTTGATACGTATGTCCATTTTAAGGACCTCTACGTAGACAATCGACAAAAATAAGTTAAAATATTAAGAAGCTCTTAAGAACCATTCATTAGGTACTGGATGATGTCCTGTGTCCGTGAATTTCAACAATCGCCTTTATAATATAGGTGTGTTAGTGTAATTTCATTAATCGATCCGAGACACGCATCTTAACCTCAAACACTTATCACCAAGGAACGATAATTACAAAGTAATATAACATGTTAAGCATACAGAAATTCAAACAGTAAAACCTGCAATACGAGTTCTGTTATCGTCGCAGCTACATATAGAAGAAACGAGCTTAGTGCCATAGCTGAATCGGAACGGCACACCGCAACCGAATAAGTAACGGTTAGCACAATACCCTTGAACTATGGCGAATAGCAAATAAATAATCGAAAAGCTACAAGCCACAGCTTTCAATTGACAGCGATTGGAGAAAGCCAAGGTGTCGTAACAGCGCCGACATGGAGCCAAAAGGTTTCGTGACAGCTGCCTGTGCCTCTTGCACAACGAACGCCATGTTCCGCGATCGCTGCAATCACAGAACGCTTTTTACGGATTATCGAATACGTTTACTGTGGCACTTCAAAATTTTACAGTCGGATAATTTGTTATAGTTGTTTCAATTCACGAGGGTAGGGTGACTTCGCCGGTTACGCGACCAGGGTCAGTTACGCGACCACTAACAGGACCTACGGCATTAAAACGAAAATAATAAGAATTCTATTCTTCTTTTCCAAATGAAATTCACTTAAGTAAAGAGGGGGATAGACCTATTAGTTTTACCTACAATAGTTGGCAGCTTTGTGTTTACCCGAAAGCAAACAAATCTTAGTTCAATCCGCCGCTCATACTTTCGGCGCGTACACGTTCCCAAAACAACGAAAAAAATAGTGAGTAAGTGATGCGTTCGAGGTAAGTAGATCGTGATGTATTTATTTGAGTCAATTTTTTAATGTTCTATTAAGTGGATATATATATGTTTTACGTTATTTGTACATTTATTACATGTAATATACAAAATCAGGTAAAAAAATTGAATGGTCGCTAACTGAAATTGGAATTAGCCAATAACTTCAGTTGGCGACCACCTGGCCGCCAATAGACATTTAGAAAGAAAAACATTTATTTTTATTTTTTATAGACTACAAATCTAATTCGGAATTTAATCACTTTCAATTTAATTTGTTTATTTTTATCCGTGTATCTTTTAGTTTACGACCACCAAATTATTATTATAAAACATCTTAAAATGTATGGGTATCAAGTGGTCGCCAACTAAAAATGAGCAAATTAATATGTGGGTTTACGACCATTTGCAATCACTACTTATAATCTTATCTGTTTTTTTGCATAATGTAGGTGTTTAATATATAATATTTTCATTACAGATGTCCTCCACAAACCGTATTAGAAAATAACACCGGCTTATTACCAAAGAGATCTGAAATGTGCTTTAAAAATATAAGAGAAGGAGGACACGGTATTAGAAAGAAATGTAAAATGTATAACATCCCGAGATCTGATGATCTGATGATTTGATTCTAAACTTTTGTAATTGTTGTTTAAAGTGATATTTTTAATTTTGTACTTGTGTAGGAAAATGTATTATACTTGCTAAGATTCATTTAAGCTTAAGCTTGAATATTAAAGTGTACCTTTGATCTCATGAAAAAATGTGTTTTAATAATTTATTATAATGTATGAATAATAAAGCATGAATAATAATTATTTTTTAAACATTAACACGTTCATATTTTTTATTTTTAATTAATCAAATTTAGTTTTCCCTAGCAAATCGAGAGGTCGCCAACTAGATAAGGGGGCAGTCGTCAACTAACAAAAGTGGTCGCCAACTAGCATTTCACATAGTTTTTAAGATTTATTCAATTTAAAATGTTTTCACAACTGTAATTCTTATTTTTTTACTTTTAAATATAACTTGACAATATCTAGGACCCCGTCATATAACTTTTATACATGTGCTATGGGTGCAACATACTTAAATATTGACGTAAAGTTGAATATCCCGCTAATCGGTCGCCAACCGGCGAAATCACCCTACGCGGCTCATGGTTGTGTGTGTATCGTATCTATATAAGTGGGAGCGAGAACTTGCTCGCGCCTGACCGCTGTCATCTAGGCTCCGGTTGTGTTCTTAAGAGATCTCGGAGCCTTCCAATATGCGAGGGTGGCCATGGAGGGGGTTTAGTGGGTAAAAACCCCACATAACCAGGGACTCTACCCCAGGATTTCGATTTGACTTTCCTGCTTGATTAAAGGACAAACAAATGAACACACTTTAGCATTTATATCAGTAAAGATACAAACTAGCAAACAAAAACAACTTACAAACTACGAGTAGCACGAATGAAAGAAATAAAAAATTTGCTATCAATACAGTAAGCCAGTCGAAAATAAAGCTAGCGCGAAAAACTAAAATTGAAACCTTTCACGGGCTCGCAAGGTTAAACGTCTAGATTCTCTCTCCACGGAAAGTTTTTCATTTCAATACCTCAAATAAATCGTCTCAGATTTTTGTGGTTACATAATATTATGACCTTGTTAAAAATTGGATTAATAGATCGATTACTATCTGCCTATTTAATAAATGGTCAAGTGCGAGTTGGACTCAGGCACCCAGGGGTCCGTACTTTGGATTGAAACGCATACCTAATTTGGGAAAATTAATACGAAATTACATATGTTTGTTTGGATCGCATAACTATAAACCACGGTAATGAAATAATATGTAAGTACTTCTGTAAGAAAAGCTTATGTCATGTATGTATTGCTGATTTCTAAAAAAACAGTGCTACTTACTGCCATAGTTTTATTTTCCGTTTAATTCCTAATTCTTACTTTTTAATAAATCTAATGAAACCTTATTTCTTCATGAGATTTAATTAAATAATGAGATCTAAAGAAAAAATAACAATAAAATGTTATATACATAATTAATCAAATAGGTAAGTGAAATTAAGTAACAAGATGTAATTATCTGATTATCATATTATGTAATTGATTAACTACATGTGAAAATCTAACAAGATTAAAATAATAATAATACATAATATTATTATTTTTGTCAAAATCTACAAAATGAGACCTTTCATTAGTTGTGTACTATGTTTATTTGCTAATATGCGCCATCTTGGATTGGTCATGACGTGATAGCATACACGGGACGCTTAGAAGTCAAATAAGGTTATTTACCAAATGAATGAGTAGTTTGGCATTGACGAAGGAACTGATGAATAAACAAATACTGTCAGCATACTATGAGAGCTAAAACCCACCGGTAGTCGGGTAATAAGACAACATTAAGTTAAGTCCATTCTCACATGGGGAAACATAACAGACGTTGCATCTGCCATGCAACACACACAAACACACACATACATAGACACTATGATTTCATACGATGCGACACAATGTACCTAACTGACGTAATAGTTGATTAGAGATTTTACTGCTGCCAAGATCCACTTCTCCGTCCTTTACAGAGGCTTCTCCTCTTTATTCAGTTTTAAGCCGTGACACTTAATAACCATAATGTACACATTTTATCCAAAATCAATGGGTGAAACCAAATTAATTTCTAACGATTCTTTCCGTGTTATTACATAATACAAAAAGCTTTATCTTTATCATTCCTTGAATCTCTACCTTTTATTTTTGAGCATGGAGAACGGCGCCGGGAGTGAATAACTATAACTGAAATCGCTATTTTAGTTGCGCCGTGTTAATCAGTTGCATCGTATTTGGCAACATTGGTTGCGATTGCTTTAAGTTGCATTATAGTTTCTCCGTGTGAGAATGGGCTAACATGACGAGCACTCAACGCGTACAACGTCACCGGATTTTAGCTCAGTGCTCCCATTTCCATAACGGTATTATAAGCAAACCACAAATAACAGATGTAGTTGGTATATACCAGACAGGCTACAAAATGTATCGTGTGGATTAAACATCGGCACATAAATGCATTTCACGTTAATCCATTCCATTTTGCAATAAAACATAGTATTATAATTACATGGAAGTTGGAACACATGTATTCTGATGCATGCAGAAGTAAAATAGTCATTAATTCTTTGGATTTTCTTTTTTTTAGGATTGAAGAATGAGACCTGGAGTTCGATGACGAAGTACCCGTAATATCAATTTAGGAACTGTCAATTCATAATTAAGTTAGTCCCTAAATCTTCAGTGTAGGTAGGCAGTACCTATCTACTCCTACACCTGCAGCATCAGTGAATAGTTTGATGATCGATCTTTGTTTTTACAAAGATAAGACAAAATAAAATTTATGCGACTGAGCATACTCAATTAATTTCACACATCTTTCGTTTCACTTTCCATACAATACTACGTTTTTTAAAGTATACTTTTTCCAGATTATTTATTTTTTGCATTTTAACAATTATTACTACTAATGTTGGCAACCCTGGTTGTGAGTGTGCAGCATGAAAGTATTCTGTGACTACGGTAAGATTATATTGTTGAAAGTTCACTTAAAAATGCAGAATAGTATTGTGTGCAGTGATCAGCTGGTATTGTGTCACAATTCACAAGTACAGCCGGTGCATGTGCACTGAAACGATTACGTTAACGTTTAAAATTGAAAATAGCCTAAGGAGTACGTATAATTATAACGTTGCCGTCTACTTTGTGACTCGTGTAACTAAGAGGATAATAATAGTTTGCTTTCTATCTTTATGAGTCCCTATTTAGTTTTTATATGATACGAATAGTTTTAGATCTGTTTTTGAGGGCTGGACATTAACAAAAGCGATAATATGGAAGAAGCTAGTAACATTCGATATATATGTATAGAATTTTATATAGGCGAATGACATATCCAGGGCATCCAATCTTTGAATACCAAGATTTTGAAACGGCTTTAAGCTGCTGCCGACTATTTAGCATCCCATATTCGAAGCAGTCTGATCGACGGATGAAACCTTAGATATTTTATAGTTTCTCAGAAAATATTTGTACCGAAAGATTACTTAAATCTTAATCAGATTTGTAATAAAATACCATAATATAATATTATCAAAACTCAACATTTTCAACATGATCTGTATCAAACGAGTTGAGATAAGATAAATAACATCTGCAGCGAGACGGTTGTTATATTTACATTTATATAGGATTGAGGACACCATTTTCCGATGTTGGTAGGAGACAGGTGGTGGTGTCTATTTCGGTCGAGTGTCGAATTACACAAGAGATAACTAAACACCACCCGCGAGCCGAAATTTACTCAAATAGCGTTACATGCAACATCGTTAAAAAAAACGCAGTAACGGGCAGTTAAACGTGGATGTAGCGTAAACTGACCTACACACTCGGGGCGCGATTTGATTCCCGCCTACCCTACAATTAATGTCTTTCGATTGATAAAGAAGAAATAAAATATGGATAAAACTGAACTATTTGCTATGTAGTATAACCTATCAATAACTAGTAATATGGTAGCAAGTTTTTGCTCTGCTTTACCAGTCCCCTGATTCTGTAACTCCGTGCCTATCAAAAAATGAAAGCCACTGACATATACATTTATATTCTTTATCCATTGAAGGGTTACTATGAAATAGTAAACTCTTCAAACCTTCAATTAATATTATAACTGCGAAAGTGTGTTTGTTTGTTGGTTTATCCTTCAATAACGCTGCAGCAGAGCTACAGATCGACGTGATTTTGAGCATGGAAATAATTGAGGACCTGGAGAGTGACATAGGCTGCTTTTTATCCCAGATAATCAAAGAGTTCCCGCGGGATTTTAAAAATTCAATCCACGCGGACAAAGTCGCGGGCATCAGCTATTTACCTAATAAATTTTTTTACCTAATAAATGATTCAAAATTAGGAGTAATAATTGCGTAGCACTTGTGATAACTTGTTACAAATTGATGTATTGGTTGCAATTTGGCATCTGGTCGACGTCAACAATTTCGACTCCCTAGTTAATTCATCTTCGTCAACGTCGCCGACGAGAGGGTGATCTATCTCTGTGTAAACATTATTTTCTGGAATGAAATTTCTATACTTAGCGGAATCCTATCAAAACAATTATGGGCATAATAAAGTTGATCTACATATTCGCAACTCCGTCTTAACAAAGAAGCTGAAGGGGCAGACTAAAAACGGAAGTTCGAAGGTTGAAATCTTTTCAAACCCCACTCTTTGCGCTATTATAAACATTACGCTTAGTTGGAGGGTGAAGGGTATAGTAGTCATTGTAAGTATAGATAATATTCTTAAAAAAAAAGAAAGAAGTAGGCTCTATAATAGAATTAGCGATTTGGCTTCAGTTGGCTGCTTATTTCATACAACGAACAAAAGCAGTGTATCTAGCTAGCATCTTTTCCTAAACTAAAACTATCTCTCCTGTGACGTACTCTTGTCTACTAACTAATTGGAGTAGATAAGTAAGTGCCTATTTATACCGGATGAGATAAGCGTCAAAGCATTGTATACGAGTGTGGTATAATGAAAGCGCATAGAGAAGGTAATGAGAAGTGTCGGGCAGGGCCCAGCCGCGGCCGGATCGATACAGGCGCCCCGATGCCCTGCCATTGTACCCGGGCTGGCTGCTATAAAATAGCATTCCACTACATATTTAATAAAGGGTTTTTGCGAAATAATTTAATGAAATAGCCCCTATACAGGGTGTCCCACGGCTATGCCACATGGAGGGGAAGTACCTTAAATATTGTAGATGGAACATTTTACTGAAAGAAGACTTCATTTTAATTTAAAAAACAATTTAAACTGCATTCATAGATTTTTAAATAATTTCCTGGTTGAACCGGGACTCGAACCCGCTATACGAGAAAAAAAATTAATCTGTATCTTTATCATACCGATCGGAAGGCTTCATCATAAGGATTATTTTTTGTTAAATAACATAGCATGAGAAATAAAAGGAAGACCATGAATTTTAGCCTTTGATGTAAAATTTTGTTCAGAAAAATGAAAAGCTGACATTGGCGTATCGACATACAACTGACATGAACTATTACTAATGAGTACCTACTTGAAAAGTAGGCATCATTTCCCGATCCTTACTATCCTTACTAATCCTTACTTATATTACCTATAAATGCGAAAGTGTGTTTGTTTGTTGATTTATTGGTTTGTTCTTCAATCCCGCTGCAATTCGTAGCTCTGTTTCATAAATAAATTTTGAATTTGAATTTGTGATTAAATAAATGTTAAATTCATGGTCTTCCTTTTATTTCTCATGCTATGTTATTTAACAAAAAATAATCCTTATGATGAAGCCTTCCGATCGGTATGATAAAGATACAGATTATTTTTTTTTCTCGTATAGCGGGTTCGAGTCCCGGTTCAACCAGGCAGTTATTTAAAAATCTATGAATGCAGTTTAAATTGTTTTTTAAATTAAAATGAAGTCTTCTTTCAGTAAAATGTTCCATCTACAATATTTAAGGTACTTCCCCTCCATGTGGCATAGCCGTGGGACACCCTGTATACTCAAAGGCGTAGTATCGTCTCTTTATGGCATTCCTGTGACGTTTTGTCGAAAGAAACGTTTTACGAAGCAGAGCCAGGCGTTGTTGTAATTTTTACTGTCGGGTATTGTACTGAGTAGGTAACCTATTCAATGTTTTCATACTAACAAATGTAGCATTGTTTTAGTATTTTGTTCATACAATGGACGTAGTTAAAGCACGCAGAATGTTGAGGAGCAAGTTTGAGTAGTATCGCATGTTCGCTGACTATGCAACTGTTGAAATTGCAAAGAGTAAAGTACAAAATAACTTAGTATGCGCAATTGCACATATAA
The DNA here is from genome assembly GCA_038048805.1 of Hipparchia sbordonii. Lineage (NCBI taxonomy): Eukaryota > Metazoa > Arthropoda > Insecta > Lepidoptera > Nymphalidae > Hipparchia > Hipparchia sbordonii. Next base: position 11,090,690 of record CM076099.1, on the reverse strand, counting down.
CACTGAAAACTCCAATACATGCGTTTTAATATGTAAAGGTAGCACAGATTTTCTTTTGATGATGCTATTGTCACTATATATAGTTAGTGTTATAATTCAATGATCACTTCGTCTACATTCAATTTCGTTAGAAGACCAGAAGACTCAATTTATACAGGGTGTCCCACGGCTATGCCACATGGAGGGGAAGTACCTTAAATATTGTAGATGGAACATTTTACTGAAAGAAGACTTCATTTTAATTTAAAAAACAATTTAAACTGCATTCATAGATTTTTAAATAATTGCCTGGTTGAACCGGGAGTCGAACCCGCTATACAAGAAAAAAAAATTAACCTGTATCTTTATCATACCGATCGGAAGGCTTCATCATAAGGATTATTTTTTGTTAAATAACATAGCATGAGAAATAAAAGGAAGGCCATGAATTTTAGCCTTTGATGTAAAATTTTGTTCAGAAAAATGAATGAAAAATGTCCTTCAATCCCGCTGCAACAGAGCTACGAATTGCAGCGGGATTGAAGGACAAACCAATAAATCAACAAACAAACACACTTTCGCATTTATAGGTAAGTAAGGATAGTAAGGATCGGGAAATGATGCGTACTTCTCAAGTGGGTACTCATTAGTAATAGTTCATATCAGTTGTATGTCGATACGCCAATGTCAGCTTTTCATTTTTCTGAACAAAATTTTACATCAAAGGCTAAAATTCATGATCTTCCTTTTATTTCTCATGCTATGTTATTTAACAAAAAATAATCCTTATGATGAAGCCTTCCGATCGGTATGATAAAGATACAGGTTAATTTTTTTTCTCGTATAGCGGGTTCGACTCCCGGTTCAACCAGGCAATTATTTAAAAATCTATGAATGCAGTTTAAATTGTTTTTTAAATTAAAATGAAGTCTTCTTTCAGTAAAATGTCCCATCTACAATATTTAAGGTACTTCCCCTCCATGTGGCATAGCCGTGGGACACCCTGTATATGTATTCGATTTTATAAACATCCCACTCAACTTTTTTATGGGATTTTTGTTTAAAACTTTTCCTATGCCTAGATACATATCCTAATATCCTAATAATATTATAAATGTGAAAGTGTGGATGTTTGTTACTCAATCACGCCGCAACGACTGAACCGATTTGGCTGAAATTTGGCACAGAGATAGATTATAGTCTGGAATAGGACATAGGCTACTTTTCATCCCGGGAAATAAGAGAGTTCCCGCGGGAATAAAAAACCTCAATCCACGCGAACGAAGTCGCGGGCATCAGCTAGTATTTAATAAAGGCTTTTTGCGAAATAATTTAATGAAATAGCCCCTATATATGTAAACGATTTTATAAACATCCCACTCAACATTTTTATGGGATTTTTGTTTAAAAATTTCCTATGCATAGAACTCAAAGGCTTACTTCAGGAAAAATATAAAATCTTATCCTACTTCCTATTATTATACTAATATTATAAATGCGAAAGTTTGGGTGTATGGATGTTATTAAATCACGCCGCAACGACTGAAGTGATTTGACTGTTTGGCACAGATAGATTATAATCTGAAATAACACATAGGCTACTTTTTATTCCGGAAAATAAGAGTTCCCGCGGGAATTAAAAAACCTCAATCCGCGCGAATTAAGGCGCGGGCATCACCTAGTAAATACATATGGAAAATAAAAGAGATAGTCCAACTAAAAAAGTTCAAAACCTTGGGTAATAGGAACAATGGTGAAAAAAAGATAGGACCCAAAGAAAAAATAATAATAATGGATGAACATGGAACACCTGCATATAATTTAGAAACAACACTATAATGTCCTCCAAATTGAAAATAATATATTTCCTGCGGTAGTTACTCTGCTATTGTCAATTTAACTGTATTTTTCAACAAAATCCTTTTTTTACTTATTTATTGAACACAAATAAAAGTATGATATATTGTAGTTTGACATATCATCACCTAAGTTGGGTTTTCACCTAAACATTGCAGATTTAAACTTGTGAGTCACTTAGGTTCAATTCTGAACATATTAAGAGCCTAATTAACAAAAACTTACCAATCCTGAGTAAATCTGACGTGCTCCAATTGATAGAAGTGCAAAAGCGGTTGAGGAAAACTTTCATTTTTCACTACCCGTAGTAGCTCTTTCGATAAATGTAAAATATCTTTATACTAAGGGTGCATTCCCATTTAAGGTATCGTTAAAAGCTATGCAGAGAATACATGGGAAACTACATCACATACACTAGATCACATACTGCTTAACTGCAAAGGTGTGTCCAACAAACTTGGACCTGTTGATTTTGAAAATCCAGCCAAAAGCTTTTGCAGCAGTACTTCCTGCTGGCAGTGGTAGCCTGATCGGATTCTAGAGCGAGCTCTGCTGCCTGGAGTGAACCAGTTGGAGACACCCACAATTAATAGACGGCAATCAAGTATAGGATGGTCACAGGTCAGAAAAAGAGTGTACTGACCTAGTTGCAACAGTGTATTTCAGTCCATTGTAATGTTTAAGCAATTTTGATTCATGTCTGGACAAAATGGTCATTGATGTTGGAAGTTCAATTTGTGTTTGTTTGTGAGGTTCAATTATCATTAAAAGCCAAGTATCCAAATCATACTCTTATCCGAGTTGTCCTGAAGGATCTGCTGATAGATTATCTAAAAAACAGTGTGATCATCTAAAGAACAGTATATGATCCTCAATCCTGATGCTGCAGGGGTTCTGCCTATTTAAACTGTGTGGATTTAGAAACTGTCCATTGTGAATTGAAGAAGCAGACGAAGTTGTGAGCGTCCACTAGTAATAAATAATTATCGTAAAAATCAAGTAACAATTCAAGTTTGAAATATTTAACAAAGAACCTTTATATAGTAAATAGAGGTTTCAATCTGTTTCGATTTTCAGTGTAACATTGTTGTTAAGCTATTATAGTAGAAAATTTATAATTTCATAGCTTTCTACCCACTTATACACCTAATAATTTTTTTAATAGAAACCTACCTTAACTATGAAATTTCATATTTTGAAAAAGTTAAAACTGTACATATTTATATACCAGTTACATAAAATATTATTACTCTTAGTAAGCAGGTAGATTTAAAAGAATAAATTAATTTCAAGGCCCTCTATCAATGCGATATGGCCTTCGTTATAATCAAGACATTATTCAACAGTTAACAGCAAAGTTTCTTTGTGCGAGAATTAACTTACCTAACAATGCCCTGATGCGAAGAAGTGAGAATCTTCAGGAATTCACACGTAGCATAATATCACAGTTTCGTGGCTCAGTTAACGCACATCGCAAGGTAACTAAAGTGCGAACTGCGACGTAATAAAATACTGAAAATGTAGGTTGTTCTATGGTTGTTCTACAAACCTCAAATCGATTATTTTATCAACACCGTCTAAATTTCGTAAAACATAACAAAATCACATTCAGTACATAAAATAACACCGCGTGAGGACGACTGACACTGTTCAATTTTGATCCTAATGAATTACACTAATTTTCAAACACTCAAGCAAGAACAAAAACAGCTGGCTGGTCCCAACGCGTGTTTTTCACAATCAACAAAACCAAAACTTCACACACTCAAACACCACAAACCAAATATTTTATCATTTTTTACACATACATAATATGTACGTATGAGTCATGACGTAAAATTCAGTAATGCCAACATTGAAAAAATTACACAAATGTTTGACAAGATTAGTTTTCTTTGGTATAGTATAATTATAATTGTTGAATAACATTTTATATTATACATTTACATTTCTGAAGTCCGATTTTTTAAAATTCATGCAGGGACTAGAGCAGACTAATTTTGTTTTCTTTTATTTTAACATAAAGGCTTATGAATATAATATTAGGGAACTTCTACTTCATGAAAATACCTATCGTTCAATTGTCTTTCAGTTTGTTTCTAATAATGCTTATTATTGCAAGCCCATAAAAATCCATCAATGTATAAAAACCTCTCTAACTTTTAATTCAAAAGAATTTCTAGTTTAAAAATCAGTTTTTATTTTATAGCGAATAAATTAAGTACTTATTGATTTTACAAATAGTTATTAATGTCTTTATTCGTATCATAAGTTACATCATTCACATTGAAAAATTCCTCATCGCTCGTTAAACACAGTTTTTTAAAAATGTCCGATGGCGATGGTACACTTTTTTCATTTACTGGAATAGAATCAATTAACTCATCAATGTTGGAGATGTCAATAGTTTTTTCATCCGGAGTGCCAGTGCTCGCTAATACCGCAGAATAATTAGAGCATGCAGTACTACTTTCACCGAAGGCTTCTGAAAGTATTGTGAAGTTTTCAGATTCCATATCTTCTAATGATAACTGTGCTCCAGTTCTTACTAATTCAGCATTTACTTCAGATATTTCAGGATATTTTGTGTTTTCACATTTATCGCTTTGAGACCCCACTTCATTACTGTCCGAAATAATATCATCTGATTCTTTTTTCTTTTTAAGTTTCTCAACAAAATCTCCCATTTTTCTTATAACTGTGCCGGGGGGCTGAACCTGACATTTGTGAGTTCTTTGTGATACCTGGAAATAAAAATACTACAGTTTTTATTTTATCCCATTATATCTTGCAAGAGAAAACTGACAAACCATTCTTACTTTATATCTAAAACTTTTATCACAAGCAGTACACTTATAAGGCATAGCACCAGTGTGTATCCGCCTATGGACTAGATATGAAACTCTTTGACGGAAGCATTTTCCTGAAAAGAAAACCAACAAATATTAATATATATACGGTTTTTTCTGTAATTACTTACTCAGCTAGGTTTATTAATTAACTTGCTCATAATAGCAAAGAATATGATATGAGATATGAATCCGATAGTGACCAATGAATCAAAGTTATTCTATTCTATTATTTTCTATACACACCACAAGTTTCACATGCGAAAGGTTTTTCGCCAGTGTGTATGCGTTGATGGTTATGAAGAGTTGACAACTCTTTAAAAGCACGTCCACAAAAACTGCATGTATGGGGCTTTTCATCATTGTGGTATAAGAGATGCTTATGATAGGACTGTTGAAAAGTAAACGTCTTGTTACATAGAGTGCACGCGTACGGTGTTTCACCTGAAATGCAAAATAAATCGTAATTAAGACAAATTGAAGATATCACATGTTCCTTCCGATTGATTCGCAGGAGAAGTCCTCCTGACTGAGTCCGGCTACAGCGGCCAATCTTCATAGAGGTTAATCATCCATGCAGGAGATATAGTATGCGTATAAATACAAGTTCCCGCGCCGAAGAAAGATCAGGTGCAGGACCGACGGCTTTACCGCCAATTTTTTAACTCCGGGCTAGTATTAACTGAGAATTTAAAAAGATCTCGGGACCTTAATAGCCACTGTCTATAATAACAACTAGACCATTGAGTTGACGACACAGATTACGGTTTTTTTAATTTAATCAATAAATAAAATAATAACTTAGTTAGTTATCTTAGATATTTAATTTTTTTTATATATTTTATGGTACCTAGGTACCTGACTACGATATAATGATTAGTGTGTAAAGTGTATCGTGTCAATAAATTAGTATTTTAGTTACAGTTTAATATGTAAAGTAAAAAGTAGTTTGTTTAGTAAAGGTGCACTAACATCAATAATTTTAACCTGTATGAAGCCGTTTATGTTTCTTGAGGAAATATTTTGTCGTAAAACATTTTCGGCATACATCACATTGCCATTGTTTACCATCGCGTCTTTCGAGGTCATTAGGCTTATCGTCTGCTGTGTCATTTCCATTTTTGTCTTTAGTTTCGGAATCAGTATTTGATTCAGAGTTTTGAATGGAAGCGAACCCATAATGCGCTACTCTCAAATGGACCATCAAAGAACCACGCATTTTAAAGCTTTTCGAGCAAAGATGACAGTTGTATCGAGTGACAGTGTGATAGGAATTGTCTTCAATATTATGTATCAAACACTTGTGCATTCTTAAGATGTTAGCATCGACAAATTGTAGTCCACAAATATCACATTTATTGCTTGATGGTATTAATGGAGTTTCAGTTTTTACCGTGGATATATAAAGGGAATTATCGTTTTGAACACTACCTTCTGAAGTTGGTGTTATATCTATAATCGGCATAGTATTTAAAGCTATAACAGGCAATTTCGGATAAATTTTCACGAACTTCATTTGTGTATTCGACGTTGATGCTACTGGTTTATTTTTGGACGCCAAAGCTTTGTTTTTTTTCTGTGTCTCAGTCGTCTTAGTTGGCTGCTGAGATGCACTTTTGATTTCAGGGTTTTCATCTCGTTGAGTAGGTTGTGGCGTTGGTTCTATCTTTATATGGCTAAATAAATGGATAGTTAGTTTATCCAAGCCAGAAACTTCTTCTTGACAAATTGGGCACAAAATATTGTTCGTTGAAACGAAAATTAATCTGTCTTTGAGTGATTGCGCATTATGAAAAACACCAGTGTGTAAACAAATAGGACACGGCAAGGAGGCAGCGTTAGCACTCATAATAACAAAAATTACTTGAAAAATATTTAGACCGGTATTAGCAATATGCTACGGAGTTAGCGTGAAACTAACCTGCTCGCGAGTTATTTTTGGAGGATTGCGCGTTTATTCTTTTGGCGCTATTTCAAGAAATTTTACATCATAAGCGATTTGGATGAAAGACGCCTAATAAAATAATATGATTGTGGTAAAAGTATATATTTCATTTAAATTAATTCGATATGCATATAAACATTATCATAGGTTTAACCATTACAGTTAAGGAATTCGGAAAAAGGATATCTAACTGATATAAACTCATGATTTCGTACACGATACAAAGTGAATACTTAATTATTTAGTACTAAGTAGATGATGCCCGCAACTCCTTCCGCGTGAATAAAGGATTTTAATTTCCAAGAGGTTTCTTTAATTTTTCCAGGGTAAAATGTAGCCTATGTGTTAATCCTAGGGTATGAGCTATCTCTACTTCGAATTTCAGCCAAATCGGTTCATTCCTTGTGGCATGAAGGAGTAAGTAACATACATATTACACGCACATACAAACTTTCGCCTTTAAAATATTAGTGTGATACTTGGTGTGATACTAATAAGACCTATGATAACGTTGATACCTTGCTACCTTAATAATTATAAACGTCCCTTAGTAAGGACCAAATTCTGTTCAATTACATGTTTGACCGAAGTAGAAACCTTTGAGTCTACTTTGGTCAATTTCCACGCGTCCCTCCGTCTGTCTGAACTCAGAGGTGCCTTATGACACCTAGTTTGAATTAATGAACAACTTCAAAAGCCATGAACAATAATAAAAATTTCATTCGAGGGAAATGATTAAATAGCCACCATGCGAAAAAAATTGTGCTTTTTTAGACCTCTCTTGTTCTGGGGTCTGTCTCAAAAACGGATAAACATCTAAATCGGAAACTGCAGTCATTATATCCTATCAATAACACTCTATACTTTTTTCTTACAAAAACGCCTATTAGAAACTATCTTATTGAGCCACCTTGAAACTTCTGATACAGAGTCTGCGTTTGTGGCGATATCGGTATATACTATACTTTTAGTTTAAATTAACTATGATATTGTTGGGTAGGCACCTCTACAAGAAGTATACAATATTTTATACATTATACAAAGATCTATACCGAAACATAGGTACCAACATAAGAAAAGTATTTGTATTCTGAGTTACTGTCAAATGTCAATTAACTTTCAAATCAAATGTGTGTGTACCAGTGTTTCCACTTTAAAGAATTTCGCCCTGTTTTAAGGCGAAGGAGCTAATTTAAATATAGCTTTGGACTATTTTATATTTTTAGGGATTTAGGGTAATCTGTGGTAAAATCGTATTTAAAGTATTAAAAATTAGTTTCGAAGTAAAAAGTTAGGAAGAAATTACGAAGTTATCAGCTGAAATATAGGTACTGGAATAAAGTGTTATAAAGGTTGAAAAATCATCACGGAAATTAAAACCTTAAACTTGTGATTTCACTTCTGTTAGCAGTTTAGCGCTGCCGTCGCGTCTATTGCTCTAAATAACACTGAAGTGGTAATTAAAGCAATTGTCAAAATATTTAGGGCAAAATTAAAACCTGATAGTGTAAACACTGGTAACTACACCCTACCTATTTTCTATGGCGGAATGTTTTATTATTTTGAATTTCGATTTAATAACATGTATGTAATATAATATAGTAACCATAATGACGATAAAAATTTAGTTTTTTAGGTGTTTTCTTTGCATTTTATTGTTGCATTTACATATATATGTATACATTAAAAATGAGCGAACTAAGTGCTAAGGTGCCAGGATATATGGCCCAACTTTTAGAAGAACTAGGATGGAATCAGGGTACTAGAATTCCCTTGGCTAATATTCAGAACCAGGAATTGGAAAGTCTTTTAATTGACAGGTAGGTACCTAGTATATAAAATAATAAACTTGCTAGTTAAAATATAGAAGTAGTAGTTTATGTAGTACCTAATAAAAGTCTGGAAGAACTTTTTATGCAATAGGTTCTAATTTGACATGATGTTATAACTTTTCTCCATTATTCATTTAGTTTAATAATTACTATGATAATTAATAATATCTGTAGAAAATTCAGCGACAGGTTTATGTTAAAAATGGTTTAGCTTAACATCTGGTTTCTAAAATAATTTTGTAGCACATTTATCTTGTCATGTTGATTTTTGTATGTGTGATATATCAATTACTATGTTGTGATAATTGTAGGCAAAATGAGGTGCAGCGCTTAAAGGAAGCTTTCATTTTACAAACTCAAAAACGTGATGATCTCAACAAGTACAGAAACTATGTACAAACTGAATACCAAGAAAATACTGTAAGTACAACTTTACAGTACAAAAGGTAATAATTTTTATAATATTCCTTTGTTTTTATTGTCACAATGCCTCTCTAGTCTCTACCCCCATACCCATGCCTTGAATTACTCACAATTTATTTTCTATGTTTCAGAGGTTACTCTTTGCACATAAACAACAAATGGAGCAAGAGGTGAAGCTACGGCAGCTGTCTCTCAATGAAGCCAATAGATTAGACAGAGATATAGTGGAGTGCAGCAAGCAGAACAATTCAATTGTATCTAGGATTGACAATCTTCAAAGTATGACAATTCTCACTATCCTTACACTTGTATGGGTGTAGTTGAAGAGTTGGAGAGTAACATGGGAAAAGCTAATTTAATACTAAAATTGTTTATATTTACTGAATGCTATTTAAAATTCCCTGTAGATCTCCTTAATTTTTCAGGATAAAAAGTACCCATCCGATCCAAGAAACAGTTTATCTTTGTGATAAATTACATCAAAATTGATTCAGCTTTTAAACTATAAAAGGTTAAAAACAGAGAAGTTTCACATTTATAATATTTGTATTTGGAAGCTATGCTGGGTTTTAGTCAAGAACATGCCAAAATGAGATGTACAAAAAATTTCTATTTTATTATTTGTTTCAGATAATGTTGCTCGTTTATTAAAAAAGGCTGATTCATTAAAAAGTGAGGTGTGTGGTGAACGTGGAGCCCTGCAGGAATGGCGGGCGGCCCTGGAGAGGAGTGCTGGGGATATCACCGCCATAGAGCAATTCACTAAGCAGGACCTTTCCAGGGTTAAGGTATGTTATAACATTCAATATTGAATGGCGTGTAAATGAGCAATGGTTTCCTACATTGGTCATTCACTCCCATGCACTCACCTGAAATAGCCCAGACTCACCTCGGTATGGTTAGCATGGGGAGGAAATAAAAGTTTTTCCCCCCATTTCATCCACTGACAAGAGATAAACTTATCTTCTCCCTATGCTAAAGCATGGCGACAGGGGAAAGGAAAAGTATATTCCTATAAAAATATCAACTGTGGATATTATTTCCACCGTTTTGCTCATGCTCGACAGATGGATAAAACTGAGCGAGGGGATAAACATTTTATCCTTTCCCCGGGGATAAAATTTCTCCCGCCCATGCTAGCTATGCTGGAAGTCCTCAATGACATGGGTGTACCCTAGTACACCCAAGGTCTATTCCCACCAATGTAGTCTACTTTTGGAATGGAGCAGGAGTGACTACATTTGTGGGAGTGGTCCATCGCGCAGTACAGACCTCACGGTTTATGTGTGCAGTCTGGCCCAAGAAGAAGAAAGAAATAAACATTATTGTGATGTGTACTGCTTTGTGATCTTGAATGTACATTGACAAAATGTCTAGAACATTATGAATCTTAACCAGCATTTTTTTTTACAAGCTCTTATTTAACTATGTAGTATGTATGTTTGTTTATGTTAAATCTGGCAAGCTGAATTAGAACCACTTCCCGGTTTTCGATTGAGCTGGAATTTTGCATGTATAGTATGTAAATAAGATGAGAATTCAATATTTTTGTAACATGCATCTGATCTGTTGATGGGGATGTAAGGTGGATATAAGAACTCTGTAATAAAACGACATAACCCCATCAAGTTCGGTTTGATTGATCTTGATGATATCCAGGGTCTGATGATGTAACTAAAAGGTGGCAACCTGGAAGTTCCCTATGGGAACTCTGTAATGCAATGTAAAAATGCTGCAACCATAAAAGCTTGTACATACTAACAATATTTTTAATTTCACTTGCACTTCTTTCTCAGAACCTTGAGACAAAAAGGCAGAAATTAAAATTGGAGCATGACCACATGCAAGAAAGGCTTAACCAACTGGTGTCAAACCTCAGTGCAGAAGAAAGGGCGTGCGAACGAATTTCATTTCAGGTAAAACCTTCTTATTAATTTTTTTAAGCTATTGCATAGCTTCTATCGCGGGCCAGCGTGGATACCGAATCCTTAAATTCCGTAGGTAACGAAAATAACCTGACTTGGGACTCCTCTACGGTGAGCCGCTAGATGGCGCATTTTTTATCAATGACATCTAGCAGTGATCCGCTAGATGGCTTCTCTCTTCTCTCTGCTATCTGCGATCAGTCCGTGAACTATGAGCAGATCTGGGGTTCTTTAATTTAAAGAAAGGACCTCATTGTTATACATATATCAATGTATTTTAACCACTAGAGACAAAGTCAATAGCCCAATGGTCAAAGTTGTTGACTGAAATCTGAAAGGTCGCAGGTTTGAATCCCATCTGTTGCACTATTGTCCTACCCACTCCTAGCACAAGCTTTCCGCTTATTTGGAGGGGACAGGAGGATATTAGTCAACTTCAGCTTGGCTAATATTATTAAAATATAAACTAGCTATTAAGGATATCTTGTCCAAAACCGACTAGCATTAAGTTAGTCGGTTTTCGGAATACTTTTGTTTTAAAAACTTAAAACCTATATCATTTTTGTTTATGCTGCTTTACCCGATTGTTTTGATTAGTAATAAGTACTATAGTTTCATTGGAGACAATTTAGGTTTAAGTATCATTTATCTGTATTAAGTTTAATATTTTATAACACTGTATGTTTCCTAAAAAAAAAAAAAGTACCAGTCAATCGATAAAAAGCGAAGTGATAGCGATCGTCTCACTACTCGCTCGTTTACTTGCTATTCATTTAAACCAGTGTATCCCTTCTGGCCTTAGTTTCTTCAGGTCTTAATTTTGTAAAGCGTACAGTTTTATTGTGAATATTCGAAGGTAATGGAGGGAATGGAGCAGCGGAAGCAGATGATGTTAACGTGGGCTGGAGCCGTGGAGAATCTGCGACAGCGAGATACTGACATTCGCCACATTAGAGAGGTAAAATTTATGCTTTATTTATTTCTCTAAAGATCCTTAGAAAAGATAAACTCGGGCCTTATGTTGTGCAGAGTTGAAAATTTTATAAATCTAAAAAAAATATATTCAAACAAAATAATTTGACTAAACCGGTTTGCTTGAGAGTTCTTCATATTATTATGTTCTAAAAGGTTTGTGAAGTTCGAGGAGATCTGTGCCCAATAATAATTGGTATTTCAAATTTGAGTGTATTTAAAATGTGTTCCGAATTTCAGGTCGTTAGCATTAGCAATTATTGAAATAAGTAGTTAGCTGTCTCTGTTATAAATGAAATTAATCACATGAGTTTTTTTACCGTCTTGGCACACAACCTTAAAGACAGTCAGTAGGCTTACCTACAATATTACTTATGCTTGTTTTCACCAATATTCCCTAACTTTTACGGGCTACCTAAGCTAAGTTAGGTGACCCTTTCTGTCAATTTCGTTTTCATAAACCTTTACGTAACATCTAAAGATGGAAATGACATTGGGTAAGGGATTATATTTGTAGAAATTTCTACTTATGGGATGATTTAGGTATGATTGGTGAAAACGGGCATCAATGGTTCTGGCTACGTACGTTCTTTTTGAGTACCTTCAAGACAAGAGGGAATAAGCATTTTCTAGGTAAGCGTGCTCCAACTTAGACTATCAGTGCTTTCCATCATTGATTGACGTCAAGCGCAAGCCTCTCTCGTAATGAAAAAAAAATTCTTAATGTTGCAGGACTATGCAGTTCTGGACGCGGAGGCCAATAATCTCGCGGAGAAATGTCGCGAGCAGCAAAGCTTCTGCGATCAACAGCGTGGGAACAATAACGACGCACAACGGGAGAACATGGCGCTTGCTAACCAACTGAGCCAGATTCGATTGGCCTTCCAGAAGACAGCCGAGCAGAATGTAACTTTGGATAGCGAGGTATATCTTCATTATCTCTAATTATCCCCTGCATTTCTTCTGCTACTAGAAGAGCAGTGTGTTTTACTAAGGAGTTTTTTTCTGTTTGAACGGATTAAAGAGAAAGATTTGTGTTTCCTTAATCCTTATGTAGGTATCTCTAAAACTTCTAAATCGGGTCCTAGAGCTTCCTTAATATCTTCTTCTTTTCAGTAACTTTTTACCAACAGGCTGCAGAATAGAACGTGTCTTTAGTCAGAAAGATGAAGATTTCCGTCCTATCCCAGGGATAGTAGTTCGTAGTTTGTAACGATATTTAAGTCTGATAGAATTCAGCGTTGCTGTAATCTACGCGCAACCTAGCTGAGCCAATCTTGAATGGTGTTATAAAATAGAAAGATAGATAAAAACCTTATTGCACACAAAAAGTAAACAAAAATGAATACACCTTAAAACACCTCAATTAATGGAATAAATGGATAGGAATATACGGAAATGAATAAAATAATACGGATATATAACAAAATATTAATGCAACTATTGTAGGTAGATACATAACTACCTTGCACTAATATCTTGAAAATAGTAACTGTGAAAGGTAATGGTAGGAAGGACTAAGAAGAATTTCGCTTGAGCAAAGTGATCTTTGTCGGCAGGCTCAAAGCCTGCAGCGTGAACTTAGCAACATGCGGGTCGCTTTGGAGAAGCTTCACATGGAGAATCGACAGCTCATGGACAACCAGCACCGCAAGGATGTGCAGCTGCAAGCCATCATTGCTAAGGTATGAAAAAGATTTGAAACTATACTATACTAAGTATCCATTTTTATAGCCTCAATATCCTAACGGTTGAAATGCGGAGTGCGTCTGGCCTGGTCTCGTCGGTCCACATAGTTTCTTCGTGTACTATTGGTGCGAGTGACTTCAATAAAACGTAACTTATTCTGTACCATATTGATGCATTCATAAGGTTCAAATTGCGAAAACAGATGTTCTCAAAATGAATAGTCTTGATCAAGTCTTAATAGATTTTAATGGTGTGAATTTCATTTGGCACTTAGTGAGCGAAGCTGGGCTTCGAGCTTTGCCTCACATAGAATAGAATAGAATAGAATAGAATATTTTTTTATTCAAATAAACTTTTACAAAGTGTTTTCGAGTCAAGTGAAGTGACGTAGCTGTTAAAGATAAATAATTAAAAATTAACTCATCAAGCTGATAAATCTGTTTCAGATCAAAGAATTGAAAGAAAAGCTGATAGACTCGACGGACAAGTCGAAAAGTTCCGAGAGACGTGCAAAAGAGTTAGAAGATATATTAAATGTGAGTATTCGTCCTTTATAATTTTATATATATGTGTATGCGTGCGTGGTGCGTGCGTGCGGTAGTGAGTGCGTTCTTGCTTGTGTGCATACGTGCGTACATGCACGCGCGCATGTGTGTGTGTGTGTGTAATCTTGCTCAAATATATGATCGTTTGGATAGTTCAGACATGATATAAACACGATAAAGATTACGGAAAAAAAATGAACCCAATTAATATAACACGGATCTTCCCTATTTAACTGATATATCGGGTAAATTAAACGGTTAAGTCAAAAGATATTACGTATTTTTTTAATTCATATCATTTTCCATCAGGAAGAGGAGCGTTACGCAAGTCAAATAACAACAAATCAACAGCGGGCGATGCATTGCTCTTTCGTTGAACAACAAAAACTGCTGGCCCTTAAAAACGAAGAGAAATTATTCCACATGCAACTGAAGGGTATGCAGTATTTTTACTTATAAAATAACCAGTGATTTTCTATTTCATAACTTAATAAATAGGCTGAAACAATTTCGTTCGCGAGGAATTTATCGGTACCTCATATCCATTTTCTAGATGGAAGTTATCTCTGTACCTTTAAGCTCAGTCCGTTCCTTAGGGTCTGTTCACACCGAGACGCGACGCGATGCGACGATGCTCGTACTTTTGTCGATAGCGATATCAATATAGAACCTCTTTACTACACAATAAGGTACTTTTACATCTGCCATCTGCACACAGCGGGGAAGGACTGGATGTGTATTGCCCAAGACAGACAGAAATGGCAAAAGATGGAGGAGGCTTTTACCCGTAGGGACCACACACCGAGGACTAGATTAGACTTGCAAATCTAAAGCCACCCCACCCTGCCCTCCTCTAGGGCCTTTTTTTATGATTAAAAGGATCCTATGTCCCAAAATTTCCTGAGACCGTCCACGTCTATCCAGAAGGATAGAACAATGAAGGACGAATAGACGGACCAATGTAATATTATGTCTACAACCAAATCAGCACTGTTAATTATTTTTCTATCTATTTGTGGCAGCATCTAAAGCGATCATGAGCAAACTTGACAGCAAACAAGCCGGCGTAGAAAGGAACCTGCAAACTCAGAAGGAATCACTGTATGCGATCGTAAGTCCACTAAATACTCATTCACACTTTTTTTTAATTATTTATTAGCGGACGCCCGCGACTTCGTCTGCTTCAATTTAAATCCCCACAGTTTAGGTGGGCAGAACCCCTGCAGCATTAAGATTATGGAGTTGGATAATGAAATTCAACGATGTAGTCTTTACTCGGTACCTACAATAACTATTTATAACACAACACGACAGTTCCTAAATCCCCACAGTTTAGGAGGGCAGTACCCCTGCAGCATCAGTATTAAAGAGTTGGAACGCAAAGTTTTTATGAGAGTATCTCGCTAAGTTTTTATATCGATTATAAAAAGATTTACGCATATCGGCTTAGAAATTACGGAGATATCGATATACATAGGTAGAAAAACACCACTCCTCCCCCTTTTTCAAAAAAGGTCAAATAGTCGGTCGGATAAATGAAGATAGAGGATCGAGAATCGTATGGCTCGGCTCTAATCGGTTTCTAAATCGGATTCAAACTTCGCCTAGCGACGAAAGCTAGTAGACGGTAATGTATTTCAGAGCTACCAAGTGGAGACGCTGGGGGCGCGCGTGCTGCACATGGAAGGCGAGAAGGCTGAACGCGAATGTTCCGCCGAGTTGGCTGCCCGGGAGGATAGGTTTGTAATTTTTCGAAAATCCCAAAACTTTGAAATTTGGAATGGTTTTGATAATACTTATGCAATTTTAATGAAGGAACTAAAAGAAAAAAATATATACATTTCGATTGCGTGCGCTAGTCAGCGTAACTGGAAGTTAAAAACAAACTTATCTATAGTAATTAATATTTGTAATTCTACTATTTATCTAATACTAGACGATGCCCATGATATGGTGCGCGTGAATCGCACGCATGCACGCACGCACGCACGCACGCACGTATGCACGCACACAAACACACACAAACTTTCGCTTTTATAATATTAGTGTGATAATTGTAAATACCTATATACGTATGTTTGTATGTGTCACGCCCTCGTGCAGGCTGCGGGATGTGCTGGCGCGGCACACGGCGCGGGTCGCTCTGCTGGAGCGGCACTCGGGCAAGCTGCTCGATGACATGCGGCGACTCGCGCGCGAATTGGAAGTGAAAGGCGTCCAGCACACTAAGCTGGTACGTTACACTGTCATTCTCTGCTCAATCGGTCACTCTTGACGTCGTGGCTGCTGAGATGATATATTTTTTTTAATGAAACTTTGAGTGAAAGTGTTTGTAGTGAATAGAATAGAATAGAATAGAATAGAAATATTTTTTATTCAAATAAACTTTTACAAGCACTTTTGAATCGTCAATGAATCTACCACTGGTTCGGAATGCCTTTCCTGCCGAGAAGAGCCAGCAAGAAACTCGGCGGTTGCTCTTTTCAAAAATAAAAAAATTAAAAATTAAAAATTTTACAATAGTTAATGAAACTATGCTATGTATACAGTGCTTCCACGATGAATTTTCCTGAGTACAATACAAGTAAAAATAAATACAATACAAATACAAATAAATACAATCCAATACATATCAAAACAGGCAGGCAAAAGCAGACCCATTCCCGTTGGTGGCACCCGTTCACGAGCATGACGCATGATCCAGCCATTGCTTCGCTCAACCATATTTAACCATAGTGCAATGGGCGATGATCCAATTGTTGATCTTTCAGTCCGCGCTCATGTTGAGGTTTAATTTGACTTTGCAGCAAAGTCGTCTAAAGACTTCAATGCTGAACGTGGAGGGCGGCGAAAAAGACGTGCGCGCGATGCGCGACGTATGGCGGCGTGCGCGCGTGGAGGAGGCACTCATGCGGCTGCGCGTGGCGCACGGCGAGCGCGCGCTCGCGGGGCTGGGTGATGCTGCCTTCACTCTTGACAAGCAGCGTCTGCAACTTGACGCGGTGAGTCTAAACGCAAAAAGGCGAAAAAAGGAAACATTTGCCCCATAATGGTGTCACAGACAAACAAATGTATGTGTTATTTGAATTTTTCTTCTAGTAGGTTTATATAGCATGTTGCGGCAATCTAAGTGGGTTCATAGTCTGTTCCAATGGAGTTGAGCTAAAAAGTAAATAAATATGGCCGTATTGATCACGTGACTTCATTTTGACATGACCTCTAGTGATGGATCACTTCCAAACTAAATCGGAAATGAACTATTGAACGAATTAATAGAAAACATCACGTTAAAACTAACCTTGTTATTAATCTATGACTTATATTTCGTGTTTTCCTTTAGTTTTTAGTAAAAACTTGTGTTAAATCGTGGTTAAATTCAATATAATATTTATTAATATTACGTGTATATTTTACTTTAGATGTTGTTCGTGGACCACAAGGTGTTTTTGCGTGTTTTTCATTGTTTTATCATTGTGAAAAGTGTTGACGAAGTTACGTGTTGATGAAAAGGTTTACTTTTTCGCTTATCTCCATCGGTATAGACTATACATTCCTGCATATCTCTTTCTTTTGTCCCATGGATTTAATAGTTTTTAATTTTATTTTTTTGTGGCTTATTGAGTGCCCTTAGTAAATAAATAAAAATAAAGAATATATTAAATAGGCGATGAACGAGCGTTTGGTAGAGATCGCGGCGCGACGCGAGATGTTCGCCGTGCAGAGGAGAGCGCTGGTCGAGGAGTGCGGCAAGCTCCGCGGCGACATACGCGAGCGCGAGCAGCGGATACAACAGCTCGTCAAAAGGTATACAATAGGAACAGAATATTAAGGTGGTTTGATCCGGTCAGCTAAGCACATCAGCGCCAATAGATGGCGTAGATTTTGTAATTAGACTTATTTTATTTTTTTTATGAATGAAAATGTGAATATTTTTTTATAATAATATGGTTCCCGGTTGTAGCGGTATATTTGTAATATTTTCAAAATACTTTCATTTGTACTGATAATCACGCGGTGGTAGCAGCAGAATTTACCCTACCACCGCGTGATTATCAGTACAAATGAAAGCATTTTGAAAATTAAAATACATCTGAAACGTAGTTGGATATATTACAAATATACCGCTACAACCGGGAACCATATTATTATAAAAAAATATTCACATTTTCATTCATAAAAAAAAAAAAAATAAGTCTAATTACAAAATCTACGCCATCTATTGGCGCTGATGTGCTTAGCTGACCGGATCAAACCACCTTAACCCTTTCCCTGTCCCATGAGTCACATGCGAGCATGATCATTGTTTAACTATTGTCTGTTGTCTGGACAGGGAAACTGTTAAGATTGTTCCGTCTTCGATATTCGAAATCTATGTTGAGTTTAGCCTTCCGTTTTTCGTATGTTCTGACTTAGCGTTTCCCTCGCTTCCGGTCCACACTGTGTATCCATTTCCTCTTTGGATTCAATATGGCGACCCAATAATTCAATATGGAGACCCAAAGCAATTCAATATGGAGATCGCAGGTGGGGCCATCTTCTCAACTCAACATGGATTAAGTATATCTCAGGAAATATAATATTTAAGTTTTATTTATAGGAAAACTCTCTATTAAAGTATTCAACACCGAGTATATATGAAGGAAATCACTGAAAGTATCTAGAATAGAATAATCTTTTATTAAAATGAACTTTTCCAAAGTGCTTTCGAATCGTCAAATCAAAAATTGGGGACTGAATTTCACATCTTTTAAGAATTGCGCCCTAAGTGTTTGGACCGGTTTACACCACTTCCACGGTCGAACTGTCCTTTCAAACCTTTCATCAGTTTTAAGCTAATCTCCGCCGGCCCCGCAATTTTTATGGCCTGACTACGTAAAGTTGTGGTACTTTGCAAATGTTGGGCAACTTTTTTTTTAATATATAGACTAGTGCTTGACTGCGATCTCACCGGATGGTAAGTGAAGATGTAGCCTAAAACGGTGTGCGGTTCTTAGCAAATGCCTATTCACTCTTGATTTAAAGACACCCACATCATAGTTACTTGGAAAAACATTGTGGCATTCCAAATTTTTGCGGTGCGTATTAGAAACGAGGACATATTTTTACGATCGCAGTATTCGCTCGTTGCAATAGACCTTTGTCCAGTTGTGGACATCTCTGGGTTGATAGGCTTGCGACGAAAGCGCTCTGCAATGTATGTGCATGTTTACAGATACGAAATCTTCATCGGTTCCCTGGGTAAGGATGAATCCGGTCAACAACTGTCAGTGTCATTTTTTAAAATAAAAGTAAGTTAGCTTTTCTTTTTCATCTCAATTAATTTTGTAATGTTTTGTTTCACTCACACTTGCGTGATGGTAATAAACAAAAATTGGATAAAGTATATGTGTACTCAGTTTTAATTTCAGTGAGGGTTCTATGCTTTAGTACTACTTCCATGGCAAATACAAAACAGCTAAATTATACATTTCAATTGTCTTGCATCTTTTGCATTGATCTCCGACGCACTTCGACAGATTTGAGTCTTATACTAGGGTGTATGTAAAGCCGGCGGCAGATATGTGTTCAAAGAAGTGATCACTTCTTTAAAAACTTTGCTCACACATTTGGTCACATATTTTTGTACCTGCCAGATTGTGTTCAAAGATTTACTCACTCCTTTGAGCTCACAGTTTTCAAATAGACTTCACAAAACATGGATGACGATCTGGCGACGCGTGTAATTATTTATTACACGTGCAAATAAATATACAAAAATGCCCTTATTTATGCCCTTTACATTTCGGATCCCATATATCTGGGTCCTTGCATCAACTCTATAAACTCGAAAACGATCTCGTTACTCCACTCCATTGTTAGTTCGTTTGGATGTTTACGCACGACAGCGCTCCACGGGGACGCTCTTGCTCGCGCAACTGGGCTTCACGCTGTGTGGCAGGCACTTAAAGTGGATTGACTTGACTGGACTTTGATCCCTTTGATGTGCGCTATAAAAACAATGAATCTTGATGTACTTGAAGTTCGCAGCGGAAAGGGCGGAGCTGCGCGAGGCGGGCGCGGCGCTGGACGCGGATATCGGCAGGCAGGAGAAGGACATCTCGGCGCTGGAGGCCACGCTGCGCGTGGTGCACGCCGCGCACAAGCACTTCCTGCACCACATCTCGCCGTTGACTCACGACGGTGAGCCTGCACATTCAACCCCCTTGGAAGCTAATTGGACTTCCTCACATATAATATTCGGCATTGACGACTTCCCTGGCGCTGTGGTCTTATGACTGAGAAGTCCCGAGATCGATTCCCGGCGGGGGCAATTTCTTCTTCTTCTTTATCAACTTATAGACGTCCACTGCTGGACATAGGTCTCATGCATGGTCTCTTGCACAAGGCTAGGTCTTGCGCCGCCTGAATTCAGCGGTTCCCTGTGACTCGTTTGATGTCGTCGGTCCACCTCGTGGGAAGTCTGCCAACACTGCGCTTCCCGGTGCCGGGTAGCTACTCCTTGGGACCCCATCGACCATCAGCTCTTCGAACTATGTGCTCCGTCCATTTCCACTTCAGCTTCGCAACTCGCTGAGCTATATCGGTGACTTTGGTTCTCTTACGGATCTCCTCATTTCTGATTTGATCTCGCAGGCAATTTGGGAATACAAAGTCAATCATTGTTATTTTTTCGATTGATCTAGCACCGGAGATGGAAGAAGTATCGGAATTGTCGCGTCAGTACTACGAGATGCGCGATGAGCTGAAGGTGTTGAACGCCAAGATCGAGCGTCTCGAACAGATCGTGAACGAACGCAGCTCGCAGCTTACGCTACTCGGTGACAAGTTCAAGCAGCTCACGGCGAGAGAGTTAGTATAACAAATATATATTTATTTATTTATTTATATAGTTTATTAAATAATATTTGCCTTCCTAAACATGACTTTTATTCCCCTTTCCCCTTCAAATGAAGCGTAAACCTTGTTTTAAGGAGGGGGTACCACAATAGGGTTTGAACTGTCGACCTTTCAAGTCTCAGTGGGTTGAGGAGTTAGGGGAGTGCATTCCTCAGAATTTAGAAGAAGACTCAACAGAAAAAAAACTGTCAATGTAAACCATAATAAGTTAACCATTATCAGTTTAAGCATTTAACAGTTTTAGTTAAACCTTAGCTTTTATAATAAAACTTGCAGCTTAACTCATTTTCTACTTGAGGCATTTGCGACAGTAAATATTACATCTCTGCAACCACTGACCCTTATATTTAATCTATGATTAACACAGGATTTGCTGCTGTGATTACTTTTTGGACCTGTTTGATTGACGCCATTTTGGATTTGTAAGCGCCATCTTGGTATTGTAAGCATAGATAAGACAGTCAATATTATTAGTTCCAGAGACAGTCGTAAGTCAAAAGTGGCGCTTCAAATTTCTATTGCTATCATTAGTATTAGTTCAGTGTTCATCATAGATTAAATATATTAGAGGTCAGTGTGTCTGTGTGTAACACAGAGCTGAATGCGAGAACGAGTTCGACACAGTGAAGGAGCGCGTGGACAAACAAGACGGTAGACTTCAGAAGGCGCATGAAGTCGCCCGCGCGCACGCTCGCCGCGCCGCCAGGCTCATCGAGGGAGTCGACGACTGGCGGATCTTTCAGGTACTAGACGTTCACGTCAAGTTGGCCGCTACCTCGCCTCCGCACTTCCCTGCACCGCATCTCAAGTTAGAGCGCTCGTGATTGTCACTACCAAATTTTTATTCTTGTCACGATTTGAATGTTTTTGATAACTTTAAATGATATATTTTTATTTGGTTACTATTGTTAGTGTATCGTCTTCTACAATGAGTAAAGAACATTGACATAATAATACTTGGTGTAATTCGCGCGGCGCGATTCCCAGAGAGATGTGGGTTCGAATCCCGACGGTCTCAGAATTTTTGATAGGGGAAGGGGGGGGGGGGGGGGGGGGTGGTAAGACGGGGTCGGGGGCAAGACGGGGCAGAGGGTCTCACGTGTCGTACGAACGACCAATCACAGCCGCCCTGGCTCGTAATGACGCGACGTTGTATTGTTTATCAGGCAGCACTGTCACCGATTAGTAAGTTTATGCATTTATGACCTAGCGCCAAAAATTCTGTTTTTGTCAAATTTCTTGTTATTTTCGCGTTGTACATGGCACGTGTTTTTCACCTCAATATAAAGTATCAAGAACTCACTGAACGATATTTTTGTTCGTCAATAATTATACTAGCAGGTGAGAATTCGTTTGTTTCAATATTTTGATTTGTTTTGAAGGGCAAGATGGGGTACATCTTGCTCTTCCATGATTTTTTAAATCCTACAACCCAGAAAATTGCACGCGTGGCAAGGAAACGTGAAAAAACAGCTATCATAACTTCTTCTCCGTACAAAAATGAATTGGAAGAATCAATCGAAGAAAAGAGAGTGGTAGAAGATAGCAAAAAGAGAAAAAAAGATGCAAAAGAACAAGAAAACCGAATTGACTAAAACAAAAAAACTGCCATTAATAAGAAAAATAAAAAGAATCGCGCTTCACCAGAATATTATGAAGACGAAAATAATATCCCTTGTTTTTACTCCAACGGAAGATATATGGAGTCAAATGAAGCTGTGCTGGGATAGATGACGAGGACGACGAGGCAGTATTTATTTGCGAGTATTGTAATCAAAATTAAAATATGTCTCTCCATACCCCATCTTGCTCCATAGGGTACCCCATCTTACCCTACCTTATGTCAAAATCGGGTGTTGGATGTCTTTGACAAAAAAATTTTTTTTTTCATTTTCTGTCATAAGTAAAGAGTCGTAAGTTCCAGATTTCCAAAGATTAATAATGTAATGTAAGAGTTATGCTAAATTAATAATCATTTAAAATTATCAAAATTGAGCGTTTTAATGCCCTTCAAACGTTAAGGTCCCCGTCTTGCCCCCCCTTCCCCTATGTATTTATAAATCTATTAAAATTTACTTTAGTTGTCGCTGTGGACGCGCAACTTCTCGGAGGCGGCGTACAACTCGCTGCAGGCGCTGGGCGAGGTGGCGCAGCAGGCGCCCGGCGCCGCGCCGCGCATCGGCGTGCTGCTGTCTGCGTCGCAGATGTCGCGCTTCATCGCCCCCGCGCAGCGACGACTGATGACGCTGCTGCAGCGGTACGCCGCTCGAACATTCCAAATCCTACCCTCACACATCATTTCACTCCTATCACCAATGGTTGCCTGGTAGTTGCTCTGTAGCAATAAGGCCGCCGTTGCATGCGTAGTTTTAAGTTGTATTTTTCTTGTGTGCAATAAAGTTTTTATTTATCTATCATATCCTATTAAGGACGTATTTGTAAAAAGAATATGTACTAAATCGCACTTCTATACATACACCGTTCACAAGCACACACAGGCACGGACAAGCTGCGTTAAAAATGAGTGAATCAATTTGTTTTCATGCTTCGATATAAATTTTTTATAATCTACTTTTTTTTTCGTCTGAACTTGTTGTACCCGTAGCTATAGTGAGAGTGAGTGGAGTTTTTCTTCTCCTCCTTCTCCTTCCTCTTCTCCTCCTTTTTCTTCTTCTTCTTGAGTTTTCAAGTTAGTCAAGTTTTTTTTAAAGAATATCAGCCAAGCTGAACTTGACTAATGTTCTTCTCTCCAAATAAGTGAAAACTTGTGTTAGGAGTGGGTAAGAAACTAGTGCAATGGGTGGGGATTAAACCTGCAATCTTTAAGTTTTCAGTTCGCACCTGTAACCGTTGGGCTATTGGGGCTTAGTTAACTAAAACTAACATTAATTTAACGTTTACAGAATAATAACAGACGGATCATTGCTAAAGAAGGAATCGACTACTGCAATAGACGGTAAATAGTTTTCACTTTATACGTTTTTCAGTACACCTAGTGACGTATTATAATTTTTTTTTTTTTTTAATATATAGACTAGCGCTTGGCTGCAATCACACCTGATGGTAAGTGAAGATGCGGCCTAAGATGGAACGCGCTTGCCTAGAAGATGCCTATTCACTCTTGATTTGAAGGTACCCAAATTATAGTTAGAGGGAAAAATGGAAATATAATATAATAATTGCATTAACTTGATGTACCTACTACAGTAAAGAGACAAAAAAACATCCGTATTCGCTCACTTCACTTGTGATATTACGGTTCAGGATCTGTAGCCTAAGCACGAATATTTTAACTTTCGAATAGTAAAAATGAAGTTAACGCCAGCAAGAAATTTGACTCTACTTATGTAATTGCAATAAATGTTATACAAATAGTGATGTGGTATTTAACTCTGGGCATCCCCAACATATTCATTTCATTTCATTTCAACCCTGTTACAAATCCAGAAAGCGTGTTCTCGGAATCTTCAAAATCAAGTGGCACCGGCGTGAGCGTCGCGTCGGGCTACACGCGCCGCCTCGCCGCCTTCCGCAGGCAGCTGGCGCCCAAAGTGCAGGAACATGTGGTAACAAACACTTTTTTTTAAATCTAATTTATTTAAAGGGGTTTGATCACCTAGTGAACATGTCACCCCTATACTTCGATCACAGAAAAATAAGTGGATATCGCATGTTAGTCCGATTTGTGAAACCACTAAATATGAGTGCAAGATCATTTCGCTCGCTAGTCTGTCATCGAACATTGACGTGAAGCAGTTATTTCAGTGTCAAGGAACAATGATGCATTTGAATAATAGTTGAAGTATGAAGTGCTGAATCCCCTTATTTTTCTGTGATCGGAGCCCCTATAGTTAATTCAGTATCAAGGAACAATGATGCATTTGAATAATAGTTGAAGTATGAAGTGCTGAATCCCCTTATTTTTCTGTGATCGAAGCCCCTATAGTTAATTCAGTATCAAGGAACAATGATGCATTTGAATAATAGTTGAAGTATGAAGTGCTGAATCCCCTTATTTTTCTGTGATCGAAGCCCCTATAAGAGCTAGGCTGTACAAAACTCTTACTTCTATCTAAGTCTTAAACCAATAATTACTAGTCTATACAGCATTCTTACCTGTTTCGATGCTGGAAAGGCAAGAATACTGTTCCACACTCCTACATTAATGGGATCCACGTGTCCACAACTCCAACCTTGCGGCTTAATTCCGGACACATTAAGCCATTATATGCAGCACATCGTCCACTACATTGCATTCTGAACAGTTAGGTGACGGTTAGATGATCTTACAACTGGGAGGTCTCGGGTTCGATTTCTGGCGGGGGAAATTTGGGAATTTATAATTTCTGAATTGTCTCTGGTCTGGTAGGAGACTTTGGACGTAGCTAGTTACCCACCTTACCACCAAAGATGTACCGCCAAGCTATTTATGCTAGGTGTATGGGTTGAATCTACACTGCCATACCCCTTCCAAATTAGTCCGCTACCGACTTAGACTGCATCGTCACTTACCATCAGGCGCACTCCGCAGTAAACTGCGGAGCTACAAGTACATGCCGTACCTCGTCGAAGGGCCTAAATTCAGAGTGCGAAGGGATAAGAGTTACGTGATAGAAAGAGAGAAAAGTCTAGGTGAATAAGACGGTAGATAAGTAGCGCTGTGTCAACCTGAATTGCAATTTATTGAATTGATTTCAGCCTAAGACCGCGTGGATTGAAATCGAGACGTGCATAAAGCAGACTTAAAAACCTTTTCAGACATATAACTTAAGAGTAGTGTTTCTAAGGTAAAATTGTATTTTGTTTCAGTTAATCGACGATATCCGCGAACAAGGTAATTTTAATAAAATAATATATAGTTTTTTGTCCGATTTCGATTTTTCGAATCTCTATTTTATCCCCCCTTGTGGGCTTAATTTTCAAAAATTCTTTCTAAGCGGATGCCTACGTCACAATAGCTATCTATACCTATGTCAAATTTCAGCCTAATCTGTCCAGTGATTCGAGCTGTGCGTTGACAGATCAGTCAGTCACCTTTACCTTATATATATTATTTAGATTTCTTTTGCTGTTATGTTTCACTGGCCTTTTATATGTTTTATATCTATATATAACTGCCTCGTTGGTCTAATGGTTAGTAAGTTCGACTGCAGATGACGAGGTCCCGGGTTCGATTCCCGGGTCGGGCAATAAAGTGTATTGGGTTTTTCTGCCAAGAAATTCTCGGTAGTAGCCCGGAGTTAGGAAGTTGGTGGTGAGTCACCTCCGTGCCTCGGAGAGCACGTAAAGCTGTCGGTCCTGCACCTGATCTCTCTCCGGTCGTGTCGGATTTTCGTCCCACCGGACTATGAGAGTAAGGGAATAGAGAGTGCACCTGTTTGCGCACACACATGTGCACTATAATATCTTCTGCGCAGATGGTTAATCTTCTGTAGAGGTTGGCCGCCGTGGCCGGATTCGGTCGGGAGGACAGAATTCTACTAATATATACGAGCATAATATGTGAAAGTGTGGATTTTGGATGTTTGTTACTCAATCACGTCGCAACGACTGAAATGATTCTGCTGGAATTTGGCACAAAAGTAGATCATAGTCTGGAATAACATCTATATGTAATGTAGCCTATGCTACATTTTATCCCGGAAAATGACAGAGTTCCCGCGGGAATTAAAAAACCTCAGTCCACGCGAACGAAGTCGCGGGTATCAACTAGTATCTACATAGGTATATTTTTAATTAAATCCACAAAAAAAATCCTTATGGTTTCAGTCCGTCGCTCAAGTGTTTCGCTTCGCGTCGTAACGCTCGGGCTGGAGGAGTCCGTGCCGGCCATGGCGTCATCGTCGATGTCACGCAAGTCGCTGAGATAAGCCGACAACACCTTCCGTCCGCGCTAACAAGGCCAATCAAGTCTTTGGCTTCTTTAAATTAGACTAATAAAATTTGAATTAATTGGATATGCTATGCATTGTCCGGTGTAATCATTGCACGGTTTGTAACCCACCGACAGCGGCCTATTTTTGATTATTTTTTGTAACCAATTTTTTTTCTGCACTCGCTTGTTCTATTTTAATCTAAACGATACTAACTAAAAAGAACTAAAATGTAAGAAATCTAGGTACGTCATTTAAAAAATTGCCTTTATAGCCAAACGGTTAAAGGTACGGACTGAAAACTGAAAAGGTCGCAGGTTCGAGCCCCACCCGTTGCACTATAGTCGTACCCAAATAAGCGAAAAGCTCAGCTTGACTAATAGTCTTTTAAAAAAATATATGATATTGACGCAAAAATTGGTTTTCAGCTATATTAACTTTATTTTATTCTATTTTCGAATATTTGTCGTTGGTGTATTGTAAAATGTAAATTCCAGATCAAGATAATTGTTTGCCATGATTAGATAACTCTGTAATTTGAATATTATCATAAAAAATATCAAAAAGTGCCTCACTATAATTATTATTATGAATTGATGTTTTTCTAAATGCTAGAATGATCTATTCTTTCATTGAATACATTTTCAGAAATTTTGAGACTTTGTCGTTTGTAAAGACAGAAGCAGCTGTAAACTTTAGAAATGTGTTAGCATTTAATAAAATGAAATATTTTAACTTTACGCTTTTATTTATGAACCTCATCTGATGTGGATACTGCGTCGCTTCTACGCCGTTATTGCGGCGTCCTTCACAAAGAGATGTACGGTGGGAGGCTTTAACCGTGGCTAGTTAACACTCTACCGTAAAAGATATGCCGCCAAGCGATTTAGCGTTCCGACACGATGGCGTGTAGAAACCGATTAGGGGACATAGGATGATTCTACACTGCCATACCCATTCCAAGTTAGCCCGCTACCATCTTAGACTGCATCGTCACTTACCATCAGGTGAGATCGCAGTCAAGGATTGAGATGTATGGTATGCTGCATGACGGGCTATGGCATACATCTTACACCGAAAAAACACTATGTTGCATCGAGTCGCATCGCTCTAAAGCAACTGACTTGTCTACGATCCCGGGTCAAAACCGCAGGGCCATGCAAGCACAACCAAACCAGCCTGCGGTAAAGAACTGAACCGGTCTGGGTATTTTTGTACCTAAGTACAAACCTAAAACAGTGTTTCTGAGCCACTGGTCCGCGCGGTGGCACTAGGTTAAGGCTGAAATCTATAGACCACTCTCACTCAGCTCAGGCTCAAGACAGAGTTAAAACGAGACCTCTAATCCTCCTAAAACTCTAATTAGTTAAACCTCTATATGGAGTCAGAGCACACTCTATAGATCTCAGCATAACAGTCCGTGCACTAAAGGTTTAAGCTTTTACAATATTGAATACTATTATAAAGATCGCTATAGTTAATTCCACACAAAAACAACAAAAACCAAGTATGTATAAATACTTTTTAATGTAATGCAACATTTCAAAATTCTTAATACCATTGAATTTTATAGCTGATAGGTAGTCTTGCAAAATAAGGATAGTTGTGAAACTGTACACGAAAAAAATCTTTTTGTGAGATTAAAACATTATTGTCATATAGCTAAAATTCATTTTGTAAACATTCATACATTTAAAGTTGTTATATAAGATACACAGGTTCATTAACTATGTGATCTACGGCACCATAAAATGCTAAATGGGATATGATGTTATAATAAACTTTGGTAAATAATTTTCTAAACATTCTCAAAAGTGTTAAACATTCCCTAAAACATCACTACAAATAAGAAATTCTGAAGGCACAAGGACTTTGAAATGATTGGGTGGGCAACATCATAGCCCAAGAGGCTCAGTGAAGTAAATCTCTAACACTGACAATATTCATTCACTACTAATATTACATTTAACTATAATTATTAATTACACTGTAGTTGTACCTAATGGTAATGATAACACATTGCCATGACAAAATATGAAAGGAAACACAAGGAAAGGAATCTGCTTAGAGGAACTTTGAATGTGTATCATAATGTTTAAGTATGAGATATGATATATGGCTATGGGATAGGCCATTTATAATAATAATTTAAATAAAAATTCAGGCCATTTTAAAATCGTATGGGGCAATATCTTATTGTAAATTTATTTAAATTAAGTGGAATTCAATGCTTTTTCAATAGAAAAAGAAAATAATAGGTTAAAGAAATAAATAGTAAACAATATAATATAAAATTCAATCTATTCCACACAAAACAAATCAAAATACTTAATTCAAAGTAAAGTCAAGATAATAATTTGTATTTTACAATTTTTTTAGTTAGCCTGATAAAAATTAATAAAATATTTATTTATTTTTAAATTCTAACACTGTTTAACAAAAATTTTAAAACAATCTACCACAAAATTTACAAACTTATAACTATTAAAATTTTCCTATTCAACAAGAAGGACATAATGGCTGGAATAAGAACTACCGAGGCCGAATAACATTGGAATCTCAATAGTGAGACGGCCATGTGTAGACCTGTAGTGCTTATCACTAACGCCGCATAGTGCCCTACCACACTTAACTTCACGCTGCCAAATTGGTCTTTCACTAATTTCAAACAGTGTTAGAATATCAAAGCGTCATAAATCGGGGAAACGTAACGGATCTTCCACATAGTCTTCCGGTATAATGAAAAGCTCTTCAGGTATATCATCACGAAAATCAAACTTTTGAAATGTTATTTTTGCAGTGACCGTAGGCAAAATTGGTATATCTATTTTCACTGGAAAACCTTTTGGTAATTTCATGGCAACAAATTGACGTAGTTTTGCAAAGTGCTTAAAGGGAGCGATCACCTCGAGCACATTCAGGAGCATATCCACACTCAATGGAAAGTCATCACTCATGGCAATTGTTGCTCGGAAATTCCTAGACGACTCTTTGTACACAAGCTCTCTACCCAGACTTGGGTATTGTCCCAGAGGGGAAGATATGTATGACATCCAATCAACACCACAATCTGGTGGGGGATTAAGGGAAGCTCGCCTCACTGGCTCTCCGTTTGTGTCTAAGTTCTGTGTGTTACCTTTAGTTAAACTTTCTATTATAGCCTTATTCTTTTGCAAATCATCTGTAGACAAGTGCTCTCTTCTCTTACGGGACTCCAACACTAGGCCTGTGATTGTGTAAATGTCACTTTTGTACAAGCCAGCTACTGTCTCCTTGCGATCCTCACGAAATATCCACCCAGACTGAGCTCTAGAAAAGGATATGCCTTTGGTTGACATCTGAGCAGCTAAAATATCACTCGACATGAGTATATCCACTTCATCCTCAATCTCATTCTCAGTCTCTTCATACCGCACACGCTGGTACACTTTGACCTTGTTATCTAATACTGTCAGAGACTCACTAGGTGCTTTTTCTCCCTGAAAAATGAAAGATATGTCGCCTCTTTCCCATTTCATATCTGTAAAGTCAACCAAGGTGGTGTCAAGTCTGATTCCAGAGCCTGATTTATAAATCTTACAAACATCTGATGGCAATATTCTGGAAACTAAGGGAACCCAGGAATGGAAATCCCATTTTAATTCCATGTAGAAGTTTTGTATCTGAGACAGTGCTCTGATGAGATCCGGTCGCCTGCATTCCATTTGCTCTCTTGCTTGCTGCTTAAGCTTACGTACCAGAGAAGAGATGGTCTGGCGATCGCCATAGCTGATGGCTTCTGCGAGAGGAGACCAACCAGCAAAGTTTTTGACTTTCACCGGCGCGCCATGTGCCAGCAATAACTGCACGCACTCCTTGCGACCTAGCATCACAGCTAAGTGCAACGCTGTGTTTCCATGTTTGTCTTTTCGCGTAACGTCGTTGAACCTCAATAATGAAGATAATTTTCGTACGTCGCCAACGAAAACGCACTCGTGTAGCGGATAGGTCTCATCTTCACCGTTACAAATCAAAGTACCCATTTCGCATGTACAATTTTTTTAACTCATCACTCAATACGTTATTGGTCAAAAAATATAACACAAAGATTGATCCGTCTAATCAATGAGATAAGATTAGAATGGAGAAGCTAACACTTTTACATTTTTTTCTTTTCAACAAATACATAGTTATAAATATACATTTATGAAAACAAAACTTCTATGTTGCTTTGGTAGGTATTTAAAATAGAACCATTATTTTTCCGTAATGTTGTATTATAATAAAATGAAATATGAATAAAATTCATCGAACCAACAATGCAAGATTGACAGTTGACTGAAAACGTCAAAAAATTCGTTGACACTTCAGTTCAGAAAAAATAAGTAGAACCTACTATCAAAGACTACAGTATTAGCCTACTATCACACAGAGCAAATAAATTGGTATTTTATACAAGCTTTAAGAAACATGATGGTTTTCAGAGCCTTTTGGAAAATGTATACCTACCTAGGTACTTGCTTTTTTTAAGTATAAAATTATTTTGGACTGTTAAACCAGCTTAATACCTATTCAAAGAATAGGTACATGCAATTGTTGCCTGCTTTCAATGCATTGATTTCTATGTAGGTACTATCGAAATATATTGCGATTTTGCCATGTGAGGAGCAGAAGTTTTAGAAATAAGGAAAGGAAACAACGAAATAACACGAAATAATGTCCGTTTCCGAACGCTCACTATAAATAAAATGAATTTTAAACTTGGGCACACTAGATGGCGCTATGTCATTTGTTTTCAATTTTCAAGCGAACTACGATTTACGAATACGAAGTGGAAAAAGAAAGAAAAATTGGCAAATACGCGCAGAAGTACAGATCTTTTTAATTTTTTTGTATTGAATTATTGAACTCAAGTGTAGTTTGTGCAGTTAAAATTATTTCGGTTATTGTTTGTTGTCCGGGATTTATCTGAAGATTAATTTTCAGACTACATAAAGGTGTTTGCCCAGTCGTTTTTGCCGGATTGATGCAATTAGATTAAAATAATATAATTATATTTATTACGGACCTATATATTACGATTAGCGTTCTTCTCTCGTATTTGAATATTTGTGAAAATAGGATTTCATTACAATGATAGAAATCATTAATTAAAAGGACCGGTGGTTGTTTTTGTTTTTTTTCTTTTTCTTGGACCTAAAACATATTCTTGTGTACATAAAACTTAGGACTGTAATTAAAAGAAGTGCCACCTGGATTCAGAAAGTTACATCTGGACATAATGTAAGTAATGTTTTATATCATGTTGAATTACCTAGGTAGGTACTTTATGTCCTACCCATTTTATCTAAATGTTAAATGCTGATTACAGATCTATATGTAACATTTTCAAGTACCTTCTCATAAACTTAACTCACAATATCTAGGTACATAATAAGCAGAAAAAAAGAAAATAATATAAAATATAATGTAGCCACACAGACAAAACTTGGCATCCTAGAACAAAATATAATTTGTTTTTAAATAAAATACCTTTTTTTTTTATATTATGTGTATTATCCAAACTGTAATATTTTTATGAAAAAAGTAAAGCTGTACTTTAATTTTAGATCAGGGTTCACTTGGAACACTCTTAACTTATGTTTTAAGTAGTACCTAAGTAATAAATCATCACAAGTAACATACTTCCATACTTATACATTTAAAACTATGAAACACACACGAGATACACTATAGATAACAATTTTAGTTTTTTAAACTAATTACATTATAGATAACAATTATAGAAAATTAATGAATCTGAATTTTAATATAAGTATATATCGGGAAACACCCAATAATGAATAACAAAAACGAAATAATATAAAGAACATTGTGTAGCTTAAATAATAATATAAAAGTTCTAAGAATGTGTCTTAGTTCACTGTCTTAGCTGTATCATACTCTTTAACATGCAATCTAGCTATTCTAAATAAAAATCATACACCTAATTCAACAGAAACGTTACTTGGCTTAGTTATTTAACAGAACTAATACATTGACTAAAATTTATAACAACTGTCTACTCACCTAAAAAAATTAAAATTAGCATTACTTAGTGACTTGTAAAACAAAGTATCAAGCCAACTACACATTGAGCCATATTTTGGCTACCAATAGCTCTATTGTCTTTGAATTAGTAAAATATTTCAGCTATAAAATAGTTATTTGTTGTTAGTGTTGTCAACAATCAATAAGCAGCCACACCTGGAGTTAGGTCTTTTACAGGGTCTTCATACCTTGAACCTCTCTTGTAACTAATATGATGTTTGTCTGCCAGTCCACTTACTAAGATCGGAAAACACGACACTGTCTGGCGCTAGGTGGCTAAGCTAGCAGTTTGGGACCTGCACGTCTATTGTTTCTTTGAACTATGTGCCCACATATTGAATAGAAATACATATCACCATTGTTCTTGTTTGTATTGTTCTAAACATCTTTCTTGCGCAAAAGTTCTCATATCCCTGTATCGCATTGACAATTCACAAACTACTGTGATTAATGCACCATCAGTTTTTAGGAACGTTTAGCTTCTTTAGGCTGTGTAGATGTTTCCTATGCTGATTCTTGGGCTTGCATGTCTCTACTTGTTTTATTGACTGATGGACTGCAAGTTGACTGCAAAATTGCAGTATGGATGCAGATTGTATTGCACTTGTATTCTAACTGCATAACAACTGCCTATCTATTGTGCAATCATTATGTAGTCCAGTACAAACTGCAATAGAACTTCATCCTAACTATAATTTTGCAGTTATCTTTCACCCTCGCATACTTAATCTGTCTAGACTCTAGACTCTAGAGTATCAAATCAATATCTATGCATTTGAAAAGGAAACCATCAAAATTGCAACTTAGATACTGGATGCAGGTTTATTTTATGCTAGCTGATGCTTCAAATATGTCCTTGTGGATATAGGTTTCTTAAGAAAATTCACTAATCAGCTTTAATTAGTTACCAAGACATCCAACAGTACAATAAAATTGTTATTTCATCATAACATAAATGGACCAACAGCATACTTTGTTGTACAGATTGGAAAGACATTTCTTGTTTTTTTATCAAAAAAGGTCATATTATATTGATAAATGGACGTGCTTCTGTTATCTTTAATTAAGTTATTATTAGTCATTTGTTATTTCCATTTATGATGTTACAATATGAAAAAATAATACATTTTTAATTAGGTACTGCAATAACAATGTACATTTAAAAATAGGTTTTACACTATAATGAGCAAGGTGCAGACAAAAAGGTTCAATAAATAATTAAATTATGTTATTGTGATATTCATGTTGTTCAACATTATTATGTGTAAATGCAATATGTAAGAGTGTTATTAATGGGTTATTAACTAACATTGAGTCTAATATAAAATATTATATTCTTTAACCCCTTGAACCTTGCCATGAAAATATATATAGAAAAGCTGGAAATAATAGCTCTGTCACTTGAATATAGAAAGGAGAGAATATATGTTACTAACTGCATATTCTATTGTTTTGTTATACATATTATGAAAGCTTAAGGTTTATTAAGTACATTATGAAAATATTTATTTATTGAGCTCCTATTGAATAACAATAATATATGTTTTACACAATGTTTTATTATTTCTTTTGATGTTTTTCTACTAATATGTGTGACCTTTGGCAAAAGACTCCTTCAATTATTTTCAATCTTTGGTATTTGCTCTTCGACTTGCCCATGTTATTATAAAAACGATCTCATCTCCCGTCTCTTCCTCAACTTTTCTTTCTTTCCGTCGGATTTCCACCCCCCGAATATATATGTACCACCCTCCGAATATGTATGTCAAATATATACGTATAACATAACTTTCCCTGTGTTTGAAATGCAGTACCATGCTTGCTGTTGTATGGATAAGAATGATAAAGAGGATGAATGCTGTGGAGAATTTTATTCTGTACAAGAATGGAGTATGAACTCAACAATTTTTTTTTTTTCTTAATGATAAAGCATTTTCTGCCAGACTACCTTTAAACGTGCGACAACACGTGTAGGTGTGCAAGAACAGAAGTGTGTAAAAATAAAATATTACGTAAATATATTACATATATAGATATATCTAACTGTATTAATATATATATTTCTGATTAGCAAGTTAAGTTATGATATACAATTTTATCAACCAATAAACAGATGCCTCACATATAACTGATAACAGATTTATTTTCATTAGTTAAACTTGCTTGATAAAGGTTTAAATATTAACAATGTACCTACCTAATAAGTCCAACAATGCGCTAAAATTAACTTTCAAAACAGGTTTGAAAATGCATTTTCCGAGTAAGTGTACATTGAAAAATAATACAATGAATATATAAGATTTTATCTTTCCTTCCTATAAAAAGTACGTACATTTTCATTCGACTTCAATTTGAAAGTGTCTCGCCTAAAGATATACCATATAATTGCAAAGTGTGTTTGTTTGATCTTCAGTCACGAAGTAACGAAGTCAGTTGATTTTTGACCGACTTCAAAAAAAGATGCGTATTTTTTTTATCGATGTTACTCCATAACTCCGTCAAATCTAGACCGATTTAAATATTTATAATTTTTTTTCATTTAAAAGGTGGAGGACGTAACTCCTTAATGAATAAGAGCAAATCCAACCGTTGCAATTTTAACCATGCATCCTAATGAGCAAAACAAATGATCTAGAGAGTTGGTCCTATGAATTTGCACTTGCTTGAAATAATAATATATAAAAAATATTTTTAAAAAACCGGTCGGGTGCCGGGCGGGCCTAAATAAAACGATGAAACCGATGCGCGACGCTGATCCGACTTCAACATACATACGTGTACAAACTAATATTATTTTATACTTTGTAGTGGCGTTTGAAGTTGGTTTTTTAAAAAGATTTTTTATGATTTGTTATTGCAAAACCATGAAGCATATAAAGTAACTAGTAGGGCGCGTGGGTGCGCGGCTCGCTAAAGCGAACCGCGGTTTTTCTGTCCACCAAGTAGACCTTCGGGTCTTGATCATCTTTTTCCAAAGAACTACTCTTCCATCTTTCATAGATATACTTCGATGAAATTTGTATGACCGCCACCTTGAATCCGCCATTTTAGTATTTTTTTTTTCAGCTCATTGCCAATTGGATGAGGTCTCAAGTGATTTTTGTTTGAACACCCTCCACTTATCTTCGATACCCTGGCCGTGCTCCTCACCCATCTCCGAAATCGTCAATTATCAGCTCCCTCCATATTTTTCATCCAAATGAATTTTAGTCCTCTATACGAAGCTATCAGCGGATAGGAACGTATCAGTCTTGCATACATTTTATGTGAAATAAAAAAAATCCGCCATCTTGAATTTTTTTCTATTCATCAAGTAGAACTTCGGGTCCTGGTCACCTTTTTCCAAGAAACCACTCTTCTATCTTTTATACTCTCTGAGTTTTCGTCGGTATCTATACCGACGAAATTTGTATGGCCGCCATCTTGAATCCGCCATTTTGGTATTTTTTTCAGCTCACTGCCAGTTGGATGAGGTTTCGAGTGATTTTTGTTCGAACACTCCCCACCTATCTTCGATATCCTGGCCGTGCTCCTCACCGGTCTCCGAAATCCTCAACCATCAGCTCTCTCCATATTTTTTCTCTAAATGAATTTTTGTCCTCTATACGAAACCATCAGAAATTTTTAAAAAGAACCGCATATAGTCTTGCATATATTTTGTATGAAATAAAAAAAATCCGCCATCTTGAATTTTTTTTCTATTCATCAAGTAGACCTTCGGGTCCTGATCACCTTTTTCCAAGAAACCACTCTTCCATCTTTTATAGTTTCCGAGATAGACACCGACGAAATTTGTATGGCCGCCATCTTGAATCTGCCATTTTGGAGTTTTTTTTCGGCTCTCTGCCAATTGGATGAAGTTTCGAGTGACATTTGGTTGAACACCCCCCACCTATCTTCGATATCCTGGCCGTGCTCCTCACCCGTCTCCGAAATCCTCAACCATCAGGTCTCACCATATTTTTTCTCCAAATGAATTTTTGTTCTCTATACGAAATCGTCAGAAATTTTGAAAAAGAATCGTATTAAAGTCTTGCATATATTTTGTATGAAAAAATAAAAAATCCACCATATTGAATTTTTTTTCTATTCATCAAGTAGACCTTTGGGTCTTGATCATCTTTTTCCAAGAAACCACTCTTCCATCTCTTATAGTCTCCGAGATAGACACCGACGAAATTTGTATGGCCGCCATCTTGAATCTGCCATTTTGGAGTTTTTTTTCGGCTCTCTGCCAATTGGATGAAGTTTGGAGTGACATTTGGTTGAACACCCCCCACCTATCTTCGATATCCTGGCCGTGCTCCTCACCCGTCTCCGAAATCCTCAACCATCAGGTCTCACCATATTTTTTCTCCAAATCAATTTTTGTTCTCTATCCGAAATCGTCAGAAATTTTGAAAAAGAATCGTATTAAAGTCTTGCATATATTTTGTATGAAAAAATAAAAAATCCGCCATATTGAATTTTTTTTCTATTCATCAAGTAGACCTTCGGGTCCTGATCATCTTTTTCCAAGAAACCACTCTTCCATCTCTTATAGTCTCCGAGATAGACGCCGACGAAATTTGTATGGCCGCCATCTTGAATCCGCCATTTTGGAATTTTTTTTCGGCTCTCTGCCAATTGGATGAAATTTCGAGTGACATTTGGTTGAACACCCCCCACCTATCTTCGATACCCTGGCCGGTGCTCTTCACCCGTCTCCGAAATCCTCAATCATCAGCTCTCTCCATATTTTTGTTCCGAATGAATTTTTCTCCTCTATACGAAACCGTGAATGAAAAAAAATTTTTCCATACAAAATTTTACAGGAGAGGTGATCAATGAGTCAGTCAGTCAGTGAATCAGTGAATCAGCACGAGTAGCTATATATATAGTAACTAGTAGGGCGCGTGGGTGCGCGGCTCGCTAAAGCGAACCGCGGTTTTACTGTCCACCAAGTAGACCTTCGGGTCTTGATCATCTTTTTCCGAGAAACTACTCTTCTATCTTTCATAGTCTCTGAGATATACATCGACAAAAATTTGTATGGCCGCCATCTTGAATCCGCCATTTTGGTGTTTTTTTTCAGCTCACTGCCAATTGGATGAAGTTTCGAGTGATTTTTGTTTGGGCACCCTCAACCTATATTGAATACCCTGACCGTGCTCTTCGCCTGTCTCCGAAATCCTCAATCATCAGCCCTCTCCATATTTTTCCTTCAAATGAATTTATGTCTTCTATACGAAACCGTCAGAAATTTTGATAAGGAACCGTACCCAAAGCCTTTCATATCTTCAATACCCTGGCCGTGCTCTTCATCCGTCTTCGAAATCCTCAATCATCGGCTCCCTCCATATTTTTCTTCCAAATGAATTTATGTCCTCTATACGAAACCATCAGCGGAAAGGAACGTATCAAAGTCTTGCATACATTTTATATGGAAAAAACTAAATTCCACCATCTTTAATTTTTTTCTATTCATCAAGTAGACCTGCGAGTCTTGATCATCTTTTTCCAAGAAACCACTCTTCCATCTCTTATAGTCTCCGAGATAGGCATACCGACGAAATTTGTATGGCCGCCATCTTGAATCTGCCATTTTGGAATTTTTTTTTGGCTCTCTGCCAATTGGATGAGGTTTCGAGTGACTTTTGTTTGAATACCCTCCACTTATCTTCGATATCCTGGCCGTGCTCCTCACCCGTCTCTGAAATCCTCAATCATCAGCTCCCTCCATATTTTTCATCCAAATGAATTTTTGTGCTCTATACGAAAGCATCAGAAATTTTGGAAAGGAACGTATCAAAGTCTTGCATACATTTTGTATGGAAAAAAATAAATTCCGCCATCTTGAATTTTTTTTCTGTTCACCAAGTGGAACTTCGGCTCCTGATCATCTTTTGCCAAGAAACCACTCTTCCATCTCTTATACTCTCCGAGATAGACACAAACAAAATTTGTATGGCCGCCATCTTGAATTCGCCATTTTGGAGTTTTTTTTCGGCTCTTTGCCAATTGGATGAGGTTTCGAGTGACATTTGATCGAACACCCCCCGCCTATCTTCGATACCCTGGCCGGTGCTCCTCACCCGTCTCCGAAATCCTCAATCATCAGCTCTCTCCATATTTTTCCTCCGAATGAATTTTTGTCCTCTATACGAAACCGCGAGTGAAAAAAATTTTTTTCATACAAAATTTTACAGGAGAGGTGATCAATGAGTGAGTCAGTCAGTGAATCAGCACGAGTAGCTATATATATAGTAACTAGTAGGGCGCGTGGGTGCGCGGCTCGCTAAAGCGAACCGCGGTTTTTCTGTCCACCAAGTAAACCTTCGGGTCTTGATCATCTTTTTCGAAATTTGTATGGTCGCTATCTAGAATACACCATTTCCAATTTTTTTTCAGCTCTCTGCCAATTGGATGAAGTTTCAAGTGATTTTTGTTAGAGCACCCCCCACCTATGTTCAATATTCTGGCCGTGCTCCTCACTCGTTTCTGAAATCCTCAATCATCAGCTCGCTTCATATTTTACCTCAGAACCATCAGAAATTTTGAAAAGGATAGGGTAATCAAAGTCTTGCACATATTTTGTATGAAAAAAATAAATTCCGCCATCTTTAATTTTTTTCTCATCATCAAGTAGACCTTTGCATTCTGATCATCTTTTTCCCAGAAACCACTCTTCCATCTTTTATATTCTCTGAGATAGACACCGACGAAATCTGTATGGCCGCCATCTTGAATCCGCCATTTTGGATTTTTTTTCGACTCTCTGCCAATTGGATGAGGTTTCGAGTGACTTTTGTTTGAACACACCCCACCCATCTTCATTATCCTGGCCGTGCTCCTCACCAGTCTCCGAAATCCTCAACCATCAGCTCTCTCCATATTTTTTCTCCAAATGAATTTTTATCCTCTATACGAAACCATCAGAAATTCTGAAAAGGAACCGTATACAGTCTTGCATATATTTTGTATGGAAAAAAATAAATTCCGCCATCTTGAATTTCTTTTCTATTCATCAAGTAGACCTTCGGGTCCTAATCATCTTTTTCCAAGAAACCACTCTTCCATCTCTTATAGTCTCCGAGATAGACACCGACGAAATTTGTATGGCCGCCATCTTGAATCCGCCATTTTGGAGTTTTTTTTCGGCTCTCTGCCAATTGGATGAGGTTTCGAGTGACATTTGGTTGAACACCCCCCACCTATCTTCGATACCCTGGCCGGTGCTCCTCACCCGTCTCCGAAATCCTCAATCATCAGCTCTCTCCATATTTTTGTTCCGAATGAATTTTTCTCCTCTATACGAAACAGTGAGTGAAAAAAATTTTTTCCATACAAAATTTTACAGGAGAGGTGATCAATGAGTCAGTGAGTCAGTCAGTCAATCAGTGAATCAGCACGAGTAGCTATATATATATTAATGTAGCACACTTTTGATTTTGGTAAAACAAAGGGTATCCGCGGATTTTTCAGAAAAATTCACTCTACGCGGAAGATGTCGCGGGCAAGAGCTACTATATAATTATATCCATTTTATCGTTCAACAGACTTCAAAAGAGGAAGTCCTCAATTTGACGCGTATTGTAATAGATGCATGGAAGTAATCGGTTAGGCAGCATTCATCTGCCTACAAGAATATTGTTTAATCCTGAAATTCGCAGTTTTCTTGCCGGCTGCTCAGAATACTACTTTCTGCGAAAGAATTAAACGTAAAGTACAGTCAGACGAGTCATTTCAGAAAAAGGGCAACCTAAAGATAACGCAATTTGCATCTTGGCTGGGCTACAGTATGCTGTAATAGTCTAGAACAACTGCAATATCAGTTCTATAAATAAAACAATACAAGTAGGTAACTATCCATAATAATCCAAACTAATATTATATATGCGAAAGTATTTTTGTTTGTCTGTTTGTTGCGCTTTCACGTCTAGACCGCCGAACCAATTTCGATGAATTTTAGTAAGTAAGTAGGTACAGATAGACTGAATCTTGAAGGAGGATATACAAGCTACATTTTGTAACAAAACAAAAGAAAAAATATACCGTTTGAATTGTTAACCTCCTTTTTTTTTGCAAGTAAATTAGGGGTTTGTAGGGCGATTTAATAAATATTGCTGGAGATATAGGACGCAACTATGTCCTCCCTATAGCACCAAGTCACTCGCATAAGATTAATTTACGATTATAATACATTTAAGAACTTGTACATAAAACCTAAGGTCGTGGGCATCAGCTAGTCAGCTAGTATATTATAAATATGCGAACGTACCTAATTGTCTGTCTATTTGTCCCCTTTTTACGACCTCACCGCTGAAATAATCTTCACGAAATTAAAAACAGAGGCTTGCAATCTTGAGACTGATGTATTACATTTTTTATTCCGGAAAATCAAAAAATCTTCGCGCAAGAAGTAACGTCGCATGATTAGCATATATTTTTTTCATAAATAGAGACGTAAATACTTATATTATCTTTTTACTATGATCACATATTTTTTTCTGCCTGAGAGACTTGCGGTGATGCGGGCGGGTGGTTTGCGGGTTTGAGATCGGCCTACTTACAACAACACAAACTAGCGTAATATTATAGTTAGTTACCTATGTTATATTCTTTACTACCTTATTCCTACAATACAACATTACAGTTACCTAGTATGCGTGGAATACTTTTTATTTTTGCTTCAGAACAATATAATTACAATACAATTTCTACAACATGGCCACTAAATAACACTTATTCTAAAACATCACAGTAGTTCCTTTGGCATATTTGTTAGAACAAGTATCTTATACATGTCATTCACCTTTCTCCCAGCTATTGCTGCTCTGTGTATAGGTAAGGTACTACAATAATGGCATTGGGTGAAGTTTGAACTATGGAGCATGTGGATTTCTGTCCGACTGTTGAGGTATAGAGAGGAGCGAGCTATTGAGTTTTTTAAATTCTGGAGATTTTCAATTATAAAAATTCCCTAGGTACGTTTAGACTTCAGAGGCTCCGTTTTTGAAACCTAACCACTTTATTCTATCAGGCTGAATAACAACAGTATCTCCTTAAAAAGGTGTAGTAAAGATAGATCGATAAAACTAAAGTAGGACTACTAAACCATTTATTGCACTGCAATGTTATTTCAAATCGATATAAGTGGTGCACCTGCCCCTAGTGCAAAGAAAATAACACCCTGTGTGGAGACTGGCTGTGCATTTTAAATTTTATTGGATCAAAGAAAAGAATATAAAATTGTGCATTTATTAGTGTTATTGTCCGTTTACTTTGGGTGGGTCCGCAATTGATTCTGCCTAAAGACCGCGCGAAGTTGTACTATTCAAGAATATTCTTTTGATTAACCTAATAAGATGATCAAAAATTTTAGTCTTATAAAGATCATGAAGTCGTCATATTAATTAGATCATTTATCTTCTAAATTTTTATTTTAGTAAGTGCCAGTTATAGTTAGGCAGTTTATAGTTTATTACATTGTAACGGTTTTCCAGGCGCGGCTGATCTGATCGTTACCTAGACGATAGCAAGGTTGTATAGGAACTGAACGTATCTGAGATATTGTTTGGCACGGTGTCGATAAATCGTTCTGTGATTATAAAAAGGAGGCGAAAGGGTGAGGTCCCACGTTGGGCGCCATCGCCATGCGCCGCCCCCACCCCGCTCGTAGCTCCCGCTCTTCAATACCCTCGCCTGTCCCTCTCTTTCGTACAGTTGCACGTTTCCAGCCAGCCGAGCAGACGTGTGCGCGATATGCCGTTTAACCCACCGCCACCGTCAGCGCTTCTTCATGCGAATTTCACACCTTGGTTCGTTGCATCGATGCATGGACCACATTAGATGCTTCTGCACTCCATCTATCATCAAACATATTAAGGATGCAATCATTGTCAATTATTATTTCAATCACTAAAAGTTCGTATCATCATCGTCACTTAGTGATGTTAGATTCATTCGATTGACCGTTTTGTTTATAACATTTTATCAACATAATTATAATGATCACTCATATTCGATAGATGAAGGAAAAATTAGGCATTGATGTGTAGTTTTAGTTCAGTGTTGAAAATGGTAGTGAAAAATTTAAAACTGTTATGACTAAATGTATTCATTTTAATATTACATCAGGCTCTTTTAAAATGCTCTGTTCAATGTTCATAACAAATGAAAATATGTTTACGGTTTATTTTGTACATATTTAAGATTATATACATTACTATTAAATAATGCGTGAAATAGCAGCTGATTAGCGAGTTCATGATGGCTTTATGCCAAAGCGATAAGTCTTTAATTATGTGATAAAAAATACGCAGTTATTCCTATGTATTTAGTGATGAATTTCTTTATATAATAACGTTAGACTTGTTACGATTCAGAGATAAAACCCACTGGACTATACCTGTGGCTATATCTTGTACGTATGATGTAGCATAACCGATACCTACGTGGGGGTCAAATAGATACCTATACATGAAAGTAGAATCTCTCCCCTTTTCAACGTAGTTCGGTAGGGCTTTTGTTGTATTTTTTTCACTCTGCCGTTTCCGTTTTACTCGTCGCTTTTACTATCCGGTGATGTACTAGGATGAATAACTAGTTTTGTACAAAAAAAAAAACATGAAAAAGCTTTTAGGTTTTGTAAACCTTTCGACTTTGTCTTTAGGCTGATTACAACTGAATGGTCTTCATACGCTCTAATACTGAAATACTTTTTCACGATTTTTTACGATTTTCTTAAAAGTTTAAGTAGGTACTACAATGATGTAGTTATAAAGAAGTTCGTCATAGGCGGCAGGTGTTATTCTATAGAATAGTAATGAAGTAATGTAATTTGTAATCTAGGTGTAGGAAGTAATACCCAATAACTCTTAACTCTACAATGCGGGTATAACTTATTACAAAGCGGCTTTAACTGGGATGGTTCTTAGCTATGTTTAATGAAAATCTTCAACCGTTTTCACCTCTTCTTTCAGCTGGTCTAGAGTGTCCGGGGTCTAACAATGGAGTAGGCCCACTGAGTTTGTAGTTGTTGGGTTGGTCTTGAGTTGTTGGTTGAGCTTGTATACAATTTGGTTAACATCTGATGATGGAGCAGCACGGTGGTGGGTAACAGAGTCTTTGGTATATCATACATTATACTGACCTGACATTGATTTCATTTCACATGTCAGGGGAGATTTAAATTAATTTTCACGTCTTGTAACACCGTTTTCCTGTACGATTATTACCAAACAAACATGAAAATAATATTACGTTTAAATTATAGCAATTAGTCCGAGGCAGTTAGCAACTAGTTCACCAAGGTTATCATGGATAGTCCCAATGAAAACATGATTAAAATAAAAAAAATGAAAGTCACGCTTCTCAGTAGATATTCTCTTCTCAGCCTGAGGCGGAATAAGTACTATTAGGGATACGCGGAACAGGTTTATGTTTTCAAAACTGCCTGGAGCGCGTGCACAGTGCTCGTTGCCAAGGTTACAGGGGTGGTGCGATCAGCTGGACTTACGTAAGGCGTGCGGGGCGGGGGCGCTGCTAGCTGAGGTTAGGGCCGATCGATACCCGCTTTCGCCTCTTGCTGTCGCCCTGCGATCGTTGTACTCGCACCTAAACTTAATTTAC
This sequence comes from Hipparchia sbordonii, assembly GCA_038048805.1. Lineage (NCBI taxonomy): Eukaryota > Metazoa > Arthropoda > Insecta > Lepidoptera > Nymphalidae > Hipparchia > Hipparchia sbordonii. The sequence goes on along the minus strand of CM076099.1, from coordinate 11,046,222 downwards.
CGACACGTCCTCTTAAACTTGCTCCTGTTATTCCAGATAAATAATGAAAAACCAGTTACTCGCTTCCTAAAAGAGTAGATGTTGCTTTTACTTCGTTCACTTATCTTTCTGACGTAACAACAGTAGATAGTTTGAGAATATAGATTTTACTTAACTGTTATAATATATGGTATCTTGTGGCAGAGCACAATCGACGTGGATGTTACCAAATCTTTATTTATTAACCCCTACTGTTTCAAAATAAAAATCACAATGATAAATCAAAGTTTTATAATAGGTCATTAAATTGCCAGTAGGTATTCTCTAGAAGCGCTTGTAGAATTCTCAACTTTTATATTAACTCAATCTGAGCCAACCCAGATCTCAATTTGGCACTTCGTCTACGGAATGATCCGAATGAATAAAATCGATCCCTCGTTAGCAGGTACATCTGTTTTTGTCGTATTGATCTCGTCGCTTCCATGTTAAGTATAGGTAGGTACTTTGTATTGTGACACGTAGATTCGTGGAGCGAATTCAAGAACATAGCACGCGAAAAGGGGAAGCGGTGTGACAGATAATGGATTGTCGCGAGCGGACGCTGCACAATAGCGTGACGTAGTGAATTCGCTAGCCCCAGTATTACTGCCACACTGGGCTCCACGTAATTCCTGTAGATCACTGCGGAGTATTTTATACTTACAACTATCTTTTGCTTGCGGCTTCGCTCACTTCAAGTTGGATTATTCAAACCCCTTTTTTACCCTCGAATTTTCATAAATCCTTTCCTATCGGATGCCTACGTCATAATAGTTAACTATCTGTATGCCCAGCCCGATCCATCCAGTGATTTGAGCTGTGCGTTGATAGATCAGTAAGCAGGCACCTTTTCCTTTTATATATTCAGACTAGTTTTCCCCCGCGGCTTCGCTCACGTTTAGTTTTTTATCCGCTTATAGGTTGAATTTTCAAAAATGCTTTATTAGCGGATGCTTACGTCATAATAGCTATCTGTATGCCTTTCAGTCTGATCCGTCTAGTGATTTGAGCTGTGAGTTGATATATCAGTCAGTCAGTCAACTTTCCTTTTAAATATTCAGATGTGACGAAAGTTTGCCTGTACAACTTGTTCTGGTAAATTATAAATTGAGATAAAGTTTTAAGTACCTACCTGTCTACTTATTTAAAAGATTGTTGTTTGGCACTAGTCGCAGTTCGTTGGCATAATGTACCGTGGTAAATGTCTCAAGCGAGATGAATTGCAGATAGATTTTGCGGAAATGTAAAGCGTGTCTTGGAATTCTTTTCTGACGCCGATTTAACGCTTCATTTTGAAGAGTCAAAACGTTACTGGTGATGACGGAATAATAATGTGAATATTTAACTATTCTGTACACACAAACAAACGATACCTGAGCAAACACGTGACAAAAGGAGTAATAAAAAACTGAGAACACTAGAGAATAATATTATATCTGATTCAAAATTTATTTTTTGTATTCAAACAGGAAATTCAAAGTTCTTCTGAATCGTGCGAATGTAGTTGTGATAGAAATGGCGGATCATCAGACCCGGTTTCTTCTCAATGTCTTTTGAAATACTAAAACCAACGCTTATTAGGTACATGGTACATACTAAAAATATGTGAGCCCTGAAAGTTGTCTGTATCCAGTCAGAGATGCCTTTACTGAATCGAAAATATTTGAATAAATAATTCAAACTATCCAGTTTCGCATACCAACGTTTTGCAATGTGTAGCATTGGTTTTCATTCTCTTCTCAGCAGCATCTGCTTTCTGAACCGAGCTTCTGAATTCTAAAGTCTATACCAATAATGAATATAAAATTGAGCAGATGTTTGAATTGAGGTACTATTTTAAACATTTTGGCTATTACTGTATTTGCGTAGAAGTACGAAAAAAGAAAACAGTTTTCTTTTTTTACAATATTCAAATGAAGGTAACATATTCCGCTTTCTTCTCCAATTATAAGATTGTCTTCGTATGATTCGTGTTGGCATATGTAAGGCGTTGGCAATAAGGAAGAAGTTATGTCCACTATATGAGACAAAGTATGATTGAAAGGCTGTATGATTAATTAGGAAATATACGAACATTCATGTTTTTAGCGAAATCACCTTGTACAAGCGGGTAGGAAAAACATAAAAATATGTACATAATATGTACATAAGGCGTTGTTGAGTGACTGCGGTGTGTTAAAAATGCATAATTTATATTTCACACGTTACTTTGCACATATTCCGAGGCATGTCTCGTATTTTAACTACGGAAGAAGGTAATTAAGTGTTCCTAGTCACATTTGTTATAGGATTTATGCGTTGAGGAATATAATATTTAGTTATTAAAGTCTATTTACTATCGCAGCATTATCTAATGTAAATAAAGTGCATTGAAATGTGCAGAACTTATATTATTTAAAATTTCCTTATTGTTGTAATCGAAGTAGTAATTATTTTAAATTATTATTGTTGCTTGATAAATTAGGCTCAAATTGTCATGGAAGGCATGCAGAATTAACGGATTATTATTTAAATTGGTAAATGAACTTGGTTTATGAACGTACGAGTATATTAACATACTTTTACGTTATTCAACAGGCGATCATTACGGCATCAATGCACGTATCATGCAGTCTATAAAGGATCGATGTGTGACATAAAAAAAATTTGACAGCTCATTGTCACCGATACTAGTGATACTGTACCTATTGCACGGGTGGCCAACCGGTCAATCTATTAGTCGAGTCGATCGCGGCATGACCTTGCAAATCTAGCTGGAGATGCTCAGGCGCAATGCTCAAACTAATATTATGAACACGTAGTTAGTAACTAGTTACTAAGAATTTAATTTTATATTTTTCCTTTTAATCAAATAAAAAGGACTTCATAAGTAACTTATACTGTTTCATTTATCAAGAAGTATGAAATTGGTAGATCTCACAGGGTTTCGTCAGTAAATAGTAGCCCTTAGCTCTAATCAAGTTGGCCACCCCTGCTGTATTGTAATCGTCATCAATCATCATCAATTTTCAAAAAAAAAAGACGTGTGGCACTCGGGGACTGCCGCGGTAAAGCTAGCATTTTTTATCAACGCCATCTAGCGGTGAGAGGAGTCCCGTGTCAGGTTATCTTCGTTACGGAATTTCTGGATTCAGTCTCCACGCTCTAGGCCCGCGATAGAAGCTATGCAATAGCTTAATCACTGAAAACCTGATAAGTTGCATTTTGTTACCTAATATTTATCCAAATAACGGTAACTAAAGAATCGCATGGAAAATACTGAAGCTTTATTAATTTAGTAATGGCGGAGCCCAAAATTGAAATATCACAGTATAATGTTACATGACATATTATTTCCTGTATATATATCATTTATAAATATATAATTAATTGATATGGTCATCTTCATTATTTTTCACCACTCTGTTATGACTTTTGAATTGAATAATGTCGATATTATGATAAGGAATTTATTCATTAGTGTAGTAGCTTATGATTACACAGAATTTTTAGGGTTCCGTATTCCGAAATGCAACCTGTATCGCATCACTTTGAACGTCATGTGACAAGGCCCTTTTCTCTCAAAAACGGCTTTATGGTAACGATCTCAAAATATCGAATATTCTAGTTTCACTCAGGTTTCTAGTTCAATACAATGGAATTAAAGTACCTACATCACTCACTGATTGATCATCAAACTCTATTGTTAGGGTGCGTCCCGATTGCCTACAAATATAATGATTACTATTTAATTGATCGAAGACTGTAAAATCATTTGGCAAGAAGATAATTAGTTTTTAATTTAAAGAAACCTTTATGGTTTACATTTCATAAGATATACTTATAATACGTCTAAAGGTACGGACCCTTTCAGGGTGGCGCCTTGCTCGTTCTTGACCGTCTTGTACAAAATACTTGTAAATAAATATACGGTATGTAGGTATGTAAATGTTAAATACCAGAACAGGCAGTGCGACGATAATAGAGGTGTGTAAACTGGTTTTGCGTGTATTCTCTGAGATTATTATGGTTTTATTGTTTGTGTGGGTTGTAAAATCTATACGACATTATTTACGATGCAGCGCAAATAACGTAGAACCTGTTCACGGAAGTCGATGCGCAAGCGCCTGGTGTAATTTTAAGAGTGATTGTATGTGAGATTTCATTGCTTCAGAAATTAGTGTGACTTGTATGAATCATTGCAATTCACTGTATGTTAGGCGCATCACTTATGGATTTTTAAGTATCCGGTCGCACAGGACCACAGCGCGATATTTTTGGCCTATGCGACAACCACTAATTGCTGTATTTGCATATTTGGGCATCACCTAATCCCCAAGTCACCAGAACCGACGAATACGACAAAAAGACGTTTTGACACAACACAAAAATTCAATACTTATGGTCAAGTTATACTTAGTTTATTTGGGAAAGAATAATGATGAAATAGGCTTTTACTATTACTTAATGCATTTGTTATCCTATTTTCTGCAAATTCATTCATTTATTCATTGCATAAACTGTGAACGTACATAAGATGTTAATATTTACGGATGGCTCTAAAAGTTTGCCAATTTCTGGCGTGCAATCTGAGCAGGCATTATTAAATATTTAAAAACCTACAAACATAAGTATAAAAAATACATATCATGAATACTTATAACGGTTCTAAATTTTTTATCAAGAATACGCATCTACTAGGAAAGTGCGCTCCATTCAGACTGCATCTTCACTTACCATCAGGTGTGGTCGCCGTCAAGTTCTAATCTACATGTAAATGAATCCTGATTGAATCAAAATAAATTTTTAAGCACGTCTTTAAGCTTTTGTGTTTTGTTTCTCTACCTATCACAAACTCACAAATACACATAATATTATATACACTTTTATCTAATGTTTCTTTATTGATTGTGCTTTTCAATATTTTGTGTGCCTATTTTTAATTTTAGATGCTTATTGTAGAACCGTTTAAGGAGGCCCCTTTTGACAGTTGTTAAGTATGTTATTGTGGCAAAAATATCGACTGATATACCTAATATTGAAGACTGCATTCGTTGTTATACAATTGTTATACAAAATTGTGATGATAATTATTATGTTTTAGACTGTAAATATAACGTCTAAAATATTAAATTTATTATTAAAAGATAACTTCTATAAAAAATATCAAGCTCTTATTCGTTAGTTTCGTACTAATGTTGTGTGGCCGCCTACGCCCGTTTAAAGTACACGGTAGTTACCTGAGTCGGTAGTTTACTGTCAAAAGTGGCTCATTAAAGTGGCTCTACTGCGCTTGACGTTTTATTTATGTCGCTTGGGGTGGTCTGTTGTGTTGCAGCCCGCGTCTGTAATGGATTTGTGGTGCTTGGCGGTTCAGTGGTAAATTAATGTGCGCGCGGGTTCGTTAGTGCGTCCGCGCAACGGTAACACTCTCGGGATGTCGTCGCCCGCGCGTGCGCCGTCGGCCGCGGTGCCGCCCGGGGCCGGCGTGCTGCCCCCCGGGCCCGGGCCCGCCCGCCAGCGCTCGCTCAAGGACCGCTTCAAGGAGGGCATCACCGGACCCTTCCACTGGCAGTGAGTGTTCTTATTATTATTCTAAAAGCCTTTATCCACAGGAGCTACGCCGTGCCGAACGCCCTTAAAACCTCTTGTACGCGCCATTTTTTGTATACGTCGCATGATTATACGCTTAAGGGCACGCTTCTTAACTGTCTTCTTATCTTCGCTTCCTCTTGACAGTGGCTTCAAAACAACGCGTTTACGAGTAGATCGGTCTTACAAGTGCAAGATAAAATTCCGTCTTCACGGTTTGAAATCTCCAGTGACATTATCGTTATTGCGTGTTAATATACCTATATTTGATTGCGTTATAACGTTTGCGTTGCGTTATTTTTACGAAACGTCAGTATTATTGAGGGCGTTAGGCTAATCCTCGCACAAGAATGGAAATTGTACTTATACTTACTATTTATTTTGAAATTATTAGTGCCAATTTCACCATCGCTGAGAAACGTTACAAAATTGTCAGAACGACTTCACTAAAAGTTACTCGGCGATCGATGGTGAAATTGAAGCTTAGAAGGCAACATTAGGTAAAGTTGCAGTTAAGGGTTAACTTGTCATAGAATATAAAAAAAGCTATATTGGAGTGTACGTGAACAGCTACCCTTCCTAGTCCATGTACGATAGCCTCGCGAGCATAGAATGAGGAAGTAACTTATTCTTCATAATCGTCATCAGCAACCCATGAATGGCTCACTACTGAGCGCAGGTGCCCCTCAGAGAAAGGCCATAGTCCACCTGCCCCAATGCAAATTGGTAGACTTAACATACCTTTGAAAAATTACTGCGAGCTCTAAAGGTGCACAACGTACATGTTTCCTAAAGATGTTCTACTTCTAGTACCTGTAGCTATGTCCTTTAACACCATTGGTTGCCTGGAAGAGATCGCTATGTAGCGATAAGGCCGCCAAATTGTATGCTATTTATTAAGCTCATTGTGTATATTCTTATATTACGAGTATGTGTGGTGTACAATAAAAGTATATTCATTCATTCATTCACGTTTTCTTTCACCGTTAAAGCATACGATATTTAATTGCTTAAACGCACAACATTCCGAAAAATCATAGGTGTGTGCCCGGAATCGAACCTCCGACCCCTTAAACTAGAAGTGTCCATACCAGTAAAAGGTAATAGCCAAAAGGCTAATCCTACTAATATTATAAATGGGTTTGTTTCTATGTATGAATGGATGTATGTTTGTTACTCGGTCACGCCATAACGACTGAACCAATTTGGCTGATTGTAATTTGGAATAGGCTACTTTTTATCCCGAAAAAATAAGAGAGTTCCCGCGGGAACTAAAAAACCTCAATCCACGCGAACGCAGTCGCGGGCATCAGCTAGTAGCTAATATACTCGATGGTAGAGCACCGTTGATTTAGACTAGTTTTCTTCGCAGTGGACTTTTAAATTCAGTAGACTTGGCTCTATATTCAATTTCCTTGAAGCTTGTAGAAACGCGGTACTCGTGCTAGTCGGGAATCCAATTTGTCCCTAGATCTCACTCCCTAACGTCTGTAAATAAATCTAGATTCAACTTGTTTTCAGTGTTTGTACCGTCTGACCTGTTACTCTTGCTTCTTGTTCTACTTCTTTACTATATGGGTTTTTGAGTTATCAACCCACTCTAAATTCGTTTACATAAAAACACCGCACTGTATTATATTGCTACTAGTACCTATATTATAACTAGATAAGTATCCAACAGATTTTGTTTGTACTGGGCATTTGAATGCCAGAAAAATATTATATTTATTATTTTCGCATAATAATATATTATTTGAGTGTACATCGATACATCGATAAATTTTATGTGTGAAAAGTAACCAAGTATCCTTATGACGTTTCAAATTAAATATAATAATTACATTTTATTATTTTATATTAAATAATATATTATGTAATTTTACACTAAATATAACATATTATCACAGTCAGTGCAGACTGCGTTTCGCAAAAGATTAATTATGTAGATACATAGGTGCTTATGTGCGCTTTAATGTTTTTTTTTTTTTGATTAATATTTAATACTCAAATAATTTTTTTCCTAAGCTGTAGGCAAAGGTAACTCCGCTAATATTTGCCTTGTGCAACAACAACACTTACTATCTTACATGTGTACTGTGTACATTACCTCGACTCCTTCCTGCATCCTAGGAGCCCTTTCACACGCTCATGGTACCCGCGCGGGCGTGTTAACGCGACGGTTCGAAAAATACATTCGCGGGTTACGTAGTAGTGACGCTACTAAGTATTAATTATTACCGTGGATTTGCAGCCCTACCCTTATTAGTGGAAGCCCGCTACTTCGTCCACTTCTTCGATTCAGAATCGATAGTTCCTAAATTCCCACAGTTTAGGTGGGCAGAACCCCTTCAGCATCGGGATTGAGGAGTTGAAATCTGAAGTTTATATGAGACCATCTTGCAAATTTTTGAATCGAATAAAAAAGATTCACGCAAATCGAAAGTCGGGTAAAAAGTTGCCTATGTAATTCCCGATAACATTAGCTATCTAGCACTGATAGTCCCGTCATTTAGTAAAAAGCTGTACATATTGTTACGACCACTCAACACTAGATGGCGTAAGTCTCGAAAGCGTTACGACCACACTCAACTCAACTCACTCGACACTAGATGGCGTTAGTCGCGAAAACCGGGTACGCGAACTTACCAGAACTATCCGACCCGGCTGATCACTTCCGCGCACGTTGGGAAGGTTCGAGAAAGGAACGTTCTGGAACGTCTCGGCTCATATAAATAGCCGTAGAGAGGCGCCGGAGGGCAGTTCAGTTCGAGCAACCGTCGAGGCGACTTCGAAGCGAAACCTAGTGATCAAAAGTGCTACCAGTGAAACCTACGACTTGGCTACGACCTAGGACATTGTGAGTGCTTAGTGTTTGGACCTAGTGCTTTGTAGTGCCAGTGAATAAAGTCTTTTAAGGAGTCAGCAGGTCTTTCTTTCCAAATCCAGCGAACCCTAGCACGTAACAACTGGTGTCGGAAGTGAGATTTGGAGATGCCATTGACTCCGAGAGAGGACTTCAAGGAGGGCGTCAGGACCAGGGCACAACGAGCTGCGGAGGCCACACCCAATGGGGACCAAGCTTCACCCACTAGACCCGCCCACCAGGCTCCGCCCACCGACCACGCCCCTCAGGCTCCGCCCACTCCGGTTCAGGCTCAAGCCCCGCCCACTTTGTGTCAAGCCACGCCCACTGGCCACGCCCACCGGGCTCCGCCTACTAGACAGGCCACGCCCACCATCGGCACCGCAGCTTCTACAGCCCCTCAAGTGGCCCTTCAATTAAGAAGTTTAATTGAATTAATGGAGCTGCAAAGGGCTGAAATTCAGGCAATGAAGGAGTCACAAGAACGCAAGCTCAACGCTTTGCAAGAATCACAAGAGCAACAAAAAGACCTCCAAGAAAAAGCGCTTTGGGCTATAAATGATGTTAGTGACACGGTGACTAAGCTTCGAAAAGATGTCGACGTAGTGGAAGAATGAGTTACCGGGTTAGGATTGGATGTTGAAAATGTGAAAACCGGCCTTACTGAACTACAGAAGAAAGTAGTGCGCCTCGAAACCACGGGAGTTGCGATGTCCAGTGGAACTACCGGAGTGGCGCAAGGACCAAGAGTGAAAGTGCCGCCATACGACGGCACTACTTCTTGGAGCGCTTATCGTCAGCAATTTCAAACTGTTGCTACTGCCAACGGATGGACGGAAGAACAGTGCCTGACTGCTCTCACTGTTGCGCTCAGAGGGCAAGCTTTGTCAGTCCTGGAAGCACTGCCACATACAGGGAATGGGTTTCAAAACCTGATGGAGGCACTTGAATCCAGATACGGGGAGCGACACTTGGAGCACGTGTTCCGTGCTCAACTTCGTGACAGAGTTCAACGCTCAGGAGAAGGACTACAACAATGGGCGTTGGAAATTGAAAAACTCGTCAGGAAGGCACATCCAGGAGCCGACTCCAAGATGGTAGACACGAATGTTGTTCAAGCATTTGTCGACGGAATCAAAGACCTGGAGGTCAGGGCTGCAGTGAGGCTTCGTCACCATACCTCGCTAAAGGAAGCATTGGCGCATGCTTTGGAGGTCGAGGCTGTTCGCCATGACATACGGCAAGCCCATAAGATCCGCGAGGTCTCTGAGGAAGTCAAGAAGGTTAAGGCTCCTATGAAGAAACGTTTTGGAGTCATGTGCTACAAGTGCGGCGAGAGGGGCCATCTTCAGCTCAACTGCCCGCAGAAGGAGATCCAGATGGCAAGGATGAAAAGGATCGAGGAACAAATAGAGGAGCTGAAGAAACAAGGGGTTCCGTCCCTGCCCGGGATCAGGGAAACGAATAAGAGCCAGGACTAAGGGGCGAGTACTGGCTGACGCGGAGGGAGCCCCGACAACTGTTATCTCCCAGGCTTGCAGCGGGAATAGTCTGGCGATTCAGGGGACTATTAACGGGACGGATTGCAAAATAACCCTAGACACAGGAGCCTCTAGAACAATAGTGAACCCAAACCTGGTAAAAGCCGCAAGGGGACACAAAAGGAGAATTAACTGTCGGCTTCTTACTGCCTCCGGCCAGCCAATACCCGTCCTGGGAGAAGTGTCAGTTACGATGTATGTAGGGGAGTCCTCATACTCTCATGACGTTATCGTGGCTGAGATTATGGATGATTGCATCTTGGGTTTGGATTTTATGAAGAAAACACAACTGCAGAATTAATGTCGCTGACGGAGTCTTCAAGTGTGGTGAAGAAGAAATCTTCATTCTTGGAGGTGCCTGCGGGAAAGTCGCATGTGTAAAGAAAGTGATTATACCTGGACGAACGGAAGCTCAGGTGCTGGTGAAACTGCCGCCAGCTGGAAAGAAAAAGGCAAACAGATGCGTGTTGATCGAAGACACACCTACCAAGACATCGGCGCAGAAACTGATGACGGCGAGAACCCTTGTTAGTGGAAGCAGTAACGCTGTAGTCAAGGTTTTGAATCTTGGTGATCGCGAGATCTGCTTGAACAAAGGTGACGTCATTGGAAAGTGCGAGGAAGTTATCTGGATGAAAAAGTGTAGTTCGATGACAGGCGCAGACTCAGCAAACAGCAACAACTACGGATTAGTGACTGAGTTACTCGATGACTGCAAGAGTAATCTGACTTATTCGCAGGGCATGAAAGCTAAGAAGTTTCTACAGCGCTACGCGAATATCTTCTCCAGTCAAGAAGGGGACCTTGGAAGAACGTCGATGGTTCAGCATAGGATAGATACCGGAAGCGAGAGACCAATTCGTCAACGAGCAAGACGGATACCGATTGCAAAGGAAAAAGAAGTTGAAGGCCTTTTGGAGGACATGAGAAGGAATAAGATTATTGAACCGTCTGCAAGTCCGTGGTGTTCACCTGTTGTATTAGTGAAGAAGAAAGATGGTAGCACGAGATTTTGTGTGGACTATAGGCGTCTGAATGATGTCACTAAGAAGGACAGTTACCCGTTACCTAGAATCGACGACACTTTGGATACCTTGAGTGGCATGAAATGGTTCTCGACCCTAGACCTGAAATCTGGATACTGGCTGGTGGAAATTCATCCAAAAGACAAGGAGAAGACAGCTTTCTCGACCGGCAAAGGTTTATGGCAATTTAACGTCATGCCCTTCGGATTGTGCAACGCACCTGCCACATTTGAGCGACTCATGGAGTGTGTACTGGCAGGCTTAGTTGGAGAGGCTTGCTTAGTCTATTTAGATGACGTCATCATTGTCGGCCGTGACTTCGAGGACCATTTGCGAAACTTGGAGCAAGTTTTCGCCAAAATAGAGGGAGCCAAATTAAAGTTGAACCCGAAAAAGTGTCGTTTATTCAGGAGAGAGGTAAATTATCTCGGCCATGTTATCTCCAGTGATGGAATCCAGACAGACCCGGAGAAACTGGAGGCAGTTCAGAAATGGCCTACCCCTAAGGACAAAACGAAGTGCGGGCATTCCTCGGCCTATGCTCATACTATAGGCGTTTTGTCAAGGGATTCTCAGAGATAGCCAAGCCATTACATCGGCTGACAGAAGATAAACGACAATTTAGTTGGGATGGGACTTGCGAAGATTCTTTCCAGAAACTGAAGAAACATCTGTGTGAAACACCAATCCTGGGGTATCCACAAGCTGAAGGTCAGTTTATAGTCGACACGGACGCCAGCAACACGGCCATTGGAGGAGTGTTATCCCAAAAACAGGGTGAAAGAGAAGTTGTTATTGCATATTTCAGCAAATCTTTATCCAAGCCAGAGAGAAACTACTGTGTGACAAGAAGAGAACTCTTGGCTGTTGTAAAGACGCTACAACATTTCAACAAATATCTCATCGGCAGACAGTTTTTACTGCGAACTGATCACGCAGCCTTGAAGTGGCTACTGCAATTCAAGAACCCAGAAGGTCAAGTAGCTCGATGGATTGAACAGCTCCAGGAGTATGACTTCAAGACTGAACACCGCAGCGGAAAGACGCATGGGAATGCCGACGCACTCTCACGAAGGCCGTGTTCAGAAGACTGCAAACATTGTGTTAAGCAGGAATCCAATGAAGAAGCATTAAAGCTAACGAAAACAAGTCCTTTGGGTCCCTGGGAGAATGATGCTATGAGGGAGGCTCAAGAAAGAGATGACGACCTTCGGCACATCATCACATGGAAGAAACGGGGTGATGTAAAACCAATCTGGAGTGAGGTTGCACCCACTGGCGCTGTCACTAAGGCGTACTGGGCGCAATGGGACAGTCTGATACTCCAAAATGGAATACTCTACCGGAAATGGGAGAAGACTAACGGCAGAGAGTTCCATCTTCAGATAATTGTCCCAAGAACGAGAGTACCAGATGTTCTCCGTGAAATACATGATGGCGTATCAGGAGGTCATCTAGGTGTCAAGAGGACGTTAACAAAAGTGCGAGAACGATTCTACTGGTTGCATTGTCGAGATGATGTACAAAATTGGTGCCGCAAATGTACCACTTGCGCTGCTGTAAAAGGACCACAGACCAGGAGCCGTGGGAACCTGCGGTTGTATAACGTCGGTGCACCGTGGGAACGAATTGCAGGGCAGGAACTTCGAATCGCAAGTATTCCAGGAAGTGTGCAGAATTTTGGGCATGCATAAGACGAGGACCACTGCGTACCATCCACAGTCTGATGGAATGGTGGAGAGATTTAACCAGACCCTTGAGAGGCATTTGGCGAAAGTGGTAGACGACAAACAAAAGGATTGGGACAAGTATATACCACTCTTCCTTCTGTCGTACCGAACCGCCGAGCATGAGAGCATAAAAGCTACCCCGGCGTATGTCAATTACGGTAGAGAACTACGAATACCAGTAGACCTATTGACAGGAGGGTCACCAGAGGAACCAGAGACCGTACAAGACTATGTCTGTGATTTAAAGGAAAAAATGCGCTATATACACGCCTTGGTTCGGGAAAATGGGTTACAGTCAAGCGAGAACATGAAAACCAGATACGACCGGAAATCGAACACGAGCGGCTTCGAGGAAGGATCACTGGTGTGGCTGCATAACCCAACTCGCCGGAAAGGGAAATCTCCAAAGTTGCAGACCAAGTGGGACGGTCCATACAAAGTGGTGACCCGACTGAATGATGTGACTTATAGGATTCAAAAGCATCCAAGGGGGACATTCAAAGTGGTACACATAGACCGCCTGGCGCGTTACCATGGCAGTAACAACGATGCTCGGGACGAGCATCTCTAAGAGGGGAGTAGTGTTACGACCACTCAACACTAGATGGCGTAAGTCTCGAAAGCGTTACAACCACACTCAACTCAACTCACTCGACACTAGATGGCGTTAGTCGCGAAAACCGGGTACGCGAACTTACCAGAACTATCCGACCCGGCTGATCACTTCCGCGCACGTTGGGAAGGTTCGAGAAAGGAACGTTCTGGAACGTCTCGGCTCATATAAATAGCCGTAGAGAGGCGCCGGAGGGCAGTTCAGTTCGAGCAACCGTCGAGGCGACTTCGAAGCGAAACCTAGTGATCAAAAGTGCTACCAGTGAAACCTACGACTTGGCTACGACCTAGGACATTGTGAGTGCTTAGTGTTTGGACCTAGTGCTTTGTAGTGCCAGTGAATAAAGTCTTTTAAGGAGTCAGCAGGTCTTTCTTTCCAAATCCAGCGAACCCTAGCACGTAACAATATTTTGGATATTACAAACAGACACTTCAGTTTTATTTATTTGTACATATAAAAAATACCAATTAGATCCTTCTCTGTAGTCTTTAAGCTGTGTGCCCTTTGTATGTGCCAAACGCCGAAATCGATTGAGAAGTTGAAAAATAAAGAAATAACAGGCGAGCAAAATAATAAATAAACAGAACCCTTTCAAAATTTTACATAATATGGGTAATCATTGAATGTTAATTTGTTAAATATCGTTGTTAATCTTGATGGATTAATATTATAAACAATTCGTAAAATACATAAATTATTTTACGAATTATTTTGAGCGTGTCAAGTGCGCGTGAAAAACGTCAGTGTGCAAAAGCCTTAATAGCAAACTAACTATCTAATGAGTTCCTGCGCTACCGGAGATATTCATGCCTATCTTGGTTATGACTCCTTTTTAATTGAGACATGGTATTTTTAACCAGTTTAAGGCTGAAATGTATAGAGCATGCTCTGGCGTGGCTTATACTTGAGATAGAGTTAAAACGAGACACAAACTATATCCACTTGTCTCGTTTTGATTATGTCTGCAGTCCATTTATTTTAATCTTAGTTTTACCGTGTTTTGCTTACATAAAGAATGCTTTATAGTACAAATAAAGTATTATAAAGCTTTAATTAAAATACCTACATTTAAATCAAAACATATTCAAGTTTATAGCAATGGCTGAAAGTAGGCTAGTGGGTTTTAAGTAGGCTAGACTTAGATCTGCATATAAGTACTGTTCTAGTCCTAGAGACGGTTGCTTAAGTTCTAATACCGCATACCTAAACTGTATTGATTGATGACTGATTATAAAAAAAATAGTTTATGAGAATCTAAATATATAAAAGGCAAAGGTGACTGACTGACTGACTGATTGACTGACTGACTGATCTATCAACGCACAGCTCTAACCACTGGACCGATTGAGTTGAAATTTGGCATACAGGTAGCTGTTAGGACGTAGGGATCCGCTAAGAAAGGATTTTGGAAAATTTCAACCCCAAGAGGGTTAAAATAGGGGGTTAAGTTTTGTATGAAAGTCCGTCATTTTTCAAGTATATCCATGAAACTTTGTATTTAGGCTTTAGAATAAAAATAAAGAAATACGTGTTTCACAGATTTGAAAAATCCACCCCCAAAGGCATCAAATAGGGAATGAAAGTTAGTATGAAAGTTTTTCATTTTTAAAGTTGTATAAACTTTGTATTTGGGCTTTCGATTAAAAATAAATAAAATACATGTGTCACAGGTTTTGAAAAATCTACCACAAAAGGCATCATCTAAATCTAAATATATAAAAAGGCATCATCTAAATCTAAATATATAAAAGGCAAAGGTTACTATCTGACTTACTGATTGATCTATCACCGCACAGCTTAAAACACTTTGCATACATATAGCTATGCTGACGTAGACATCCGCTACGAAAGGATTTTTCAAAATTCAACCCCGAAGGAGGTAAAATAGGAGTTTAAGAAATCGAACCTAACGTGAGCGAAGCCGCGGGTAAAAGCTAGTTCAGTATAAAAATAGAATAGCAATCTCAAGACGAGAAATTAGGTTGTACGAGCATGGCTGAAAAATGTACCTAGCTGTAATATAACTGATGCCAGACACGTTGTCCGTGATGATTGAGCTTTTACTTGTAGATTAAAAACATCGTTGGAACTTTTCCGGAATAAAAGCAGTGGCGTGCACAGGGTTTGGGCTTAGGGTAGGCACATATTAGGACACACACGTATATGTATAGGTACGTCATTATAGGTAAAATGAAAATTTAAGTCAAGTCACATATCTACATAGGTCCAAGATGTGAGCTGGGTTCCCTGTAAAGTAGAGGGTTAGCGCAGGCGTTTTAAAAACCCCCCTCACGCAGACGAAGTCGCGGGCAGAAGCTAGTTTAAATAAAAGCACATACCTGTTCAGAATATCCTATCATTCCATACCGTACGGCTAATTACAAAATAAAATGCAAGGAAAACAAAACTAAACTATTTGTGTGCACACAACCACTAAAGCCGGTTAAAAGAATCAATAAAATTATTAACGTTAAATACTCGTGTTAAGTACTTTCTCACTTTTTTCTATGATAAAATAAGTTCCATTTTCAAGAAAGTCACAAATCCTATAAGTTTTTATTTACTTATGCCCGCAAAACTTTACACAAATTACAAAATAAACAAAAACACTATGCACTCATACGAAAGTAAACAATTATGAGAAAAACAAATGCCCTGGCCTTGGCCCTGTTGCGTAGAATTAGAAAAGATAATCTAAAAACTGGAGTCAAAAGTTACTTTTAAATTTTAAGTTAGCAAAACCTTCAACTTTCTTTGTGAGTTACTATTTAAATAAAAAATTCTCTTTTTTAATGTATTGAAATTAGGGCTCAGGGCTATTAAATCTTTTATTTTTTTAAATTAGACTCCATTTGGCTTATCTGTTTTTATTCGCCTACGAAAACATTACGTCTTTTCGATGTTAATATTTTCTGAAACCGTCTTTAAATTTACGGAAAGAATCTGAATAATTAAATTAAATTAATAATAAGTTTACAATAATAATAGATTAGCTACTTATTTGGATTACAGAAAATAAAAAGTTCGTTTATTTTCACCTTCGAACACGCGCGATTATGACCCTTATTCATTACCCCTTGCGATTGACCAATCACAAGCCATAGGCACTGCCTTTGTATCGCGTCATAAATTCACGTTATTGGACAAAATCTTCCATGTAATCACAACACATCTAAACCAATCTACACGATTTACTTGTGTTGAGTTGTATAATATACTATCTGTGTGAGCAAGGTTGTGTGAGTTTATAGGCATTCGAAGCTGCTGCTTTTCGGTTGCACGACTAACCTATACAGTTGCTAGTCTGTAGCGATAGATGGCGTAGATAGCCAATTGTTTATGCCGAGCGCTAAATAAGTAAATATTTGAATTGGCTTATTGCAAGTCTTTAATTTTAGTGTCTTTAATTAAGAGCTTTATTTTGTTTTTTTTTCTAAGGTAGGCAGAGCTTTTCTGCCTATATTATAGGCACGCCACTGAATAAAAGTATCCCTACATACATCTTCAGGGCATAAACGTCAATGTTTGTTCAGCGGTTGAGCTGGAAAAGGTCGCATTTTAATGCAATTTTTTTGTGCAGACATGACACAAATTGACATGGTTAAATGGAAATTGAATCCAATGCGGCTCCGAAGTGCACGTAGAAGCTCCACTGCTGCAGTCGTTTGGTGTCATCGTAGCGTTGGCTCTGCAGTGCTACCTGCATCAAGCATACAATTGATGTATTACCTTACTTTGTACATCACGTAGGAGCGGTTCACTGTGACGTCAGCCGTGCAGGTGCCAATGCGTTTTACGCTTACAAACTCTATCAATAGTACTTACCTAATTTTTTAATTTATTTTAGTACTAGCTGATGCCCACCATTTTGTCCGCGTGAACTATGTTTTTAAATTTTTTTGATTTTCCGTTATAAACAGCCTCGATTATACCCATGCAAAAAATCACGTCGATCGATAGGTCGGTTACAGCGTAATTGAAGAACAAATCAACAAGCAAACACACTTTCGCAGTTATAATGTTAGTAAGAAAATAAGAATAGGAAGATATTAGTAAGAATCGATCCTCGGGTAATATTTCAGCGGACTCTTACTCTATTTTTTGCTAATTCCGGGGGGGTTAGTCGCATCGCTTATCATGCTCGGGGCGGTCTTTGTTGTAGCGCTTCGTTCTGTAGTGTACGGCGCCCTTGGCCCACATAGAATATGAAGCCCCATATGAGGATACTACTATACCAGTCAAATAATGAAAGCTCTGTGTATTTATCCAAGCGGCAGTAATACCCGAAATGCCTACCCCAATGGCCAGTTACTTTATGCAGGAGTCTTTTGTTGAGTAGCCCTTTGCTAATTTTCCGGAGACCTTTTTTTTCTTACCCATTGTTGAAGGCCTGGAAAGACGTAAAGCGGGAATGCAGTGATGGAAGGCTGTCATCTGAAAAGCCGAAGGCGATGGCATATATTACAACTTCTCGGTAAGTCTTCGAAGTTTTAAATTGTAATAATTGTAAACTGTACGAAGAAGCGCTCCAACCTAGACCTCATCGCTCCATAAGGCATGCTTGTCGTCAGGCATAAACCCACCATATGCAATAAAAAAAAATCCTTGCTCATATTATAAAATAATGCGAAAGTGTTATTGTTTGTTTGTCCTTCAATCACGCAGCAACGGAACAACGGATCCGTTGCTGCGACGACAACTGAACGAACGGGATTGTTTTGCTTGAGTATATACTTGAAGGCTTGGAAAGTAATAAGAATGGCTACTTTTTATCCCGGAAATCCCTAATTCAACGGGGATGAAGTCGCGGGCAAAAGCTCGTCTGAATATAAAAGGTGACTGACTGATCTATCACTGCACACCTCAAATCATTTGACGGGCTGGCCTTACAGTTAGCAATTATGGCGTAAGCAACCGCTACGGATTTTTGAAAATTCAACTCCTAAGGGGCTGAAATAGGAGTTTGAAAAATCGAACTTAATGTGAGTGAAACTGCGGGCAAAAGCTAGTACATAATATATAATTTTTTTCTTATTTCAAACTAGTTGATGCCCGCGGCTAGATGGATCTAAAGTGGTAAAAGGGGAAAAGCAAAACAGTCTCTTGTACCAGTTGTTGTTAACTTTTTCCTCCATTTTATCTACATATACGTATCTATAATATATATCTTTATTCCGAAATGAAATACGCTGGCGGCAAAAATGTTAGACCTTTTTGACGGGAAGTCCCAGATGACGGTATTTGCAATTCAGCCTACACTCCGTCGTCAGAACTCTTCCGCTCCAGATTGTTTTCAATGTTAGTTCGTAAAACTATACCTACTTTCTACGAAAGGTAATTATGTTAAAGCAAAAAAGCGCTTTCATTTTATTATTTTCGTGACGCGGATGGAGCGAATTTCACTGAAATTACTTTTCAAGCCCTTGGCGCTATTGTTTTGTAGATGTTCGTCGTTCGTGTATATTACATATTTTGTATATTACGCTAATACTTCATACAAATATTCATATTATATAACCTCCCTGGGGATGGAATTTCAAAAATTCTTTCTTACTAGGTGCCTAAGTTATAAAAGGAACCTACTGTCGTAACTTCAAGTGTCTAACTTTCGTGGGTTTGGGTGTGAGTTCAGAAATCAGTCAGTCAGGGCAAGTCTTTAAAAGTATAAACAAAATAGTTTAAAAGTAGATCGTGCCACCAAGTGATTTAGCGTTCCGGCACGATGGCGTGTACAAAGAGATTAAGGGTATGGGTTGAATTGCACCCTGCCATACCCTTTCCTAGTTAACCCGTTACCATCTAAGGTTGAAATCTATCGATCTTACTCTCATTCAGCTCAGACTCAAGACAGAGATAAAACGAGACAGATTTATGTTGGAGCATATTTGTGTCTCTTTTTAACTTTTATCTTGAGTCCGAGCTAAGTCAGAGCACGTTCTATAGATCTCAGCATTAGACTGCATCGTCATTGTCATCAGGTAAGATCGCAGTCAAAGACTATCTTGTCATAGATTTAAAAAAAGATTACTCTATTCAGAGACAAAAAAAAGGTATTTGAACTGAAAAACTTGCAACTGTAACAAGGCGATCGCGATGTCGAATTTTTTGTAGAAGTTTGTTGAACTGTTGGTGAAGCCACAAAAATATAACAAGACAGAATGGTCATCACCACACTTACTAAGGATTCATGCGTACCTATGTCTGGACAAAATCGAATTTTTTTTTTGTTCAAAATAGACCTTGCGAAAGGAATTTTTTTATGACATTTTTATTTTATTTGAAAACTGTCGCACTATATTGAAAGAGCGGGTACCTCATCCACTATTTCATTCTATATTGATATATTTCTGTGGACTAAACTTTTTATTATATTATTATGACTCTTGAAAGCTTGAAAAACCTTGCCAATATGGAAGTTAGTTGTAAAAAGTCTCATAAAAATTTTATTTGGTGTAATATCAAAGTGACAATTCTTATTTTAAAAATTGTTCGATGATATTGTTTCTACTCGCGACTTCGTCCGCGTGGTGTGTAGTTTTTAGGGTTCCGTACCCGAAAGGTAACCAACGGAACCCTATTACCAAGCCTCCGCTGTCCGTCCGTCCGTCCGTCCGTCCGCCCGTCCGTCAGTCTGTCTGTCAGCGGGCTGTATCTCATGAAATTAGAAGTTTACACGTGAAATTGTTGATGAAATTAATGTCATAAAACTAATTTTATGCCACTAATTTCGCAGTGTAAATTCGGCTTTAGAGAACCGCATCACAGATGTCCCTCGTCCCTCATTTTGTACGCCTAATAGGTTAGTCACGCGCGGTCCACATAATCGATTCAGCGCACCAATCAATTATAGTTCATGCTGAAAATAACAAATGCCCTCTTAAATTCATACACAAGTTAGCGCTTGATTATAAGCGTAACTAAAGAGCCGATAATGCAGCCTCAAATAGAAGGTCTCAAGGTGCACAGACCCGGAGAAGGCACATTTTCAGCTACTGCTAAGTCAAAAGGATGGGTTATCGTTTCAGCAGTATGTATATATTTATATGTAGGTTTATATTCAGGTAGTGCCTTTTAAACTACTGAGCCGATTTTGATGAATGAGGTGTCAATCGAATCGTTATTATGGTCCGGATGACATAAGGCTACATTTCTTACGGATGAAATACGAATTTTTAAGTCAAAATGGCAGATGTTACATCCAATTTTTCGTAGACAGCCTTTCCTTTTTTACCCTAGATGTAGATCCATTAGAAAATCCCTATATTTTTATATATTTTTAGCGAGCAAAAGAGCAAGCGGGTCACCTAATATTAAGTGATTACTGCTTAATCCCACTGAAACGCGAAAATCCGATTGAATTTGGGGTGTCAAGATTAAGGTCCCAAGACTTCTCACTATAGGTCCGGTGGACGGAAGATCGTATTCTGTGGCGATCCTTGCGAGAGATCTGTATCACGATGTAGAAAATCGATTGAAACGAAGACTACGAACACCACACCTCTAAAATTAGCTATGATAAACGTTACCCAATATCTTCAAATCATGAGTGAATAGGTAGTTCTGGTTGAATCCGACTCGTGCTTGCCTTTTATTTTCTAATTTAAAAAAAAAACGACTAGAGCAAAATGAAAATGTCAACAACAGCTTTTGAGGGTTACAAGGGCTTGGCGGGCGTGGGTTAGAATCGTGACAAACACTCGTCGGCGAGGTCGCGCCACATTGAACGAATAACAGTACAGTCACGAGTCGCCTAAGAGACCACCTACCGCGACCGATCGATTTCACATCTACACCTTTGTAGCATCTTTATCTGTTTTCTCTTCCCCTATTTGCATTTCAATATTGCATCCGACTGTGTAATTCACTGATAAACATTTCATTGTCTCGCGATACAAGGTAACAGAAATATTAGTATCACAGCAAACAGAGTCGTGATTAAGATGCTTTATTACTTCAGCTACTCTACGGTGAGCATATAAAGCATATAATAGGCATATAGAAATGATATCGATTCAGAGAAATTCGACGTCGTAATCTTAGTCGTAATCTGTAGATTGTTGTGATGAATTCCTACCAGGGATGTTTCTATCTGACACACCCGTGACACGACGACATAACAACGCAACTTCGCTTGTGGTCTACGACTGATTCAGTCCTACTATCCTGCTATAATATTATGAAATTAGTTTAGTTAGTCATAAGTTAGTTATTAGTTAGCGAAAGTTTGTTACTCAATCACTCCTCAACGACTGAACCGCTGTTTCCTACTGAAGTAGATTATAGTCTGGAATAACACAGGCTACTTTTATCCCGGAAAATAAGAGAGTTACCGAGGGAATTAAAAACGTCAATCCACGCGAACGAAGTCGTGCTTTGACTTGGCTTGTGTTTTAAATAGAGTGAAAAAGAGACACAAATATTTCTTAATATAATTAATCTGTCTCGGTTTAACTCTCTCTTTAGTCCGAGCAGAGTGAGAGTGCTGTACATTTCAGTCTTATGCTGAGATCTACAGAGCGTGCTCTGACTCAACTCAGCCTCAAGATAGAGGTTAAAACGAGACAGATTTATGTCAGAGTATATTTGTATCTCCTTTTAACTCTTTTCTTGAGTCCGACTTAAGCCAGAGCATGCTCTATAGATCTCAGCATAAGAGTTGCTGCTGTTGTAATTACCTGTAGGTATTGTATACCTATTACTGTATTACACCCTTAGAGCATTTAACCATAAATGCTCGAAGATTACACCACCGTTGTTAATCACGTGCAGATTCATTTCCTTGATGAAATTACAAATATTGACACATCGAGAAAACTAAAGCCTACTTTCCTACTTTCCTAAGCTACATTGTAAAATTGTCTTTATCTACTGCGCGTCAGGCGGACGTTTTGCGCATTGCTTGTTTAGTGATAACAGTATGGAGATAAAAGTCGGCAGGCGAGCCCCCCGTTTTATGTTTGTCTCATATCACTTGCTCCCATTGTTTAATTAGCAAAGAATACGGATAAGGTAACTTTATAGCGCCGATACTCTCACTGGAATTCAAAACATCCTCCAGTTTCAACTGACGGGTGCTGACAGCTGTTTTGTCGCGTACAAATATTTGCAAGGTGTTGTTATCATTCTTTTGGACCCAGTAAAATGATGACTAGCTGTTGGCTGCGACTTTATCCGCGATGTTTGAGGTTTTTAAATCCCGTGGATATTGTGTAATTTCTCGGGATAAAAAGAACCTTACGCCCGTCCATGGCGTACAAATCCATCTTAAATTACATCAAGATCAATTCAGCGGTTACTGCCTGAATATGTATTAAATAAATAATAATCTTTTATTTTAGACCTATACTGTAATTAATTTTCAACTAACTAACTATGATTTTATTATTGTTGATGTATGATTTCATAAATTAATTTTAGAGGTCGCTGCGCCATTTGCAATATTATTAGTTCCCGAGACACTCGTATTTCAAAAGTGGAGCTCCAAACTGATTCATAACTTAGCCTAAGTCATTATAGGGACAGCAGCTCCAGTTTTAATCAGAGATTAAATACCGAGGTCAGTGCCCAAAGTATTACAGAATTATTTAACTCGTTTTCCTCGGTGTTTCACGCGAAATTCTAGCCAATTGACCTCTTTACGGATGATTCGAGTTCAGTCTGTAATTGATGCCCGGGCTAAGTCGCTGCAACAAGGAGTGCGTAATTGAATGATTGGCGGTGGCGCCAGCTGGACACCTCTTGAGATGATGCTCGGCAGCGCATCCGTCCGCCTGCAGTATATCACTGTACTTACCTTACCTACCTACTGCGCAGTTCGTGACCTCTGCAAATAAACTGCTCAAGGGTTTCCTTTTTAAGCTATTGTATAGCTTCTATCGCGGGCCTTGAGCGTGGAGACCGAATCCAGAAATTCCGTAACGAAAATAACCTGACACGGGACTCCTCTACGGTGAGCCGCTGATATGGCGGTAGATGGCGTTGATAAAAAATGCTATGCAATAGCTTTACCGCGGCAGTCCCCGAGTGCCACACGTCTTTTTTTTTTAATACTTTCCTGGTTATCCCACTACGGCAACGCCAAAAGGGAGGGTTGTGGATTTTAACCCCTGACGAAAAAATAGGGGTTTTATAAGCGTGTATATGTGTAACTGTGTGGATACAATACACGAAAACAAAGTCGGGGGCATCAGCTAGTCTGTTTATATCGTATCTCTAACATTGTTTAACACGTGTGTTGGCATTCGAATCCGCATATCCTTAGGGATTATAAATTATTAGGTTTATGGCGTCTGAATTGGATTTCGGGGAATTAGTGCTTTAGAACTACATGCATGATATAACTCTGGCTCACCTTATGCTAATATTTTTTATCTTTGCAGTCTATGTGTGTATGTATGTACGTGTATTACACTAATATTGTAAAGGTGAATGTTTCTGTGTGTGTGTGTGTGTGTGTGTGTGTGTTTGTTACTCAGAGAAGATTTTATTGCAACGATTTTAGTTTTTGGTCTTATTTATGAACTCGTTAAATTTTGATACACATTATAGGAAAATTACTGTTATATTTTGTCGCGTAATTATAAGTACTCGATAATAATAGGAAGACATGACATGAATCACGTAGCAACGCCGAAAAATATTGTGTTCGGGATAATTAAGAGGACGTGATAATGATACACCGAAGTATCGTACACGTTCTGATCATAGTGTGGCATATTTCACTCCGATGTGATAAAATAACAAACATTTTAACAAAAAAGACGTGTGGCACTCGGGGACTGCCGCGGTAAAGCTCTTGCATAGCATTTTTTATCAACGCCATCTAGCGGCTCACCGTAGAGGAGACCCGTGTCAGGTTATTTTCCTTACGGAATTTCTGGATTCGGTCTCCACGCTGGCCCGCGATAGAAACTATGCAATAGCTTAAAAAGAAAATCGAAATAATTCTCGATCATTAATGAATGTCTCCAAGAAGTTTTCATATAGTTTCAGAGCATGATAACTACATTGTCGATAATTCTAACTTCACAACCTTGTGCCTCCTTCATCGTTTTACCAAAGAACTGCGAGTCGTAAACGTTGGCATCCTTAAGT
Organism: Hipparchia sbordonii; assembly: GCA_038048805.1. NCBI lineage: Eukaryota > Metazoa > Arthropoda > Insecta > Lepidoptera > Nymphalidae > Hipparchia > Hipparchia sbordonii. The sequence goes on along the minus strand of CM076099.1, from coordinate 11,021,767 downwards.
GGTAGAAATTCAATCTACTTGCACGAAACGCTTTAGTTCAACGTTTCTGAAACGACCCTCTTGGAACACCCTTCCAGCATCCGGGTTTCCTGCCGCCTAATATTTGTGTACCGTCAGGACAAGAGTGAATAGGCATCTTCTAGGCAAGCGCGCTCCAACCTAGACCTCATCAATGTTTTCCAGCATTGATTGTCGTCAAGCGCAGCCAATTTTTTTATTGGATGACAAGATAGTCCTTGACTGCGATCTTACCTGATCGTAAATGACGATGGAGTCTTAGATGAAGAATTTTGACGTCACAAACTGTCAAACCGTCCAAATTCTCTAGTTAAATGCTACTCGTCGTTGTTGGTAAAATTGGCACTTAGTATGTTTAAGTTGTGAAAGTTGGAGAAAAATTGAGCCGTCTCAGCGCTTCTCAGTTATATGAGGTCTCGTATTCTTGGCATATCTAAATGGAGCAGCCAAAGTTTTAATCCAGATCTGAGCTAACGTCACAAGGACATTCTCTATGAAAAATTGTATATAATTTTATGAAGTAACTAGATTCGCACGGAAGCAATTTACAAATGAAGAAAATGTGAACGAATAAAACTATTAGTTTAGAAGTAACTAGCTTTTGCCCCCGCGACTTCGTCCGCGTGGAATTAGATTTTGGGGTGGAATTTTCAAAAACTGTGACACACGTACTTCTTTATTTTTAACTGAAAGCTCAAATACCAACTTTGATGGAAACAGCTTAAAAAATGACGGAGTTTCATATAAACTTCCATCCCCTATTTAAACCCCTTAGGGGTGGAATTTCCAATAATCCTTTCTTAGTGTGCGCCTACGTCATAAAAGAAACCAACTGTAAAAATTTCAAGTTTCTCACTTCAGTAGTTTAGGCTGTGCGTTGATATCTCAGTCAGTCAATCAATCAGTCAGGACTTTGAATTTTATACATATAGATAAACTGTTGAGGCTAATACAAAAACTAGCTGACACCTGCGACTTCATTCGCGTGGGAACTCCTTGATTTTCAGGGATAAAAATTAATTAGCCCATCATGTAACTGTCCGAGCCCTCAACTATACCTACCCGCGCAAAAAATACGTCGATCTGTTACTTCGTGGCTTGATTGGATTATTCAAAAATTGTCTCCCATACAAACCTTGTCCACGCCTTGCCTTATTAACACAAAAAGAAAACACTCAGTTCTCGTAAGGCTTGGTTGACTTAAAAGTAAGTAATTCCTGCTTATCTATTGGTGATTTTTAGTAGGTATACATATATATTTGTTACCTATTCATGCCTAAACTTCTGAGTAGATTTTGACAAAATTTTGTAAGCTTGCGTCCTAAGGTCTTTCTTCAGACGGAAGCTTGCATAGGATACTTTTAAACCCGAAATATCTAGGGGCCAAACCCAAAATCCACGTGATCGAGGTCGCGGCCATCAGCTAGTGATTGTATAAATCAAATTAGTATCCTATTACATGACAGATTGTATCGTTCCTTGTATGTTTGGTAAAAAAAATGATTTTACTCAGTCTCAAATGACCAATCCATGTAAACAATGTCATTATTATTGATAAAAAATGATAATTATTTCATTATTATCTAACATATAATTAGCTGTGGACGTGTAACATACCAAAATTTGATATCTATTCAATTACAACATATTGCTGAAAATTTAGCTCTGCAAAGTTTTTTAAATAGTGATAATATCAGTATCATGTCTGTGATTTAAGAGTGGTGATTTAATTGTTATTATAACAGAGAAATGAATTTTTTCAGTTTGCTCGGGTATGTAAATTTTTTTTTTTAATTCATCCACCAGGGGATTGATTCTGTAACTCAGTGCCTATCAACGACGATTGGCATTATTTATCCATTGAAGGTTTGAAGAGAAATGTCATTTACTATTTCATAGTAAACCTTCAATGGATAAAAAATATATGTTAGTGGCTTTCATTTTTTGATAGACACTAAGTTACAGATTCAGAGGGCTGGTCCTGAACCCATCGGCCCAATACGGAGCAAGGGTCTCCTTAATGAAAGGTTTTCGGCTATAGCTGACCACACTGGCTCAATGCAAATTGGCAAACATCAGCACACTTTCTAGAACGTTATGGAGAACTCTGAGACATACAGGTTTCCTCGCGATGCTTTCCACCACCGTTAAAGTAAGTTTTATTTGATTGCTTAGAAAGCACATTACTCCTAAAAGTCAGAGATGCATGACTGAGTTCCCGACAAGGAGATCGAAGTCATCTTTCTCTTTCTTCTTACTGGGCTGGTTTCCACACGTAAACCAGTCATGGTCTGTTGTGTGTGAGATCGAAGTCTTCCCACTAGGCTATCATCCATTTTTATTGTCTTAGTAGTCGATGCCAGTGACTTCGTCCGCGAGCTTTTGAAATCCCGCGGGAACTCGTTGATTTCCGGGATAAAAAGTATGTCACTCTCCAGGTCCTCAACTCACCCTTGCAAAAAATCACATCGATCCGTTGCTGCGTGGTTAAAGGACAAACCAACAAACATTCGCATTTAGGTATAATACATAATATTAGGAAGGAAGGAAGGTTTAAAAACTAACCCGCCTTCGGAAAATTGCATGTAAAGTCCATTATTTTGTTCGATAATGTATATCACCTGGGCTTATTATAACGAATCGATTGACACCTCATTCATCAAAATCGGCTCAGTAGTTTATTCGCTACGGTAGAACATTAATAAATAGTCACATACATACATACATAGACTTTTAAAATCATTAACCTTCCTTTTGCCTTTATCTAGTTGGATTAAAATTCAAATCTCGGGTCATAAATTATTTGAAATATGTTTCATGACCTACGTTACTTCTATATCATATTATACGTCGTCAGCAACGTAACTAAACACCACGCAGCAGTATAACCCAATTAGAATGAAGCCCGATGAAGCTGTGCATGTCTTCTATACTACATAATTATATAATACTATAATCAAATTAATTAATTAATTAATCCATTCGCATGCGTACGGAGCCGAACGGATCTGTTCGCATTACGGTTGCAAAATTACGTAATTTTACCGAAAAAGATAGTAAAATACGGATATTTTACGGTAATTTATATATATTACGGTAAAATTACCGGCTACGTATGTATGCTGAAAAGTATAGCGGGGGGTGAGACGAGCGTGTAGTTGCAACATACTTACGTACTGCGAGTCGCGCGGCGCGACTCACACGATGCGACGTTGCCGTTTAGTGCAGTTTGCCTTTGTGTTTTGCGCTGTTGCCATTCCGACTGAACAGTGAGCATTCGGCAAGCCGATCGGCGATCAGTTGAATTATTTTGACTGACTGCACTATACGTGCATTTAGTAAATTATGCCACGAAATCAAGCAAAAGTGTGGGTCACAATAGTTTTGTTAGTAAGAGGTAAATCGTATTTTACCCAATTTTACCGTAATTTACGTAATTTATTTATATTTTACGTAAAATATGGTAAATTACCGAATTTTACGAAAGTAATATTACCGCTTTACATCCCTAGTTCGCATCCGTACAGTGAGTTACTTTACGGATTTGAGGTACAAAAATGCGGAAGCCGAAACGATGCGAATCGATGCGCACAGATGTCAGAACCCTAGGCTATTTGCGTCGATTGTTTATTTTTTATTTTTACCGAGCAAACGTGCAGACGGGTCACCTTATGTTAAGTGATTACCGCCGCCCATGAAAAGTAGCACCTGAGGCACCACCAATGCGTTGCCGGCTTTTCAGGAATTTATGGTACCGTCCCTTGAATAACCCCATGTTGTAATTAAGTGGGAACACCTTTACCTTGTATGAGTCAAAAATAAAATAAGGCGATTACGTGATTATTCTTTCGAGAGTAACAACATTTACCTTGTTGGTCGTGTCATGTTAGCGTTCAGCAATCTCATTTCTCCGAAGGCATATTTGTTATCAGTTATCACTCTTGGGACCAAGTAAACCTATCAAGATAACGTGACAATGTTTGGTACAACCCACACTCTCATTGTTCCCTGAGCGGTGTTATATTCAATCACAATGGCTCAAGAGCTACTGAACAATTATTTTAAATACCTCTCTAAATTGATCGCACAAACCGATTTCCATTAGGTAGACGAAGAGCTTTGCATCGTGGAAACTAAAAAGTATACATTAAACTAAAAAAAATTGAAAGGGTATTTAATTCTCGTAAAATTCTAAATCGCGTATAAACGTCGTCGCTGAAAAAGTTACTTAGTTGATTATGAAAATCTTTCTCTCTCAGTTTTTAAAGTATTCTATATAATACGATTATATTATTATCAAATCGGAACACCTTCTAAAATTATATTTTGACAAAAAATCGGATCGGAATCGGATAAAAGTTATTGTAAATTAACGTAATATGGAGGGCTATAAATCAATAGTGAATTGTTGAATGCAAACTAGGAAAGGTTTATCACGAGCATTTATTTTGATTTAATCATGACTTGTGGACTGCAGCTGTGGTCATACATACTTTACTGGCATTCTTGAGACTGACATTTTGACACACTTGATAAAGTGTAGACACTTTCATTATTGCTCGCCATTGACAGAAAGCTTGAATTAAAACTTAAAGGTGTGAAGGTCGTTCAAGGTCAAAATGTACTGCTCGAGTACGAAATATGAACTGAACTTGTATGCCATTCTCATTGAACATTGGGGAAATAGGATTAAAGGACGTAGCTCACTTATACGACACCGCTCCCGCACGTTGAAAGAATGCACATTCAAATATGGGCTATAAGTTCGTGCTCTGTACGTACCCGTTAAATAACAGTGACAACATCACAACGTAATAAAAATAGTAAGCAGCGAGCGGTAAGCTAGCTTGCCGTGATCTATCCACTGGATAGTTGACGTTTTGTTGTTTCGCTTACCGCTTGTAAGCCGCTTGCTTGAAGCGCTTGATCACGAAAGTGTTTGCGATAGTGGTTGATAAGGTACCTATAAGTGGCTCCTTCACGTACCGCGCGTTGATAGCGAGAGGTCTCTTCGATTCGAGGTGGAGCCGTGCGGGTGCAGTGTGGGAGCGGTACCGTGTAAACGAGCTATGACCTTTAAGGCCAATATTTATCACAGTGGCTGCTAGTGAACCGTTTAAAATCGTCCGTCTACTAGTTGGGTAAGACGTTTCTATTCGAGTAGGTACATAGCAGTTAACTTCGCGACTGGTTGAGCTGCGTCTGTAGATCTCTACATTCCATATTTGACTTCGCAGAGATATTCGACGACCTCCCTGGCGCAGTGGTGAGCGCTGTGGTCTTATAACTGGGAGGTCTCGGGTTCGATTCCCGGCGGGGGCAATTTAGTAATTTATTATTTCTAAATTGTCTCTGGTCTGGTCTGGTGGGAGGCTTTGGCCGTGGCTAGTTACCACCCTACCGTCAAAAACGTGCCGCCAAGCGATTTAGCGTTCCGGCACGATAGCGTGTAGAAACCGATTAGGGGTATGGGTTGAATTTACACTGCTATACCCCTTCTAAGTTCCCAGTTAGCCCGCTACCATCTTAGACTGCATCGTCACTTACCATCAGGTGAGATCGCAGTCAAGGGCTATCTTGTCATCGAATAAAAAAACTAAAAAAAAAATGAGATAAGATTAGCGACCATCTTACTGATCCAAGAGCATCCAAGTCATTACTGGCAATACACACTGTTCCGATGCCTTTGAATATTATTATGGGATTTAAAGATTACTACTCCCTGTTACACGATCTGACCTTGCACAAGTAATGGTAAACAAATGCATCGGAGGCGGCAGATGACTCGCAGCTGGACGATGTTTAATAAACATCGTTATCCTTCATTAATATACATTTGCGTTACACGAATCGATTAGTCTATAATTAGATTAGTTTATTGTAATCTTAAAGTAAGTTATTTCAGTTATTATGCCATTTATCTGTATGTTTTACAGGTTTTTTATGAAAAATCAGACAAGTGCTTGATAAAGTTACGTGATTGGTGCTGATGTTCGCTGTTATTTTTGTTCGCGCGATAATAAATAACTAAACAATATTCTGGCGTAAACTGCGTTATAATAAATACACAATTGGAAATTATGAAGTAATTATCGTATAATAACTAGCTATTAATATGTGTGTTCCACTGTTCCTACCGATTATTTATTTATTTTATTAACATTATAACATTATAGGTTTTTTGTTTTAAAAGAATATGAGCCAAGCTGAACTTGACTTATATTTTCCTCTCACCTCCAAATAAGCGGAAAGTTTGTGCTAGGAGTAGGGTACGACAATAGTGGAACGGGTGGGGCTCGAACCTGCGACCTTTCAGTTTTCAATGCGCACCTTTAACTGTTTGGCTATTGAGGCTTAAGCGGATTTGGCGGATAATAGCAAAGTCAGTTGGTTGCTTTTAATAGGTAATACCTATACTTTATACTTTATTTCAGGAATTTCAAAAACCCATCACAATGGGACATTAGACTTTACAATGTAAAACAATAGTATGGCGAATCGGAAGTATTAAAAATTTTACGATAAGTTATTTCGTTTACGATTATTAGGGATTATTAAGAAGAACGTAGTTACGTAAGTATATATTTTTCTGTTATTGAGAGTCGGTCCAAAACTCAATGGTACTTTTACTGCACAATAGGGAACATGCATGTGGTTCAATTTTTATTTTAAGTATTTTTATTATATTTACATAATTTAGTGAATTAAATCCTAAATAGCGCACGATAGGTATACTTAAAATTGTTGTACAAGGGTTTAGGGTTCCCAATTCCTATGGGTTAGAACGAAATATGACGTCAAAAACATATAAACAATGCTTAATTATTGCCAATCAGAATCGTTAGATTCTGATACCTTACGTCAGCTAACACGTTTTGAAAGCGCGGCAAAATGGCGGCGTTTAAAATTTAAATCTTCCGAATTTTAATTACTTTTTATGGTACCACGGCACTTTCAATTATTTTTTATATTATGACGTAAAAAATAATGATTATTTAAAACTACTTAAAACTAACCCAAGGAGTGATAACTTTTTAAATATTAAGATGATGTACCTAAGGAATGAATTAAAATATATAATACTTGTACTTATAAAATATATAGGTATATCCGTATATGCATTACACTAAGTGAAGTGTTCAGAGCATTTTGACCTCATTAGTTCGAATTTAGCTACAATTGCAATCCCGTTGTTGTGTTCTTAATGCTTTCTTATGTTACTGCGCCCGTTACTCGTTCAAAGGCTAATACATCATGCTGCAAAATGAGAACGTTTAGCAAAAAACCTGATTCATTGTGATATAAATAAAACGGCACGAGCGAAGGCTGTCTAATTGTATCGATTAGTTTTTTTAATTATTAGGTATTAAGCATTTGAGAACCGTTACAGACTTTTTAAACTATCCCAATATCCGCGAATCGATATCGGTATTGCAATTCGAACTGAATTTAATAATACCTAATACGTATGTATTTAAGTGGGTATTTGAACTGATAAAGTAGGTGTAGTCTGTATGACGTTTAAAGTAATGGTTTCAAGGGTTGATTTTGTTGTTCTTAAGGTTTGTTACATTTCCTCTGATACGGTTTTTTGCTAGCAACCTTAATTCGGAAAATAATTCGGAAATTTTTAAAAGCCTAATAAATCGCATAGTACCGATAAAAATTATTATCGCATGATATTATAATATGTGTGGTATTAAACTTTGACCTCGATTATAATTTGTACTTTGTACTAGACGATTTTGCAACATATTCTATTTGCAGCGTTCTAAAAATCTTGTATTCAAACGTTACTCTTGTTAGTTGTAAATAGATAGGACCTATTTGACGTTAGTTACAAACGTGATAATGCTTTCCATTGCTACGTGCCATAAATAAACAAATATTATTTGAAAACCACGTCTATGAAACCGATATAACTCTCTGTAACATTTAGCAATAAAATTAATGATTCATTGAAAACGGTAGTAAAATACAATTTCTTCGTTTATTATGTCTAGATGTGACGGGTAAACGAAGGAGAGGTCTCAGCAATTTTATTTGCAATTCGAATAACATTTTATATTTTACTTTCGGCGAAGGAAAACACTGCAAGGAAACCTGCACTCTTAAGTTTTCCACAAAGTTCTCAAAGGTCTGTGAAGTCTGCCAATTCGCACTTGGCTATGGCGTGGTGGCTATGGCCTAAGCCCTTCTCACTTGAGAGGAGACCAGTAGGTACAGGGCCAACAACGCGTTGAGATGAATCATGAATTATCCTTACTTCCTTACTATACTTACTAATATTATAAATGTGAAAGTGTGTTTGTTTGTTGGTTTGTCCTTCAATCACGCGGCAACAAACAACGGGCCGACGTGATTTTTTGCATGGGTATAGGTTGGGACTGGGAAAGTGACATAGGCTAGTTGTTATCCCAAAAGAAAATCAAAGAGTTCCCGCGGGATTTTTAAAAACTAAATCCAAGCGAGCGAAGCCGCGGGAATAAACTATTGCTTTTAGATTTACATACTATTGACATTACACTTATTCGGAAGCATTTAATTTTTTAATCCGATGCATGTTTCCATAAAGTGTATAAGATAAAACGAAGATTAAGAACATTTACTATGTCAAGTGCAATTGTTGACAAGTCCATTATAAACTTTTTAAAATTGCTTAATTTAGTTCTTATCCGTATCAAGTTTTAAAACCGGTAAAGCATTAACAGGTTTTTGAAATTATTACCAAGTTTTTCACGAGAGTTATGTTAATAGGCACCCTGAATACCTTTGAAAACTTTCAGTGTTTCTTATTATGAGATAAAAAACACTTTATTATTGTAACACAAAGGTTGAAACAGATTTAATGAATCATTTCTAATGAAAGGGCATGAAGTCGACCCATTCTGAGCCTGTAGTGTAACTTTTCAAATCAACGTAAACTTCGTGATAATTTGTCATTTTGTATGGAGATATTAAATAAAGATGTTTTCGTAACTTTAATAATAAATTACAGGTTATTAGGTTAGGTTTTAATAATAAATTTCGAGTTGTAACTCGTCAACTAGAAAAGATACACTTTGGATTCATAATTCCTTTATTTTTTTCAATTCAAGAGTGAATAGGCATTTTCATTTCATTTCATTTCATTTATTTATTTGCATTCATGAATCCACTTACATGTCTAATACATAATGTCTAAGATAACATGAAGCCCCGTCAGGGCGTTGCAAGTTACATTAAATAGTTATAATGAATCATATTAATACAATAATTAAAAAATACAATAAATAATAAAAAAATTTGGTAAACACATGCAATTACACAATTTTCTAGGCAAGCGCGTTCCATCTTAGGCTACATCTTCACTTACCATCAGGTGTGATAGCAGCCAAGCGCTAGTCTATATTTAAAAAAAAATATCAAATTCAAGTGGATTGAAATGTATCTTTTAGACTCCAGGTATTGCTAAGGCTAGTCTATGTATAATAAAAAATAGACTTGGATATAACCGACCCCGTTTATATCGATTTAAAATATGATCGCTTTGTCAACTATGACTCACTGTGGTGTGGAACGCAGACCATGGTTAAGAATTCATGAACAAGATCAATAAATCTTTTATCGATCGTTATTAGCCGTTCATGGAAGATTCAGTAGTTGAATTTTTAAAGGTCTTCTGTTCATATAAAGCTTTAAATATTATGCTTGCATCATTACTTTAATAACGAGTCAACACAAATGTCAAGACCATGTTAAAGGGTGCGAGTTGTGTAATTAATTTGCCATTGGCTGAAAATACTGGATTTCCTGAAAAGAGCACAATGTTTTCATTATTCAACAACTCTCAAATTCACGCTTTGGGCGTCTAGAACATGTATTTACCAAGTTCAAAAAGGATGCTCACTAGGTGCTTGTTGTTTTTTCATTATAATTTTTTTAATCAAATGTTTGATCCCACATAAATCTCCACAAGAAATGTATTGACCAGCTGGGGGACATGATTAACTTTACGGCATAGGTGCGAACAAAATATTAGCCCAAAGTTGGCTATCTGCAATTGTCTTGCGATTGGTGTAGTTATACTACACTCGTGTGATTTTCGATTAAGTAGCTCTTATCAAATGCACGGATTTGTCAAGCCTCATGCTAACTTCACTCGCAATATATTATGTATAATAATAACAATAACGAAGTGTTGTGTGAAGTTGGCGGCAGATACAAACCGCTTTTGTTAGGTGTTATGTTTAACTCTAAGGCTGATCTTGCACTCTCACTTAGGTCTGACTCAAGACACAGTTAAAACGAGACAGATTTATGTTAGAGCATATTTTGTATCTCGTTTTAACTCTAACTTAAGTCTGAGTTGAGTCAGAGCACGCTCTATAGATCTCGGCATAAGATTTCGACAGAGTTTGAGACATCTTATCAACCCGTATAAAAAGCAAAAAGGTTTACTTTAGTCCAGGGCGGATAACTATTATTTTTTCGAGTCCAAGAATTTTAAAATAAAACGTCGACAAACTGATTTATTGGCTTGGCCCAGCCATTTATGAAATGAAGTGAGCATTAATTGCGTTATTGAAGATTGAAATATCGTGAGGCAAGCTTTTTAGAGTTCAGGGTTGTAATGCCGCAACGGGATTAAGTTACTCAAGATGCTTTTGTTGACATTTTGCGGTCAGATGGGTTTTAATTTACTTGTTTACTAAGTAGTAATTGAGCAGTTATCATAGTGTGTAGGAGGACGTGATATACATATGTATTAACTATGTAGACAATATTATTATGCGTGAAGTTACACACAGACAACAGAGGCCATCGGAGGTCAACGAAGGAGATTTGGTTTCGCTATCGTGTATTTCATACTTTGACAATACTTAGTGGTTTGGTTTTTTGAAACGGTTTTAGGAATATAATTTTGTCATTAAGTTTTAAAACAGCGACAGAGAGAGCTATGTTCGGTGTATCCCTGAAAGATCATGGTCAAATCAGTCATGAGGAGATCCGTAGGAAAATCATAGTCACCGACATAGCTCAGCGCGTTACGAAACTGAAGTAATAGTATAGTGAAGTCGGAAATAGGTGGGGCACATAGTTCAAAGAGCTGATGATGGTCGTTGGGGTCCCAAGATGCTGGAGTGTCAACCCCGCACCGGAAAGCTCCGTGTTGGCACTCCCACCACTAGGTTGACTGACGATATTAGACATTAGACGAGGTGGCGTAAGCATGAGATCTTTGTCCAGCAGTGGACGACTATCGGTACATAAAAAAGAAGAAGTAGTTCTAAAACGTTATCTGAAAAGAGTTTCCGGTAAATGTGTGCGAATTTCAACCATGTAGATTTTATTCAAGGCGATACATTTTAATTTGTGGAACCGTAAGTGGATACGCAATTAGCCCAAGTGCTCGCCGCCATATTGGTACAGAACACCTCGATACGTTGTTTAAAACACACTTGACCCGTTTCGGTACTGCTGGTCGCTGGATAATTTAGCAATGCGCGCCGATACGACCGAGGGAGTGAATGGAACGCTAATTACAGCCTATTATCCATGCATGTTTTGGGCAACATTAACTTGTACGCGTTAAATGAACAATTTTCAAATTTTTTACGATATGTAATGAACACTTGATTTCACTTTAAATTAACTTGAAGGTCTTCTAAAGTCTTGATTTTTGTTTTGGTTTTAATCTTTCAGGCAACATTAATTGTTACTCGTTAAATGAACAATTGTGATGAACGAAAATTTGAAATGATGATAAATTAATTAAATTGAAATGTCCAGGCCCTGATAAAATTTGTTTTATTCTTAACCATATTTTGCTACGATATATATGCATATATATCGTGGGGCCCAATTCACCACCATTAACAATTATTATTTATAGTTGTCGCTCGGATTACAATGACAGGCAAATTATTACCAACAAAATAATTAATTAAAAATACAATATTACACAAGCAAATTACAAACATACACGACTTTCTAATAAAAGTTCAGAAAAACAAAGGTTGCAATACAAATAAAGCCTAATTTAAATTTAAATGCCCTTATTTTAAGGATGTGAGGATCTTTTCCGTTGAGTCACAGCTTAAGGATGCGAGCCAGGAAACAATTTTCGCTTTCCGCGAGAAGAAACAAATTTTTATCCATTTCGGTAGTTCGTTACACTCACTTGATCTACTTTCGTCAGTAAACATGGTGATAACCGCATTTCATCTGAAGGTGTCGCGGCCATGATGTACCACTTTATCGCTTCTGTATTCGATTGTCTTTGATTTAAGAGTCTTTATTATACATAATCATAGATAATTTAATATCCGCTCCAGATAGATAAAAATATATCACGGACTCTGTTTTGAAATATTGGGGGGGTATTGATAAAATATAACGAAATAATAATAATCATCATATTACGTCGCTGCCTCTTTTAGATGTCAACACCGATGGAACCTATAACGAGTGTGTCTTTTACATACATTTCTATTATGAAAAAACATGTTACGTTCAGTCATATTCTATTACATAGTTGTTTTTATTTTAATAGGTAAAATAAACGGTATGAAAGCATGGTTCGAAATACTTTAGCGGCTTAATTTGCTGGATTCTACAAGTCATTTAATTAACAGGGATACAAGTTTAAAACTACGGAAATTGGATGTAACATCCATCATACTAACTTTGTTCGTACAAAATGTAGCCTATGTCACCCGGATCATCATAACGAATCGATTGACACCCAATTCATCAAAATGGGCTCAGTAATTTATTCGCTACGGTGGAACATTTGTATATTATCAAATACATACATACATAGATTACTAAAATCATAACGCTTCCTAGGCTTTGCCGTAGCAGTAAAAATACGATCAAGACATATTAAGTAATCATAATAGACTCGATGACATTAAATGTATCGCATTCTTCCTTATCAATATTTGTTCGAGTCTCTAGTAACTGTAGGTGGGTGAGTGATTTGAATACAATAATAGCTAGTGGGAAGCTTGCGGTGTGGTGTGTCGGCAATACCAATTAAAATGATACCTACGTAGTGATGTCAATTCTGTAATGTTGGCGGAATTCGAATTGCCAAAATCTTACGGATGATGGCGAAGATTTGTGAGAAAAGATACCGGCCGAATTGATAACCTCCTCCTTTTTGGAAGTCGGTTAAAAACAAAATAATTTTATAATTATATTCTCGTGTATATTTCCTCCCACGTATTAATAGTGTTGTTTATTATGGACGCCAATGTAGAATTATTTACGCTCTGCATGGCGTACGACCGTACGACAGACATTGACTTCCGTTGTGGAGGAAAACGACGAGAAATAATCTGAACGTTCTACTTATAATGGAGGTATGACGTAGGGGGGTTGGTTTCAGCGATGCTATCAGGTGATGGCGTTATCTCTGCGCCGTAGCCCCACCATAGCGATGCCTGACTGCCTGCGCCCTGCCACCGGCCAGTTGTTCTTTAACCGGCGTGAACCTCGCACGCCCCGGCAATACCGCGCGCCCTACTCAGTGAAAGTCGCACGCGCAGTTTACGCTACGAATTCGTGAGCTCGACATCTTCTAGTTATTTTGTTTGTCCGTTGCGCCAGTGCAACGGGGAAAGGAGGTCGTTGCGCGTTCGCAACCCGTAAGAACCTAAACCGCGCTATATGGTGTCAATAGTTTTCGCACTTGTGTTCTATTTACCAAATAATTGCCCCGGATTTAGTGTCTGACATCGGCTTTGTTATGAATCGTGTTCGCAAAAATCTACGTTAATTGTTGGATGTTATTATTTTATAGTATATTTTATTTATCGGATAGCCCGAGATAGTTAATTACAGTCGGATCTCATAATTAGGCATGCTACGAATGTCTACGCGGTTCGTAGATACCGTTTATTATTTTCGTATTAACTTAAAACTGAAAGTCTATTCACGTGAGCTTTTCAATTTCTGATTAAAACTTGTGTTTATGATATATGCAAATTTTCATGTTATTCAAATAAATATTCTTAATTACAGAAACAAACATAAATGTAATTGAAGTACGGTACTTTACAATCAGTTAGTAGGTAAGTACCTACATCTTATTACGGCAATGTACTCGTACCTAAGGTCACCGTTCGAAAGACCACACGCGTGTTCATTCATAAATGGGAACTACCTACCAATAAGATACTTATGTTTAACGAAATCATGATTCCTGATAGCTTTTGCCTAGGCAAAGCTATCAGGAATACAAACGTAGTATAGTTAATTCCTACTTTAGTATACATAATATAATGTACCAGGGATAGGACTATAGAGTGCTAGAATTTCTCATTATTCTGAATATATTTAGTCTTGTATTATTCTTCCGAGTTAATTCTTTAAATACCCTTAGAAATTTGGCCGTATCGTTTGTTTGAATATTTTTTTTCACATGATAATAGGCACTTGTACATAAAAAAAAATACTCTTGGTTACAAAAACATGTAAAAGGCGGAGTTGAAGCACATAGTCCGATGGCATTCATTGAAAGACATGAGCTGTCATGTACCTTGTTAAAAATGGTTTTATCGTATTTAAATCTCGAATTTGTCGCTAATTGATATTGAAAGTAAAAAAATCTAAAATAGCTGGCTTACGATTAAGCATTCGTTGTTTTGCAAAGCAAAGCAAAGTTTTCTCGATTTTGTAGTTGCCAAATGTATGTCCTACACTCTTTATAACCCAACATTAAATTCTGGATGTGCAATTAAGAATTCTTTGAAATCTTTCTGTACATTCATATAAACAACTTAATGTTCTTCCGCTTTTACTTTATTTTATTTAGTGTTCAAAAATAATATCTGCACTTTGAACATAGGTGCTTTTGTTTTTCGACTGTATGTACAAAGTAATGATGAAGCAGGAATGAAGTAGTAAAATGTTTGGACAAAACATATTACTTAACGTTTATACAAAAATCCAAAATATATAAAGCAAAGTCTAATTAGTTACGCCATTTATAATTCAAGAACGGCTGAACTGATTTTAATGAATTTGATTTGTTGGATTTGTCTTCGTCCCGAATAGCAGAATAACTATTAAAATATCGGAAAAATATTTTATGAAAAAAATTCATTTTCCCAAAGATTTTGTTAGCTTCCCATATTTTGTTAGTTTCATCATTAGTATAGCTGAGGTCAAGAAGAGAACCTTACTTACCTCGGTAAACAGTAACTTAACTCACGCGTACGAAGTCGCGGACAGGTAGAAAATAGATATAAATAGAAACTCCCAATAAGCCATCTCTGTTAATATTTTACTCGTAGTCAGTAACAAAGAATTCGACGTACCCATAAAAATCACTCTCTTTTCCTTTTTAAATTTTGGACAAATATACATAGACATATTTTTTATGCTCCGTAATTTTAAATGGGAGTTGACTGAGGAATTCTTATTTATGTGGTAGATTTATGACGTGTCATAAGAGCTATAAGTTAGCCTACAGGAAATAAATAAATTTTGAATTTTGAATTTTACTTAATTTTTCGTCGTATGGGATATTCGATATTGTTTGTAAATATCTATACGATGCCTATCGATAGTTAAAGTAGCTTATCCTTAGGGAACGGGGTAGTAACAAATAAAATAATATATCATCCGAGAGACGTAACGGGATCGCGAAAAGCGTATGATTTGTGAAAGAAGCCGTGGGCGGTCCCATTTGTGTTTGCTTCCATTCTAGAGCCGCTGAAAAAAGGCTTTGGTGCTCCACAACACAATACATATTTTTAAGCGAATGTATCCGATTGTATTTAAGTATAGCATTGAAGATATTACGTCTCTAGATATCATTCATTGGGGATGTTTTATATTTTGGATATATTTTGGGACCTAAATGTTACGTAGGAGGACATTCCGAAGAACTTTTCGAAAGAGTTTCTTTCTTGTTCTTGTCGGTTGGAACGGCATTCCGAACCAGCAATGTTAGATTCACTTTTGATTCAAAAGCACTTTGTAAAAGTTTATTTCAATAATATTCTAAATAAGACGCAGTTTTCGATGCAAAATTTTGTAAATGAATGAACCAAAACATCTTTAAAATATTTATAACAACACTAAGTTAAAATAAATATATCGATGGTTCCTGAGAAAGTTGAGAGAGTTAAGTATGTGAGAAAATGTATGAAACGATTTTCAGTATATTATAATTTTTTTTAATGCTAAATATGTTCCTATGATGTAGAAAAAAGCGTCTTCAATTCTGGAATATTTTCGTTTAATTTCAAGTAAATAAACAAAATAAAATATGCATAGTGAAAATCTCTAATTCAATGATATTATTATACAGTAGAAGTAACATGGGTAATTATTTTAATTTAGTAAAAAAATTCATGCAATATCTCATAAACAATACAAACCGTGATTACAAACAACTGTTAATCAACGTTACACCTTAAGCATCTATTTGATAAATAAATGAATAATAAAATTGGTATTCATTTATTAATTTATGTGCGAGCCTGTTTACACATTGCACAAACAGATCACCGCATATACAGGGTGTCCCATGCCTATGCCACATGGAGGGGAAGTACCTTAAATATTGTAGATGGAACATTTTACTGAAAGAAGACTTCATTTTAATTTAAAAAACAATTTAAACTGCATTCATAGATTTTTAAGTAATTGCCTGGTTGAACCGGGACTCGAACCCGCTATACGAGAAAAAAAAATTAACCTGTATCTTTATCATACCGATCGGAAGACTTCATCATAAGGATTATTTTTTGTTAAATAACATAGCATGAGAAATAAAAGGAAGACCATGAATTTTAGTCTTTGATGTAAAATTTTGTTCAGAAAAATGAAAAGCTGACATTGGCGTATCGACATACAACTGACATGAACCAACTAATGAGTACCCACTTGAGAAGTACGCATCATTTCCCGATACTTACTATCCTTACTAATCCTTACTTATATTACCTATAAATGCGAAAGTGTGTTTGTTTGTTGATTTATTGGTTTGTCCTTCAATCCCGCTGCAACAGAGCTACGAATTGCATACTCATTAGTAATAGTTCATGTATAATAATATAAAAAATTTGAAAAAAAAAACCCCAACTTAAAACGCCACATAAAAGTATAAAATAACTTCGGTTTGTACACGTATGTTGAAGTCGGGTGGGCTTAAATAGAAACGATAAAACCGATGCGCGACGCTGGCCCTGTAGTAGGTAAAATCGCCAAAAAAAATACGTCGAATTGATCACCTCTTCTTTTTTTTGAAGTCTGTTAAAAAGGACACTTATGCATCTGACAAATCATTACATATTTAACAAAGAAAGTACAGAAGTTGTTTGATCAGGTGCTTGTATAAAATATAAGAAAGAAACAAAGAGTATTTCTGCAGTGCGCCGCTATTACTCGGTGAACCATGGCTTCATTATTTCATAATCGAATATATCATCTGACGAAATCTGATTTTCTGACGCATAAATCAATCATTCCTCAGGACAGAAGTTCAAACATGCCATACATATTACAACAGATATACTATATATTACCGTCAATATTAATATGTTTGTGACGTAAACCCATAAGATTTTACTATACCAAAAATCGCTGAACGTGCCTAAAGGAGTTTTCACTTCAAAAAAAGATATATTAATCTCAATGTTATCAGAATTCGGCATACATTCCTACTATTTAGGTTATTTCTAAGTTTTATATATTTGGCGATAAATCGATATGATTCAATCGGAATATGATTGAATATTTGCTATCTTATCGATGAAACGTAATCGTAATCGTATTGTGGACAGTATGACGATATGCTCAATGCCACTTAAAGTCGGCAATAGTGATGGGCGGCCTTATGTTTACTTTAATAAATCTAATTATTAAGATACGATGCAAGAAATTTAATAATTCCTGTAAATTATACGCGACGTCTCTTACTCGTATACGAAACTTTTAACTTAATTAAATTGTCGTGATAAGCCACTGACTGACTGGCTTAACTGATGATTTGACATTAAATTAATGTTTGCAATTTATTTCAAATGTAATGAGCACTCTGTAATTCTGAGTTTTATAAATCTAGTTGATTTGATTCAAACGTAAGACGTCTTAAAAGAGTCTCCATTCAGTGTTAGATGTATCTATGGATGCACGAGAAATATTTTTTTGCCCAAACTTCGAAACTGAAGCCCTAATATAATAGGGTTTAACATTATTAACGTTAATGTTTTTAAGCCTCGGACCCAACACTGAAAGGTTGCACTTTGCAGGTTCGAGCCCCACCCGTTGCACTATTGTCGTACCCACTCCTAGTCCTAACTAGAGGGGATAAGAGTTTATTAATCAACTTCAGCTTTATTATATACTAGCTGATACCCGCGACTTCGTCCGCGTGGATTAAGGTTTTTTATTCCCGCGGGAACACTCTTATTTCCCGGGGTAAAAAGTAGCCTATGTCCTATTCCAGACCATAATCTATCTCTGTGCCAAACTTAAGCCAAATCGGTTCAGTCGTTGCGACGTGACTGAGTAACAAACATACAAATTTTCGCATTTATAATATTAGTAGGATTATTAACAAATTATTGGTGTGCAGCAATTATTTATGCTTTTCCCACGGAAAAAATTTGAGAGATCGGGATTAAAATTAGTAGTAGTAGTAGCTTCTGTCCGCGACTTTGTCTGCGTGGACTTCAGAATTGGGTCTAAATCTTCGCTCGTTAACAATTTTTAATCTTACCACAGGAACTATTTGAGATCGGTATAGAAAGTACATGTCCTTTTCCATAGCATAGGTGACATGCATACCAAACATAGCTGTCTGCCCGCGGTTTAGCTCTTAAACAATTTTCAATTTTCCCTCGGGAACTACTTGAGGAATCGGGATAAAAGGTAGCTTATGTTCTTTTCCACGTCAAAGGCTACATGCATACCCAATTTCAAAGCTGTCTGCCTGCGGCTTAGCTCGTAAACAATTTTCAATTTTCCCTCGGGAACTACTTAAGGAATCGGGATAAAAGGTAGCCTATGTTCTTTTCCATGTCAAAGGCTATATGCATGCCAAATTTCATCCAAATCCGTTCAGCCGTTTTTGCGTGATTGAGTAACAAACATCCAAACATCCAAACATCTAAACATCCAAACATCCAAACATCCACACTTTCGCATTTATAATATTAGTAGGATATTTCTTTCTTTGTAAAGTTTCTGATTTTCTTATCCAAATATCTAAATATTTTTATTTCATGGCAATAGCAAATTAATTCTATTTAGTTATTATTAATACTCTAATTATGACTTATACTAATTTGAATTTTTAAACTTAATTGTCTTAATTTTAATTAACTAATTATTATAATCGTTGTGTGTCGTATTGGGATATTATTAATTTAGTTTAGTTTAACCTGCCAACCCACTGTACAAGTATTTTGGCAAATAAATAATTATTTATTTTATTTAATTACTTCATCCATGACAGGCAAACTTGTCTGTTTAAAACAGTTGTTTTTGTGAATAATCTACCTACTGATTAATCCACTAATCAGCTATTTACCTATCTATCTAATGGAATTACACTTTAATAAGTTTATAATAATAACCTTAATTTAAAAATAAATTTTAAACAATATATCGAAATTTTCATTCGCCCACCACTTATGATATCTTCACAATGTTGTGTGGATAACTCGCGAAGCGAATAAAGTTATGCAAGTCCCGCTGCGCTTTGAAATCGGACACGACCTACATTTTTCTAGCAATAGACGTAACTTGAGAAAATTGTTATGACAGGGCTGACCGGACGCAAACACCTGACATTCCACCTGTGTATGGGACTCATGCTAGATACACACTTATCAAAATAATATTATCATAATCGTAATTATCGAAATTAAAATGTTCTTTAAAAGCAAACCCAACACATCTACTCGATTTGTAAAAATGATTAAAATTTAAGTCTCTATGACTTGGAAATAACTATTTCTTTTTAAGTTCCTATGATTATTTCAACATTCGGCATGTTTTTTAAAAATTTTGTTTAGAAAAATTTCTTTAAATTGGGATCAATGTATAATATCTAATCGTTGAACCGATCTTGATGATAGGCACACTTGCATACTGAGACGGCTACTTTTTATACCAAAAAATCACAGAATTCCGGGATTTAAGAAAAACCTAAACATGCAGACAGAAATCGTGAGCTAAATCTAGTCGTAAATAAATGTACTTTAAAATGTTTTGTGGAATGCATTTCCCTTGCCATGTATCTTGATTAAAATTCTATTGCAACCATTACAACATCCTGCGTGTCTGAGAAAAAAATACTGAACAACTTTGTAGACAACCCTACATATCCGGTAAAGTAATGTTAAACCAAGTACGATGACCATTTTGTGCTAACAGCTTGAAAAAATGAGGTCAAAGGCTACATTAATTGTGTATGGGAAAAACAAGCATTTGATTGCAACCTAGTCGCGAAAATTAACACTGTTTCTTCTTCACAGTTTACTCATATTTTCTCGTCTGAGCAATTATAACGATGCCTTTAATATGGTCATTTAATTATTTTCAGTAACAACATATGACGACAAATACTAAAATCTAAATTAAATGTATTATGGTTATGTTCTACAAATCATGACTTTTCTATAGTGGTGTAGAAACGGACGCCACTGTCCACCTTCGACAGCCTGAGCTTGTGGACTGTATTAATTTAGAATTTAGATGTTCCGAAGGATCAGGGGCGAACGAAGGGATAGCGGGATCTCCGTGCACTAACCTTGTAAGTCCCCGGGACTGGAGCCAGGTGCGCACCTCCACTATCGGCCACTCCGGAACACGTCGGCGTCAGCTGGGCAGCGAAGTCGTTCACACAACACTCTTTTTCGTTGTTGGTAAAAAACACGAGGACGGGCGACACAATGGGTGCATGCGCCTCGCGGAGACGAAAAGTTCGAACTGAACTAGCTGTCATGGCGTCGCAACTTTGACACCACGAACGTCATTTTAGTGCACGAAGGGAAATGGAAGGTAGATAGGAATTATTTTGACATATAATGTCAATCCAAATAAAACCCAAAAAGGTGGCGTCACCATTTCCCCCCGCCCTTAAAGGCTTGGCTTTAAGAAAAAATAAATGCTATATGCTAGATAGCAGGCTGCTGATGGCAGGCTTTAAATAAACGTATATCTATATATAATGTATATAATACGTATAATATGTTAAATGATAATATTAAAAATATAAATAGAAATATGTACATAATATTACAAACTAATGTAAAACCTTATGAACGGCTTATTGATTTGGTAGGGGGCACAAACGAGTTACCGGCCGCAGGAAAGTTCCCTTAGTCGTCCTAACTGAAGCTACGCGGACTACCCCATCCTTGGAAGGATGCACCTTGTCTATTATGCCTATAGGCCATGCCAAAGGTGGCAAGTTATCGGTATTGATGATAACAACGGTGCCTACAGTAATAGGAACCGAAGGTGTGTTCCATTTCTGACGAACTTGTAACTTATGCAAGTACTCATTCCTCCATCTCTTCCAGAAAGATTGGATGATTTTATTTAAAAGCGAATGTCTCTGAGACAAGCTAAGATTACTTGGCTCTTCATCTGGTACTGGTAAAGAATTTAAAGGAGCTGTATGCAAGAAATGGCTTGGTGTTAGGGCTGCCGGTTCAGTAGGATCTGAGCTAAGCGCGGTAAGTGGTCTCGAATTCAGCAAGCCTTCAATCTGCACGAGAACCGTATTTAACTGCTCGTAAGAAAGAAGTTGTTGCCCGATCACTTTGAATAGGTGCGTTTTATGACTGCGAGCGCGTCTACGTCTTATTGGCATGTAGAAAATTCGCCCTGCATAATCGCAACTTGTATGTGAAAAGACCTTGATGACTGGTGTAACCCTACTCGGAAGATCAGCCATCAAAGGTGACGAAGAACGAGGTTTTAATTTAAAGCACGTATCACATTTATGGACTCGCATTCGAATTAACCGGTGAGCGGACATAATCCAATATCTTTGTCTTAATAAAGACATAAGTAGCTCCGGTCCGGCGTGCAAGTATTTTTTATGATAGAAATCAATTAATAAATTTATGATGTGATCATTACGTGGCAAAACAATAGGATGCATTTGCTCGTGGCTTACGCTTGATTGTGAGAGACGCCCTCCAACTCGAATAAGTCCGTTTTGCAAAAATGGATTCAATTTTTGTAACGCGGGTGAACACCCTTTTGAACTATTCAAATTCTGAAATTCGTCAGCAAAATATTTAAGTTGTAAGACCCGGAGTAATTTATTTTCTGCGAATTCAATGTCGCTCAATGTAACGCTAGCCGATTCGCGGCGTGGCAATAATTTTACAAATCTAAACACATAGACAAGCGTGTGTAATAATTTAGTCCATGAAGACGAGCGTTTAGCAAGTGCGTATATAACCGATTCTTGTTCGATTACTGTTGTATGTAAAACAGTCTTTTGTTCTGGAATCTCATTAATCGGAACACCGTCTAGTTCCTTAAGCGGCCACTCTGATGGCGGAAGTGACATCCATTGAGGCCCATGGAGCCATAATGGATGTTCAAGTAGTTTGTTAGGAGTTAAACCTCGAGATAAGCAGTCTGCGGGGTTTTCGATTCCCGCTACATGATAAAAGTTGTCTGCGGTAATGTGGTCGTTAACTATGACAACCCTGTTCGCTACAAACGTTTGCCAGCGATGTGGTGAATTCTTAATCCAATGTAAGGTGACTTTAGAATCAGTAAATGCGAAAACGTTCGTAATATCGTAGCGCGGGTTGTAATTATCATACACCAGGCGCAGCAACTTGGCCAGGACCACTGTACCGCACAGTTCCAAACGCGCGACAGAAAGAGGTTTAACTGGAGCTACCTTTGATTTGGCGCAAACTAATTGTACGGTGATTCCACTCGCCGACTGTACGTGTAGATAGACTACAGCCCCGTAGGCGAGCTCACTAGCATCCGAAAAGCCCACTAAGGTTACAACTGCACCATCCGCTACACCCAAATACCGGGGGATCCTAAAATCATTTAGCGTTGGTAATTCGGAACAAAATTGTTCCCACGTTTTAATAATATTAGGAGGCGGAATATCGTCCCAATCTAGATTTAGTAACCAGAGCTTTTTTATTAGTAGTTTGGCAAACAATATAGTCGGAGCCAAAAAACCCATTATATCCCACAGCCTTGCGATAGTGGACAGTATGGCTCTCTTAGAACAAGTCGCGCTTGTAGGGGAAACCTTGAAGTAGAAATTATCCGTAGAGGTTGACCAACGCAGTCCCAGTATCTTATGTTGATCAGACTTATCAAACTCGACTTCTGAAGGAAGTTTATGTGTAGCTGGGATGTCGTTTAAAGCCCGCGAAGAATTGCTGCTCCACTTGAGTAAATCCCACTGAGCACCCTTGAACAAAGCAATGAGCTCTTTAGCAGTGGCGGCTCCCTCATCTTCAGTCTTCACAGAAAAGACTAGGTCGTCCATATAAATCGACGACGCTGCGACTTGACTGGCAAGGGGATACTTGTATCCATCGTCAGATACGAGTTGCTTCACGGTGCGTAAGGCATGATACGGACTGGACTTCAAACCAAAACAGACCCGGTTAAACTCGAATATGGAAATCGGGTCGCTTGAATGGAAGCGATATAGGATGCGTTGGAAGCGTCGATCCTGTTCCCTAACCGCAATTTGTAAAAACATTTGTTTGCAGTCTGCAGAAAGAGCTACTGAAAATAATCTAAAATTTAAAATGATCTGAAAAAGATCACCCTGTAGATTAGGTCCACTATGCAGAATATCGTTGAGGCTGACCCCAGAGCTTGTCCGACACGTCGCGTCTAGGACCACACGTAACCGAGTCGAAGTTTTATCCTCGCGGATAACGCCATGATGTGGGATGATATAAGTAGGTAGAAGCTCTTTATCCGTGGTATTCACGGACGCCGGTGATATGTAGTTATTTTGTAAGTATTCACTGATCACGTTATCATACGCCTCCCTTAGCTTGGGAGAAGCTTCAAGTTTACGCTCCAAGCATAAAAATCGGTTATACGCAATGTTATAAGAATTACCTAACGAAAACACATCTTCGCAAAACGGTAATGCCACACTATACCTACCACTGACAGGATCGCGCTCGGTTGTGACTCGATATAATTCCTCGCATTCATTATCAGCCGGGCTATAGACGGACGGACAAGTGATTTCTTGTATCTCCCAAAATCTTTTAACTAAGTCGTCGATAGTGATAGTGTGCTCCGGGCCTACAATCGCGCAACAAGAAGTCGCGGTTGACCGAGTGTATGCGGGCCGGAGTGTAGGTACTGAACCCATAAGTACGTAGCCCAGCACTGTGTGTATAGCGGGCGGCGAAGACGTGTCACCGCGTATTATTTCCGGCAATAATAAATGAGGAAATACGGAGGCTCCGATTAGTATATCAATCGGGCTAGGAATAGCAAATGTATCGTCCGCGAGAGGTAAATTGTTTATATGCGAAAGCGCATTTGTATTGATAAGAGTTGTAGGTAAGTCACCCGTTATCCTATTTACAACTAACGCTGAAATATCGAATTTGATATTCTTTTTATACTTAGAGTGCAATTGTAATAGCACAGATTTATCTATAGAATTTTCTGAACCACCGAAACCACGAACCATAGTATTAGGAATATGATTTTGATGTATATTCAACCGGTTACAACAATCAGTAGTAATAAAGTTGGTATCTGCAGCGCTGTCTAACAAACAACGCAAGAGGTGAGTGTTTCCCTTACTATCATATGCAATCACCTGGGCCGTCGCGAGCAAAACGGAAGACGGCGTATTACATTGCTCGCTAGGTTGGGCGAAACCTTTGCCGCGTAATGTGCTCGACGCGGCAATGGAAGTCGTACACATCGCAACGCTCTTATCTGAAGTTGCCGGCTCGCTCGTTTGACCGACCGATGACGAAACGGGCTCGGCTCCCTGTGGCTTATCGCTTGCAGAGTCGGGCGCGCGACTGGAGGTAGCAGGGTTCGAATCTGACGTCGTAAAGTGTAACCAAGTTGAATGGCGGAGGTTACATTTTCTACAGTTTTTATTAGAACTGCATAATTTAATTTGATTATGGTTAATATTTAAGCAATTTACACACGCGTTGCATTGCTTAACTAATTGAAACCGTTCCTCCGGGGAAGCTCGCATGAATCGCGGACATTTAAATAATTGTTGGTGTGTTATATTGTCACACAAACATTTACCTGTAGATTTATTCTTATCTACTGTAGTCACAAGTGCTAATTTTTGCGACGAAGAATTTTTATTTATATTAGGGCGGCTACGATCGCTATTCTTTTTCGCGTTATAGCCAGAAGTTTTCACAGATGTACGCTGCATTATTTTAGATTGATTTTTAACAAAATTAACTAAATCTTCAAAGGTGGGTATCGCGGAGGAATCTCCCGCCCGTTCGAAGGTATGTATAGATTCCGAATCTAGTTTTTTAAGCGCGATATGTAGTACTATGAAATCAGCTAAATCCGGAAGTTTAAGATTTTTAAGGCCCCTAAAGGCGGCCACAAACTTTTCTATAAATGAATCGAAGTTATCCGCACTAGCACTTATAGGTTTAAATTCTAATAACTGATCCAAATAAGTAGCGGCTATCATTCTTTTGTCGTCATACTTGTCAATTAAAGTTTGTAACAACAACGAATAATTTTCGGCGCATGGCGTTATACCCGAGCAGGCGGTGAGCGCCTTGCCGGTTAACTTGCCGAGAAGATAATACATTCGCTCGGAATCCGTTAAAGTTGTATTATCGTGTATTGTGGATTTAAAATTTGCATAAAATAAGGGCCACGACAAAATATCACCGTCGAACGACCTTAACTCAATCGGCGGTAGGGACGGCTTATTTTTACGAAGTGACGCTTCTTTGCTTGGAGTTTGAGAGCTAATTTGTGATTGAGCTAATTTAATTCTGCCATACAACTCATCAAAAGAAATGAGACTGTAATATTGTGGTGTCGCATTGGGATCAAGGGTTAACAACCGGTCATTATATTGATCTAAAAGTTTCTGGAAATCAGTACGAAGCGTATCTAAAGTTACGACTGAACTAAGGAAACTTTCCTTTGCGAGCACATCAGTATGTACATCTTTCGAAGAATCATAAATTTGTTGTATTCTTTGAAAAACGACATTTCGTTTTGCTTCCAATAATCTTAGCTCCCTGTCATTAGGAAAAGACGAAGCAGGCGAGAAAACTTTATTTTTCTCAGTCATGTTTCACGAATAAATTAAATCGACGCGTAAACCGGGGAGAAAACGCTTGTTAACGAACAAAGCGAACGTTCGCCGCGCGGCCGGCCGAGTAGGTAGGTACAAATACTCACGCCGAGCGATGAAATAATTATTGCGATATTGTAGTGAATTTGTTCACAACTATAATAAATATATAATTAAAATATAGAAATATATAATTATATAATTATATAAGTATATGGGGACACGCCAACAACTCAATTATTGTGACGTAATGACGATATAAGATCGTATAAATACGTGACAAATAAGGCACGGGGAATAAAAATATATTGAAATATATATAATAAATAAGCTTATTAGCCAATCCTAATAAGTTGGGGTTGGTTTGTTCAGCCAGACCAGAGGGATGGGCCAGTAATAGACCGCAGTCGCCACGTGGTTGACAGAACAAAGAGATTCGAGATCCGGCTCGAAAGGTACCAGAAAGAATGGTGTAGAAACGGACGCCACTGTCCACCTTCGACAGCCTGAGCTTGTGGACTGTATTAATTTAGAATTTAGATGTTCCGAAGGATCAGGGGCGAACGAAGGGATAGCGGGATCTCCGTGCACTAACCTTGTAAGTCCCCGGGACTGGAGCCAGGTGCGCACCTCCACTATCGGCCACTCCGGAACACGTCGGCGTCAGCTGGGCAGCGAAGTCGTTCACACAACACTCTTTTTCGTTGTTGGTAAAAAACACGAGGACGGGCGACACAATGGGTGCATGCGCCTCGCGGAGACGAAAAGTTCGAACTGAACTAGCTGTCATGGCGTCGCAACTTTGACACCACGAACGTCATTTTAGTGCACGAAGGGAAATGGAAGGTAGATAGGAATTATTTTGACATATAATGTCAATCCAAATAAAACCCAAAAAGGTGGCGTCACCATATAGCATTCATGTCATATTCCAATTTGTCAAAGACAGTTCATATAGGAGAGCTGACAAAATTAATTAATGTCATAAAATAGTTTTGGCCAAGCGCCAAGAAATCCTATGAACCTACTTATTTCTTCTTCGGTTTTTAAGATAATAATGGGTTTAGCCTTAAAGTGTTGCAAATACAAATGCTTATAATGGTTATAATCATCCAAAAGTTACAAGTGCCATTATGTTGCCGAATTTTATAAATGATTGTGGTAGGTAAGGTACCTAGCTACATACGATACGAGTAGGTATTGGCTCAGTGAACTTTCCTTCGTACATTAACAGGGTAAGGTGAAGTATAATTGCTCAATAAAAGCTCAATTATAACAATTTATTATGTGATTATATTGAGGAAGTAGTAACAAAGTGTTATTGAACTGGTTCGTAATTTGAAGTCATGTCAAAATTCAAAATTCATTTTGAATTATATCACCCAAACAAAATAGTTTCTCGTATTGTTGAAAATAAGTGTTTATTTACTATCCGTTATTGCTAATCTGATGACATATGCTTTTATTTTATACATAGTCATTTATTGCTTGCAACATTACCTTAAGTACGGTATATTGGTTTCATTATATAAAATATACTTTTATATGCAGCAACGATTAGGGTACAGTTATTCAGGTAGCGGAGGGACGGGTTTAAATGTACGTGTTACATTTAATGCAATCCATGTTCATTTTCCGGTCGTCCTCTACGTACCTGAGGGGCATGAGAATCGCGGTATTACCGGCTAGAAATAATTTATCTCTCCATCTTATCTATTATTGTTATTGCTGTAGAAGCTGGGGATTTGGGCTGGGCTGGGGATTGCTGTAGAAGCTGGGGATTTTACAAGTCGATACTCTATACTACGGGTGACTATAGTCTATAGTTATTAGTTAAACCGCACTATTGCAGCAAGAATGCCATATATTCATTCAGTTACTGAAGCAACCAGTTGACCAGTTCTTTTTAGGATTCCATACCCAAAGGGGTGCCAACGGCTATTACTGAGCCTCCGCTGTCCTTCCTTTTGCTCAATCTTAATTATAGCTGGTGTTAAACGTTGATTCGGAACCCTTCGTGTATGGGTCCGACTCGCACTTGAAAGGTTTTTGTATATTAAAATGGGTCCTTAATGCTTTTATATGATTTCGTTTTCCAAGAACGTTATAGTTTGCTACTCTGGATTATATCTTGATATGTTAGGATAGGAACCAAAAGCCTGTTGTGCATTAATACCATCCTTGTTTACTAGCCACTATAGTGTAATTAACGCCATTTGAGTTGACATCAGGCTTCGACAGTGCATTGGACGACGTGTTTAGTAGTTGCCAACTGGCAATATCTCAAAACGGTAACTGGCAATTAGTTTATCATTAGTTTCTATGTCCGTCTCGGTGTTGCTTTTTATCAAGACAAAAATAATTTGCTTGTTTAGTAATTTAATATCCATTTATATTAATATTTATGTATGCCTTTTATTGATTTTTAGATTCCTCATAATTATTTTATCAAAATATCTAAACTGTTCGATCTTCATGATTTCTTAATCTGCCCTCAACTCTATACTTTTTATATATTACGTTTTATTTTTAAATCTGTACTTTTTACCAAGTCAAGAAAGTAATTCGAGCAAGAGATCAAAACTTATAGTTTACGTTTTCATTGGGGTTGTTCAAATTTTTCTTGCATTCGAAATACGAAAAAAAGGGAAATTATTGCAACTGCGAAACTGAGAATATTCCTAAAGAATTTACACACATGTTTGGCTGAGAATATTTAGAAAAGTTTTTGGACTGTCATTATTTTATTGTAATTGTTTTTGGTTTAGTCCATAATATTAGGCATACTTGCGTCTGCTATAAGAATTATCCATAATGCATTTTTGATTTTTTTGTTTATCTTTTGCATTCTAGGCCATATTGGAAAAGTTCCATTTTGGTCGGATGCCACTCCTATAAGCCATATAAGAAAACACAATTGTGTCGTCTCGGTAATAATGATCGACGATGAATTGATATATTGTAATTATAAGTGCTTGAGCAAAAGTCGGCTTCTAGGTCCTCTTTAAATTGAAACGATGTGATATATTGTCTGAGATATTATCGTTAGTCGTTGTTATATTACCATGTATAAGTTTTATTTTTATTCGATGCTGTAGTTAGGTATGTTAAAGGTCAATAGAAAATCTTATTGAGCAAAATATAAAAATATTTTGGCTTCGATCACAGAAAAAAGTAAGAGTGGATTTCACCAACGTTAACTAAGCACCTTATTTCGGTGAATTCGGTAAATATTTGATTAATAAAATCAAATGGACCACTGTCCTCTGATTGTTCTACTACGAGTATTTCCAACACATTCGGCATAAACAATAAAAAATTACTTCTTTCATTTTGTACTTCTTGTATTATATTACCAAGCAAGTCTATAGTCACGTATGGACCCAAGTTTTCTTTATGCGTCATATGCATCGTATACTTTTACGGTACAGCCACGGCTTCCGCTTGCGTGAAAGGTTTATAAATGCTTGAATCATTAATTTCCAACGCCTCCATACTGTCTATCTTATGATACTTTATAGTATTTTCCGTAAAGTTCCACAGTTCCAACATCTCACTTTGATAATTACTAATATGTGTAGTGCTTATCTTTAGCTTATCGAAGGCGACATCAAAATCGGCTTAAAAATCCGCTATTCAGTCATGTTTAATACCAATTATCTTTTATTGTAAAAGGATATTGATTCGTGAAATTGATAAAACAAGTTTTTTAATGAGCACTCATTGATTGTGCATTTTCATCGATATTCACTCGCATGAAATTCTTAGCGTCTTCTTTTTTTATGCGCATGGCTAGATCGGTAGATCTTATACCCTTCTTAGATCAGAGTTTCCTGACTCTTACTAATTTTTTATAAAAACAAAAACAAGCCTCAATAGGCATCATCACGTTTCACCAGATGTGATATAGGTCCGAATTAAAAAAACTACGTAAAACAGCGAAGAGCAAGTCCCTTATAGTGGTTGTATTAATGAGATAGATTTTCTTTGTCTCTAAAGTAGTTGTACTCGTTAATAATTAATCAGTATTCTGTCCACCTCTAAGCTGCTGCGTTGTTTGCATTTGCCGGCCGTCTTTGTTTGCAGGGATGCACACTTTGTATCTGTCGATAGTTTATTTTCCTTTGGACCTGTTGATGTGGTGAGATCGATCCATCATGCGCCTACCACAGCTTAGTCAGTCGCAAAAGCTATCTAGTTCAAAGGAATATTCTTAAATAATGCATGGTCAATTTTAGTGCAAATGAAAGAGTTTTAAAAAAACATTTTTATATTATTTGCGATAGGAAATCTAATAGGATTTGAATGGACTCTATTTGCTCATTCCAAAATAGGGTTTTAATCCCTTTTAAAGCGCATAACATGCAAAATATCTAATAAAATCTCATTCTTATCGCTGTTTACCAACCCATAAATCTGAAATTTTGAACATTTTTTTTTTTAAATTAGCAATAATCCTAATGCTAGTCATCTAGAAACAGGGTCATACATTTATTACGCTGATTTCTAGAGATTGTTGCTTTAAGTTGTTAAATAGACTTTTGCTCATTCTGTTGCAAGTTGCAACGCTCAATAAGTAGGTAACTATGTAGGCACAACACGAGAGGCGCGGCGAAGGCGCCATCGCATTTACGAGCGATTGTGCGTGCTTTATCATGCCCCACACTATTACCATAAACTGCCGAACGTTCCAGCAGAGATTTTCCATTATGAGTGTTACTTTGTGACTATGTTGCTGGGCTATTTCAATTAGTTTCACTCACGACTTACGTTTCCATGTCCGTTATACATTTATCGGGACGTAAATTAATAAAAAGAGCGGGACTGGGGAACATTCTTATGGACTAGGGCGAGAAAATATGTGCGTGTATAAAGAATGCACAAATATGTGAATTTAAATCGTAACCATTTTTATACACTCTATACGAAGGCTGTAAGTTTTGAATTAAAATATGTATTACCTTATAATGCATTTAATATTTACTTAATTTCTGACAAATGCTGATGCTTTTTGGTCGAAATGCCTATCGCTACTTTCGTCGCTGTCCGATTTATTTTTGAAGTACTTACCGCACGAAGTTAGCTACGTACTTAAGTGAAAAAGCGGGATTTTGGGCGTCCGGATCAGGATGCTGGACGGCGGGACGGACGGGTTGAAAAATGTCATCCAACATACATATCACAAAAAAAATACTCATAAAATTAAAATTGTGTTGTATCCAAAGCTCTCATCAGAACAAACTTACATAAAGGCATAAATATATAATACGACTGATGAATACCACTTTACGTCGTGTCAGTCGGGTAAAAGCAGTCGTGTGCTATATTTATTTATCGATTCTTTTCATAACATTGAATATTGCTCTTGTTGGTTGATTGAGGCCATTAAAGTTGCTTACCTCAGTCCTTACACGAGAAGAAACTTGCAGTGACATTTTTTCTAACCAGCAGCGTGTAGGCATAAGTACTTGGTCACTTAAACCGCGGGACGGCTACAACGCGCCTCGGAATATATCCAACGCGGCTTTATACGTTGTGACACAAGAAACTATCTGGAAATTAAAAATTGCTAAATTATTTTTTGATTTGATGGTGGAATTTTCAGCCTAGTTACCACCCAACCTGCAAAATCGTTCCGCCAAACGATTTAATGTTCCTGTGCTAAAAAATACATGGGTTATTTAAACTGTCATCTCTTCCAAGTTAACCCGCTTTTATCTTACACTGCATTGTAACATACCATCGATAAAATAAAATAGAATAAAAACCCGATGATGTTAGGATTCTAACGATACCCCATACATCGGATTCTTTTTAGACATTCATAAGTTATGGTGGAATAAAGAAACTCATATACATACATTACAATTGACCCTGAAAACATTTCTACACGTCTTTTTTCGAGCAGACGTGTTAAAAAGGCGTTATGTTGCTGCCACCGTGCTCTGCAAGGTTGAAATGTTTCATACAGTTCCACAAGGAAGTAGTGTTTAAATTATACACAATTGTCACCGTCAGGTTCAGCGTCATTTGCACGACGCGTACGTGCGCGATCAGTATGATGTCTTTATCATCGCGCTTTATGTGCCCAAGCCTTAAAACATATTACGTTTAGCTGTAACCTTGATCTAAATAGCTATTTGCAAATGATAAGTAGTAGTTTGCTATGTTGTTGACTTTCTAATCAATGATTAGGTTTATCAACAAAATCAAAATATTAATTAAACAATATTTTTAACAAATTAGTTTTAGTGTCAATTTTAGGGTCATTTATTTTACGTACGTTTTTTAACTACACTAGATGATGCCCGCGACTTCGTCCGCATGAATCGATGTGTTTCAATTTCCGCGGAAACTCTTTAATATTCTGGGATAGAATGTAGCCTATGTGTTAAAGTTAATCCTAGGTGAGAGCTTTCTCCATTCCAAACACGCACTCACGCACGCACGCACGCAAGCAAGTACGCACGCACGCACACATACACAGGAGTTCTGCAATGGACCAGCTGAGTCCTAAGGCAGTTCTGTTTGGTCTAAATACGCTAGTGGATTTTAAACTTGTATAGAGAGGTATGCGTCATGTAAGCTGCCAAAGCAATGCATGCAATATCGCATTCGTCCACATACAACAACGAAGAATGAATGCAAATCTGATTGCTTTAAAGCCATCTACTATCTCATGCCTATGATTCCGTCCGCGATGTTTAAAAAATTAGTAGGTCTTCCCTATTAATTTCAAATCTGTATGTTTAGGCTTTGAGTTTTCCGTCAGTCCACAGTACTGTTTTTTTAAAGGTACTTATAGTTTTATTTTAGTACGTTGCGAGAATAATTAATAGTATGTCGCTATTTATAATAATGCGCTTTATAAAGTCAATGAGAGACAATTAATAAACTCAATTGGAGTGCGACCTTGGTGGAATATGTCGGACGTTACATGTGATTGTTTTTCTAGCTATTTGAAGCGTGCTCTTGTCATAATATAATAATTAAGCCCGCTCTACATTCGCGCGTGAATCGCAGCCGTACTTTCGTAAAATCGCAAAGTTTCACAACTTCACGTCTTTATTCCCTTTGTGGTGTTTACTTTGTGGTGGACGACAAAACTGCGACACCGTGTGGGGAAACCGAAACCATCCATTGTTTCATGACGTTGGCGGGGTTGTACAGTGTAAGAAACGGTTAGGGCTGCGGACTGGAAACTTGAAAGGTCCACGGTTCGATCCCCCATCCGTTTTGCTATATTGTCATAAGTACCTACTTCTAGCAAAAACTTTACGCTACGAAATAAACCTGTTAGAAAAAAACCATTTCCAAATGAATATTATATTTTGCTTTAATAGGATTTGAAAAACTGCTTTCCTCGTCAAAAATTGTCACAACGCGTCGTTAATGACTTTGAACCGAGTTCAAAAAAGGAGGAAGTCAATTCGTCGGATCTCTTTTTTTTAATTTTTATGCATGTTCGCCGATTACTCACAAGACGTAGGCGTCTTTTTGACAGATTTGGAAAATTCTTCTTTTGTTTGAAAGGGTATACTTCCCAGGTGGTTCCATAGTCATCAGGTCAGGATCTGATGATGGGATCCTGGAGAAATCGAGGGAGCTCTTCAAAGGAGGTGGGTTGATAAGGCAACAAAATCCGCCCCTCATACACTCGAAAAAAAAAGTTCCAGATTTTGACAAATTGTAAATGTATTTACTTATATACTTGAAGATATAAACTTTATTTTAATATAAAGTTTAGGTGATAAAAAAAATAGTAAGTTACAGAAAATATTACCCAAAAAGAGAGTGTTTCTTTTACTTTTCTTACATTTTCATACATTTTAGTCGTTTTTTAAGCTTTGATTTAATATTTTAGAATGAGGCGCTCCATGAACCATGGTAAACGTAACTGATAATGATGCTCCTTTTTATAAGCTTTTATATGAGTATTAATTTATTTTGGTTCATGGAGCGCCTCATACTAAAATATTAAATCAAAGCTTAAAAAACGACTAAAATGTATGAAAATGTAAGAAAAGTAAAAGAAACACTCTCTTTTTGGGTAATATTTTCTGTAACTTACTATTTTTTTTATCACCTAAACTTTATATTAAAATAAAGTTTATATCTTCAAGTATATAAATACATTTACAATTTGTCGGAATCTGGAACTTTTTTTTTCGAGTGTATGAGGGGCGGATTTTGGGCCTTATCAACCCACCTCCTTTTATACCTAAGCACAATTGTTATACTCTGTAGTCGGTTTTGTTAAAAGATTATATTATTTCAAGTAGACAATACCTACAGCTTTGCCAAATTTTACTGCAGTGTGCATAAAGACTAACAATAGTTAGTACAGACTCGAGTCTGGTAGTGATGCAAATAACTGGTTTGTCAAACCCTTGAAAATACCCCGGTGACGTCACCGACGCGTCTCGGTTACATTTGTGACTGTCGTAAATTGTAGGTTGACTGCTCATGCCATCCAGTGATAATGAAATCGACCTTAGTAACGAGAGACGGCGATTTATATGAACCGGTGGCAACTTTCCCCGCGGCGTCGCGAGCCGATGACGACTATGCAGTTACGAAAGCTGCACCTGCTTATATGGAATAGCGTCGACAATTGTCCGTACGTCTACGAGATAATTCTCAGAGCTCTCGCAGACTCACACACCGTGGTATAGGAAAGTCTTTAATGGCTTTTCTATTTGCGTTGTCCCACTATCCGTCCCTATAAATATAAGTACGAGGCGTTATAAATAGCCACAAACATATTTCAGTTGTTATTCTGAATAGTGCATGACGAAATCGACCATGTACGGAGACATATTACAACCATTTGTTACAATATCCTGAGTAATTACGGACATTCATTATGACTTACGAGTTAGTTATGGTATCTATTGTTCAGCCTAATTATGGAATATTTTTTCGATAAGCGGACAAAACTGTCGTAATTCCTTAACATTTCCGTGGCTGACAGAATATAAATTATGAAAGCTGTCCATTAAATGGACTGCGACGAAATCTTTGTATCCAAGGCCGATGTCAAGGCATTCAAAGTCAAATAAATAATTAGTTTAAACAATTCATTTTTGTCATGTTTATTAGTCATCATTATGTTTTATCCCATAGTTAAGGGAACAAAAGAAAGTTTCATGATCTTAACATAGAATCATCATAATCTGATACAAGTGCGAAAATTTTATCATTTACACTACGTTTATTTTATTTTGATTTGATAGCAGATATCTCGATATAACGAAAATAACACTTTCCCAAATAATAAAATGGTAGTCGTGTTAAACAACTTCCGTGATGGAATCAGTGAAATAAACTTCGTCGTAGTATTGTGCTATTGACTAAGAGGAATAGTGGTAGTGAGTGACCATGAGTGGAAGTGAGCCAACACTGACGGAATCGCCGGTGCCTCTGGCGCTAGCGCGTCTGCAGGGCAGGTCCGGCCGGATGCGTACCCACCGCCCGAGCCTCCCACTGGCGAGCCTGCAAGAGAGTATCGACGAAACCCCTCGACGCTTAACCGAGGAGCCTCCTGCGCCCGACACGGACGACGACGAGGCCTTCGCCGATCCCGTGGTCGTCAATAAACCCTCTCCGTCCGCTTCCAACGGGCGACGAGCCTCGGACGCTACATTCGCTGAACGATACAGGAAGTTGACCGAGTTCGATGGACCGCCGCCCGACATGCCTCGGCGTGCCTCTCTAGCCGTACCCGTCGGAGCCGACGGCTTCGGACCTAGCGACAAAGGCCGCAGGCGATCCTGGGCGGCGCGGCTCCAACTCGAGCGTAAGAAGAGACGAGTGTCAGGTGGCAACGACACCGACGAAGAGGGCGACCCACCGACTTACATACGTCAAAAGCGACCTTCTTGGTGGAATGTCTTCATGCCGGATAACATGCTGAAAAACAGGTACATATTTTATTCAAAGAAAAGCACTTGGCTAACATCTGTTGATGTTTGTTCTAATTTAACAGTTTGATGTGAACTACTGACGTTAATTAACTTTAAATATTCGATGAGATACATTGCACAGTAACATGAATAAATGCAATTGGAACTCTTAAAATAAGGCGTATTTGTAGCTCGAGTCGAGTTAACTGGTTCTCATTTCCGTAGCTATGTGTGTATGGGATTAGAATGGAAATGTGTGAATGCAGCACCATGCCACTCGATTCCCTTGACCTAGCGCTTAGCTCTGGTTATTAACGTTCTTAAAACTATGTGCTGCTCTCTCAGGGTTTCAAAAATAAATGTTTGCAATGACTCTTCTGACATTATAAGTTAAGCGTATATTTATGACAAGACAATCAAAATTATATCAAAAAGTAAATAGTTGCTCATTGTGTTATCATTGTGAAAAAACATTTACGTTATTAACCGACTTGAAAGCGGTTATAAATAATTAACATTGTAAACCGAAAAAAATTCCATGATCGGTGACACAGGAAAGCTGTTTGTTTACAAGTAGGTACATGCTGATAAAATTATGATTTTATTTTAGTTATCATTTTGGACGCTATCTTGCGCTCGTAAAGCAAGTATCTAACAGATGGCTCCTGGCGGGCGTTATCTTAGTTTCACTTTAGGGTTCTGTTCAGAAATGGTTAAAAAAACTTTAATGATGCAACTTTGTCTGACTTTCCATCTGTCACATTTGGTTACTTCAGTTACTGCCTAGCTATCGTCTAGAAATATTCGTTTTCAAACTATTCAGTTTGAAATAATGCTTGCTCACGTTTAGTAGCCGGGTGAAAAAGAAAAACGTATTTCGAAATTTTTAAATGGGGTCTAGTATACGTTTACATACACATCTGGGCTAAGCTAACATACATATTATACAAAATACAAATACCTATATTGCAAATAAAACGGCTGGGGTTTAAACTGGTACTGACTTATCGGATCTCAATCTGTTCCAATTGAGGATTTGATAAAATTGTTTTGAGGTTTTTAATGTTACGTGTAAGTTGTTTAATGCATTGCATAACATGGAGTTATCGTATGATAATCGCATTCCTTACCATTTTCAATAAGCATTCGTCATCTTCGAGGCTGGACACTGCACAGTGCCTATAGATAAAATTTTATTTCATGCCAATCACATAATGCATATTTTACGATCTCATTCTACATTTTATCTGACAGGTAGATAGTGTTAACAAGGTAGTTTAACTAAAAAAAGGTGAAATTATAATTATTGTTAACTGATTTTAATTGATAGCTGACGCTAAAACAGGTAGAGGATCTCTTAGCCTATGGTCAGATCTAACGGGAAAACGCAAGTTTCTGCGGTAACTTTATTATGTTCTTTCTCAGGATGTTGATGACAGTTAACTTGCCAAATTTTGTTGAAATTTGCACATTGGCTTAGGAGGAAAAGTTTAAAAACTGTCAGGCAGACAGTTATTTTCGTATTTTCAATTTTAGTATTACAGTCATATTGAACGAATTAGGGTCACACCATATCTGCGCGAACGAAATGCGCAGACATACCTACGCGCAAAGAAATCAGCTGACGTTTTCCCGTGTGTTTTGTCCTTGATCTTAATTACCTAAGTGTAAAATTTACATTTTACACTTAGGTAATTTTATAATATTGAGCAGGGTCCATTTTACATCAGCTTCACAATTTTGTCCATTACCTTCTAGTAGAAAGGGTAAGGCTGTTTGAACCTGTTCTGTCTACTAATAGGCCAGCCTAATTAACTGCCTAAAGCCAAATTGCAAAACGCGCGCTGAATTTCTAAATAGTCTTTTTAATTAATTTCATGTAAACATGGAAAAAAATAAAGTCATAAATAAGCTTCGACGGACGTTGTGGCCGCCTCTGGCTATGATCGTAGCTGTGTATTACGCGAAATTCCTTTAAACCTAACGCTATGTACATTATGATTGTTATTGTCAACTACTTATGTGTTAAGTTTCCCTATCGGCACTTGGCCAGCGGGTGGAATTTGATCTGAATCCTTGTCATTCGAGAGGAGACGTGTGCCCAGTAGAGAGCCGACAATCATTTA
The DNA here is from genome assembly GCA_038048805.1 of Hipparchia sbordonii. Classification (NCBI taxonomy): domain Eukaryota; kingdom Metazoa; phylum Arthropoda; class Insecta; order Lepidoptera; family Nymphalidae; genus Hipparchia; species Hipparchia sbordonii. The sequence goes on along the minus strand of CM076099.1, from coordinate 10,983,431 downwards.
AGGTGTATATTATGGTGATATATTATGATGACATTGCGGCATAATTCTATTTTTCCCAGTTCCATCTTATCTGTCCCAGTCCTAAGGCACGCGCGTAGACGCACCGCGATTTACCTAACGAGTATTACCTTTACACGACGAATATGTACAGCTTACATTGCTTACGTAGGCTTCTAAACATTGGCGAGCATTGCCAATTATTCTTAAGCAACTAGTATTAGGTACCCACGTCAGAAAACTCTAGTCCGTATTGAAATAATTTTAAAAATTGTTTAGCCTTACCAATATTATGAATGCGAAAATGTGTTTGTTTATTGGTCCTTCCTTCAATCATGGAGCAACGTTTCGACGTAATTTTATTGCATAGGTATAGGTACATGGTTGAGGAACTGGAGAGTGACATAGGCTTTTATCCTGTAAAAACAAAGGCTTCCCGGATTTCCGGAATTTTAAAAACTTAACTCAACGCAGACGAAGTCGCGAACAACAGCAATGTTAGTAGTTTTATAAAAAAGTATATATTTGTATTTTGTTCTACACAATCTATATGCTAGGCTAAACTATTTAAAAGCTCTAAATGTAAGTCTACATAATATCTTTCCCCAGACTCCAGAGAATATTGTGAAAAAGATGGTACTACATTGAGACCTGTTTTAGTTCATTATTATTCAAGGAGTTAGTGAGAGTATTATGTACATTATACAATATATATTATAATAAGTATAAACACAAAAATCGAGATCTTAGTGTCAACTCAGTACATTACTGATTTATTTAGAACCTAAATTTTCATTTAGGTTTACATTATTGATTTCATGGACATGATCCGTGATCATTGAAATCATCATGTTATTCGCATTTATCGCAAATGCTTGTGAAGTTTGTTCACGATTTCTTAGGACCATTGCAAGTAAAACGTGTACAGCGTTTTAACGTATTTCGTTTTGTAAAATACTTTGACAAATATTTTCAACTAGTACCGCTAATGTCTTCTAATAGAAGAGCAAACATAGGCCGCCATGTAAGTCACGTCGGAAAAGTTACATTTGGTTGCCTAATTTTTCTATGGACTATAATGACCTAAAACCTTCCCTAAGCCTTAGAGGATATTTGTGCTCAGTTGTTGTAATGAACTTTTAAGTTTAAATGTACTGGGCTCTTAAAAGTCTTGTTATAAACAAATAGCTCATTAGACCTGTCGAGCCTAGCAAATTCATAGTTATCCACTTCAGGTTTATTTGTACGTAAATCGGATCTCCATAAAATTTAATTACCGTTTCCTAAGCCGTAAGTAAATAAACAACGCACTGAGATGCCTTGTGTTTAACGACAGATCTAATTCCGATGCCACTTTACGAGCACGCTTAGACGTCCACCCACTTTTGCCCTCCCATAACGACGACGACGTTTTTTTTCTACGTGTATTCTTACGTCTACTCTAATTTATTTCGAGCCGCGGTGATAACAAAGTTTCGATAGGTGGTCCGTAAAAGCGTCTTAGTTATCGCCTAATGTACGGCGTTTATCACACAGTGCATTAAAATATGTACTACTTAAGTCGCACGTATCCTAATGTGTTGCATTTTACATATCGGGAGGATTAATTTTTTTTACATACCCATCCGATCCCAGCTACGTATCTCTGACTGTTGGAGTTATGACGTGCGTTGTAAGTAATCAAATGAAAACATCACGAGGAAACTCGTATGCCTGAGGGTTCTCCATAATGTTCTCAAAGGTGTATGACGTCTGCTAGTCTGCATGACCTAAAACCCACTCCTTCTAGAGGATTCCTTTGCCCATTAGAGGGCTGACGATGAGTTGAGATGTTGACTGAAAGATTTGTATGCTTTTGAAAAGGAAATATTAACATATACGATAACCCAACTCCGCATGATGATTAGTTCCGAATACCTCAGCATAGACAAGGTCACGGGCGTAATATAACTGCGTGACGTACCCAAAATCTGCATACACCTCCGCCCACGAAGCACCACTTAGTAAGCAGTTCCGCAAATATAAAACCAAATACAGCCCGAAGATATATTGTGTGCTTTTGTCGTAGGAGTAATTATGCGGAAGGTTCACATTCATAAATGTTGTGGTTTTATGTTAAAGGTACAACGGTATCCGTAACAAGTCGTACGTCATGGGACGAAATTGTTTCAACATTCGTAACGTGGCCTCCAAAGTTTGTTTCCGCAATCGTCCATTCACCTTAGTTTTCTTTGTGCTGCAACTTCTTGCAAATGGCTTTTGATTCTCTAAGTTTAGTTACTGGCTAGAAATTAGATCTAGATCGTTAAATGTTAGTTTATAGAATGATTTCGTTTTATAGTTTGAGCAATGGACATATTGCTTCTCTAAACTCAAATTACTTACTTGTTAGTTTGAAAAACCATGAATTGCGTATCAAATGGTACTACCTATTAATAATTTGTTTAAACTTATTTATGTAGTGAATTCTCCTAAGTTCCCCTTCCAAATTAGCCATCTACCATCTTGGACTGGCAACGTCATCTACCATAATGTGAGATCTCAGTTAAGGGCTATCATGTCATCGCATTAAAAAAAAGTTGTAAAAGTTTATTTGAATAAATAACTTTTCTATTCTATTCGAATCTAACGTCATTTGTTTTAAGATGTGTTGTGACTGAATGACGATAATACAAAGCAAGCACAAGCTTAATATATTCTTCACGAAAAATGTTCAATTCTCATCTATCAGATATTACACCTTACACTTAAATTATTCTTATGTTCTTCTTCCTTTGTTGACTTAAACTCTTATATATACTTATCTAATTCCTCAACAGCATTCAAAATAGCATATGGTATTCTCTTTAATTACAGCTCAGTTAATATTTATACGCACTAAATTAGATTAAGATTGCTTATCCGGCGATTTTGCAACCGCGATGTAATAAACCCGTATCAACATTGAGGCAGTTCATGTTTGTGTAAGTAGATATTAAAATTATAATATTATCTCAGTCCAGTCTGGGAACTGTGCCAAGTTATATACTACTAGAAGCAACTCTTTTTCCATGGATGACTCACTTTTATAGTAAACAGTACTCTTAATTTTTGTTTACTTACCAAATAGACCAATTAATTTCGTGCCATTATAAGATCATTTGTTATTTTCAAGAGTCAATGTTTATGTCACGTGTTAGGAAAATTGGGTATTTGAATATGTATATATTCATTAATTACAATCTAAAATGTAACATGTAAGAATAACATTCATTGTAAAAACAGAAAATAAATCGGTCAAAAAAAAACTGTCAACGAATAGTGTTTTCGTCTAGTCAGATTTGTTTGGGTGTCTTTGAAAGTCCGCTATTTTGTAAGTCTAATGTTTTTCTAATATTGGCCGGCAGCCAGCGTCGCCGGTTAGCTGCGACGCCCAGCCGAGCCCACGACGCAGCTAAAATCTCTCATAGTGCCTAGGTGAAAACACTGAACGAAAACAAAACGTGTTTGTAGTGTTGACATTATGACATGTAATAAAACAAACGAAAGAAAAGTCGTTACTAGACTAAAATACCCACAGTCCGCGCGCGAGCTCCGAGGAATCTTTAGGAATGTTGACGTAAGAGCTAGAGTTGTTATTTAGTCGATATTACGTTATCGATAATAAGACATCTTTAGCATCCGCGCGCGTCATTAAATTAATTGTGAAATAATAATTCTTTCAGGATAGTACCTATGTGCATGGAAGAAAATAACATATTGTATAATGGATTGTCTTCGAATTGTAAAGGATTTTTTCTCTGCCTGTGGTTAACCAATATTCCGACTGACAGACATTATCGTCTAAAGTCATACCTAGTTACGTAGTCAACTTTCTTCCTTTCAAAACACTACTAAAACGTGTGTAATAAATCCAATTTCATGTCTTACTGTAAACTTGCCTAACATAGACAAGTAGCATGTTAAAGAATATGATGACACGTCCTACTTGTATTATTTCTATGGGTAGGTACTATTAGTAATTGGTAACGTTCTGATTGTGGAATGTATGCAATGTGATCAGTCACGTATTTGCCACAAGGTACGAAACATCACAATCTAAATTATTGTTATGACTTCGTCATTTATGTGAAGACTAGCTTTTGCCCCCGCGACTTCGTCCGCGTGGAATTAGATTTTGGGGTGGAATTTTCAAAAACTGTGACACACGTACTTCTTTATTTTTAACTGAAAGCTCAAATACCAACTTTGATGGAAACAGCTTGAAAAATGACGGACTTTCATATAAACTTCCATCCCCTATTTAAACCCCTTAGGGGTGGAATTTCCAATAATCCTTTCTTAGTGTGCGCCTACGTCATAAAAGGAACCAACTGTAAAAATTTCAAGTTTCTTACTTCAGTAGTTTAGGCTGTGCGTTGATATCTCAGTCAGTCAGTCAGGACTTTGAATTTTATATATATAGATTTAGTACGGTTAGAAAGATTGGCTTACTTTTTTGTTTGAATTATGTTTGAGGCTCAATCTTATAGGGGGGCTTTTATATAGATTTTTTTTTATTGTTATAGGCTTGCGCTTGACATCAATCGTACGTGATGGAAAGCAATAGTGAGGTCTAGGTTGGAGCGCGCTTGCCTATAAGATTACTTTCCTTTTACCCTTATCTTGAAGGTACTCGAGTTATACGTGGCAGGGAACATGAATGAGGCCGGAAGAGGTTTCCACACTTAATCGGTTCGTTTTAGAAACGTTGAACTAAATCATATTCCAATGAGGCTCAAAATATTCGAAATTACTCTGAGCTGTCAATTCTATCCCGCTGGCTCAGTGACTCAAAAAGAGCATACTGGGGTCGTCCAAATTGGGGGACCCAAGTATGCTCTCCTTACAGTACGATCCTCTCCCATTCTCTCCAGGTGTCCGAGCCATCGGAGTGTTGCCGATTTATATTCTCCAATAATATTGGGTTTGGCCACTAGTTTTTCAATCCCCGATTCTTTATTTGTCTCCAGCTGCGAACATATACATTTTAAACATACATATATGAAGAATTTGAATCATTTTGTAGCTAATAATATTTACATAGTTGGTAGAGTAAAATTACATTTCGCCGATTTCCTACGTCCTTGTCACTTCTGTCTACATCTTCAAGGCATTTGTATATTTCACTTGTCGACATTTTGCAAGCAGAAATATTTCTTCTTCTGATGTGGGCAGCGCATTCGTTAATAATAATACTAAGCAAAAGAATTCTGCGTACAAAACAAAATATTGCTATAGAAGTTTTTATATGTATATCTGTAGGTAGATGTTACAATCCTGATCAAGCATCGCCTGAGGTATAAGCTGACTTTTACATCGGCGAAGTGAATAGAAACAGGCATATAATAATATTTTGTGGAAGTCTTTCAATAGACTTCGTATTTATCAATCTTTTAGGTGCTTATACACTCAACAACTCTCACAAAGCTTACTAATTAAATTTTGTTTAATAAAATGGAATCCAACCTTGAAAGTGACATATTTTTAACCGATTTCAAAAAAAGAAGGAGGTTCTCAATTCGCCGGAACCGGAATTTTTTTAAGAGTATTAACCATGCTGACCATCGCTAATACTCACCTCTCTCCTCCAAATAAGCGTAAAGCTTGTTTTAGGAGTGGTTACGAAAATAGTGCAACGTGTTTAAATTAAACCGTCGTTCGACCTTTTGGTTTGCAGTCCACGCCTTTAACCGTTACGCTATTGAAGCATTTAATCTAGGCTATACGGATACAAAGTATCCCAAAGTTAACTCGTTCATTCATAGCAACATTTATCTTAATGTTGAAAGTTGTGTTTAAATTATGCACTCGAGAGTTAAAAGAAAGATAATAATGGATTTCCTTTGAGTGTTTCATTGCAATTACCTACAGTTATTACTTTTAATTACGGAAGTATTATCTCTAATATAATTTTAATTGATTAAACATGCCATGCCGTCCATTTACGGACGGACATTCGGTTAAGTAAGTTTGTGGCCCTTAAGCGGCTGTCCCTTGGGCTAAGTAAATAAAGATGATGGAATTGGGTTTCGTACGATCAATACCTTTGCCCTCTTGTAAGGGTTTTAACATAGATATCTACCTACAGACCCTTTTCCTTAACAAAAATGAAGACAGTTGAAAAGGGACGAGGTTGACGAAGAACCCTCTTTCTCGACTTCCGCGAAGGACTATTGAATAATTTCCTCATCTTAGCAGCTTTAAGTTCAGTTGAAACCTGGAGGCGACGAGTTTAAATTGCTCATCTTATTTAATTCCAATACTCTCTGGGAAAAGGGTTGTTTCACATGTCTCGCATGTGTTGTTTCCAGCTAACTAGAATGAGGGTGTCTTTAAATCAAGAGTGACTAGGCATCTCCTAGGCAAGCGCGCATCATCTTAGGCTGCATCTTCACTTACCATCAGGTGAGATCGCAGTCAAGGGCTAGCCTATATATTAATGTGTAGCACATCATTAAGATTAGCGACGGCAAGGCAAAAATGAAAATCTATTCGGATTTTCGGCAATTTCATTGTCGAAGAAGACTATCTGTAGTCCTATCTGTTAATATTAGGTACTATCACGGTACAATCATTTAACCGATTTTGATGAGTGACACGGAAACATCCTGGACGCGGACAAAGGGCATCCACCAAGATGTCATGTTTCCCCAGAAAGCAGAAAATTCTAAAGTATAAAATACAACGTGTTAATTCGCGTGTTATTTTTGCCGCAGCAAAAGCTGAAATTGTATGTTAACATAAAAGAGTAAATACTGCTTACTATTGATTACTACTTCAAATCTTAATATATAAAAATGAATCGCTTAATGTGTTGGTAAGCGCATCACGCGTGAACGGCTGGACCGATTTCGCTAATTCTTTTTTTATTGTGTTTGTTATTGTTAGGAGAAGGTTCTTATGAAAGAAAAAATTAAGAAAATTGCGCGGAAAATTAGAAAATTTAAGAAATATTAACCACCATATTAAATTATTTCTAATGTAACCGCTTTTACAATTCAAACTTTTTTGATGTAACCTTATGGCGTTTGACATAACATTGACAGAATGCGTGCTGCCAATTTCGTCAAAGAGGATGTAAAAAAACTTAAGACAGGACAACGTCTGTCGGGTCCGCTAGTACAATATAATTATGTTTGTGTACGGTATCCCTACTGATAGTAAATAATATAACTTATCAACTTAGTAACGCAGATTAATTATGTAGGACATAAAAATAAATTAATAAAGTAGAGCTGATATTAATCATCCGTGTACGAAGACAACCTTGTAACTTTGTTGCACCTAATATTTTGTAGGTGTTGCTTACTCCAACATTAGAAACTTTTAGTGGGTCATTAATTTCATAGCATCTTGGACATTTTCAGCTTGGCGTAGATTATTTATTATAACCTAGTTAGGGTTCCGTACCCGAAGGGTGGTAACCAACAGGACTATTACTAAGCCGTCAGTCCGTCCGTCCGTCCGTCCGTCCGTCCGTCCGTCCGTCTGTTGCAATCATTTTTAGACCCATACCAGATCGTCAATTATACCTACCCATCAAAAAATCACTTCGTGATTCCAAGTTCTAAAAACTGAAAGATGAAGCTAAAGCGTTTAGTGACTGTTTCAATAAAACAATAATTCTTAATGATGCGATGTGTTTTCTTAAAGAGTTGAACTTGTCTGATATTCTCCTTTCCCCTCCAAATAAGCAGAAGCATGATAGGAGTGGGTACGACAATAGTGCAACGGATGGCTCTCGAACCTGCGACCGTTAACCGTTTAACCGTTGGGCTATTGAGGCTTTTAAAAAAACACACTTTCGCATTTATATGTCCGGTTACTGTACGGTTTGAGCCATGTGCGGCGGACTGGTGATGTCCATACGCAAGGACGGCAACATTCATGACTACTCGCAAGTTCCACATGTGGAACGTTCGCTTGTTTTATTTGATTGCAAATTTACTCACCTTGATCACTCGCTAAAGACTGCCATCGCGCTTTTTTATTTGTTTTATTTTATTTAAATGTAAATATTAAAATGACACTTGGCGTTTCATTGTTGCAAGAATTTTATGCGCACTACTTGTCTTAGCCATAAATAATATAGTATTCGTAGGTCTTACCATATACACAACATATGGTGTACATAGCTATAAAAGTATCTTTTCACGGTTCCGTATCCGAAGGGGACCTTATTACTAAGCCTCCGGGTTCTCATGGTGTTATCCTTAAACATTAAAACATATGTGATATGATATTTATGCTTATAACGTATTTATTTATGTGTTTTATGTGTGTGTTTATGTGTTTAGCAAATGTTTAAATTTTATTTAAAATTACACAAGCTCACGTGTTCACAGTTCACGTGCAAGTGTGTAGGTGTATATGTGAATATTCTAGGATACATGTCCATTTCCTCCCCATTGCGCCAATTGCGCTCATTTGCGGACGACACTGGACTAATTGCGAAGCTCCGCAATTAGCCACGGAATGAACTGCTGCGTACCTACCTCATGACATTCGGCCGTGGCATTCAATGTAATGAGCCATGAAAAGCTTAGTAACAGTATCTGATACTCTGATGCCCAAATGTGTTTGGCGTGTTTGAGACTAAATTATGATCACTGTGATCATTTGACGCTATTCACTTATTGGAATTGTTTATTTCTTTTGTCTATTGTTTCTACGTCACCTTAACCATTTCCCTGTCCCATGAGTCACATGTGAGCATGGTCATTGTTTAACTATTGTGGCTGTTGTCTGAATAGGGAAATTGTTAAAGTAACTAGTCTATAAAATAGTCAACAGGTTTTAGAAACTAGTCAACCAAATCTAAGAGTCGTCATTGAATTTTATCTGACGATTATCTTTAGATTTAAAATTCACAATCGGGATTCATATCATCCTGTGATATCTTCGAAACTCCGTCGGAAAACATCAACGATAAAAAAAATAGTCAAACTTAATGTATAACAATGTTGTTATTGAAAGATTAATATAAGATACCCAAAAACGAGAAAAAAACAAAAGAGATAATGAGTAATTAAATATTGATGAAATAGGAAGTACCATCTTCTTAGGATGGGTAAAACATTATTATATCGTTGGTGATTTAACGTAATATAGGATACGCTGTCTTAATTTCATCTTCAAATTCTGAGGACAGTTACGTTGGATAACATGTTGATCCGTGTAGCACAATTATTATTCGCATATCTTACCTATACTAAAAAAACCAAGCTTCGATTGATAAACACTAGGTGGGCGCTACGCTCTGCTAAACAACGGTGAATGTTCAATCCGCCGGTAAGCCCCGAGAGCGAACCGGCTTTCTGTGACTCAATTTTTTTTATTGGATTTTCATTTTTCCTCATTCCTTTAATGCACGCATCTAATCGGTATTTAAAAATCTGACGATGGGGGAATTTTTATAAAAACCACATCATAAAGTTATTAAGATCATACCTACTTAGTATATTTCAAATGACGTGTTGAAGAAACGAATACCTTATATCATAGTTGCTTACAGTTAATTAAAAACTATGAATAACGTATTTAAAAGTCTGTTTGTTTGTGCTCATCTTTTAATTAATCAATACAATTAATACGAGTGTATTATCTCGTGTGTCAAGGCCCTTTTTCTCAGAAAAATTTGGAGGAATGAAGTTGAAAATGCGATTAAATTATTACTTATCCAATTCAGTTAAAACGATGGATTTTCATCAAAAACTTAGAGAGGGTGAAGATCTCTGTAAAAATCTATTATTTCACACTCACTTTCTTCTTATTTTATTAGTAACCCTACTATCATCCAAGCTATTTATCTCTGTACTCTCTTTCTTTAGATCTTCATTTGAAACACATTTTAAAAGCACTTTCAAATCTGGTTTATTTTGAACCATATTCCTTTATCAACCTTAACCTTTTTTTACTTTATTTTTCTTTTTTTCATCGTTATAACTTTTGAGATCATAAGCTTAGATTGGAAAACGTTTCTGATTGCGAGCCGGCAATTTAGTGGGCAGATATTGACATTGAACGGTTAACATGCGGCACTTAGACGACGACTAACTATGTCGACACAAAAGACTATCAACATGCTAGACAATAAATCTATTACCTTTGTAAATGGTAGGTGTATTTTAATGTGGTGCGGTAAGGGTGCGGTAGTTATATGTTCCTTTGTCTTCGTGAAATGCTAGCTCACTAAGAGGCCTTGGTTGTCATTAGGGTCAACTAGCTTATAATTCAAATAGCCACAATACCCATTCACTCATGGATATTGTGTCCTTTCCCATAATATGTATTGTCAACTTGACTATGTGCAAACGTAATGATATAATCATTAGTTGCGATTTTATTTCTGTTTGCATATAGAATAAGTATGTCCTTACTTACAGGTCTTTTATGTTAAACCTTCTTCTTTCAGTTTTTAACACTTGTTTTTTTTTAATTATTACTCTGACCATATCTATATTTTTAACTTCTCCACACGTACACAGCTAGTTGAAAATAACACACATTGAATATTGCATTTGAATAACAGCATTGCTGGTTTTTTGTTGCGTCACACCAATAAATAATAGATGAGTAATTAAGTTATTGCATTCCTAAGTACAATACTACTTAATCTCCATTAAACGCAATAATTTATGCATGTCACATTAATGAATTCGGATCATACTACAACTCAACTTTGCAAAATTAATGTTTTCTTTCTAATGTACACTCATAATGCTTAAAATAAACCACCAAAAAATATCAGTTTATATTGCAATGAATCGGTTTCCGTGATCTGTTTTTGAGGTTTTTGGTAGTGGAAAGAATTTAAACCTCAGATACAGATTGCGACGTTGAATTTTAATTTAAATGTTACTTTTGTCGTCTACAAATGTATCTACCTACTTAAATATATTATTCACATCCGCGTTCTTAATCCAAAGGATCTTCTGCACCATGGTTTTTCCATTTAGCAATTCAGTTAAGATAATTTAAGTCCCTTTTCCAAGCAAAATTTATTGAACAGTTTCATTGAATATCTTCATGTATTATCTTTTTAAAACGCTAATACAAAAAAAACTTAGTTCGATCTAACGATCGATTAGTTGTTACTTATCGATGTTGTTAAAGTATATCAGCTCTGTCATTGTTTCCTTAATAACAACGGAAATTTTGAATTTATTTATCGCCTGTTTCATTATAAGGATGTAATATATCGCCATTAATCTCCGTTTTGTTGTTAAGAGAAGTATCCCCCTAGAGAGCTTCATACAAACCAAGGAAATAGAAATTTAAATTCGTTTAGCCTGTAAAACTTTACCTGTACATTTTACGGGAATTTGAAAGACCCGTATACACGATATATTTTTATGAGCGCGATGAGTGATTTGAGTGATGAGTGATTTTTATGAGGTTAATATTGGTACATACAAGAATCAAACTTTCGTTTGTATGGTGCGCGCTCAGGAGTTTTATCGTATTGCTCAAGTATGACATGTGTTATAGCGCTCGACGATGAGGTCTTACAGTGTCCTCAAATACTTAATTATTTCTTACTTTAATTTCTTTCGTCGAACTTGCGTATTGTAATTTGGGTAAAAGAGAATATGAAGCAGACGGTCTGTCCGTTCCTATAAGTTATCCGGCTGATTGTGCAATAGTAAATAATCATGAGTGGCCACCGCGTGCCTGCGATAGTGCGCGTAGGCCGTTTCACAATATCCACGAGTCATCGACCTCGTATTTCTGTAGGTTACTAGATACATACTCGTTTCCGTACCCACAAAGTCACTCATGAGCAAAAGTGAAGTAAAAGCATAGCTTAGTTGAACGAGTGAAGCGAGGCTTGCGAGTCTACTTGGGTTAATTTGCATTTGTCCGTCTGTCTCTCTCTATCAGAGCCTTATTATATTCCTGAATTAATGATTTATACTTAATACAATTTTTAAAAAACCTTAATACGAGTAGGGTACCTTTGAACACCCTTTATTCAAATCCTAGTCTTAGTTCGGAGCGAACCACATTACAATTTTCCTTACTCGGGTTACAGTTTTTAAGCTTTTTTTCTTGTGTTTTTAAGTGATCAGATCATGTTGCATGATGTATTTCTCGAATATATATCCGCCTAACATTAATTAGTGTTTTTTCTATTGTTCATGATTCAAGATAATCCTAGTCTTTTTCAATGTTTCTCAAGATCGCGTGCGTCTGATTGAGTAATGTGTTTTCTCATCGATTGTCGATTGCTAATACGTATCGTTAACTGGAAACATTGTGATTGTGTTATGATTATTTTTTAACATAGTTTGCGACGTTGATTTATGAACTAGATACACCTGATATACTTACGAGTTAACGATGTCAATTGATTAGTACTTATTTTATATACATATTATAGATTGTATTTTTACAATTCTGATGAGTATTAAACATTTGCATGCTATCCAGCAGAATATGAAGGTCGTTTAATCATAATCATTGTAAAACATTTATGTACTCATATTCAGCAAATAAATTTCATTTCATTTTCAAACTCAAATATAATATCTTTAATGAAATATTGTTAAAAAAAAATAATAATTAACAGCATTTTACGAATAATTTATAGTACCTATTCTTCTCATTGCTATGAGGTTTTTATTGAAGGTATTCGTATAAACATTGACGTTATTGTAGCTATCTTATACGTCAACTCGCATTCATACAAAAAGAAAAATATTTATAAAAAGATTTTTTGTAAATATTAATATGCAGGAGTGATTTGTTTTTTTTTCTATGCACTTACGAGTAACATCCGATTGTGTCGTATTCATTCCACATTATATTAATAGTAATGTCATACAATCCGGTGTAATGGACACCGTTAACGCTGTATTGTGTATAATCAGCTACATTTATTGTGGCTATGCGGTTTAATAGCCGTCAAGAGTTTCTTTATTTTTAACGTGTTTGTATAATTGTTGTTTAAGTTACAACTGCGGTACCTAAGCTGGCAATTAAGGTCGATGCGCAAATAAACCCGAGCCAACTTAAATATAAAAGTTTCCCACTCATGATGCCTATTTTAAAATGAGAAAAGTCATAGAGCCTAAATAGCCTAACGGTTAAAGGTGCGGAATGAAAACTGAAAGGTCGTAGGTTCGAGCTCCACCCGTTCCACTATTGTCGTACCCACTCCTAGCACAAGCTTTTCGCTTATTTGGAGGGGAGATGAAAATATAAGTCAAATTCAGCTTGGCTAATATTTAAAAAAAAATATCCCTCAAAGAGGAGATCCTTTTGAAAACAGAGTCATACCTAACTCATGTCCAAAACGAGCCTAATTTAAAGTTTTAACACCAGTCTTCTTTTCTTCTTTATCAATCGATAGACGTCCACTGCTTGACAAAGGTCTCTTGCATGGACTTCCACAGCGCTCGGTCTTGCGCCGCCTGAATTCAGAGGCAGTCGGTTCCCCTAGTTGGGGGGAGGGGGTCTGCCAACACTGCGTTTCCCGGTGCGAGGTCACCATTCCAGCACTTTGGGGCCCCAACGACCATCGTCTTCGAATTACATGTCCCGTATATTTCCACTTCTCAGTTTGGCGACTCGCTGAGCTATGTCGGTGTCACCGGTTAATAAATACAGGCAAATCAATATTTAAAAATTAGCCATTCACTTGTTGCACAGTTGAAGAACCCTTGGTCAATAGTAAAATGAACACTATGAAACAGGTTTCCCTGCCGCGGGTGCTTATGTGATGAATACGAAAGTTACAACGCGAACGGGGAAAGGAAAACACAGTGAAGTGGGCTGCGTAATAATAGGCTCAACAGTTTTGTAGACCACTTGCTTCCACTTCACTGTTACGGTGCTGTGTCTAATGTATAGGTACAATACATCCATCAATCATCATTAATGATTATGATTATTTATTTATAAATGCGACTAGCTGCTGCCCGCGACTTCGTCCACGTGGATTTAGTTTTTAAAGCCCCGCGGGAATTTTGATTTTCCGGGATAAAAAATAGCCTATGTCACTCTCTAGGTCCTCAACTATAATGCAAAAAATCACGTTGATCCGTAGCTCTGTTGCAGCGTTATTGAAGGACAAACCAACACGTAAACACACTTTCGCATTTATAATATTAGTAAAGATAGAGTCTGTCTGTATGTCTGCCTCTCTGTTATCTTTTCACGGCTAAACCGATCGTGATTATAGTTAGATAGTTATAGCTTCCACCTTGGAGACGGACAAGATACTGTTTATCCCGGATAAATCAAAGGGTTCGCATGCTATTAGAAAAATAACCGGTCAAATGCGAGTGGGACTAGCATACGAAGGGTTCCGTATAAACAAAAAACGCTGAAAAAAACTACGTTTCTTATTATATTTTGTTCTTATAGCGACAACAGAAATACACATTCTGTGACAACTGTCTATTACGCTGACAGACAGACGGACGGACTGCGGAGGCTTAGTAATATTGTCCCGTTGATTACCCTTCGGGTACGGAACCCTAAAAGTAATGCGCGTGGAGTCACGCGCATTTTGTTTTTATCGCGTTAAAAAAAATTCAAGCTATTTATTATGTATGTTTTATTTTTGTACTAGATGACGGACGTGACTTTGTCTGCGTTTTCTTAAGAATTGCATGGGAACACTTCCGAGTTAAAAATATCTTATGTCCGTTCCTCGAATGCTAGCTCCAAGATCCAAGATATATCGCCGAGATCAGTTCCATTAGTTTGACTGTATTGTTCCTTTTATTTCTTTTATTTTAGTGAAAAGATTTGGCGTACCGTAACCATTGTAGTAGGTAGCAAATAGTAAGTACCTACTCAGTCCTCGAAGGCGTTTAAAACTAAGAAGTCAACTTTCTGAAAAACGCTAATAAGTAAAATTAGTACCTAGTTCGACAATATTTATTATTATTAGGGTAGTTGACAATTTTTTTTATATACTTAAAATAAAGGTTTTTAATATCTTAACTAGTCTCAAAAACATACAAAATTCCGTTTCCATACAAAATTCCGTTCTAGATAAAGATGGATACATTTGCAGTAAAAGAGCTTATAACTTATTTGTTTTTTACCGATTTTTTTCTGTTTTTACAAATGTTATTCTTACATGCTACATTTTCGATTGTAATGAATGAATATCCACATTTTACCAACAATCAAATACCCAAATAAGCAAAGGTATTGAGTAGTTCGTAAGTCGGTATCTCGTAAAAAAACCGGAAATATGCAAAAGTACCGAAAAAATAATTAATCGCTGATGCTTAACGTCGATTTTTATTAACTTGTTCAGTCCTTAAAAATGAATTTGTTAATACCATTTTAAGGTGTTTACGAATATGTAAGTTGAATGAATGTTTTTAATACCTAATTAAAGAGTTTCCCATATTATACCTACATACATTTTAATACAATCACTCAATGGAAAACTACCGCTTCAATGAGAAAGTGACTGGGAATGGCTTATATTAAAAACAAGATAGTAAAATCAAATAAAAATAGCATCAGCGTTGATGTCTGTATGTTTTGACCCCTGATTGCTCTCATCTGGCATGTGTAGTGTGCTTTGCCAGTTTTGAACATTGTATTTATTTAAGGATCGATTTCACCAACATAGAATAAGACTTATCGGATATTTTGGAAGATTTTCAGAACAATAACTGTCAAAATATCAATTTTACGCTCGGATAAGACTTATTTTACGTAAGTGAAATATCCCCTAAGTCCTTAAACCACGAAATAAGAATATGATACCTACTATCAGCTACCAAGTTAATCTTTGTATAAAAGCTTCTTAAAAACTTATGTATAGTTTTTGTATAGTACTCAGACAAACAATTAGCAAATCAATCATTTATTTTAACACCACCTCGGATAGGTATTAGACCCTGATAAAATTGTATATAAATATAAATAAGTTAAAAATTTAAAGACAATTTAACTTCTTAGTGCCGATTTCACCAACGTAAAATAAGATTAAATCGAGCAAGCGAAGTTTCGGTCAGAGTTTATATACTCGTATCATAAAGTTATGGCCCGGCTATAGCCTGAGAGGTCAGTAACTTCTTTGATAAGTACAGTAACATATATATAGGTAAATACGATTATTAAATCGCTTAAAATAATAGATATGGTTTATAAACAAGTCATTAAAGAAATAACCTTGTTTAAATTGGTCTTTGCCGTACCCAAACGGTGCCGACAAACGGTATAATAATAACAGCCTCCGTTAATATAAAAAAATATTTAAAAAATCTAACTTAAAACGACACTTAAAAGTATAACATTATTGTAGTTTGGACACGTATGTTGAAGTCCGTTATCATATATTATATGTATAATGTATATGCATGCGCGACGAATTGAGAACCTTCTCGTTTTTTTCGTCCGTTGAAAAATAGTCTATTTTCCACTTAAACTGTGATTAAAATAGTTTAGTTTAGAGAAACTGACTTCAGTAAGAATAAAGAATCAATAATATTACCTATACATAACATATTTAAACGTTAGAAAGTTTAAAATAGATTTTGTAATTGGTTTTTGGTTTAGCCAACACTTAGTTTTTACGCCGTTTTTAAGTGATCAATTAAAAATAACTTGTATATTGTATTGTACTATACTTAACTACAAGTTTCATGTCAGATAAAAAATGTTGTTTGTCTAATAATAACTTTTATCGAATTGTTTTCTGTTCTAAAGTTCTTAACTGAGCAATAAATCGGTGGTAATGTCTGTGATAAGTGATTGCGCGCAAGCAAATGCAGATAGTTTTAATTAGGTAGACGCGAGATAAGGCAGAAGCCGTGATGTTTGTAAATATCGGAGTGCGAACCCGACCGATGTCAAGGACGCGCCCTCCGTCCTCCATTTCTCCGATTAGCTCGAGCTAGTCCACTTTACCAAGACCTCTTCACACATGCTCACTTGAACCGCACAGTGAAGATGTCACGAAACGCCGCGGTCCACTTGTAAAATGGCTTTTCTCATCCCTAGCGGTCGAGTTCTATTTGAGCCGTTTATGAAACATTTATATAATAACGAGCTTTAATAATTCCAAGTTAGACGCTTTGGTTCACTTAAGCTTGATTAATCACAGACCTCATATCAATAGTTTGGCTCGCTAGCTTTTGTTATCGAAATCGGAGTTAGTGAAGTGTGAAGTGAATTTTAGATTCATGACAGCTATCCTTGAATATTTCAGGACAAATTGGTAAATAAAACTTTTTAAATTGGTTGCTACATTATTATGAGTCGCGAAACTAACTAAGGATTTATTTTACACGTTCTGCTATGCTATTGTTTCCAATTTAGTAAGATTACGATATTTTGTCAATTTATTTGTTATTTCAATAATATACAAGATCAACTTAACTACATTAACTTTTATGGGACCTATTTCACCACCGCAAGTGAAAACTTAACAGAAGAATTTTGTTGTTCTGGCAGATTTTCAATACAAAAATTGACGAAATGAATTTATTAACATTTTTTTTTTATTATAATTTTTGCTAAGTCACTCAAATATTGTTTATTTTGATAAACTGTTTTGTTTACAATAAGTATGTTTCATATATCCTCTAATTCATGTTTTAAAGCTCTCTTCCGAAACAACCATTTGGCATCGCAAATGTAAACATGATGACAGTCTTAATTACTGTTAATTCATGGGACTGTAATAAATTAAAAAGCTATTGAAATAAATAACGAATTTTTATGCTTTGCCTCGCTTTTATACATATCGTAGATCTGAGCGTGTTAAATCAAGCGAACATATTTTCTTTGTGAGTTGCATTCACTGATATTAATTTAAAAAGTGACCGCTATGTGACGTCACGTCAACAACTAGAGCTCAACGTAAACTGGCAAACTAAGCTCGTATGCTTGAGTATTTTTCTTAATGTCTACAGACTACTATATTCTCTAACTTTAGTATAGTCTACTACATAGTAGACTATAGTAATTATAGCATTGGATATCGAAATAATTTAAATTGTGATTACTGATTATTTATTTAGTTAAATTCACCTTATAAACACACATATTTAGAATGCATGATATTTTATTTTATTTACAATCGCATGAGCCCATGTGTTCTTACTTTGTTTTGCAGTTTTTTATAGTATGTAGGCACATACTTTCATTTTATCGCGTAGCTATAATTTCTGCCACACATTTTATGAATTTTTTTTTGCATTGGACAATCGTCCGTGGTGTTTTATTGATATTGCTAGCGGACGTTGACTTTTCATTTATTTGGCCGTGCATTATTTCTAGAACTTGCTACTCAGACAGTTTATTAAGTACTTTCTATAAGATAACTCGCGAATTTTTTTTAACTTTATTGTCATTTTGACTTTTCAGTATTATAACTACTTCCCTGCTTTATGTGTAAATAAATTTTAGAGAGGAAGTATTAAACTTCCTTGTTTTAGGAAGTTGCGATAGTAAAGTTGTTGTAGCTTTTAGGACTGTCTGAGTGGCATGACTAGATGTTGTTCGCATGTTCCGCCTGTGCTAGCCCTTGGTATGTTGCATGCAGGTCTAGGCGAGCGTCGCAGCAGCTATCCCGCAGTGCCGAAAGCATTGATCAGGCGTACAAAAGGTAAAGTTTCATTTTCCTTTTAAAATGTATGTCGATTCTGTGATCGAAGATATCGTGATGATCTCAACCACTTCTGATTGCCTGGTACTCTTAAGCTATTGGTTAAAAATGCATAGAGGTAATCAGAACGCCATAAATTCAGCCAATCAAAGGTGATTGTGATTATCACACTGTAGCAATCATTTTCAGATAATCCCACAACCGTATTAATTTAAATGCAGTTTCATTAGTAAAAATGTTTGAAGTAAGTTTGTTTAGCTAAATCTTTTTTGTTTTTGCTTCCATCTTTGCACTGTGTTCGTTTGTGAATACAATGAATATTTATATTCATATGAATACTCGACAAAAGAATCTACGATCTGCGATCTGCATTTTACGTGCAAGCATTGCGTTGTTTATATGAACGTTTGTACCATAAAGGCTAGGATTTGTACCTACTTAATCAAAAGGACCAGGTAGCGAAATTTAGGTTGGGTAGGTTTTTTTATATAAATAGAGAGTAAATGAGTAGGCTGGTCCCCTGATGTTAAGTGATTACCGCTCATGAACATTTGGAGCGTCAGAGGAACCCCTTTATGAAATAACACCCCTTGTTGAAATCCAGTGGGAACACCGCCGGAGGGAGTTGGTTTCACAATTTGCAAACAAACAAACTAACTGTTCTATTTTTAATTCCTATCGATGATTGCTTTCATTTGCAAACTGTCTGAAACGTAATTTATTAGAAGGCAATCATACGCCGGTCTTGATGTGTTGTTTACCCATCAGATAAGTTAAAGAAAAACTATTCGGTCCGGTTGTTTATTTGAACCAGTGCTGTAAGAGTTATTTATGGAGTTTTCTCTCAACACATGCCAATTATTCGTGCAGTCGCACGATTTTTTTTAACAGCATCGCGTCACTAGCGATCGTCAAAGCGGCCATTACATTCGGTCTGTCTCGAAAAATTTATGCTTCTCGTCTCTGTTGCTACTTTTAATCCCCATTATACTCTGAAATGTGTCTTATAGTTTTAGTATCTGAGTTTCATTATCTTTTCCATCAGACTGATATTAAAGAGCTGCTGAGCTTCTTTCCGGTTCTCAAAAGTAGAAACTACATTTCGAGCGATTGTACCTATACACACGTGGTCTTCGCTTTTCACGCCACGAATTAAAATATTTTGATCTTCAAGTAATATCCCTTAAAAATGTATTTGTGGGTATGATGAGTGATAAAAATGTTTAATCTATGTCTGTGAAATTCTAATTAATAATCCTAGATTATCTTTTTTGATGTAAACAAGACTACACGGTTATAATATTGTGATAAGATATGTAGCGCATACGCAATAATGTTTTTGGTGACTATGACACATTAGTTTGTATGCCCTAGATATTTCTATCGGGTTTAAACAATCTTTCGGTACTATAACAATGTTTCTAAAATGCTAATTGTAAAATCTACTTGCGAGAAATTAACAATTGCGTTATGAATGTTTCAGGTCGAAAAGTCGCTCTGTGGACCATGGCTTCGCAGCCCCGTTTGATCTGGATACACTGCGCTCCAAAGTGGAGGGAAGGTTCGACGCTGTACACAGAGGTAAGCATAATACGCTAAAAAAGACGTGTGGCACTCGGGGACTGCCGCGGTAAAGCTATTGCATAACATTTTTTATCAACGCCATCTAGCGGTGAGAGGAGTCCCGTGTCAGGTTATTTTCGTTACGGAATTTCTGGATTCGGTCTCCACGCTCAAGGCCCGCGATAGAAGCTATGCAATAGCTTAAAAAAATAGCAAAATCTAACTAGCTTTGGAATTTGGATCGTATGAAAAGTCCGTACGCTAAATGTAAGCACACAGTGGCAACAGAAGCATTATCACAATCGATTCTAATGTAATAAATACTACTTCTTCTACTGCTAGGTTTGAATGCGACACAAATCAAAGATACAAGAATAGGATTGCTGATCTTATTGTTTATCGACCGATAGGCGACCACAGCTGCACAGACTCTTGCATAGACTTCCACACGCCTCAGTCTTACTGCGCTTCTAGCAGCTTCTCTTGCGACTGATGTTGTCGGTCCACCCTATGGGGGGGTCTGCCAACACAACTTTCCGGTGCGAGTTAGCCATTCAAGCACCTTAGAACCCCATTGACGATTCGAACTACATGCCCCGCCCCGCCCATTTCCACTTTAGCTTCGTGTCTCAGAAGATTTATTATCAGTTGTCAGAAAGAACATTTGTTTCTATTTATACGAATAAAGAACAGCTTATTTATTATTCATTTTGCATTTTATACTTATTAAAGACATTCTAAAATGACATGTATAAACTACAAAGAAAAAAACGTTGAAACCCTACCTAAAGCCGTCTCCAACCGCCCCTATAACGGCCCCTGTCCTCACATCTAACCTATTTAACCACAACACGTCAGACAAACCACCATCTGTACGTGAGGGTAACTATCAAACATATCTAGTAGGTATTTAATTAATTACACTCATCTAAACCCTTCGGGCAATATATATTCGATTAGGGCGTGATTGCTATCACCACCCGTCAATCAAATACAACGACCTAGACGCGGGAGCATCCAATAGCCGTATGAGTCTCTGGAAGAGACTGAATTAATAACGTCTAAAGCGCTGTATTTATACTAAAGGCGCGGCACCAGACCGGCGTCTACGTCGTCAACAAAGTCAAACTACCTACTACTAATTTTATCAAACCACCTTCAATACCTACATTAATCTTTACTATTTCAATATATCGCTAACACGGCCATCCTACATGGTGACCGCCCCGGACACCCCACGAGTCTCATCAATCATTCTACACTCATCGGAATATTACATCATGCGACCTTGAAGCTCAATGAACATGACCATACCACCCAAGGGAACTAGCCATTTGCACTTTTTAACATTTCACCTCCTTAACTGTACCAAGTTAATGAAGAATGTCCATCATGCGACCCTGGAGCTCATTCAACATGACCATCCCACCTAAGGGAACTAGCCAAACTTAGGAGACAGATGTGTCATTATTGAAAACCACTTGCACTCAAAGAACATTTCGCTCACTTAAGTGTACCAAGTTCGTCTTTAAGCTCAGGCGCTCGCACTCCAATGTGACGTTCTTCATTCAAATTTATTTATTCAAAAGGAGATTGCCAATGGTAGTATGGACTTTGGTTTCACCTAATAACCTTATGGTGCCTTAACAAAATTCCCCTTATTTTAAAGGGTTTAATAATTATAATACATTACCAAAAACATTAAATCTCTAGTTCGCCGGATTTCAGAGTAAATAGAAAAAGAAGTTCAAGAATTAAGGTTATTTTTTGACACATGCGAATATTGTACCTACCTACTGATGTTACTGTTCACAATATATGTTTTTCGTTTTTTTAGTGTTTTTACGTAGGTACATTTGTAATAAATCTCTAAAAAAAAGGAATGAAGCAAAGTAGGTACATTCACAGAATATGAGACTGTTGCATACTGCATACTGCAACAAAATACACCGGTAGGGAGCCTTGACGGGCCACTTATTACTTATAAAATAAGTAAATTGCTCCCAATAAACCAAAAATAGATAATATCCTCATCGGCCACAACTTTTATTCTATTATTACATATTATTAGCATGTTCGACTGCTGATGAGGAGAAAACTTGCGTTTGATTTCTGATTCGGATTATATACCTACTTACTCAGTGGGTCAGACCAGAAAATGCATTGCGTTTTTCTGTCAAGAATATTGACGTACCTCTCTATTATGTGTTCAGTAAAGATCAGTAGTGGTATTCCACTATTGATCTCTATTCAGTTTCTTTCCCATCGTAGTATGAATTGACTATTACTTTTACTATATATCAGGGGTTAGCACAGTATGAGAATACCGAATAAAAACACAAATATAAAAACAAATTAATTAATTTATTAAGATAAAACCTACATAACATTATTAATAAACATTTTAATCTAAAATAATTTTCAACATTTACTTAGGGCCTAAGTGACTTCACTTAGGCCCTAAGTAAATGAAAATGAATAGCCTAAGTCTTAGGCTATTCATTTTCATATATGAATTCATTGAATATATTATCCAAAAATGTAGCTGGGGCAGTTACATCATTAAATCTACCCCAGGAAAGATACCATACCACTGACATTACATGAGCACAACAACCTATAGTCCTATTACCAACAAGACAGTTGCAGCAATAACCTGCAATAGCTTCGATTGTATTGGCAACATTTTCATCCCGACTAATTAGTAAGTAAACATAATAGATCCTGTTGCCAATATGCCTGGACTTTATTCTTCCTCTTAATAAATAATTATTTGTACCCAAAATAAGTGGAATATCCTCATCTATTTCGTTATTTATTTCAACTGTGTAGGTGCCATTTGGTCTAGTATGCTCACCATAGTATGAACGAGCTTGCTTGAGTTGATATGTTCCTAGTGCAAGCCTTTTCAAATCATCTATGGTGAGTCTTGGGAACTGGTCCAAGTGGGGATGGTGGGAATCAATGGTTTCAAATGTGGCTCGTCGCCTGTTAAGATTTTCTGTTCTTACAGTATTGGCTAAAACATTATCTAGATTTAATCGTCGTCTGGCAATTGCTAAGTATTCAATTGCTTCTGGCTTGTCTTCAATGAGCGGATGGAATTTGTTTATTAAGGCGCAACCATTTCGAAAATCTGTCATTAAATGCTTAGCAGCTCTGTTAAAAAAATCTTGACGAAACAGTTTGAAGTCTCTTTTGAAACGGCCATTAACTACTTCAACCACCCACCTACACATTGTTACACATCTTGTCTTATTGGCCTGCAGTGTTGTGAGTTGATGTTCACCCTCTAACAACGACTCCGGCATATGAGCTTGATATCCATATTCTAATAATTGTGGTAACACATCTCTAAAACCTCTATCGAGGATAAATACATCGCCCTCCCGGAAATAAGTTCTCATTGCTCCATTACTCTGTCTGAATTCATTTTTCATAATAGTTGCATCGTTTTCTATTGCTTTGTATGGTCCTAGACAATCTAAAATATGACCATCACAACATACAAACATAAATGGTTTTACTAAGTTTTGGTATTTATGAAGACTATATGTGACTTTTTGAAATAAGTAGTTGCTACTACTTTGCACATATACATATGTAGCATCGCATATAACAATAGCAGGTTTGTTTTCACTAGGTAAATTAGGGTTTCCAAATAAACCCTCAGGAATTATTTTATTTCGGGAAGCAACCTCTGCTATGGTCATATGACTTAGACCTATGTATGAAGGTGCCATCTGCTGGCACATGTAGTCTCTGGCCTTGGACATATACCGTTCCAAGTCACTTCGTGACATTTCAAATAAAGTGCTTAATCTTTCATTACTGTCACCAGTACGCAATTTGACCAAGTATATACTTAAAGCAACACTTGCAGAAGGTACTTCAGTGTGCAGTCTTGGCATTTCACCTAAAAGTTCATGGAACTGGACAGCTGTCATTCCTAGCCAATAATGGCAGAGATGCGGAGGCATGCTAGAAATATTAGCAAAGTCTAATGTTTTTAGATTAGTTCTCTCCATCATCAAGAGCATTTGATCTATCTGTAAGGCAGTAAAATCTCTATTATTAGAATTTAATTGCGCCCAGCAATCATTTTCTAAATGATATCTACAAATACGGCCGGAAGGTGGAACATAAAACCTATAGCGACTTAATAACAGTTCTTTCACAGCCATTGGCACCAATAAACGTTCAATATTTTCACAGCCTAAAAATATACAGTGTCTCGAGGAAGACACAGCACGTCTATGTGTTTGTGACATAATCCTAACAGTTGTAGATTCTCTGGGTTGTGGCACTGTGATATTATGTGGTACTGGAGGAGGCACAGGTATATGAATGGATTCTTCATGGTCCGTATCCAGACTCAACGGATCCACAAATCTGTTGGTATCTTGCTGAATTTGCCTCTGAATATTTCTTCTAGCAGCAATCCAACAAGGAATACAAACTCTAGTCAGATGTGGTACCTGAAATAAAAATAATTATTGTAATAATAATAATTTATAATTTCAACTCAATGTAGATAAATCTAAATTGAATAATTGGGTTTGACTTTGATTTTTTATCATTCATAATAATTATCAACCTATCATTTGCACACTACAGAGTACTTATCTACTCTCAAAATGAGAAGAGTTTAGGCCATAGTCCACAACACGGCCTAGTACAAATTGATAGAATACAACACTTTTCAGATGTGTGTAGTATGTCTGCAGGCACGCATGTTTTTTTCACAGTATTTTCCTTCACTGCTTAAGGTAGTGATATTTAATTAAAATATAAAACAAACCTGAACCTGCCAAAAGGGAGCTGAATTTTTAAAAATGAGGCTATCACCGCTATCTTAAATTATATTATGTTAACTTAAAAATAAAAAATTCTAGACTTCATATAAAATATATTTCAAGAAATATACTTAATGAGAAATGATTACCAAAATATACTTACTAGATGAGGAAATGCCCATCCAATTATAACATTTCTTTCTGGACAGTCAAAAGGTACTAGGTGTGTGCGACCCCGTAGAATAGACACGCCGCAAGCAACACATACACTTCTATGTCCAAACGATGGGGTTGGTTCTGCCACATTTTCAGGTACTTCTTGAAGCAATCGAAAGCACTCAGAGCACAGTCGATTTTCAGGAGATACCTTTAAAAAAAACAAATTGTAAATGCTGTGCTATCTATAACCTATTACAAATTATAATAAAGGACCATCATGATTTTTAGTATCATAAGTCATTCTTAATGTTATTATTAATTATTATAATACATGTATGTTGTTTGCACAACACAAAATATTGCTGGGTGTATGAAGAATTACACAGTATATTTATAGGAAGAAATATAATATCCTAGTTATTTAAGTATTTTTCTATTATAAATAGGTATTTAAAGAAGTTACTCTGTTACCTTGTAACTGTAATACAAGCTTCGACTTTGGTTTATTTATTATGATAGTATGGGATGAGCATTATTACCAATTAATACAGTAACAAAAACAATCTATGAATACCTAGTTCTAACTCGGTTCTGAGTCTAAGCAGAGTGAAACTACATTCGATTCAACAACTATAGATCTTAGCTTGACTAAGCTCTAGTTTTCCTAAAATAAATATTGTTCCCTAACGTTGGTTCCGTTCCTGGTTTTTATTAACACAAGTAGCAAAAACTCACTCACCTGTGTTGGTGATATCCAGGCACGGAGAACATTCACCATAGTCTCAGTTGCATCTTGCAATGAGCGCCAGCGCTGATGTACCAGTCTTATAGAACAATTGATACAACGGCGAGCAGTGTCCATTTTGATATAGGTTTAGTTAACTAAGTAACACTGAGTCTCTATCTCACTTATTATTTTCAATTACTATAGTTGCAGAGGAACACGAAGCTCAACTCAATGCAAGGATTATAATAAAGGAAAACAATTTAACTGAAACACCAACGAACGAACTCGAGACAGGGGCCCAGAGCGCGAAAGCGGAAACGTCAGTGGCTTATTTTTATTGGTTTTGTCACTTGTCGGTGTCAGTGTTGCCAATATCATAATGACAAAGATCTTGAAATAATAAATATCTATAATCGATAAATCGTTTTTCTAATCGATTTTTTTAACTATCAAATAAAATGGGTGTTTTTAGTTCTCTAAGTTGAGTTTTGGGCCACTGAAACAAACTCTTCAGCTCAGTCTCTTAAGACTTTGTTAAACACACGGCGAACTGAACATGCACCGAACACGTAGCGAAAGTTAACCGAGGCGGAGATGTCAAACTAAGCGCGAGAACACAGCGAACCGAACACGTGGCGAAAGGGAAACGAGGTAGAGGCTTCGCGTAATGCTGAGTCACGGCTCGAGTAGAGTATTCACGCCAAAGCAGTTGCTATTAATTCTAAAAATGTGGAGTGAAACGGATTCTGATGAATATAATATATTACTTTTGACTAATAATATAATAAAAGTGTCGAATAATTTATAAATAAACACAACCGATACGCTTTTCCTTCGCATCAGTCGCTCGCTTTCAGTCTGTCGTCGTTCATACAATGTCAGTTAATACAGATATCTCGCTCATGCCTCGTTTCACCTTCTTGTCTGTGGTTTGTCTTTGTGTGTGGGTCACCACGAAAACGGTTCGCTTCGCATTTCGCTGTCCAAGTGATTTTTTGCATAGATATAGTTGAGGAACGGGCAAGTGGCATAGATTACTTTTTATCCTGGAAAATCAAAACTCTTTAAAACAAAATCTCGGGGATTTTGTTTTAAAGTCAAGTCAAGGGAATTAGCTACTTATGAATATAATATTAAAGTCTGTACTGTATTTTAATAAACATAAAAGCACATCGATTATTAATTCGTTAATTGAGATAATTATGTTGTTTGAATATACTGGCAACCCTGTGAAACAACGTCAGATAGGTAAGTAAATTAAATCACGGAAATAAATAATAGAATCACTAACTTATTTCATTGAAAAATTTTTTACTCGTCGAGGTTAGGGCTTGTGATTATAGCGGTTTTTATTTAAAAATAAAAACTTAATTTTTGATACCAATTTGAATCAGGCACTAAACGAGACCATATTCCGGCATTGTCCTTTATGCAACATAAGATGTTAATGTCCATGATGCAATATTCCTGATCAACCCTCTTTATTATCGCTGCTCGGTCTAACCTGACTTTATCTAATGATCCAAATAAGCAATTTCTCACGTTTTAATTTGACTGATTTTAAACTGACAAAAATTTAATGTGGGCAATAATAATTAAACTGTGAACGCGGCCATACCACTTCTGATTTAAACTACAAAGAAAAAAAACGTTGAAACCCTACCTAAAGCCGTCTCCAACCGCCCCTATAACGGCCCCTGTCCTCACATCTAACCTATTTAACCACAACACGTCAGACAAACCACCATCTGTACGTGAGGGTAACTATCAAACATATCTAGTAGGTATTTAATTAATTACACTCATCTAAACCCTTCGGGCAATATATATTCGATTAGGGCGTGATTGCTATCACCACCCGTCAATCAAATACAACGACCTAGACGCGGGAGCATCCAATAGCCGTATGAGTCTCTGGAAGAGACTGAATTAATAACGTCTAAAGCGCTGTATTTATACTAACGGCGCGGCACCAGACCGGCGTCTACGTCGTCAACAAAGTCAAACTACCTACTACTAATTTTATCAAACCACCTTCAATACCTACATTAATCTTTACTATTTCAATATATCGCTAACACATGTCTTCGTCTCTCATCCGTAAACTTGAATACTGAGCTCGTTCTTGCAAGCAAAAAAGTAGTTATCATTTATTGCATAAGAAAGCGTAATAAGTGATAAGTATGCATTCTAAATAATACTGGTTATAATACTCGCACATTAGAACATTATCTGCAACACGTGATTCGGAAATATTAGAAAGTCTTCGCCGCGTTCACTAGCCTCTGCTGCAATAAGCACATCAGTTGTTAAACAAGATTCCGTGGCTAAACTACACCTTCAAATTAATTCTGAATAGATATTGATCAAGATGGATCGAAGATTATAAACTCGTTAACTTGTTTAAAATAAAAAGTAGTCATTTATCCAAATTTTTAAACAATATACATATTCCAAACTACAGCTGTCCTTGATTATATTGGAGTCTCGACGTTTTCAGTGTCGATATTAGGATGCTCGTTATTGCAATTTAATTCAACGATGATTTATGACTTCAGACATGACTAATGAGTTTATTTAGGAATATCCAGATGGAATGCTACACTGATGTCAGAAACAGAATTACCAACGAAACCGTATGATTTAAGCAAACATATTAATTATTATTATTGATATTCTTGGAAATGAAAATATCTACCCTGAAAAAATATTTAAATGGTTTCCATTAAAATTTTACTATCGTCTTGATCTGCCAAAATTTCATCGCGATGTTGCCGCCTAACCAAACCAGCAACTCTTTATCAAGCTTCAAAACGCGTGCGTAGTATGGGAGCTTGTTTGAAATAGTGAACTTTGACGTCATTAACATTTGACGCACTTTTTGTAGTTTTAGTAATTTTAAAATGATCATCACTTAAATCTAAGAGCGGGCATGTATTTTACTTATTTTGGAAGACCCTAGTTTTTGCCCGCGGCTTCAGCGTTAAGTTTGATTCTTCAAACTTAACGCTTTTATTATTTGTGAATATATACAATATTATGTGAATAATATCAATACGAATTTGTTTTTGTTATTAAACAAGGTGTTTAATTTCTGAAAAAACAAAAAGTACTTTTTTCAGATACGAGGTTGAGAAAGTAAAGCGACGAATTGCGATTTTGTTGATTAGTAGCTACAACTTTGACGAAAATGACTGTCATAATCTTTCCCCATTCCCTACAAATTCTTTAAGGAGTTTTTTTGCAAATTGATTTGTCCTCTACAGAATTCAAACTAGTTCTGAAAACATATTATATTGGCAGCATGTCAAGTATTAAGTGGAATAAGTCCACAAATGACCTATTTGGCGTCGCATACTATTTCGCTTGTTTCAGTATAGTGCCAACTGCCAAGCGAAACCAAGTGCATGTTACTTCATTTATGGCGTAAACAATGACTTCGTTACGTTGTGGATTTCTAAGTATTTCTACCGAGGATTCATATTAGCTATACCTTTGAAAAATGAAGAGATCCGTAGAAAAACCAGAATCTCAAATAGCTAAAGAGATGCAAAGGCAGTGGGTAAGGTGGAAAATAACCTGACACGGGACTCCTCTCACCGCTAGGTGGCATTGATAAAAAATGCTATGCAATAGCTTTACCGCGGCAGTCCCCGAGTGCCACACGTCTTTTTTTTATTTTTTTATGTATAACCTATGCGCGTGAGCTTTACTTGTGGTTACGTCGTGTACATGCACATTGCGTGTGTGTGCCTGTTAGGAGCCTCGGTGGGAGCGGTCAGGCGCGGCTCTCGCTCCCACTTATACAGATACGACACACACACCACCATGAGCCACGCGCCCTCGTGAATTGCAAGAACTATACGAGTATATAATACAAAAAAAAAAACTTTCGTGCCGTAACTTATTTTATTAAAAGCATTTACGACACTCTTTTTAACGGAAATCGATGTCCGTTCCCGTGCATTATGAAAGTTGAAACGTTTATTCAGTCCAGCCCGCCGATTGACCCGAGTCTATAATGCAGCGCGTCCGAGGCAAAGCAAACCTTAGCAACATAGTAGCGATATTGATTTGCCGTCACTGCCAATAGTTGTCCTAAATCAACCTCGTGACCTTTAGCTCCGAATGGATATTAATTGCTTTCGAATTTGACTCCTAATCGCTCGCATCGCACAAATCAATCATCTATCTTCCATACCTATTTATAAGACTTGCCCTGACTGACTGATCTATCAACGCACAGCCTAAACTAGAGTTGGAAACTTGTGACAGTAAGTTTCAATTATGACGTAAGCACCCACGGAAAAAAATATTTTATGAAATTCCATTCTCAAGGGGGTTAAATAGAGGGTTAGTTTGTATGAGAGTCCGTCAATTTTTTTTATTTTTTTCAATTTATTTATGTCCGTGAAACTTTGTATTCGGGCTTTCAATTAAAAATGAAGTAATACGTGTTACACAGTTTTTAAAAAATTTGCACCTAACCCCTTAAATAGGGGATGAATGTTTGTCTGAAGTCCATCACTTTTAAAGTTATATCCATGAAACTTGGTACTTTGTCTTTTGATTAAATGGTTTTCTATCTCTTTTGAGGGCGAATGTGTTAATAAATCACATTAGATAGTCCGAATTGAAATTCAAAATAGAATTATAAAGTAGTAGCTGATGAGGCCTGCAATATCATCCGCGTTCATTGAGATTTTTTTTAAATCTCTGAGCCATTCGAAATAGGTTCAGGCTGTGAAAAGGTAACAAACAGATACACACATATAACGGATATAAACAATATTTGTTTGTATTATAACGGATACAAAAGTTACTGTTACTTATACAGTTATACCTGACCTTACTCTACGCTAGCTTCTTTGCCTAATAAGTGAATCGACAACACATAATTATTCTAGTTCCAACACTCACGCAAATGCCGTTGGGAGTTGCCTACTCCGGGTCGGCCTCTTAGTAATCGGTACAAGGTCGTCGCTCCAACACCTTTGGAATCGCTCACATAACTTTTTACCTTTCCTGAAAAAAATATTTGGTCCTTCTTGAAATACATATGTATATATGTGCCTACCTAAATTATTTATATTCGCTGGCAGCAGAAAAGTTGTAATATAAACTTTAGCGTAAAAGTAATAAAAGAAGTTTTGTTTGTTTATTAACATTTATATTATCAACTTCCCTCCAAGTTTTGTTAGCTTTGTAAACCAGACATGAGAAATAAGAAATAACCAGGCGTGCGAACTGTATTGAATCTGAATAATTTCATAAACTCGTATTTAAAATTAATTATTTGTCACTACTAATTATACGTATATAAATTCCAAACTATTTTTTAATATTTAAATAACTAGCAAATGACCAGATTAGTTTGTTATCCCTGAACATGACACCATCAGAATTACCATTGCGTTTCCGGTTTTTTAAGATCTTTATTTATTTTAAAGGGATTTTATACAAATGTAAAGTATAAGACAGCCCCATCGTACTCGTACTTTTTCTAATGTACGAGTTATTCTTAATATATTGTGTATCGCTTTAAGAACAACCTCATATCGTGTTTTTAGCGAATCCACTCCATTAATAATATGGTTTATTTGATTTTTCATCGTATTTCGGAGGCAGTTTCCCCGTTGAATCTGTTCCGCAACGTTCCATAGATTTATTCCCAACTACCCTCAGAAAATACCGATTCGGCGGCAGATGGTTTTTAAGGTTTTCGGTTAAAAATTTTTGCTCCTTTGTTGCAGATGAAGATGAACAGAGCAAGAGGATACCTCCACCAGCACCCATCAAAACAGTGACGTACATAGTATGTGGTGTTTTTTTTACTTATTTATAGAATAGTTCAAAACTTTAAGTGGGTGATATAATAATACGAGTATGTAAGTGGTAGAAGATCGTATTTTATCAAAAACTGTAAGCTCAGAAGGTATTACACATCGAGCTCAATAGAAAGAATACGCCAGGTTCGGCTTCGCCACAGATTATAGGCTTCGCATTCGGCAGTATCTGTCATTCCATACGATCTCTTTTTCATAGTGACGTTTTACGAAGCCGAAGCTAGCCGACAACAAATTTCCAAAACTCAATATGTACATATCATAATCAAGTACATATTTGCTTCCTATTTATCTATAGTAGGTAAAAAAAATCTTCCCTTTTGATCCCTTCTGAATGTGGATCTTAACAATGTAACTAAGATTGTCTGTATATAATGCAGACGACTGACAAACGTCTATGCAATAATAATACCACTAGTGAAATTATAATATCACGGCTTTTACTATAAAAAAAAAAAAAAACTCTGCGACATAGACAATATTATGTATAACTTCAACTCCCGCACGTCCCTGCAGAGCACTTACGCTGACTTCATAGTGACACCGTAAATCTGTTAAACGTTGACCCAGTCCGTTCGTCCGCAGGGGTGATCGAACTTTGAAGGTCCGAATTCGGCCTTACCTTGCCGCCATGCGTCGGTGAACGCGTTTATGTACGCGGGTACGCAGCCACGACACGCGACACTGTTGCGCCGGCGCGGCGACTGATTTGTGGCTGCTATCTATACTTAGTCGTTTCGCGAGTAGCGCTTACCGCAAATGTCCATGCAGCCTACAAGTTGTTCGTTTGCTGCTACACTATTTTCACACTAATATTATAAAGGCGAAAGCTTGTATGTGTGTGTGTGTGTGCGTGTGTGTGTGTGTGTGTGTGTGTGTGTGTGTGTGTGTGTGTGTGTGTGTGTGTGTGTGCGTGTGTGTGTGTTTGTTAATCTTTCACGCCACGCAAAAACTACTGGACTGGATTTGGTTGAAATTTGGTTGAAATGAAGATAGATTATTTCCTGTATTAACACATAGGCTACTTTTTATCCCGGAAAATTAAAGATTTTCCGCGGGAATCAAAAAACCTTAATCCACGCGGACTAAGTCGCAGGCATAGTATTGTATATGGCGCAGGGTTATTGCAACAGCCGTGATATTAAAAATTAGGTTTTCTAATCCCGCGGGAACTCTTTGTTTTTCCAGTATAGCCATAGCCAGTAGCCTATGTAACTTGACGACGGAAAATTGATTCTGTTCGTGTTAAATGTAGCCTTTGTCACCCGGACTGTAAAAATGAATCGTGTGACACCTCATTCATCAAAATCGGCTCAGTAGTTTAGGCACCACGGAGGAACATTCGTTATTCATATACATACATAAATACGTATAAAACTGCTAAAATTATAACTCATCCTTTTAACTTTGACGTAATCGGGTAAATAACCTGATATTTTTAAAAAATGTGTTTGGCGGTGTCAAGATTCATACAGTTTTCTTCTTGAGTTTGCTTTTCAACTAAAGTAGTTTTCATATAGCACTAGCAAACCCGGCGAACTCCGTTTCGCCACCAGATGGCTTCGTTTTATGTAACATTTCGTTTGGTGATTAAAAGAAGAAGAAAAATTTTTTTCCCGCTTTTCTGTTGAAATTTTTCCTGAATTTTCTTTGCTATAAACCTCACGGAGCCCGAGACCTTTCCAACGAATGCAGAACCGTGGAAATCGGTTCGTGCGTTCTGGAGTTATAGCGTCAGGAAGGAAAACCCGACTTATTTTTATATAATAGATTAGGAACTGGTTAAAAACTTCGGTACCCTCGAGTTACAGTTTAATGAACAGTTTCATTCATTTTCCCAGGTTCGAGACCGCGATACGCTTACGTCGCTGGCTGCTCGCTTCGACACCACGCCCTCCGAACTGACGAAGTTAAACCGCCTCGCCACCCAGTTCATCTTCCCCGGACAGACGCTACTTGTACCAGATAAGAGGAAAGGTGAGCGTTTACACTCCTCTGAGATCTACAACCTTTGAGACCCACTTTATAGCCCAACGGTTAAAGGTGCGAATTGAAAACTTAAAGGTCGCAGGTTTTAGCCCCACCGTTATTGTCGTACCCACTCCTAGCACAAGCTTTCCGCTTATTTGGAGGGGAGAGGAGAATATAAGTAAGGGATACCACGCATATTAGCATCTGTCTTAATACTCGTATCACCCTATATCAATTTCGCGCACGACCGTCGTATGAATTTATTTTGTTAGCGCCTTCGATCACAGAAGAAAGTTAGCGCCTATAAAATTATAATAGTGATAACTCAGTGAATTCATAATGCAATTCAAATTTTATATGATTAGGTACATATAATATGTTTCTTGTTCTCGTCACAGTTGTGTTCACCAAAACGCATTGAGCATGTCTCAATACATGACTTTTTTGGCAAGAAAAGGTCAGAATGATTTTGCTATAATCCGCCAACAGAAAAGAATCTGTATGGTCAAACATGCAGTTACAAGCTAAGCACCGCTTATCTCCCCAACCAAGCAAGAAAGCCAAGTTCCCAAGCAAGCAATGCCACCACCACTCACGTGCACCACCACACAAGACTTTTATACTACTCTCGACGCACGTTTCGCCCCGACACCGGAGCATCCTCAGGAGATGTCGACTTTACAATGTTGTATTGTCTAGTGACTGTTTTGGGTTAGATGTACTGACCTATATTAATACAAATACGCTAGGCAGGCTGTGCCATACAAATACAGCTGTTTCAAGTGTCGATTCAAAGCGCCGCACCGGAGGTACTACATCTCTAGCCATATTACAAACGTGTCGTCTCTTTCTACGATCGCTAACGGTAAAGCAGGGGCTCCTAAAGATTTTTTTATCGCACGTTCTGTCCTTTCAGAAGCAAAGCGTGATAAAAAAGCTTCGGGAACTCCAGCTATATAGCGTTGGCGATCATGGAAGGAAAACACGTTTGAAATATAGCTAGGGCGGCTGGGAACTTTTGATATTTTCCTATAGGTTTAGGTACTTATATTGGTTAAGAATACCTTCACTTTCACTTTACTAATATCCTCCTATCCCCTCCAAATAAGCGGAAAGCTTGTGTTAGGAGTGGGTACGACAATAGTGCAACGGGTGGGATACGAACCTGCGACCATTTACCTTTAGCCGTTGGGCTGTTGAGGCTTTTGTTGCTTTATATCGACATCGCCTGTACTAAGCTTCCATAAACAATGTAAAGTTTATGAATGATTTTCCTCTCCAGTTCGAATTATTTTCTGCAGTTTTCTGTTCAATCTATAGCCTAATAGTTTTCAAACCCTACAAATGCGGTTCTCATTATGAAACAGCGGCTTCTAATATAACAGGCTGATTACTCGTACCGTGTCCAATCGCTCAAATGAGAAAATGCCTTGCGAAAATGGCCTTCGATGCTTTGCTAACACCTCTAACATTGCTAACTTACACAAATTCAATAATTTAGTCCTATAATAATTATTTATTCTTCACTAGTTGATGCCCGCGACTTCGTTCGCGTGGATTAAGGTTTTTTAATTCCCGCGGGAACTCCCTCATTTTCCGAGATAAAAAGTAGCCTGTGTTATTCCAGAATGTAATCTATCTCTATGCTCAGCTAAATCGGTTCAGACGTTGCGGCGTGATTGAGTAACAAACATATGGATGTTTGTTACTCAATGGATTGATGGATGGATCCATACAACCAAACTTTCGCATTTATAATATTAATTGGATCATCTCTTGGTTGTTATTTAATTAGTTATTTTTATTAAAAGTATAAGATTAAGAGTATTTCTGGTGGGAGGCTTTGGCCGTAGCTAGTTAATACCCTACCGTCAAAGACGTGCCGCCAAGCGATTTAGCGTTCCGGCACGATGGCGTGTAGAAACAGATTAGGGGTATGGATTGAATTTATACTGCCATACCTCTTCCGCTACCATCTTAGACTGCATCGTCATTTACCATCAGGTGAGATCGCAGTCAAGGGTTATCTTGTCATTGAATTTAAAAAAGTTACTACTTTTATTAACTTACCAATAGATTGGTATCTATCTATATTTTTTAATAGTCGTGAATTAAAAAATACCTACGTAATCAAATAATAATATCTATAATAACTACAGATAAGGATCGGCTGATGATTGTCCACGTGTAGGTTAATAATCGTATTCATTTTTGAAATTACTATCTCTCCCTAGGGAGAGAATGTGGAATTTTCCACCCGCTATTCAGATAAACAATTCCTATTTCCAAAATATGAGATATGAAGTTATATTTTGTGTCTGAAGGGCATATAGCATGCAATAAAGTTCATTTTGGATTGTGCTTGGAGCTAGCATGTAAAGTGTACATAATATGTATTTAACGGACATGTTGTTTACACAAATTTATGTAAATGGAATTATATCACTACCCAGTGAAGAAAGAACTACCTTTGGAAATTTGTTTAAATGAGTAAAATTTAGATGAATGATTGTGGCTAAAATTAGTTTAAATAACACTTCAACAAAAACCCCTAAGAACTTTAGTATACGAGAAGTCAGGGGAACCTTTAATATTTGAGTCAATTTCGTTGTGCCAATTGGCAGTTCACGAAAACTGAAAATTATTTGAGCGCAAATGCGCATTTGACACAGAAATAGAAACACAATTTAAAATCTATATTGTGTTTAAAACGTCGACAGATTCTTACTTGTAGATTAAAGTAAAAATTACGTTTATTTTGTTCAAACCTATGCCATACCATTAAATAAATTAAAGTAAAAATGCTTCTTACCTTGTTGTTTACACAAATGTTCGTTTTCGAGTAACTAAAAGTCTCAGTTATGGAAAAACAATTCCTTTAAACTGAAAACATACCTAATTGTCGACTTCCAGCGGAACTTATTCAGCCTTGGTTGCATCGTGTAAATAAAAAAATAAATGTTTCACAGCGGCGACGTCACACGTGACGAAACATTTTTTCTATTTGCACGACAAACAAAATTACAACAACGAACAGTCGTTGCCGGCATCTTGCAAGCGCGGCCGCGTCATTCCATTTACCATCTATTTTTATCAAATTGGCCCGCATTCGTTAATTGCCGGCTGTTCGCGAGTACCTTTTCCTAACAATGTGTCCCTAATTGACGCGATATGGCTGTTTTATCTCGCGCGATAAGTGTACCGATATAAACGGCATTGTGTGATACAGCTGTTCAAGAATGTTCAGTTTTGAATTCCTGAAGCGTTGGTATCACGGTGCGTTACATGGTTTGTTTTACACGTACAGTTCGATTTGTCATTGTTTTATTTATTTACTCTACGTAAATAAAACAGTGTCGCAATCATCTCTGGTTGGCTGACGCTCTCTCACAATTGGCTGAAATACACAGTCGCAGCACGAATAGTCTGTTCAAAAAGAGAACCATCATGTGATCGGTGGGCGCTGCTGTTCAAAGTTTTGACTTTTTTTATCTTTTTATTTATTTATTCTTTATTGCATCTATGCTACAAATACGCGAAACGAAACTGTACCCGCCATGACATTACGGCATCATGTCTGTAGTTTATAGATCATCCGCTCAAATAGTTTGCAGTACACGTATACTATTTGAAAATCAATAAATACATAATTCAATCATTTATTACCACATTTATTTCAATATTTTTACATTAATGAAATATTAATGAATCAAAACAGTAATAGTATTAATTGTGAATCATCATTTTATAAATATACTAAAACACATATCACAATACAATGCACAAACATTTAGCGTGATACACTAAAGTGCACAGCGGGTCACAAACCGTGCCGCCTTTCGACATGAACCGGAGGCTTTACAAAGCGCGCCAGCCATTTGAGAGAACGAACTTACTAGCCAGTGGACGTCGTCACACGGCATCTAGCGTTTACGCGCGAAACTTTAAAATGCAAAAAATGCATTTTTTTTGTTCTTATCGATTGAATAAAATTTTAGTTTTTCTAGTAGTATATTTTCACCTTACGATCAGACACTATTCAAAGAAGACTAAAATACCTTATTGCGATTGTAGCAATGGGCTAACTGAAAATCACAAAAGAGCCATTGTTTGTGTTTTACTCCATTAAATTATAATAAACAGGACTTGTACAGTGACTAATATTTACTATAGTGAGAAATATTTTATACATTATCATGTGTATATGTGGCGTGTGAATACAAGGAAAAGTAAGTATGAATATAATGACCCTGGGTTTTGATAAGAATATTTTGATTGGCTTCAGATGGCGATAAAGACTCTGATGGGCCGTCCGAGAGCGGCGATAACACTTCGGAATCAACGCAAGGCGCGCCCAGTGAGCCCGCACAAGAGAAAGGTGACTAATATTCGCTACTGTTATACTTATACAAAAAAAAAATTCAAGTGTCCGTCTGCGATTTCGGAATAATTTTT
Source organism: Hipparchia sbordonii (assembly GCA_038048805.1). NCBI lineage: Eukaryota > Metazoa > Arthropoda > Insecta > Lepidoptera > Nymphalidae > Hipparchia > Hipparchia sbordonii. The sequence continues at coordinate 10,945,310 of CM076099.1, read as the reverse complement.
TTGTTAGGCTCGCGCGTGACGACAATCAATGGTGGATAGCACTGATGACAATGATATTTCCTTTAAGTCTAGGTGTTAACCTACACTTAAAGGAAACTTATTGACTGTCATTACGTACTATACCCATTTATGCCATTGGTATTCGTAAAACGAAGTTTATGACCGATAGCCGAGGAAGACTAGATAGTCTTCACCAAAGATGGAAGATGTAAACAAATCGTATAACATAGCTATTGTTATCTTTTCTTTTTTTTTGAATAATCCATCTATCTCTTGCTATCTGTTCAATGATTAATATAAAGCGTTATTTTGTGTGCCTCTACGTACGACTCAGTTCCATTTTAGCAGTCGCTGAAAATTATCACATTTGAAGTGCACTGCCGAATAGTCTCAAAATTGACCAAAAAATGAAATGCGTGTTATAATCTGAAAATAATAGTGTCGGAAAATTTATCGTATAAGCTTTCCACAGCAACGTACGAAAGCCTTTTTAACTCTGCATTTGAGTTCACCGTGCATTGTCAAAAATGTTTGGACTATTCAAGTTTGAACTGACAGTCATTCTGCATTTGTGTTAAGTGTCAAACCAAGTGTTAAGGGTGGTCTACATTGGGTATGATGTTCGCAGAGCTCCTCGATAACCTGCGGCCCGTGTCGCCCGACACGCCGGCCAGCAGCAGCGCCCCACAAAGATTCCTGAAGATCAACGTTCGACACATAACCGATGGCCAGGTAAGCCACACTATCCATTGATCACATTTTTTTTTTAAAAACATTTAAAAATTAGCCAAGCTGAATTTTTTAGAATAGGTTTAGAATTGAGATAAATATCTCAATTCTAAAGCCATCGTCGGCCCATCACTTTGCAAAGGTCTCCTCTCGGATGAGAAGGATCTAAGCTAATTCTTCTGCTTCTTCTTTATAAACCGATAGACGTCAACTGTTTAACAAGGTCTCTTGCAAAGATTTCCACCGGTCTCGGTCTTGCGCCGCCCGCGACATGTTTGATACCGTTGGCCCACCTAGTGGGGGGTCTGCCAACACTGCACTTTCCGGTGCGGGGTCGCTACTCCAGCACCCTGGGATCCCAACGACCATCAGCCAATTTCCACGTCAGTTTCGCACCTCTCTCAGGAACACTCCGAGCAAAGCTGTCTCCATCGCCCGCTGAGCGACCCTGAGCCTTCTTAGGAGGTCCATAAAGGTCTATTTACGTGATAGTAAAATTGTATCTTGTTTTCAGGGTGTCGTGTCGGGTGTGTTGCTGGTGACGCCCAACGCGGTGATGTTCGACCCGAACGTGTCGGACACGCTGGTGATGGAGCACGGGCCGGAGTCGTACGGCGTCATAGCGCCCATGGAGTACGTCGTCAACGCGGCCATCTTCTACGACATCGCGCACATGCGCACGCACGGCCCCGACCACAACGCACACAAGTAAGCACGCATCCATCTTTTTTTGGACTTCCGTATCGGAAGGGTAACCAACGGAAACCTATTAAGTACTAGGCCTCTGCTGTCCGTCAGTCCGTCTGTCAGCGGGCTCTATCTCGTGAACCGTAATAGGTAGATTCTTGAAATTTTCACAGAATGTGCATATCTAATTCTGCTATACCAAAAATAAAATAAAAAATAAAGGTGAGGGAGGAGGGGTCATACAAGAAACGTGATTTTTCGACCAACTTGAAATTATAAGTCTACGGGTACTCTTAGTCTGCTTATCAAAGTACCTGTTTTTTGCTTTACAGAGGCGAGACAGCTGAAATCTATTACATGAATAAATCTGAACTGTCGCCCGGCAAGGATTCTCTTCTAGTCAAAGTAAGTTAGGATTACAGTAGATTTTTTGGCTTAGTGGTGAGCGCTGTGCGGTGTGGTTTTAAAGTGGGAGGTCTCTGGTTGATTTGTTCTTATTGTACAAAGCTTGTTTTTCCTTCACCAATTGTGTTTGTACTAGGATGAAACATTCCCCGAGCTGCAGGCGGCCGGGGAGGCGGGCGCGGGCGCGGAGGGCGCGGAGGAGCGCCCGTCGTCCCTCGACGCGGAGGAGCGCGGCGGCGCCGCCTTCCCGAAGGCGTTCGACCGCGACCTTGTCACCCCCACGCCTATTCATGTGAGCTTCGACTGTCTATTTGTGTGCGTGTGTGTGTGTGTTGTGTGTGTGTATGTTTGTTACTCCTTCACTCCACAACGAATGACCGATTTGGCTGAAATTTAGCATAGAGATTGGAGATAGCCCAGCATTAACACAAGGCTATATTTAATCCCGGAAAATTAAAGAATTCCCGCGGGAATCAAAAAAACTTAATCCACGCGGACGAAGCCAAATTTTTTGGGTTTGGCGGAAGAAGTAAGCAAAGTTTTAGAGTCTGTGGAATGTGAATAACGTTGTGTCTTATGCAGCTGTTTTCATTGTAGCAGCAAACAACAGAGGAGAGGCGGAAATCTTTACTCGACCATCACTGGGCGATCCCGAGCAAGGATAGAATGTCCATCGATCAAGGCAGTGAGGTGAGAAATTATTTGCTACTCTCAATAGCTTATGAGTTGAGTTAGCATCATATACGTAAAGGACGCTGGAACACAGGTCACAGATATTTGTTTATATATCGTATACTAGTTTTTGTCCGCGTGGAGTTGTTTTTACGGAATACAAATCTGGCCTAAGTCACTCTCCAGATTCTCAACTTTACCTGCTCAAGCAAAAAATCACGTCGATCAGTTACTCCGTTGCTGCGTGATTGAAGGACAAACCAACAAAAAAACGCTCTTTCGCATTCTATAATATTAGTAAGGATTGGAACGATTGTTGCAGGTATCCTCAAGCGCAGATCCCGGCAAAGAGGAAAGCCTCGAAGCGTCGGTGGCGGAGGGCTCTGTGGAGGAGCGCGCGGGCAGCGCAGAGGGAGAGGGGGACGCGGAGGGGGAGGTTGAGCCCGAGGAGCGCGGGGAGCGGGGGGAGCGGGGGGACGCCGCGCACCTGGTCAAACTCTCCTACCACGACTCTGGCATCGATATCCGCGAACCACTGCTGCACGTTACGCCTACCAACTCTAAGAAAGTAAGTCTCGACAAATAACTTGGGGGACGGGGGGGACAAACTTGGGGAATCTTGATATAGGGTTGCTTTGTCGTCGAGATAAATCCATTGAGTATCACAAAATGGGATGAAGAGGCTTCTCCATGATATGATATGCATCATACGCGGCAGGCTCACGTGAGAGTGTGTGGAAAGAAGAGTTAAAGAGTTAAGAGGAAGTCGAAGATGAAAAGCGCAGGTCCCATCGTGTCTTAGCTTAATTCTTAATTTACTGAAATTATGCTATGTTTCAAATGAGAATTTTTAGTAATATCCAGAACCTAAAAGCTTAATAATTGTATCCCAAGGGTATACCTACGCATTCTGAGTTGATGCGAAATATACCTACTTTAATAAGTACGCAAATATTTAATTAACAATTGCTGAACCAACTCAAAACGTCTTCACCGACTTTTTTAATTCTTTACCAGAGTATTTATGTGCATACATTATTTTAGGAGCACCGTTTATTAGATCACGAGGATTACTATCACGAAATCGAGACAATATACGAAATCCCGGAGATGGACGTCTCCATGTACGATTGGCAGCACGATTCCACTTATGAGTCCAAGTTTTTGAGTTGCTTCCACTTTGACCAACACGATGTTGATATGGTGTCTTGTCCTTCGACCGACGAGGTGAGAAGGTCACGTTCGGTTGTGGTGTATTTGTGGTTTATGGTCCAGCGATTTCTATAATGTCATGGTACAGTGGCCATAAAACGGAACTTGTGATTATCACAATCGATTTCACGCCTTTGCCTCTGCAGTGAAACAGAATCCGCTGAAGAAGAATCCATTGTGACGTGTCTGTTGTTAATATGCGAAAGAATCTTTGAATTATATTCCTTTGAATATAAAAAATCATATTTTGTCATTACAAGATAGTCCTTGACAGCGATCTAACCTGATGGTAAGTGACGATGCAGTCTAAGATGGTAGATGATGCTTGTGAAGGGGCATACACTGCCATATTCAACCTACACCCCAAATATGTTTCTACACGCTATCGTGCCGGAACGTTAAATCGCTTGGCGGCACGTCTTTGGGTGGTAACTAGCCATGGCCAAAGCCTAATTAGACCAGCCCCCTTCAGACCCTTCCGATAACTTATTTCGGTTTAACGATTCGATTTGTTAACATATATTTCGCTCGCTCTGAATCCACACGACAAAAAGAGATCGATATCTAACCGTATCGACACGGTATGTTATTGAACAGGTCTGAATCGCCCTGAAAACTAGAGACAATACAGAATCTGAGCCGGGAGTCAAACCCGAGACCTCCCAGTTATAAAACCACAGCGCTTACCACTGCGCCAGAGAGGTGGTCATCTATCTCTGTTCCACGTGAGTTCGTTTATGAAGACCCCAGTCACATCTTCGCTGTTACACGGTGAAGGTGTACCAGGGGCCTGAGTAAAATGACAAAACCACGTGGATAATAATAATTTATTATTTGGCCCACAGTAAATTGTTATTCTTTGTATTGGAACAGGCCACTTTTGCTTAGAATTCGCACAACTGAAGCGTCATGGTGGAACATCAGCTGTTTTGCGATGGAGTCAGTGCAAATCAGGCATGTTTACGACCATTTTGTAGCTGTCAAACTTCGCAGTGGCCTAGAACCACACTTAACAGCTGCAGTATATCTTACTACTTTGCTGCAAGCATACGGCGGAACAATTGCAATGGTCGCATTGTCGCAATATGATAATCACAGCTTCCGTGCTCTTCCCCCTGACTTTCATCTTCTGGTGGACTCTGTCGTGTCTTCTGGTCAGGTATAGGTTTCTTGGAAGTCTTTTATAAATGTTGTCTATGGTTTTCTTGTTGCCGTCGAATTTCTTTTACTACGATTAAGTTCTTCATCATCCTTCTTTCATTTCTTTTGTTGATGTCCAAACTTTATTGTTTGCCATAATACATATATACATATTGTAAGTATATTTTTTATTTCTACATTCTTCGGCCTGTTATGATACGCATTCCTCGTAATATAACGCAGTCTAAGGTTCAAAAGTCCGTGAAAAATTACGCTAAATAATAATATGGACGTGCTCAGATAGGTAGTAAAAAAATTGTAAAAAAAATCAAGCAAATAATATACGTTCTATCGTAATGTTTTTTAAGAATATTATATCAGATATCCCGTTACATAAAAGCGTTATATAATAATTTGCTGCTGAGTTAATTGGCGTTGGTGATGATTTTCAAAGAGCCAAGGGCATGTGACAGTGAAGGTAGCTTGAGCATCTGCGCCACGTCTTCTATTAAACGTCATACACATATAACTACGGAATGCATACTAACATGTCTGCGACCCGCCACGCTCTGCTTCAGTAGAAACTATACCAGTTAACTTTGCAGGTATACAGTGACGCAGACATAGTGCTGTCAGCGGACTGGGTGCCGCCGGTGTGCTTGCCGCGCACCGAGCCTCCTCTGTCTGCACCGCCTCTGGGAGAGAACGAGAGGGTGGCGCGCAAGCCCGCAGCTGTCTCTTTCTCGCTCGACGGAACCCAAAAGGAAGATCCTGGGAAACCTGATAAGAAAAATAAGGTACAATCTTTTGCTTAGTTGGCGTAGTGGTAAGCGCTGAGGTCTTATATCTGGGAGGTCTAGGTTTCGATTTCCGGCGGGGGCAATTCGGGAATTTATAATTTCTGAATGGTGTGGTCTGGTGGGAGGTTTTGGTCGCGGCTAATTACTTACGTCAAAGAAGTGCCCCAAAACGATTTAGCGTTCCGGCATGATGGCGTGCAGAAACAGATTAGGGGTATGGGTCTGAATGTCCACTGCCATACTCTTTCCAAGTTAGCCCGCTACCATCAGATGAGATCGCAATCAGGGACTTATTTGTCATTGAATAGAAAAAAAATTTGGAAACGTAAAGATATTGTTCGTTGGCAGATGTTGAAACGTTTGTCGTACCCGCTGTCGTGGGTGGAGGGGTTGACAGGCGAGGGGGTGCCCGCCACGCAGGCGGAGTCACTGCCAACCTCCGCCGACAGCCACAATTCTTCATCCGTATTCTCCAAAGTATTTAACAGGTAACCAATATTCTTCACTATTAATTACTGTAAAACGAAAGAAAGCCTTTTAAATGGCTTTCGTTTAAGCTCTGTTGAGGCAGTAGGAAGTTCATAGTTTAAGCAACTGTATAAATCAAATCACAGGCAAGCATAGCAGAACGACTATATGATCAAGAATTGTCAGTCAGTTCTGTTTAATGCAATCAGCGAGCGTACGAGCCGACCATACCATAATGTATGAGCAAAAATGTTTTTTTTCTGACTGCTGATAAATTCTTGCTGATCTTTAAACTACTACATGTTATCAGATATTTTCTGACTGAACTCTGCTGCCATTGTCTGCCAATCCCGGTCCATGGTGGACTATGGGCTCTAAAACCTCATTCGAGAGGAGACTGTGGCCAGCGATGGGTTGAAATGAAGTCTTGTGGGACCTTGTGGGACTTCACCATCCGAATTTTGTCGGAACATAGGTTTACGCTCGCTGGATGCACGAAGCAGTATTCTGCCGAACATTTTGTTATAATATGCGGTCGGCCTCATAGGCCATAGGCGGTAGACGGTAGTTATACAGTTTCTTGATCTTGACTTACAAGTTCTAGTTACTTCTTTGGAGACAATGCCATCACAGGTGGCCGCCTTGCAAGTTTCGTGACGATGTGAGGCCTCAATACTTTTGACTGTATAATTATTTGTTTTTCTATATAATTGGTGCGTGTATAGCTTATCGTAAGTTGCGAAACAAACGCAATTGAATGATAAGAACCACATATTACATACTCTGAAGTCCATGATACACAATAATAAGCTTAAATTGCTACTATCCTCTACCGGTTTATTGGCGTCACCGTTGTAATTTGATTGCCACAGTCACTGAGCTCTATAAAATTAATCTATGATTAACACTGGAGAAACTGCTGTCATATTTTTTGGCCCTACTTGATTGACGCCATTTTGGCGCTGTAAAGAGATACGAGTGTCTCTGAAACTAATAATATTATAAACGGCGCACTGACCTCTATAATTAATCTATGAAATCATCCATGAAATCATAGATTAAATAGAGGTCGGTGCGCCATTTGCAACATTATTAGTTCCAGAGACACTCGTCTGTCAAATGTGGCGCTTCAAATTGATCCATAGTTAAGCTGTCATTTGTATAGGAGCAGCCAATCCAACTGCAACTGTGAATTTTAGCCAATAAAGAGAAAGTGTCAGCCAATAAGCGGTGATTACGATCGTACCTCTAGCAATCAAATTACAACGGTAGGTCTACCGGAGGTTCTAGTGGATAATAGGAAATTAAGTTTGTTGTGAAACACAATATACTTCTTAAGGGGGGGGTAAGGTATTAAAATTTATTTTTTTCGATTTTTTTTTTATATTTCTAATTGAATGCATAATATCTCAAGAAGATTGTGTTAAAATTTCAAGTCGATCGGGGCAAAATTGACGAAGTTATGAGTATTTCAGCGTCCGTTGCCAGCCTGAGGTTTTACAGCCCCACCCGCCCCAAATGGGTCTTTTCAGGTAAAGTCGAGTATATTCGAGGCATGATCTATGCATCAGTTAAACGCTGTATGCTGTGCTGAGCAGTAACAAGTGACGGACCTGGCATCGACGACTCTGTGTGAGTATAAAAAAATTGTCGAATTTTATCTTGAATACTTCAGTACGCGAACTTTAAAGCGTTTTTCTGAGACTTGTCATTTTTGAAGTCCGTGTCCACCATAACTAAAAAGCTACTGGACCAATGGTTTTGAAATTTTGCACAGTGTTTCTTCACATAATTCTCCAGGTATTGTCGAGAGCTTTTTTTTTTTGCAATAATTATCAATTTTTTTACAACAGCTGATTAGCCGTTTTTTTTAGCGAAAATCTGGTTTTTGGCTTCCAAGTGCTACGAAAAATCGAAAAATCGAAGAAAAAAAAAATCCTCTCGTGAATACCTCAACAAACATCTCCTTTAACGAATGCATTTTGATTTTTTTGTTTCAGATGATTTGGTTGCGAGTTATGATGGACACCGCAAAACAACTTTTTCTCGAGGCGCCTCCGGAAATTCACTGTCACTCGCTCAATTTTTGATATTTTGCAATGAAAATTTAGGAGAATATTGTTCTAATGTTACATTATCATGTATGGATCGACTGAATAAACTAACACCATCTGTATTGCCAAAAAAAAAAATCTTGAAAACATGCCTTTTTTTTACCGAATTAACCTTACCCTCCCCTTAATTAACTAGATAATGATGCACGTTTAAACCATGATTGACATTTCGATATTAATTTTAATGAATAATTAAGTTTCGATTAATTACTTACCCAACTTTTTATGATTTTTAAGTTTACACTATTAATCCAATTAACGTCTAACTCATTCACTTTTTAAGGCTAATGTTATGCAAAGTGGATCTTTAATATTTCCTATCCCTAATGTTTCATAATAATGTATAATTTTTACTAGCAATTATTTAGATTAAACAACAATTCACTTGTTAAGTAAATCCTGGTGCTCGAGATCCGATTCGTGACACATTCCTTTCAACCAATCGCACACTTGCACGTTCAAGATAAAAAAAAATAATAATGTTGCCATTCTAAATTTTCCCTTTGCTACCATGGATGCTAACCGGGATGTACCGAATACGCCGACTCCGCTTCGTTCATTGGCTCGCAGTTCACCAATGAACCTAGTGGAGTTTGGTACTGGTTTGTTCCTGAGTAAAACGCCTTCAGAAGAGGCGGCGCCCCATGAAGTGCTGTCCGGGTACGTGAGCCCGCCCCAGAATCAATGTGCCACCGCGTTATGTGTTGCCTTGAGGGATCTGTCCAGGCCATATTGATACATCTGTAACGACAAGTTTCTGTTTTCGAGAACAAATTGTTTTACGTTTTTACCCGACTGCGGCAAAGCCGAAAAAAAAATTTTATTTTAGCAATTTATGCATGTATGTTTGTATTTTCGTGAGTTTCATCACAGTAGCGCATAAAATACTGAGCCAACTTTGATGAATAGAACTTTATTATAGTCCGAGTGACATAGGTTATATTTTATACGAAGAGAATCAATATGGCGGATTTTACATTCAATTTTCCGCAGTCGGGTTACATTTTTTAAACTTTTAGCCTTGTTAAAGTGTCTTTTACATGATTTCTCAATGTGGTCTTCTACGTTTAGCCTCTGTTTGTAACCACATATTTAACTGTTGTTAAGCCCACGGACATGTGTTTGTTATATTTATTGTGTTCTGTGATTATTGATTTTTGGGTGGAACATTTTGATTTTCATCATGTATCTAATAATAATATATAAATTAGACCAAGTGGCATTGCTTAAACAATAGAAATCCTTTTGTTCAATCTACCTGAAGTTAGCCTTGCCCTTTTAATATTTTCGATTCTTGATTTTACAATCAACTTAATATAATGCGATATATCAAGTTGATTGTAAATTGTAAATTCGAGATAGAAACATAATGGACCACCCAAAATCCAGTTTGCAACTTTTTAAACTTTAAATGTCATAATGCAAAATGGCATGATGTATATGTGTTAGGAATATTAGAAATATGAAGAATTAGATATCTATATAGAAAGTGTTAAGTTTGTTACCTATTGTTATTGCACTGGCGGTGTGCCGATTCGTCACGCTTTTCTAGACTAGACAACCTATGAACTGTTTACTGTTTTTTTCTAATTTCTCTAAAAGAGACGCATACTTTTTCGTTTTATCAAAAGAAAAAAGCTCTTAAGTATCCTATACGCAAATATTTTTTTTTATTTTTTATTTAATATTTATTGGTCACACAAATTAGAATTACAAATAATATTGTGCACCTGTTTTCCGAACTAGTTAAAAACTGTATCTCGGAAAACAGGGCCATCAGCTCGGAGTTATAATTATTACAACTTAAAGATAATGAAAGTATGTGTGTGTGTATATGTGTGTGTATATGTGTGTGTGCGTGTGTTTGTGTGTGTGTGTGTGTGTGTGTGTGTGTGTGTGTGTGTGTGTGTTAGAGTTTTTATTAGAGTTTGGTGTAACATATAAGTGCCGATACGTGACCATACGCGTCAGATCACGGAGGGCGTCAGAGCAAAATTGATATTACTGATGGGCGATTGTGGGAATGCTGCATCAATCATCGGTCTCAATTGGTTGGTTGAATTTGTAGCACAACAATGCATTTAAACCAACATCCAGACAGTGTCGGGAATTCAGAGTTTATTGCGATCGTCACACTGTACCAGTCTTTTTTAGTCATAACACTGACAAGAACGAATAGCGCAGTACAAGATCTATGAAACAGAATTATTTTTTAGTGATACTGACATTCACGGCGCTGATCAAAAAATCTCAGCCCTGACATGTGCGCAGAAGCTTTTATTAATGATTTGGGTCAGATAATTGTATGAAACAAACGAAATGGTATGCGTCTATTTTTAATCTGTCTTAAAAACTTCCTAATTGTACCCTATTGGCTTCATATCACTGTGGCGTGCCGTCCTGCGGCTTATCGCTCGGTCCCAGGAGAGTTATACTGTCATCTTTTTATATTGGGCTTGTAACGAATATAATAGTTTTTAACTTGGGAATGTCATATAGTGAGAGGCGGAGATCGTGATTCTAAATCTAAATCATAGACTACAATCTGGCCTAGAACAAATTACACTTTTTGAATCGGGCCTGTGATTGATACCATAAAAAATAATGTCCACGTTATGATTCATGACATAGCCAACCAGTCTTAGGCCGGAAAGGTAGGGTGCAATTTGTTCTAAGGCAGATTGTTATCTGCGGAGTTCTATATATAGTCTATGGTTTTGATCGTACATCGCAATCAAGATTGAGTTACTAGGGGCTACCTAAGGACAAGAATCAAAAGTGCAGACGTGCATATAAACAATCTTTCTCGCTCCAGTTAAAGCATTAAGAATAGAAATTGCCTAATAATATTCTTTGCAAGCCTAATTTATATTCTTTTACTAGTATGTACCCATTTAAATTGAAAATCAAATTCGATTGTGATTCTATCGTTCCCACTCATTGACATCTTATTGGCACCTTTTTCGATATATTTTTTTACAAATTTTGGCATGTTTAGATTCTTAAACTAAATTTGTCCTCTTAAAAATTGCTCGAGTGCTATTTTGCAGGTGCTGTTATAAATTACATCGTGTTGTATCATCGTCTACTAATTTTACTTTAAGTCTACAAATATTTTCTTCGCGAATAATTTTTTTTTAATAGTTTACTACAATTGAATCTGAATAAGTTTTAAATACATATCAAATATTGCTGATCCGGCAAGATTATAACCCAGAAGTCTCTGCCAATGAGCGTTTTAAACTTTACACCTCTATCCTTCGATACTTAAAGCTATATTTATTTGTTTTTACCAAGCTTAAGCCACTGATATATGCAACAATTTTTATATGTGTTTAAAATTTATTCGACAAATAAATTAATTGGTAAATTTTGTTGACTGTACAGTAATTGATCTATTAAGAAAACAACTTCAGGGATTCCCAGACGTATATCATCCTTATATCGCGTATGTAACGCCTTCTTTTAGTAATTAAGAAGGTTGGTAAAGTTTTCACGTATGTGTAGGCGGAGTTCGCTCGGTGGCTTCGGTCGCTCCCACCCCAAAGTGCAAGGTGCTCCACAGCCGAGGCTCGACTATCGCAGCATGGTGTCAGTGGACGACATGCCCGATCTATTCGCCTCTTTCGACAGTATGTATTGTCTTATACTAAATTTTTTAAAATAATACTAGTCAAGTTGAACGTGAAAAAGTAATAGACAATCTATTTTTCTTTAGCTGTCTTAAGAACAGCGTCTAAGACAATCTTACCGCACACAATTAAACCGTGATACAAGTGAAAAACAAAAAATATGTCTTAGGCGCTCGGCAGAGGTTGTCGTCATGCTTTTTGCCGAAACGTATTTTGCTATTTGTTTACTTTTTAAGACAGCTGTTTACTGCTAAGGAAAACGAGTGTAAATTGAAAATTTAAAACACCCCGACATGTGAAATTAAAAAGAAAATATGTAATTCGCCATTTTGGATTTGAAATTTATCATAGTGTATTCTACTAGTTAAGCCCTTTCATATATTGAGGGAGTGGTGAAATAGTACATTATGTTACAAGTGTAAAAGTTGGTGATTACCGCTGAGGCGCTATTGAGACCCGAGCCGTTAGGTGAGGGTCTTAAGGTAGCTGAGGACGGTAATCATCAATATACATGTGTATCATACGACGTTTTTCAACACACTTGTGAAGAAAATTATACTAAAATAGTACATTATGGTACAAAACAGTGAAAACGAGTTGTGAAAATTTTTTCGCAATGGCGGGAAAAATTAATCAGTTTTCCGGTATGCGCCATACCTTTAATGGCCATAGACTAAAAGAATGAGGTTTCTTTTTTTTTTGGCTTTTCTCGGATAGCCACGTACAAAATGGGGAATTTCAAGTTTTCTTTATTACAGAAAAAACAAAACTTATATTTGAGTGACAGTTTTATTTATTAAACTCGTACATGTTGAAATTATTTATTTAAATACGAAGTTGTATGAAATGAGCAAGCAATAGGTATCTTAGCAATAGGTAGGATCTTTTTTGTAATAGAAACTTTTTTAAGAACAAAGCAACTCAACCAGTAAAATTAAAAAAAAATCTATAACTCACATTGTGAATAATAGTAATAAAAAGTCACAGTTTGAGTTACAGGTGTCATTGTGTGCCTAGTTGCGGTGAACCTGGAGCCACTTTATGAGCAAGTGTGTTGAAAAAATATGTAATCCGCCATTTTGTGGCGGCGGCCATCTTGGACCGATTTTCATCAAGCATAGCTAAGAACACTCCCGACTAAATATACTTAGACTATAGATACATTATTTTCAGAATTAATACCGCGTCCGGCGAGGCCGAGCGACGACCCCCCGCTGTACCTGCGGCTGCGCATGGGCAAGCCGGCCGGCCGCCCGCTGCCGCGCTCCACGCCGCTCATGTCCTACGGCCGCAAGCGCATGAAGCCCGAGTACTGGTTCGGCATCCCCAGAAACAGGTCTATACATAACGTTTTACTTAGCCAAAACCACTCTACCTACTGTGTGCTAAATCAAAGTTGATGTCAATAGAAGTCTGACAAAACGGTTCACTGGCACAGTCTCGCCGCCTAAGCGAGAGAGACCCAATCAAAGGTGGTTGCGATCTACTAACTATCATTTTTAGAGTTCCGTACCCAAAGGGTGCCAACGGGACCCTATTAGCTTCCGCTGTCCGTCCTTCCATCCGTCTGTTGACGGGCGGTCTCATGAACCGTAATAGCTATACTTGAAATTTTCACAGAATGTCTAGTGTCGCTATAAAAATAAAATTAAAGGGGCTCCATACTAAAGGTTTTGTTTTTGCTCGATCTTGATAACAGCTGGTGTTGAATCTTGTACGATGGTACGGACTTATTGTGCGGGCCCAACTCGTACTTGGACGTTTATTATAAATCCCAGAGCAGGGTTCTAACTTGTGACTTGGATGCAGGGTGGACGATCTATTCAAGTTCCTGACGCACTGGGTGCCGGAGCGGTACGGGCCGCTGCGCGACGTGACCGCGCACGGCTACGAACTTATCGACAGTGACACCGAATGGGACGACGACGACGCCAAGCCCGGACAGAAGGTTGGTAGTCCTTTTGCGGAAAAATTAAGCGGTTAAATATAAAAAAAATATGGCGGCGAGAGAACTCGTGGCTTGTGGACTGTATTTCTGCGGGACACAAGGATCGAAACAGGAATAATGCGCCACTAACCTGACTTGTGTCCTGCTCTTTCCTCCTTCCAGGCCTGGATGCAGCTGATATTAATGCTGAGGTCACTTTTTATACTTTTTATTAGCGGGTTTTTAGCGGGCGTTCGCAGACATGCTCTCGCGAAGTCGTTGATGGTTAGACACATACTGGTTAATTAGCGGTGACGCATGTGGGGAGGGGAAAGAGAGATAGACATGTGAACGTGGTATGAGAAGGAAGGAGACGGGATATATTTAACCGCCGCGGTACGTTATAGAGAAAATAAACTGACAGTCCTGCAATAGACATAGCAATAGACATGCGTGCATAGCATGTACAACAGGGTAGGCAGATGATATAGAATGGCTTTTTATAATTTGTACAATGCTTACACTTCAGTTTATTTATAACTCGTACTGGAAATGTTTTCCATTATCATCTGCCCGCTTAATGCGTACCCTGTATGCATGCCACTGCGCAAGGGTATCCGCTACGGCGTGAGCCGCTACGATCACCCTCACCAGCGCAACAACGTTGACAAGCTCCCTGGTGCAGTGGTGAGCGCTGTGGTCTTATATCTGGGAGGTCCCGGGTTCGATTCCCGGCGGGGTCAATTTGAGATTTTATAATTTCTGAAGTTACCAGACCTACCTTCGTGTTTGAAGACAAGAGCATGACACAGTGCGCAGAAGACACGGAGTAACAACTAATCACGATTAGGACCTAAACCACTGATTTCTAAAATTAATCTATGATTAACCGGATTAATTATGGATCAATTTGAAACGCCACATTTTACGTACGAGAGTCACTAGAACTAATAATATTGCAAATGCGAAAGTTTGGATGTATAGATGAATGGTTGGATGGATGTATGTTTGTTACTCAATCACGCTGTAACGACTGAACCGATTTGGCTAAAATTTGGCACTGAGATAGATTATAGTCTGGAATAACACATAGACTACTTTTATTCCGGAAAATAGGAGAGCGCCCGCGGAAATTAAGACACCTCAGTCCACGCGAACGAAGTCGCGAACATCAGTTAGCATGACATAAATAGCCATTAGTAAGAAAACACACCAACCCGAACACCAAACTTGCACAACAAATTAATCTTTATCTCCCATCATCAGTCATCAAGATAACGGCACTCTGCTTTACATTATAATTTAAGA
The DNA here is from genome assembly GCA_038048805.1 of Hipparchia sbordonii. Classification (NCBI taxonomy): domain Eukaryota; kingdom Metazoa; phylum Arthropoda; class Insecta; order Lepidoptera; family Nymphalidae; genus Hipparchia; species Hipparchia sbordonii. The sequence goes on along the minus strand of CM076099.1, from coordinate 10,930,216 downwards.
TTACCACCTACCATTAGCAAAATGTACCTAACATTTTGCTAGAATATTCGATAAGACATTATTCCTTGCTATTGGAACGCTCGTGCTTTCTTTCATTCCCTTTATTTCAGAGACTTACAAATCCTCTTGAGACCTTAATGTGCCATACAAACAAATAACTAAATATAAAATGACTTCAACCACCATAAACTTATCATGTTGTTATAAATAAGAGCGTTAAAAAATAATTATTTACTCACAAAGAATTCTAAAATTAATTTTTCTTTTGTAGGAACGTTCTGGAAGCACCGGCGATGTCTCGGATATTACAAGAGAATCGTGGGAGGTAAGTTTTATTTTTATTTAGTAATATATTATCATAAAAATAATAATCGTTCCTTGACCCTCATTCTGTAACGTTTTGACTTTTAGCGATTTTCGCGCAGAAATTGCGATCCCTAACTTAAATCGTGCTTTTTGTGACAGGTTCGCTTCACCAACGCAGGCTAAATCTATTATCGCATTTACGCCGCGAATCTTAACAGAGGTATGAAAGGGATAGATGCATAGTGAAATGTCTGCGTTAGAACAGGCTAGCCCATGGTTTCGCTGCTCCCAAAAATAATCCATAACGTAACTGCACACATTAAATTATTTATTGTCTATGCATCTATTTCTTTCGGTTACGCGGTAGAGATGTGATAATAGCCTGAATATAAATAAAAAAAATATAGAAGAGTTGAGTTTACTTCAGAATTGACAGCGCCTTTCTAATTAATACACAACTACCGACAATGCATTTACCTCACATCACCATGCAGTACACATTGAACATGAGATTTATTCGTCAGTTGGCTGTTTTCTAATATATTCACATCTTAACGTCGAATTTGGAATATAAAAAGTTTTTGTATACTAAGACAAACTCGAAAAATTTTTCATTAATACTCGGATTCAGTATATCTGTAATCTGTCGATCTATACCTAGCATTGATGATTTTATCAAAATTTTACCTATATTTTGACATAAGAGCTATATGCAATAAAAGCAACAAAATATGTTCTATAGATTGCAGATATTGAATATAGAAACTAAACAATTGAAGTAATTTCGCTTTATGAAAAGGAGAGTACTATTTTTAACCGACTTCCAAAAAGGAGGAGGTTATTTAGACCTACAACTACCAAATTGTGTTAAATAAATGTTAAATGACTTGAGAAATAGAATTAGTATAAGTATCGAAAGTATTCCCTACTAAAATTTAAAAAATGTATAAATTGAAAGATCTATTAAAAATATTAAACAAGGCAAGCGCATGCCAAAAGTAAATATATTAAAACTACTACTATCGGTCAAATCAAACGTTTTTGGTTTTAAGCAATCAGCAATAACTCAATAAAATAATCGATATGTATTATCTATGAATAAAATCGTCGAAAACAATTTACCTTTATCTAATTATTACGATCGTTGATATATTAATAGGTAGTAAAATTGCTCTTCATGTTAACACATAGGTAAAGGAAGGCTGGGCGAAAGGTTGTGCACATTTTGCTAGACAATTTATGTCTTCTGAACAACAAATAAAAACATATGGGCCTTATTGCACTATCTTGTGAAATAAATTTTTCTTAAGACCAATTTCACTATTGCTGAATAACGTTTAACCGACGAATAAATTTGATGTTTTAACAGATTTTTAATACAATAACTGTCAGAACGTTTAATTTATTCCTCGGATAAATTTTACTCGGCAATTGTAAAACTGACTCTTAGTAACATTTTTTAACGTGCCAGATAATTAGTCTACTTGCCAATGTGTAGTTTTGAATAGTGCAAAAAAGCCTGAACGTCATAATACTCGTACATATTACTATCTAGGTATATCCAGTGTTGCATGGACAAAAAAAAATGAACACTTTAATTTACTAACTATGCGTTTACGCGTAGCTGCTGAAGGCGCCGTACGTGAAGGTATATTCTATAATGAAGAGCCAGGCTGAAGCCCTGGGCGACTCCCTGGGCGAGGAACCGCAACCAGAGGTACCCTTGACCTCTAGAAACCCCACTCCAATGTCTTGTCTGTAGCATAAGGGTATCACTAGCGAGCTGTAACCGTATCAAACGCACGTTATTTTTTACCAGAAATGGGTAAATAGGTACCAAAAGGTGTGGGGAACGCGATACCAGTACGGCTATTCTCTATCTCAGTGGCTATCGATAGTTGCTAAGAACTGTCAAACCGGCATTTTGTATGACGAAATGCAGGTTTGACAGTTCTCACTTAGCAACTTTTCATTTTTTTCCATAGGCACTGATGCTAAGATCTATAGAGCGTGCTCTAACTCAGCTCAGACTCAAGACAGAGTTAAAACGAGACACATGTCAGAACATATTTGTGTCTCGTTTTAACTCTATCTTAAGTCTGAGCTGAGTCAGAGCACGCTCTATAGATCTCAGCATGAGACAGAGAATAGGCCCCCAGTGGGCTACGTTCTGTGCGTGTTTCAGTCAGCCGACGATTGTCGGTTTTTGTTGTGAATCAAAGAGCGATTGCGATCTTTGTCGTAGATATGACGTAGGTAGATACCTACACTATAGTTGCCAACCGTTCTATAATATTAATAGTACTGTAGTTATATTTTTTTAAAGCTTATATCAACCGAAGAAATGATAGCAACCCCTCGTTACACACTATATATTGACCTGCAACTGTTACGTTTACAGCTCGCATATGAATAGCCTTCATAGTTTAGCACTGAAATGTGTAGATGCCATTGAAAAAATTGTTAACTACAAGTTATGCCAATGAATGTGTTTTATTTTATAATTTAAACCAAGAAGTTTGTTCAAGTAGGTAAGCACTGATGCATGTATCGCTCGGATCGCTAAAGAATACTAATGTGACTTGGTTACACGTTGAAACTGCTAAAAAGTTGTGTTGATTCAAACAGTCCGGAGCGCTTCCTGAGCGATTGCACGATTTTTACTTTGCATCCTGTATAAGGGTCGTAGCCGATTTATACGACTCCGTTCCCACCCAACCAAAGTATGAGCATTCAAATATGGACTTAATATCGTGCTCTGGAGATGCATTTTACAGTAACAACACAAAATAGCAAACAGCGCGCGGTGGGTACCGCACACTTGCGATTGCACTTTGATATAGGTATAGATACGAGTATGATTTGAACTTTTGAAAAACTGATCGCACACATATGAACGGTTCCATTTTGTAATAAATAAAATAAAAAAATTTAAAATGTCATAAAAAGATCGATGAAAAATTCCAACTCTGAGCAATTCATAAAATCAAATTAAATCTCTGGTTTCAGTTCTCGTTAGCATGTGAATAACACCCTCGATACATTATGATGTGAACAAGTGAACTTATAATTTAAACCAACTGGTTGTTTACAAATACCTTTATTATGAAGTAAGTCATTCATTCATACGATGATAAGCATACAATAAACCATTTATGTTGTGTCTTCGGTATGAAAAATATTGAAGCTCATTTCTCAAGATGAATTCTAAAAATGCCAAGTCACGTTGAGTATTTGAATAAGTAGGTAATCCTTTGTAGTGCGAATTAATGCACATATAGTGATTCATGTGTAGGTATTGCACAAGCACTAGAAAACGGAATGACAACTTTTTTTTTTGAAGAAACTGTAGTATCTATCAATGTTTCCTATTAGTCATAGACATACGGTATTGTAAATAATGGATAGATACATGATGTATTACAGTTTTATTTATGAAACCGAAAATAAATGTATTAGAATTCTTGTAAATATTAAGTTCAAATAAAGGATTAAAGGATTGTTAAAAAGAATTGTAATTTCAAATAAGACGACTTTGGACCATTTTTTTAATTAATTAATTTTTTGAACGGATAAAAGAATATACGAAATTAGGTATTTGAAATTATGTTTATGAAATACATAGTTGTAGTTTATGATTGCAATGAAATGACAGTAAACACATAGTGGGGAATAGGCGAACAATGGGCACCGTGTAATTCAGGCCGTCATGTAATCATGTCTCGTTAGGTGCCGGGCTGCCAACGCGCCGCCATTGTACGGCGTTGTGCTACACTTCTCTAATAGCATTGGGTTTAATCTCTAACCGGTTACCGCCACATATTCACGTGGATAGAAGAATTAAGCGAAATTAAAAATGTAACATGAGTAAAATATTATTTTAATATTTTATTTTACACTTTTCTCCATCTTTTCATTTCATTGAGGGAATTACTTATTCGAAAAAATTCAGTGAGAATTTTTGCTAACCAACTTTAAAATGTTCATGTCGTAAATGATCATTCAAATAGAAAAATGATAAGAGAATCGTTACAATGATTTTCAAATAAAGCCTCAATAGACCTACTCGTAGTTCTTTTCTTCGACGAGCGCTTATTTACCTTTTGAGACAGCTAAAAATAAATACAGGTACTGTAATTACGTACTTCCAGCGGTACATACGGCATGTCCGCTTTTTTTTTTTTTTTGAAGATGTTAATATGATGAATACACAAAAACAACGCCCTAAAATGAGAGCGATGATAACTTCTTAATAAAATAATATATAATGCTAATGGACACTTATTTTGGGGTCCATTTATTAACATCCCAAGAGAATATAAGCACTACGAACATCATTTGCGTCATCGTGTGTTAAACGCATCACACGAGCCAAACTTCATTGACCACATGTTGACAGGATTACAAATGATCTTTAAACTCTTTGAAGGTGTTACATTCATATATTAGAGTTCAATGACGCCTACTTGACTGATATTTTATGTATCACATCCTCCTTACTATTATTATAAATATGAAAGTGTGTTTGTTTGTTGGTTTATCCTTCAGTTTATTTATATTAACATGAGTGTGAGAATTTTAAGATGATTTTGGGTAGGTACACAGTACCTTTTTAATCTGATGGAAAGGTTTTAATTTCTGTCTGATTAGAATATAATAATTTATTTATTATCATGTGAGATGATAAACATGGACAATAGTAGGTGATACATAACTATACATAAACATTAAGCAGTCATAAAATTTATATGGCCAGTTTGATGGTTTTAAAATAAATTTATTTTGCAATAAAACTGTTTTGAAAATTATCAAACAAACATAGACAAAGTGTCTGATAAACATCACATTTCAAACGTGTATTTTGATAGTTGGTTTGATAGTTTGTATCAAAGAGAATGTAACCACTCCGTTTTAAGAGGCGGAACTTCAAAGAAAAAAATTTCGAGACTTTGTTTTTATTTTAGCCAACTTCATAAAAGAAAAACAATACTACCAACCCATGTAATGAAGAAAGAATTGTCAAAGCTAAGGATGTAATGTATCGATAGATTTGTCTTATCGATAATTAGATTTTATCGATATCGACAAAAACAGGGATGTGCTACCAAATCTATTGTTCTAAGATCAAGTTCAAAAGTTGCGTAAATAAAACAAGGATCAATATGAGTCTAGTATTTATTCATTTTTATTCACAATATTACAACTAGTTGAAACAAAATTAGTTACTTTAAACTGAATTCTTTCTTTCTTTCTAGAAGTTTTTTCAGTGCAATAGCATCTTTTTATCTGCTAAGCAAAGCAAAGTATCACTGCAGTCTTCTTTTTATCCCATTCGATAGAATAGCAGATAAAAATAATCGTAGGTAGCACAGGTACCTAGGTAGGCACTTTACCAGTTTGATACCATTGGAAAAAGCAAGAACTTCTCAGAACTTTTAACATTCACGCTGCGAACTTCACATTTTCTATAATCTTCCAAGATGGTTCACAAATTGAATTGAGGAATTAACGAATAAACAATTCCCGCTAGAATAATTATTTATAGAATTAATATTTATTTAAAACGTTTGACAAATATTTTTCTCTTATTTATTATACTGACAACTGACTGAAAAATGACAACAATTTTTTTCTTTCTTTGGATTAATGACTTTTCATAATGCGAAGCCAGTCGAACCAAGAATTAACTCTTTTTAGAAAACTCCTTTTTGACATAAATTATGTTGGCAATATGACGTCACCCGTTAGTTTCGGCATGTTGCTGAACCCAAAGAAATAAAATGTTCTTGTAAGAGAGTTTCTAGAGGCTGGTTTGTATCAAAATTTTCTATTAAAATGACTTGATGAGAGTTAAATCTATGTTGAATTTAATTAATAAACTTTAAAAAAACACTTATTGCATTAAAAAACTTACATAGAAGCCAAATGAAAAGTATTAGAAAAGTAACTACAAGAAATATTCGACTTCATTTTGATAAGTAAATAATCAAGTACCTATTTTATTAATAGAGCTGTGAAATAAAATAATTTATTAGGTAAGCAACTATGTTAAATTTTTAAAACTTTCTGTCTACGATATATAGTAGGTAATTTAGGTCATTTAAAACTATTCTAAGACATAAAACATTTATTACATTTACCTACATTTTTACGATTTACGTATATGATCCTTACAACATAATGCGGATATAATACATAGAAGGATAGGTTAGTTATAGGCTTCTAGGTAGGAATTATTGTTTCCGAGTTATAGATCTTCGCATATTTGGTTTACTATACATCGTTCCTGTAACACTATCGTGGTACAAGATACTATACCTATATCCTAGTATTGTATTACCAGTGCCATTCATTGAACATACTTACAATATCTGCTTTACAAATAACAAAATATACCATAAAAAATTGTACACACAAATATTATGCTTTTGGGCTCGATTTTTTTACTACATTATATTGTGCAATAAACTGAAAAAAATATATAATACATAATATTTAGTTGTAATGACATTTCTTTAACGTACTACTTCAATAAATGCAAAAAAAAATATGGTTTTATATTCGCAAGAGGCAAGGGCAAATAAAAAGCTACGAATCAATCGTAGAAAAATAAACCCTTCGCACCTTTAGCCAATTGAAATCAATTTGACATAGAAACCCAACCTTGTCCTTGTTTGTGGGATTATTCCGCTGTTTGTTTTCTGTTTACGGAATTTTAAGTTTTGTTTTCAACAAAAAATTACTAAATGCCTTTGGCCATTAGTATAATCGGTGTATTACAATCGAATATGGAAATCTCTTAATATTTAAGAATTTGTCCATATAACGAAATAATAAATGTACGTTTCGTATTCGAGTCCTTAAATACTACCTGTAAATCTTCTTACTAAAAGTTACCAAACCAAATCCCTGCAAAATATTAATTTCAATATTAGCTTTGTCCACGGTTTCGTCTGCGTCGCATAAGGTCCTTTGTTTTTCCGAGACAAAAGTCTATCTCCTGGTTATCAGATATACCTATACAAACATCACATCGCGCCGTTTCTGCGTGATTGAAGGACAATCTAAACAGAAACACTTTATAATAACATTAGTAGAGATTTTACGTGTTCTTTATCTCAATTTTTGTTTTATAAAACCTATCTCGATCACTTTAGAATCATCTTCTTCGAATTTTCGGTATTTTATTTGTAGTAGGTATATGTTGTAGGTACTAAACTCAAATGTATACAATATACCTACATAATACATGTATCATTTGTTCCCACATAAATGTTGTCTACCAAATGGCTAAATGCCGAGTTAATTGGAACTAGGGTTGCTCGTTTTTTCAATCCTTGTCCCAAACAAAATTCATTAATTATATTTAATCCCTAAGAGTTTTGAATAAATGGAATTATTCCAAATAAGCCCAAAAGGAAACACTCTATTCCAAACCTATTTGGGAAAATGGTATGAAGATGAGCACACTGCAGATTTGTGAAACTATTGTGTAGGTGAATATAATATGAACACATTATACACATACATTATATGATAAAAATATAACGGTAAGCGATACATATAGGTAATCTGACGCCAGTACCAATCAAGTTATAATGCTCAACGAAACTTACCTTGTACATTTATAATTAAAATATAATATCATATATAAAAAAATTGTATATTATATTATTATTGTACTTAAATTTCTTTTCATTAAAATTTGCTTAATTTTGCTTCATTTAAAATACTACGTAGATATGTAAGTCGTAATCCTATGGGATTCCTTAGAATGTGCTTGAAAATAGGATTCGTAGGACAGTTGGCTATCCTAATATAATTGTAAGCGATACATATAGGTAATCTGACGCCAAGACCAATTAAGTTATTACGCTCCACAAAGCATCCCGACTGCGTTTTTATTCCTTTTATTACATGGGTTAATTGGTGATATCTTGTTTCTTTGTTCTTATAGAAGCAAATATTTAGTATCGTCTATAATATATATATATTTTCTGGAAGCGACGAAATTATGATACTACTTTTGATTACCTAATAAGAAGCAAGATTTTTTTTTTTGAAAAGTCGCCTAGATATTTTACTGTAACGAAATAGGCATTTTTACGTGATACGTTGCCAACAGCTTTTACCTATATAAATAATTCTTATTGTACTAGGTAACAGGTTATCGCGCTTTGATAACTTCACTTTTAAAGGCATTTTCGTCATTCATAACTTGACTAAAACGTTTAAATAAATACATATATAAAGAATTTTGTTTGCCATCATAAAGAACATGCGCCATTTTGTGGGATCAAATTGAGCTTGTATGAGTGTTGGTAGCTGTTGACACGACTTATTTGTCTGTAAGCGAAGCCAGCCATCCTTGTGAGTAGTTTGGCAATCATGAACCTATCAAAAAAAATGCACACGCGTGCGTGCGCACATACACACACACCCATATCTTATAGCAAAACACTATAATGCTTGGTTTAAAGTATACTAAAAAACGAAAATCTGACAGTAGATATTATTTTTGGTGATCATTTACGATTAGTTTCACCGATTACATCATCACTTTGCATTGTTGACCCGAGTATTATTTGAGACAATTTGCATGTCGCATAAATAGTTGTTTTGAACGAAGCGTTTCAATTAACGGTTAGCGGGATCATCGCCATAATCGCGAAATGTTAATCACCACTAATTGTCACGTCTTGCGAAGTGTTTTGCGGGGGTCAGGAGGTCTCGCACAATTATATCTAATAATATGTCTCGAGTTTTTCGCTTCTTGAGATCATGTTGAGAATTTGAGATCTTATTGTCAAGGAAGGGGGCTCTATGGTAGGTAGTTTAGAGCATTTAAACAACGTAAGTAGATATAGAGCCTTATTGACATAGTTTTTTGTTTCGAGTTTAAAAATGTAAGTGTATACGAATTACACTACATTACACTACTATGTATTTTGACTCGAGGAGATAAAAGCTTAGATTATCCTGCCTTAAATAAATATTTACTTAGTAAAAATATTCCAAACTTTATATGATTTTAATCATCTAATGAATTTAAAATAAAGAAAAAGGATATAACAGGCTTATAATCATTGATATATTTTGTTTCTGAGCTTATAGGTATATAAGTGTATTGTGTATACAATATAAATATATACTTACACTACTTACATATAATATACTTACCGTGTTGAAGTATGAAGAACAGATAAATGCTGTCAGAATTTCTGAATATATATATAAAAGGAAAAGGTGACTGATTGACTTACTGACTGATTAATCTAACAACGCATTTATGACGTACACATCCGCTAAGAAAGAATTTTTGAAAATTGATCTATGGGACGGGGGTAAAATAAAGGTTTGAAAATCGAACTTAATGTGAGCGAAGCCGCGGGCAAAAGCTAGTACCAAATAAAATAAATAGTTTAGCAAACCATAAGTAAGTAATACTATGTTTATGTAGCAAACAGGTTTCAATGTTTTTGCTTTTGATCGAAAACCATTGTTCTGAATATAGATAAGCCAAAAAGCTATTCACATTTTTTATCAATACTTACTCACTTTTCATTGTAGCCGCACTTAAATTTAGGTGGTTTTTCTGTTCCTATTAATAAAATTTAACATAAGACACCCTTAACTCACTGTCAATTTCGTACTATGACTATATTAATTAAATTAGTAGGTAGGTATAACTAATTATTTTAAAATCTTCCAAAGATTATAGATTGAAGATTAAATTCGCTAACGTATCGCGTTCCTAACTTTTCAAGTCATCAGTAGATGGATCTTGGATTAATTTTATCTTTTCAGATTGTTTGATATAAATATTACCGTTCTGCATAGGTACCTACTTAGTCTATGTACTTAATAAATTGCTCGGAAAATATATGCATAATGTTTTCCCTTGTATACAATATCTATACTTACTTAATATAATGCAACCAGCCTCAATAGCGCAGCAGTTAAGGCGCGGACTCGAAAACCTAAAGGTTTACGGGTCAAACCACATCTCCACTCGTTGACTATTAATTATCGTAACCATTTCGAACAAAAACCTTACACTTATTTGGAGGGGAAAGGGGAACATAAGTAATATTTTGTTAAAACGATAATGTTGCCATTGATACCCAATATCAGCGGAATAATTATTTTGTTTTAATCTTATTCAGTGTTTAATGTAACTAATGAAATTAAATTAATGCTGTAGCTTACAGTTTGGACGCATCTTGAGCATAATGGTCATGATCATGAATGAGAAATCTGTTGAATACGCCGGTATCATAGGCAAACGCGCACACTGTGCGTGGGTCGTCGCTTCTAATGAATACATTAACATTCCCAATGTCGATTGCTAATGCCAGTGTATTTTTTTTTTAATAATCTAACCTAACCTACATACCTATCTTAATAACATTAGTTAAACAATCTTTCAAAGTTCTCGTCAAAGTATTCTTACGTCGTGAAGTCGTGTTAAAAAATATATAATTAACAACGTGGTCGACCTTTCCAAGTCCTCATCGTAGTACACACTTACCTATTCATGCGGCCTGAAATCGCGTTAAAAACATTGTAGTGGAATAATAAATAAAATATATCAACAAGTGCATTGTTGATATATTTTATTGTTCCATTATATTCAATAAATACTTTTATAAGAAAAATACAGAAATAGTCTATAATTTATTATGTTATCAGCCTTTATAACGATAGTGTCGTTAAACTCTCTAGTTGCTTTCGTGTTACCGTAAGTTACCTTAGTGGTAAAATCTACGGCCTTACCCAAGTGCGTGGACCAGGCCGGAACGTACAATTTGGCCACCAGCGAAGCGGGGTCGGCTTCACTAACCGCGGGCCTTTCTTCAAGCTAGTTCCCCAGCCGCGCGACTCCGCTGTAGTCGCCACTCGCCTCTCGGTGGCGTGCCCTGCGTTGGATACACTCGATTATAACCATTAATTACTTTACGGTGCGGCTCCTCCACACAATTGCAGTGTCGAACAAATTCCATCATTAGTGTCTAGTTGTCTACTTCACCGAACTGGGCTCCGAGTTCCGACGTGACACTGAATACGAACTGTTGTTTATAAGCGAACGCTCGACGTGTTGTGTTCAGTGCACAGAGACATACAGTTACCAATCCACGCAGTCGCTGGCTAATCTATATACAGAACGGGCAAACGTGCGTGCTGTTGATGTTTTCATTTGTGTTTTTTTTTTGCAACTTGTAGTGTTGTAAAGCACGCGATTTGATGTGGAAAAACTCGCTTAGCACAAATGCAGACTATGAAATGGATAGAAATGGTGCGGCTGGGTTCTACGTCACCGGAAAGGTCTTCAACTTTCGACAGCGATAAGGTGAGACTACCGGTTGTACCGTTAGCGGATATAGAGTTTATATTTAAAAAGTCTAGGTTTTTGTTGCGAATTACCAATTTCATATTTGATTTCCGCAACATGCTTGCGATACGTCATACCTTATTATATTTTGTAACAAAAAACGCCGTCTACCTGCGATAAAATCGTATAAGGAATATTAAAATAATGATCTTTGATACGTACTCGTATGTACGGATGATTATCTCTAGAGGTTATGGTTTTACTTAGTAATGAACTTTAAAGATATTTATTATAGTCGGAAAGTTTATCTAAGGACATGTGGAGATAATCTCCAAGATAAATGTTAGGTCTTCGGTTAGGTCTTACACATCACTTATTTGTAACGCTCATCTTGATTACCAATATGCAAAAGCCAAAAATACCACCGAGCCTATACCGTTTTTGTTGCGTTATAATTGTGTAAATAAGTATGTAATTAGTTAGCTTAATTATAATTTACTCGTATAACTGTACCTAAGCTTTTTTTATTATTCAAACTAAAGTTATGAGTTTAAATTTATGTTATACCCACTGACCAAATAATATTAGCAAGGAATTGAAATTGTTTCGAAACTTTTCCGAACTCAAAACAGTATTTTTAGGAAAAAAAAAATGTTGACCGAACAATCTGGTATTACGAAGTTCTATTTGTAAAACTAAAAGTATAAGTCGAAATCTAGTTTAACTTTATTGAGTGTTGATGACGAATAATCTTGAACACTTGTTAGTTAATTATAAATTCAATCGTGGGCTAATCGAAGGCTTTATTTCACAATACAAGGGCTTTAGGAACATTCATCTCACAAATGCGGTTGAAATGCAAATTATTGCATAAGCCACAATTTACCTAACTCATTAGTTATAACAAGTAATCGATTTAAATGATGACACTTAGCAATTTGAGTAAAAAATGAAAAGTATTTAATTTCTATCATTTACTAATTACATATTACCAAATATAATGTTTTCTTCTTTCACACAAAGTGTTCAACTGTTCATGCATAAAAACTTCTGCTAGGCTACTATACAGAAAAATTTTGTTTGTCCAAATAACGCCGAGATTGTTTAATAAACTCGATCTTTGTAAACATAAATCAACTTTATTTGTTGTATACGAATATCAAACTCGATTGTTATTAATTAAACAAAGTAGTAAAGGTATGAATAAATTAAATTTATTTACTAGTAAGGTATATTTATATATTTTACATATTATATAAATATAAAATACATATAATATACTTAAATGGTAAAAAAATATCCAGCCTTGGAAATACTCTACTTAGGTGTAGGTATAACAGCGGATTCAAAGACGTAAAAATCACATAAATACCTATAATGTACCTACAATCGTTAAAAATCTTTTCGAGTAAGCGAATGCGTAATATATCTTTAAGTAAAAGCTATAAAGAGTATAAGAGATGTTGTTTGAAAAATGAACTCAACTAGAAAATGTAAAGGAAAACGAAAATCTAAATATAGATTGGTACGTGTACTTATATTATAACAGAATCGTAAATGCAAAATGATAACGGTAAACTAAGATAACAGTATATTATAATTATTAATAGAAAGCTCTATCATATTTAGTCATTACAGTGATCTTGATCTATGATAGTCTACCATTATAGTTGCGCTAAACATTGAACGCACTCGTAAATAAATAAAATATGTATCCGTGAAATTAAAATAGTGTAATGCCCAATACCTGTGCCAAAACTATGTGTTTACTGTGTTAAGTTAATCCTAAGAAAATAAACATGTGGCGAAAAATTGTGCGAAAGCTCATCAGGAATGTGCGAAAACTCGATAAGTTAGCTTACAGCATAGCAAGAAAACTTGGCTCAGTAAATTCCTCGATATGCCGCAGAGGAGCTGTGCATTCTTTTTGCGAGGTGAGGTCCTTTTCACATCGCACGCTTAGTATTAAGTAACCGTAAAAAAAACCAGTTTTTTTTTGGCAAATCACAAAAAAGTTTTGCATTTAGGACTTCAGCTGTTTATTTCGACAAACGACACAAGATGTTAGTTATAGAGTTTAAGTTTTCATTTAAAAGAATTAAGAAAAGAGTTATTCAATTTAATAAAAAAATTAGTAGTTTTTTGTGATTTGCAAAAAAAAACAGTTTTTTTAATTCGGTCGCTTTAATCTAAGCGATATATGAACTGAACAATGTGATCAATTATTTCAAGGAGATTATCAAACTTAATAACACGAATTTCTTTAGGACTGCGAGGTTCGGTTGCGGCTCTCTTTCGTACAATTAATAAGAAAACTATGACATGATTCAGATTTAACATAACTATAATTTAACCTGATAACACGATACTTAATAGATAATAAAAGAAGCAAATAATATCTATAATTTCTAATTAGAAGTTATAGGATATCTTTTCCAGTTAAAAGATAGGATTTAACATTGATCTGCCAAAGTAACAAGTATTTGGGGTTGCCGATCACGATTGTGAAGTTACAATAGGGGCTAACAACGGACAACGGACTATTGCTTTTGATTAGACATTTATAGATCGACTAGCTTTTGCCCGCAGCAAAGCAACTTGCAACGTACGTACGTATGTATGTATGTATGTTCGTTTAGAGTCAAATCTTGCAAGCTGAATTAAAACCATTTGCCAGTTTCCAATTGAGCTAAAATTTTGCATGTAAATGTAAATGGGATGACAATGCAATATTATTGTGATATGAAGTTTATATGGTGATGGAACCGGAAGATGGCTTCGGGAACTTTGTAATAAAACAACGTAATTCCATCGAATTTGGGCTCGTTTGATTCGTCTTGATAAGTACTGAGGTCCTAGATAATATCATCAGAGTCTGATGATGTAGCCAGCCACAAAAAGCTTGTTTATTAAAAACTAGCTGTTGCGCGCGACTTCGTCCGCGTCAATTTCTGTTATTATGATCGCGATTAAGAAGTTTTTAAAAGAATATATTTTAAATATGGATAATTTTCCCCGTTTTTACAACATTTTTCACTGATGCTTCGCTCCTATTGGTCGCAGCGTGATGTTATATAGCCTAAAGCCTTCCTCAATAAATGGACTATCCAGCACAAAAAGAATTTTTCAATTCGAACCAGTAGTTCCTGAGATTAGCGCGTTCAAACAAACAAACTCTTTAGCTTTATAATATTAGTATAGATAAAATTATTAATTTACACTTGTAATCAAAATAATGTATAATCTAATTATATTAACGTTTAACCACTGAGCCCGAACTTTATTACCAGTGCACCTGTAATAAAAGTATTATTAATGGGCTACTTGGCAAGATGTCAAGATTTTATTAAAGCTAACATTAGTAATAAACTTCCTTTGCTGCAGTTCAAGAGAACTGATAGTATTTTTAACCGACTTCAAAGAAAAGGAGGAGCTTCTCAATTCGACGCGTATTTTTTTTGGCGATGTTACTCCATAAATCCGTCGAATCTGAACCGATTTCAATAATTATTTTTATTTGAAAGGATAAACCGTCAGGTTGGTTCCATTTAAATTTGGTGAAGATTTGATGAATATCTTCGGTGATGGAGGACAGAACTCCTCAATTAATAAAAGCAAATCGCTCGTAATCAGAGATTATGTAGATTTATCTTATGCTAAAAAGCTTAAAATAATAATATAAAAAAATTCTTTTATAAATAAACTGACTTCAAACGCCACTACAAAGTATAAAATAATTGTAGTTTGTACACGTTTGTTGAAGTCAGGCTAGAATTGGTTTCATCGTTTCTATTTAGGGCCGCCTGACTTCAACATACGTGTATAAACTAAATTTTTTTTTAATATTATGATAGATCCGGACATTGTTAAAGGCAAAGAAATCACGCATCAACTGATATTTAGATGTAGTGTTTGTAATGGATAAATATTTACTTACATAAAAGGAACTATCTATTATTAAGAGGCTTTGTTTTTCAATGTAGGTACATAACTATCTGCGCATTACAACGCAAAAACATCAGAGCTTATGTAACTATGTAGTTACATTATTACTTAATATATTTCTCATTCTATAATAAACTACCAAAAGACTTTTGGGGATGTCTTTCAATGAGTTTATAGTTTTTCTAAATTGCAAACTTTTTGAAAAATCTTTTTATGTATGTACTTGGGAAGGTAAAAGATTTTCTTAATGATTATACCTAAAAACGTTGGGAATAATTTACTCTAATAGCTTAAGGTTCTATTACTTAGTCTAAGTATTACCTTTAGTCAGATAGTGATGATAAAAAGAATAACCGGCTGAGTTAGTTACCGCAACGTCGTCATTATCTCACTTGCATAATGTTGTTGTAAAATATTTGTTGACAATCAAATAATATGTACATTGTACAATATAACCAGTAGTACGATTCTCTAATGCTGAGATCTACAGAGCGTGCTCTGACTCAGCTCAGACTAAAGATAGTGGGTAAAACGGGAAACAAATATGCTCTGAGATAAGGTCTCATTCCATCTCTGTCTTGGGTCTGAGTAGAGCTAGAGTGCGGTCTATAGACTTGAGCCTTAAAATGATTGCTTCAGTATAAATTGCAATGTCCTCTTATTGGCCGATACTCAATCGCTATTGGCTAAATTCTAAAATGCATTGATGCAGTTTTTACAGAATCGTCCGGCTGCTTTGATTAAAAAAAAAATTAAACGTCTCTAAAAATATATGGAAGAAGAAAAAAACTACTTAACTAAACTATTTTAATAAATAGGTGAATAAATTCTAAAAATTTTACATGAAAAACAAAATACAGTACAATGTCAACTTAAATATATAATAAATAAATAGATCCTTACCTACATTTTATTTTTTATAATTTTTTGTTAGTATTTTAGCGTGTTTAGGTCTAGACCCAAAATTAGGCATGCGGCTAGATATCCTATTTATCATGATGTGTATTTCGTGCTACCTAATCAAATTAGATTTCAGCTGTTTCCTGTGTCAACTTGTCACGATTAATTGTTTGTTATTTTTTGTAGAACGAATAGTGCGCACAGCACGCTACGAGTATGGTCACGGTGAATGTTGAATGTGAACTGTAGTGATCGGGAATGCATCATCTCATTAGTGTTGGTTCCATTCAATTTTTCATTCACTTATTCATTCCTCACCAATCTCCCACTTCACCAATACCCTTAGGTACCATTATTCCAATACGTCACGTATTTCTACAAGAGCATGGTGCACAATTCTATACTTGTACTTATACAATAGCCAACGACTGAAATATTAGAGTACCCGCAGACTTACAATTTCAAGTTGGACAACTAAATAGCAGAGTATAAATTACAATATGCATAGTTATTAGTTACATATGGTAGCTCGTACATCTTATTCAACTAAATCGTCGATCATTTCTTTGTCAAAATCGTCGTGTTCGATAGCACTCGGCCAACTTGAAATTGTATGTCTGCGGTCGCTCTTAGTGCACATTTAAATGACAATCACAATATTTTTAAAAACTTACTTAACTTTTTTTAAATTTTCACAAAAATATATCGAGATAGAACGGTTATCGCTACTCTTTTACTAAGGATTATGTGTGCTTATTTCTGGATAAAACCACGCCGTCCTCGTTGTTTGAAAATGTTGATTTGTTAATTCTAATATTTTTGTTAAAGTATACTTAAAGTATCATATCTACCATTACATATATGGTAGATACTAGATAGAATGGTAGATACGCCCACTGTATCTACCATTCTATCTTGATATATTTCTGTGGATCCATTAAACATTTTGATCGGTCTTCTCATGTCGTGTTTGCTATATACACTTGTCCCCAGACAGATTTTTTATTTAATTAAAAACATTCCGGTTAGCAAAATGTTGCTTAATCAAAAGCTATCTTACAATCTCTGTAGTAATAAATTTCAAGTGTTCGATATGTAGGTAATATGGAGTATGGTGCAAGTGCTGTGCTTGCGACTGTTTGCGGGCAAAATATTTTTTCTGCACGTCCCTTCGTAAATGTTTTTATATGTACATTGTATCCTCACGGCTAAGTACTGAAACGTCTCTTAATTTTTAATAAGCCTTAAAGTGTTTGATATTTTGGCATTTTGCCCATACTATAAATATAAAAAACGTAGGTAAAGCGCTTATGTAATGTTCATGAGATACAAGTTTCATTATTCGGCCGTCAGAGAGCCAGTTTCAAAAATAGTTTCGTATGTAGGCAGAAGTAGGAAGAAATATTAAAGAGTTGACATTATTTGAAATGCAACTTTAATTGTATTTCCCCATACCGTGCTGTCACGAGGTAGGTCAATTAATTTCGAACTGCACCGCTTAAATTGGCGGCGGTGGACAATTTTTTGAAACTGGTTCGTTCTGGGAAAGTTAAATTGCCTACCGGTTATTGGGCGAAACGTATAATGTGAGAGTACAGATAAATTTATTACGGCTCGTAAGCTCGGTTAAGCCGTACGAGGGTCCAAACTCGTACCATTAATATAATTAGAGATAGCTCGCAGCGGATAGCAGCGTCGATACTCGATAGCCTGTGGACAATTTGTGACGCATCTCGAGCATTGTACGTGCATATGGTTTACATGTGCGCGGTGTCACACAGGTGCTGTCCATGAGCGATGAACTGCGGCGCGCGCTGTACTCGTCGGGCGCGTCCGTCGACATGGAGTTCTCGCCGCCCGACCTCATTGGCACCTCGGAAATATTCACTATGGAACACCGGTAAGTCACAAGCCCTCATTTTTGTCCATATACTTGATTCTTTTTAAGTCTGAAAATTTGTATTAGGCCAGCATGGAGGACTATATGGCCTTTAACTCTTCTCTGATGGGAAACCTGCGCGCAGTAGTGAGCCGTTAATGGGTTGTTTGGCTGTTGCTTTTTTTATTCGATGACAAGATAGTCTTTGACTGCGATCTCACCTGATGGTGACGATGCAGTCTAAGATGGTAGCGGACTAATTTGGAAGGGGTATAGCAGTGTATATTCAACGCTTACCCGTAATCTATTTCTAAACGCCATCGTGCCGGAACGCAAAATCGCTTGGCGGCACGTCTTTGGCGGTAGGGTGGTAACTAACAAAAGCCAAAGTCTTCCATCAGACCAGATAAGAGATAATTCAGAAATTATAAATTCCCAAATGGACCCCGCCGGTATTACTGTAAGCAAGACTCGCTTTGGTTTGTCTGATCAATTGCGGAAAAGTCTCAATTGAGCTGAATCTCAAGTGATCGGCTGAATTTATGGCGTTCTTGCTGCAACAATGCATTTTAGCTAATAGCGAGAGACTGCCGTCCAATCAGAATAATTACTATCATCACACCACTGCAAATAATTTTTAGACTATCGTGCAGCTAAAGGAAATGTTTTTCGAAATTGACGGTACAATGTCAAAAAACCCTCTCTGTGTGAAGTTCCAGTGACGGCAATCGCTCTTCCTAAGAGCAGGCTTCAAGTTAAAAAATGCGAGAAATTTCGTAATCAAGAATAGTAGATTATGGCCGTTCTCATTCGGAGTGGAAACCATTGTCCAGTAGTATAGCCTGGCTATGAGTTAAGATGATAATAATGTATGAATATCCCTCCGGCATCTGTTTTTGTATACTTCCAGAGAGAAGCTGTGCACAGTACTGCCGGCGCGCGCGCAGGGCTACATGTGGTCGCTGACGTTCAGCACGAGCCAGCACGGCTTCTCGCTCGCCTCCATGTACCGGAAGATGCAGCGCGTGGACAGCCCCGTGCTGCTCGTCATACAGGACACCGACAACAACGTGAGTCTTTGCCAATCCACTGTGGTGTGTGTTCTGATAAGATGCTTATTACAGCAAACCCCAAATTAGACGGTGCTGTGAACGATGCACGAACCTTTCGTCGCGGAGGCAAATTCGCCTGTAAACGGTGAACGGTCGGTGTTGACGGTGCATTTTCGATGACTCATCGGTGAAGCCTCGAAAATGAAAGCAAAAATCTCGAAAAATTAACCGTCTAATTTGGCCTTACCAAAAAATCTATTGGGTTATTCTGTCTAAAAATTGTCAGTGCTAGCCGGGGGTTACTCTCTCCGGTCGTTTCGGATTTCCGTCACAGCAGACTATGAGAGTGAGATGCACTACACACTCACATAATTATGTAGCCCTGGCCGGATTCGTTCGGTAGATAATTTTATTATTATACCAATATAGACAGATATTTATGAAGAGTCATGCTAAGCCTTATTTGCTTAAAAACTGACTCGTTTGAAGCAACTACCTTGCAGATTTCGACTGCCTTTTGAGTCACTACGAGTTAAAATAACATAGCGCAATAACAGCACAAAATATACACTTGTTACATGTTTTGAACATTTTCAATATTCGCAAGTTGCAAACTTGCAATTAAAAACTGTCATCGTCGTAAGCGAGCGTGTTTTTTGTGTACGCTGCACAATACATACGTTTCACAATAGGTACGGTCGCTAAAGATTTCTTAACTAGAACAAGATCATAATGAAGCGGACGGTAGTATGCAACAGGGCTTGTTATTTTAAACTGATGAAGCTAATGTGCGTGAAATATTTTAGTGGCTAATTATTTTTGAACTTTTGGTAATATGGTGCTGGAATTTTGAGTCTTTTTTTGCACCCACACATTAAAATGTTTCGGTTCGATGGCTGACTTGAATATTCTAGAAACTAAAATACAAATATGAAATACTAGATGATGCCTGCGATTTCGTTCGCGTGGATTTAGTTTTTAAAATGCCGCGAGAACTCATTGATTGTCCGGGATAAAAAGTAGCCTATGCCACTCTCCAGTTCCTCAAAGACCCATGCAAAAATTACGTCGATCCGTAGTAGCTCTGTTGTGTGTTGTGTGTGTGGGATTGAAGAACAAAACAAATAAACAAACACACCTTCGCATTTATAATATTAGTAAGGATTGGTTGCATATAAATTATTTTAGCTGATATATTTAAGTGCAGCACTCCTCCTTTGAACTCCAATAAGTTCAAATCTTGTTATTATTATATGCTTTAGAAAATATCATCAAGTTTGATAATTACATAATATCTTTCTAGCAGCTTCCTGATAGGTTTTTGATGATTTTATTTTTTAATCTAAATACTTTAATGTTCTTATAAGCACTACGTTCCAATCAATTAGTGGGAAAATTCCTTTCAAATGTGTTTCCTTTATCTATTCAGAGAACTTTCTCAAAGCAAGAGCGATCTTTTGCTTAAATTGTGTAATAATTTACTCTATAGTTTCTAGTATTTTTCTTATTTCTTAATTAAACCGCCGCGCCGACATTCGTTATTTACATATTTGGTTGTTTTGATATGTTTATTAACACGCCTACTTGAAAATTTTCCACAAACTGCCCAAAGGTCGTTTTGTAGTTGTCCAATTAACTAGTAGCTAATAGTTAGGCAGTGAGCGTTGTTTCGCTTAGAGAACGAAATCGATATTTGAGCTTAGGTTAAGCAAAGATTGCCGCTGTTAATACAGCACCAGTAGGCTATAGTCCTTTATTACTAAAGATGTAGATAAAGTGATCTTTATCGTAACCTTTGATCTAGGTTCGCCATCATCCAGAAGAGAATGCAATCCATTCGATTGCGGTTTCTATTGGAATGTGATAACTAGGTATTAGGTAATTTAAAATTTGTGCGGTGTCCTTTAGTCTCGTCTCAGGGTTACAATAAAATAGAATAGTTTGAATATTCAAATAGGCTAAAATGCTTTCGAATTGTCAAGCATACCTATCTATCATTTGTTCGGAACTTCTAACAGGAATTTCTAACAGGAAGTACCTGCCAGTAAGAAATTTTGCGATAGTCCTATAAAAAATCTAAAATGAATAACTATAGCAAAATTCCATATTATCTGGACTGAAAGTTAAATAAATAATAATCAACCTGCATTAATCATTATATCACTGAATTTATGGTATTCTTACTGCAACATTGCATTTTAGGCAATAACGAGAGAAAACCAGCCTTTCAGGAGTCGTCACACAATGGCAGTTAATTTTTTTTTAATTTATTATATTTATTAGAGAATTCCATAGCATAGATTTTATACTTGACAGTTCTCAGTTCCAAACTTGTAGATCGCTGAACCCATACACGCGTCCAATAATATAATTAAGTTCATTATTAATAAATGGTAACTTTTTCATATTATATAATAACCAGTTCTTATACTAAATTCTGTGTGTGGAATCGGCTTACTAATGCTTCGTATTGTAAGCTGCATAGGCTGCCTATTATGACATTTTTCTAAAAATAGTCGCGGTAAAAATAAACGATTAGCGTTCCGCGCCGGCTTTAATCGCTTAAAACCTGTTATTTCATTCATACACCTCAACCCATCGTCGGCTCACTACTGGCCAATCGAACCTTCACATACCTTCGAGAATATTTTGGAGAACTTGGCTGCTACTTTCCCGCTATTCGCTATAAGGCACTGATGCAGCAAGAGCGCTATAAATTCAGCCAATGAGAGGTCATTGCGATCGTTACACTGATGCAATCATTCTTAGAGAAAACAACTAATTCCGGCTTTCCTTATAATGTTTTTCTTCACCGTTAAAGCAAGTGATATTTTAATATTGACAAAACACATCTTTACTAATATTGTAAATGCGAAAGTGTGTTTGTTTGTTGGTTTGTCCTTCAATACCGCTGCAACAGAGCTACTGATCGATATGATTTTTTGCAAAAGTATACTTAGTACAAAACTTATTATTGAGCCTATGAATGCCCTGACTGTGCGTTTTACTTTTGATATTTTGAATAGTTATTAGGTACCCATCAAAGGGCCTTTGTTCATGCGACTTGCATAGCTAAAGATTGTTTATTTTAAACGTTAGGGGATCGTATTAACAGTACGGAGCTCGATAAATAATAAGTTCCTTTGTGACTCTTTATCGTGTCATAAGAGCTATAAGTTGGCCAACATGAAATAAATAAATTTTAAATTTGAATATAACTCCGAAAAATCAGAGATGCGTGCATGGAATCGAATCAGGATCTCCTAAAAGGAAGGCAGAAGTCTTAACGACTAGGAAATTGCCGCTTTCATTAATAACCTATTAGGTATATTATGATCGGAAAAATAGCACCCACTTGTAGGTAGGTAAAATGTGGTGTGAACGAGAGGTAAATAAAATCGTCGCTATGTTGAAACTCATTAAAAGTCTAATTGGATTGTGTGTTATTGAACTTAGCATAAAAACGATTTAAACGAGTTATAAACACATTGGGGACCTCGCGCACTACAGGGACACGACCGCTGCGGTAACGATCAATCACTGCCACAGTCTCAATTTTTTTTTAATTTATGTAATATTTTTGACATTTGAAAGCGCTTTTGTAAATTAAAATCTTAGAAGTAAACAATACAATACAGTACATGGTGATTGGCTGAATAAGAAGTAGGTACTTGATATCCGCGCAGCAACAAACTCAAGGTGCTTTATACCACCCCCATCTATTATCTATTCTGAGTATCTATCTGACATTTTTAAGAGCACGTGCTTAAATTATATTTGATGTTCAGGTCGTTAAAGAAACGGGTTTTTTATTATAATATACCTATTTGGGTGACATTAAAATGACATATTTTATTGCACCTTACTTGTACAGCATATAAAATCATGACTTCACAGCCAATGAATTAATTTATTTTTATGGTATACTAGCCGATGTCCGCGACTCCGCCCGCGTGGAAATAGTTTTGAAAATTCCCAAGGACTCCTTGATTTTCTGGGAGAAGTAAGTAGTAGGTAAAAGTAGAAAAAGAAGCCTATGTCACTCTTCAGACCCTCTCAACTGTGCTTAAGACGCAACAGGTTGTTACTCTACAGTCTACACCGTCGGTGTAAACTATTATATGTGCGAAAGCTTTAGTTTGTCCTTGAATCACGCACACACTGAGCAACGTATCGACGTGATGTTTTGCCATGACTTTTTATCCCGATTTGACAAAGGGTTTCGAACGAACATCGAACGAAGTCTCCAGCGAAAACTAGTGGCTAATAAAATGCTATTTAAATGATTGAATTTACTTGCATGAATCAAGCTTTTATGAGTGTTTTCTGTTAACACTTTGCCGTTTAAAATATACTTATGTTCTTCGTAAAGGTAAAACAGTTTATACTTGTTAAATTATCCTCTAGAATACGCAATGAAATGTAAATAGCATACTATTATTACGTAAACAAACCACTAGTTAAGTAGGTACAGTCGCGAGTGTATAGACACTTCTAATAGTGTCCGACCGAACCTTCGGATTCGGCCACCATCACCAAAATTATCACCGTCGGCCAAACTTTCGGTTTCGGTGGCTAGAAATGGGTCGTAGAAAAAGGTTCCTACAATGCGCCGAAATAGAACAAACTGTTACGAAATGCATTGAGCCGCCATTGCGAGTAAAAAACCAAATAGTTACATTACTTCAAAATGTTATTATTTTTGACAAGTTGCACGATAATTTTAATCATCCGTTAGGTTGTTTATACAATTCGTATACTTAACGTAGTCTACATACCTAGACTTAAAAAAACTAACCAATTTTGAACGGAATTTATTGAACTTTTGGCTTTGACCAAAGCTTGTGGCGATCGCCGATTAATCGCCTTAGGCTTCGGCCAGAAATCGACTTAAGATTCTGTATTTCGTTACCTCAAATAGCCCGCCTTATATAACGACCTCGACATTCCGCGCGTACCGGCACATAGTTCAATAATTATTGTTTTTTGTTTTCATTTGAACTTGTTATGTGTGAATCTAATAATAAAACAATTTTAAATTTTTTTATATTGGCTAATGAATTTTACATTATCATTTTTAATAGCGGTTTTTAATTATGTATTTCATTCAACAGGTTTCATTGCTTCTCTAATAGCTCGCCTTACAGATTTATAACTCGTAAAACTTAAACTTAAACTTGATCTGCAGGTGTTCGGCGCATTGACATCTTGCGCGTTCCGGCCCTCGGAGCATTTCTACGGTACGGGCGAATCGCTGCTGTTTTCGTTCCAACGCGTCGAGGACACGCGCCGCCGCTCGCAAGCGCTGCCCGACGACGCCAATCACAAGGACCACAAGGACCACAAGGACCAAAAGGACGACAAGGAGGAGAAAAAAGATGATAATGAAGGTAGGCAACAAACTCTTTAGCCAGTTAACATGATAATGAAGGTAGACAACAAATTTTAAAGCCAACGGTTAAATAACATGATAATGAAGGTAGGCAATAAATTTTAAAGCCAACGAAATAATATGATAATGAAGGTAGGTGAACTTTTAAGCCACAGGTTAAATAACATGATAATGAAGGTAGGCAAAAATTTTAAAGCCAACGAAATAATATGATAATGAAGGTAGGTGAACTTTTAAGCCAACGGTTAAATAACATGATAATGAAGGTAGGCAACAAACTTTTAAGACAATGTTTAAAAAAGATGTTAATAAAGGTAGGCAACAAATTTTAAGCCAATTGTTAAAACATGAAAACTGAAACGTCCATGACAATCGACCACCAGAAATATTTTGTCTTCTTTTTTTGCTGATTTGGTAGTGTTGCCTTTGCCACAGTGATTTATTCTCTGGTAAAGATACACCTTTTTATTATATTTCCAGAGCAAGAAGTACCGTTCAAGACCAAATTCAAGTATTGGGGCTGGACCGGAGACAATATGTATTTCATTCGAGGGAGCAATGATAACATCTCCATAGGCGCTGGAGAGTGAGTATAGCTTTTGTTAACATAATGTCATATTAAAATATTTTTTTAAGGAAGAGGTGATTCCTCCATTACACCTGAAGAAAATACAAAAGTAAAAAAAATCGTCCAGTAAAAATTAGTTCGATTTTAATTTAATATAAACTATTCACATATTAATGTGGAAAAGTGGGATAAACGGAAAAAAGTAACCTAGGTATGTCAACTGCCTTATTGAACAAACTAGATGATGCCATCGACTTCATCCGAGTGGATAAAGGTTTGTAATTTCCCCGGGAACTCTTTAATTTTCCGGGATAAAATATGTTAATGCTGGGTATGAACTACCTGAATTTTAAATTTCAGCCCAATCGGTACTTTCATTGTGGCGTGAAAGAGTAACACACACACACATGCACGCACAAACTTTCGCCTTTACAATATTAGTGTTATATGAAGTGTGACTACAAGTTATGCGTTGTGTTGCAGCGGCAAGTTCGGGCTGTGGCTGGACGGCGACCTGTACCTGGGCCGCACGCAGCGCTGCACCACGTACGGCAACGAGCCGCTCACCACGCGCGAGGACTTCATCGTCAAGATCATGGAGTGCTGGACCTTCATCTGAGCCGCGCGCCGGACCAGCTTTACACTGTCTTATGAACATTTGCTACGGAGATTCGACGCTATCTCTTCGACCACGAGGCCGAGACGCGGGCGCGCTCGCCCCGCCCGCGCGTCCGAGTGTGCGCGCATATCTAGTCACGCCGAATATACCGACCGACCGATCGGTACCCCCGAGACCGACGCGCGCCCGACCGAGTGCATCAAAACTAGTCAATTGTCGTTCGTATGTAAGTTGAGTCGCGACGGACGAGCCGCAGGCGGTCTAGTGTGAGTTTCCGAGTCCACGTCAACTCCGCGTACAGTGGCGACGAGGATCTAACGCTGACATTTTTAGAAACATTGTAGTGTCACGTTATGACAGGACGTTGTATTTGCTCTTAGCACCCTCACGCCCCCCTTCCTATCAGTTTAATATCAGTGCCAACTTTTGGCACGTGGCTGAAGTGAAGTCCGACATTATATCGTCACGTCTACGTTATGACAGGACGTTTTATTTGCTGTTAGTATACTAAGCCCCCCCTCCCCCCTCTCCTGTCAGTTTCATACGAGTGTCAATTGCTGTTAGCCTTGTCAGTTTTATATGAGTGCCAACTTTTGGCACGTGGTCAAAGTTGGAACTAACGATCGATCTTTAGAAGCAACACTTTACAGTACAATAGTATATTATGCTGTTAGCTCATTCACGCGCCCTGTCGATGTCATCCGAGTGCCAATTGATCCTTGTCGTACTGTTTTCTGTTATATAGTATGAACGGAAAAGGGGTGGAAACAGTACCTGTCCCTTTCATGTCACTAATTAATGACAGCTTTACGGACAATTTAGTATGGACGGAAAAATGATGGCAACAATCCCCTTCCTGTCAGTACTTATTGACAGATTTACGAGAGTTGACTTGAAAACTTATACTAGACCCTCAGGCTCCAGGAGGCTGTCCGATAACGATTACGTGTCAATTCAATTTATTACTGTGCGTCGTTGTTAAGAAAATTAAATAAAAAAAAAAAAACTATTTGTAACTAATGAAACGATTATTGTATGACGTTACGTAGAAGTTTATATTTAATTAATGAAACATTTTATTGTGTTTAGCGGCCGATTATATTGGTGTTGCCCAGTTATTGATGTAATAATCTTCGGTTTTTTTTAAGATCGCATAATATCATATGTCGCATATCTGGAAGAGGCCGCTCGGATGCTTGGCGGATGTTAGGCCGTGCGCACACTGTCAGACAAGAAACCGGCTAAATCGACCCCTCCGTAGAACAAAGTCTCAAAGTCTCATCTGCTAAAGTCAGAACTTGAGATTTGAGCCTTGCAGATGTGACTTTTAAGGCTCAAATTTCAAGTTGTGAATTTAGCAGATGAGACTGTTTTACGGAGGGGTCGAAATTATTGTAGTCAGTCCGCAAACTTTCTCATTGATGCTGATCGCACATTTAGCTGCTTGCAGCGGTTTATTCCGCATTATTCCGATTTTAAAAATGCAAAATGAACGAATCTTGCAGAATCGCGTGCAAGATTCCGCTTGCATAATTCCCTTCAGCATTTTGCTCGCGTAAATATGGCCTTTTAGGAACACTATGAGCAATGGGTATTCCTCAAAAAGAGGCGTGTCCCTAATTTTTTACAGTTTCCTTAAATGCAGCGGAATTTTACGCTCGCGATTTTCCGCAAGATTAATTCCTCGCTTTATACATCATGGCATGTGTGATGTGCGATCAATATAACTATAAATATTCCAAACACAATACTAAGTGTAAGCGATGAAAGGTCAAACAACGCAGACGTTGTGGACAGTTTACAATAAATTAGGGCCGTGATTTTTTAGCTTTTAGGAAATCTCAGCTGCGAAAGAGACGGATAAATAGTCAAATGTGGATACACATACGCAATAACGTTTCAACCCACAAATCTTTTTCAAATTAAATACATGCATAATGTAAAGGAATAAAGTTAACATTTCAATTGACAAGTTGTGTGGGTTGACTCTTTATTGCATATGTGCGTCCATGTGTGCGTCAAAGCAGGCCAACTGCCCATATGACCTAACCCCTTCGTTCCGTTGCTATGTTTCCGCAGCCGAGATTTTCTTTGAATCATAACGATGCGCGAAATCAATTTTGTGTCGTCAATTTTTACAGTTCTTTATACAAGAACATGCTATTTTGATGTCAATTCAAATTTTAGGAAAGATCAAGGCACATTGGGCGAGTCACGCTTTGACCCGCCCAATGTGCGTTGACGCGAAGCGACTTTTCTTAAACGTTGAAAAGTAAACTGGACTTCATGTTTTCTACGTAATGCATTTTGTGAGTAAAAAATTCAACAAAAGTTAAACGATTGATGTACTCGCCGTTGCTTATTAGGTATGTGAGTATATGATATATTATGTAGTAGATATAATGTCCGAGTTACTTTAATTTTAAATATTTTAGAAAAGACTCTTCGCTTCGCTACGGCTCAGCCGCAGTGTGCGTCGAGCGTTTCGCGTAATATGATTCGAATGTCAGACACGACAGCGCTCAGTCTTCGACGCGCCGATGCCACCGATCTTGCCGAGCGGCCATCGACTAATTCGTATACTATAAATATTACTAGTTTGATGACACCGTCAGCATAAATATCGATATAATTACACAATATTATTTAGTTTAGTTTACGTAGCGGATGGTATAAATTATGTTGTCGCGTCTGTATTTTAGTGTTAACGTTAAGTTAGTGAGCATAATTTATGTTAAACTTTCACTGTGATTTGATTATTGTGGTTGCATTTTATTATTGTGTCGAGGCGTAATTGTATAATGGCGCTAATTTGGTTGTACACAGATCTCTGAACTAAACTGAGAGAGGTGTAAAAGTAGTACCGTCTTTTGTTCCATTTCGAAAAGAAAAGCGCTACTGTTAGACAGTTCAATTTAGTTCCGAAGTTTGTGCATAGCCTAATTACTATTTAACCGTATCTTTTAGTTGACCGGTTCGATTACGACGAGTTACTACTTGATTATAATCATTATATTATTACTTAGTCAGAATGTATGTTAGGAGAGTACATTCGATATATTAATTACTACAGAAACGATTCTGTTTTATGAATATTATACAAAGTATAAACATTTTATGATGTAACGCTTCAGTACAGAAAAAACGAGTAGCCGATGCAGTAAAATATTGATTAGTAAAAAAAATAAAAAATAAAAAAGTATAGTAATTATCTTAGAGCTTGATGAATGTAATCGTCATTGTGCTTAGTAATTGTGTCACTTAGCATGATGTTACTCAGATTGTATCTGGTCATATAATGTTATTTATTGAGCATATTTTAGTACATTATTATTAACGTAACGAAGCTGAAGGTTGTTGCAATGTGTTAGCGTGCACATATTGACCATTTGTGGTGTTATGTTTTTTCTCAAGGGCATATTATATCATTTTTCCTATTAATACCTACACTATAATACCTACAAATAATAATATAATTAAGTAATAATAAATGTGCAATATGAATATTTTAATTTCGCTTTAATTTTAATAACACCGAACTTGATGTGTGCAATAGCTCAAAATTTTTTTGAATTTTAATCAATTACTTAATGGAAAACGTTTAGGCCAGTTTATATATAACATACGAATATTGAAAAATAATATGTTATCTAACGAAGATTGATATAATGTAGGATTGTAAAGGACCCTGGTTCGTTATGCCATAGTGTTTTCCTCTAACTAGAACTTTATGACGTCCAATTAGACATAGTGCTAATTTGGTGGCAACGCAGTCTATAAACTAACTTGACAGCTCCTAAGTAATTAATGCTATCCTTTTATGCGTAAAACAGAATTAGCTAGACTGCTAAACCAAATAAGTATCTATGTTATCAGCATTTGAATGAATGAATGGCATTCATTCATAATCAGGGCCCTAGTAGCATTCTATTACACCCAAAAATATGGTAGGTAGTTAGTAACACAGAAATTACGTGAAACGTCATTCAACCAATGTTTTATAAATACATCATAAAATAGGAGCCCGTGCTTCAATGGCCAGATTATTAGAAATTCAATTTTGATGTTTGGCAACATTTTCTGGTTTTATTACCGTATTTACTGGCAGTTTAAATGTTAACTGATGAAACACTGGACCAAAAAAAAGCAATTTGTACTGATCTTTAATAATAATCAACTAAATAATTTTGTAGATTTCAATTACATCAGTTAGCATGCCTGCAGACAATAGGAGATAAAAATTAAAAATAATTAAGGTCCTCAAAAACATTCTATTGCAGTCTAGTTGCAAGGGCGGTGCGTATAAGTTGTCATAATATGTTTTGATAAGCAAAATTCCATTTGCCAAATTCCTGAATATTACCACGTAATAATGCAATAGAAATTATTTGAAAAGTCTTTTTTTAGATACTTGTTTATACTTTATTATGTACCTACATATGTGGATATAATAATACTATACATATGAGATTAGCGAGATATATTTTTGTGTATAACTTCTCAAATTGGTTAGCATTAATTAGTCCTTGTACAGGAAGGGCGAATTTGCCGCTTATCATTTCGCGAAAACGTACGCGCTTTTAAAAGTGTTGGCGAAGTTATATCGCTTGCTAGTTGGTATACTGAACAAGTTGCGTTAAAGAGAGTTAATCAATGTTTATACTATTCGATAACGTATATTTTCGAATGTTGAAACATAACCTCAAAGGAAAATAGATTTTGAAAGACGCGTTTGAGGCTTAAGTTCAGCCATATGGCACACTGTGTTATAAGTCGTTGAAACTGAAAAAACGACTTTAAAGCAAGGACAAGGGTCCATTTTATTTTGTTTCTATTTTCAAAATTACCTGGAATACACAAGGATATTCGCACGTTCCTTCTGAACGCAACGTATCATGTCGTGTGAAATTCGCTCTTCTGAACAAGGCCTTATTCAAATATGGAATAGTGAAGCAAGCCAAATGTAAGTGAAGCTATAGCTGAGTACCTAGCGCGAGTGTCCATGCAAAAATATTACTATAATTACTATAAATATATTATAAATTAAATATTGTTATTGTTTGTCATCGAAAATTCGTAGGTATGAAAATTAGTTTCGGAATGATTGGCATATTTAAATGTTACAAATATTTAATCACTAATGACTTGTTAAGTAGCAGTGAGATGTTTAATATTTTATTTATTCTGTTGTTTTCTATTCTTCAAATAATAATTAATTGATGCTGTAGCTGTATTGCGTTCTGGTGATCTATTATGTAATTTCTAAGTTGTTAAAAATGTAAATCAAGCCATAATAACTGAGAATATATTCTTTTGATGAAATGAAATTACTTTTATTTACAAAAATCCTGTATGACGACATGTATGCCGTGATGGCAAGACGCTCTGTTATAGTCTTGATCTGCGTGGTGGTCTATGGTTTATTCAGTAATGTGTGCTCAGTAGTGTGGCGGCTATGATTTGTGAAAGAAATTACATTACACCAAATAAATTTAAAATATATTTTATCAAAAAGGCGGGGCTAGCAGGGATCGAACCCTCATTTATCGGCAATTGCGCCCTGAGTGTATTGACCATTTTACACCACGGCCACAGTGCAATGACCTGCTCACCGCTGAAATAAGAAATGTAGATAGGTACTCGGTTGTACTCGGTTCAAGCAATTATAAGTAAACAGTTTAATAAAATCTAAACCTGTACACCAAGGCACACTAATGGCTTAAGCGAATTCTGAAGTTTTACGTTTTAAATTGAGGCGCGTTTGAAACTATCATGCGTAGCCTCAATTTTATTTCACCCTCATTATCTAATTTTACATTTCTGCTATTCTCGGGAACAGATCGTTTAGATATGAAGAATTAGGTAAGTAGCGTTACAATTCTAAGACTTCTCTATGGGGCGAGCTTCGCTTTATGACCAACCAACGTAACGTATATAGTAACCTACTTAAAATTTAGGAAACCAATAGATATGAGGAAGCAAAGTGCTTTGTGCGCGTACCTACTTGGTAAGTCAACCACGTAGCGGTGCAGCTCTCAAGCGATGCCTTGCGGTGGTAGACGAACTAAGTTACTTATTTTTTGAACACTCCGAAATGCACATAATATTCTGTACAATACCGACCGACGTGAGATGTTAGGTTGATGCTCTAAAAGTCTAAACTATGAAGTCTGTCTACATTAACTGTAGCAGCTTTTAAATATACCTATTATATGCATTAGCGCTTGTAAAGCAAGTTGTAAGTCAATTCAAGTTACACGTAAGGTTCGGTTCTCAATAACGGAAGGAATTTTTAAAAAACATTAGTTCCCATCAAACACAAGGTTGAATAAAATTCTGAAATATAATCCATTATTTATTTATTAGACGTAACTTAGAACAAAAATATAAAATAAAAGCAACTTTGTTATAAAATTCATTAAAATAACTACCTATCAAAGATGACAAGTTATAAATGCTTACATTTTCATATTTTAATCAAAACAATTATTAAAAACAGTTCAAGGACAAAAATCACAAAAATGAGTTTGAAGTTAACATACGTCATACATGTAGTAATTATTATGTAACTTTTTGTCTACAAACAGATTTTTATCTCAGTCGTGGCTCCCAGGAGAACAATATGTTACTTTGTTATATTGTAATTCATAATAATAAAAAAATATCCTATTACACTTTAGAACATATGTACCTACCTCATAAATTATGTATGAAAATAACATTCAATATTTATTTATTTAATTTTTAAAATTAAATTACTGTAAGGTCAATAAATTGCCCAGATATAATATATTCAATAAAATTTTGAAAAATATTTGTTTAGACTCGTATATAACTTTTATATGACAGCCTTTGTGATAAATTCATTTCAAAACATTTTTCAAATAAATAGATTAAAGATACGTACTCTAATTGCACAAGAATGTCTGTGACAAAATATAAACTTCTGTCCTCATCAACAATATAATAAAAATATAATTATGTATAGTAATACCACTTTTATAAGTTAGTTAAAACCTCATTATTTATTTGGAGTTTAAAACAACAATATCAGTGCACAAAGTAATTAAAAATGATTACAAACACTATGACATAATATTAGGCTTTAACTTATAAAAGTGGTCGAATTATAAACACTCAACTCTCTTGAACTTTTTCTTTTATATCCCCTGGAAGACAAGCATACCAATATTTGACTTAAATAATGTTCAGTCAAGTCAGTATAGTCATGTTTGCCAATAATTAATACATAAATGGCAAGCATATATTTTCATAAATAAAAACTGTAGCTGGTGTATTGGGCTTTTTTTCAAAGACAACCTTTTAAGCATTTCCTATTCAAGACATTAACTTAATAGTATTAATATTGATGGTCAAGATGACAAAAAATAAGCAGATTACCAGATGATAAATTAGAAGAACACGTAAATACTGTAAATCTTTGTGTAAAGTTAAATTATTAATTATTTCATACTTCTTATTTTAAATACTTCTATGAAATTTGGAAAATATTTGATAAATGGCAAGTTAATTTGCATTTTGCATTTTTGTTTTTTAGACCATCAATATGTTTTGTTGTTTAGCATTCAAATTGTAAATATTAAAATGCCTTTTTTATCTTTACAGTAAGCCATTCAAATACGTGATTGTGTATTTTTAATCTGCATAACAATCTACTACTACTACCCTGCCATTTGACATTTGCAGTTTTGAATGCCAGTCAATTTTTTGCTTGTCAGTTGTCATGTTTTGTATGCCATATTAGGAGTAGGATCTAGCAACAGTCACTATAAAACAAAGGTAAAAACTAGCATAGAGATTTAAGAATCACAATGTGATCCCATTGTTAATTCTAGTCAGTTCCATGTCTGCAACTAGCAAAATTTCATCCCATTTGTGTGATGGAGTATGCGGGGGAGTCGTTACACCAAGCCTTTCTGTGCTAGGACTTGGTGTTGTGAACTCCAATTTTCGCTTAGACTTGCCAGCATACACTTGACAAGGGGTCAACATTTGCTGTGTGTGTAATACTGACAGTGGAGTTATTGGTGACGGAGTGTATACAACTATTCTCTCAGACTTTTTAATTTTATATGGCCCAACGTATTTAAATACTGGTTTCTTTAATATTAAATTACCGGATACCTTTTCTATGAGACCAATTGAAATTAACACATTAGCAATGTCATAGAGCCTCCTCACTTTGGACTTGTGTTGGCGATCCAGCTGCTCGGGCGATAGACTTGATTTGCTTTTACTTGTGTCTATGAGTACACTAACAGCCATCTCCAAATTTATAAGGGTGTTCTGTAAATATATTTAAAAAAAAATAGAATTTTCTCACTTAATCTTCTTCATCCTAGTATTTTTTCGGGTTTCTGGTGTTTGATCGGAGGCACATATCCCTGACTTTTCAGTTATATGCTTTTTAAGCAATATCACTTGCTTTAACTATGAAGGTTAAGGTCATGAGGAAATTTGCAAGCCTAACAGTAGTTACTAGTTAGTTAATTAATTTTTGATGCGATTATGATGGCTTAAATCCTGCTTATTTGAGAGCCCTGTGCTGAGTAGTTGGTTGAATATGGATTCAGATGACTAAATTCTACCTCTCATTACAACAGATACTACCATGATGCATTATGAATGTAGTAACCAATAGCAGATGACAATATTTTCACACCTTACAAAAAATTATATCATCACAGGTTAATAGTTACTTAGGGAAGTGGTCAAGCTATGATAACAATTAGTAAAATAGTCTATACTCACTGGTGGTTCCACTAAGAAAAGCATCAAAAACCTCTGTGCTAAAACGCCAAGAGTCTTATGTTTAGGAGCCGGTGGCTTGGGAGCTTTGCCCCTGAGAGCCTCAGACAACCTCAGATTTTCTCCCTGCCTTTTCAACATTTTCAAGAACGAGTTGAGTCGTGCACCTCCATGCCAAAGGTATGTGTTTTTCCTCTTGTGCACAGCACATTGCATGGCCTCCAGAATGTTTATAATGTCATACATCCTTCGTTTCTCAACCCCTAGCCGGGCTGCTGTGCTATCCAATTGTATTTCCACTGTACCATTTCCATGAAGTGGGTACAGGTTAAGAAATCTAAAAAAAAGGAATTCTTAAAAATAAATGATGTTGAAGTGTCTGTGAGTTCAAAATAACTGCCTCTAAATAATGTGTTATGATTAGAAAAAGAACACAGATACAGATACAGATTTAAAAAAAAATTTAGTTTGTTAGCCTGTCTGTCTGTTCAGACGAATCTTCAGAACCCCTACACTGATTTTGATGACTTTCACAAGCAGATAAGAGGATTTTTTAAAGAATAATCTGGGCTGCTTTTAATCTGAGGAATATTTAAGGATTTTAAACTTTAAGGTTCCCTGTATAAGAAACAAAAACCTATAATACTCAGCTATTTATGCCATTAAAACAAGCGGTTCCCATAGGATTTTGGAAACAAAAACTTCGCTAGCTACACATCACATACTGTACGTTTAGCTTATTGGTAGATAAACTAGGCTACGTGCTGCGTAAATTTTACGTACTTGTCACATAATATCTGCAGGGACTTCTCCTTGCGGTGCGCCGTGCTAGGTGGCGGCGTGGGATATTGCAGAGCAACATTGGTCAACAACTTGAGGTTAGCAGTAGGAGACACGTAACTTGAAGCATTCGTAACCTCAGTTAGAGCGCATCGCTTAGGAGTAGAAGTAATGTTATCATCTTCATACATTGTGCGTGAACATTATGCATAAATCTTATGCCACAAATATTCGCGTACTTTTTGACAGCTCTTTTGCAAATCCAGTAGGTCGCTTTTTGCGCCACAGCTTGCAGTATTTATATATATGCAACAGCAGCCAACTTAAACTCGCACTATGAGATTTTTACTTAAATTCCTCACGTTCATACAAATACATTTTCATTTTGATAAAATAAAAACAAAAATACCTAACCTAACAATAAACAAGTTTGACATTTGCTAGCAAATGCGCGCGAGCAAAGAAAATAAAACGTCACATTTTATTTTTCCAAGTTTGGTTCTGTGTCAGAGTAAAGTAATTCTGTGTGTGAGGTTCTTAAATCTTCAATCTTGTAAACGAGTGATATAACTAAATATATGATAAATCATGGTGGGTAGGAAATCGGAGTGATTATATTTTCTTGGGGAAATACTGTAGGTATGGTAAATAGCGAGGTAAATACTAAATAGGTACCGTAAAGTCGGGCTACTTTAGCTCTAAGGGGTAACTTTGGCTCAAAATAAGAAAAAGATTAAAATTCCCACCTCTTTGCAGCCATCGCAGTTATCGATTTAGTTTAAGCTGGAATTGTTAGATGACATAACTGGCACTTAGTTTTGTTTGGTTTCCCGAACTATTTCAAGGTAAAAAGGCGCCATTTGTGTTTCGAACTTATCGCATGTATGAACGTGTTTTGTGTAGGTCTGCGAACTTTATATTGTAACGGAGTTTTTAAGGTAAGTTTTGTTTAATATTACATTAGATAGGTTCAGAAATTTGTTTAAGACTAGAATGATGCTATAAACAATTGCTTTTTTACAAGTTTAGATAGCAAAATTTTAAATATTAAGTATGGGTATACTTTGACTCATAAATTCGGGTAACATTAGCTCAAGATCTAGTGGAACTTACGACAATATCCTAGGCAAGTGACTGCTGCAGTGAGTGAATAGGGAGTCCTTGTGAGCTGTATGAAAAGAGGAAAACTATTGGCGGTGGCCAGTCTGCAAAGACGAGCAGCTTTATAGTTGGGACTATATTGTCTGCAAGATAGAACCCCAAATTTGAAAAAAAAAGGCTGTTTCTCAGTACCTGAGTTAGATTGCCAAGTATCAATGAAACAAAAGAGTGTTCCTTAAAATCATATTTGGTTTTAGAATTAAGCGTATATTGATTAGTAAGATAAATGAGCCTTAATACGATGAATCTCAATGATAGAGATGCTGTAAGATTATTTTGTAGACATATATGCCTATTTATTGCAACATTTCAAAATGTTTACTTTAGATAGGAATTAAAACTTAGTAATTTAATAATAAATAAAAAGAGTTTTTAAGTTTTTGTTAAATTTCAGTAACAAGGCTGTTGCAATGTTTATTTTTGTCCGTTTTTAATTTAAGAATAACGAATTTTATAAATCAAAACGTGTATTATTTTATTATCTTTCATTTTAAAGGTTTATTTTGGTCTTTTGCTTGGTTCTGTATAGATTCTGCGCCAAAAAAATTGGTGAGCCAAAGTAACCCTCTTCAAGGAATAACTTTGACTCAAATAAAAAAAAATAAAAAAAAACTGAACTGTTATATTTTTGATATAAAATAATTTCTTAATGATTAGCTACTATCCTTATTTACCAAATAAAACCATAACAACCCTTAGGCGCCAATCACAGTCCTTACAACAGAGGGATTTCTAATAATACACGGAAAAAGTAGCCAAAGTAACCCGCCCTTACGGTAATGTATTTTTCCTTCCTTCATGGAATAAACAAGTGGTCTGTCAACTACACAGATGTCTGTGGTCAACTACATCAGTTGTCAACTTTTCTGTGATTCATCAACTGGATCAACTACAACTACCTGTGAACTAGAGGTTTGCGCCGGAGCGGAATTATGAGCACCGGAAAAAATCTCCGGTGCTTTGCCATTTATTATAATAATTATTATTTAAGGAGGGAGGAAATAATGACAAAGTAATTGTATTTGAATAAATATATACCTATATAATAATGAACAATGTTCATCAACAAACTTCTTTTTATTTAAATAAAATTACTTGAGTTATGATTCAATAATAACCGGTGAAACACCGGTTTTCCTCCGGTGTTTTCACCGATTACTTTCTCCGTAGAATCACCGGTTTGGTCTGGTGGGAGGCTTTGGCCGTGGCTAGTTACCACCCTACTGTCAAAGCGTTCCGGCACGATAGCGTGTAGAAACCGATTAGGGGTATGGGTTGAATTTACACTGCTATATCCCTTCCAAGTTAGCCCGCTACCATCTTAGACTACATCGTCACTTACCATCAGGTGAGATCGCAGTCAAGGGTTATCTTGTCATCGAATTAAAAAAACCGGTGATTCTCCGGTGATCACTGCTGCGGTGCAAACCATTACTGTGAACATCAACGGAAAACGGAGTGATTACATTCTCTTGGGTGAACATCTGTGACAAATCATAGTATTCTGTGATCTGTGAATTTCAACTGTCAACAATCTTTTTTAAGAACGGTCTCTGTTATGAACTAAAAAAAATTAATTTTGTAATGGTTTGTATTTTTTTCATGCTTATTTTTGTGAGTTGGTGTTTTGCACAGGTCAATAATCCTGTTGCCAAAGTCAATAGTACAGGTAAGGCTTAGATTTGTTATAACCTAGTTATAACCAACAAATACATTGTGTACATGTTTGATTCGTAGTTTTGATTTAATTAATCAAAGATGAGGTACATACTTAATCGGAGTTATATTTTATTATTTCAGATAATATTTTGTGCCGGGAATGTGGATCACCTCTATTAAAATCTGATACCATCATCGGGAAGGCCAGTGCTGCATCACAATATTCATTTAACGACACAATATTTAACAGGAAAGAAGTATTGGTTCAACTTCTTGTGCAGGATATATTTTTGAGATATCCCGTTATAACTTCAACTGAATCCAGTTGTCTTGGAAAAGGCGATGTATGTAACCACTTGTCTTTTATCTTTAATTTTCTTGTCTTAGCTAATTGATTTTGAAATAAACAGACACAGCTTTCCTTAAATGAAAATAATAACATCCATGATAATTTTGGTTTGGCTCAAATCTAGCAACAATAAAATCTAGAAATTACCAAGTTCACAAATCATAGAAAATAAAAATATTTTAATGATTTGCTGTTGGGCTCCAAAGCACTGTATCCATGTACCTAATAAGAAATGCATGTTATTGTAAAATGAATGTATTTTAATTACAGTGGGAAGAAGATGAATTATGGTTTCCAGATTATGTCATGAAACCATGTTTCTGTCCAGAGTGTGGAACTTTTGTTGGTTGGATGTTTGAGAATGATAGCCCAACAACAGTTCATTCAACCGATGAATTTTTCGGCCTTATATTGACTAACTTAATCAGTGAAAATTGTAATTATTTAAATTCCTTTGATTGTGACTTGTTGGGATTATGTTGTCTGTCCGGTTTGTTTCCTATATTTGTGTGTGCTTATCAAAATCAACTTTTATCAGTATCGCTTATGATAAGTGCTGTAGAAGTTAAAAGATATTTTAATTATGTACTAGGCCATATCAACATTTTATTAATCTAAATATTTAAAAGGAAAAGGTGACTGGCTGGCTGACTGATCTATCAAAAACCAGCTCATCCACTGGACGGATCTGGCTGAAATTTGGCATCTGCTATAGTCCAGTCGCGGAACAGAAAGAATTTTGTACAATGACCTCTTTGCCTACTGACAGTGGTCACAAACATTTTTCTATTATGTGCGGTTTATATAAAATATTTGAAGGAGAAAAAAATTAGTAGCTTATTAAATAAATTATTTATTTTTAAATTAAGTTATAATAATCGAGTTATATTTACTTATTACATAGAAATAAAAAAATTAAAATTCAAAAATCAAAATCCGATTTCTCTGTATCAGAGTAACTACTTTCCGACGACGTCTCGCCTGTCACAGTTATAACGAAAGAATCTACAGTTTTGTCTATACTATGATCAAAACAAGCCTTAGGTTCGCAGGTAAAAATGTTTACAATCCCCGAGGACGGCGGTCATTGCATCTGTGCGAGCGTGACGCATTATTTTAATGCGGGAGTGACATAGACAGGTAATAACAGGTTAATGTACGAAATTCTTCCTATTCCGCGACCGCACTATAGAAAAGGATTTTTGAAAATCTAACCCCTAAGGGGGTAGAACGGGGGTTAGAAAAATCAACCTTAACGTGAGCAAAGCCACTGGGAAAAGCTAGTTAATAAAATTAAGGCATAAAAATAATTTATTAACAAGCAGTCACAAAAGCTTTTAGCAATTTTCTCCATGTGTAAATGCATTGC
Organism: Hipparchia sbordonii; assembly: GCA_038048805.1. Lineage (NCBI taxonomy): Eukaryota > Metazoa > Arthropoda > Insecta > Lepidoptera > Nymphalidae > Hipparchia > Hipparchia sbordonii. The sequence goes on along the minus strand of CM076099.1, from coordinate 10,890,136 downwards.
AAAAGAAAAGTTGAGCCTTTGTATAAACTGTGAGGCTTGTCAAATTTGTATTTGCAAAGGGGTCAGCTTGTTTGATAAATTGTATTTTATTCATTGGGGCTAATTCTGTAGTACATGTAATCTCTAAATTGCCATGTGTTCTCCCTCTTGTGCATCCTGTGAAGAAGGATAGCTCTAGACTTAGGCTTGTCAATTAATATTAAGACTGTGTTCTCAATTAACTCAACTAGAAGCCTCAATAGCCCAATGGTTAAAAGTGTTGACTGAAAACCGAAAGGTCACCAAAACCCACCCGTGCTCTATTATCGTACCCACTCCTAGCGCAAGCTGTCTGCTTATTTGGAGGGGATAGGAGGATATTAGTCAACTTCAGTTTGGCTAATATTCTTTTTTTTAAATTAACTATAGGTACTGTAAAAAAACTATTAGCTTTGGTCTCTTTAAAATCAAATGAAGCCCTATCAAAAAGCTTAAAATATATATTTTTTTAAATCAAAGTTCAATTACTGGTACAGAGTATTATGATTTAAATTTCACACACAAGCAGATATACAGAGAGCAACTAAAACTTCAAAGATTTAATAGTAAACATATTTTTTCAGTTACAAACTCCCTCATTACCTACCCAATAATTTAATACAAATATGGACGCCGAGTTATCTGGAGAAGACAAAGAATTTTTAGCTAAATGTGAAGAAGAGTTTAAAGATCGTTTCACTGAAAAGGATGAGGAGTACATGAAAGTGTTCAACAGATCACCATCTACACCACCTATCATGGAAAACTGGCAGGCCTCCAACTACTCAGGCCGTAGAAACGATCGCCGCCACGACAGACGTCGTTTTCACCCATATGATCGGAGAGATAATAGACAAGGTGGTAGCAATAGAGAGAGATACAACAACCATAATGATTATAGCTATAACCGCTCCAGATATTAAAATGTTGTGCTGTTGATAACATGTGTGATTTCTACTATTGAGAAATATAGTGAAGATCATCTATTTTTACATTTAATTAATTTAATGGATTTAACGTAACAACACGGTAATGCTGATTCAATTTTACAAAGAGTCCTATACTCAATAGAGTTTACAATTTTTTTTATGGATTTAATTAAAAATATAATTAAGTAAAATGAAATAACAGTGAAAGAATATAGTTATTTTATTTATCTCTTATAAACAAAAAAATACCAGCTAAGTGCAAGCCGTACTTGCTCATGAAGGGTTCTGTACCATCGTGATTTAAATGAGAAAAAAAAATGAAAAGAAACCATGAATAAATATTTTAAAATATTTATTAATCAAATTAATTATTTACATTAGCACTAAATAGTGAACATGACAATTGATTTCATTAAGTGAGATATAAATGTAAGTAGGTATCCAAAATTTAAAGCTTAGGTATAAAATTAGTTTAACGGTCACAAAACCGAAATTGTTTTTAATTTTTACGTAGACAGAGAAGGCAATAGACCAAGGTACTGTGTAACCGCGACTGAAATAGAGATAACATGACGTAACGATGACGTCACATGACAAGTTCGAGTTTAATGTTGCCACAATAACTGCACTCCCCTAGTACCCCAAATTAGATGGAAAATTCTTCCCAGGATTTTTAAATAAAACGACAAAACAGATGCTGAACTGTTTTATTTTTTAAATAACATACCTACACATATAAGGTTGTCTGGGAGAGACATACCTATTAGGGTAAGCTTCTATTTTTTACATATATCTTAATATTGTGTGCAATAAAGAATTTATTATTCTTTATTGCACACAATATTAACTTCAACCACCACTTAAAAGTATAAAATAATTTTAGTTTGTACACGTAAGTCGGTTTTTTAAAAATATTTTTTTTATACTAAAGTTTTTTAATGTACTTTCATAGGACCAATTCACTAGATAATTATTTGCTCCTTAAAAAAAATATTGAAATGCCGAATAGAAATTTAGCATATGTGAGTCACTTTGAAAAAAGATGTATGTAACACAAAGGAAAATTTTTTTTCGTTACTAGTAAGAATGTTACACAAAATAATTTGTAATGAACAGTTAAAATTTTCCTTCGATCGAGTAATGCTATTGAATTAAAAGCAACAAAAATTGTATATTTAGTCATCAAAATCATCATTAATGAAATTAACAGTATATTCCTTTTTTCAGGCAGTCGTATAAAACTGCAACTCTTCATAGTTTAAGTTAATAATTATTTAAAAAAAAACATTAAAAGTCTGCCTCTAGCTATTTAAAAATGGCTTTAAAAATTAAGAACTTTGTAAATAAAATAATTCTTAAGATCGCCAACAGTTCTCGACTGGTTGTTGGACATTCGAACGAAACTTCAGGATGATTCAGAACAGTAACCGACACTATCTAACTGAATACACTTTAATCATCGCCGACATATATTATATTCTAGTATCCATCATCTTTCTTTTCTTTTCTCATAATATTCATTTCTTCCATCACGACTTTATTTTGTTTCAACAAAAATTAAAAAAAAAATTGAAAAAGTAGCCAAAGTAACCCGCCGTTACGGTATGTCAGAGGACATTACTAAAAAAAACCTATCTCCGTGCCAAATTTCAGCCATATCGGTTTAGTGTGGCGTATTGAGTAACAAACATCCATATGTTTGTTACTCAATCACGCCACACTAAACCGATATGGCTGAAATTTGGATGTATGTATGGATGGCCCTACATACATTCAAACTTTCACATTTATAATATAAGTAGGATAGGGAAAATCGGGACATTGTATAGGTACCTAAAGCTGGCAACACACATAGATACTAAATTTTCTTATTAACTGTCAGTTTGTTGGGCACAAAAGTGTGTCGACCTTGAAAAAAACTGGTTACACGATGAGGGACAAAAAATTGGGTAGCTGCGTCTCTGTTTATCACATTAATAACTTTATCTCTGCTCTCTTTTTAGTGTGAGTGAGAAAGAAATCGTCACTGACTCTATGTCTTCTCTCTCTACGAATTTTTACAAATTTAATTTTTATTAAATACCGCATATCAATAATTATGAAATACAGCAATACTTGCTTATATAATAACTAATTATCTAATTAAAAAATAACATTATACCTACCCAAGAATAGAAGAGAGTAAGAACTTTATTAGATTTATTCCTACTACAATATATAGAATTTATTGGTTAAAATTATGCATAAATAAAAATAAATAATGTAAGTACCTACTATCCGTACAATTAAAGAATGGTTTTAGAAATGGCGGCTCATTATGCCGGTACTGTCAGCATACACGGGATCTATAGCGAGCGACAATCTGCTAATAATCAATAAATTATAATATACTAGTAAATAATATAAACGTTATATATATTTTTTAATTCAAATAATGTAATCATTTTTGGTTTTATTTAAGAACTAGATGATGCCCGCGACTTCGTCCGCGCGGATAAAGGTTTTTTGATTCCCGCGGGAACTCTTTAATTTTCCGGGATAAAAAGTAGCATATGTTTTAATCCTGGGAATGAGCTATCTCCATTCCAAATTTCAGCCAAATCGGTTCATGCGTTGTGGCGCAAAGGAGTAACAAACATACACACATACACACACACATACACGTACAAACTTTCACCTTTATAATATTAGTGTATTGTGATTAAAATAATCTTGTAAAATTATGTTTTACACGCTGTTGATTACCAATAAATAAATAAATAAAGACGGTCATTTTATCAGTTTATTGTTGTTGTCCGTACCGGCGAGTGTGAGTATAGAAAGCGACAGTGTGCGAGTGAGAGGTGAACAGAAGCGACGCCATTTTCAAACCCATTCTTTAATTGTACGAGTAGTACTGTGTGGAATCGTTAATTGTGCTCAGACTATCGAACGGAACAGACTAGAGGTTGAAATTACAGATATTGGCAGGTTAGATTATATTGTCTGGTGAACAAAATAGCATAAATTGAAATTTCAAGCGATATTAACTTTTTATGATACTTTGTTCACCAGGCGACGTAGTTTTAATAGGTAGTAGTATTAGTTTCAAGTAGTAAAATGTCTTTTAAAAAGAAAATTATCCTCTGCACACAGTTGTGGTTTCCACCTTGTATAATAAATATATTACAACTAGCGGACGCCCGCGACTTCGTCCGCGTTCTTAAATTGTTGAAATTTTTCCTGAATTTTCTTTGCTATAAACCTCACGAAGCCCGAGACCTTTCCAACGAATGCAAAACCGTGGAAATCGGTTCGTGCGTTCTGGAGTTATAGCGTCAGGAAGGAAAACCCGACTTATTTTTATATAATAAATAAAAAAAATTATCTACATCCTCCTTTCTATTCTAAACATCTTCACATTTTTATATTATTTACTAGTGGTTCGCCCCGAACTGAGACCTCGCGATATCCCATGATTCCCAAAAGTTTTAATTATATATTGTAATAATTAACTTTTAACATTAGACCACAAACATATATGGGTAAGGCCGTAGATTTTGCCACTTTGTAACATAGAGTAACATAGACACTCCTATGTTACGGTAACGTAGAAGTAACGTGAAAGTAACACAGTGTTTGTAAGGCTGATTACATAACGTACTTATTTTAACCGACTTCAAAAAAGGAGGAGATTTTTGTAATAAACTTGTAAGTATAGCATTTTTTATAATCGCCGATCATTCAGAGATAGGAGAGAGAATTCAGTAATAGGAAAAATATATTTTTTTAAACTATCATCAATGGAATTTAGTAACCAAAACTCTCTGGCTGTTTATCAAATAAAGGTACATTATTCTGATTATTACGAAGATGAGTTTCAATTAACTCATCTTCTTTTAAACTCATTCTTTATTTAAAAGAACTATTTGAAAAATCCGCTTCTGGCAGAATGTGTACATTAACCTTTACAACACTTCAACGTTACTAAATAAAAATCAACGTTACCAGTAACATAGAAGTCACATAAAAGTAACGTAGAAGCGTAATTTTTGAGGTTTTAAACAGGAATAATTACTAAATGCGAGACGATTTTAGTCAAATACACATTATCATGTTTTTATAAATCACTTTAGCTAAGTATAACACATACATGTGTGCAATAAAAACTGTTATTTACCTTTAAAATCACCAAAATTCACAAAAAAAAGCTGCTGACGAAACACACGCGCACACCTTTGATAAAATTCCACAGGCTAGAAAATGGCGGTTTCTTTTTTTTTATTTCGTTGCCGGAATCTTTAGTGTGGCCAGTGCCATTATAAAATACTACCCTAAAGTTATTGAATATTTAGATGCCCAATTTTGGTAACATACAAAATAGTAACGTAATAAGTGAAAATAAGGAGACAAAATTTTGAATTGCGATAAAACATTTAAAAACGCATATTTAAATACATGGAACCCAGGATGTAATTGCTTAATCTATTCACATTTCAGATATTCATAGTTATTTAGGACTTTAAATAGAAATAATGTAGTTATAACGAGCCAAATACTTGACTGGATCAAAAAGACAGCTTATTTTGGGCAAAATTTCGGGGTAAGGTCAGTTTTAAGTCATTGTATTTTTTTAAATATACGACATACATTCAATTTAAGAATGCACTATAGGAGTTTAAGAACTACCTAACCTAATTAGGATACTTGCATAACAATTTACCCAGTACTTCGATTTTTAATACGCATGTCAAGTTAAGGGACATTTTCTTTTTACAAAAGGTGGCAAAATCTACGGCCTTACCCATATTGTGCATTAGACACAATAAAAAAAAATAATAGTTGACATAAAACTGTATTACTGACACAGCGCCATCTATTAGCATTATAGTGAAGCTATTAGCTTCACAATAATGCTAATAGATGGCGCATTAAAATTAAATAATTTCGTTTCTTTATAACATTTATCTAATTTTAGTATTTGTTGTTCAAGTACAGGATATAACTGAATTTTCAACCAAGTTTCACGTTCTAATATTCAGTAATTTAGAAGTTATAGGGCTCTGACAGACATTTAGATGGACACACATCTCTGTCTAGTAGGCAAGCGCCCTAGTTGACTCAGAGAACTCGCTTCGCTCGTTCAATAAAAGTTTAATAGTTTACCAATACATGTTTGTGCTGTTTAAATCTCAAAAGTTATTTTTACTGTATATAGTATATTTTTTAAATTAGTAAAGAGTATTTCTATGTTGATAATTTTCGAAAAAATTTCGAAAAATGCATTATTGCAGAAAGAACGCGATAAATTCAGCCAATCAGCACAATTGAGACTAGCAATCATTGATGCAGCTTTTACAGAATCGCATGCTGCTAACAAGCTTGTGTGGGTGGGAAAGGTCGATATCGATTTCATTCTTAAAATAAGTAGTAAATGGCAAGCGAAGAACTAATTAAAGAATATTAACCCAACCCAATACATCTATTTTACAGTGTCTTATACTGGAAAAGGATAGCTTGAGTTTTTTTTTTTTTCTTTTTTTAATTCGTTCTGTAAGATTCAATCTAGGATCCAGTGGCAATTTTACAGTAAGTAGGCGGTAAGGCATAGATAATGAAGAGATAAATCGATGTCGGGTTAAGTTATTCTAGAACAATAAAAAACTGGCCAAGTGCGAGTCGGACCCGCACACGAAGGGTTCCGTACCACCGTACAAGATTAAACACCAGCTGTTATTAAGATCGAGCAAAAACAAAACCTTATTGTAAGAATGTCCTATTTATTGTTTAACTTTAAAAAAAAAATTGTTGTTATAGCGGTAATAGAAATACACATTTGATGATTAAGTATCTATTACGGTTTATGAAATACAGCCCGCTGACAGACAGACGGGCGGACGGAGGGCAGAAGTTTAGTAATAGGGTGCCGGTGGCTACCTGTAGGTACGGAACCCTAGAGTTAATAATACTATTTATCAGTATAATAGGTACCTACGTTAGCATGAGAAATCGCAGTAGAGTGGCCTAATGTGCTTGTTCACACTAACTGGCGGGTACGGTCACGATATATCAAACGTATGAAGTATGTCAGTGTGCACGCACAAGTAGAAGAAAGAAGAAGAAAGGAAATTGTGCCACACATCACGATACACTGCGGTACATTATCCCGACACTTCCACTCAGGTATTTTGCCAAAAACTCCAGCAATAGTAATAGAAGTGTTGGGCTAACATATGTCATGTGTGGCACAATCCGAAAAAAGGTCCGAGCTCAGCAAAAAGCTGCATACCTTTAACAAAAGTATGCAGCGCTGATTTTCAGCCAGGGCCCAAATTAGGGTGACGCCACGGAAATAGTACAAAAAAAAACATATATATCATTAAATTAAAAAAAAAAAAAGCGCGCGGTTCTATACAATAATAGCCGCGCCCGCCACCGCTCTCGCACCCGCGCGTTGTATGTGAACAAGCACTAATGCTGAGATCTATAGAGCGTGCTCTGACTCAGCTCAGACTCAAGATAGAGGATAAAACGAGACACAAATATGCTCGGACATAACTCTGTTTTGAGTCTGAGCTGAGTAAAAGTGCGGTCTATAGATTTCAGCTTTAGAGCTAATTTTATATAGGTATGTGTGTGGGTGTCAATGTGTGGGTGGCGGGGGGGAGGTAGAGGGGCAAATGGTGTCACACTTGCTCGATCATAGGGAACGCCTCGGGGTCGTCCGTCGCCGGCAACGCTTCTGCGTCGAAGAAGCTCGCGTGAAGAGCGACCACTGTTACCGTTGCTCCTGAGTGGGGTAAGTATATTTTACTGAGGGATGTACGAGTATCTTGAAGACAAGAATGAATAAGCATTTTCTAGGCAAGCGCGCTCCACGATGCGCGGCTGCCAACACTGCGCTTCCCGGTGCACCTTGGGATTACGTACATTTTATCCATTTAAATTTAAACAATAAAAAATTGTCTCTGGTCTAGTCTATTCTGGGCAAAGCCTCCCACCAGACACCGTCAAAAACGCGCCGACAAGCGATTTAGCGTTCCGGCACGATGGCGTGTAGAAACAGATTAGGGGTATGGGTTGAATGTACACTGCCATACCCTTTTCAAGTTATCCCGGCATCTTATACGGCATTAGGTCATCTCAGGTGATCAGGTGAGATCGCAGTCAACTTATTGTCATGGAATAATCTATACTAATATTATAAAGCTGAAGAGTTTGTTTGTATGAACGCGCTAATCTCAGGAACTACTGGTTCGAATTGAAAAATTCTTTTTGTGTTGGATAGTCCATTTATAGAGGAAGGCTTTAGGCTATATAACATCACGCTGCGACCAATAGGAGCGAAGCATCAGTGAAAAATGTTGCAAAAACGGGGAAATTTATCCATATTTGAGGGCTTCCGATGCGTGCGCTGCGTAAACGGTTCAAGTTACCCAAAAAAATAACTAAATATTTTCGAAGATAGAGGACTTAACTTCTCGCTAGTAGCAAGTCACTCTAAGCCTTTTCATCAGCAGGAATCAGCTAGTAAAAAAAATAAAGTAAATCTCACCTAGAACCCAAAACAGAACAGCCCCGGCGCCGGCCAGCCAGCACAGCGCCATGGAGCCCGCCGCTGCGATCGCGTACTGCTGGCTCTTTGACAGCTCCCACCCACCAATCTACATGTGAGATATAGTAAGGATTGTTCGTGCGCAAGAATCCGAGACCTGACCGCAGTATCGACCAGAGGAAACCCCTACCATTACGTGAAAAAGGTCACTGCCCTTAATTGCTAAAGGAATACGACACAGAGAATATGTTCAGGTGATAGAGTAGTGTTACTTAAGAGGCAGTTTACCTTTTGCATCCCTCTCTCTCGCACATTCTAATATTTTCAATGATTGTAAAAGTCTCATTATATTTTTGGCCAAAGTGGTTCATTACTATGCTTGAAAATAAAATTACAAATATTTTATATATATTTCGAATGTTTTATGCCTATAGTTTATAATTTAAAAAAAATTCGAAAGCAACTAGTAAATTTTGTCGCCATTTTTTTCTATCAAAATCTAGATATATGATAAAAAAATATGTCTAAAGTTATGGATAAGTAAGATTTTTACTTATAGTATACCTTTGATCTAAGTGGTTCGTTAACCAGTTAGGTCAAAAGTATACTGAGATTTTTATAGTATTTGAAAATATTAGAATGTGCGACAGAGAGGGAATGATAAATGTAAACTGGCTGTTAAGAAAACTATGAAATCAGTACTGCATTTTCATAACATTGTACAGCACTTACACTAGAAAAAACTGACAGCAGCAAATACCATTAACACATGAAAAGCGGAATTGACCTGAATGATATTTTAAAATAGCTGCCTGAGTTGGAATTTTGTCCAGCTGAAGGGCAAGCCACGAGAAAATTTTGTCTACCCATTTACTCGTGAAATCTCATACAAATTCACGAGTAAATGGGTAGACAAAATTTTCTCGTGACGTGCTATCCCTTCTGGACAGTTAAGTTAGTTACCTTATTGGCAAAATCATGACTGATTCTAACCAAGCATCATGAAGAGTTTTTATCCTCTGAACTTGACTGGGACTTTCCATTACTTTTATCCCATTTTATTTTGATAAATCTACATGGCAAAGTCATCAGCTACTTCAAAATAATCAAACAATATAAAGAAACAAATAATATAGGAAATTAAGTGCAATAAGCTATGGCTTAACTTACTTTTCGCTGAAAAGCAAAAAAAAAAAAAAATTTAAGCAGCTGGCCCATAGTAAATTGTGGATTTAGGTCTTGAATAAAAATGTTATCAGTTACAAAAAAAAAGTCTACAAAGTAGTCACCTTCCAAGTATTGGGACCAGATGTTAACTTCCTGTATCCAAAAAAGCTTGCCACCATAGCGATTAATAGCAAAGGTGATGTAATTCTGAAAAAATTCCAATTTCATTGAGTGCTATATTACACAATATAATATAGATAATTACATCTTCAGATGAAGCAACTCATATAATAATGATCGAACTTCATTAAGGTAAGTTCATTTAATCATTTAAAAATTACAACAATTTAAATATAATATACCAAATCTTCTCTTTAATTTTCTGGGATAAAAAGTAGCCTATGTCACTCTCCAGGTCCCCAACTATACCCATGCAAAAAATCATGTGAATCCGTAGCTCTGTTGCAGCGTGATTGAAGAACAAATAAACACACTTTCACATTTATAATATTAGCAAGGATGTGTCACTGCACTCTGTGCCAATATGCCTTGAGCTTTAGATGAAGTATTCATACTTACAAACAATATGCAAATAGACCCAGGAATACAATTAGGTAATTAGCTTGAAAATATTCTACATTTCGGTAAAATCTTCGTGATAATCGTGGTATTGAAGCTGGAGCCTGCAAGATAATAATTTATGAAGATTATTATGATTAATAAAATAATGATAATAAAATTATTTTCACTTATGCAAAAACAGACAATTAACCTTTTGACGACCTCCCTGGCACAGTGGAGATCAATGGTCTTATAACTGGGAGGTCTTACGTTCGATTCTCGGCAGAGGCAATTTGGGGATTTAGAATTTCTAAATTATCTCTGGTATGGTTTGGTGGGAGGTTTTGGCCATGGCTAGTTACCATCCTACCATCAAAGATGTGCCACCAAACAATTTAGCGTTCCGGCACAATGACATGTAGAAACAGATTAGGGCTTTTGGTTGAATGTACACTGCCATACCCCTTCCAAGTTCGCCCGCTACCATCTTAGACTGCATTGTCACTTACCAGCAGGTGAGATTTCAGTCAAGGACTATGTTGTCATCGAATAAATAAATAATATAAAAATGAATTCCCCTCTTTAAGTACATCTATAGCAACAGGTGATATAACATGTAAAACACTTTGTAGACATACAAGACAAGACAAAAAGATACCTTAAAGTTTTCAGTGGCTACAAATTGTGTCCATGGTCTGCGTGTGTTTAGTACACCCATCACCAGGGCAGGAGCAGCTCCACTACGGACATGCTGCAGCAATCTGTGGGATACCATGTTCATGTTATAGTGATTTCTGCATAGAATTCCCATGATTTTCAGAGCTGAACAGTAGCCTATGTCACTTTAATTCCTCAACTGGGTAGATATACCATGCAAAAAATCACGTCGATCAGTTGTGTTAAAAGGACAAATCAACAACAAACACATTTTTGCATTTATAATATTAATAGGGATGACGAATGCATGCACAAAACAAAATACTGACTATTATTCTACAGCTACGTGCAAAACTTCTATTTAATTAATAAAGATAAGCAACTGAAAACTTACTTTGCTACTTTAAGGTTTGTGGTTTTTAGAAACGTATGAATGAACAATAAATCAATTAAAACAAATTTATTTAAAAAGCTGAAAACGTAACAATAACAAACCACGTAGCATCTTTGTTTTGTTAGTAAAACTTACAATTCCATTTCATTGACATACTTTTGAAAGCCTTTTTTTCAGTCGTAGCATTAATTTCACCAGAAATCTCAATATTCACATTATCAGCCATTTTATCAATTTATTTTCCCAAGATTTTCCTTGATTTTCGTTTTCGACTTTTTCGATTTTCGAGGATTGTTGACGATTGTTGACATCACATATTTGACACTTGACAGCAAAACCCACAGATTACTATATAGATACGAGTAAATACGAGTCGGTACCCTTCTCGATACTTTTAATTCGATACCAATAGTATAGAATAATTATTATTATATAATTAGTAGGAACCAAATATTTAGCTAACAAGCTATTTAGCTTGTTAGCTATTTATATTTGGTACAGGTAGTACTACTCACGCGCGTTTGCCGATGACTACCTCTCCCGTCACCGCCGACCGCGACCCGTGCACGCCTAATTAATTAGTACCACCAAGAAGTACCTACCACTATTTGTACTAACTTTGAATATTAAACCCATTATTATTAGTTGGTTTATTATTCAAACGGATTCGATGCACAATTTTCAATATTATTACGAACTTAAAACTTTATTTGGTCTTCAAATGAAAGGAAATGTAAAAGTTTAAAATATCTATGAAAATAAATATTTAAAGTAGGTAGACGTTTTGTTCGAGGACTAATTATTATTATTGCAGCGAATTTTGTTGCAAACCCAAAGTTTTCGTGCTACTATTTTGAAAATAGGTACCTTCTCTATGCAATAGGTACACGATTTTAAAATCGTCGTCGTCAAACTACTTAAGCGATGGAGGATGGCCTTTTTGCGTGTAAAACGTGGAAGCGGCAATAGATGGACTTCCGTCTAATTTCGCCTTAATATTGATAGTATATATTCGAGGTATTTATTTCGATTCCTATTCGACATGGCCCGATTCGACAAGGTAACGGAAGTCTGAGTGTCTATGGATTTTTAAACAGGATGTAGATCGTAGACTTTTTAGTTTTTGCGTCATTTCATGGCTGACTTTAGAGCTTGTGCTTGATTTACTTTTGTTACGAAAGAGAGCTGGGTTTTCTTTGAAAGTGGCGATTTATGTCAGATTGCCTTTTATTTACATGTCGGCGGGCCGTTCTACTCGGTAATGTTTGGATGAAGTCGTATTTGTTGCTGTAAAGTGATAATGTTTTCGATTTAGGAGGTGCACTATCAGATATCAGCCGAAACAAAATGAACGACGGGGATTGGATATGCAGTGATCCGAATTGCGGAAATATAAATTTCGCACGGCGGTCCTCTTGTTACCGATGTAATAAAGAGAGGCCCGAGGCAGTGAAACCGTTTAAGAAGAAACTCGGAACGGAGATAGGAAAGTCTGCAGCTGAGAAATCACGCGGACTTTTCAACGCCGACGACTGGCAGTGCAACAAATGTGCTAATGTCAACTGGGCCCGGCGTCCGACTTGCAATGTGTGCAATGCACCCAAGTTTGGCGAAGTGAGATATTTTCTTATCCAGACTTTCAATTTTGATATTGTGGCTACTTCTGCTGTCTAATTGATAGGTCCAAATCTAGTTCTATGCTTTTTTCGCAAGTAGCATGAAAAGGCTACAAGTCAAAAGGAAAAGAAGCCCAGAGGGAAGAATTAGCCACAATATATGTTATTAATTACTTTTAATACTAATTGCCGTTAATATTTCAGGTTGAAGCCCGCACAGGATATGGTGGAGGCTACAATGAAAGAGGTGTAGTAGAGTACCGAAGAAGGGAATCATCTTCTGATGACGAATTTGATGAATTTGGTAGAAGAAAGCGTAAACGGAAACCTGATTCCGATGACAAGGTATGCATATCCCCATTTACAATTTCTTTAACTATTCCTATTATTCATTTTATACAGTTTTTTTTGTTTTTAACACTGTTATAACATAAACAACTGGTAATAACAATTAATTAAAAACGTGGCAGATAAAGGAATTTTCAAGCTAAGAAGATGTATTTTAACTACTAAGTGAAATAAATTGTTGAAGCACATCATTACTAAAGTGGAGATAATTTTTCCTGCCTTCAGGTTGGCCTCACTGAAGGACCTGTTAACAAAATTTTGCCACCAAGAATGCTGCAGAAGGGAATAATGGACCCTGTTAAGCCAGCACCAACACCAACTGGCTCATTGCAGGCTAACAAACAGACAGACAAAGTCAATGGCAGTCTTAGTGATGGCTCAGTATGTGAACCTCCTTTTCGCAACAAAGTCTTCAAGAGAAATCATTATAATAAACCTTATTATTACAATGTCAACAAAACAATTCCATCAGATCATACTAATCCATATAGAAATAATGGAATCCAACGTAAACGATTTTCTAGCATGGGTGAAAAAGATCAAACTGGATCCTCTGGTTATGAAACTGGTTCCAAAAAGGGCAAAAGTGAGAGTGTGTCACCTGTTTTAAAATCCTACAACCCAGTCATGGAAAACAGAGTTTCTTCAACAAACAATGATGTGGTCTACAAATTTACAGGCTCAACACCAGCTGAAGACTTTGAAGTTACTTATTCAGTTAGGGAAAGAGTTACAGCAGCTGCCTTTGCGATAGTATACAACAATTGCAAAATGAGCACTCAAAAATTTGAATCTATTTTTGACAAACCTGCACCTGACTTTAAAACTATTTTTGGCTGGAGACAAAGGCTTATATACACAGGCTGCTTAGTTGATGGACACTTAGAGACACTGAAAAAGGATGTGGTTACTCCGGTTAATCTCGCTAATAGCACACCTTTAACTACTGAATTGGCAAAATATGAACACAAACCAAAAGTTTCTCAAAAGTTGCCTAACCCTGAAGAAATTCCTATAATGTCTGATAGTGAGGATGATTGTCCCAAAACAACTGATGCTACTGACCATACTTCTTTTATTGGAAGGCAAAAAAGTGTTAGTATTGAAACTTTACATGTTACTGGAATTGAAAGTGAACCTAGAGCTAGAGGTGGTTCAATTAGCACTTTAGATGACAGGGCATCCCAAGGAGGGAGTCAATCGGCTTCAACACATCATAGGACTAGATCTAGTTCCCGTGACAGTCAAGACTCCAACTATCCAGAATCTGACTTAGAAAAATCTAATTCTAAAATTGTTAAAAGGAGCAGCCCATCCAAGTCCAACAATACAAGACAGTCAGTTCAAGAATCATCAGATTCTGAGTCAGTATCTTACAACAGTGAGGAAGTGGATTTTAGATCCAGAGTTTTTGGAGATAGAAAAACTAGGCGTAAAGTGAAAAAACGTTCCACCCCGGTTACTCCAGTAACTAATTACGTTCCCAGTGAAAATATCTCTTTTCAAGGCTACAGTACAGTAAAGCCAGTGGAGCATTCTCCCCTAACAACTGGAAATATTTACACAATGAATTTACAAAATATGGGGGTTAAACCAAAGCATAATGAAAATCTACATGACACTGATGGATGTTCTATTGAATATGTACCTACAAGGTTAGCAGCAACAGCTAAAAAGAATTACCAGGATTTTAAAGATAATGTAAAGAAAAAAGGATTTTGGGCTAAAGCTAATGGAAATACATTTTCTAACAATAAACCGAGAACTTCGCAAGTAATAAAAAGTATTTGTATAGAAAAGCCTAGGATTAATAAATATACAAGTGAGCCACAAGGATATGTTTCCACTCCACGCCCATCACTGGTCAACCAAAATGAAGATTTTACAAAAGATGTATTGGAAACTAGTGTTCCAGTAAATCAGTACCTGCCATTTGACAAGCCATTAGAAACAGTACAAACATGCAATGTTTCAAAAACACCTGAACTTAACACTTCCACTGTCTTTGAAATAGTGCAATCTAGTTCAGCTGTGAAAAGCAGGAGCATTATGGATATATTTAACACCAATGAACAAATTGAAAAAAGTCCAGAACAAAGCAATGATTTAGAAAAGTTTGATAGTGTGCGAAAAATGTATGAAACTAAATGGGATGAAGATGATGATGCTCTTTACCAAATTTCAGATCCAGTTGATATTCCTTTGGATACACAGAGTAGGCGTACACCATCACCTAGCATTACATCGCTTCGATCCCAAAGTCCTTTGACAAACATGTTGTATGCTACAAGTGATGAAAGCCCTGCTAAGCCAACAAATACAGTAAATGTCGAATTTATGAAAGGTACATTGCTAGGCTTATTGAAAGATTTGGAGGATGGCAATGATAATAAAATACCTAATAATGCAGCAAGTTATGCTAGCAATTTAGTAAAAACTCCACAAAAAGAGATAAATGAAATTAACCAACAGCAACCAACAAAAGTCATGAAAATTCCACTACCTCCTATGGAATCTATGGACATAGATGATGAACTCAGAGCTATGTCCCATGAACAAGACAAATCACCTAATGTTAACAAGCCTAAAACCATAAGTCCATCTAAAAAAGTACACATACTGGAATCAATAACAATCAAACCATCAGATTGTTCAAATAATACCTGTTTTACAAATAATTTAGACCAAGAGGTTGGCTTGCATAAATTACCAGTAGTTATTGAACAACCCAAACAGAATGTATCTCCTCAAAGTGTTGTGCAGTCTGAAACACCTGTAATACAGAATCTTCCTCAATTAGATTTTTCAAGTTTATTATCTGGTGTAAATACAAACGCAATTATGTTAGCTCTCCAGAATTTGCAACAGTTTAAACAACAGCCAAGTGATAATTCAAACAATGAGCAAATTGGTAGCTCAGAACAGAATGATCAAGAACATCAAACTGAAGTTGTTGAAACAATAAACTTAACCAATGATGAGGAATGGGAAAATGAATCCAACCAAGATGAGAGAATAGAAAGAGAATTGGAGAAATTAGACGGGAACACGGGTGATACACCTTTTTTGAGTGACATTTTTGATCCAGGCCCTGTCATTATGCCACCGAATCTATCAAAAAAATTGAATATAAATATTAAATCTCTAGAAGAAAACAGCGCAAAACCGCCAGTTCCACATTTAAATGACAATGCGCCTGTCATAGGAAACTTCAAAAGCTTTGCCCTTCCAAAGCCAATTATGTTGAATAGGTTAAAGTTAGCGGTTAAGCAACCTGAAAAGGGCAATAAGGCATGTAATGGAAAACAAGCTAAACGATTCAAAAAGGTGTGTATTCTGTAACTATCATTGCTGTACCTAAGTTCAAAGATATATATTTAATAAGTATGTTATATCATCCCGCTTCTAAATGCAAATATAGCCTGACCAGAAAATATAGAAAAAATCGCCATGTTGCTGATTTTCAGCAATATTGATTATTATTTGTGAACATTAAACTATATTAAATGTCACAAAGGCATCGTTTTACCTAATTTTACTAGAAAAGGTTTTTTATTTTTCTGGTTAAATAATTTTTTTGAACTAGAAGGGGGAAGCTTTGTCTACTTGCCTTTGACTATGGTTGTAACTCTTAGATGTGTTGTGACAAGCCGCTATGACATTGTCTAAAAATTTTTGCATCTTTGTGACAATCACAATCACTTCTGATTGGCTGGTATCTCTCGCTATTGGGGAATGCATTGATCGAGCAAGAAGGTCATAATTCTGCCAATCATTTTTAGACAATGATACTGCAGGGCTAGCCCGAAAGTTTGACAGCTATTTTGACACTTAATAATTGCAATGTAATAATCGCAATCACCTCTAATTGGCTGATTGTTATTATTGTTATTTGAAAACTTAAACTATTGTGCTAGCCCTATTAACTGAGGTCCTAGTGTAAATTTTCAAGGTAATTGATGTGATGTTTGCTTTGCTGAAAACCAGATATCCTAAATGCGAAAGTGTGTCTGTTTGTTGGTTTGTCCTTCAATCACGTTGCGACGGATCGACATGATTTTTTGCATGGGTATATTTGAGGGTCTAGAGGCTATTTTTATCCCGGAAGAACAAAGTGTTCCCGAGAGACTAAAAACCTTACTCCATTGGCACCAGCTAGTTTTTAGCATATACAGGAAAACATGATTTTAAATTGGCAGATTATTGTAATTTTTGATACTTATTTATTTATTAAAGAGGCACACAAAACAGGTTGAAACCAAAAAGTGCACAAAATATAAATACATATAGCTTATCAAGTACCAAGTAACAACCCCTATATATATATAATATGTGTATACAGCATTAAGAATAAGAATAAGAATTTATTTATTGACATATGAAAATTTTACATATTTTTGTTGGTCCCTCCTCATTGGACCCTCTGCGCTCTCATTATTGAATAAATTAACTAACGAGTCAGAAAATTATAACATAAAATTAGTACCTAAATGAATGATACAATATGTGAAGGATAGCTATTTAAGCGACTTCCTTATTACATAAATTCTCAATGTCAGATGTTACATCTTAACTTGAAACTTACACTCAGGGCCCTGAGTTAGGTGATACATACATTGAGGTTGAGTGCTTGTTTCAGAGTAAAGCGTCAAGTTCCCAAGGCGCGGCGGAGGGAGGGGAGGGTGGGCAGGAAGAAGACGAGGAGGAGTCTGGGGACGAGGCCGATCTCTCTAAGTATGATCTGTGGGGCAGCGATGGGGAACAGGGCAACTCGTCCAAACTGGGTTAGCGGTGATGCTTTGTGAATTTACACTAACTAACGCCTCTCCCACAATTTGTCAACCAAATAGCCCTTGACTGCAACTCATCGTAAGTGACGATGCAGTCTAAGATGGTTGTGGGCTAACTGGGAATCGCTTTGCGGCTTTTTTTTGACGGTAGATTGATAATTAGCCACCACCAATGTCTCCAAACAGAAAACACACATCGTTGTAAAAATTTTATTACTACTTATACAATGTATATTGTCTGGTGAGCCTTTGGTTGTGAAAAGATGTGATCTTTTATGACCTAATTAAGTAGGGCCTTAGCATATCTTTTAGTATAATAGGGTAGCTTATAGCTTTTTACAGTTAGCGTACAGTTTTTACAGTTAGAGCCGTACACTGTTATAGTTTTATTAGTTATTTGAAATTTGCACAAAAAAATAAATAATTCACAGCCATTTACCTTTTTAAGAGAATGAAGAAAAATCGCAAGACGAAAACCCTGAAGAAGATGGACAAAGCGTGTCGGACAAGAATGGAAAATCAGAATCCAAAAGTAAAAAGAGGTAAGATTTGTTTTTTCTTACATATACGAATGTGTTTTAATTTTTTAAGCAACTTCTGTTCCCTGCGATTTTAGTTGTTTTTGTTTCTCAGATATATGTAAAATGTCTGTTACCATTTCGTCGCTACCAAACTTGACGAATACAAAAGAAATAACTCAAAACTAACTCGTCTCTATGGTTACTTTTATCCCAGAAAATCAAAGTGTTTCACAGGATTAAAATCCTGAATTTAATCCACATTTAAGAAGGAGCAGGAATTTGTTAGATATACAGAAAGGTTTAATCAATGATGAAAGTTTATCTTTTTGTTTGATGCAAACATGTTTATATTCCAGAGCTAGAAGTTCATCATCGTCGTCAAGTTCGTCTTCAAGTTCCAGCTCTAGTCACAGCTCTGGGCCAGAAGCACCAAAAAACAAGTAACTTTTTTTTTAAATATATAAAACTTAAACAAGCGTAAGTGCTACACACGTACGACGATAGTGCAATATGAGGGGATACATCAGCTTTCAGTCCTCACAATTACTCTTTTCGCTATTCAGGCTATAAGTGTGTGATCTGTGCTACAAAAAAGCCCGTTAATCATGATTTTACTTGCACTATACTATAGTTTGTCACATGTCCATACTGTATCCTAAAAATGGTATGTAATATAAACATATAAAAGGAAAAGGTGACTGACTGACTGATCTAGTGATGTGCCAACGCACAGCTCAAACCACTGGATCACTAGACACACTGGACAGAGGCAGAAATGTTGCATACAGATAGTTGTTACGACATAGGCATCCACTAAGAAAGGATTTTTGAATATTCAACCACTAAGGTGATTAAAATAGAGGTTTTAAAAATCGAACTTAAGGTGAGCTAAGCTGCGGGCAAAAGCTTTTATATAATTTTACTAAGAGAGCCGAAACACAAGAGTTGCTCATCCAAAAAAAGTGTAAGTTCTTGCTTGACTTTGTCCTATAAAGTTTTCTTTTTATTTTATCTTATTTTCATTTATATAAAAAAAAACTATTTACCATAATGAACACTTACTCTTTATAACTACTATGCCGTCTAACCGTAAAACAATTGGTTGAAGTAAGTTGTTTCTGTATCAGGTTCGACGACTTCAATCTGAACAGTGAGCGCGAGGGCTCGCCCAAGAAGGGCAAGTCGCGCTCCCGCTCCCGCTCGCCGCGCGCGCGCTCCGCCGCCGCGCCCTCGCGCCGCAAGTCGCGCGACAGCCGCTCCGGGGGCGAGTCCAGGTCTGTATACCTATGTATGGCGATGTAACCTCTAGAGCGGAGCGCAGTGAAGTACCTATCTCGAGATAACCACTACAGCAGAGTGCAGTGAAGTACCTATCTCGAGATAACCTCTAGAGCAGAGTGCAGTGAAGTACCTATCTCGAGATAACCACTACAGCGGAGCGCAGTGAAGTACCTATCTCGAGATAACCACTATAGCAGAGCGCAGTGAAGTACCTATCTCGAGATAACCACTATAGTAGATCGCGCAGGGAAGTATCTATCTTGAGATAGCAAAATAGAGTATAGGGCATCATCTAGTAATCAATATTTCTTTTAGATAGCTAACCCCGCGGTTTGTCGGCAGGTCGTCGCGCGACAAGGAGAAGTCGCGCGACAGGGAGCGACGCGACAGGTCGCGCGGCTCCCGCGAGCGCAAGGAGCGCCGCTACAGCCGCGACGGCAACAACCACTACAGCGCGAGAGGCCGGCACCGCTAGCTTTTATAAGTGTACGTTAATATTGTGTTCTCTGTGCTTGAACTTTACGATATCCACAGTATCCGATCCGACATTTGGGACCTAGTACTGAAGTTTGACAGCTTTGTAACACTTGTGTCGATCGCAACTTCTGATTGGATGATTGATATTTTTAGATATTTTAATTGAGAAGTTTCACGGTATTGAAATTGTGTTTGGTTGGAGATTTTGACTGTGTACTAACCTACTTAGTAACTAACCTACTGTCACAGACGTGCCACCAAGTGATTTAGCGTTCCGGCACGATGGCATGTATGGGTACGATACCAATTAGGGATACAGGTTTAACACGATCGAAAAAATGTAATCGATTAGTATCTTTTTTTTCTATGAATGTCCTTTGAAGTCGGTTAAAAAAGAAGAAATACTAACAGTATTGAATTGACCTGCAGACCCAATTGATTCGATTTCATTTTTCGAATGAACATTTGAATGATTCATTCGAATGTTATCATTCATCATTCGGATACTGAATTTGACATTACAATGAAAATTCATTTGAATACCAAAAAATTCATTCAAATAAGAATGTTATTTTAAATGATGTCTAATCATTCAATATTCGATTAACAAATTATTCGAATAACTCAATTATAATTTTTTGTGAACTGTCATTTATGCTAAGCATGAAGTTATACATGTCGCACATCTAGATCAAGAGGGAGACAACTCAAAAAACTCAACTCAAGTTCCCTAGATGAAAAAAAAACTCTTTTTGAACCTTTTTTTAACAAAGATATGAAACTCAATTTTATTTTAGGTCATAAATGATGCTGAAAAACTTTTCTTTCGTTTAGGGAACAAAGATCTTTTTTGAGATGTCTCTCTCTTGATCTAGGTGTGAGATGTGTTGCATAGTATGTACATTAGATATTTTGTAATATCTTCTTGTCCTGTTTAAATGTCTAGACATACTGACTGCATTTGAAATGCAAGAAAAATTGCAGTTCTGATGCAGTTCCTTTTGATAATAATGAATAAGAAATTTAAAAACATAATTTTATGATTTCAGCAAAATACTGTTCGATAAAATGTTTTTTATTTATTGGTTGCATGTAATATGGCTTTTGACCAACCATTTAGGTGAGGTTGTGAATGCATAATAGGTATTATATTATGAAAATAACGTTTTTAGCAGCAGCAGAAAAAGTTTCCTTTTATTTTGCTTTTAATTCCTCGAAGTAATGTCAATATTAATATTTTTAGATAGGTACCCACATAACTAAGAAAATATTATAATTGCTTTGGTTTTAATTTTTTTTTACATTTAGCATTGTAAATGAGGATTAATATTACGCTGCAACAAATTATCCACTAATTGAAAAAATCAATAAACCTTTTTTCAGTCAAGAATAATTTTATCTCTCTTATTACCATAGTATCGGTTAATCTAGCGAGCTGATTTTAATTAATGAGGTGTTAACCGTCAATCGATTTCTTAGTTCTTTCAATTCACGAGGGCGCGTGGCTCTTGGTTGTGTATGTGTGTGTCGTATCTGTATAAGTGTAAGCGAGAGCTTGCTCGCGCCTGACCGCTCCCACCTAGGCTCCTGACAGGCGCGCACACTTACGCAATGTGCGCGTACACGACGTAACCACAAGTAAAACTCACGCGCCCTCGTGAATTGCAAGAACTATTTCGAATTATACGAACAAAAACTATTTCAGTTTTCGAACGTTTTTCTTACGATAAAAAAATTTACTAACGCGTAAAATTAACCCTCAATTTGTGGCTAATTCTAAACTAAATTGACAGATATTTTAAGCCTGATTTACATTTGCATTAGTTAAGTAGCGAGTTAACTTGCAAAGGCGAGTTAAGTCCTGTAGGGTTAGTGTAAGATTTAATTCGATTATTCGTATTAGTACTCGATGACATTAGCGTGAAAGTAAAATGAACTCCGAATTAAAATTTAGTGCAGTGCACAAGCTAACACGTCGTGACTTTTCTCGTTGACAGGTTTGTTAAAGGACTTGTTATTAGTTTAATCTTAAATTGCCTGTGTACTTTTTTTTTTAGAATATTGGCTAAGCTCAGTTGACCAATATCCTCCTATCCTCTCCAAATAAGGCTTGTTTGTGCTAGGAGTACCCACATTTGGACATAATTTGTTACTACAAGTCAATTTTCAAACTAAACTCGCTACTTGACTAATTTAATCAAGCATTTGACCTTATTCGAGATTTATCTCGTGCTGTCCTTTTCCGCATGGAGTATTATGACAGGGATAGCACGAGATGCAGAGCTGTCAATTTAGATTAGTTTAAGAATTGTCTACAACAGAATCAGCCACATTGCTTTTATATGCTAATTGCTGGAAAACGATATTAATTTTAAGTACCTATGACGATTCAAAAAATGTTAACTTGCTCTTTTCATATCTTGTTTTTAACTAACGTCCTTAGTAAGAGTTAACACAGCCGATTCGATTTCTTGTATCGAAAACTATCGCCAAAGTAAAATGGGCTCGAACTGCCTTGTTTTAAGGTTAGATTTCTTCCGTATATACCTACAGCCAGTGTCCCAACTTTGTGAAATAAAAATAGGTAGTACTAAATATAGTAAAACTTTAAAACTAGGCGCCTTTAGGTCCATTTTATTCACGTTATTTTGTATCGAAACTCAAATACTATTTAACCTTAAACAGTTACAGCAGATTTTATTCGAAGTAGATATTGTCAAAGCATTTAAGAAATGTCTCCGTGTCCTCTTTCGAAACTATAGTATAGACAACCCAACTAACAAAATGGTCTTAATATAAGTCATATAAGAATAGTGTAAACGTTTTCGAAAAACTGAATGGCATGAAAATAAGGCTTACAAACGCTTATACAACGCGATTTTGGCGCAGTTACTATTTCTATAAAGTCGTATAGCTGTCATTCAAAAGTCATAAGCGAGAACATAGTAGTGTTGTAATATTATCATTGGTATGAGTATTTAGTCGTATAGTTACCATAGCATTCATAGCGCAGACGTTTACCGGACCAATGAATCTATTTGATGCAGTATTGAAGCGCTTTCAATTATAAGTAATAGAATTTAACTATTAATAAATTCTGCATGTGTGCAGACTATATTTTTATACTTTTTAATATACTATAAGTGTAATCAAATTATTTACAAGTTTGAAATGGGATGTGTTTATGTTTAAGTTTGGAAAACTTAATGCGAATATTACTTTAGGGGCCAACTTTTTAGGTTTATTAATAAATTTTAAATGCCCCCTTCATTTATTGTGTATTTAATTATTATTTTTTAAATAAAAAATAAATTATTATGCCATTATGACTTACGAAATACTTATATACCATGAATAGTGCTGTGTTAAGAGTTAAAACTCTTAAATAACGCCTTCATCGTGCCATTATAAGTTACAAAATACTTGTATACGATGAATACTGCTGTGTTAAGAGTTATAAACTCTTAAAGAACATGGCGTTCTTTCATTACGAACCTATCAGAGTTCCCTAAAGCAATTTAGTAAACCGTTATTTGTCATTCCAAAAAATAGTTTTTTTTATTAACAGAACATTTTAGAGACCATAAGTTTTTTGGGAATGCGGCAAAAAACATATTTTGTCAACGTGGAAAAATGACATAATTGTCGGTTCCCAACTTTATCCGGGGACTAGGGGCCGTTGTGTTGTGTCGTTAACCATGGGAGGTATGGCCATAATGACTTGATTGACATGATTAAGGTTTCTTTAATTATCAGGGATAAAATGTAGCCTATGCGCTAATCCTGGGTATGAGCTATCTCCATTCCAAATTTCAGCCAATCGGTTCATTCGTGTTGACATCGATTTTCAACAGAAAAAAAAAGATACCGGCCGAATTGATAACTTCCTCCTTTTTGGAAGTCGTTTAAAAAATAGGTACGGAACCATCACTCTCTGTCGCATTTATTGGGCTTGGCTGGTTTACATTACTGCGAATATATTTAAAATGTCATGTTCACATGCATAGTCTTATAGCAGCGTTATTAAGGTTGTAATACCAGCCAAAATGTCCCGCCTAAAACGTTTGTATGACTGTGTATTTTCTACGATTAAATTGCTTTATAGCTATTTCATACAGACGTTTGTACAACGACTTTTATTACCTAATTGCATTGAAACTTAAATGCAATATACATGATGCCTGTACAACGTCACATTTTAAAACTTGCTAATATACGACACCTATGTGACGAAATAATCATAAAAGCTTAAAATCTTATGACCATTTTGTTAGTTGGGAAGTTTTTTACACGCTTTTGAAACTTTCGCTATAATATGTAGGTACGTGTATGTAGGTTTAAGGCACATTAGCGCAAAGTCGAAGCGAAGAGATGCCTCTCCTAACATGTTTCAAAGTTTAAATCTCAAGACTCCGAGACAAGATTCTCTGTGGAAAAAGGATAACTTACATTAAGGGAGAGAGTTTTGATATTATGGCAGATTTTTCAATACAATAATTGTCAGAACGCCCAATTTATTCTATAAATGTCACTCAACGTTTGTGAAATTGGCACTTAGAGGTGTCTGTAGTTTAAACTAGAGTTTGTGTACAAAACGATTAGCACTATTGTTCAAGTTTGTGCGACGCAAAAATTAAATGGGAAGATTGGCACCTCACACAAAAATATACATTGTCTAGTGGAGTTAAAGCCCAGTTCACTTCGCAAAATTTTGGAAAAGATCTCTTACTCTGTGCTTTGATTTTGCATCAATTTGCCTTGAGTCCTAGATAACAAAATTTTATGTGATAATTATTATAATTTATCGATTTGTAAATATTAGGTTTCGTGTAACTGATATATGCAAAAATTAGACCTAAGTTCTTAAGAATATGATAAATTTTTTTTTTTCATAATACTTGTGGATATCTTGTGGGACACATTTTTTGTTATTGCCTGTGTCTAGAATCTAGATATAGCATATTTTTAAGATAAACTTAATATGGTAATTGACTTACCAATAAAATCGAAATAAACAAGGCTTTGATATTTTATTTCCATGATTTTACAAAAGTTATTAAAAATTATAAAATAGGTTCGTACTCAATATTACGAGTGTGAATGGAGATGTAAATTATTGTTAGTTTGTCCATCATTTTTCTGTACGATCTGAAAGAAGTCAAGCCAAGCCATTTTGTTAAGATATCTCACAAACAAAAAATTTAAAATATCACAGTCGATGTCAAGTAAAAAGGCTTTTTTAGAACCTTGAACCACTACTACTTACTATAAGATTTAATTCGATTGGCCGTATTCGTATTCGAACACATTACCGTCAAAGTAAAATGAACCTTAACTGTACAGATTTAAAGTCACAAATTCAGTACAGCCGATTTTAATTTGGAGCGTATCCTTATACGTGAACGTATAAGAATGCATGCACGAAATTGAGCTCTAATTCAATGTTTTTATGGTTCATTTTACTGTGACGCTAATATCATCGAATACGAATACGATCAATCGAATTAAATCCTATACTAACCCGTCAACCAATGATCGACCATCTATAGTACGAAGTTCGTACTATGTAGATAGTCGTAGCCCACGAAATGAGGGGCAACGTCAGTGGTAACTACGAGTATGCTGTCTGTACCTCGTCCTTTCGGTCAACCTTTGGTTTCGCAGGTTGTAGATAAGAGGAGTACTAGTACTATTACTACTATTATTACTATTTTGTATTGTATCTATGTGCATACATACAATATGACACCAACTGTAGGTACCTACAACAATATTCTACAAAGAAAACAAATGTTAACCTTCTAGACATCGACACTCCTGTAAAAAAAAAACAATTATTATTTTATTTATCTACTTCAATGATTTTAATATAGTCATGAAAATTGAGTTTGTGTACGAACTACCCCCATAGTTTAATTTATATGTATGCCTATGGGTTAATTCGCCACTTGGCAATGTTATTTTCAATGGTATTGCTTGTGTTCACTTGAATACTATATAAAAATAAAAAAATAAATATAATATTACCGCTCCGGTTGTTATGGATTTTTGTAATTTAGAATTCGATGGGGTTTTCTTTGGTAATCTCGGAGTACAAATACTGTCCACAGCCCCACCTGAAATAGCGGACAGTTATAAATAAGTTATATGATACTTATACAAAACTTAACTGTAACTGAAAGTTATATAAAACTTATACATGCAGACCGTACACGCAGTTAATTCGGATCGAGATCCGCGATCAAAATCACAAGATTATATAGAACTGCATAGAACACTGTCTGCCCCTAGCACAGAATGTGATTGGCTGACCGTTATGAACTAACCTGGACCAACATTAGCCCCCTCCACTGTGCTCACTTTATACATCTGAAAAAAAAAGAAACTACTTTACTTACAGGTAATAGGTATAGTTCCTGCAAATATTTATCAAAGTGGCTTATTCTGTTATACACAATCTCTAAACTAAATTGACAAGTCTAAGGTTGAAATCTATAGACCGCACTATCATTCAGCTCAGACTCAAGACAGAGTTAAAACGAGACAGGTTTATGTCGGAGCATATTTGTGCCTCGTTTTAACCTCTATCTTGAGTCAGAGCAAGCTTTATAGACCTCAGCATGAATGTGCTAACTCGTTCATAATACTCCCAGCGGAGAAGGATGAGATTTTGACCTGTTAGTTTATTCGACCATTTAGCCAGGACTTGGCAAGCGCACGCATTCCCCTCTGCCGAAGTACATGTACAAACGTACGTGTCAGCTTGTAAGTGTGACAGCTTTTGAGTTAGTGTGCGTTCATAGAGACATTAAGTTTTTTACAAGAGTGTGCGGAAGTGAGTAAATGTGTTCTGTACGTAGGCTGTACGTGATTAATTCACCTCCCGCAGAAAGTGACAGAATATATTCAGTACTAAATCTGCGTAAAGGCTCGTCCCGGCTAAATGGTCGAAGTGTTCGTTTAGTGATTGTGTTCAACAGAATCCGGCACTGTGTCTGACTTGCATAAAACAATTCATGGATAAAACAGGATTATCCGTACCCTGCCATCGTCACCAGCGGCGAGCCCCGAGGACAGCGGCACCACGTCAGGCCCCCACTGCTTTATGAAGTGTCCGAGTCGAGCCACGCGCTGCGCCGGCGTGGTCACCGTGTGTGACCCGCCGCAGTAGCGGTTGCAGATGTGTTTGCCCGTGTCTGATCTGTTTGAGAAGCCAGGTAGAGGAAACTACAGGTAACCTAACCTAATATGATAAGCGTTAGGTATTATATCACGGAATATACCTGATGAAATCCTACTAAATATTAGTATTATTCTATTTCCTATTATAATTCTATTATTATATTATTATAAATGCGAAAGGTTGGATGGATGGATGTTTGTTACTCAATCACGCCGCAACGACAACAGATTTGGCACAGAAATAGGTTCTGTTCTAGTCTGTTTAATGGTATACTAGTAATAGTATATTTTTATTGTAGATATTTATTTAACAAATAAATATCTACATATTTATTTAACAAATAAATATCTACAGCTAAAAATTAAATCTATGGAACGCCACCTGTTCGAAACGTGCGGTTCGCTAGTGATATACTTTACCTATATTTTTCCCAAACCCTATGAGCTACAGTGTAAATAAATAGTTAAGTACTTTCACGTCAAGTTGGCCGTTACCACGCGTCGCGCTTCCCCGAACCGCACCTCAAGTCAGACCCGCTAAGTAGAGATAGCAACGTACCAGTCGCGATTGTCAGTACTAAATTTTTTCAAAGTTTTGTTATGATAGTATACGTTTTGAATGTTTTTTAAGCTATTGCATAGCTTCTATCGCGAGCCAGCGTGGAGACCGAATCCAGAAATTCCGTAACGAAAATAACCTGACACGGGACTTCTCTAGCGGTTCACCGCTATAAATGCTATGCAATAGCTTTACCGCGGCAGTCCCCGACTGCCACACGTCTTTTTTTTTACTTTAAACTAAGAACTTAAGTATTTATTTTTGTTCGCGTGCCGTTTTCTACAATGAGTAAAAAAGGAAAAGTTTTGCATAGTGCAGACTACTTATTACTAATTAATGAAGCAAAAAAAAATTAAAAATCACGTCTTTCGACATTCAAGATGTCATTGCCTTGAAGCATTGCCAGAGAAGAAAACTTCCGTCACAGTAGTGGTTACCGTAAAAAATAAGAACAATTAATATTTTTTGGTCAACGGTACGATATGACGTCATTTTTTAGCGGTCGACGACGGCCAACTTGAAATGAACAGGTAGTATGTACATATGTACCTGGTCCTTTGCGGCTGTTTTTGTTGAGCCATTTGTTTGTCGATGTTCTCCCAGTCATGCATATTCCGCTGGGGCATGTTCGCCGCTTGCGCCTTGCGTATCGTATCTATTATTCAGAACCAGATAAACCTCTGAACCGCGGCAGGACGGGTACCCCCCTGACCTCCATTAATACAAAATCCCTGGACACGCTGTGCCATACAAAATTTACAGTTGATTCCTGTGCCGATTCAAAACGCTACACTGATACCTACTAGGAACTGAATTTGATATTTCCCAATAGGTAATTAAACATAACTTTATAGGTACTTGAAGGGACGGTGAAGGAAATCATCGTAAAGAAACTAGCATGCCTAAAAGTTCTCCATATTCTTCACAAAGGCATGTGCAATTGTGCAGTCTGTCAATGTGCTCTTAGACAGCGTGGTAGACTATGGCCTAAATACTTTTTTTTCGAGCTACTTTTCATTCGAGAGGAGAACTGAGCCCAGTAGTGGGCCGGCTATGGGTTGATGGTTGGTTGAGAGGAATGAATACAATATTCGGTAATATTCACTTTTCATGCACTTTTCTCCTAATTTTGTAAGTGATCAGTGCCAAAATGGCGATTGTCAGATTGCATCACCATCACGTCGTCAATAGCCTATTTGTACCGATTTAAGAGGGCGTGTAATGGTAAATCTTCAGATGCAGATTTGATTTGTACAGCTGTGGATCAAGTTTTAACTACTTATCCGAAAAACAATTTTTGCCAAAAATTTTACCTGCATCATGTTTCCACCTGACCTGTCACCCGCACCATGTTTTAGTGAAGAAC
Organism: Hipparchia sbordonii; assembly: GCA_038048805.1. Classification (NCBI taxonomy): domain Eukaryota; kingdom Metazoa; phylum Arthropoda; class Insecta; order Lepidoptera; family Nymphalidae; genus Hipparchia; species Hipparchia sbordonii. Next base: position 10,860,736 of record CM076099.1, on the reverse strand, counting down.
TGTAGTTTACCGAGTTCGTAGCTGAGGTAGGGCTTCATGGAGAAATTGGCCGGCAGCGGCCTGGCGGCGGGCATCGAGGACGGCGCGTCCATCGCCATCACCGCGTTCGCGTCGCAGGATATGCAGTTAACATCCCTGGACAAACGTCATTTTAAATAAATTTCTATCCTGAAAAATTATCTCCAGTAGGTACCTACCTACCTAGGATTAAAAACCGAGGTAAACTAGGAGTAGAATCTGTGTCCGATTTGAGTTGTGGGCTGTGAGTTTTTGTGATCTGATCGTATATTTTAAAAATACGAATAGGTAAGTGGATATTAGTGTGTAAATCATTTCTGAATACATTAATTTTTAAAGTTAAAATGCACGTAGAAATAGTAGGCACAAACCCAAGTAGGTATGTTTCATCGAGCCATACAAAGACAGACTATATTAGCGGGTATTTGCACTTGTAATTTGTATGTTCTTAACAGGTCTGAACAGTAGGTACTGTTTTTCCAATCTCAGATTCTTGCCTTACGTCCTCACTATCTCAAGTCAACTGAACGATAGATAGGTAGATTAGGCAAGTAGGTAAGGTTATGATTATAATCCTGTGTCACCTCAGTAACCGACGTTTGGTGCCAGCCGCTTCGGCTTCTCGTCGCATCGCTGCCATTTGTTTCAGGTTCTCCTGCAGTTGCTTCAGTTTGCTGTTGAAGAAATCTTTCACCGGCGACAGCTCCATCTTGTCCAGCTTCATTTCGATTTCTCTTTGAATATCGTCCAGAGCTTGTTGCCACAGAGCCTCCTACATTGCAGAAGATTATTATTATATGTTTATTTTATAGAAGATTATTACTTTACTTATATGTAAGTATCGACATTTTCTATGTCGACAAAGAAGACTGCAAGAACATCCACTTCGAGCACTTTCAGGAGTTTTCTTAGAAAATTCCGAGATATGCCTAACTATGTACTGACCTAAGGACATCAGCACGACGTCTATCTAACAAGGTGGGACCCTACCTGTACATTGAGTTTCCCGATGGCATGTTCCAATCCTCTGGATAAGTCATCACAGGCCAGTTCGAATTGATCGTGGGAGACCTTTCGCGCAAGCATTCGCAGGTCAGCCTTGTCAGCCATCGCTTCGACCATGTCTTCGCGGTCTAGTTTTATAGTCTTTAATAGTTCTATTTGTTCTAGTAGGGCCTGAAATATGTTGAGTAAGTATATAAGTCCAATAGAATCCAACTGGATACTAAAAACTTTGTAATCCACCAATGATGACCACATGGAAATAAAATTCAAGCGCTTCGTCATACAAATGTACCTATTCCTAATACGCACTGCCAAGATTTGGTATACCCTTCCAGCCTTCGTTTGCCCAACTAATTAACACTGGTGCATAAAGACTGAATAGTCATGATATAGGCAATCAGATCAGATAATATCAGATGTGTTATGTGATCGCAGCTTTGCGCCACACTGTCGAGATGTGTAAGCTTTTACTAAGCTAAGCTTATAGCTGTTATCAAAACAAGTCGAAAATCTAACATTCATATGGTATTGTCGATCTTCTTTTTCAGCTGCTAACTGCAGTGCGGTTTCGTGCACTTGTTTCAGCTGTTCTTGCATCTCTTGCACGGTTTGGAATAACTTCATTAGTCCTGTATTCAGAATAAAAATAAATAATAGTAGCTGACCCCATAACAATCGAGAGAACTGCCTTCTCCATCTAGATGCTGCATACGTCATCAAGCATTACGTCATGTGATCCTAAATCGCGCTTATAAAGTTTCAACCTTAAACCTTGATCAAATGGGTTCCCAGACTTTACACCTGGAGGAAGATCTTCTTAGTGTTACGGTTGGGCCCATATCACTTGCTCATGTTTATAAAATAAATCAAGGCGTACCCTGTAAATCCTTTATGAGATCAGGAGATAGTTTTCCTAGTGAGAATTCCTGGGTCAAAGCGTTAACTTGTTTCATCAAGTATTCCAATTGATCTTGGAAGGACGTGATCTGAAAAAATTACGATTTTAAATGTTTCAATACTAATGCTAATTGTAAATGCGAATTGTGTCTGCCCTGTGTGGCTTTTTCACGGCTGTTGTTCCGTTGAGTAGGTTTAAGGAAAACAGTTTTGACAACACCTGGCACAATGACAGCTTGAAAATAGTTATATATTTTTTTTTTATATGAATAGCGAGCAAACGAGCAGGCGGGTCAGTGATGTTAATCGATTACCGCCACCCATGAACACGTGTAGCACCAAAGGCACCACCAATACGTTGCCGGCTTTTCAGGAATTTGTTGGTCTGCCCCATGTTGTAATTAATTAATTTTAGACGAACCTAGGATACTTTATCCCGAAAAACCAAGGAGTTTTGAAAAAACTGGATAATAGTAGAGCCTGTCTAGCCAGTGTTGGTAAAATAGATAGATTATGTTTACCTGGTCCTGTATAACGCCGTCATTTTTGCCAATTCTGTCACAGCATTCTCTGAGACGTTTTTCCAGATCATTAATCCTCTCCATGAGACCAGCCGTCATGACTGAGAAGGATTGACGTGGATATTCCGACTTTCGGCGTTCTGTAATACAATTATTTTGATGTCTGCAGCTGTACAAATTTAAACTTTATTGTAACTGTCATAAGCTATAGCATAAGCTTGAATACGATCTAACTAAACCTTACCAAGTAAACATAAGATCATTATAGGATGAGACGTAAAATAAATGACATTTTGCAAGGGCGAATATTCTGGATTAGATAGATAAGCCAATTTAAAAGATTTTCTAGTCGGATTCAGCCATGTCACGGTAGATGGAAATACAGGAGGACATGAAAAATACGTTAATAATGTATTCCAGACACGTAGACTGAAGAACAATTACAGCCACAACTTAATGTTCACAGAAAAAATGGATGGATCAAAATGATTTAACCGCAAGGGGAAAAATATTAGTGTTAGTGCGTTAGGCAATCTACCTGGTGGTGGTGCTGGTGCTGGCGTTGCCGGCGCACCAGGGGCTGGCGGAGGCGGCAGTGGTACAGAATCTGAAGACAAACAGTTTAGTAGTTACTTGTACATAGGCTACTTGAGATTTGCGTTACCAACGTCTATTGTGGTATTCAGGTGCAAACATTCAGTCATGTGCTTTCGCAAAATAGTTCAAAATTCAAAATTATTTTTTTTGGCCAACTTGTGACTATTACGACAAGTGATGACTCTACTGCCGGTTCGGAAGCTTGAAGAATTATAGCAAAATAAGGTTGTTGTTCCTTGTGAACATAATTGCGCAATTGGTCGGCAGTAACGACTTGCAGTGTAGGTAGTTACATCAACAGCAATAGCATCTCAGGAGTTGTATGTACCTATTGCTGTCCAAATGCAGTCCAACTGTCGACAAAATAGGGAATGGCTTGCTATCCATACCTAGTCCAGTCTGCAAATCCGATAAAGCGGTATAGAAAGAGTTGGTCAAATTGTCCAGGTCGCCACGTATCCGGTCCAACGTTGCAGTTACAGCTGCCAATTCGTCTTTGGTTGCGGGCGGTGCGCCCGGTGCGCCTGGTGCGGGCGGGGCGGCTGGCGCGGGCGCGGGCGCGGGTGCGGGTGCGGGGGGTGGTGGGGCAGGGGAGGGTGGTGCTATGGCAGATTGCCTGCAAGTAAATGCATCGAAGTTTCCAATTATATAAGAGACTAGCAGACGCCCGCGACTTCGTCTGCTCCTTCAATTCACCATCGATAGTTCCTAAATCCCCGCAGTTTAGGTGGGCAGAACCCCTGAATCATTAGGATTGAGGAGTTGAGTCTTAGAATTCAACGATGTACAATAGTCTTTGCTCGGTACCTATAATAGCTATTCACAATCGACAGTTCCTAAATCCCCACAGTTTAGGGGTAGACAGTAGCCCTGCAGCATCAGGATTGAGGAACTGAAACCCGAAATTTTTATGGGAGCATCCCGCAAAGATTTTTATCGATTAAAGAAAGAAAGCCTATGTTACTCCCGAAAACATTAGCTATCTACAAATCAAAGTCCCGACAAAATCGGTCCAGCCGTTCCCAAGATTAGCGGCAACAAACAGACATTCAGACAGCCAGACAGACAAAAACTGATTGGTTGGTACCCTCCCGCTATTGGTTAAAATGCATCAATGCAGCAAGAACGCCGTAAATTGAGCCAGTCAAAGGCCATTGCGATCGTTACACTGATGCAATCACTTCGAATCAACACGCCAGATCCACTTACGCCGCCTTGGGCCGTTGCTGCAACGTATCCTGCAAGGCAGTCGTGTCTGAGATGAGGTCTTGCACCAACGAGCTTAGCTTGGCGAGACCGGTTTCAGCGGCCTCCAGGCGAGAAGACACGTTCAGGGAAGTCCACATATCGGTTATGGCTTTCAAGTTGGTTTGCGATCTGTCAACAATATAAAAAATTAGGTATCATACGATTATTATGTGTGTCAAGTATTTTTTTATGTATGTATGTTCTTTCAGAGATAATGCTTCTTCACCTATGTCTATTTTTCTAATATAATATGTTGTCTAGTAATTCCTTATATGTACCTACATAAAAAATAAAAATAAATAAAATATGTATGTGTTTATGCATTTCTCCGACAGTATTATTCAGATTGTGATTATTCTTTTTTTATTTGCATACATTTACTTCAACATAGGGAACAGTAAAGATTTCATCAAAATCAGTTTAGTAGTTTTCAAGATATAAACACTTTTCCCTTTTCAGTTATTGTTTATTTATTATTTCTTAATTATATACTAGTTATGACTTATCTATTTTGTCCCTTTAGTTGGTAGCTGAGGTCACGTCAGAAGCACTGACTTTCCGAGATGGTCACCGATAGGCATGGCATACCCAACAAAGCGCTTTGTTGACATAATAATGATTTCGATGGATGATCTGATCTACATACTTGTATTTTTAAAACCTTAGTCAAACGGAAATCGACCCTCGATTTATAACTACCTGACTTCCTCCAGAATTTCTTGGTTTTTGGGCATACTGCCGTAGACGCGACTCTTTAGGTCTTCAACGGTGTTTTCGAGTATGTTGAACTTGCTGATCGTGACCAGGGATAGCCTCTCGGTAGATGTCAAGCCGCGGGGCGGTTGAGACGGCTGGGACGGAGGAGGCGATCGCGTACGCGCAGGACTTGCGCCCACTGCGATTGTATGGAAACGGCTGTTAGGTAACTCTGGCAATGGTATTGTGGCTAGCTTGCTTGGCTGCGGATTTGAAGTCCAGGGTTCAAGGTCCGGGTTGACCCAAAAAAAGGTACTTAATGATCTATCCAGGTATTTTCAGTGGTAGCCCGGAATTTGGGAAGTTGGCGATGTAGCACCCAGTGCTTTGGAGATTAAAGTCGTCGGTCCTGCTTCTGATCTCTATCCGGTCATGGTTACCGTCCAACGGAGTATGAGGAAGAGGGAAAAGAACTCCCTTTGGCACGTGTGTTTGCGTAAACACTCGAGCTCTACATATACCTATCTCTCGTTTAGTTGGCTCGTCTCCAGTGAGCTACTATTAGGTGGACCTACGACGTCAGACAACTTCCAGGGAGGCCCTGGATAGAGAAATTATGAGTCGGCGGCATCTGGAAGTCGCTATACAAGAGACAGACTACGTAAGTTCGATAAAACTATGAGTGTTATCCAAATGCTAAATATTTTTAAACAATATTAGCCAAGTTGAACTTGACTTATATTCTCCTCTTCCCTTCACATAAGCTTGTGCTAGGAGTGGGTACGACAATAGTGCAACGGGTGGGGCTTGAACCTGCAACCTTTCAGTCCGCAGTCCACATCTTTAACCGTTGGGCTATTGAGGCTTAGGTAGTATAACATGTTAAGTATACTCACCAGGTGATTCCGATCTTTTCCGCCGTTCCACTGTAAGAGAAGATTCAATTTATTAATATACTTATAATAAATATTAAATATCTATGTTTAATAAAAAAAATCAATTTTATGTAAAATAGTAGGTACAGTCGCGGACAGAAAATGTTTACCACCTTAAGATTCATAATTACATGCACACCTCTATGCCTGACAGTCGATATGCTTTCGATATTCTATGGCGTTATAGACCTTACTGCACGCAATGTGATATAGAATCTACTTTGAAAACTGATAAACATTTTCTGTCCTCGACCATACATGTACAATCTACTTACAGTCTATTAATATTATAGTAAATAGATACCTATAATAAATTGCATCGCTATGCTTACCAACTAATATTGTTTCTTGCTCCGTTTTAGAAGCTTGTGGTTGGACTAGAAAGAAATAAATCATTATGTAATTAGGACTATTTTACTAACAAACTAAAGAATAAATAAAGGAATGGTGGTTAGCGTAGGGCGGGAGTTGAAGAAAAGTATTCGATCCGATGAATTCCCTGCATTTTTATCGACAAAAACATCCCACAGGAGTTATCCCGTATTATCCCGTGTTGTTTACTAAAAGTTTTACTTGGTAAGCTACGACTTGTCAAGGAGTTAAGCATAGTACCTAAGGGTGTAGAAGGAAAATGAATTAGGTATGTCAGACATAATTTAAGTTTAAAGTAAAATTTTAAAGTTTAAATTAGAACTTACGTAGTTCCTCTCTCTTTGCATGAGCCTGAAAAGAATTGGTTCATTATGAAATACTTCTATAGGTATTAAACATTAACACATACCTAGCTTAAATTTTCAGCCTAAAGTAAAGACATGTCATTGTGTCTAACTTGTAAGGAGAAAGGCATTTTTAATGAACACATACCCCTAATCGATTATTATGCCACATCTCCATCCTTTGTTAATAACGGGGGTAACAGCTAGTAAGTAGTAATCAAGTTTGACGACCTCCCTGGCGCAGTAGTGAGCGCTGTGGTCTTATAACTGGGAGGTCTCGGGTTCGATTCCCGGCGGGAGCAATTTAGGAAATTATAATTTATAAATTGTCTCTGGTCTGGTCTGGTGGGAGGCTTTGGCCGTGGCTAGTTATCACCCTACCGTCAAAGACGTGCCGCCAATTGATTTAGCGTTCCGGCACGATGGCGTGTAGAAACCGATTAGGGGTATGGGTTGAATTTACACTGCTATACCCCTTCCAAGTTAGTCCGCTACCATCTTAGACTGCATCGTCACTTACCATCAGGTGAGATCGCAGTCAAGGGCTCTCTTGTCATCGAAAAAAAAAATGCTAAAAAGATAGCTGGTTTCATACTGTTTCTTCCGTGTCAACGATATACTCGCTGACTGCTATGGTCTGCGGGTTCTCTCGACCAACGGGCAGGGTCGCGACGCTCCCGCGCAGTTCAACATTCTTGCCAAGCACTCGCAACTGTTGCGCCAGACAGTGCAACACCGTTTGAAGCATACCGAAGTCCACAACACCTATCTGGAGACACGAAGCAAGCCGCGTTATGATAAGCAGATTTTTGAGGACATTTTAAAGTCGTTGCCGTCATAGAACCCATGGAAGTCCACAAAGGACCGAATTTGTTGAAACGCTTTTGTTATTAGGCCTGTCCTTGTTACAGTAAAGTAGAATATGACAACAACTATAGGTATAATATTTAGAGGTTTTTTAATCTTCAGTAAAAAATAAAATTTTTGGCACTTAAAACTAAAATTCCAATTTTAATCGACTTCAAAAACAGAAAAGGAAAGTTCTCGTATAATTTTTTTTAATACCAAAAATATAAATAAAAAAATTATGTATAATGTGTAACGGGCTATTAAACATACACATACCTCAGGAGTGCCAATCGCGAGGTCTATCATCTCACTGATATTCAGCAAAACAGCTGACTCTGCAAAAAGGTGATAATCAAGACCTGATTAGGTTTTCTTAACTTAATTCTGAAGGTTAGCTTCTATCGCGGGCCAGCGTGGAGACCGAATTCAGTAATTCCGTAACGAAAATAACCTGACACGGGACTCCTCTACGGTGAGCCGCTAGATGGCGTTGATAAAAAGCAATAGCTTTACCGCGGCAGTCCCCGAGTGCCACATGTCTTTTTTATAGTGAATCTGTCCTAAAGCGAATGATCGTAGGGTTATTCGGCTTTAGAATTTTGCCTTCTTTCTCTAATTTAAATTATATGATTAAGTCAAATGTCTAGAATTAAAATAATGTGATTCTTTATACGCCACGCACCTGAGTCAGCTTACCTATTGGTTGGTTTGTGAAGAAAATTAAAAAATGTGAATCACTACATAGTATAAAACAAAGTCGCTTTCTCTGTCCCTATGTACGCTTAAATCTTTAAAACTACGCAACGGATTACGATGCGGTTTTTTTAATAGATAGAGTGATTGAAGAGGATGGTTTTTATGTATAATAACATCCATTAACAGTGAATGACATAGGCTATATTATATTTTATACCCGTGCGAAGCCGGAGCGGGCCGCTAGTTTTTGAATAAATTGTATTTTACATATTTGTTCATATTTATAATTTTTTACTTGTTCTGTATCAAAGCACAGGAAGTTTTTTAACGCTTGCACATATTTTATATTATGACGGCACCGCTATGCTAATTCATGCGTTACGATGATCATGAAACGCTTCATCTCCCTGGACAACTATCATCCGAGCCCGGAGCGGCGGAGTCGGAGACAAGATAATTAGGTAGGTATGTACGTTAATATCTTTACAGCTTTATTGACATCCTGTAGGCTCTGTTAAGGAACGCTTTGCATATTTTTTGCGACAGCTGTTTTTTTTTAATATGCACAGTGTTGCAAGTAATAGAGTACTAAGTTCTATTACCGACAGCCGTCTATGCAGAGCGTGCATCAATAATATATATTGAATATATTATGTACTTTAAAGGCACATTGGTATGTATGTAGTAGGCCTAGGTACTCGACAAGGTTTAATGTCGGCGACGTAAGGAATGAGGCGGGAGGCCCGTTTTCCCCGCATGCGTCGGTTAGTGCATCACCCTACATGTACAGTAAGTACATATCTCCGTACATTACCTATCACTTGACATGTCGCATACTTTGAGTGTCTTCTTCGCACGTATCATTTTATTCATAGACCATTTTATTACACGTGAAATAAATTGACTTACCTGGCATTTTTGCTTGGTTAAGAGCCATCTTTCACCATTCAAAAGTATACGAAATACAAACTAAAATAAATCTAAAATAGTTAACATATATTTTTACAAATTGATAACATTTTTGCGTTATTTATAAAGCTGTTAACATCAAATTGACATTGACAAAAACAATTTATATATTTTTGTACTATATAGGTTTATAATTTTGTTAGAGGTTTTAATATCCTGTATTTCAAAGGACATAGACTTATATTAAGTACCTACTAACCCTTGCTCCACAAGTCCACGTAGCTTCACATCTTCATTTATTACTCAAAACTGAATTCTTCTTAAACGCCCTCAATAAAAAAAAAGACGTGTGGCACTCGGGGACTGCCGCGGTAAAGCTATTGCATAGCATTTTTTATCAACGCCATCTAGCGGCTCACTGTAGAGGAGTCCCGTGTCAGGTTATTTTCGTTACGGAATTTCTGGATTCGGTCTCCACGCTGGCCTGCGATAGAAGCTATGCAATAGCTTAAAAAAATTTTTTTTTTAAATAGGATGTTAATATAGTTATCTATTCCATTTCATTTTTAGTATACTTATACTTACTAAGTAGTACTTAGTACTTAATGAGAAATTAACAAAACACGATCGGGGCAACATTGAAACATGTCTATAACAAAGCGCTAGGTATTTAGAACTAAAATAGTCTCCTGCCATTTTCGATGAATCCGTAGTTGTATTTAACCTATCAACCTATGCTATTGAAGCTGGTCGAAATGCCAAGCAATTCCCTCGACTATAAATAAGTACGGCCTCGGTTTGTAAACTGGCAAGTGAAAGCAAAAGCAAAAGAGTTGCGAGGACCACCCGAAGCTTCCCAGTCCACCTGCCTCTGTACATCCTGTTTGCTCTGTATACCTAACTCCTTTATTTATGAATAGGAGGCGCAAGATTTAAAAGCGCGTGTAATAGTCCAGTCAAAACAAGGTTTAACCTCTGGAAAATTGCGAAAGTTTTGAAACTTTGCACATCGAATTATGGGTACCTAGGGATGAATATACCAAAAGTCCTCATGCGTACGAGGCGAGCTCTAGCGGCAATTAGCGGAAACAGGACCTTTTTTTTGGTTTTTTGTTAATATCTCGAGAACCTTTGGTCAGAGGTAAAAGTTGACTACTACATAATTGAAGCTTATTAAATTTGCAATAATAATGATTATACACATTTTTCTTGAATTCCTAATAATTACCGAGTTTTAGGCCACTAAAAGATAGCTTTTTCGAAAAATCACGCTAGCGGCGCCCGGTACAATATGGCATTTGTAATAATATTTGACAATCATGGTTTATCTTTTTTTTTTGGGTACCAAGGGTAATTCAGAAAATAAACTTCACAGTTATGTACAAAAAAAAGACATATTGTTTATTAAACAACTAGCTTTTGCCCGCGGCTTCGCTCACGTTAAGTTAAATTTTTCAAACCCCTATTTTACCCGTTGTACCCCCTTAGGGGGCGAATTTTCAAAAATCCTTTCGTAGAGGATAACTACGGCCTAATAGTTACCTGTATGCCAAATTTCAACCTGGTCGGTCCAGTGGTTTAAGCTGTGCGTTGATAGCATTTTTTATTGTTACTGTATTTCATTTAAATATTTAAAACGCAAAGGTGACAGACTTACTGACTGATCTATCCACGCACAGCTTAAACCACTGGACGGATCAGGCTGAAATTTGGCATACAGGTAGCTATTAGGCCGTAGTTATCCTCTACAAAAGGATTTTTGAAAATTCGACCCCTAAGGGGGTACAACGGGTAAAATAGGGGTTTGAAAAATTTAACTTAACGTGAGCGAAGCCGCGGGCAAAAACTAGTTGTTTAATAAACAATATGTCTTTTTTTTGTACATAACTGTGAAGTTTATTTTCTGAATCACCCTTGGTACCCAAAAAAAAAAAAGATAAACCATGATTGTCAAATATTATTACAAATGCCATATTGTACCGGGCGCCGCTAGCGTGATTTTTCGAAAAAGCTATCTTTTAGTGGCCTAAAACTCGGTAATTATTAGGAATTCAAGAAAAATGTATATAATCATTATTGTTGCAAATTTAATAAGCTTCAATTATGTAGTAGTCAACTTTTACCTCTGACCAAAGGTTCTCGAGATATTAACAAAAAACCAAAAAAAAGGTCCTGTTTCCGCTAATTGCCGCTAGAGCTCGCCTCGTACGCATGAGGACTTTTGGTATATTCATCCCTAGGTACCCATAATTCGATGTGCAAAGTTTCAAAACTTTCGCAATTTTCCAGAGGTTGGGTCATTTTTTGAGGTTTTTTGACTGGACTATAATAGTATATCTTCAGATGCAGATTTGATTTTTACAACAGTAGATCAAGTTTTGACTATCCGAAAAATTACATCATATTACCAAGGAACGATACTGAGTACAAACATAAAATAGGTAATGAAATTTGTTCGACAAAAAAAATTACGAAGTTAGGTCTAATTTTTAACAGTTAAATTGTCACGTTGCTTTTGCAATCTTAACGAGTGGCCTGTTTGGCGTTAAATTAAATTAGCAATTGTTTTTACATTAAAACTAACCGATGCCCGCGACTTCGTCCGTGTGGAGTTCGCTTTACAAAATATCTACCTATACCTACCTCAGCACTGGTAGCATGGGCAGGAGATAAAAGTTTTATCCCTCGATTTTATCCACTGACAGGGGATAAAATTATGTTTTCCCTATGCTAAAGCATGGCGACAGAGGAGAAGGCGATGTATATTTCTATAAGTATATCCACTGAGTGCTATTTCCACGGCTGTGCCCATGCTCGACGGGTGGATAAAGCTAAGCGAAGGGATAAACGTTTTATCCTTTTCCCGGGGATAAAATTTCTCCCGCCCATGCTACCAAGGCTGGAACCCTATGTTTTTCCGGGATAAAAGTATCCGATGTCACTCAGCTATACCCATGCAAAAAATCATGTTGATTCGATTGTCAATCACGCTCTGTTGCGGCGTTATTGAAGGACAAACCAATAAACAAACACACTTTCTCATTTATAATATTAGTAAGGATAACGTAGAAGAGGTATTTATACCTATTTACTGAAATCTACCCGTGCAAAGTGACGGCGAGTTAATTATTAATTAACATAAAACCCTCTGAAAAACCACGGGTACGGGATTATACGGGGAAAAAAGACTACCCATCAGAAATATTCTCATTTCAATCCAATCTCATCGCCTTAAAATTAGGCCAACCTTGGTTAATGCACGGATTTGTACGAAATTCGCGTACAACTGACCTAGATTCAGCGCATATGTATTTGGATTTTCGTCGACATATTCATTTAAAGACTGCACCGAAATTAACAAAAAAAAAAACTGTGTGTATTTCATCTTCATAAAGTTTACTCAACCTGGAATATCCCAGATTTTGACGACCTCACTGGCGCAGTGGTGAGCGCTGTTATCTTAGAATTGGGAGATTTCGGGTTCGATTCCCGGCGAGGGCAATTTGGGATTTTATAATTTCTGAATTGTCTCTGATCTGGTCTGGTGGGAGGCATTGGCCGTGGCTAGTTAACCCTACAGTCAAAGACGTGCCGCCAAGCGATTTAGCGTTCCAGCACGATGGCGTGTAGAAACAGATTAGGGGTATGGGTTGAATGTAGACTGTCATAGCCCATACCCCTTCCAAGTTAGCCCGTTATCATCTTAGACTGCATCGTCACTTACCATCAGGTGAGATCGCAGTCAAGGACTATCTTGTCATCGAATAAAAAAAAGATAAAGACAGAGCTTTGTTCAAAAAACACTTGAGTGCAAGCCACAAAAGAAATGTCGTTTATAAAGCCCTCGTTACTAATGGTAACGAGGGCTTTATAATTGCTGCATGGATCTTTATAATTGCTTATCTTGCGACACTTTTTGTGCGGCCTGTGATGTGTCGAGAACTGGCTTTGCGTGACCGAATTCGGTAATTTCAGATGTTATCTTAAAGTTAATGCTTATACGCGTTCCTCCCTCCAATATCGATAAGCAAAGCGCTGCATGAACTGCGTTAGATTCTTGTTTGACGATTCCAATAATTACATGTTGCTGGACCCAGTTATGTTGGATGCGTATGCAACGTATTAAAGTTATTTTGGATGGACCTCATTTTTTAAGAATTCAGAGGAATTCTTTGAGTTTCTTTATCTTTGTTTCAAATTGCGCTAAAATTCGTTTAGCTAAAGGGAAGCCGTGAAAAGGTAACCAACAGACATAAAAAGTTCCTTTTGCACAAATGTAGGATTTTTACTAAATATATAATAGTTAGGTACATTGCGCTATTTGTTTGAGGTGCCTATCTAGAAAGTGCTCTTGGCCGGATGGGGATGTTTTAAATAATTTATGAATTTCGGTGATTGCTACCAGATTTTAAGCTGACTATACAGCAATAGAAGGGAAAGGAATGAACTCGCATCAAAGGTTAACCCCATAGTAGCAAAACGGTGAAGAGTTGCCCTAACAGCTCAAACAAATTGTAAACAAGCCGAGAAGTTTCTTTACTTTATATCCTTAAATATTGACGTAGGACGTTGCCGAGATAAGCCGTGGAAACAACGGGTAAATTGAATCGAATATGTGCTTTGTAACGATGAGTTGGTTTGTATCGGTGATTAAAGGTGAACCGCTAAAATCTCCTTGTTTATTCTGTTTATTATCATAAACGTGTCAGATTCTTCTATAGACTTAACTATATAGATTCTTCCCCCGACACAGGCGAAATCTATAGACCGCATCGCTCCCACCGCAGCAATTTTCGAGATGTTGAATGATAGATAAGTGTATCCAAATTACAGCTTGTGGCGTGCGAACGGTTTGTATTTCATGTGATGCGTGAGAGAGAGTTTAAAATTTAAACTTCAAAATGGATCAGTCAGCAGTGAGCACTCGCCGGCTATCCATTTTAATAATGTCAATGTGGCCTCTGTAAACGAATACCCCGCGTACCTGGGAGGCTGTGTGTGTAGTGCTGTTTGGTTTGTGGTTCCTACTCGTATTTCAGCGAAATATCAGGATCACATTTTTTTAAAGGCAGGTGACCGGTCGAGCGAGCGGGATGGTTGCCTCCTCTGAGTACGAAAGCTCTCGTGAAGTCGTGAGTCGGGAATTTTGAGATACAGTCTCGCGTCAGCACGGATAGCGGCTGATCGTCTCGCATTCCGAGACCCGGCTACTATCGTTCGTTCAAATCGCACGTCACTAACTTTACGCATAACATCGTCAATTTATTTTATGTTTAGCTGTATAAACTTCTCTATTTGATTTTAATTGCTAGTATTTTATTATTTCCTTTGTGTTTTAAGTAATTAAGTTTGACTTGAAGTATTTTGTGGCTCAAAATTGTGAAAGCATCGAGTGCATGCAAGTGGCAAATCCTGTTGCACCTTCACTGGTGGTGAGTATTTTTTTATACAAAAAACTTTAAGTTTGCAACTGAAAAATTTTGGCTACTGTTTCATAACATGATTGCACGTTTTCAGTTTAGTTTGTAACTTTGTTGCACTTTGCTAAGGTGTGATAGATGACTTCACCTTATCTAATGAATACCTAGATAAGATATTATAAATAAGTAAGTACCTACCTAGCGACTTATTAGTATTCTTGTTTTTATAGAAAACAATGGCATAGATTGAGAAATTTAATTCCATAAGTCTATAATATAAATAGGTAGGTACACGAAGTAGGTACCTGAAATGTCTGTTTATGATTTCGAAATATATACCTACCTACATAATTCTGCCATAAGTCGTAGGTACCTACGTACCTGTCATTATTCTTTAATGATTAACTTCTGTGTTATTTTACCTGATTTTACCTACAGGTCATTGAGCATTTAACCAATAGATACAACCTACCTATAAAATTTAATAATTTATGTAGGTACTTAAATTGCTTTTAAAGTTTTTTATGTACTTATTAAAATTACGTAGGTGCCTATTTAGTATTTACCCTTTATTTACCTAATACTAATTCATCTATGAATTTCGCAGATTAAAGTAGGGCATAAATCTACTTTATGATCGAAGCTTTTAACTATTTATTACTTATATAGCTATTAGTTAATGAATTTTCCCAAAAGGTACAAAGTTTTTTGATTTCACGAGCTGCCTTTCCGGCTTCCGTTTTTCCAGATAACTATAATTCGGGTTCCTTCAAATCAAGAGTGAATTTCATTTTCTAGGCAAGTGCGCTCAATCTTAGGCTGCATCTTCACTTACCATCAGGTGCGATCTAGGCTAACTTGGAAGGGGTATGCCAGTTTAGGTATATTCAACTCATACCCCTAATCGGTTTCTACACGCCGTCGTGCCGGAACGCTAAATCGCTTGGCGGAACATCTTTGACTGCAGTAGGGTGGTAACTAGCCACGGCCAAAGCCTCCCACCAGACATTAAGTATATCTATATATTTAAAAAAAAAAAGCAATCTTATTAGCTTCCACTATATCCCATGTCGAATGGCATGGCGGAGCGGGCTTCCACAAAGGGCACAATGGGCTCGATTGAATGACAATAGACCTCACGGTCCAGTGCCCGCACCATGGAATAAAAACCGGTCAAGTCCGCCCCGCAATTGAATATTTTTTTTTTTACTTTCTAGCCACCTGACCTGTGGACGCGAAGTGCTCGTCCTAAAATTGAATTCTCCTATCTATATTTGTGTCACACCTATCATCTCTACATCCTATTTTCTAACCTTACATGATATAAAAAAAATATGTACCTACGCGATGAATTGAGAACCTCCTTTTTTGTCGGTTAATAATCCTCCCGACCGAATTCGGCGATGGTGGCCAATCTCCACAGAGGTAAGCCATCTGCACGGGGGATATTATAGTGCACAAGTGTGTGCGCAAACACAGGTGCACTCTCTATTTCCTTACTCCCATAGTGCGACGGGACCAGAGAGAGATCAGGCGCAGGAGCGACAGCTTTACGTAATCTTCTAGGCACGGGGTTGACTCACCGCCAATTTCCTATCTCTGGGCTAGTACTGAGAATTTCTTGACAGAAAAATCCAATAGGTACATTTTACATGTTATAGATATAGTATACAGGAAACACAGGCGTTCCTAGGTATGCCTGGGCAATCAAAGCGTCGGCCTTTCAGTGTTCAGTCCGTAACGGTCAGCTATTACGGCTTGAAACAATCATCCAATTTTCCTCTCTTTCCAAATATTTTGTTTTTGATTTTACACAAATCCTACTGTCCTACTTCCTGCTAATATTATAAATAAACAACTAAACCAATTTGGCTGAAATTTGCCACAGAGATAGATTATAGTCTAGAAAAACATATAGGCTTATTTTTATCCCGGAAAAAAGAAAGTTCCCGTGGGAATTAAAAACCTCAATCCAGCGAAACAAGGCATCAGCAGGAAGGTAAATAAACGAAAGGACGAAGAAAGACATTGGATCAATGACTTCTAGTAGTAGGTATACATAGAAGTCATTAGATACTTATCCCAATTTTGTGACACATTTATCACGATTTAATTTAGAAAATTCTCATATTAAATTATACATAGCTACAAACCGTATTTAAACTTTTAAATTAATTGACGTGTATAAGTAGTGTTCGCATGCGATATTTTTGCATAAATGCATTGACAATCGGCGCTGCGTTGCGTTTGTTTTCCGGACGACTTGATTTTTAGGCATGTCTTCAGTCTTTCTCTACTCAAATACCTACTTGGGGAATGGGACCCATTAAAGCATTAAATTAATGGCACGCATTGACAGAATACGTAATAGACGCAATGTCTTCACTTCAAAAAAGGATGAGTTTCTCAATTCGTCGGAATCTTTTTTTATTTATTTATGTATGTTCCTCTATTACTCGAAGACGCCTGGACCGATTTGGAAAATTCTTTTTTTTGTTTGAAAGGGTATTCTTTCCAAGTAGTCCCATGGTCATCAGGTCAGGATACGATGATGGGATCCTGGAGAAATCGAGGGAACTCATCAAATTTTATAGGCACACTTGATATAGGTACCTACTTTGTTCTTTGAAGTCGGTTTTTTAAAATGAATATTTATATTTAGCTATATTATTTTACACTCAGTACTAATGTCAACACTATGTAAGATTTTTACTTTCTTTGTATGTACAAACGATCCGGAATTGAATTGACCTTCATTGCGATAGTATTTATTAATTTATGTCCGTTTCGTCCTACTTTTGATTCTAGATTGCTTGTCATGGTCTTTTAGCTTATCAAATGGACGAAGTAGCAGCGAGAGTGAATAGGTACCATATTAAATCTATACTTAAAATAAAACTGTAACGGGACGAATTCAGTGCATACATTAAATATATTTTGAAAATTTTAATCGGAGGATGCTTTATTATCAACTAGCGGCCCGCTCCGGCTTCGCACGGGTATAAAATATATAGCCTATGTCATTCACTGATAAAATGATTAAAATCAATCAAAACAATTTGATTTATTCATTACTGCCCGTGGCCTGCACGCGTTTTTAGAGTAAAACAATTCTTCTTTCCCTAAACCATGAAGATTTCCTGCTATTTTTTAATATCTAAATTCATACACTACATTCTTACTTATTTACTTTTTACATTTTTACCTATTTATTCAATTTTTACAACAATTAATATATTACAGAATGTCTTTATATACACATTTATATATACGTTCACAGCTTTCTTGTCATCTATACAAATAAATAAAATTGAAGTGTCTGCTTGTACTATCAACAGCTTTTTACTAACTGCATACGAAAGTAAATACGATACTTATACCAAGAAAACAATTTTTAAAATTTTTGTCTGTCTGTCTGTCCGTCTGTTTGTCTGTCTGTCTGTTTGTTACCGCTAATCTCGGGAACGGCTGGACCGATTTTGACGGAACTTTCACTGGTAGATAGCTGATATTATCGGGCAACGTATACTTTTTTGACGGACTTTCGAAAAAGGAGGAGAAGGAGTTGTGTTTCTACCTCTGCATATCAATGTCTCCGTGATTTCTTAACCGATTTGCGTGAATCTTTTTTTAATCGACATAAAAACTGTGCGAGATGGTCCCATAAAAAGTTCGGGTTCCAACTCCTCAATCCTGATGCTGCAGGGGTACTGCTCCCCTAAACTGTGGGGATTTAGAAACTGTTGATTATGAATAGTTATTGTAGGGACCAAATAAAGACTACATCGTTAAATTCCAGGACCCAACTCCTCAATCCTGATGCTGAAGGGGTTCTGCCAACCTAAACTGTGGTGATGTAGGAACGCGGACGAAGTCGCGGGCGTCCGCTAGTTAGACAATATATTTTATAGGCACACTCCGGCCGCCCGGGCCAGCCGGAACCGCCGCAAGCACTACGTCCCGCAATTTTTAAATCTGTAATATCTTCGAAAATATTCATTTAAATCATATGCTGTAAAGGGCCATATAGATCTATATTAAATCAACAATGTATTTAAGGTATTTAATTAGATAAGGATTAATGCTGTATTGGTTAAAATCGCTTCGAAAATTAGCCATTATTTGTCGTAAAAAGTAAATGACAAAAAAACGTTATTGTGGGAGATCCATAAGAGGTAGACATATACCATCGCGGAGTTTTCTGTAGACTTTTTCAATATGTACAATACTTAGTACATTATTTTGATAAATCTCGTAGGGTTCAGCCTGCGTTTGCAATGTAAGCGGAAAAAATGTAATTATTTACGACATCACTTTAGAAAACTCAAAAATAACAGTATTTCTCCACTATTTAAAGGATGTTATTATACATATAAACCTTCCTCTTAAATCACTCTATCTATTAAAAAAAACCGCATCAAAATCCGTTGCGTAGTTTTAAAGATTTAAGCGACCAAGGGGAAATAGGGACAGAAAAAGCGACTTTGTTTTATACTATGTAGTGATATTGAGCCCAAAACAATTTTTTTTGAATTTTTTGTCTGTCTATCTGTCTGTGCGTGGATTTAAATGAAAGGTATAGAGGTAGCTGAAATCCGGGACAATATAAAGGATACTTTTTAAGCAATGTGCATGTACACGGCGTAACCACAAGTAAAGCTCACGCGTCCTCGTGAATTGCAAGAACTAGGTATATTATATTTATGGTATGAAAGCAAAATACAGCTTGACCTCAATGGCAATGGCCGGATGAACTTTTTTGCTATTCCACGCAATTCGCAAGGACTCGTAAAGTCAATATGAATAAGTGACTGCACATCTCTTATGTACATATTCAATGTTTGAGGAACGACTTGATGTTTCATATCGAAATAAAAGGCTAAGTACGACTACATAATCTCGCGAAACAAAGTCTAAAACTAACTTTGTAGGATAATATAAACGTAATATAACGTCGGTTTTGTAAAAAATCTTTTTACAAAACCGACTTCAAACGCCACTACAAAGTATATCGCACATATTATGGAATAAAGAGTCCACACAACTTATCAATTGAAAAAGTTAACTTTATTCCTTTACATTATGTATGTATTTAATTTGACAAAGGTTTGTGGGTTGAAACGTTGTTGCGTATGTGCGTCCAATTGTGCTTATAAATTTTGAAGAGTTCCCTCGATTTCTCCAGGATCCCATCATCAGATCCTGAGCTGATGACAATGGGACCATCTGGGAAGTATACCCTTTCAAACAAAAAAAGATTTTTCCAAATCGGTCCAGGCGCCTTCGAGTTATCGGGAAACATAAGAACATAAGAATAAAAAAAAAGATTCCGACGAATTGAGAACCTCTTCCTTTTTTGGAAGTCGGTTAAAACAGAAAGTTCCGAAAATTAGCCAGCACCTTGCCAACACAAATAGAAATAACAATTTAGGCGTTGCACTTAGCAAAGTTTTCGTTTTAACATGTTGTGTATTTACAGGTAATCCGTACTTAAATTATTGAGAAAGCAACGTGACAGCAGATTTGACTTGGTAATACAAAGTTGTTTTTGTTGCCACGTCTCGTTCCCGATGTTGGCATCATATTGGTTTACTTACTTGTCTCCTCCTTTATACGGAACTCGTCTTTCACATAACTTTAATTTGTTCAACAAGCAGCATTCCATACCATGAATGGATGATAACGATTGTTCCGTTGTACTTTATTAGATACATTAGAAATATCAGGGAAATATAGTATTCTTACAACAGAATACCTGTCAGATTTTTAAGCTATTGTATAGCTTCTATCGCGGGCCAGCGTGGAGACCGAATCCAGAAATTCCGTAACGAAAATAACCTGACACGGGACTCCTCTACGGTGAGCCGCTAGATGGCGCATTTTTTATCAACGCCATCTAGCGGTGAGCCGCTTGATGGCGTTGATAAAAAATGCTATGCTTTACCGCGGCAGTCCCCGAGTGCCACGCGTCTTTTTTTTTAATGTTTTAGCTGAAGTTTTGCGTTAAAATAAATAAATAAACAGAGTGATCGGATTTAGTATACTCCTGGACAGAATGAGTATTAGGACCTACGTAGTTCAGGGGGGAGGCAGACGGATTTGGCCGATTTGAGCCCTAGGGCTCAAAGAAGACATAAGGGCACTCGGGTGGCGTTAGACATCGGGGAGTTCGGGGAGTGACTCCCGAATTTATGTTTTCCCATGCTTCCCCCTACCTGTCGCACATCCATAGTCTCTTGTAGGCTGTAGGGACTTCCACACTGCCGGATTTTTTTTTCGTATGGAGAATGCTGTCGGCCCTAATGGCGGCTACAGCGTCACCATACGGGTGACGGGGTGAGCCCTAGGGCTCGATGACATCGGGGGTTCAACATCCTCTTAAGGGCGCTTCCTGTGAGGCTCGGACGTTGGGACGAAAGGGAGGAGTGGCTGGGCTAAGTTAGCCCATACTGCCCCATGATCGTGGTAAGGATCCACGCCCGGGTGACGTCAGGAATCGCGGCTCCTTATAATTCGTCATAAGCAGTAAAGCAGTGGTGATCACAGATTAGTGAATCCACTATGAGCTTTCAACTGCGAAAATCCTGTAAATATTTTACAACCTTCCACTCTTTTTTAAGCTTCTGCTACATAATACCTATTATTATGTATTGTAGATACTCAGCCAGTATCAGACTACAGAGCAAAAACTACTAGTCTTATCGTCTTCAATAAAGACATAAACGTTATCTCTTAATCTTCAAAAGCCCGGCGGGAGTAATCAAAAATATATTATATTCTTTTTCATTGTCTTCTTGAAAGAATGTACATTAATGAGACGTAAAGAGGTCTTTAACAAGCCGTTAAACAGGTGTCGGCAATGAGCAAAGGGAACAGAAAAAACAGTAAGCGATTACAGACCCATTCATCTTATTTACCAAATTCTCGGAAAGGGAACTATTTGTTATTACTATATCAAGGAACTTATGGTTAACTTATAATTATACGTTTAAGTAGAAATATAACGTCGAGAGTGTTCTTGAGAATTTAATATTATTAAGGTAGGTACATAAGTTACACTAGTCATTTAGAGAACGAGGATATAGGTACCTAAGAATCCTAAGAATCAAATAAAAATGCTTACAGTTTACATATTTATCTTCTTATCTGCAAGTATTTTTTGTTATAGCTCTATCCGATAGTAATCTATTACATCCTTACTAAGTTACTACGAAGCGACTCATATACTAAGTTCGTTTGATCACTTAATTATAAATGCAAAGTATGTTTGTTAGTTTGCCCTCAAATCTCGCTTGATTCCTGCACGTAGAAGAGTAACAGACCAAAAAATTTGGGGAAATAAACAAAAAGGGAACTCCTTCTCTTTCTTCGCGAAAAATCTTACTCAAAATAACTTGATTAAAAGCTATTTTTACCATAATAATATTTTATTGATATTGTGTTTAAATCATGCTAAATATATAATTAATATTTCATGATTTTTTCTCTACATCAAGTGTGTTTTGCGTTTAGATAATAGCACTGCGCTACGCGTATAATCTACCAAGAAATGAATGCACACTTTCATGAATGCTTAATAGGTAACGTTTCTCACGAAAAAGTGAAGTACGGTCAGGTACAGCCAAGTTTTTAACCATAACTTTAAGGGGTTCGCGCCCTCTTTTTATGACACCTCACATCGCCCGAGGCGGGGAGCTACAAAAGAAAATCAAAAGAAGTTATGAATGACTGGCGTTCTTTATCTTCCGTTCATTATACAGCGATGTTACTAAATAAATGCTGGCGATACTCGTGCTTAAGTACGGTGACAATTGACAATTATTTTAACTTTGCAGCGTTAAACAATGGTTTATTTGTCTCGGTGTATTACTCCAAGGCACAGAAATGGCATGCCATAATTAAAATCCAATTGTATTCTTTCGGAAAGGATCACCGTTCATGACCTTAGTCATTATATTAAAACTTAGCTCTGCTTCCATCAGTTCATTGATGATGAATCTGTGAACCATCATCATCATTAATTATGAACATTATGTATATTGAGGGATTGTAAGGATTGTGAGAGCGTTAGTACGTAATTACTTATTTAGATAATATCCATCCGATAGTAAGTATAGAGATTATAGGTATAGATTATTATAATAGTCCTCTCTGTAAAAAATATGAAACCGATCAAACTATCTTACGTTTTAATGTAGGAATAGCTTCTCTGATTGCATCCTACGTGGTTTTTTATTTCCATACCAGTGCTTACTAGGAATGCAGGAGTGTGTGGGCGTTTGTTTATTTTTTTTTAATCACAGACTACAGAGAGTGATTATAGAATATAGCATTACCGGCGCCACCACGTCGTGATCAAATTATTATAAAAAAGCATACTAAATATTAGGACTAGGGTATTAAGTTCAACTTATGCCCGCGACTTCGTCCGCGTAGATTTACTTTTTAAATCCAGCGACAACTCTTTGATCTTTCGGGATAAAAACTAGCCTGTCACTCTGAATTTTCGGGATAAAAAGTAGCCTGTCACTCTCCAGGTCCTCAACAGCTATAGCCATGCAAAAAATCACGTCGATCCCTAGCTCTATTGCAGCGTGATTGAAGGACAAACCAACAATCCAACAAATAAACACTTTTTTAATATTAGTAGGATGGTATCGACGAATAAGGCGTGATCCAGGGGGCGCGGCCAAATAAGGACGCGAAAGATTCCTGTTTAATGAACGCATTCTCAGTAATAAAGCCCTCGGCATAGATTAAAATGGTATGATGATAGTCACTTAGTACGTGCTTGGTTAGATGATCACGATAAGAAGTGATGAGCGGATAGTTATCATTCTATTTCCGATTTGGAAACTTGATACGGTAAGTACTACGGGTTTTGAATCTAGTTATAGTTTTCTACAATAATCGGCCAAGGGCGAGTCATGTTCGCGCACTGAGGGTTCCGAACCTTGTGACGATTATATTAATTATGCATATAGGTATAAGTTCTTGCAATTCACGACGGCGCGTGGCTCATGGTGTCGTATCTGTATAAGGGTGAGCGACAGCTTGCTCGCGCCTGACCGCTCCCATCTAGGCTCCTGACAGGCACGCACACTTACGCGATGTGCATGTACACGACTTGACCACAAGTAAAGCGCCCGTTACTTCGTGAGATAAGCGTACATAGGTCGGTACTACTCGATGACAACGGGGCTTACTATGAAAGTAAAAGTTATGGAAAAACCGTTTTTTGAAAAAATTGTCACTTACTGGGTTTTGATACTTACAAAAAGAATATTTCCTTTGTATGGGATACGCTTCGGACCTGGGACCGCTCGAGGGTAATTTCTCTCAAGAGTTCAATGATTTATGGGCGAAGTAAAAACTGAAAATTCTTTGATCGAGACTCGTCCGATGAAATATAGCCATACCCTTTTCTGGAGTAAATGTTGCCTACATTTATTCCAGAAAAGGGTTAGGAAATAATTTTGGACTTATAATTTATTTATGTACCTACTAGCTGATGCCTGAATTAGATTTATTTTTAACTAGCTTTTGCCCGCGGCTTCGTTCTCGTTAAGTTTGATTTTTCAAACCCCTATTTTACCCACTTAGGGATTGATTTTTCAAAGGTCCTTTCTTAGCGAATACCTACGTCATAAATCTGTATTTCTTCTAATATATTTTTTGTCTTATAATTCTTTATATGTACTTACATAAAAAATAAAAATTTAATTTAATAAATAAATACCATTTCCCTTCACCCCTCAACTAACTAAGTGTACAGCTTGTCATAGGAGTAGGTGCGACAGTAGTGTAATTTGTGGGCTTATTTCAGCCGTCGACTATTCAGTGTGTCGAGTCTCTAAAAATGATTGCATCAGTGTAACGCGCGCGATGACCTCTGATTGGCTGGTACCCCCCCGCTATTGGTTAAAATGCATTGATGCAGCAAGAACGCCATAAATTCAGCCAAACAGAGGCCATTACGATCGCTACACTGATGCAATCATTTTTAGAGAATCAACACGCTGTTTTCAGTCCGCGCCTTGAACCGTTGCGGTATAATTTAGGCTTCTTATATTATTGTCAGCTCTTGATCACCCGAATCTGTTATAGAATAACTAGCTTTATCCCGCGGCTTCGCTCACGTTAAGTTCGATTCTTCCAACCCCTATTTTATCCCCTTAGGGGCTGAATTTTCAAAAATCCTTTCTTAGCGGATGCATAGGTACTTACGTCATAATAGCTATCTGTATGCCAAATTTCAGCCCGATCCGTCCAGCGGTTTGAGCGTGCGTTGATAGATCAGTCAGTCAGTCACCTTTGCCTTTTATATATTTACTATTTAGATATCAGTCGTGTAATACTAATTAGCATTTCAACAGTCTCTGTCTGGTAAATCAAGTTTTAGTGTTATTATGAATTTGTAAAAAGGGTGTTAAAAGTTGTCGGACGACGTGATTGCTTTTATAATTTCTTTTTGTGTTTCTGATTTATTCTGGAACTTGTTTTAATACTCCTGATAAATGGCAAACTCCTTGGCCAGCGGTGAGCGTCGTGATCTTGTACCTATGGGAAATTGTGATTCCCACTGTCTCTCTGGTTTGGTCTGGTGGAAGACTTTGGAAGTGGCTAGTTATGAGTCATAACTAGCCACTTCCAAAGTCTCCCACCAGACCAATTGCAATAGAGTCATAAGTTATGACCCTATTGCAATAGGGTCATAACTTATGACCCTATTGCAAAAGGCGTGCCGCCAAGCGATTTAGCGTTCCGGATGGTGAGTAGAAACAGAATAGGGGTAAGGGTTAAGTTTACACTGCCAAACTCCTTCCAAGTTAGCGCGCTACCATTTAAAACTGCATCGTCATTTACCGGCAAGTGAGATGGCATGAAGGGCTTTCTTGTCATCGAATAAAAAATACTCAAGCTTCATACATGACGCCTCTATTTAACCCAGGATAAGGGTTAAAATGTACTTTGAGAGGGCAGACGGTAGGGTAATGGAAAAACGTTGTCGTTCCACCAGGGCGACCTAAAGGCGACTGACCTTCTGTGTTGTATCGAAAAATAGCTGATTCACTTTCACAACGGGTCGCTCGTTGCCCTTTACCCTGACTTTTCTAGTTGGTATATAATAATATACATTTTTATATGTATTTTTAACCAGCTACCTGTCTTTGCCTGGGCTTTTAAAACTCAATGCTTTTGGAGTAGGTTTGGTATCAAAAACGATTCCAAACCTCTTTCAAAATTATCGAACTTAAGAACAGTAGACAGTTTTGGCATCGGCTGGGAATTTTGGAATAATTTTGTTTAATTCTACGAGATAGGATCTTTCTTCTTCTTTATCAACCAATAGACGTTCACTGCTGGACAAAGGTTTTTTGCATGCACTTCACGCCTGAATCCAGCGGCTTCCTGCGACTCGTATGATGTCGTCAGTCTAACCTAGTGGGGGGTCTGCAATTTCTGCGCTTCCCGTTGCGGGGTCGCCACTGTTTGGGACCCCAACGACCATCAGCTCTTCAAAATATGTGCCCTGCCCATTTCCGCTTCAGTTTCGCGTTTTCACATGTAAATAAAGAATTACATACAAGGAGTGATGTAGGCTAATTTTTACAAGTATAGGTGCAGGAAAATTAAAGATTTCCCACGGGATTTCCAAAAACTTTTAGCCACACAGACGAAGTCGCGGGCTTGAGCTGATTATTTGGTTATTATATCGTTCTCTGAGAATAAAATATACTTGGCGGCAAAGCGGCTTTCCGATAAAAGTTTTAAGAAAATGTAATGGAAAAATGCTGTTAGTACTTTACTTCGTCGACCGTAAGGCCATTTTATATGACCTTTGCTGTTGCAACGAACTCTCTAACTTTAGTCGAGCGATAAAGTGAAAAGCTAAAAACATGTTTTAGAGTGTTCAAATGGAAACAATTCCTTTCAAGTCGGTAGCATAACAATTTCTGAAATACCTGCATATCTAAGTTCAACATATAGTTGAAGTCGTTTTAAGAGTATACTTTTACTTTTTGATGTTAAGAACGTCTGTTTTATCAATTCGAACTAAATATTAAAGAATGGAATTTTGATTGTATAAGGCGCACTAGGGAGCTTTTTTCTGAGACTTGTTCTCCTTTTAAGTTCACTAACAACGAATAAATTATACTCTTCGCTTTTCTATAGCTGAGCAAACTTGCACAAAATCAAATAAAAACTTTTTAGTGAAAATCCTCTAACTAGGTGTATAAAGTGCTGAACCGAACAATGCTTAGTTTTCCAGTTCTTCGTAGTTTGTTTTACTGGAAACAGAACAGTTGAAAAGTTCTACTGAAAACATTTAAAGTTTCGATCAGCTGCGTGAGAGAAAAAGCTTAGATAGTCGAAAAAGCTGGCAATAGATAATATGCCAGATCGAATTTTCTTTAACCTTTCAAACAAATGTTATAATATTATACCTAGATGTGACTTATTTTAGCCTTTCTTCTCTAACTTAGAGTAAAGCTTATTTCAGACTATGCTATATTTGGAAGGGTTAACAAAGATAACTTTTCAGATTTCTGACTGATGCAAGATCTTGGAGCTCAAAAGCTTTAAAAAAAAGGTACTAGCACCACCGTCCACTTTACGAGTAGGTACATTGACCAGTCTGTGCATACTGGAAAGTTCCGGAGTCTTAGATGTGGTGCGGTGAAAACTTTGTATTTGCGATTTCAATTAAGAATTAAGATATACGTATTTCACAGTTTTTAACAATTCCACCCCCAAGGAGATAAATAGGGGATGAATGTTTGTATGAAAGCCCGTCATTTTTGAAGTTCTATCTAGGAAAATCGAGATTTTGCGTTTCGATAAAAAATAAAGAAGTATGTGTGTCACAGTTTTTGAAAATTCCATCCTAAAACCCAATTCGACGCGGACGAAGTCGCTACGCAGACGAAGTCGCGGGCGCCCTCTAGTGTTACTTGAGATTCATTCATTGTTCTCGTATTTTGTCTCACGAGGGCGAAGACACAGGGATATGTCTATTTAATCAGCAACCAAAGAATATCGGAGTCTTGAGAACTGATTATTATTATTAGTTATTCTGTTTGAACATTGTTGCAGTATTTCACTTTCACTCACTTGCCTATTCAATTTTTCAATAGTTATTGAAAGGCTATTGATGCTTTTCTTGTTAAAGAATTAAGAAAGTTATATAATTATTATGATTCTGTTTTTTTTAATGTAAACTATGACTGACAGACCTAAAGCTGCGTGTAGACTGACAACCAAACTTACCCAAGTTGTCTTTTGGGACTTTGCCAACTGAACTGGTATCATTTATTTCTGAATAAAGGTTCTAATATAAATCTAATCTAAATATAAATTTTCTACATATCATACATAATCTATAGTCTTTAACTATCTATAATATCTTGTTCTACTTTCTATCTTTACGATCTAAGTAGGTATACAGTCTCTCTACTTTTGGTTTTAAGCTTTGCATAACTCATCCTAAAAACAGACCTTTAACGTTTAGTGCGGTATCACCTCACGTTCTAGGAGCGGCCAGGATACTTTTTATCTTAGATAATTACTCTTTCCAAAAAATTTAACCCAAGATAGAAGCAACTAAAAAGGGGAAAAAATA
Source organism: Hipparchia sbordonii (assembly GCA_038048805.1). Taxonomy (NCBI): domain Eukaryota; kingdom Metazoa; phylum Arthropoda; class Insecta; order Lepidoptera; family Nymphalidae; genus Hipparchia; species Hipparchia sbordonii. The sequence goes on along the minus strand of CM076099.1, from coordinate 10,832,605 downwards.
TCATCAATCTTACTAACTAAGCTCCTAAATTAATGTAAGTTACTAATTTTGAGTCGGTGACAAACTGAACGCATAACTACGAGCTTTTTGTAAGCATGGCTGCGAAATACCTTTTAATTGACGCACATACGCAATAACGTTTCAACCCACGAAACTTTGTCAAATTAAATACATACATAATGTAAAGGGATAACGTTAACTTTTCAATTGATAAAGTGTGTAGCTTGACTCTGTATTGCATATGTACCTACGTTCAATTTAAAATTGGCAAGGTGTGAACTTGCCCTAAGTCTTGAAACTCGTTTATCAATACAGGAGGCCTTTGAACTGCAACAGGACATTTAACAGGATGTTATTAGTTTTCTAAACACTTTTAATAGATGCGACGTTGAGACATGTAAATTTGATTTTCACTATTAATTTTAACTACGAGAATATTTTAATTTACCTCGTAGAATACGTTAGGGACATCTGCGCGCCAAAGAAAAATTCAAGCAAAAGGATACTGCAAGATTTTACTGTAAGATTTATGGCTGTGGTATAAATAAATATTCATAAAAAAAGACGTGTGGCACTCGGGGACTGCCGCGGTAAAGCTATTGCATAGCATTTTTTATCTTCGCCATCTAGTGGTGAGAGGAGTCCCGTGTCAGGTTATTTTCGTTACGGAATTTCTGGATTCGGTCACCACGCTCAAGGCCCGCGATAGAAGCTATGCAATAGCTTAATAAATAAAATGTGTAAAAGCCATCTCATATCCTGTATCCTATATCTATGTAAGGTCACAGGTTCGAACCCTATACATATTTTACAATCTATATACATATGTAGATTTTTAGGTTAAATTCTTACAAGCGTATAAGGAGTGAGAGTGTAATCTTTGTTCCGAGGCTATACGGTTAAGATAAGTATGGTTATTATCCAACGTCGCATGCCGATAGCTCTTTAATATGCTTAAAGCTCAGTTAGAGCTAAGGGTTAGCTCACACGATACTTTAGGCATCGGCGATTTTATCGCTATTCGGACGCTCGGAGTTGTGATTGAACTCAGCTACGACAGTTTGGCGAACCGAGCACAACGGAGCATGGGAAGAAACCAACAAAATTCCTATAATAACGCGCTCTAAGGTGACTTCTCGAGGTGTATAACTCGCACATTGGTAATAAACTATAGTATTGTACCTGTATACTATATTTGAATTTGTTGTGATAAATGTGGTAATTATTATTAATAATAATTACTAGTGATTATTAATAGTTACCTCATGATTTGGAAAATGTGATGAGAACTACGAATTTCAGCACTTTTATGAGGTTTTTTTTTTCATTTTTCCATTAGCGGATGTAAATTATAGCATAATAGATGCCAATTAAGCTAATAACAAAAAAATCGACATTTTTGAGTATCGATGTGGGGGTCGCCGGTTTAATAGGTACCTACTTTCAAATTGTCTGTAGTCTGCGCAGGGCCTACAAGTGTAGTGTGTGGTGTGTGGTGTGTGCGGTTCCTCTCGCTAAATGAGATATCTCGCATGCAAATGATGCCCGTAATCTAAACAAGATCGCCAAGCGAGGATATCTTTCAAAAGTGCCACATTTGCAATATTATATATTGTGCACGCTTTTATAAGATTCTGCACAGTGGTCACACAATAAAGTACGTAGTCTAAGAGATAAAAGTTTTCTTAATTATTGTCATTAATAGTTTACTTATTATTATTATTTTATACCCAGGTATGTGGTATGTACTATTTTAATACCTAGGTATTGAAAACTTGAAGGTAAAATTATAAAAGACAATAGTATTTTATGTAAAAGGATTACATAACTTGAACTTAAACTATACTAATTTACCTGATTACTGTGATTTAAATTATGTAATTTCAGTTATATGAAATTCTAGTACTGTTCTTGAATTTTAATTTTATTAAATTTTTATACGCTATGGTATGGTAATTTGTATTGACACTAGCAATTAATTAGGTATATTTTATCACATTTATAAATATGTATATATGTACCTACATTTCACTTGTAGACCGGTGCGATTTTGAAGGATAAGTATTCACTTCTCGACCAGCGATAAGAGCGAAAATTATTCAAAGTAATCATTGAAATTATTAGCTAGGTACAGTTTTTTTTTATTAAAGTGTTAATCTACACTTAAAGGAATATTAATAGATTTATATTTTCAGATTTATATTTTTTATTCTTTATCTATTCAGATACAGTTTTGTCGATTCCCGTTTTTAAGCAAAAGCTCAAAGTTTATGTTTAAATCACTTCATTATAGGGGCTACGAGCTCTGCAGCTAGACTCAACCCGTTATGGAATGCCATCTCGATTAGTAAGATTTCCGTAGCTTGTGTTATAGTTCTTGCAATTACGAGGGCACATGAGCTTTACTTGTGGTTACGTCGTGTGCGTAAGTGTGCGTGCCTGTCAGGAGCTAAGGTGGGAGCGGAGAGATGCGAGCAAGCTCTCGCTCACACTTATACAGATACGACACACACACAACCATGAGCCACGCACCCTCATTACTTAATGTGGTGAAAATATTTTCATAAGTTCGTCCGATGTCTGTATTGCATTTGAACTGCATTTGGACTGCAAGCTGGCTGTTTGCAGTCCAAATGCAGGTCCTAAGGTGAGTATTTTATACATAATAGGGCATAGGCGTCACTCAACATAACTGCATCTCATGACATAACTGTATTGAAACCGCCAACGCGGATGTTACAGCGAGCTCCACATAAACATTTTCATTTCACATTGCGTTGATTAGTGATGTGATATTAATAACTGCGACGGCTTTAAGTGCTCTCCTAGGCACGTAGAGAATTGTCGGTCAAAGTTTTGATCCATTTCAATTTTGTACAATACGTAGTGGAGTTTTAGTTCACTTTAATTTGAAACGTTTTAGAAAAGACGCTTCGCTGCTCTTCGACGCTAAAGGCTACTGCAATGTGCATTGAGCTCTTTTTGATTGGGTCATCATCATCGCTTGCCTTCTTCGAAGTGAAGTTTGGCGGTCAGCATACGAAAAGCTTCTCTACGCAAGGCCGCTTCCTTCAGTTTAGGATAGCTAAGCCCAGTCCACTCCCTCACATCGTCCAACCATTTGCGTCTTTGGCGACCTGGTGCTCTCCCGCCTGCAATTCTTCCTTCCAACAAAGGAGATGTACTAAATTGGGCCCAACTCAGGGTTTCGCACAGTTATTCAAAAATATGGAGAAAATAAGTCGACAAATTACTTACATAATTGAATGGTTTTTATTTATGTACAGCTCAGGAAAATCATACAAAATATATTTTTTAACTAAGTACGAAACCTAATGCTTTTTCTTTAGTAGAAACGGAACGTTTTCATGGATGTCAGTTTAATTAACCACAGACTAATATAGTACGAATGCAACTGTGGGTTCTGGCCTTTTGGTACCTACCCAAATAGTTTATTTTTATAAAATCAGTAATCTAGAAATAGACCAAAACTTGTTGTAAAACATTTTGCATTAAATAATATACAGATTTACAAGGGAAATATACTTTAAATATTTATAATAAAAAAATAGTGCATCATGAATTTTTTTTTATCACAAAAAAGCTAGAACCCAGAGCTGAAAAAATGACGTTTTGAGAGACAGTTTGTCATTTTCATTGTGGTTTGCGCTTTGTGAATATTATTTTGGTGTTTTAACAGTTTTCGTGGATTATTTCATATTATTTAATATTACCTACAAAAGTAAAAGAAACATGCATCCAAACATCTTCCCGTAATACTTTTTCCATTTATTTAAAGTATTTAAACAATAATCCTTAAAAGAACTTTAATTATTGAACGTCTTTTTCATATAACCTACAAATCTAAAACGAGAAATAAAACAAAACTCCCAAGGTCTGCAGAAGTACGAGTTTTCGATGTAACTAGCAAGCATCTAAATCTTCAAAATAAAGCATGTTTCATCCTTGTTCAGTGTTGGGCCCAAGCTTGTATGGACCACAATCATCTCCTTTGATTGGGTATTTACATCGTACTGATTTGATTTGGTTTATTAGTTCATGAAATATAATAGCTATTTATGCAACTGCACCGTAATGAGTGTCATTTTAATTCGAGTGCTGTTTTTTGATACGAGGCTTGCCGAGTACCAAAACAGGATACTTAGATTTATAGTTTATAGATTAATTATTATTATTAAACGATGGCACCTAATGTTGTATTAATTTTTATTTTATATCGTGATCCGGTCATAAAATCCACATCACTACTTACATTAGCATATTTTATCAACTTACATCTTAAATTAAGTTTCAAACATTTCTCATAAGTTATACTCAATAGTTTATTTACCAAAGTTATGTTTTTTGAAAAAAACATCTGGGAAAATATTTCTTTAATATCGACACATAGTTAAGTATATTTATCTATTTAAATTCAAATTAATTTATTTCAGGTATGTACAGTATACACCGATATGAATAACGCCCTTAAACATGTATGTACAAAAATTTATGGAGTATGAGAGGTAAAGTATTTAAATGCGGACGTGAGTCTATGTGTCTATCGCTCTATCTGTTATTTATTTTTTCACGGCCCAACAGCATGTTATCAATGTGTTATGTGTTGAAGTCGAGTGAGCATTGCACATCGGTTTCATCGTTTCTATTTAGGTCCGCCCGACGACGTCTGTATAAGCGTCTGAATACGATTTTTTTAAAGATTTTTTTTTTTCGATTAAGTTGGTATGTTGACTGTAACTGCGTAGTTTCAAGAAAGACCCATAACAATGAATTTTCATAGGTCTCTCCATCTTTTTTTGGTATAAAAAAGTAAACGTTTTCATCAGCCATCATTGTAGCGAACATCGCTCGGTCATAACAATCAGATTCATACTAAAGAAACTTGCTCCGAATCTGTCTGAATGGAATGATAAAAATTGAGATGATACTTAAAAGGACACTCTGTATAGTCGAGATAGGGTTGTCAGTTTAAAACTATGGATGTCAAACACAGCTGTCGTATTGGTAAACTATTTATTAAACTGACTGAATAAATAGTATGGTTTTTTGTTCGGGTACCTAATATGCGGGGGTGAGTTAAATGTTAAGGGTTTTATGGGTGCATAATACACATACACTGGGCAAAAGCGTCGAGTTTTGAATTAAATTGGGTAAAGAGAATTGAAAAATTATTGATTTTATTGTCAGTTTTTTTTTTTCAAAAGATTGACGTGAATAGTGAATAGGCATTTTCTAGGCAAGCGCACTCCAACCTAGACCTCATCAATGCTTTACATCATTGATTGTCATCAAGCGCAAGCCTATCTCATAATGAAGAAAAAAAAAGACGTCCACTCAATGTGTGGACTGTAGAGTCATCAACTAAAGCTGTAAATAACTTTATGTGTTTTAGAAAATACTGCTACATAAAACTACGATAATATCATGAACCTATTAGGTTCATGGATAATACAAATTCAGAATTATTTATGTCATGTTCATGTAGGCCAACTGCTATGTAGCTCTCACGAACCGCTAAATAACTGACGTCTGTCAACCCTAGACATGTTGTGGAGTGGCTTAATCAATGCCCCACCGGCCGGCTATGTGAAAGCATTCTGATACTGCTCATTTTCATTACGACCTCAAAAAATTAAGGGTTCCTGTCTTTATATCGGAATGTTCCTTATAAAATTGCCGACTTTGTTTTTTCGCGTCGCTTCGTCGTTTTGATGGCAACACTTTATATGCAGTGATGAAAATGCTAACTCTGCGTAGGTAGTTAAATGACAAAATCATATATTTATTACAATAATGTGGTCTAATGATTATTTATTATTATTGTTAAGTTTAAATTTTTATTGTAGTGTGGTTATTGTGAAGACAAGGCAAACTATTTAGCGTTCCGGCACGATGGCGTGTAGAAGCCGATTAAGGAGTATGGGTTGAATCTACACTCCCATACCAAGTTAGCCCGCGACCATCTTAGTCTGCATCGTCACTTACTATCAGGAAAGATCGCAGTCAAGGACTATCTTGTCAACGAATTAAAAAAAAAAGTGAAAAATCTTTTTTCTTTACGAAACTTAATTCTTACTAAAGTATTTACTTCATTTGTCCTTCGAACACTTCTTTATCAAGAGGAAGGCAAAGGTCTCTTGTATAGACTTTCACAGGCCTCGGTATTGCGCCTTCTGCATCCAGCGGCTCTTAGTGGTCTATCTAGTGGGACAGCGCTTTCCGGTGCGCGGTCGCCACTCCAGCGTCATGGATTCTTCGAACTGACTAATTTAAGTTAAGGACATCGTAAAATGTAAAACAAGAGAAGTTCTTTCTCAACAATTAGTAAAAATCCATTGCTGGCTTCACTTTGAATATTTAGTTGGGTAAGAGTTTCAAAGTGAATTAATAAAATTTTAATGATATAAGCTTAGAGCGTTCGCCGGCAAAGTGAACCTTTCACTGAGATTCCAAAACAAACGAGTAAATCTACATTCGTTTAAAACCCGCAGCTTTTGTACGTTAAAATATCTGCGTTAAAATATAGCCTCAAAGGTTTTGAATTTCCACGTAAAAGCATAGTACCCTACACCTTTAATACTAAACGCGAGTTAGTAATTCACCGTCCACCGATATAAGCATCGCATGTTGATGATATAAAACATTCCTGCCTAAACAAAGACAGGGAATTGCAGTCAACGACTGATAAACAATTAATGAATTTTATAATGACAAAGTTGCATGGCCTTCTGGCTTTGCTTCAGCTGCCCACAAGATAACTTCAATATTGTAAAAATTTTGTTTTTAAAACAGCAAGTGCTGAGTTGATTGCATTCTCTTCTCAGCAGAATCTGCTTTCCCAACCGGAGGTAGAGTCTTGACTTCTCATACGAGCCACATATTGGCCTGCATGAAATAAATGATTTTGAAATTTAATGTAATCTTTGAAAAAATATGATAAGAATTTAGTTCAGGGATTTAATTTTAAAGGCACATACATACGTTAGTCAGGATGCAAAGCGTTTTGGTGTGAAAAATTGGAATACGAAAGCGAATGACAGAGATGGATGGAGAAAGATCCTGGAGCAGGCCCGGGTCCATAAGAAGCTGTGGCGCCACTGGTGATGATTAAAGGCACATTCAAGGGACGCTTAAGAGATGATTGCGATTGTCACACTGATGCAATCATTTTTAGACAAACCACAGCAGGTATATGTGTCCGTATCTTGGGTTTGTTTTCTATATCATTGATATCGGGATACAATTTATGTGGTCCTGTATACCCTTAAGACACACTGCGCAATATTTATTAGGTACTAAACTGTCCCTATAAGGAAGGCCAGCTCCCTTTCGCTCGCAGAATTTAAATTTGTGTACATCCATAGCTCCGTACAGGGAACCAATATTCAATATTTAATCGCGAAGTGAACAAGACAATAATCTGTTCAATGTGAAATACCTGCTTACATGTTGAATACATATTGACGGTAATGATACTACTTGTAAGGGTATTCCTTTTTATTATTTTTCTAGGGACTCGCCCGGCTCACACGGGTGCCTTTTACATCTTTTAAATTGACTTTTTCATACCAAAATACCATCAAAATTTCCGACTTTTCTGGTGGATTTTCCAAAAATTGTCTCAATCTTTCATATGTATGGCAATTGATTTTTATTTAAATATAGATTGATTTGTTAATTTTGTACCATAAAATAAGCTTAAACATAAACATCAAAGGAAGCACATAGGACAGCTTATTTATAAAGAAGAGATTTTTTTCAGAAGTCCTCGATTTTATCTAATTTTTAAGGGACTTTCGTCCGAAACGGACTCGCCAGCCTTATCGTTACTTAAATTACAAATAACTAGAGTGGAATGCAACAATGCAGTTAAAGATAAATCTATTTTTTTTTTTGGAGTTTTTACCAGCTGACATGTCAACCTCATCGATACCATAGTATTATATATAGTAGTTGACATTTTGCAAATAAATCTAAATAAATAAGGTTATTGATAATAAAATTATCAATAACCTTATCTAAACTTAACTACAAAGACGTCCGAAAAGTCACTGGCAGCATCACACATTTTGCTAGCCTTTTTCTAGCCAATTTTGATGTGGAAATTGCCAGGAAACTCTGTCAAAGTCCCAATACAGCCTGTTCAACAATCGATTTAAATACCTATTTATGAATAGGTAGGTAGGTACTTAAGCTTAAAATAGATCGCAACTTTTGACTTAAACTCAGGCGTAAACCAATAAATATTAGTATTCCTTACTACGGTAAACCTTAGACGTTGTGGCACATAATTTTTTTGTACTCCTGCAGACCTTTTTGTACCTCAAAATTTGGCAGAAAACATTTCTCGCGAATCCATAAATCACATTGATAAATCAAACGGCTAAGTTCACTATAGTCCACTCCTGAGTGATTACAATAAGTATAAGTATTCGAATTTTATATACGAACGTCTTGGATCGTCAATAAATAAAGCATAATTGCGTTAGGAAGCGACTCATTGAAGGAATTTATATGAGGATCCAGCTGAATTAATTAGACAGTGAGACACTGGGAGAAGTCGATGAGTCTGCTGGGTGTAATATACGACACTTCCTGATTAAGATGGTATCATTTTACATTGATGTATGGTGGTTATTTCTTCTCCGTTCATTGTGATGAACATTTCATGATAGATAGAGAAAAATTGTTTCAAATTCTTACATAATTGTGTGAGCAAGAATATGTAAAACATTTATGTCAACAGAATAAATCAATCTTAAGTATGCATTGAATTAGTTAAACATGCATACAGCTAACTACGTGCTACATATTATACATGCAATGTAGAGTGAAAGAAATCTATCACTTATTAAAGAGATATAACTACTTTGCTACTAGAGATTTACTAGAATTTTTATACGCAGGTCTACTTTGGATTAATTGCAAATACTTATTTTATTTGTGAATTCTCAGTGCACAGGAAGGATTATGTTTTGGCTACTTTTTATCCCCGGAAAAACAAAGGATTTCCTTAGGATTTTTGAAAGCTGATTGTGTATTTTTTTTTTTATTCGATGACAAGATTGACTGCGATCTCACCTGATGGTAAGTGACGATGCAGTCTAAGATGGTAGCGGGCTAACTTGAACTTAACCCATACCCCTAATCTGTTTCTACACGTCATCGTGCCGGAACACTAAATCGCTTGGCGGCACGTCTTTGACGGTAGGGTGGTAACTAGCCACGGCCAAAGCCTCCCACCAGACAACATAAGTAAACAACAACCAGTGTATAATGCTCACATGGATTATTTCTGTAAACTTAAGTTGTACCAAGCGTAAAATGAAAATATACATGTACAAACAGGTACCAGTAAGTATACATATACATTTGGCGGTGACGGGACGGGGAATTATGTTCCGCGTTATGCCTTGGAGGATTTCCAAAGGCTTCCCATGCGAAATATAAGCAAAATTTGTCATGACCGCTCATAACGCCGGCTAAGCTGTATCAGATTTCGTGTAATATGTCTACCCTTTTATCCTTACCAAATAAATTCTTAGAAGGGTAAAAATATGAACATAAAGCTTATAAAAATACTGTGGAAACCATAGACTATTCGTAGATACATATAATACAACCTGTACCTATTTTGATACCACATCATGAAACAAATTCGTGATTGTGTTGTTGTGGCTTCTCTATCCCTTTGTACTGCGTATTTTTTCTGCTAAGTTAACAACAGTGGTAGTGGTAGGGTAGATGAGCCCTTTCGCCGGCCCCCTTCCGTTTTCGGCCTTTACGCGTACACGATGCCGTAAAATTGAGATAATATCGATTAGAAATACTATTTCCAAATAAATTTCTTACTCAGACATATGAAAACGTTTGATTTTTTTATGACAAAACTTTTGACCTGGTCACATCTTCGAGTGATTTTACTGAATTTGTTCAATTCGGCGGCTACCGATGAAGGTAACGCAACCTGCGGAAATTACAAAAAAAATAGTACCGCGCGTTTCACTCCAAGGTAAGCATTGTGATGTTTTCCTAAATAAATGATATTAATAGGCATGTAATATACTACAAAAACAACATATGAACGTACTCCTAATATCATTTTTGGAATATTTTATACAGAACAACAATAATGATGGGGGCCGGGATCTGACATTCAAATTTTTTCAAAATTTTGGTTATCGGCCGGGGGGCCGATATGTGGTATAAAAAGTCTTCCATGTTTTCATCTTTTCTATTTAAATGGTGAAATAATATATCTCACACTCCTTCTCTTATTATTGTAACTGATGCGAAGATCCTCGTCATTAGTTTTCGGCCGTCAATTTATGTAGGAATAAGGAAGAACATTCTAAGGCTGGGGGTGGCCGAAATCCAGAATATCTGCAGAATATAGATGAAATGTTACTTCAATTTTCGGCACAACTTAAATGCAAGTAGCTGAAAATTGAATACTGCTGTTAGTTTTCAGCCAGTTTTCAGATTATTTGTTTGAATCAATGTTTTTATTTTAAAAACTAGCTGATTCCCGCAACTTCGTCCGCGTGGAAAAAGTTTCGAGTGACTTGCTACTATCCGCGAGAAGTTATGTCCTCTATCTATACAAATAAATAAACTTGAAGTATTTTTTTGTAATATCAGGGTTTCTGCCCACCTAAATTGGGGATTTAGGAACGCGGATGAATTAGCAGGCATCCGCTAGTCTCCAATAATATTGAGTAGATCTTCACCAAAATTGGACAAAATATTTTTAATAGTACACAATTTATAATAAAAAAAGAATTATCAAAATCGGTTTAGATTTGACGAAGTTATGGAGCAAAATCAACAAAAACTTACATCCCCTATCCCAGATAAACCTTATTGTTTATCAGGATAAAAAATATCCTATATATTTACCCGGAGTATCAGCTACCACTATACCAAATTTCATTCAAATCTGTTCAGTAGTTTTCGCGTGATGCGCTCACTGACCGATAGACAAAAAGACAGATAGACAAAAAATTCAAAAAAAATTGTGTTGGGTTCAGTATCGATAATAAAGCACCCTCCGATTAAAATTTTCAAAATATAGTTAATGTACAGAATTCGTCCCGTTACAGTTTTATTATAATAGATAATACAGTTTTAAGTATAGATAGATAGATAAGTGATAACTAACATTGTTAGTTATTTACTAAAAATAATGATTAACTTACATAAAAGCGTTTTTATGTAATTTTAGACTTAAATGTATAATAAATGCATTTTAAATCCATCACAATGTAGTGGGCCGAAAACAGAATACCCTACGGCCGAAAACTGAAAGGAGGTGGGTTGATAAGGCAACAAAATCCGCCCCCCATACACTCGAAAAAAAAAGTTCCAGATTTCGACAAATTGTAAATGTATTTATATACTTGAAGATATAAACTTTATTCTAATATAAAGTTTAGGTGATAAAAAAAATAGTAAGTTACAGAAAATATTACCCAAAGAGAGAGTGTTTCTTTTACTTTTCTTACATTTTCATACATTTTAGTCGTTTTTTAAGCTTTGATTTAATATTTCAGAATGAGGCGCTCCATGAACCATGGTAAACGTAACTGATAATGATGCTCCTTTTTATAAGCTTTTATATGAGTATTAATTTATTTTGGTTCAAGGAGCGCCTCATTCTAAAATATTAAATCAAAGCTTAAAAAACGACTAAAATGTATGAAAATGTAAGAAAAGTAAAAGAAACACTCTCTTTTTGGGTAATATTTTCTGTAACTTACTATTTTTTTTATCACCTAAACTTTATATTAGAATAAAGTTTATATCTTCAAGTATATAAATACATTTACAATTTGTCGGAATCTGGAACTTTTTTTTTCGAGTGTATGAGGGGCGGATTTTGGGCCTTATCAACCCACCTCCTTTGGGGCCGAAAACTGAATTTTAAGCGTTTTTCCAGATAAAATTAAAAATAAAAATAACTAAAAGCTTCAAGCACAAAACAGTTAAAAAAAAGGAAATTTCATTATATGGGCTTTCATTTAACATAACAAGTATAACTATATATAGACTGTAACATTTTTTTCTGATGTCCTAAAGTTGACAGGAGGACTAAAAGGCCGAAATCAGGCACATTGACCCTATGTAAAATAATTGTATTCATTTGACAGTTTAAAACGTATTTTTGATATTGTTCTTTCCATTCACGATGGTGCGTGAGCTTTACTTGTATTTACGTCGTGTACAATGTACATGCACATTGCGTAAGTGTGCGTGCCTGTCAGGAGCCTAGGTGGGAGCGGTCAGGCGCGAGCAAGCTCTCGCTCACACTTATACAGATACGATACACACACAACCATGAGCCACGCGCCCTCGTGAATTGCAAGAACTATACTAGGTTGATATGGTTTGCTAAAAAAGTTTTTATGTGTCTCTTTAAATTGTGGTCAATCAATATAATTAATTTCGATAGCTTCCTTAACAAATAGAGCGCGAGCCAAAGTTTCCTTAGTCACTTTTAAAAAGATTAATTTATAGGCCTTTCGAATTGTATTTGATAATGGACTTAAAAACAACAACCCGCTTGATTGGCGCCAACGCGAAGATATTTTAATTAGCATTTAATTACCATAACGAGAACTTCTGTAGGTAATTAATCAGTCAGATTTGCAGTCTTAACAAAACATATAAATCATTTGTGTTTTTTGGTTAATGTTCATGTGATGTTAAGTTGCTCATTATATGAAACGAATATTTTCACATTATCATGTGAACGAAGACATTCCGTTGGACATATTTGTGATATGAATTTTTTAAAAGGTTTGTATCACTCAGTATCACTAATGGCTATTAAAAATCGATCGTGCTTTCATTGGCTCATAATAATAATCGTGGAATGTGGCTTGATTTAGTTGTAATGAAGCCATACTTTATGACTTCTCGGAATCTTTTCCTCGCTGGAATCGTGAAATGTAATCTTATTTTTATTTATATGTAAGTACTTATAATGATAAATTGAGCAACAGTTACATGAGCTGATTCATAAAAAGATGCATTTTGTACGCATTTTTGAGCAAATATTTTTAAGCTATTGTATAGCATCTATCGCGGGCCAGCGTGGAGACCGAATCCAGAAATTCCGTAACGAAAATAACCTGACACGGGACTCCTCTACGGTGAGCCGCTAGATGGCGCATTTTTTATCAACGCCATCTAGCGGCTCACCGCTATAAAAAATGCTATGCAATAGCTTTACCGCGGCAGTCCCCGAGTGCCACACGTCTTTTAAATCTTTTTTTCATATTCATTAGATTCTTTAAATTGATCTATGTGAACCAAATAAAATAATAACGTCCTCCCGACCGAATTTGGTCACGGTGGCAAGTTTCTACAGATATCGTCTATCTGCGCGGGAGATTCCTGTGTTTATGCACAAATGTGTGCGCCAACACAGGTGCAATCTCCATTCCCTCACTCTCATAGTCAGATTGGACGTAAATCCAACGCAACCGGAGAGATCAGGCAAAGGGGTGACACACCGTCTACTTCCTGATTCCGGGCTAGCATTGAGAATGTCTTTACGGATAACCCAATATATTCGTCCGACACGGGAATCGAACCCCGGGACCTCGTCATCCGCAGTCGAACTTGCTAACCACTGGACCAACGAGGCAGTTGAAGCTTTGTTACGAGTTCGAGTAGTTTGAGTGACTTATTATAAATGTCAAAATTGCACTGCGAAGGCACTGACTTGTTTGTTATCTTATTATTCGTAGTATAGGAACTATATTATTATTTGGTAAACTTAAACCGTCGTAGGTGTCCGGTGTCATGTGAACTATAATTGCGCACTTGCTCGGTACTGGGAAACATATTATTTCACACGTTGCATGTAAACAAACGTCGTTATATCCTTGCTGTTTTTTCATGTGGGTTTTTCAAGCTTTGCAATTGTTATGCTTCGATTCGGAGAGGATTATGTTTATATTGTAGGTACATATGACTAGCTGTGCCGGCGCATTCGTCCGCGTGGAATTAGTTCTTGAAAATCTCTTGGAAATTCTGATTTCCGGGATAAAAAAGTGTGAAGTCCCACTCTAAAAGTTCTCAACTATATCCATGCAAAAAATTACGTGGACCTGCAACTCCGTTGCGCATATTAGTAAAGATTTTTTTTTTTAATTTTTTAGAGTTTTGTGCAGGAGATACGCTTTAGTTAGACAAACTAGATACGAGCCAAAAAAGAGGTCGCGCAATTTTTAGCGAATTCCCGCGCATTCTCGAGGACTTCCCCTCTTTTTTGGCTCGTATCTAATTTATACGTAACACAATTAACATAAAAGTCATTGTGCTATATACAATTTTATGTACAAAAATTCGTTCCAATTCCGTTCCGCGGCAATATAAATTGAGCCTTAGTTAGCTTCTAAATTTCCTCCACGCATACAAGTAGGAGCTTCCTCCTTCCATGGTGCCACAAAGTCACCATTTTGAAGTTCAATAACTACAAAATCGGTAGTTCGCGATCTCGTAAACTACCTACCTAGTAAGAAAAACAAGGCCTGCAATTATTATGTGGCGCACAACAACCCTTTATTATTTGCCTACGTGATGTTAGCAATTTTATGGATCTATCACTGTGCGAATGTAGAATGCCTACATAATGCTAATGCAATGGGAACAGAGGCTCGGAGTACCCGGGACCTGTATTCGTAACTTGTTGTTGTTTATGCTCCCTCCAAAGTCATTAATAATCTTCTTGGTCAATCTATAGATTGCTGGAGAAAAGACCTTGTAGTGACTCACGGTTTTGTGCTACTTGTTTCCAGGGGCCCTGGCAAAATAATAAATATTAACGGTTCGACTTATCTTGTTAAAGTTCTTGCAATTCACGACGGCGCATGGCTCATGGTTGTGTGTGTGTCGTATCTGTATAAGTGTGAGCGAGAGCTTGCTCCCACCTAGGCTCCTGACACTTACGCAATGTGCATGTACACGACGTAACTACAAGTAAAGCTGACGCGCCCTCGTGAATTGCAAGAACGAGTTTAAAAACTGTAACCCGACTAAAGAAAATTGTATTTATCCATCCGTCATGTTATATTGATTTTGTTCTTATATAATGAAGCCTATATTTAACACCGGGATCATCATAATGAATCAATCGACACCTCATTCGTCAAAGTCGACTCAATAGTTTATGTGGTAGTAGTAGTATATGTTCAAATGTTTATGGTGGAACATTCGTAAATAGTCATATACATACACAAAGACATACATAGACTACTAAAATCACAGACTAAAATCATAACCCTTCCGTAATCGGGTAATACATGTTATCTATCTCAAAGAAGGTTTAAACCTTCAACAAACAAACAAAACAGGTGTTAACACCTGTTTTGTTTACAGAGAATCATCAATACCGCTGTTTAACATCTAAAGCAAGGTTCGACATTGAACTTTTAATAAATTGTTTGAAAATATCCCAAGATTTGATAATTTACATATCTTCTTATGTTAAAAGCAAAAAATAATCATTATAATTATTAAAAGATAGATTCAAAAATTTTATCGTTTTATTTATTCAAAATAGGTACCTGCAGACTACAAAGCAGCCGGCTCTACCGTCGAGCCAAGTGTTTTGTTTCTAGATAATTTGACTTTATAATGCGTCTACTTCACTTAACAAGTGTTTTTTTATTTTTGGAAAACAAAAACCAACTGTGTAACAGCGAATATTTAAAACAGGCGCCATGATGCTTTTTGGCTTTTTCGTTTAGGATTTGTTTGACTCTCTATATTGTTTATGAAACGCTGAACTATGTATCCAACGTAGCTCGAATAACCGATACACGTTGGGTTCTCAAGGTGTTCCAATGGTAACCCTTCATCGGGAAGCAAAACATTGGTAACCTCGGAGAGGAGAGCCGTGCCAAGTATTTGAAGTGCTGCTTTTTTTATTCGATGACACGATAGTCCTTGACTGCGATCTCACCTGATAGTAAGTGACGATGCAGTCTAAGGTAGCGGGCTAACTTGGAAGGGGTATGGCAGTGTACATTCAATACATACCTCTAATCTGTTTTCACACGCCATCGTGCCGGAACGCTAAATTGCGGTGGATTTTGAAGGAAGAGTGGTAACAAACCATGACCAAAGCCTCCTATCATACCAGACCAGAGACAATTCAGAAATTACCAAATTGTCCCCGCCGGGAATAGAACCCGAGACCTCCTGGTTATAAGACCACAGCGCTCACCACTGCGTCAGGGAGGTCGTCCCACTATTCCCACTTAACCCATTTGGCTGCTATTTTCATATGGCGCCTCCATCTGCTAATGACTTAATGTGTAGTGATTACATGGGTGTGGCCGCACATTCATAACAGGTTTCAAACTTGTGGAATTCACGTATAATTTATTATCTTTTAATTTCGTGTACCCGTCTGTGTTTGGCGGTGGTAGGGCCATTATACAAGTTAACAGATGGGTTAACACGAAGGAAGTTGCGTAAACTCTTAGACCCTTGTATCGTAAATCGAAACTAAAAGGGTTAAAGGTACGGTGCTCTTTTGACTTTCTCCAATTTTTAACTAAGTGGCTTTTCTAAAGTCCAAATTTCTATAGATTTCATAATGATAAACTTGTACTTATTAGCGCTATTTATTACATACTAGCGGACGCCCGCGACTTCGTCCGCGTTCTTAAAATGTTGAAATTTTTCCTGAATTTTCTTTGCTATAAACCTCACGGAGCCCGAGACCTTTCCAACGAATGCAAAACCGTGGAAATCGGTTCGTGCGTTCTGGAGTTATAGCGTCAGGAAGGAAAACCCGACTTATTTTTATATAGTAGAAGATTATTTACCTTTTGTTTTTAGGCTTGAATTAAACAGTCTTTTTTAAATAACGTAAATTTTAACTTTTAGAATCCTTACTAATATCCTTACTAATCCTTACTAATATTATAAATGCGAATGTATGTTTGTTTGTTGGTTTGTCCTTCAATCACGCCACAGCAAAGCAACGGACCGACGTGATTTTTTGCATGGTTATAGTTGGACCGGAGAGTGACATGGCAGCTTTTTATCCCGGAAAATAAAAGCCACGGGCATCAACTAGTTGTAAAATATTTTTTCAGTAAATAAAGGCTATATTATTATTATATTATTTTAAGTTTTAGATCTTGAATGCGATTATACATGTTTTAATCTTATAAGTTTTTGCATGGTTCTTCTCAAATCGCGAGAATCGCATCATAACAAGTACCTACTTACGTGATTCTATGAAAATGAGGTTTTACTTACAAAACGATTTAAAATAGTTTCTGACGTTAAATGTTTGTAATTATATATTTCTTGTTTTAAAATGAACCAATCATTAACTTATAAGTATAATGTTTTTGTCTTTTACGGCTAGTAAATTCAATTTTTTATATGTATAGTTACAGTCGTTATAGTAGAATACAAAGCGCAGTAAATTCGTGGCTGACATCACAGTCCTATGCAATCGTCTAATATTAGCCGAATGTTGGTCCAAAAGTGTATTTTAGTATGTTTTGGCACTGAATAGAGTTACCAGGTACACATGGGAAAAGTAGGATAAAAAGATTAATTCTATAAAGAGGAAATGAGGAACTTATTAGAATTTACTAAAAGTAATAGCCTCGTTCTATGTTTGTAAATTAGTGTCATTCTTACAGATATATTAAATTACATAGTATAACTAATATTTACAGATAGTTTTAGGGTTTAGGGCCTTTTCTCAAGACAAATTTGACATTTTGACAGATCTCCAATTTAATATTGCCATATTGCCTATGTCGTTTAAACACCATTCAGTGCTTGAGAAATATAAGTCCTAAGACTAATCGGCGTCGATGTCGGTCTGTCCAAGTTGCTCCTTTCAGACACAGATTAATTATATGTGCTTTCAGATTGCTACGCTCATACCGATAGGGATTACCACTCCTAAATGTATGTTTCAGAAATTATTCGAGAACATTGGAATTGTTTTTAAGCTATTGCATAGCTTCTATCGCGGGCCAGCGTGGAGACTGAATCCAGAAATTCCGTAACGAAAATAACCTGACACGGGACTCCTCTACGGTGAGCCGCTAGATGGCGCATTTTTGCAAAAATGCTATGCAATAGCTTTACCGCGGCAGTCCCCGAGTGCCACACATCTTTTTTTTTAATTTCCGGTAGTTTCCATGTTCTACTGACAGTAGACTAGCTAAGTCGTAACTCGTACCCACTACCCACCAACAGCCTAAAATATCATCATTTTGATTTTCTGTAGTTCCTAATCTACATTTTAAAAACCAAATTTTTTATAGTTTGTCTATCATTAAACTTGCAAACATCAAGAGACATTTGTTTGCAAACATTAAGAGACAGTAGCAGACAGACACAAAACCGGAACCGTTCCGAAAAAGCGAGACAAATATGGCAACTCTAGCCCTGAGCTTGCCAGGAAGAGAAATCCTATTACAAGAACAAATTGAGTACGCAGACAACTAAGTCGACTCGTTCTCTTTTTGGACTTATCCACGGTGATTTACTAGAGTTTTTAGTCCACATTTGACTAGAGGTAGACTGTGATTGATAACTGGTAACTAATGCCGATTACGTCACAGTACGTTTTCGCATCCATTTTTTGTCTTTTGATAAAGTATCTCCGTCCGTCAGAATCCCTCCCTACGGATTGAAAAATTAAAAGATTTGTTAAAATTATTCATTTTTAAGAGGATCATTATCAGAGGCGGCTCTAGCCCATGTAGCGCCCGTGTGCAATCAATATTTTGACGCCCTCTAGTAGACGCGCTTCCAAAATGGAATACTTACAATACAAGAATACCGTTTGACTTACAGTTATATTTTCGCCAGTGAAAGGAAATTCAGGTGTAAAAAATGGTGCAATTTAAAATGATGTCGGGAAAAAAGCAAGCGCGGCTCGGCGCGGCGCCCCCTAAAACTCTGCGCCCGTGTGCAACGCACACCCTGCACCATAGGTAAAGCCGGCACTGATCATGATATTGATATAAGTATTTTATAATAGTAAAAAACAAAAATTAGGAGTGGGCAGGAATCGTGCGGAACGCTCAAAACCGAGTCTCACCTCAACTTATTGCAAGCCCACAATTGGACCCAGATCTCTTTTGAAAAGGGTTCAGGCCATAGTTTACTACGCCAAGTGGCGAACAGCAAACCTACGTTTTAGAACTCGTGGATAAAGATGTCTAAAATGAATTAGGATAAAGGATAATACGCAGTTAGGAAGGTCCGAGGTCAAAGAGTAGATAAATTAGCGAATGTCTTGCTTGAGGTCGTAGGGCGTTTTGTATATTTATGTCTAGTGTAAAGTCGACCCAACATTCCACTAAGCAATAACAATAAATCATCAAGTATGAAACGTTTATTATTGTTTAGTCTAATCATGAAGCCCGATGATGAGATATAAAATTATTTTATACGAACAAATGTAGGTGTATTATCTGATTCTATCCTTTTTAATATCATAAATGCGAATGAGTCTTTGTTTGTTGGTTTGTCCTTCAATCACGCAGCATCATTCCATTGGTATATTTGAAAGGGGACTTAGAGACTGAAATAGGCTACCTTTTTTCCCGGAAAATAGACGGTCGGTCCCAGCAGGATTTTTAAGAACACAACAACAACAGACGATGCCAGTTGCGGGGGAAAACCTGTAACGTATTTACGAACAAAATGTGTGTATAAAATGCTATAATTTATTTATGTTGGCGAATAAAATAAATCGTAACGTGCGAGTATACAAACGAGGCGCCACATGGCCCGAACTGCGACTGATCACGGCCGTGAGAAAATTCTGATTATCTGAACTGCGCGTCTACAGTCTACATAAGGTCTACACTGTCTAGTATTACTTCAAACTAGACGGTGCAACTTCGTCCGTACGAATTCTAAAATCTTTTCTAAAATCCCGTCAGATAAATTTTTACCCGGAATTCTCGAATTCCGGGTAAAAAAAATTCATCATTGTCTTGTAAACAGTGTTATGATTTTTGAGCAGGATTTTTAAGCTATTGCATAGCTTCTATCGCGGGCCTTGAGCGTGGAGACCGAATCCAGAAATTCCGTAACGAAAATAACCTGACACGGGACTCCTCTCACCGCTAGATGGCGTTGATAAAAAATGCTATGCAATAGCTTTACCGCGGTAGTCCCCGAGTGCCACACTTCTTTTTTTTAATAATATTCGTTTCAGATTAGTTTTATTACGATAGATGATAGTTACCTTTTACAATATTTATGTAGCATGACATATGAGACTTGTGGTTAGTGCCGCTATTAATAACTCATATTTATAGTCCGTTCGTCACACTTCCTAGTTGTCCACAAGACAATATGGGTTTAAAAGGCTGTCACGATTTGCTAAGCATGTCATGTAATACAAGATCTGACGGAACGCACGCATTGCTTGCAGTTTACGTTCACTGACAAGCTCGCATATTCTGACATATTTCTGCATATCTTGATCCACATGGTTACGTAATATACTGGTAGGCCGTTCGATTCGAATATACCTCTTGCATACGCATCACAAATTGCAAATCTGTGAACTGTGTCGTTTATGTTTAAAAATAAACTGGATCTCTCTCAAATATTCCGGGTAGCATTATGGAAGTATATGTAGAGGTTGAGATACCTAAAAGACGCAGCGTTTACATTAGAATACTAGTAGGGTGCGTGGGTGCGCGGCTCGCTAAAGCGAACCGCGGTTTTTCTGTCCACCAAGTAGACCTTCGGATTTTGATCATCTTTTTCCAAGGAACTACTCTTCCATCTTTCATCCATCGACGAAATTTGTATGACCGCCACCTTAAAACCATCATTTTGGTATTTTTTTTCAGCTTATTGCCAATTGGATGAGGTTTCGAGTGGCTTTTGTTTGAGCACCCCCCCACTTATCTTCCATATCCTGGCAGTGCTCCTCACCCGTCTCCGAAATCCTCAATCATCAGCTCGCCATATTTTTCCTTCAAATAAATTTATATCCTCTATACGAAACCATCAGAAATTTTGAAAAGGAACCGGTTCAAAATCTTGCATACATTTTATATGAAAAACATAAATTCCGCCATCTTGATTTTTTTTCTATTCATCAAGTAGACCTTTGGGTCTTGATCATCTTTTTCCAAGAAACCACTCTTCCATCTTTTATAGTCTCCGAGATAGACACCGACGAAATTTGTATGGCCGCCATCTTAAATCCGCCATTTTGAATTTTTTTTCAGCTCTCTGCCAATTGGATGAAGTTTCGAGTGACATTTGGTTGAACACCCCCCACCTATCTTCGATACCCTGGCCGTGCTCCTCACCCGTCTCCGAAATCCTCAACCATCAGCTCTCTCCATATTTTTCCTCCAAATTAATTTTTATCCTCTATACGAAACCATCAGAAATTTTGAAAAGGAACCTATTAAAGTCTTGCATATATTTTGTATGGAAAAAAATAAATACCGCCATCTTGAATTTTTTGTCTATTCATCAAGTAGACCTTCGGGTCCTGATCACCTTTTGCCAAGAAACCACTCTTCCATCTCTTATAGTCTCCGAGATAGACACTGACGAAATTTGTATGGCCGCCATCTTGAATCCGCCATTTTGGAGTTTTTTTTCGGCTTTTTGCCAATTGGATGAGGTTTCGAGTGACATTTGGTTGAACACCCCCCACCTATCTTCGATACCCTGACCGGTGCTCCTCACCCGTCTCCGAAATCCTCAATCATCAGCTCTCTCCATATTTTTCCTCCGAATGAATTTTTGTCCTCTATACGAAACCGTGAGTGAAAAAAAATTTTTTCATACAAAATTTTACAGGAGAGGTGATCAATGAGTGAGTCAGTCAATCAGTGAATCAGCACGAGTAGCTATATATATATTAACTAGTAGGGCGCGTGGGTGCGCGGCTCGCTAAAGCGAACCGCGGTTTTTCTGTCCACCAAGTAGAACTTCGGGTCTTGATCATCTTTTTCCAAGAAACCACTCTTCCTTCTTTAAAAGTCTCTGACGAAATTTGTATGGCCGCCATCTTGAATCCGCCATTTTAGTGTTTTTTTTCAGCTCACTGCTAATTGGATGAGGTTTCGAGTGACTTTTGTTTGAGCAACCCCCACCTATCTTTAATATCCTGACCGTGCTCTTCACCCGTCTTCGAAATCCTCAATCATCAGCTCCCTCCATATTTTTTATCCAAATGAATTTTTGTCCTCTCTACGAAACCATCAGCGGAAAGGAACGTATCAAATCCTTGCATACATTTTATATGAAAAAAAAAACCCGCCATCTTGAATTTTTTTCTATTCATCACGTAGACCATTGGGTCCTGATCATCTTTTACCAAGAAACCACTCTTCCATCTTTCATAGTCTCCAAGATAGACACTGACGAAATTTGTATGGCTGCCATCTTGAATCCGCCATTTTGATTTTTTTTTTCAACTCTCTGCCAATCGGATGAGGTTTCGAGTGACTTTTGTTTGAACACTCCCCACCTATCTTCTATGCCCTGGCCGTGCTCCTCACCCGTCTCTGAAATCCTCAACCATCAGCTCTCTCCATATTTTTCCTCTGTATGAATTTTTGTCCTCTGTACGAAACCATCAGAAATTTTGAAAAGGAGCCGCATTAAGTCTTGCATATATTTTGTATGGAAAAAAATAAATTCCGCCATCTTGAATTTTTTTTCTGTTGATCAAGTGGACCTTTGGATCCTGATCATCTTTTGCCAAGAAACCACTCTTCCATCTCTTATACTCTCTGAGATAGACACAAACAAAATTTGTATGGCCGCCATCTTGAATTCGCCATTTTGGAGTTTTTTTTCAACTCACTGCCAATTGGATGAGGTTTCGAGTGACATTTGGTTGAACACACCCCACCTATCTTCGATACCCTGGCCGGTGCTCCTCACCCATCTCCGAAATCCTCAATCATCAGCTCTCTCCATATTTTTGTTCCGAATGAATTTTTGTCCTCTATATGAAACTGTGAGTGAAAAAAAATTTTTCCATACAAAATTTTACAGGAGAGGTGATCAATCAGTCAGTGAATCAGCACGAGTAGCTATATATAATACTAGTAGGGCGCGTGGGTGCGCGGCTCGCTAAAGCGAACCGCGGTTTTTCTGTCCACAAAGTAGACCTTCGGGTCTTTATCATCTTTTTCCAAGGAAGCACTTTTCCATCTTTTATAGTCTCTTAAATAAACACCGACGAAATTTGTATGGCCGCCATCTTGGATCCGCCATTTCGGAGGTTTTTTTCAGCTCTCTGCCAATTGGATGAGGTTTCGAGTGACTTTTGTTTGAACACCCTCCACCTATCTTCAATATCTTGACCGTGCTCCTCACCCGTCTCCGAAATCCTCAATCATCAGCTCCCTCCATATTTTTCATCCAAATGAATTTTTGTCCTCTATACGAAATCATCAGAAATTTCGGAAAGGAACCTATCAAAGTCTTGCATACATTTTATATGAAAAAAATAAATTCCGCCATCTTGATTTTTTTTCTATTCATCAAGTAGACCTGCGAGTCTTGATCATCTTTTTCCAAGAAACCACTCTTCCATCTCTTATAGTCTCCGAGATAGGCATACCGACGAAATCTGTATGGCCGCCATCTTGAATCCGCCATTTTGGATTTTTTTTCAGCTCCCTGCCAATTGGATGAGGTTTCGAATGACTTTTGTTTGAACACTCCCAACCTATCTTCGATATCCTGGCCGTGCTCCTCACCCGTCTCCGAAATCCTCAACCATCAGCTCTCTCCATATTTTTGCTCCATACGAATTTTGGTCCTCTCTACGAAACCATCAGAAATTTTGAAAAGGAGCCTTTTAAAGTCTTGCATATATTTTGTATGGAAAAAAAAATAAATTCTGCCATCTTGAATTTTTTTCTGTTCACCAAGTGGAACTTCGGCTCCTGATCATCTTTTGCCAAGAAACCACTCTTCCATCTCTTATACTCTCCGAGATAGACACAAAAAAAAATTGTATCCTCACCCGTCTCCGAAATCCTCAATCATCAGCTCTCTCCATATTTTTGTTCCGAATGAATTTTTCTCCTCTATACGAAACCGTGAGTGAAAAAAAATTTTTCCATACAAAATTTTACAGGAGAGGTGATCAATGAGTCAGTGAGTCAGTCAGTCAATCAGTGAATCAGCACGAGTAGCTATATATATAGTAACTAGTAGGGCGCGTGGGTGCGCGGCTCGCTAAAGCGAACCGCGTGTTTTCTGATCACCAAGTAGATCTTCGGGTCTTGATCATATTTTTTCAAATGCACTTCATCTTGTACACTCTGTAAGATAGACACCGACACAATTTGTATGGCCGCCGTCTTGAATCCGCCATTTTGGAGATTTATTTTCGGCTCTCTGCCAATTGGATGAGGTTTTGAGTAACTTTTGTTTGAACACCCCCCACCTATCTTCAATAACCTGGCCGTGCTCCTCACCCGTCTCCGAAATCCTCAATCATCAGCTCTCTCCATATTTTTCCTCCGAATCATCAGAAATTTTGAAAAGGAACCATATGAAAGTCTTGCATAGTTCCCAATTCGCCATATATTTTGTATGAAAAAAAATCCACCATCTTGATTTTTTTTCTATTCATCACGTAGACCATCGGGTCCTGGTCATCTTTTTCCAAGAAACCACTCTTCCATCTTTTAAAGCCTCCGAGATAGACACCGACGAAATTTGTATGGCCGCCATCTTGAATCTGCCATTTTGGTGTTTTTTTTCAGCTCACTGCCAGTTGAATAAGGTTTCGAGTGACCTTTATTCGAACACTCCCCACCTATCTTCTATACCTTGGCCATGCTCCTCACCAGTCTCCGAAATCCTCAACCATCAGCTCTCTCCATATTTTTCCTCCACATGAATTTTTGTCTTCTGTACGAAACCATCGAAATTTTGAAAAGGAACCGTATTAAAGTCTTGCATATATTTTGTATGGAAAAAAATAAATTCCGCCATCTTGAATTTTTTTTCTATTCATCAAGTAGACCTTCGGGTGCTGTTCATCTTTTTCCAAGAAACCACTCTTCCACCTTTTATAGTCTCCGAGATAGACACTGACGAAATTTGTATGGCCGCCATCTTGAATCCACCATTTTGGAGTTTTTTTTCGGCTCTCTGCCAATTGGATGAGGTTTCGAGTGACATTTGGTTGAACACCCCCCACCTATCTTCGATACCCTGGCCGGTGCTCCTCACCCGTCTCCAAAATCCTCAATCATCAGCTCTCTCCATATTTTTCCTCCGAATGAATTTTTGTCCTCTATACGAAACCATGCTTGAAAAAATTTTTTTTCATACAAAATTTTACAGGAGAGGTGATCAATGAGTGAGTGAGTGAGTGAGTGAGTGTGTCAGTGAATCAGCACGAGTAGCTATATATATAGTAATATTAATTGTAAATTGTAATATGATAGGTCAATAGAGTTTGTAGGAGTTCCGATAGAATTGGTGTCTGTACTACCCTAGTATAAGATTATTGTGACTTTAAATCAATAGATACAGTTAAAGTTAATTTTACATTGACGCTAATGTAATCGAATACGAATACAATCAATCGAATTAAATATTATACTAGCGCTACTGTGATTTGTCAGATTTTCGTGAAAAAACTTTGAACTTTGAAGATTTTTTTGTTTTATAAACTATAAATAATTACGAAAATATGGCAAACTAAAGATATAGTTCTTGCAATGCACGTGGGCGCGTGAGTTTTACTTGTGGTTACGTCGTGTGCATGCACATTGCGTAAGTGTGCGTCCCTGTCAGGAACCTAGGTGGGAGTGGTCAGGCGCGAGCAAGCTCTGGCTCCCACTTATATAGATACGACATACACACAACCATGAGCCACGCGCCCTCGTGAAATGAAAGAACTGTACTAATTATTATTATTGACTTAATATAAGAAGAATCATCGTTTGTATCCGCGCGCTACAGATAAAATCCTCTCATAAGGTCCTAACATATAGGTTAGAGTCGCATTGAGTTGTTACTTGTTACTTGTTAGTTATAGTGGGCCTGTATTGTCGTGGTCATGGTGGCACTGCGCCATGGGCTAATGAAAGGATCGCGTGGAGGCCGCTCGTTTATATCCCGTGAGCCAATCTTGAACGTTGATTTTGTTTATGTCCCGGATTTCGTGCTACTGTTTCGGTACCAACATCGTTACTGGGCATTTACGGGGTTTGTTTATTATGCTCTTTGACAGTGTTTGTATTGTGGGTAACTAACTGACTGCCTCGCTGGTAGCCGGTCCGGTTGCAAACGTAGCTAGCTTCACACTTTACGATATATCGTAGTAATTTCAAGTGGCACGGATAAATCGAATGCTGCTCAATGTTGCTAATGCCTTCTACACGCCATCAATATCTTCATTGAACGTTATTTCCACGGATTGGGTGTTAGTGATAATAGTAGTAGGTATCTAGGTATTAGGTATTTAACTACCTACAACATAACATGTGATAGTAACTTTTTTTCTCAAATTCCAATTGTTCCTGTAACTTTGTGGCTTCTCTGTCTTGTGACTAAGTTCACTCAGTCACAAAGTAATTAGGTAGTATTAAGTATTTTGATAAATATAGTTGTATGACGATTGATTCGCAATCTTTATAGTAGCACACTATGAAAGACTGATAGTGTAACGTATCAAGGCAAGTAAGTGCCTAGTGATAGTGACTGCAATAACGAGGCTGATATTCTTTAAATATAAATGTTACAGCGAAAATCTAGGTAGGCTTCCTAAAAGTCGTCTGTCAGGTGAATTAAACAATTCTCTTAGGTTGACCCCTGTCACTTCACCCAGATTTGTGAGTGCCCTTTCGGAGCCGCTTTCTGGGCCAAAGGGTTTCTGGGTTTCTCTTGTTTTATATTTTTCAATGAAATAGTTTTAATTCCTCTTGTTTGTAGGTAAGTAGGGCAGTGTTTTGTTTTGTTAACTATTCCGATTTATACTACTTGAATTAACCTGGAATCATCTACAGACATGATTCAAGAGTAAAATCTTACCTGTAGATAAAAAAACTACGACTTTTATTTACTTCAAATACGAGTATCTAGCCTTCTTCTACCCAACAAGACTATACCAACAAGACAATGATGACTGGGAAATGCAGCGTTGCATTGGACGGGTGATCACTGATCTCAATCGAGTCGCTTAGGTATACAAGGGCTACAAGATAGTGTTCTGTGACGATCCTTTCATGGACGTCTATCTTTCGTCTATGCATTTCATGCACGGAGTTTTTTGGGCCATTGGCTTTTGTATCTGAGCGTAGGTACAGTAGAAATCAATATACCTTTGTCTTTCAGTAGGTACAGGTACACGTTAAGGTCTACCTTCTAAATATCCTTAACCACGAGAGAAGTTATAGCCTGGTTAATCTAGGCTATAACATCCCTCGTAGTTTCGTGGTGGTCTCGTGATAAGGTTTGCATATTAATGCAACTAATAGGTTCTTATATTCTTGACGCAAAGGGTGGGTTTCTGCGACAGCTGCGTTTCTTGATGTTGTTATAACTAGTTATGTAACAAAATAAAGCATATGATACGTTGGAAAGCAAGATTAGTTTCTCCTATATGTATAAGCCATTATTACTAATCAAGAACGAACATTTAAACGGCCCGTTTTAAATGGTCGTATCAATATCAATTTTAGAGGCAAGCGTACACTACCATTCGATATAATTTCGTTGAATAAACCTTCGTATAAAGCGCAGTCGTTCTCTTAAATTCACACCATATACTTATAAATGTTTTTAATATTTAAGATTTAAATTTTATTTTATTTTAATTTAATATTAACTATTGCAAGCAAATATTGTAATGTTTCATTTGAGATGCTTGCAATAGTTGCAGTATTCATGTACAGATTTGGGCCATCAAATTTTCTAAAACCGAATGAATTTATATGGCAGTGTTTGAGATTAATCCACACTTATTATATAAAACTTTTTAGTCTTTAGTTAGGTAATAACTTGTTGATAATTTGAGGGGGGCTGTAAAAAAACCACCTGATTTGTTGTTGTATGATTTAAACAATCATACAACAACAAAGTTGTAGAAAATGAGAGGTCTTTGCGATCGTTACACTGTGTTGATTCTCTAAAAATGATTGCATCAGTGTAATGATCACAATGGCCTCTGATTGGCTGAATTTATGGCGTTTTTGCTGCATCAATGCATTTTAACCAATAGCGGGAGAGTACCAGCCAATCAGAGGTCGTTGCGATCGTTACACTGGTACAATAAATGTCAGGGAGTGCCACTGCTGTAGTACTTAATAATAATAGATGGGTATGCATCGTTGTTGTGCACCTAGCTTTAAGATTGCATACCCAATCAACAAGAGCAATTCGATTTGAGTGGCGGCCACACATCGGTACATTACTTATTTAAACTGATTGATCTCAGTCTGGAAGTGGACTGGAGTGTGCTACATTAGCACATTCGCGTCGCTGCTCTGTGGAAACAAATGCTGCGAATTTATCAAGAGATCGTTCGGATTTAATAGCGATCTCTTTGTAGATGGCTTGTTAAGACATGTTTATTAGATACAGAACATACAACACAATAAAACTTAAGTAAATAAATTAGATGGCTTGAATTTTATAATAATTCGTAGTACCTATTAGTTATTATTTACTAGTTGATGCCCACGGTTTCGCTCGCGTGGTTTTAGTTTTTAAAAATTTGATTTTCCGAGATAGCCTATGTCATTCTGCCGGTCCCGAACTATACCCATGCAAAAAATTTCGTTCGTTGCTTTGTTGAATGAGTTAACAATTTACATATTTACATTATTAATATGAAAATTTATAGCACAAAGAAGTAAAAAACTTTAATTAATTATTATAATAAAATAATGAAACAAACCAAAGCAATTCAAACTTACAGTTCTACCGATTAAGAGAGCATTATTTAAATTAAATTCTTCTCGCGTAGGTATGTTACAGAAAATCCTCTCTAAAGTAAACAGGAACGCCTGTTCAAGAGCAGTATAATTCCCGGAGAGAACGTTTTCTAATTGTTATTCCTTTCGCCTTGTCTCCACCTTCCTTCATTTAAATACTCTCAGAACTCTCATGCCTCTTGGATCTTGTACCGGTAGCTATAGCTGAAGCCATGACCACCCACCCACGATATTTAGCAGTGCGTGGAGCGAAACAGCGAACGAGGGGCGGCGCGAAACTCTTTATAGAATACTAGTTGATGCCCGTGACATCGTTCGCGTTCGGATTAAGGGTTTTTAATTCCCGCGGGAACCCTTATTTTCCGGGATAAAAATCGGTTCTGTCGTTGCGGCGTGATTGAGTAACATCCATCCATCCATCCTCTTAACTTTCGCATTTATATTACTTTAAATCAAATCAAATCAAAATTCTTTATTCGCATAGATTAAGTGTAGGTACATAGGTGTTACATATTTAAACGGTACTGCAATCTGCCGGGTATTGGCATGCAAAAATAATATTATCTATATATTTAATGGATTATATAGGCCAAAAAGGAGCACAAAGTACAAAACATCCTGATGTACCTGAAAGGGTCTCCTGGGCCTCGCAGAATATAAAGCGTCGTCAACAGTGCGCGTATATCTTTTTTTTTTGCTGAATCAAAATATACTGAATTAAATATATGGAATTCTAATGAATTAAACTAATGTTTAATCATTTTAATGTCATTAAATTCATAAATGAATTGATTAGTTTATTAATAATTTAAATTATGATTTATTCATAAAAATAGGCGCAGTTAAGTGCAACGAAAAAATTTACAACTTAAATATGGTACATACGTACGAAATTCGAGCCTAACACGTCATGTTTAGAGTTGGTGTTGATGTACAGTGAATAACAATATGATTATTAATTAATATGCTTTTCATCCGAAGCTAATTTGGAGCTTTTATATCTTTAACTTATCAATATTTTATAATTTTTCTACGATCCAATTTTTTCGTCCCAGTCTCGCATTTATTGTCCCAACCACCCAACATTCAAATGAAGAACCTGGCAACGTTGTGCCTGATGATTTCATACATTTGTTTCTTGCCGCTTGTCGCTACGTTTCCGCTTCATAAACTAAGCGGAATATTCGTGGGCAGGCTACAAACTCAGTATTGTAAACAGGAGCTTTCTCTGATCGTGATGTTCAGACTATGAAGGCAATAAGGACCCTACCATGGATCCGCCTTGTAGCACGCGCGAGACGTTTTCAACTTGTAATTATGTTTTGAGAACACATTTACGACCGTATTTAATTATGAAGAGACGTGATAAATTAAAATTGCGCACTGGATTCGCAAATCCGGTACGGTATTTGTAAACCCGTTACCCGTAGCTTGATAAATAATAAAAGAAATAGGCTCTTTTTAACATACAATAACCCCGTGGCTCAGTGTAGGGCAATGTGGTCTCAGAAGAGGGATGTCCTGGGTTCGAAAACTTTATGTGGTGTATGTACGGTAGCGGACAGAAAATGTTTACCACCTTAAGATTCATAATTACATGCACACGTCTATGCCTGACAGTCGATATGCTTTCGATATTCTATGGCGTATAGACCTTACTGCAC
The DNA here is from genome assembly GCA_038048805.1 of Hipparchia sbordonii. Classification (NCBI taxonomy): domain Eukaryota; kingdom Metazoa; phylum Arthropoda; class Insecta; order Lepidoptera; family Nymphalidae; genus Hipparchia; species Hipparchia sbordonii. The sequence continues at coordinate 10,801,962 of CM076099.1, read as the reverse complement.
GCAATGTGATATAGAATCTACTTTGAAAACTGATAAACATTTTCTGTCCGCGACCATACACCAATAAAAGAATATTCATTAAAATGTATCCATAGGCGCTACCAACTTAAAATCACAGATTTAATAATACAATGTACCTACATATTATAAGTATATTTAAAGCAAACATGTGCCGAAAGAGTCGTTAATCATTTTGGCCATTTTTCAATTCAACCGCGCTGTGTGTAAGTAAGCCCAAGAGATTTATCTCCAACGTTTTAATGCTTGACCAAGCATGCGATCCTCTTTCGATGATTTATAAAGATAACTTGAATATTACGAGTATTATACGAGGTAGTACGAGGTGGGATTAATGTGTGACGTGTTATGTAAGGGTTACAGATATATTTTCGTCTGAATAAAGTAGACATTTATCTGAAAAAATATAATCCTTACTAACATTAGATGTACATATGCAAAAGTGGTCCTTTCCAGGTAGGTAGGACCTGATATCTATAGAGCGTGCCCTATCTTAGTTCGGACTTAAGACAGAGTTAAAACGAGACATAAATAATTATGTTCTGACTAGAGAGACAAGTCTAAATTAATCCGTCTCGTTTTAACTCTGTCTTGAGTCTGAGCAGAGTAAGAGTGCGGTCTATAGATTTTAGCCTTAGTTTTCTTGGTGATCTTTCAATATTTCGAAAACTTTAATCACATTCATTCATTCATTCATTCATTCATTCATTCATTCATTCATTGCGTTCGTTAATTATATTATACCTAATTACTTCAGACGCAATTAGCTACCTATTTACATTTTTGAGAAACAAGCAGAGTTAAAATCATAAACACAGTAAAAAGTTAGAATAGTTTACCTATACCAGGTCAAAGACCTACGTATGAGTTATAAAACTACGAAACAAAAGACAAAATAAGTATTTTAAATGAAACACTAATTAATTTCTTGCTAATGTTACCCACAAACACGATCGTAAACTTGAAATACTTCTCGCATCGAGAGATTTTGGGCAATGAGTAATTGCGGCGTAAACCTAAATCCAAAATTAATGGAAAGAATAAAGTTTGTTTCAAGCCATTAACGAAATTTACTGGTGTTGTGTAGAAAACTTCGCGAAATTGGTGTTTAGCCCCTAATTTAGACGGTCTGAGTACCTCACGAATTAACCAACGATAATAGGTACGTAGATGTAGGTTTACTAACGATTTCATCTGGGAATGACCAAGCCTAATTCAAAATTCTTTATTCAAACAGCATTCTGTACCTTATGTACCTACATAAAATTAACTCCCAATGGAATTAATACCTAAATCATCCCCTAACAGGAGTTCCTTTTCGTAAGTAACCCCTAAATAAAATCCCTTATCCGAAGTCATGCACGCATGGACGCACGCACGCACGCATGCACGCACGCATACACGCACGCATGGAACATTTTCAGACAATCCAATAGCAGGACAGTGAAAGAGGTTTTAGTAATTCTTGCTTTTATGTTGGGGATAATACTTTTTTTAACTCAGCCATGCGACTGCAGAATCCTAACTTGTGCGTGTTCTGCTTCGGACGCGCACTTCACTAGTTATTGTAAATAGAAAGCTCGTTTTGTTTTTGGAAACAAAGGAGCTTATAATATCAGAAAGCAACACTGTTATGGAATGGGGAACAAAACATAACGCGTCAATGAACTGTTTGTTTACATCGGGAAAGTTCAGTTTTTGCAATTCTCGGAACCCGGTAGTTAAAGTTGTGGAATGGTTTTGTAGTTTGTTATGAATTCATTAATCGATACAGCTGCACAGGTGTTATTTTAATACAAATGAAAATATATGATGACGATAATGTGCTTCTGCTGTGCCTCTATAACTATTCGTATAACTAATAAACTTATACATCGGTGCGAATTTTTTGAAATTTGCCGGAAAATTGCGGAAAAACATCGAAATAATTCCTAAGGGGTTAGATTTTCCTGAAAGGCTAGAGAAAAAAAATAGCTCGCTTTTCCGTTTAATTTTTTCACAATAGAAACTTTTTATTTATTCGAGGTTAGGTGACTCTGAAGTTACATAACTTTTTAGCACATCACCAACCAAAGGAATAGAACCGAAGTGCTTGGTTATAGTATACTCAAAGCGAAGCGCAGATTATAATCTTCTTAGTTAACATTAGTTTGAAGTAGTGCGAGCGGCGGCAACTCAACTAAGCACTAAGCATTGTCTGGTGGGAGCATTTGGCCGTGGCTAGTTGCCACCCTGCCGGCAAAGACGTGCCGCCAAGCTATTTAGCGTTCCGGCACGATGACGTGTAGAAAACCGATTAGAGGTATGGGTTGAATACTGCCATACTCCTTCCAAGTTAGTCCGCTTACATCTTATACTGCATCGTCACTTACCATCAGGTGAGATCGCAGTCAAGGACTATCTTGTTATTAAATAAAAAAAAGTACGCGGCGCAACGGCCAGGCGCCCGGCGTGCCAGAGTTTTCTTCGTATTTTATTTTCAGTTTCCACCAATTTCCTCATGTTGTGTTTTTATTGCACCTCGACTACCCTCGTATGCGTTGGGCCTTAAGATTGCTCTCAGCAGTAAAGTTCATTGGCTCTACAAAAGATAAGAGACATGAGTCACAGAGTTTTAACAGCTCTCAAACTTTTCGCAACTCTGGCTGTTAAAGAAACTAAAGTCTATTCGGGTCATTGCACTTGGTTCAACCGTGAACAACGCTTAAATAATTTTGCTGAAATGTCCGGAAAGTTTTCTGTTAGGTATACCTAAATAATATAAGCGTATAGCCAGCCACTGCATTAATTCTAAGATATGCCAAAAAAGTTCTTTCATAACATACCTATAGAACAAAAAGCATTCAAAAGAGTAATTTTACTAACTCAAGCTTTATTTGTTCAGTTTTTAGTTTTTTTTTATTTGCGTAGATAATCAACTAATTGATTATAATGAGCAATAATGACGATTATTGGTTAATTATTATCACAGTTTATTCATAAAATGATAAAATTTTATATTTTATTAGCGACAGAGAGTATACGTAAATGCTTGTACTACTGCTAAAAATCAGGATCTCTGTAGCGCTTTAATATAAGTTAGTAGAGTAGTGCACCTAGGAACATATTCTTGTCTGCCGGCCGTCCACATCGATCGTCCCGAGCCCCTATCAATTACGTCACGGTCTGCTCTCCGATAAATCAAGAACAATGGCGCGCGCGCTGGGGTGGCACGCATAACAAGATGCTCTTCATTTATTTACTTATCTGAGCTTTTATGTCGCTCGCTTGTGACCTTTGCATGTTTGCGATCTACTGTTTGGTTTATACTTCGACCATTTAGCCGGGACGAGCCTTTACGCAGATTTAGTACTGAATATATTCTGCCACTTTCTGCGGGAGGTGAGGTTATCACGTACAGCCTATGTACAGCACACATTTACTCACTTCCGCACACTCTTGTAAAAAACTTAATGTCTCTATGAACGCACACTAACTCAAAAGCTGTCACACTTATAAACTGAACCGTAGTACGTTTGTACATGTACTTCGGCAGAGGGGAATGCGTGCGCTTGCCAAGTCCTGGCTAAATGCTTTAATGGTTTATATGTCTTATCCTGGTTTGCTTCACGGCTGGCCTGGCTCCGCGCGCGTGGACTTAGGTTTTAAAAAGCTTCAGTGGAAACTCCTCAATTTTCCCGGACCTTCGATGACAGCTCTCTCATTTAATCAAAAAAAAAAAAAAACTCAAAAAATCTGTCTGTTAACATCTGGCCATCGGTTTTGATAGCCTGACATACTTTGTATAATAGATTTTCGCAGTATAATTTTCTGTACCTATTTAATTATCACCTAAAGACCTAACATAATATAAACGAGTCGCTGGATTCAGGCGGTCAAGAGCAAAGCCTGTGGAATAATGGATAGACGTCCACTGCTGGACAAAGGTTTCTAGCCATGCTAGAAACCTTTGTCCAGCAGTGGACGTCTATCGATTGACAAAAAAGAACAAGAAGAATAATATATTACCGTAGTATAACCACCGAATTCTTGTAGATAAAAAAAAAGCAAAAGAAATCCAGTCAAAATAATAATGTTTCACAGGAATGCAATAAGAAGAAAGAAGCGATTGTATTATTAAAGTAGATAAATTCTTATCACCTGCTTAAAAAATCTTTGTAGTAATCAACTTGGCTGGTAATTCCCTTTAAAAAACTGCAGAAACCCAATTAACCTTATTCCCGAATTCTGGGCAGGTCAATCCAAATCAATTAGTTAAGTGTTTAAACGAATCAATGGAATTTGTAGGGAAGTTCACTTCGCAAAGGTCCTCGGCCCATGCAAGTTCAATTCTCTTAAAAGCATCTCGTGATTGGTTCACTTATAAATTGCCGCAGAATGCCACACTTTATTAGCTTGAGGCTTTGATCAATAAATATTAATGAACTAGATAATGTACGCTCTTGTTGCTCATAAAATTTTCGTTAAACAGAACATCTGTTGCAAAATCTCTCACATTCATGGTTGCAAAATGCAAAAGCATTTTCAGTAAAAAAATGAACGCAAATACGCTTCACGATGACACATTTTCTTTTTAAAGTTGTAAACCTACAAGATTTATTGTGGATTTAACCCTAATAATAATAATGGTTGTCGTTTGTAATTGAACAATGATAAAATTCAATGACTGTTGAACTGGTCTGGAACAAAAAAATGTAAAAATATCCCGCTTGGACAAGACTTATTTTACGTTGGTGAAATCAGCTTTTAGGATACTAGTTAGGACTCACATATTTTATAACGTTCCCCACAGGAATTCGTATGGGGTTTTAAGATCAACTCATGATGGAATAAGTTTGCTTTTCCATATAAACTATTATCGAGGATCTGTGTACCGGGTGCCATATTATTAAATATAGGTTTGTCTTGTTTCAGGTGAATCATGATGGCTAATGGATTTCTGGAACGTTTCTTGTGGGTGATACAAATGCTGAAAACATGAAAGACTATCAAGAAATGTTAGAAGAAGCATAAGCAATAACACACTTCATATAAGTTATATTTTTGTGATACAATTAAAATAATTTAAAATGAATTTTAAAATAATATCCTTACTTTTAACTTGGAATTTCCTCCTTATAACCGCCAAGAGAGACTCTTTGGAAGACGACGATTCTCGGGCTAGGGAATTGAGAAACAAAGAAAACAACCGAAATCGGACTACTTTTAATGGAACTCTGACAGATTTACCTGAAAGGAGATATTTGAGACACAGAAATAGTTCAAGGTACCGCGGTGATCGTCGACGATTTTGGGAAAGGGAGCACGAAGTTAGGCGGGATAGGAGAAGAGGTTCTGAAGCTCATTCCTCAGAGGAATTCACGTCCAACCGAACTAATCCATACAATAAGAGGGATGAAAAACCACGCAAAACTGACAAGCACTTGAACAAAAGCAATACTGATAAAGTAACTGATAGAAGGAAATCTGTGAGTCAAAATAAAACACCTGATAGGACATCGACGATTAGAGAGAATACCACTAGATTCAAACCCAAGACGACTAACAAATGGCAATCGGGTGGGTTTATTCCGTATCCTCAACCAAGGGAGAAGAAGCCTAATATAATACTGATACTAACAGATGATCAGGACGTGGAACTGGGTAGTCTTAACTTTATGCCACGTACGATGAAAGCTATCAGGAGTGCTGGAGCGGAGTTCCGTCATGCCTACACAACAACACCCATGTGCTGTCCATCAAGGTATGTAAATAAATTGTACTCTGTCACTCCGCAATATGAATTCGCCCAATGCATAACTATATATTCTATATTATAAACCTATACTATAAACTCGACTGGCATGCTTCACGGTTGGCGGCAGTTTCACAAATGACCATCGGGGTTTGTATTCATAAAAACTTATGTTTTGTCTTAGTACCTCCAAATATATTCATGTGCACGAAATAGGTAAAGAAGACACTAAAGTGAATATACGTATATAAATATCTTAATAACTCTAGGTAGTTATATATGTTCTGCGTCTTTCGATATATATTATATATCCGAGTTATATAGTTAGGTATTTTAATCATAAATCGCTTTGGAACGAGATATCGGCATACGAAGCTGCGAGCATGATTATAGGGGTTAGCCACGATAAAGGAGAATAGGTCGTTTGTTCCGGTTTATCAATGGAGGATATGAGCAACTAGATAATGTGCTCCGTCTTAACTTAATGTCCAAGACCACACGTGATATCGATACGTCCATAAGATAATCGATTTTTTTAATCAGTCTCAATACCTAAGTAAAAAAAATATCTGTGTGTGGAATTCTCATTCCTGTAGTGGGCTGGTGATAGGCATGATGATGATTATGATTGTCATTCTGTAGTAAGTGAAAGTATATAAGATGACGTAACTGGTATGTACAGTCGTGCAGATGCGAGTTGGCAACATTTTCTTGTACATAGTTTGTTTCTCATTACTTCACAGGAGCTCACTCCTCACCGGTGTGTACGTCCACAATCACAACGTGTACACCAACAATGACAACTGCTCGTCACCAATGTGGCAGGCGAAGCACGAGTCCAACACCTTCGCTACATATTTGTCCAACGCTGGATATCGCACTGGTAAGTTATATAAGTCTTAAGTGCAAAAAAATTATTACGAGACATTTCACCGCGGTTAATTGCCTCATCGTGACAGAAGGGCTGGCTCATTTTTTGCACAACGGATCAGCCCTAAAGGTTTACCTTTAGGCCAAGATTTAGAAGAGAGAATAAATTAATTTTATGTTATGATAAAGTGGAAAATATAAAATTCCCGTTCGTTGATTTAGAAAACTAGGTCAAGAGATCGTTGCATAAACTAACTTGTCGGGGTACAAAAAATAAAACAACATTAACATCGATAAAATGTATGAAACATTAATAAGCTCCCATACCATTTTTCCCATAGTAATAAAGCAGCTAATCGGTTTATCGGTATGAAACTTAATAGTTGCAATTACATACAAGCTGTCAAGTATTTACAAGCTAATTGTACATAAATATTGATGTCGGTAACGAGTAGAGGTAGAGTTTAATATCGGCGTTTATCCGAACAAGCTGTGAAATAATGAAGAAACATAGATTATATTGTAATTCGTTTATCTTGCATGAAATAGGTTTTAAATTATATTTGTTTGGATTGAGTATTAACGTACAATATTTATGAGGTATTTATCTTGCGTAGCCATTGAAGTTGTGTACAATTTTAATATGAAATACACAGCAACCCAAGAAATATTGGTGTTCAATTCCTATTAATGGCGTTTTAGCATGATGATTCATTAAATGAAAGTAACTCTGTCTGTCTGTTCCCTTTTCTGAACTTAAGCGCTGGAACGTAGTTGACCGATACAACTACAACAACGATATTTTGCGTTCTGGAAACGAAACAAATAATACTTTTTATCCCAGAAAATCAAGGAAGACACCATAGGATTTATAAAACCTAAATCGATGCAGATGATGTCATCATTAACCTGGAAATAGCACCTACAATCTATAAACTATATTGCTTAATATTTTTTTTTATTTTTTTGACACAATAGTAATGATCACCAGCTCTAGGCCTATGAGATAGAGTTATTGTAAACAATAGCTATAGAGTATTACTGACACACCTGAGAATGTGAGGTACTTTGCGTTTACAAATTCTTTATAAGTAATATTATACCTAGGTACAGACAGTGTTTTCTGGTACAGAGTACGCACCATCTACGGACGTATGGAGTGCGTTGAAATATTATGATAATTGAATTCTGCGCTACTTTAAGTTTTTGCTCGTCACGCTTATGCATATTAGCAGTGTTCACACCGGGCGCTCCAACTCGCGCTAACCTCATTTGACTAGCGATGCCCCGTTTGCGCAGTAGTTTATGTTTACAATTTGCGGCTCCCTGTAAATCATCAGTTAGCGTTTAATACTGCTTAGAGTAGAGCATTTACACTTTTCGTACAGTACGCAGTTTATGGCTAAGCGCTTGCCGACTAGACCAGTCAGTGGCTGATTCGCTGCGAAATTATGAAGCGTGCAAAATGATCCTGTCGGATACGAAACGCATACTTACCCGTACAAAACAACAACTATGTCATTAGGTAAATGCGTCATTTTGATTAGATGTGTAATTTGCACCTCAGAGTCGACCGACATAAAGTAAGTCGCTGATATGAGCTGAAATTGTGAACTGTGAGGAGGCAACTAATTTGTTGAAAATCGATGAGGTGGGTGCTGCACATATTATCTTTACTCCGTTTTAGTTCAGTGGACAAGCGCTCCAAGCATGGGTTGTACCGAGAACGTACTTTTAAGCTACGAGACAATTTCAGCTAAAGATATATATAACTAAACAACCCCAATATAAAAAGATTAAACAACTGTAACCCGAGAAAATTTGATGTAACATCCGTCATATTGACTTTATGTGTATAAAATGTCATTAAAATCGACTCAGTAGTTTATTCGCTACGGTTGAACATTCGCAAATAGTTCACATACATACATCGTAGTACATACATAGACTGCTAAAATCATAACCCTTCCGGCTTTGCCATATTTAGGTAAAATGCGGAGGTGCGCTTTGTGTGTAGCTTGCGAATATAGTCGGTAAGCATGTATCTATTAACGGCTTGATTAACATGAATCTGTTTCCTAATTGAATTTATTCATGTATGAACCTGCATATTTGCATACTCAGACAAATTATTTGCATAATCAAAGAAAAAGAAACTGACATTTCCGTATGATATACGGCGGTGCCTTTTGATATACAGTGATTTTTTGCGAGAGAACTTACGAACTCGAGTATGTTAATTTTATGTGAGTACTTATTGTCCATATTGTTATTAATTTAGAAGCTGTTCAGTATTTCTAAGTGTTATAATAATTATAATCATGATAATGAAATTGCAAAAAAAAGAATTCAGTACCATAAGGTATGAACACTAAATCGCTTGCGACACGTCTTTGACGGTAGGGTGGTAACTAGCCACGGCTAAAGCCTCCCGCCAGACCAGACCAGAGACAATTTAGAAATTATAAATTCCCAAATTGCCCCCGCCAGGAATTGAACCCGAGACCTCCCAGTTATAAGACTACAGCGCTCAACACTGAGCCAGGAAGGCAGATTAGTTGCTGTCTAGTGTCTAGGGAGAGGGGGGGTGCAATATTGCACACAATATGTGCACGCAGCTTGTCAAGCGATTCGATAAGCGGCGCGATAACAGTCAACCTATCGGGTTCATGGCCGTACCCTGATACAAACTTAAGCTGAGGAGCGTTGAACATTCATCCGACAAATACTTTCGGGTTTTAATGATGCCATAAGTTCAGGAATGCCGGCTGACTTACTACTTTCATATCAGCTTCACTGACAACTAGTGATGTGCCGGATAGTTAAAAATGTATATCCGCGGATAAACGTATTATACCAACAAAATTGTATTACTCTACCTGTCCAATATAAATTTTGAAGTGGTCACGATTAGAACACTAAAATAAACACAACAATGGTTTCAACTTGGTTTGAACAAAGTAAAACAATAAATCTTATAACCGATAAAAGGTTTCTTAGGAAATCTCTGCAACAGTAATTATTATTTCTATTTACTTAATTACACAGTATGTGATTATTTATAGCCTTTACTGCGTTGTGCAAATCTATGGAATTCCACTCAAATTACTTTATGCCAAAGATATTGTATGACCTACGACATTTGTAAGTATATACTTATTTAAAAAGTAGGTAAGTACAGGTTCAGAGTCACTCAGAGACAGCTATGCTCTTGAGTATCATCTCTGCAAGAAGGAGCAAATCGGAAAAGAGAAGATCTGTAGTGGGACCGGGTACCCACCATTAGTTCATCGGGTCACGAAGCCGAAATGGCAATGGCAGAAGCATATAGTTCGGAGAAACCGATGGTCATTACTCATTAGAGTCCCTCTCACCCCCACTAGGGTTCCCACCTCCTTACAGTGAAAACCATCACGATCAATTAACAAGCTCTTAGCGAGGATTACTTGAACGAATTGACATTTGACTTTGAATTGTTCCCAAATCCACTCTACTTTTTATGCAAATCTCTTTACTTATGGAACATAATATATCTTTACCGAGAATTACGATTCTAGAACACATTATTTATATTATGCCCCATCCTAATGAATTGACATTCACTTTGCCTTGTTCCCAAAGCCACTCTGCTTTTGATGCAAATCTCTTTACTTATGGAACATATCTTTACCGAGAATTACGATTCTAGAACACATTATTTATATGCCCCATCCTCGCTTGTCCGGTAGTTATCTTATCTGTCCGCACAAAGGCACATAAGTCAATACCGATGGCGAAGCCGACGGCACGACAGGTCAGTAATTGTATAAACGACATGCAAGATTTGTTCTAAATATTGTATCATAGGTCGCGGCGTGGGCGCACGTGGGTCGGCGGACGTTGGTTATTTCGACGCATCATATTATTTGCGGTTGCCAGCGGCCTCTTCGCTTTTCGGGATAAGGAAAGTCCTCTTCTCACGTACTCAGATAAGCCTCAATAGCCCAACGGTGAAAGGTGAACTGAACACTGAAAGGTCGCAGATTCAAACCCCACCCGTTGCAACTTGCACTCTTTACAGTAAAACGTCTAATGAGCAAATTGTAATAGACCCTTGTTTTAATCAACGTTTAAACGAATTTAACTTTATTTGCTGTCCAAAATACATAACCATTACTTTATGATAGCGTGACAGCAACTTAAAGTCTCTTCTTAAACTTTCTTCTGCATAAAGAAATTTCATTTTTAAAAGACCATATTTTTCCTACCAAGCATTTTGGATTTAGATTGCGCTCTTGTAGTTTTTTTTTTTGCAACTGGTAACCCTATAGTATAAGTTACCGTCACGTATGAATAAATTCAGTTGGAAATGTCCTTGTCAGTATTTGGGGACGATCATTCTCCATCCGGCGAAGACGGGCAGTGATTTGAGCAGGGCGGAAAGAATCGTTTGCGAACGTCGCTTTGTCGTCAATGGAAAGGATGAATCACTGCAGAGGAATGCTAGCGAAATAAGGCTCCAATAAAATTTTTGCAATGTAATTCTATCTCTTTATTATATCCATTTGACTGTCTTCTAAAGGAAATTGTGGTTTTGAAAATCATTTATGAAGATGTCGCCTCAAAGTATAGGGTTTACTTTCTTTCTTCCTAGAACCATCTGGATTACCTTTCCATCAAATTTTCAAGTTCTTTTACAAACAAACAACGGTTTTTGGACTGGCTTTTGACTTTTCAGCTGGAGTGTTCATCTGGTTACAATTTCAGCTTATATTCGACATTCATTCTAAGTGATTCCCAACATGGTGATATCGCTTGCTCCGGAGGAGTGTCATCCACGTGCCTTGCGTGCTCTCCGGGTGACATGTCACTCGGAGAGCACGCAAAGCCTTCGTCGGCCTGGCGGCTCATCTCTCTCCAGTCGTAACGGAATTCAGTTATCCGGTCTATGAGAGTGAGGGAAAAGAGAGTGCACTTGTGTTTGCACACATACTTGAAATATTCCTGTGCAAATAGCTTATTTCTATGGAGATTGGCCGCCATAGTGGAATTCGGTCGGGAGAACATTGTTATTAGGTGCTTGATAGTAATCTCAAAACTTTTAAGGCGTCTAGTCTACGGATTTTTGGACTAGTCTTTAATATATTAGAAAACAGTTTTCTAAATGGATGGTATTTTAATCCAGCAGCTGAACTTTCGCACATAAAACCGTGCTAAAGTGCCGCAGAATTACTTCAAAAGCGACCACATTAGTCAAAGGTGATTGGACACAAAACTGGTCATTTAATATGATGATACCGCAAAACAAACCTGTTGACGTTCCCAGCCACACCGTCTCATTATTGATGTCAATCAATTTCCCACACAGTATTATTGATGTAAATCAATAAAAATATTGCACAAATCAAAAACGGTTTCTCAACTAAACTCAGCTAGGTAGTGGTATAGGATAGATAGGATGCAGTAGGTAGGTATAATTTTTTTTTAATATGAATAGCGGGCAAACGAGCTGGCAAAGTGATTACCGCCGCCCATGAACACTTGTAGTACCAGAGGCACCACCAATGCGTTGCCGGCTTTTCAGGAATGTATTGGTCCGGCCCTTGAATAAACCCATATTGTATTTCACTAATTTATCTAAATACTAGATGATGCCCGCGACTTCGTTCGCGTGGACTATGTTTTTGATTCCCGCGGGAACTCTTTAATTTTCCGGGATAAAATGTAGCCTATGTTTTAATCCAGGATATGAGCTATCTCCATTCCAAATTTCAGCCAAATCCGTCCAGTAGTTTTTGCGTGAAAGAGTAACAAACATACACACACACATACAAACTTTCGCCTTTATAATATTAGTGTGATGTGATGTTATGTGATGTGAAGTGTGATAGTGTGATGTGATGTGATGTGATAGTGTGATGTGATGTCATGTGATAGTGTGATGTGATGTGATAGTGTGAAGTGTGATGTGAAGTGTGATGTGATATTAGTGTGATGTGATGTGATATAAAAGGCAAAGGTGACTGATTGACTGACTGATTGATCTATCAATGGACAGCTCAAACCACTTTGCTGATCGGGCTGTTTGGCATAGGTACAGATAGCTATAATGACGTAGACATCCGCTAAGAAAGCATTTAAGGGCGGCGGTAATCACTTAACATCAGGTGATCCGCCTGCACGTTTGCCCGCTATTTATATATGTAATAAAAAAATACGTAGGTACAAGGTAACTACCGAATTGTAAAGTCCCATGAGCCACGGCCGTGGCACGTGCCGGCGATATATCACGGCGTTGTTAAAGAGTCCATTTAGCTTGTAAATGTATGTTCCAAACGAGCCATCATAAATTCGCCCCGTGCTTTCCTTCCGCCAAGAGCGCCAAGTGGGCGACGGGCCCGCCCACCGTTTCAGAAGACAGACTCTTCGATTTAATCACATAGATTGCTGCTTCCGCTAAAAGACGAAAGTGGGCGTGGGTTGCCGGTTTCCTATCCACTAGTTATTGTAAGACTAGCTGGTGTTAGCTACTCCGTCCTATGGAGTAAGATTTTTTTTAAACCCTTTGATTTCGGGATCAAAGAAATGAAAAGAATGAGTAGTTCTTGCTAACATTCTCATGAACCTAAAACATCTACATACCTAAGTAAAACGCTATCTAAACAAGAAACAAGTAAAATTAATGTGTCAGTTGAAATAGCGAAATAAGTTCATAAAATGTATAATAATGTAAATGTGCGATAGTGTGGAAGTCCAGCGTAAAATTAAAAACTATATATAAATTAAGATACTATATTATAAAATATAGTATCTCAATTTAATATATAAATGTAGGTAATCGATATTAGGATAGGTAATTTGGCAAAACTATAACTTGCATTCCAGCCCTGGGATGCTTATTACTAGGAAAGGATATGATTTTAGCAGTAGGTATGTATGTTGTGTCTATTTTCTTAAACTTTTACTTGTATCCTGATAAATTAAAGAGTTCCCACGGGGTTTATATTACCCGCAGTTTATCATGCTAATAGATTATTATAGTTATGAATTTGCTTAGGTCTGTCAACGAGGACACATTTTCCAACTGTACAGACACCTATTTTCATCGTGAACGCAAAATATCTTACTCTGTTTGCATTCTTATAACAAGTTTATGTTTATTGGTCGATTTCGATGAAACGTTTTATTGAGAGTTATTCGACGCGAACCGTTGTATCTTCTTACAATAACAAATCTGTTAGCAAACCACATTTTACAGTCAGTACTGAATACAGTAGTAGGTACAATAAATTATTTATATCCATACTTAGTATAAATTTATAATATGAATAAATTTTAATAGATAGGTATGTGAGGTCAAATCTATAAATCCTTAATGTTATATACGCAAAACCCAGGTTCAACTCTTTTAAAAAAATTTGAAAATCAATCGGAGGAAATCAGACATGAAAAACGGTATTACGGTAAACAGTACGCTAAACCTTGCCTTAGAAAGTTTTTTTGCTGACCTATTGAGGACAGCCAGCGTGGGAAAATATAATTTAGAAAAAAAGTTCAGGATAAATATTGGTTAAAAGTTAGAAAATATTGAGTTATTTTAAAATTTTACCAAATAAAGTCAAAAAATGTCGAAGTGAAGAAGGACAGATAGATGGGAGAAAATATTGTAGGCATAGGTAGAAATTTTTCTTTTAATCTAATATTGTTTACCTATAGGTACCTACACCTACGACTGCTCATATTTTATTTATTGAGTGCAAATTTATATGGGTAGAGCAATTTCTACCCATATAGATTTGCACTCAATAAATAAAAACACTCAATCATCTTTTTATTTCTGAAAGTCGATAACACTAGACCACCCATATTTTGCTGATGACTGGCGATGCAAATGCGTAATAAGTATTTTTATAATTTTTAGGCGTGTAGGTATATCACCTTAATTAATTATAGTTATGCGTGTTTCAATACGCATTTAAAAGGTGATACATGCATTTTTGAAATTTCACTTTTCTTTTCAACCGGAATTCTTTTTTTTTCTAATTTTTAGTCGAAAAAGTCGAATTGATGCGTACACGAATTCATACAAAATCACAATTTTGAATAGATGAAATGCGAATCGAGACGCACAAAACATGTGATTCCACATTTGTGCGCATCAATTCCATTTTTCTACGGATTCCAGCTTTACTGTGGAAAAACTGTAAAAACGTAATAGACAACCGGTTCAAATGAGCATTCTGGACATGCATCGACTGAAACGAACTCAAATATTTTTCGATTGTTCCGAGTTGATAAAGAATGAAGACTCATTTAAAGCCCATTTCTATTTTCCACGCAAATTCGCCTTATCCTATTAGGCTTCGTGCTACGATATAAATTGACTTGAACGAATTGAATAAATCCAAGGGTTCATTGATTTATTAACGAGTTTTATACGTGGCTTACTCCGTGGATTACATTGGAAATATGGCTATGTACATCAATTTATGAGCTATTATCACTCCTTCTCAATCTATAAATCTATAGATTAACTATGTCCTCAGTTGGACATAAGTCCCCAAATTCCTGGAAATAAGGGTGTTAAGTTTGACCTCTTTGTCTGTCTGTCAACGGATTGCTCACTCGGACGGATGCTATTTCTTTTCTTGAATCTAAAGCTGATTTGACAGGGACTTGACAGAAATTAGGAATATTTATGAAAATCCTGAAAATCTGTCGTGTGTTTTAGGAATATCAGTTTTTTTTCAGCCTGTGTAGAGATCTGTATCATACACACAGCACACAGTTTAATAACTTTCTAGAGCACTTGAATAAATATCACGTTAAACAGACATGTAGAAGGATATCCAAGTGATTCTATTTGGGTTGCGGTATTCCACAATAAGGTACCTGCGGAACTCAAAAATCATTCTAAAAGTAAAGAAAGATGCAGGCAATATGTAAAGCCCAATAGAGGAATGTATTTGATTACACCCAAACTCGTATATCACGTTTTCCCTTTACGTCGTGAAACAGTCAACGCGTTTATTGTGAACTCGATTGCGTGGGCGCAGCTTAGCCGCCATACTGTCTGTGTCTACGCTATTTGTGTGCGAGCAACTTTTATTTTGATTAGTTGAAATGCTGTAACGTGTTATTTATAGGCCGTAGACACACGTTATAACAATTCAACGATATTTTTGTCCACGGAACATATTTGACTTGACACATAGATTGAAGAAATGTCCAAAAAATTGCAAATGTGTACCTAGCTAATTATTTTACTGATGTAGTTTTAGAATTTCCATTTTTTAAGAGTTAGTCTAGCGGATACTCGACATAAAAACGAAAGTCTAATGCTGAGATCTGATAGACCGCAGTCTAGCTCAGCTCAGACTGAAGACAGAGATAAAACGAGACAGATTTATGTCAAAATATATTTGTGTCCTGTTTTAATTATATCTTAAGTCCGAGCTAAGTCAGAGCAGGTTCTATAGATCTCAGCATTAGACTGAAGAAAGTGGGGTACTCAGATCTGTACGAAAATTAGAAAATTGATCACGCCGTTTTAAACTGGTCCCGGGTCTATCTCGAATACGACTTTAGCATTAAAAGCTGTATCTTATGCGTACTATCTATCAGTCATATCCTGTAGTTAAACGAATGCTTTTCGTGTTAGCTTAGCTATTATCAAATAGAAATAAAATTAACAATTTTAGGTAGGTACAATCTTTTAGGATACGAGGTCTTCTGTTTGGAGCGAACCAGTAGTTATTAAGATAAGTTGTATAATAATATAATATTTTACCTACTTGCTATTAAGTAGCATGCGGTAGGTATTACGTAGGGCCTACCTTAAATGCTGTTCTACATTTTATAAAACTGGTTCAAACATATTGTTTACTCTGTAAACATTTATTCTGGGCGTGTCGTAAGTAATGCACTTTTCGTGTTTAAGATAGATTTATGTTTATTTAAGGTAGCCGTTTAATCGATTTTTTATTTAAATAGTGACCAGTGCTTAGTGCTTTCTGCGTTGAACCGTATTTATCAAATGTAGAGAAAATTGCTCACTTTCCAGTGGCATTCTTGAGCTAAGTTGTAATCTTGACTTTTTAAAATTTCTCAGGTGACAGATGAAAATTTGGTGATCATACTTATACAACGTGTAACAAAAGTGTGAAATAACCCTGAAGGAGGTGAATGTGCTCATGAAACTGAACAACTTTCCCCAAGGAACATAGGCCGAAATATGAAAACAAAATTTTACCTCCCATAGTAAATCAATCAGCTGATCGTCAATTTTGTATGGGCGGTCCACATTTTTTTTCACATTTCGACCTGTGTTCCTTGGAGAAAGTTGTTCAGTTTCATGAGCACATTCACCTCCTTCAGGGTTATTTCACATTTTTGTTACACGTTGTATATCAACTAGTTTTTGCACACGGCTTCGTTCAAACGTTAAGTTCGATTTTTCGAACCCTCGTTTTACCCGCTCACGGGTTGAATTTTTAAAAATCCTTTCTTAGCGGATGCCTACGTCATAATAGCTAACCTTATGCCAAATTTCAGCCCGACCAGTCCCGTGATTTGAGCTGTGCGTTGATAGATCAGTCAGTCAGCCAGTCACCTTTTCCTTTCCTACAATTACATTTGGTAACAGAGGCGACTGACGCTGCTGAGCATTGTCCTCGACCCACGGCTAACCTAGCTATTAGCTCATACAATAGGTTCACCAAAGAGCTGAAATTAGTGTTCAAGCGGCCTTGAGCTGATGATAGGTACACTTTTGTAGTTGTATGTTACTTTTGTATGTTTGGTACGTGAGTCGTTCTAAGGGCAGGTCCGCACACGGCGGTTGCAATGCGATAGCAACGCGTTAAATCGGCTGTCCACCGGTAAAAATAAAGTAAATATTTTTAAGCTATTGCATAGCTTCTATCGCGGGCTTTGAGCGTGGAGACCGAATCCAGAAATTCCGTAACGAAAGTAACCTGACACGGGACTCCTCTCACCGCTAGATGGCGTTGATAAAAAATGCTCTGCAATAGCTTTACCGCGGCAGTCCCCGAGTGCCACACGTCTTTTTTTTTTTTCAATGACACTTATGATGAGATTTATAGAGCACGCTCTGAGTTAGCTCGGACTCATGATAAGAGTTAAAACGAGACAAAAATATGCTCTGTCATCAATTTGTCTCTGTTTTTGTCTCGTTTTATCTCTGTCTGTCCGAGCAGAGTGAGAGTGTGGTCTATAGATTACACCCTTAGATTAAACTATGGCTGAAATCTATAGATTGCACTGGATCGCATTCTTACTATTAGTCCAGTCAAAAAACCTCAAAAAATGGCCCAACCTCTGGAAAATTGCGAAAGTTTTGAAACTTTGCACATCGAATTATGGGTCCCTAGGGATGAATATACCAAAAGTCCTCATGCGTACGAGGCGAGCTCTAGCGGCAATTAGCGGAAACAGGACCCTTTTTTTGGTTTTTGTTAATATCTCGAGAACCTTTGGTCAGAGGTAAAAGTTTACTACTACATAATTAAAGCTTATTAAATTTGCAACAATAATGATTATACACATTTTTCTTGAATTCCTAATAATTACCGAGTTTTAGGCCACTAAAAGATAGCTTTTTCGAAAAATCACGCTAGGGGCGCCCGGTACAATATGGCATTTGTAATAATATTTGACAATCATGGTTTATCATTTTTTTTTGGGTACCAAGGGTGATTCAGAAAATAAACTTCACAGTTATGTACAAAAAAAAGACATATTGTTTATTAAACAACTAGCTTTTGCCCTCGGCTTCGCTCACGTTAAGTTAAATTTTTCAAACCCCTATTTTACCCGTTGTACCCCCTTAGGGGTCGAATTTTCAAAAATCCTTTCGTAGAAGATGCCTACGGCCTAATAGCTACCTGTATGCCAAATTTCAGCCTGATCCGTCCAGTGGTTTAAGCTGTGCGTTGATAGCGTTTTTTATTGTTTCTGTATTTCATCTAAATATTTAAAACGCAAAGGTGACAGACTTACTGACTGATCTTTCCACGCACAGCTTAAACCACTGGACCGATCAGGTTGAAATTTAGCATACAGGTAGCTATTAGGCCGTAGGCATCCTCTACGAAAGGATTTTTGAAATTTCGACCCCTAAGGGGGTACAACGGGTAAAATAGGGGTTTGAAAAATTTAACTTAACGTGAGCGAAGCCGAGGGCAAAAGCTAGTTGTTTAATAAACAATATGTCTTTTTTTTGTACATAACTGTGAAGTTTATTTTCTGAATCACCCTTGGTACCCAAAAAAAAAATGATAAACCATGATTGTCAAATATTATTACAAATGCCATATTGTACCGGGCGCCCCTAGCGTGATTTTTCGAAAAAGCTATCTTTTAGTGGCCTAAAACTCGGTAATTATTAGGAATTCAAGAAAAATGTGTATAATCATTATTGTTGCAAATTTAATAAGCTTTAATTATGTAGTAGTAAACTTTTACCTTTGACCAAAGGTTCTCGAGATATTAACAAAAAACCAAAAAAAGGGTCCTGTTTCCGCTAATTGCCGCTAGAGCTCGCCTCGTACGCATGAGGACTTTTGGTATATTCATCCCTAGGGACCCATAATTCGATGTGCAAAGTTTCAAAACTTTCGCAATTTTCCAGAGGTTAAACCTTGTTTTGACTGGACTAGTCCAGTCAAAAAACCTCAAAAAATGGCCCAACCTCTGGAAAATTGCGAAAGTTTTGAAACTTTGCACATCGAATTATGGGTCCCTAGGGATGAATATACCAAAAGTCCTCATGCGTACGAGGCGAGCTCTAGCGGCAATTAGCGGAAACAGGACCCTTTTTTTGGTTTTTGTTAATATCTCGAGAACCTTTGGTCAGAGGTAAAAGTTTACTACTACATAATTAAAGCTTATTAAATTTGCAACAATAATGATTATACACATTTTTCTTGAATTCCTAATAATTACCGAGTTTTAGGCCACTAAAAGATAGCTTTTTCGAAAAATCACGTTAGGGGCGCCCGGTACAATATGGCATTTGTAATAATATTTGACAATCATGGTTTATCATTTTTTTTTGGGTACCAAGGGTGATTCAGAAAATAAACTTCACAGTTATGTACAAAAAAAAGACATATTGTTTATTAAACAACTAGCTTTTGCCCTCGGCTTCGCTCACGTTAAGTTAAATTTTTCAAACCCCTATTTTACCCGTTGTACCCCCTTAGGGGTCGAATTTTCAAAAATCCTTTCGTAGAAGATGCCTACGGCCTAATAGCTACCTGTATGCCAAATTTCAGCCTGATCCGTCCAGTGGTTTAAGCTGTGCGTTGATAGCGTTTTTTATTGTTTCTGTATTTCATCTAAATATTTAAAACGCAAAGGTGACAGACTTACTGACTGATCTTTCCACGCACAGCTTAAACCACTGGACCGATCAGGTTGAAATTTAGCATACAGGTAGCTATTAGGCCGTAGGCATCCTCTACGAAAGGATTTTTGAAATTTCGACCCCTAAGGGGGTACAACGGGTAAAATAGGGGTTTGAAAAATTTAACTTAACGTGAGCGAAGCCGAGGGCAAAAGCTAGTTGTTTAATAAACAATATGTCTTTTTTTTGTACATAACTGTGAAGTTTATTTTCTGAATCACCCTTGGTACCCAAAAAAAAAATGATAAACCATGATTGTCAAATATTATTACAAATGCCATATTGTACCGGGCGCCCCTAGCGTGATTTTTCGAAAAAGCTATCTTTTAGTGGCCTAAAACTCGGTAATTATTAGGAATTCAAGAAAAATGTGTATAATCATTATTGTTGCAAATTTAATAAGCTTTAATTATGTAGTAGTAAACTTTTACCTTTGACCAAAGGTTCTCGAGATATTAACAAAAAACCAAAAAAAGGGTCCTGTTTCCGCTAATTGCCGCTAGAGCTCGCCTCGTACGCATGAGGACTTTTGGTATATTCATCCCTAGGGACCCATAATTCGATGTGCAAAGTTTCAAAACTTTCGCAATTTTCCAGAGGTTAAACCTTGTTTTGACTGGACTATATGCTCAGACTCAGAACACAATTGTTACGTCCTGACTTAGGTAGTAGTACCTTTTCTTTCGCTTTGATTCATGCTGAGATCTATAGAGCGTGCTCTGACTCAGCCCAGACTTAAGATAGAGGTTAAAACGAGACACAAATATGCACTGACATAAATCTGTCTCGTTTTAACTCTCTCTTGAGTCTGAGCTGAGTGCGGTCTATAGATTTCAGCCTCAGACTCAAGTCAGAGCGCGCTCTATAAATATAAGTCTTAATGCAATCACATCCTCGCTTAGTTGATGCGGGCCACCGTTATATTAATTACTAGCTTTATCCCGCGGCTTCGCTCACGTTAGGTTCGATTCTTCCAACCCTTTCTTAGCGGATGCATACATCATAATAGCTACCTATCCGTATGCCAAATCTCAGCCCGATCCGTCCAGCGGTTTGAGCTGTGCGTTGATAGATCAGTCAGTCAGTCACTTTTGCCTTTTATA
This sequence comes from Hipparchia sbordonii, assembly GCA_038048805.1. NCBI lineage: Eukaryota > Metazoa > Arthropoda > Insecta > Lepidoptera > Nymphalidae > Hipparchia > Hipparchia sbordonii. The sequence goes on along the minus strand of CM076099.1, from coordinate 10,780,829 downwards.
TATTAATTATTATGTTTATAAAAAAAAAACAATAGTTTATTCGCAGGAATATGGGTATGGACTTTGAGGTAGGTATAAGAGTTTGTTTTAACGGAATCGCTGTCACGACGCTCGTCATCGCCTCACGTTGCCCTGGCCTAAGGGTCACGACCTAGTTGCATTATATTTGTAGGCACCTATACAGTATACGGCCAGTTACTTTGTGTTTTATAATACTTAGGTGTAACTTAGACTTTAGACTTATGCTGAGATCTATAGAGCTTGCTCTGACTTAGCTCAGACTTCAGATAGAGTTAAAATGAGACACAAATATGCTCTGACATAAATGTTTTAGTCTATCTTAAGTTTAAGCTGAATGAGAGTGCGCTCTATAGATTTCAGCCTTAGTTTTAGTTAGTATTTCAGATTAGTTAATTGACATGCATTATACTGCATTGATTATGATTATTTAATTCAACAAAAGGCATCTAAGTGAACTGTGAAGTCGCATAAATAATATGCTAGTGGATCTACCCAATAAACTTACACAACTAAACTTTCTTTTAACCACGTAAGTAATATAATACAACCTAATAAAAGTATTAAGGAATGGAGAGATAAAACAACTTTATAGAAGCTATAAACTCCTACGATAGCTTATCAAAGTACAGTTACTTGTAAATATTGATCAAGAGTCAAGACCACGAGGTGCGTAGGCGCGGACGGACGCCATCCTGTCTAGTTAGCAATTTTATAAGCACATTTCTTTTCGATCGTATCGTTTGATGTTATAAGGCCTTTCATAGATAGGTACATCTCCTCCGTGAAGCCACAAAATCATGTTTCAGTTTCTCTTTCCATTTTACTCATTTTTATCTTACTAGATGATGCCCGCGTCTTCGTCCGCGTGGACTAAGGTTTTTCAATTAGCCAAATCGGTTCATTCGTTGTGGCTTGAAGGAGTAGGTAACAAAGATCCACCCATACATCCATCCTCACAAACTTTCGCATTTATAATATTAGTAGGATTATAATTTTTTATGGTAAATCTAGTAAGTGTGTGTATAGTACAGATAACTTACTATAGGTACCAAATAGATAGGCTCCTAATTTTAATTTGAACTTATTGTACATTATCTATCAGTATGTTAGAATCACCTACATAAAGGTTGTATTCATAAGTAGATAGCCAGCTGTACCAACAGCTACTTTCTCGTCACGATGAAGGCATGGCTACTAACAGGGAAAGCGGCTACTTTGCACAGAAGACTGCTAATTAGTCACTTAATTATGACAAACAAGACAAGTTTCTTACATGTATCGATAACTAAACTGTAGTCTACCTATATAATTATATGTTTAATCTACCTTTATATTGTACTAGTTGATACCCGCTACATCGTTAGCGTTACTTCTTCTTCTTCTTCTTCAACTTTCGGACGTCCACTGCTGGACATAAGTCTCTTGCATGGACCTCCACAGATCTCGGTCTTGCGCCGCCTGAATCCAGCGTTACTTAGGTTACCTACTGTTTTTCCGGAGTAAAAGGTCACTTTCCTTGCCATTAAAAACCCGTTCAATACAATATGTATGAGAAAATGAAATTTTTTCACAATTTTTTTTCGTTAATTGGCAATGTTTTTAATAGTTATTCTGCTATTCGGGAAGGAGACAAATCAAAAACCATGAAACCGTCTAGCCGTTCTAGAGTTACCTAATACCTCGTAAGTAATTCTAAAGAAGTTATTCAAACTAAAAGCCAAAGGCAGATTTAACTTTCCATTTATAAGTTAGCACTTTGAGCATTTACAAAGGATATAAGTACATATGAGGTACATAATAGGTATGTTGACATCCGAAAAGGTTAATGGCAAACCATTTCGTAATCGTCGTTGTAAACGTTGCGTGGGGGAAGTGGCCCTTCAAGACGTAGGCGAAAATAGCCCAAGAGGCAACCTTATAAACGCCTAAGGGTCTATTTTTATTTATAATTGCTGAGTGTGTTTCGACACCGGACAAATATAGTTGACGTTTTCACTTATTGTATTTGGCAATCTGTCCAATGTTAACTTCATCGGTTATAGTAGTATCCTATTACGAAACTTATAATGAAATTTTAATGACAGATGTCAACTTGACGCTGTTACTCTCTTAGGTACTCTTTCAACCTTTCAACTTCCAAGATGTGTATTACGTTTATATCACGAAGTTACGGGCGCTTTACTTGTGGTTTCGTCGTGTACATGCAGATTGCGTAAGTGGGCATGCCTGTCAGGAGCCTAGGTGGGAGCGGTCAGGCGCGAGCAAGCTCTCGCTCACTCGCTCACACTTATACAGATACGACACACACAGCCATGAGCCACGTGAAATGAAAGATAATATGTGTGTTTATTGTGCGTTAAATCAGTCGATATAGATTTCATTTTATTTTCGGCGTTGTACTTCAGTTGTGCAATTGTGTTCAGGTGACACGCTCCACGTGACCTCCCAAAGAAAGTTTACCTGGGGATGAAGAAATTGAAATACCGTTGTTCTTAGTATTGTAAAATCAATAATTCAATTCACGGTCTTAAGTCATTTCATTGATAGGTTGTTTAAAGTTGAAATGGCTAAAGTATAGAAAGACCGGAAGATAATATTGTGTTATAGCTGTCTCATTATTCCAAATAGTACCTATCTGCTAATGTTCCTAAAGAAGTTACGGGACTGATGATGACGTTTTATCATTTTATTCCAGCGATCCAAACCAGAAACATAAAAGGAACTTGTTGATATATATTGGCTGGAATAAACTGACACCGGTTATTTATCTTGGTACGTAGGCAGTCGGGATTTCCATTTTTCTATCTCTGAATGTCTGGTACCTACCTTTATCACCATACGAGTACATGTCTATGAATATCAGAATAGCGGAGATATTATAGGTGTATTTTTAAGCTATTGCATAGCTTCTATTGCGGGCCAGCGTGGAGACCGAATCCAGAAATTCCGTAACGAAAATAACCTGACACGGGACTCCTCCACCGCTAGATGGCGTTGATAAAAAATGCTATGCAATAGCTTTACCGCGGCAGTCCCCGAGTGCCACACGTCTTTTTTTTTTTGTGGCGATCGTCTCTAGCACTAGTGGCTCAGATAAGGTGTCGTGACTGATGTCTTTAAAATGTTATCTTACTTTTAGTCATTTGTTAATTATTCGAATATTTCTTGAATAAATGTCTATATATTTGTTCGAATAGTTCACGTAGAGATTCATTTTTAACCCCCATTTCATTCATTCATTCATTTTTATAAGTTAGATGTGTCTGTGGTAGATTCATTGACAATTCAAAAGTGCTTGTAAAAGTTTATTTCAATAAAAAATATTTCTGTTATATTCTATTCTTGTGTGGGTGTGTGTGTCTGTCCGTGGCATCTAGCTCCCAAACGGATGAACCGATTTTGATTTTGTTTATTTTGTTTGAAAGGTGAATTAGTCGGCAGTGTTATCTTCAGTTGCATAAATCTATGCACAAATTAGTGACATTTATTGCAGGATGTAACAAAGTTTTGTTCAGTGGTATATTTTACTTCCTATATACCTATCTAACCTAAGAAGGTTAGGTAGGTATATAGGAAGTTTAGTTAGGTACACTGAAAAAGATAACGTTATGTTTAAAAATTCTCCAACTCTACCCATGCAAATAATCACGTGGATCCCTTGTTTCGTTGCTGCTTAATTGAAGGACAAATCAACCAACAAACATACTTTCGAATTTATAATAATAAGGACAATTTTATCACGTAACTACTCGTTAAGTACTTATAAATGTATTAGTTAATTAGATTCGATTCAATTCTCAAGAATGTGTTATTTAATATCCTGTTGTAAATTACTACAAAAGAGTTCTTTAATAGTATCTGTAATATCTTTAATAGTGTGAAATTAGTATAGCGTTAGTTGCTTTTATTGTGAAGAAACTATTTTGAACATGGTGTCCGGCAAATTAATGTCTATCCTGTTCATAAGCAGGACGTTCACAGTAAGCAACAGTAACAATTGTTTCAATTGAGACTAGAAATTACTGGAGAAATATACATATTACCAAATAGACTCCTATTATGTATAGCCCGTCTCCACTTACAATGAGACGGGTTTAGACTAGTCTACAACGCTGGTCAAGTGATAACAGACCACACACCTTTGAGAAAATTATGGAGAACTCTTCGGCATGCAGGATTACTCACAATGTTTTGACCCCCGTCGAAAAAGAGGCGAAATCTTCCAACTAGATTATCTAACTGTTCAGAATGCGATGTAGTGGAAGATGTGCTGCATATAATGGCTGAATGTGTCTGGAATTAAGCCGAAAGGTTGGAGTTGTTCCTACACGTGGATCTCATTAATGTAGGAGTGTGGAACAGTATTCTTGCCTTTTCGGCATCGGAACAGGCAAGAATGCTGTACACTGTACAGATTAGTAATTATTGGTTTAAGTCATAGATTGTAATATATTAAAGTAAGATAGTTCTGTACAGCTTAGCTCTCGTAGGGGTGACATGCTCACTAGGTGATCAAACCCCTTTATAAAAAAAAACTATTTTATCAAATTGTCAATGATATGAAATTATTGTCAAAGAAATGGTTATTTCTGCCCTGGTAGCATGGGCGGGAGAAATTTTATCCCCGGGAAAAGGATAAAACGTTCATCCCCTCGCTTAGCTTTATCCACCCGTCGAGCATGGGCACAGCGGTGGAAATAACACTCAGTGGATATACTTATAGAAATATACATCGGCTTTTCCTCTGTCGCCATGCTTTAGCATAAGAAAAGATAATTTTACCCTCTGACAGTGGATAAAATCGTGGGATAAAACTTTTATCTCCTGCCCATGCTACCGGTGCTGGTGAGGTAAAATACATACTCGTAATTTTTTGTAATAAATTAGTTCAAAGGTTCAAATCAACGAAACTGACTGATGTTTTCATAATGCTCTTGTTTTTTTTTTCTCTTCTTAATGCCTACTAGAAAAGGTCCAGAAGTGAGTTCAAAGAACCATTGGTCTGTGGTTCAAAGTGACAACCACTGAGATGGCTCTTCCGTTTTTACTAATTACCTTCATAATGTAAGTTCATGAACGTGACATTAGACCGGTTCTTTAAATAAAACTTCTTATGTTTCCCTTTGAAGGTATTTATTTTTGTCGTTTTTGAAGTAGGAATTAGACGAGTGAGTCTGATCAGATCAGGGGCTTATTGCGCAACTCACTCGAGAGTTGCAGTCACTATGGTTTTAATATTAACCGGTCAATCTGTGATCGAAGCGTGAAAATGAATTTTTGTACTACAGGGTGACCTCCTTAATAATTTTATCAAGTCATGGACGTTTACGGCTAGACAGAGACCTTCCATAATCAGTGCCAGTCACTGCCATTTTTTCCTCCTATACCTAGCCACCTCTTATCAGCCTCTTTGTACGTCTTGCTCTAAGGGGTTTGCAGAAAAACGGACGTCCCAGCGCTTACTTGTTAGAAGTCTCCAATGGCCATTCCTCCTATATATATTTTAGGCTTAGTCTGTGGCCTTAGTTCTTCTGGGAATCTTTTTATGTCAATCTCATCTTTCAGGGTAACTCTTAAAACCGAAGACGTATCAGCAATTCCGTTAAAAAGAGATTTCTATAAACATGATAATGGCGATGGCCGCTTTTCCGAGAGCGACGTGCAAATTTATTTAGAATAGAATAGAATAGAATAGAATATCGTTTATTCATTGACATGGAAAAATACAAATGAAATAGGTACACTTAAGGCTTACACATTACAATTTCTTAAAATATAACTTAACTAGTAGGTATCTACTATGTATCATGCCAATGAAAGGGTCCTAGCTCAGCTCAATGCTGTGGATACAAAAATGTAACCACAACGCTGTTATTCTGCTAGGGCCCGCCCGAGGGAAGTTCATGATTAATTAAATAAGTAAGTACATAAAAAGCGAAAGTGTATTATTATCCTAAAATACTATTAAAATGTTCTTTACTTTTGGAAGGTTTTTTTATTTTTAATTAAATTTTACTTAAATTTTAGTGCCACGGCTAAATATCTGTTCAATCGTTTTTTTGTATGTTTAATAAATAGTTACGGAATAGTTTTTTGAAAGTTAATTTTGAATTTACATTTCGAAAAGGTGGAGGAATGTCGTTCCAGCATTTCGTGGCAGCATATTTAAAGCTGCCACGAAATGCTGCAGACCTGTGGCGTGGCATTGATAATGGAGGCACTATTGTCCTAAGCCCAAAACTTGGCGCGCGCCAATTCAGTTTAGTGTACAGATATTCTGGTTTTTGGGATTTAATAACACCGAATAATAAAGTGCCTAGAAGTAAGTTATATCTATTTTTGATTTTTAACAGATTGTGTTCATTTAGAAAAGGAGTAACATGTGATCTTGGCGGAATGGGAAAACAATAACGAGCACATGCATTTTGTACACGCTGAAGTAGTCGCCACGATTTACTTAACAAGCATGGACCATAAACTGTCAAACAGTAATTTAATTTTGACAAAATGAGTGTATCGCAAAGTTTAATTCTGAGGTTAACACTAATGTAAGGCCTAAGTTTTTACAGAACTTTAAGTCTATAAAAACAGTTCCGTGCAAGATCAATTACATGGTTCTCGAAGCGTAAGTTTTCATCCATACGCAACCCAAGATTACGTGTTTCATGTACATGTTCAATGTTTACTCCATCAATGCATAGTTTTGGCTGCTGAACTAGTATTTTATTTGTATAAATCGTTTGTTATATTCAATTGTTCTAAATCTAACATTGCGGTCCAGGCTAAATCCTAAATAAGCTAACTTTCCATTCATCCATTATGCCTTTTGATATCCACGATTTATGTTTCAGCGCAGGGTAACAAGCTTTAGTAACAGTTAAATAAAAAAAAAAAACGCGACGAGAACCGAAGAGGCTCCCAATTCGTCGAGTTATTTTTTTTGGTCGGTTGAAAATACTAATGAAGAGAGATAAAGGCGATTGTGATTGCGTTGCGTGATTAAGCCCCGGATCGGGTATCTACATGCTTGTCATCACGTCATCGAAGTGTAACAGGCTACCATTCGTAAGATAAATACGACAGCATCTATTTTAAATGCAACTCGCCTTTTAAGTTTCAAATAACTTCCCAAGAGTAACTCTGGCGCAGCGATGCGTATGACTTGAATGCTCCAAGACTTGATTTCCTTTAGTTAAAATATCTACTACAAGATGTTCAACGTTTTGATGCGGCTTGGGATAGGTCCTTCTTTCTTATCATATTATACCTAATCCATCTTAGGTTTATACTGTTTGTATACTGTACAGTGTCATCATCATCATTAGTTCAACAAGAATGCGAAGTTCGTTTAAGTTGCGAGTGCCGAATTTGAATCCCGAACAAGTGAAGGATTGCGAGATTGAAAGACGCGCTTTTGGTGTTTTTTTTTTTCACCTATCTAGCGCTGAAAAATGCTTTTATGTATTGAAACGCTTTTCTCGGCACTATTACTAAACTAGTGCGTCGTTTCCAACTCTCCGCGCTTATATCATAGCTATAGCTAATCTTTTTAATAAATAAATAATAATAATGGTCGCAAATTCAGGTGCACTCTCTATTCCCTCACTCTCATAGGCCGAAGGGACAGAAATCCGACACGATCGGAGAGAGATCAGGCGCAGGATTGACAGCTTTGTATGCTCTCCGAGGCACAGGGGTGCCTCATCGCCAACTTCCTAACTCTGGGCTAGTACTGTGAGAACTTTTGCCAGAAAACGTTCGCTCGGCACCCAACACGTTTTTTGGCCCGATCTGGGAATCGAACCCTGCCCTGGTAGCATGGGCGGGAGAAATTTTATCCCCGGGAAAAGGATAAACGTTTATCCCCTCGCTTAGCTTTATCCACCCGTCGAGCATGGGCACAGCGGTGGAAATAACACTCAGTGGATATACTTATAGAAATATACATCGCCTTCTCCTCTGTCGCCATGCTTAAGCATAGGGAAAAGATAATTTTATCCCCTGTCAGTGGATAAAATCGGGAGATAAAACTTTTATCTCCTGCCCATGCTACCAGTTCAGGACCTTGTCATCCGTAGTCGAACATGCTAACCACAAGATCAACGAGTGAGTTAACTTAATAAACTTTTTAATTAAAACGCATTCGTTCTACCAATAAATAAATGATTCTTCTTATTCGCCTGTTTGTCGACGGTAGTTGAATGCGGGGCGTCTTATTTTTCCCAGCGGCCACGACGCTATCGTCCGAAGGGGACCATTGTATTCCTAATTAAGTTGTCAATCGATTCCCGTCCTTGACTTGAACTCATTAATATCGGCCACCCACAGCTGCAGCCCGTTAGGAATCTGTTTCTGAACGTTTTGTTTGGGCTGTGTCAGAGAACTAACAATAAAATCGACCCAACCAGTAGAGCTTCTATTTTTAGGTATATACCTACTTTACCAATCTCGTATTCGATTTTCGGCACAGTCAATATAAGTAAGTACAATAGACTAAAAATCAAGTCTGTTCTGTTTGAGGGTGCAGACTCATACCGAACCAGGGATCTATTCTCTATCTTAGTTAGTCAGCTATCATTCAGTTGCTAACTAGAACCACACGAGTAAAGGCCGACCTTTACTCATGTGCTACAACTGTCTAACTCGCATTTTGTACAACGAAATGCGGTTGTGACAGTTATATTGCTTGCACTTTTCTATTGCTTCCCATAGCCACTGGAAAGGTAAAAAATAGAGAATATGGCAGCATGATCCAAGCCAAAGATCATCGCTGGACCTTTTTAGGTAATTCCGCATATAAGCCCATATTATTATCCCGCCGCTTCTATAGCTGCGCTTATTTTCCACTAGTTTTTGCCTGTTACTTCGTCCGCGTGAAGTTAGGTTTTATTGCGGAATCTCATGCTGAGATCTGTAGAGCCTGCTCTGACTTAAGATAGAGTTAAAACGAGTCATAAATATGCTCTTACATAAATATGTTTCGTTTTAACTCTGTCTTGAGTCTGAGCAGTGAGATTGCGGTTTATAGATTTCAGCCTCAGATAGTCTACGTCACTCTTCAAATCCTTAACTAACTGTACCCACGCAAACAATCATGTGGATCCAGTGCTCCGCTGCTGCGGAATTGAAGGGCAAACCAATAATAATAAACACTTTCGTCTATGGTTCACGCTATCGGTGTTTAAGGTTTAAAATTTTCTCTTTGTCTGGTGGGAGGCTTTGGCCGTGGCTAGTTACCACCCTACCGTCAAAGACGTGCCGCCAAGCGAAGCAGCGTTCGGCACAATGGCGTGTAGAAACTGATTAAGGGTATGGGTTGAATCTACACTGTCATACTCTATCCAAGTTAGCCCGCTACCATCTTAAACTGCATCGTCAATTACCATCAGGTTAGATCGCAGTCAAGGACTATCTTGTCATCGAATAAAAAAAATAACAATAGCTTACTTTTTTATCCCCAAAAAACAATAGGTTCCCGCGGTATTTTTAAAACTTAAGCCACAGCTACGCAATCAACTTCCAAAAAATATTTTGATACCTAATAAAGTTAAAAAGCTTTTCAGCGAGTTTTTTCCTCAAATCTTTATGAATCAAATCCGATCTTAGTGAATAAAAGTCTTTATTTGAAATTATGGTCAGCCCATTTTATGGAGTGTGGATACTCCCACGCGGATCATTAGTTAGAATCACACTTACATCTTTGAGTGTGGGTTCAAGTTATAAGTAAAAGTCGTTTTTATTATTGTTTAAATAATTCAGTGTCTTATGTGATCCAAGCAAACTTCTAGACTTGGTATATATATCGAGTTGGAATGCTTATTGGTTACTTAGGATTCACGTATGCTTAGGCACTCAGCTTTCTAAACAAAACTGCGCCATCCGCGAAAATATTATTTTAATTGAAAATAAACTCTCCATTATGGAATGCCTCCTTATTTGCTATGAATGTCCAAGCTTAACGTTCAAGCTCTTTAGTGTAATATTTAGTATTTTCACGAGTTTTTGTTTTTATCGTTCTATATTACCTCTTGTATCGTTAGCCTTTAATAAGTGCATATACTAGTATTTACGCGTATAATCTGGAAATGGTATCCAAGGTTGAAATCTATAGACACTTTCACTCCGCTCAAACTCAACAGGGATAAAACGAGACAGATTTATGTCGGAGCACATTTGTGTCTCGTTTTAACTCTTATCTTGAGTCTGAGCTAAGTCAGAGCACGCCTACAGTCAATGACCTTCTATACACAAGGTCATTGCCTACAATGGAGACGAGATGGATGTGTACGTGTTTTTTTTTATTCGATGACAAGATAGCCCTTGACTACGATCTCACCTGATGGTAAGTGACGATGCAGTCTAAGATGGTAGCGGGCTAACTTGGAAGGGGTATAGTAGTGTAAATTCAACCCATACCCCTTATCGGTTTCTACGCGCCAACGTGCCGGAACGCTAAATCGCTTGGCGGCACGTCTTTGACGGTAGGGTGGTAACTAGCCACGGCCAAAGCCTCCCACCAGACCAGACCAGAGACAATTTAGAAATTATAAATTCCTAAACTGCCCTCGCCGGGAATCAAACCCGAGACCTCCCAGTTATAAGACCACAGCGCACACCACTGCGCCAGGGAGGTCGTCAAAAACCTGTGTACGTCAAGACGTTGTATCTATTCGCTCATGCCTTACACCAAACTAATCAGTAGCGTTAGCGGTTAGACCGTACAAATCGGACAGCACTTCCTCCATCTCACCTCGTGGGCGTAGCACGTGGCGCCTCGCCGCCTCGCAACCCATTCAGAATTTATATGAATGACATTGTGTTTCTCAATGACTCTTAACTCTTTGATAATGCGTCGACGTGTCTGCGTTATGTAAATGATTGAATTACTAATGACGCTCAGTGGGTGACGGATTACATTAACACCTACGTGAATATCGCAACATCCATTTTCGTTAATTGATTTAATTTCACGACATAATTGTAGTGACAATTTATTAAAACTGTCAAATGGACTAAATTTATTATAGAACAACATTCTATCTATCGGTTATAATTTGCGGGATACCTACCATGAATTTATAATATCAACAATGAAACAATTCAAATACAAGAAAATTTTCCATCACCTACTTCCATTTCCAGGGAAGTTTTTCTAAGGAAAAACGAAGTTTATTTGACCTTTAAACAATCAAAGCATTGAATGCTCAAGTCTCAAGTGCTTTAGTTGTTTAATTAAAGTTAATAAAATTTTGTACAAATTCTCAATAAATCAACAACTTTCTGTGGTTTGTCAGATTTCTATAAAAATACCATGTAACAAAACACGTGATTTACGACAAAAAAAATGTAAATATTTAATTTAAAAAACTTAAAATACCTACACAATTTCAGAAGGACTTCCATTATCAAAATTATGAAAAACAATTCCACTTTGTAGCAAACGTGTTTTTAGTGGTTTCTAATTAATGACCATCTAAAACTTAATTCATTTCAATTAATTCGTTTTTGTAAAAATTTGTTTCATTTATATTACGTACGAACTCATCTAAAACCATTTTCTTTTTAACGGCATAAATGTATATGTAACTGAACTAATAAAATTATGTATATTGTTGTTAGTTAGTTATTAAGTCAATCCGTTATGTAAAAATCTTGCTCACAAATTCAATACCTAGGTATCTACTTCCTTTAACTAATAAGCGTAACTTGCAGCTGCTGTGACCTAAAATAAACATTTTAGTGCTAATACGCTATCACCGCAGTTATCTAGAAATGTTGACTCACTATCTCCTTAGAAATTGAACATGAAACACAAATAGTTGTGACTGGTAAATTAGGATCTACTTCGTGAAATCTCGAACGTTCTGATAAGTCGTTGCAAGCTGTCGACTAATTTACTACTGCCACTAAATCGGATATACCAGTTAATTGTTTACTGACTTCTATTATTGTCTAAACTCTAATTAGTTTGAGCTTACTGAATACTAAATCATCTTGAAGTCTCAGAATTAAACGTTTGTTTCTTGAATTAATCTGATTATTGTCTTCTCACATATTAAAGAAAAGTACTCCTACTAAGTATACGGTCTCATTTAGTAACAATAAAAAATGTACATACATACATGATACATAGGTATTATTATTTGTTTACTGCTGCTGTCGTTATAGGAGTAGGTAATATAATACTTGTTGTTGGACTCTAAGCACAGAGTTACAAAAATTTCCTCGTGACCGAGATTACGTTGTAGAACAATCTAAAGTGGCACCTCGTGAATTATGGAAGCACATGCATAAATTTACCAATTTAGATCACTAGTTATTAGCATGTCGTAACCAATTTAGGACTTAATAGATTAATGGGCCACAATACTTCCCCAATGTTAAATTATGAGGTCAAAGCGAAGGGATCGGTCAAAGTCCTCGGAATACAATACAAAATGAGGTCTTCAGTACCTAAATGAAATTCCTTCGTTCTTCGTATACCTACCTACCGCCGGCGTAAACAGTTAAACTGGGGCATTCGCAGAATTCCATGACAATTATTAAAGGTTCCTTGAAGGCTGCCTTTCTTATTAACTAAAAATAACAGAAAGGAAAAACAAAGCTTTGAACTACACTTGAGGCTTGATATGGTTTGGATTTTAGGTAATACTGGTTTATGACAGTTACCTACCAATAGAACTTGTCTGGATTAATTAACAGGCTGCATAATGTTACGAGAGCCTATCTAGTATCACGATCTGACTGTAAACTTCAGTGGACTGACATTAATTACTACCTAGGCCTCTATTATTTACATAATAAATTCCTTTGCATAAACCCTAGACCCGCCAAACTTGGCACGATGATTTTCCAACAAGAATATTTTCCCCCTCGGTCGATATGACCACACAAAATCTTTGTGATGATGTGTCCATTAACATTGCGATAAGTGGAACATTCGGGTCATAGAGGATAGGATAGGTACCTCACAGTTCTAAGATTTTCCTATCTGAACGCGCTTTCATATTAAATTTTGAAGCATTTTGGAATAGACTAGACTTGTTGTCAAATTTAATGATATAGCATGGCAGTAATTTGATAACAACGACAGCTAGTCCGAGATACGTGACTCGAATGAATAATGTACTGCACCGTTCCTAGAGGTTGTGGCTGCACCCAGATAATTTTGAGCTGTACAAGAGTGTACATAATCAAAATTCCTATCTATTCAGTAGCTTTGCTCAAGTCATCGTTGGCTTCGTAATTTTTTTAAGCTAGATGTAACAGATGTCCTATTTTATTATACTATTTTTAAAGTACTTTACGTACCTAAATATGAATTCATTCATTTCTATAAGAAGTTGAGTGTTTTAATCCGAGACGATTCTGTTATAAATGAGTTTTGATTTCTTATTAAAGATTTAAGATTCGATAATGAGAGTCCTCGTAAGTGTAGTGGATCCGCTAAGAAAGAAAGCAGGTTTTGCATTATTAGCTGCTTCTTTATATTCAAACTGTTCTCACTATGCAAAAGCTCGTTATACCGGCTTAAAATTAATGCTCCGATTTCATTCACCACGTCGGAACTCACCGAATACCAGCTGTCCATATTAATTACATCGTTTCGGAGAAAATGTAGGCAGTTCGCATTACACTGACTTTTTGTTGTAGGTACATATGTGTTAGGTAACGTAAGTATGTGCAATGTGCATAGCGCTAATCAATATCCTGGCTTTGTTTTGCAAAATATGATTATTACTGGGAAAATAAAATGAATGAATTTTCATGCTTTCAAAAAACAGACGGTCCTATACGTATATTTAGATGTAGGTAGTCTTATGCAAGTCGGAATACTGTTCTGCTTACAGTTTAAGATGACTGTTCTAGCGCGGAGTAATCAACGGTTGATCGGTGTTATAGCTAGGGTTGCACTTTCGGATTTAAATCCTGAACAAATCTCAACAAATGATTTAAAATAACAAAATCTGTCACCAGTTATTTCAGTACAAAAATTCGTAGGTAACATAAACCAAAGAAACTAATTTGATCAGACTCATTTGGTCATAAAAGTAGGTATCGTACCAGAGGCGTAACTACAGGGTGGCATGACGGCAAAATGCCACGGGCCCCAGCCGGAAGGGGCCCCGGTCAGAGAAGGCCAGAAGCACAAGATGATCCTAAGATTTATAGCCATTCCTGTGACTACGGCTAGCCAAATCAATCAATCAAGTTTATATCAATTTTAATTTCAAAATTAAAATTGATATAAACGAAATTCTTTGGGACAAGAAAGGTTACAGACAGTGGCGGATTTACCAAAAGGCTGAGTTGACTGGAGCCCAGGGCAGCAGATTTTAGGGGCAGTAAATTTGGGGCCAAAATTTTTATTTTTGTCTTACAGAAATAATTAAAAAGATACATATGTATTTGTATAGGTACCTAAATGTCATTAAGTTCATAAACATATATTTTAAAATTTTATAAAATATCTAATTAATTACCGAGTACAGGTAGCCCAATAACAGTGACTAAATAGTTGGTAGGGCCGACTTTAACTACGATGTCGGGTGTGCGGCGCATATAAGCGCAGGGTCTCAAGCGCCAAAAGTACAGGACTAAATAGCGTAGTGCAAAATAAAAAACGTTGTTGGTGCCAAGTATGGACTACTAAGTGCCGTAATACAATCGTAAAAAATTTGGCGCTCGCTTCTCTCTCCAAAATGTCGCTTTTACGTTTCTATTGTACTCGTAGGTGCCCAAGTATGGACTACTAAGTGCCTTAAAGCAATCATAAAAATTTTAGAGCTCGCTTCGCTCGCGAATATGTCACTTTTACTTTTCTATTGTAGGTGCCAAGTATAGACTACTAAGTGCCGTAATGCAATAATAAAAAATTTCGCACTCGCTTCGCTCGCGAAAATGTCGCTTTTACATTTCTATTGCAGATGCCAAAAATGGACTGCTAAGTGCCGTAATGCAATTATAAAAAATTTCGCGCTCGCTTCGCTCGCGAAAATGTCGCTTTTACTTTTCTATTGTAGGTGCCAAGAATGGACTTCTAAGTGCCGTAATGCAATGATAAAAAATTTCGCGCTAGCTTTACTCGCGAAAATGTTGCTTTTACGTTGCTATTGTAGGTGCCAAAAATGGACTACTAAGTGCCGTAAAGCAATTATAAAAAATTTCGAGCTCGCTTCGCTCGCGAAAATGACATTTTTGGTTAATATGTCATTAACAGAATTCTATTCTATTCTATTCTAACACTTTTGCTGAACAAAAAGCCGCAAAAAAGGAATTTTAATCTTTGTTTGATACTAATACAAAAATTGTCACATACAGTTCAATGCGCTCTGAATCAAAGGTTATTAGAAAATCATGTAATTATAAATGCGTTTGTATGTACCTACTTCACGTAGTGATTTATTATAAAATAAAAAAATGCTATCTCATTGGTTGAACTTCTTTATATTGGGGAAGGGAGGGCCCCGTCCGATAAATTTGCCACGGGCCTCAAACGGCATAGTTACGCCTCTGTATCGTACGGCCAATACTTCGAAGGTTGGTTGTGATGACCCAAAACGTATAATGCATTGGTTTAAGTAATTGGAAAACGAGCACGCAAATGATAGAGATACTCGTAGACCGAGGAAACTTGTAGAGCAGACCTACACCTTTTTTACGACGGGGAGATCTTCTTAAAAGATACCCGAAGTCCTGGGGTGGAGTCCCGGGCTGTGGGGTTTTTACTCACTAAACTCCCTCGATGGCCACTGGAAGGACTACATATTGGAAGGCTCCGAGATCTCTTAAGAACAGAACCGGAGCCATAGACCTAGGATCCCATAAAAGGCTGTAGCGCCGTTGATGACGGTGCTTTATAAGCTTAAAGCACTACTAGTTTCTATTTTCTTTTGGAGTTATAATTTCGATCGGTGTCGACAACCCTAGCTGTGCGCTCGCCGGGAAAATTAAAAACCTCGCATCTCAACATTGTATCTCCGAGGCTGAAATTAAAATTTCGGTACTATTGTCTTAAAAAATAATGTCTTTTGAAAACATTCGTCCGACTGCATCTGTTTGTATTGTAAGGTGATACCTAACCCGTGATTAATATCGACGTTTTGGGATTGCAGTCGTCGACTTTCGCGTTCGAATCTTCGACTTTGTAAAGACCATGAGCATTTCTTTAAAACCTGAAGAAAATAGCAACACCCTTATGCTTACTGCCATTTTGGTGTTTAGACAAATCTTCCTTGTTGTCTTCGATATTTTTTTTAAAGAAAAGAATATTAGTCAAGCTGAACTTGATATTACTCCTCTCCTCTCCAAATAAGCGAAAAGCTTGTGCTAGGAGTGGGTACGACAATGGTGCAATGGGTGGGGCTCGAAACTGCGACCTTTTAGTTTTCAGTCCGCACCTTTAACCGTTGGGCTATTGAGGCTTTTAAAATGGTAGGTACATAATAGAGTTCCTCGCCATTCTTTTTCGGTGGATCTCAACACGTGGTTCAGAGTATTCAAAAAGATCGGCGAGAGCTACCAGCTTCTATTAGTTTACTTGGGTATTGGGTATATTCATCATTTTTTTTTATCCACAAACATACGAGGAAGAAAATTCCTGCGAACCAATCCTACGCTTTGAAGAATAAAAGTAAGACTTGATGCTTTGTTTCAGGTTATTTCGGCAAGTACTTGAACAAATACAACGGTTCCTACATACCACCCGGGTGGCGCGAGTGGGGTGGACTTATCATGAACTCGAAGTACTATAACTACAGTGTAAATATGAATGGGAAGAGGATTAAACATGGTGATGACTATCATAGGGTACGCATCTTTTACTATCGAAGCTTTGTCGCCTTCCAAATTGACACGTGGTCGCAATTCCACGATCTCGCATGAAGCGCTTTGCTTCCTCGTTCCTAATAAGCACTGCAAAAATTTAGAATGCCCTTCCGGCTTCCGTTTTTACTAACTATAATGTGGATGTCTTTAAATCAAGAGTGAATAGGCATTTTCTAGGCAAGCGTGCACTATCTTGGGCTGCATCTTCACTTACCATCAGGTGAGATTGCAGTCAAGCGCTAGTCTATATATTTAAAACAAAAAACAGGTTATTATTATTAAATTATTCGATGTCTACAATTTTATTGAAACGAACCTCTCTTTTTATGGTACTAATATTCAGTTATTTTATGAATGCGAAAGTGTGCTTGTTTGTTGATTCGTCCTTAAATCGGGCAACATCAGTGCAAGGGCAGTTAGTTAGTATCTAAGACTTAGTTGTTATGTACTAAAGGATTTTTAATGTTCTGTTATTAATAAGGTGTCCTTTTCAGGATTACTATCCGGACTTGATAGCAAACGACTCAATAGCATTCCTTCGAGCTTCCAAACGAAGGTTCTCAAGGAAGCCTGTTCTTCTAGTGATGTCCTTTCCTGCTCCTCATGGACCAGAAGATTCTGCTCCCCAGTACTCTCATCTCTTCTTCAACGTCACTACACATCAGTAAGTAGATATAGTTCAATTTGCATTAAGATCATTAATACCTATCAATATCTAAATTAAATTAATTTTAGAAGGGCTAATAGGTACTCGTAGTTATAGTTAGTTAATATAAAGTAGATAGTAATAGTAGCACTATGAAATCATAAATCCAAATCGTTGGGTCCCAAGGTGACCAAATGCCGCCGCATGAACCACAACAATGCAGCATTCCAAGACTCCACTAGTGGGTTGGCGTTCTTATGAGAAGAAATTGATAAGAACGGCTGTTAATCCTAGAAAGAGATAAATGTCCAGCAGTGGACCGTGGACGACTATCTATCAAAACTGATACGGTGAAATCACGAAATGTTTGCGAATATAAAAGTTAGTTCCTCAACTCTGTAAGTAGTTTGAAGCAGAAATATAACGGGCGGGTAGTGGCTTGGTAGTGGCCATTAGGGCTTTCTTCTAAAATTACAACCTTTTAAAACTTTAAAGTACTTTTCAATCGGTTAACGACCTTTACGGCTAAGCCACAACAAAAAGACTCGAAAACATGCAGATACGTGGCTCCATTAACGAGCTGCCATACTAACACGTAATATGCAGAGTCACTGGCATTTTCATTCAAAAATACCTGCAAGTCTGAGGAGCTCCTAGGAATGTCATTCATCGCCAACACTCCATCTACCTATGTAATACATATATAAGACGCCATCTTAAGCAGGATTTAAAAAGGATGGTTCGTCACCCCCATTTTTAATGTAGCTCTCATGCAGTCACATAGGTATCTTTTTTAGATGAACACAATATGTGTCTTTGTAATATCTTTCAGGGCATTATACAGTACACTATCATGTGAATTGTATTTCGAATTATAATTTGAAAAGAGCTTTCGAACAATTAATATAGCTTTAGGTACGATGTTCGGAATTTTTATGGAGAGATTCTAGACTAGATGAATTCATAGATTCTGTTTCTGAAGAACCGCTGCAATGATGCCGGATAGACCAATTAAAAAATAATTAATCATGCTAAGTATGCGAACGTAATACTTGTTGGACAAGAAACAACCCGTCTAAATTCTACAACCACATTACATCTTTGACGCGTAACCAATTTAGATCTTATCACACATCGCATCATAATTGGATCTGAGAAGAGCGCGCATTATCAACGGAACCGCGTATTCACGTAAAAAGTAGGGCCTTGAACCGACCTTGTTTTTTTGCTACTCGGAAATTTCGCACACCCAACTTTATACTTACGGAGTGCCCCGAATAATTTTACCGCCACTCAGCCTTGCTCGCTGATTTATGTTTCATAAGATGTTAGAGGCAGGGTATTTTGGACCGCGATTTTAATATTTTCGGCCACTTTCGAACAAATATTTAGGAAAGTTTGATCAAGGGATGAATATACTGAAATAATGGGTTCATTGGCGATTCTGATCTGATAAGAACCTCGTGGTCCTATAGGGTAAGAAAATTGTTCCACGAAATTTAATAAGTAGGGCCTTTGTGCATTACGTCAACGTCATTACGTAATGCATAGTCCATACTAACTACAAGCTCCAAGGTGTATAGATCTGAGCAATCCAATAGCTGATTAATTTGAAGTTTATCCTTAACGTCTACCCTCAGAAGCTCCCAGTCTACCTTGCTTCAAGATTATGTTCTTTTCTAGACTTCAAGTGCTTACAGATCCTTTTATCACCAGAAGTTACCATTATCTAAAAGATGTTATACATGTTTCTAGTAGTTCTGTAGTTCTTTTGAGATATATCGAAGTAATGGACGTGTGAGTAATGGCTCGAATCACTTATATTTCGAGACTTTGACTTTAATATTCTATATTTGTCACAATTCGCAAATAGTCTCTCGCTGGGAAAACAGTCCGCTCCGTGCAGCGTGTTCACGACAGAAATTGCCACAGCTGCGCCTTCAAATTCAAATATTCCTCGCACCAAGAAAGTTGTCAAAGCTGTCGGAATTTACAAATTCACGGTGTATATTGATAAATATGCAAATGAATATTTTGTAATACAAAATTCTGGGAAGTTGGGATCGGAATTTAATAAGTATTTGTTTTATATGTAGCTGCATGCTAAAAAATAGGTTTTTATTCCTAGACTACCTTTTTAATTCGACTTCATCCGCGTGGAGTTTCTTTTCACTTTCGAATTTATAATTTACACCGAAGTAGGCATAATCTTATAACTCACTGATTCACAGTTAGATATTCATATTGGCGTTATATTAGATACGAGCTGATGCCCGCGACTTCTTCGTGTGGATTGAGGTTTTCGATTCCCGTGGACACTCTCTTATTTTCCGACATAAAAAGTAGCCTATGTGTATTCTATCTCTGTACCAAACAGACAAATAGGTTCAGCCGTTGCGGCGTGATTGAGTAACAAATAACATCCACCATCCATACATCCAAACTTTTTCGCATTTAATATTAGTAGGATTATCTAGGTAAGTAATTATTTTAAAAGCACCCGAAACGTTGAATTTAATTAAAAATCAATAAGTATCAGAGCCTAAAACAAAATAAAAAAGACGGGTTATCTGACAGCAAGCTAAGACGCCGCCCAAGCATAAAATTCGCACGAGCGCAACAAATATTATCGAACAGTTCTTATTATTTGTCATCACTCATCACTTGAAATTAGTTATGTGTAAAGGTTGTTATAACATATAGGGAATTTTAAATTGGGTTAATTTTTTTGATCGATACGAAACCGTTTCTAAACTATCCATTCTTATCGTCGAGATGTGCAGATTTGTATTTCTAGTCAGTGTTTTATTAACACAAAATGCCTGAACAAATGCTAATAGCAATTAAATACACAAGTTTTAGAAGAAAAAAAACGGTAAGGTGCCAGACATTTGAATCGTGTGCCCTTACCATACCAAAATGCCTATTGCCTCATCAATTAAAATAAATTCAATACCTTTTAACTTTTTTTAATTTAACCTCATAATATTTAATTACCATAGGGATTAGTGATGTTGCGAATGAAATGTTGGATTATAACGCTTAAGAGCGCGCGTAATGGTATCTTCAAATGCTGATTTGATTTTTACAGCAGTAGATCAAGTTTTAACTATCCGAAACAAAAACAGGAAAAAACTACATCATATTTCCAAGGGACGATACTGAATAACATAAAATAATGTTAGTTCGACAAAAAAAAATCTCGAAGTCTAATTTTTAACCAATTTACATTTACTTTCAATGTGTTCTATATTACAGAGCCAAAATTTTTATATAAAATTCCTATACATATTACCACGGACCTGCACTTTAAAAAAAAATGAATATCTTACCAGTTATTATATATCTACATAATGTACATATTTGGCGCTCCTACACAAAAGCATCTGTCGCGTTTCAAGCGAGCTTTCGGGTATGTGAGCGTTCCGGCACTATGGCGTGTAGAAAGTAGAAACCGATTAGGGGTATGGGTTGAGTTTACTATATCCCTTCCAAGTTAGCCCGTTATCTTAGACTGCATCGTCAGTTACCATCAGGTGAGATCGCATCTTTACATCGAAAAAAAAAAATTCTCATGTGTACCACTATGCCACTGGAAATTCGCGATGTGCGACTGCACGACAGTGTAGAGAGATAACCGGTGTCGCCCTAAGCCCTGAGCGGCTCTTAATTATTCAACCATCGGCGTTTTGTGTGGCCGGCGCCGGCTGCCAAACCTGTCCCGATTCTCTGAAGGGTACCGATGCCAATAAAAAGTAAAATCCAATGCATTTCTTAAAGATAACAAATTACTTAATACCATCATCTGCCCTACAAGAGAAACGCAATTTTGCAGCAGTAATGGCCACTTAAGGCGCTAAGAGGTGTGAAATGCTGGGACATTTAATTCAAAAATATGTCAACATAATTGTTAATTTAAGCTAATTAATAAATGTTTATAACACGTTTATAATGCAAAATTATTTTTTTGTCAACGCCCTCTTCTGAATAAAGTCCTCGAAGAGTATCTATTTTTGTAAAATTTCTCCAAAAGGACACAAGCTTTTTAATTATTTCTTGTGTCACAAAAAAGGTCTTAAAATATTAATATTTTTCATTGAAATTTTTATTTTTCTTTCGTATTACACTCGTGTAAAGTAATTTTTTCCCGAAATTCGACATCTGCGCGAGTGAGCCTGCTCCGTCGCCCTGTAAACGTGCCGTCATGCTTTTTAAAGCCTTAAAAGGAATTCTTTTTCTTTCAGTACTCCAACTTATGATATGGCACCGAATCCTGACAAACAGTGGATCCTGCGCGTCACTGAGAAAATGAAACCAATCCACCGCCAGTTCACCGATTTGCTGATGACTAAAAGATTGCAAACTTTGCAGAGCGTAGACATGGTAATACTTCCTACTTATATTATAAATGCGAAAGTCTGGATGTATGGATGGAAGGATTGATTTTTGTTACTCAATCACGCCGCACTGAACCGATTTGGCTGAAAGGCACTGAGATACTTTATAGTCTGGAATAATACAAACTCTTATTTTCCGGGATAAAAAGTAGGTTTAAGCTACTTTTTATCCCGGAAAATAAGAGAACTACACAACTAAATTAATTTACTGCTATACCCCTTATATATATCATCTTAGACTGCATCGTCACTTACCATCAGGTGAGATCGCAGTCAAGGGCTATCTTGTCATCGAAAAAAAAAAACTAAGTATTGACTGTTAAAGTGAACAAAGCTACATTAAATTATGACTTGTACAATTGTAGGCAGTCGAACGTGTGTACCAGGAGCTCAAAGCGTTAGGCGAGCTAGATAACACGTACCTAGTCTACACATCGGACCACGGATACCATCTAGGTCAATTTGGACTGGTTAAAGGCAAAAGCTTTCCCTTCGAGTTTGATATACGAGTACCGTTTCTTGTTCGAGGTCCTGGAGTTGAACCGGGGACTGTGTGAGTATGAAACGTATTTAATAACTGGTTCTATTCTGAACCTTTTGTTAGCAAAGTTATGAAACTCAATTTTATTTTAGGTCGCATTTCATTGCGTCATTTATGACCTAACATAAAAATGAGTAGAGATAACTTTGCTTAGAAAAGAACCAAAAAGAGTCTTTTTTTTTTCGTTTAGGGAACATAGACCTTTATTGAGTTGTTTCCCTCTAAATCTATACTAATATAATAAAGTGCAAGAGTTTGTTTGTTTGAACGCGCTAATGTTTGGAACTACCAGTCGGATTTGTAAAATTAAAAAAAAAAAAATCAATTAAGAATTGAGGAAGGTTATAGGCTATTCAAAATCTCGGTACGACTCTTAGAAGCCGAGCAAAAAGAAAGGATAGCGCGGGCGGACAATGCAATGCGGTGAGTCGGTGGTCGAGGGCGGTCTCTAAAACTAAATCCACGCGGACGAAGTTGCGGGCAACAGCTAGTAAATAATAAAATATCAGGTGTTGCGAGCAGTTCATTTGAATCACGTTTTTTTTCTACAGCGTTGACGACATAGTACTAAACATCGACTTAGCACCGACGTTTTTAGATATGGGTGGAGTAGCGTCGCCTGCACACATGGATGGGCGATCCTTACTACCATTATTGCAGCCGCGAAGACGAAGGGCAGCGGCTGCGCACTGGCCAGACACATTTCTTGTTGAAAGGTAACTGCCGACACAAAGTATCTCGATTTGTTATTCAAGCCATGCTACAAATTGTGAAATTTTATGACTTGCGTCTTCTTGTAGTACCTATGCTAAAAATTAAAGCATCAAAATCAAAATTTATTTATTTCATGTAGGCCAACTTGTAGCTCTTATGACGTCATAAATCTACCACCGGTTCGGAATGCAGATTCTGCTGAGAAGAACCGGCAAGAAACTCAGCAGTTGCTCTTTTCAAAAAAAAATAATAAATGTTTACAATAGGTAACAAAACTATGCTATGCATACAGTGTACACATCCACGGTGATAAGAAACATATGGCAAATTATTCCTCTAATCTAAAGAAGATAATTCTAGAAGTAGTTTTATCCAATGACTTTAAAGTAAAAACCGCTAATTTTCGACTTGCACGGTGATGTTCGATACATAAGCGCCGATATGGAGCGCTGTAATGTCGCCCTGTGATACATCAACTAGTAGTATGCTATATTTTGAAAAAAAAAAAAAAACAGAAAGCAATGTTCTTTTCACAGCTCCGGGCGACGTGAATCTCAAGCCCATTTGATGGAAGAACGTTTACGTGCACAGAAATATAGTCGAGAGATGAACGAGAAGAAAGCAACTGCGGCAACACCTCTAGAGACGTCATCAGAAAGTGGCGACTTTGATGATGACACTGACGATGACTTCTTAGAGCTCGATGATGACGATGAAGAAGAAGACACTGTAAGAACTCTTTAATTAGACCTTGAACAATCTCACTTTTTTGCAAGATAAGTTGATATCAGTGTCAACAATATGAAAATTTCTGATATGAAGTGTATTCTGTATATAAAAGAGTCCATGTTCTGTAGTATATTACATATAAGTCGTAGACGAGTACGTAACTTAATTATGTAATTCTTATAGTATTTCTACAATTAAAAAGATGTATTATGAAGGGCAATATTTTTTTCTTCGGTGAGCATTTTTTTTCAGCAATCCATTAAAGAAAAGTTTGAATATTTTTAGTTCTGGGTCGATACCTCCCTGACTTTCATATTACGAATTTTTGTTGAATAGAACATCTTGAAATTCTATAAGTAAATACAGTTTAAGAAAATGTTACGAAAAAAGATGTTCGGAAGAACAGACAATGTTTGAGCTATTATTGTATTTGAGCAGATTTTATTGTTTCTTTTGAGTTGTTAAAAGGTATTCTTACACTTTTTTAGGACAGCGCTGAAGTTCGAGATGACAAGTCATCTGAGCCGCTTATATCAAATGAAAGTCACAATCCCATCCTTGAAGCAAGTCTGGAAAAAGCTTTAGAAGCAGAAGAGACCGGAACCAACAATCAACTAAACCCATATCTAACTCTTGCAGGTAGGATTATTTACATATTATCTAGTGTTCAATTTATCATTACAAATATGTAATTTAGTTAATGTGGCTTTTTAACATTTCCAGAACTTGAAAGCAGTATTAACGGAAAAGCAGCACGTTTAGCGGTCGAGTGTTCAAAAGCAGAGTTGCGTGCTCCGTGCTCTGTTGGACGGAAATGGAAATGCGTTCTGGTTAATGGGCGATGGCGAAAACATAAGTGCAAATATGAGGTGAATGGTTTTAACTTGTCTCTCGGCTCTTATTACGACTAACAATAGGTAATAAAATAGACTTCTCATTACGTTCATGTTTGTATGGAAATAAACTATACATATTTATGTAACGCCGTGAAGATGTTTTTATGCATGAACAGATACCCGTTTACAGTTAAAAGTAACTTTACAGTTAAAAGTAACATACATTTGTTGGATTATTTTCTGAATTAAGAGTATTTACACTTTTTTGCAGCCAGATATTGTTGTGACTCCACCAAAAATGAGTACAAAAAAATGTGCTTGTTTCACTCCAAGTGGACTCGTTTATACAAGGTTGGAAACCGACGGGACCATCGCCAGACGGCCTACAGATTTACTTAAAGAAAACAGTACTAGGAGTCGTAGATCAATTAATAATGACGTCTTCGAACCAAATACTGTGGATGGTATTCTAGAAGAGAATCCAAGTATTGGGCATTTAAGCTTTAAAAATGAACCTGTGGATGAATCGGAAAAAAGAAATATTGAAAATAACATCGATAAACTTATAAAAGAAACTGAAGCATTTCTAAAAGCCTATGAACGAACCAAAGATAATATAGATCATAAGAGAACAAAACGACGTGCACAACATTGGAATCATATCAAACATAAAAAGAAAAATGATCCAATGTTAAATAACAATGAATCATCATTGGAATGTAAAATTGAAGAAAATGGAACTGTTAATTGTTCACAAGTAATTTATAATGATTTAAAAGCGTGGCATACAAATAGATTGAGTTTGGAAGACCAAATAAGACAACTGAGAACAAAACTTGAAGATTTGAAGGAGATTAAAAGGCATTTAAAAATAAGTAAACCTGCAGTTGAAGTGCTAACTACACACCCATTATATAATTTTAATAATTTGGAAAACAAGACTGTAATCCACAATAATCATACTACAAAAGACAACTTCAGAAAAAATAGAACACACAGAATAAAAACTAAACATAGAAATATTACATCTTTTGATAAAAAATTTAGACAGTCAAATGAATACATAATACCCACTGTTAATGCTAACACCAAAGATGATATTTTTAATAAGCAATTGAAGAACGAAACAACCACTGAAACAGTGGTCAACTTTATTAATATTTCTGATCAAACCGAAACAACAACTAATCATACTAACGTTTTAGAAGAATTACCTAAATTGTCAAGTACTACAACAACTACTGAAGCCAATTTCATCGAACAAAATACGATTGATTATAAAGACATACATTCTAGTATAACAGATACTATTAATGACATAACCACGACTGAATTATCAAAATCACGTGATCTTACAAGCACAAAGCCAATAAAAAGTAGTGAAATCCCCACAATAGATTGGAAACCAACAACATCTGATATTTTATCCACTTTACATGTCTATAATTCCGCAGCAGATGATATTATATCAAAGCATAAATTTAATTCAACACCACCACCACACCACCATACTAATAGACCTAAACAAACAGTTAGACATAAAACTACTGCCACATCATTAGGTCCAACAAGATTCGATGCTTCCGAGTACGAACAAATAAATCCTAACAAAGGAAACGCCAATAATAATGGCATATTTAACAAACCATTTGATATATTTCAAAGAAGACTTCACCCCTTGTTTATTGAGAACGAAGATAAACACGTGTGCTATTGTGAGGAGAGCCGGTGGGTAACATAATTCAATGAAAATGTAATTATTGTACCTAATGAAATGAAAATTAAATTATTTTACAGGAAAATAAAACCCGCCGGGAACACTTATTTAGAAGCTGCACAAAGATTGAGAGATGAACGAAGAAAACTAAAAGAACAACGATTACGCAAGAAATTGAGGAAAGCAAAGAAGAAGGTAAGTAATGAAATAGTTTCGAGGCTAGTGACAAAATCGAAATATCAAGCAGCGATAACACATTGTCCTGTTTTTTCTAGGCGGAGCTGGAGAGGTTGTGTGAGTCTGAACGTATGAACTGTTTTCGACATGACAACGACCACTGGCGCACTGCACCGCTATGGACAGCTGGTCCTTTCTGCTTTTGTATGAGTTCTTCCAACAACACATACAACTGCGTGAGAACTATAAACGCCACTCATAATCTTCTTTACTGCGAATTTGTTACTGGATTGATCACATATTACAATTTACGGATCGGTATGTAGCTTAAAAAGTAGCCTTGTTGTTGTTGATGTAAATCTACACTAGATTTCTAGTCAAGTCGTGTGGATTAATTTTGACCTGAACCTAAAGGGCTTATCGTAATTTTTTACCTTTTAATTTCAGATCCGTTCGAGACCCAAAACAGGGTGAAATATCTAACAATGTCAGAG
This sequence comes from Hipparchia sbordonii, assembly GCA_038048805.1. Taxonomy (NCBI): domain Eukaryota; kingdom Metazoa; phylum Arthropoda; class Insecta; order Lepidoptera; family Nymphalidae; genus Hipparchia; species Hipparchia sbordonii. Next base: position 10,753,730 of record CM076099.1, on the reverse strand, counting down.
AAAGAATATTTTCATAATCAATTACAACAGCTGCTGAATTGTCGCGGACCATCTTGTAGGAGATACTCTCATTCGAATTCAGGTGATAAATAGTAAAAATATAACAAATTTTAGAATACTGCTTGTTAATGAAAATATTTTATAATTATAAAATCCTTAAAGAACTCTCGATTGAGACAGACTTTAATAATTTCTTGTTGATTTTTCACGCAAGAAAGCAGCGGCACCAATAGTGAGTCTAAAACTTCAAATAATTAATACAGCTTTAATCGTGAATTGGGACGTAATCGTACAGACGGTACAGAGTATAGACATATCATTTAAAAAGTGCCTTTCTTCACAAGCTCGAAATAAATTTACTTAACACGTTTGATGAGAAGACAGCGCAGGCATATTTAAGGTTTTCGCTAGGAGTTTGTTTAGTGCTACGAATGTGTCTGATAAAAATATTAATTAACTTGCTGCAGGTAGCAATGAAGACATAAGCAGGCGATATGAAGATGACCACATGATGTACAGAGGCGAACCAGCCGGGTATAGTGAAAGGTATTCTTTTTCTCATTTCGTATAATTTTTTGGTAAACTGTTTGGTAATTATGAAAAGGTCCGTACCCACTCATTGAGACCATACTAAATCCCAAAAACACTAAGTATATCTGCTGTAAGCTGCTGAAGAGTTGGGTATCCCGCAGACTACTTGTTGCTGCAGCATCAGCTCAAGGTTACCATGCCCTGGAAATACTCCGAAGAATACATCCTAAATCAATCGCACCAGTAAAAGCTCGTAATAATCTTTAATTAAGTAGAAAATGAGTTATTGATGATTAATTTACGAAGATTTGCTCAAGTATTTGATACTTGAGCAAATCTTCGTAAATTAATAGCTAAGATATGGATCGAGATGGCTCGATCGCTTTAGTTTTCAAAGAGAAGAAACCGCATCAAAATCGGTCCATTCATTAGGGAGCTACGAGGGAACAGACAGACACAGATTCATCCAACTTATAACACCCATCTTTTTCCGGGAATTAAAAATTACATTGTTCTTTAACAGAGGCTGGCGGTGGAGTGGTTACGGTCGTCGGTACGCAAGAGCGAGAGAGCTGCACCGACGTCGACATACAATGGCGTTCTAGTCGATTTAAAGTTAGGGTAATCTATTTGTGAAAGAGAATAAAAATTTCATGGCACCTCAAAAGTCAGAAAGAGAAGAAATAAGGTGGTCAGAATAATCTCAAAAGAACTGATGTGTAGAAAAGTAATTAGAATGGATGATATTTTAAGTTGTTATACTCGCAATTAGAAACAAAGCCATAGCTACGAAGAAATGTTCAGAATATGATTATTCTTGATGCAAATTAGTTAGGAATAATCAAAAGTAAATATATATATTTTTAATTGGTTCGCAATTTACCTAGTCGATTTTTTTCAAGATTTTGTGTTATTATTTTAATTTATTGATATTTTTTTTTCAATCGACTTCTTTTTTTCACTTGCTTACTACATATCTATAATATTATCCTCTTAAACTTCAAACTGGCTAAGGCTTGGATTAGAATGATAAAATAGCATAACAGATAACTGGATAGAATGATTTACTTACATCGAATCTTATAGGGCTTCCTATAATCGAACTTTATCAATAGTATTTAATTTTTAAATAGGCGTATCTACGATATATATATACATTATACATATTAAAATAAATAGACAAAAATATAACTACAAACGTGAATGCAAATAATGTAATAATTATGTTAACAGCTTACGATTTATAGCAGATTGGTTGATTTATATATAATAATATAATTTATATTCCACATCAAGATTGTTATAGGTACTTTTGCGTTTTTGTAGTAGATTGTGAAAATATAATCTCAAATCTGTCATAGCCACTTAGTAAGTATATCTAAAGGAAGTCTTCCTATCTTTAGAAATGTCTTATACACTATATGTATATTATAATGTTTGTAGGCATTATTGAAAATTGCGTCGCTACCGTCAAGTATTATTTTATAACATAGTTTTTACCAATTAAATAAAGCGAAACCTAATGGGGACCGAAACCTTCAATGACTTTTGTTATTTTATTAACTTTTCATCAAAATATTACAATGAAGCGGCACATCTACATTGACTAAACTATTGATAACTTTTAGTAAGTATTGTAAGCTCGTAACACCCAAATTATGATTTGTAAAAATAGAAATAAAATATTGTATGTGTTGAAAACAATTTTGTCTTAAGTAGGTATAGCTCTTGCAATTCACGAGGGCGCGTGGCTCATGGTTGTGTGTGTGTAGTATCTATATAAGTGGGAGCGAGAGTTTCCTCGCGCCTGACTGTTCCCACCTAGACAAGCACGCACACTTACGCAATGTGCATGTACACGACGTAACCACAAGTAAAGTTCACGCGCCCTCGTGAATTATAAGAACTATAAAATGAGTTTTATCTAATAGTGGTTGAAAAGTGATAGGTATACTACGTTGTTGCCATGTGATGAATAAGGGTGTTTGTTATCTTTAGATTGTATTTGAAACTGGAGCTTTGCGTTTATGGGCGAAGTTGCCAAAAAAAAGACGTGTGGCACTCGGGGACTGCCGCGGTAAAGCTATTGCATAGCATTTTTTATCAACGCCATCTAGCGGTGAGAGGAGTCCCGTGTCAGATTATTTTCGTTACGGAATTTCTGGACTCGGTCTCCACGCTCAAGGCCCGCGATAGAAGCTATGCAATAGCTTAATAAAAATTTTAGCGATATCTTACAATAGAACGATGCCAATGGACAAGATTACTTACTCAAAACTTTTAAGCAGGGGTTGCTATTTGACTTTGTTACCTATCAAAATGCTTTAATAAAAACTGTGCATTTAATTAATGAATTTCTAAGTTTTTGCGAAGATTATTTTAAATAGGTAACTAGCTGATGCCCCCGACTTAATCCCGCGGGAACTCATCGATTTTCCGGGATAAAAGTAGCCTATGTCACTTTCTAGGTCCACAACTATACCCATACAAAAAATCACGTTAATCCATAGCTATGTTGCAGCGTGACTGAAGGACAAAACAACAAACACACATTCGCATTTATAATATTAGTAAGGATTTGTGTTGCTTTACAATTTGCTCCATGCTCCAATGCTATTTATATGTATAAAAAGAGGCCCCACCCTGACATAATATGTGTAAGAAGCTGTAAGAAGACACACATAAATCGTCTTGTTCAAATATTGTTTTATGTTATACTTTACAAGGAATGTCAAAAAGTTGTTTTATTGTCTAATATGTGTTTAAGAAGAGTGGGTACTTACCCTTAGAGCATTAAATGCTCGAAGGTAAGTCTCAATTGTTCTACTTATAGGACTTGACGTCATCACATAAGGGTGAATATTCACTTTCGACAATATTTGCGCATTTTTTTAGGAACAAGCATAATTTCATTTTTTTTAATATTTGATAGTATTATAATGTTTGGTGCTATTTCATTAAATACACAAGTGAAAGGCACGTATATATTTCAAATATTCAAAGAGTTATTGCCACTAGAAATTTATGTCAAGCTACGGTAATGAACCCTGTATACGGTAATGAATTTTTATGTATACTTTTGGCAGAATTTCTTATGAATTCTCTATTTGAATAAACTTGTACGAATAAAAGCAAGTGCCCAGCCGTGCACAGGGAATTGGTAATTCACTCGTCGACCGAGAACCTTGTTGGGACCGTCACTGCTTGGAGTAAGATCGTTTCAAATAACAAAATATCAAGCAGTTCTTCCATAACTTAATAGACTCCCTCTATATTGGACCTCTTCCTTACCACTCACCCTACCGGCTACCAGGTAACAGTCGATGCTCCCCTAGGAACATCTAACCCCTGCCTAGTACAGACTTCCGTGCCACTTCCATCCTCTGTTCGCACGCGTAATACCGGTAGCCTCATATCCGTGGGCACAGCTTTGTTTTTCAACAAACGACCTTAACACCTGTGCTGAAGCAGTTGCTGATGCTATACTCCAAGGTATGGACTGCTATATTCCCAACTTCCTCATACCTTTTGGGAAGCGCGCGCAGAAATGGTTCAACGGGATCTGTAATAAGGCTGCTATACTTAAACAAACCTCCTACCAGTCCTGGCTCTCTGCACATTGCACCAATGATCCCAATGCTGCAAATGTTAAGAAAATCTTTAACGCTGCGTCCAGAGCCTACAAAAATGCCATTGCCAGGGCAAAATTTGAGCACATCGACAGAATTGGGCAGAGACTAGTCTCACTGCCTTCTGGTTCCCGTGCTTTCTGATTTCTGTTGAAAGCCATACAAGGTAACTTCTGTCGTTCCTCGTTTCCACCTTTACGCAAACCGGATGATACACTGGCCTACACTGCCAAAGAAAAAGCCGAAATTCTGGGCACTCTCTTTGCTGCCAACTCTACGCTTGATGATGGTGGGAAAACACCCCTGACCATCCCGCGGTGTCAAAGCTCTTTGCGTGATATACGGGGTATATTGGAGATATATTGACAGTAAGGGGGAAGCCCTAGCGGTCAGCCTCGACATCGCTAAAGCCTTTGATCGGGTTTGGCATAGGGCTTGGCTATCGAAGCTGCCATCTTACGGACTTCCTGCGAAGCTGTGCAATTGGGTCGCTAGCTTTCTTTATGGGCGCAGCATCAAGGTCGCTGTCGACGGTTTTTGCTCTTAACCTAAGCCCATCAATGCTGGCATTCCACAGGGCTCAGTGCTATCGCCTACTTTGTTCATTCTGCATATCAATGATATGTTGCATAACAGCAGCATATTTTGTTATGCGGATGACAGTACTTCTGATGCCCTTTACAAAGGCCATGCACAGTTCTCTCGCGCAGTGCTGGAGGAGGATAGAGCCAAACTTGTGTTGGACATTGAGACTTCTCTCTAGAAAGTGTCCGTATGGGGTTCACAAAATCTTGTTAAATTTAACCCTTCAAAAACACAAGTTTGTGCTTTTACCGCAAAAAAGGCTCCTTTTACCACGCCTCTTCTCTTTCAGAACACTTCCCTTACTCCTACCAACAGCATTGGGATTCAAAAGAGGGCACTTCGGCTTGTAGACAATCCCAAATTAACTTACTCGCTGGAAAGCTTGGAACACCGCGACGTAAGCTCGCTTTGCGTGCTCTATCGGCTATATAACGGGGAGCCCTCTAACTTCTACAACCGCACCGCACGCCACCGAACGTAATTTCACCCCCACCACCTGGGTGCCTGGAGCACTTCGACCATCAGGTGCTCCAGATCTTTTTTTTCGTGTACTACCATATTGTAGAATCATCTCCCTTCGAAAGTATTCCTGTATATAATGTAGTTTCAGTAAAAATCATTAAATGAACTTCAAAAAGGTTACGGTAAACGACGGTAATGAAGGACACGGTAATGACAAATATGCACTTTTAATTTATTATTAATTTTTCTATAAGCAGTATATGCTATCTAATCATTCAAAAATTAAACTAGACGAGAACTTGATGTATTGTTATCGCAATAAAATTCCAATTTTAAATATTTATCAAAATATAAGCGGACTGGTAATGAAACATAAACTGTGACAAAACATTATAATACACTTTCAGTTGTAATTTTTTGCGCGAGTTCGTGCGTACGTCTTCCTTCTGCTACGTTTTCCGGTCGACTGAGGTCTGAGGTGCGGGACGCCGAGAGCTCACTATGTAGCGGCAAGATTTTGTCACGTAAAAACATGTTTCCCGTGATGATTCCGGAGGGTTCCGGTAATGAACTTTGCATCGTGACAAAACTTTAAAAACATATTTGACTATGTATTTCTTTGTAAACTAAATTTTAAATTATGAAGAAGTAATAAAAAATTATTTAATTATTCGGCACAGTAGTCAAATTAACATTATTTTTGTGCTAGGTTTACTAAATATTATTAAATATATAATATCTAGTAAAAAAAACAGGTGCCGGTAATGAATTTTAATGTTATTTTCACTAAAAATTTGAGTGATTTACATAGAAATTTCAATAAACACACCATGTGCACGATAAAGTACATAGGTGTGCATGATAAACGTATATTAAATGGAGTCTAAACTTAAGTTTCAATTTTTTATTCACTGAAACACGTAATTTTCATTACTTTGAATATTCACCCACAAATGGTTAATCTGTGACGTCATTGGAAAAAATAGACAATTTGATCCTAATTTGTTCCATAAAACAATCGAGATTTTTCTATAATTGTTCTGTAGAACACAGTAACTAAAAGTTGTCTATAGAAGCTTTGATTTCATGTGTGATGACCCCATATTCATCACGTTCCACTCTTAAACGAAAAACGTTTAACGAATCTCAAAAACGCAAAGCCTCTTATAGGTAATCTAGATAGAATGTCACAGAACATTTCATGGGGCAGTTTCTCCATCGCTGAGTAAGTAACTTTAAAACGAGGAAAAATTTGACAGTTTTTGTATTAAAAATCCGTCAGAACCAAATAATTTCTCGGTTCGGTTATACATTGGCCCTTAAATAGTGAACTTTTATACTTAAATAAGAATAACAATTGAACTTAAAATGAGTTAGTAGTCTTGTGACATTTTAACTAGTCTATGTCTATACCTACTTGTGTAATCTAAAGTGTTATTATAAAAAAGCTATTTGCCAACTTGAATATCTTAGTTACATTAGCGTTAGAAATTTGTGGAACACCGTGTATCAGTTTTATTAATAAAAAAAATTATAAACCTCCTACACATATTGTTTGATTTCATATTTGATAAAAAAATTACTATTTAATATCAATAATATGCTTGGTGGTGAATTGGTGAAAATAGTATTCATACTTATTACGTAATAAAAGCTTTAATTACTTTAATTAAACTTTCATTAAGTATCTAGTAGTTTAGTAGATACTAAAAGTTATAGCAATTAAACTAGATATTCAATAACAATGTATTGATTTTGTTTTGGGAGTTTGAGGCTATCATGGTTTCTTCACAACTCAAATTACTTTGAAGCCTTACTCTTTATTTATTTAAGAAGAACAATTATGTAATCAAAGAGTATTATTTATTATTATTGCCAAAAAAAATTTAAATATAGCTTAAAAATCTAAAATGTTATCTAAATCATTGTCATCGGTTAAGGAAAATATGTGTTTACTAGTAACAGGTTTGAGATTCATTTCATTTTCCATTTCTTTGCATTGGTGTCTATTGTCAGTGAGTTCTGTGACATCCATTACATGGTGCTGGTAAAAATATTTTTCATCTTCATCTTCTTGATAATAATTATTACCATTTTGTGCATTTTGATCATCACAATAATCTATATTTTCTTCTAAGTGATTATCAACGTTTTCTGTAACTCCGTAATGGTCATCGGTTTCAACATTTTCATCCCCTACATATTGACACCATTTGGAATTTTTATTTGTTTTAAAAAATGAAATGTCATCATCATTTTTCTTGCCACGTGATGCACACTGATTTACACTTTTTTCATAACACAATTCATTAGAGTTATCTTGATTGAAAGTTTTTAACTTATCCTCATCTCGATCAAAGCTATGTAATGAAGTGATGATTTCAGTAGTTTTGTTAGATTTAATAGATAATTTTGGAACTTTGAAAGCTTCCTTTTTTCTGTGTATTTTCCGCTTTTGAGGCAATTCTAAACAAACTTCTATATTGTCAATATAATCTGGCTCTTTTACTGCAGGGATATCCTCTTTCTCTACATATGCTGTCCATTTACTTTGTATGTTGGCATTAACTATTTTTACTTGAGTATTGTTAATTTTAATTTCATCAACAGTTTTTGTGGTCTCTTCCTCTTCATTGTTACTGTCTTCTGAATCTATAGCCTTCCATTTTGATTCTTCTATATTGCCTTGCATACTGTTGAGTTTTTGAACATGTATTCTACAGTCTTTAGCTGTGCCTATGCCATAGTGTCTTTTAACCGATTGCTTCTCACCACACACTTTACATTTCCATTTATTATCCTTTTTTGTTTGGTGAACCTATTGAATCAAATGATCAAGATGTAAAATAATAAAATCCTGATCAAAAAGCAATGATCCTATGCAAAAAGAGCCATAATAAAGGTATCTATGTGGAAACAATATTATTCCTCTGAATATTTTGTGTTTAAATTTTTATTCTAAGTATCTCATTTCCAAAATAGTCCACTAACTAATAAGTTTAGGATTTTAAATGTAGGTAGTTAACTATGTTTGATTATACTAATTTTATAAAGGCAAAAGTTTGTGTGTGTGTGTGTATAAGTCTGTTACTCCGTCACGTCACAACAAATAATGCGATTTGACTGGGAATGGAGATAGCTCATACTCAGGATTAACACATAGGTTACATTTTATACTGGAAATTAAAGAGTTCCAGTGGGAATTAAAATCCTAAATCCATGTGGATAAGTCGCTAATTTGAGTGTGCTAATATGAAATAAATATAATTGTTTATTTATGAACCAAATAGTAAAGAATGATTAAATATTTTTAAAAAGTTTGCATTAAAGATGAGACACAAGAACAAAACGTCTCTAAAGACTATTATCAAAAAAGACTAAGATGCGTAATTGGACAATCTCTTAGTAAATAAGATGATAATTTATAAATTGAGGTTAAATTAAAATTACTAATTAGTCAACTAAGTAGATACTTATTTGATTCGATTGATATCAGCTGATATTCCAAAGTAGAAATAGAAATAGAGAAATAGAAATATTTTTTTATTCAAATAAACTTTTACAAGTACTTTTGAATCGTCAATGAATCTACCACTGGTTCAGAATGCCGTTCCTGCCGAGAAGAGCCAGCAATAAACTCTGTGGTTGCGCTTTTCAAAAATTTTTTTACAATATTTAACAAAACTATGCTATGTATAGTGTTTCCACAATAAAGTTTCAAAAATGCAAAACAATCCAATGCATGTTAAGACAGGCCGGCTAAAGCCGTTGGTGGCACACGTTCACGAGCATGACGCATGATCCAGCCATTTCTTCGCTCAACCATATTTGAGGGAACATAACAAAAGTGGGATTGATACTGTGGTTGTAATAATCTCTAAACTAACACAGCTCTAAATTACGTGCTATCGCTTTCATAATGCCCTCAGCGGAAAGGATATAAAACTAAAATATAGACCTGCACATTTATGTAATTTAGTAGAGATTGTGTACAACAGAATTCGCCCCATTGCTGTATTGTGGATAGTAGATAAAAATATATCGTTGGCAAAAATCTTCTTATAAATAAACTAGGTAGGTAGGTATCTATTAATTATTATTCTTACCTGGAAGATAGAACATTTGTAACATTTTATTACTTGAAAAACTTGCGGCATTGTTAAGTGTAGACCTGAAGTTTTAAAAGCAAAAACTCATTTATTCTTACAGGTAAAATAAATTGTTATCTTTATTAGACATGAAAAAATCATGAGAAAAGTAAGAAAATGGAAAATTGGAAATAAACATCATCAAAAGTACCGACGAAAAAATAAAAATACACAAATACAAATGACAATGCCTTATGTCACTCTGAGTGACTCACTCACTAGTCACTTGTCATTGTCAGACGCTTCACGCTGTGGTCAGACGAGAGACGATGCACGATTAGAATAGATCCCAGCTCCGAGGTTCATTTACCTAGGTAGTAGGTACTTCCTAACTAGGTGGCAGACCCAATTATGGGCACTTTAAGAGTTTATCTTATTTCAAATATGTTTTTTAAGTATAAATTTAACCAAATTCTATAAATCACTGTGTTCATAAGGTTACTTGTTTAATAAAATATATAATTAAAGAAGATATTGAAATTTTTTTGTTTAAATCAACTAGAATTTCAAATAAGATTGAAAAATGACCCCGTCCCCAATTATTCGCACATTTGTTACCAGTTATGGGCACAAAATTATCCAATTATCAACACTCAGATTTTAATAGAGTTTAAGGGAAATATAACGCTAGGCTACCTACGGAAGTCTTTTAGAATATAGATTTTATTACGAAATAATATACGGAAATTCTTATAGTAACTGTAGGTGACTTAATTTTTTTATATTTATTATATTTAAAACAAACACCCTTACATATTTAATAAGAAAACGTAAACATAGTCTTTATCAAACGACAGATGTCCACAGCTGGACAAAGGTCTCTTATATGGACTTCCACAGGCCTCGGTCTTACGCTACCTGAATCCAGCGGCTCTCTGCGACTCGTTTGATGTCGTCGGTCCACCTAGCTTCCTGGTACGAGATCGCTACTCCAACACCATGGAATCCCATCGACCATCAGCTCTTCGAACTATATGCCCGCCCATTTCCACTTCAGTTTCGCTTAGCTATGTCCGTGACTTTGATTCTCTTACAGATATCCTCATTTCTGATATGATCTCGCAGGGATACTCCGAGCATAGCTCTCTCCATCGTCCGCTGAATGATTTTTGTTTCGTGATAAATAACTGCCCATAGAACTTCTCAACCTCTCTCCCTACCTCAGGTTGAGAAGAAACGTGACAGCCTTCGTCAGTTTTCAGCCGCGTCAGCTGGCTCTGTCCGATAGATAGATCTCTCACGGACACTTTGGAATGGAACTTCTGTTCCACTAGATGGTATCTTTAATACACTTGGTATTCAAGGCCCGCAGGTCGCGAGTTCTTTTCTTAGAGATCTGCCTATTAACCTACTAGTAGGCATCCGCGTCTGCTGACGACTGAAGTCTCATCTCTTGTCTGTCTTCCATCAGTTTGAGAGTAAGGTCAGAGAACTTCTGGGTCCTTTTCGTGTGATGGGTCTTAAAGAATTTAGACTCCAGAGTATGGACAGTTTACACACACTTGTTAAGATCGTCTACAGACTCCCAGTCTGCTAGGGAATCGAATCGCTTCGGAGTGTTAATAAACAGGAAAATCTCCAAATTTTGTAACCAGATACTGACACCCCTTGTTTTGCAATGAAATAACGGGAAAGTTTCATTTACTTTTTGAATTAGTAACTAATAATACTTAGAAAATCAATTGAAAACAATTATATTATTAAAACTTAAATAAAACCACAGTTAAATCATTATTAAGTAAGTACTGACCCTTAACGTCGATGAGTCAAAATGGCCGAAAAACTTCGGGAACTCCAGAACGATATCTTTCAACTACGATACTGACGTCATTTTAAAACTTTCCAGATTAGAAAGGTTTCGATTGTGAAAAATATGAATTCCCCTAAATATTTTTTAATCTGAAAATTTAAAAACCACAATCAGAAACTTATATTTTAATCTTTTTTGCCAAAGTGCGAATAAACTGGTGCAGTGCTAGCTATTGGGTTGGTCACCCTAATTCCATGGGTTCCTTCAAGGACAATAAAAATGTTACCAAGTTAAGAAAAATATTTCTACCAAAAATGTACTTACAAGGCTGGCTACAAACATGGAATACCCACCATTTTTGTATTACCTATATGTATAGGTACTGCCCTGGGGATTTATTTACAATTAACAAAGATTTAGTTTTTATCATTTTATTATCTGAGCCACATTCATCACAGTTTTTCATATATCATAATAATTATATTATAGAATATGTTTTGCTCATATTATATTTTATATTTATATGATCAATAGGTACACATAATTTATGATGCTTTGTCATTTTTTTGAAGTAGAACTTAGATTCAATTACCAAATTGTAATTTATACATTGTATAGGTGTAATATCTCATCACTCATAACAAATGATGTGGAGCGTTCAATTAAGCTTGTACAAAACAATTTTGAGCTTGTAATCAATAGTTAAAAGATCAAACTTTTGTAAATCTTTTAAAAGTTTTTTATAATAATATTATGCCCTTTTCAAGACACATAATATTTCCACACATGAATTATGTAAGGAGAGATAATTATTTTATTATCACTAACACAACACTGAAAAACTATACTTAATTATTTAAAGTGGGAATGTATATAATATTATAATAAATATCTTGGACGAACAGTCTGTACATACCTACAATTATTTTTACAATTATTTATTCTTTAGAAATTTTTAATTAGGACTTAGAAATAGTAGGAAGAAAAATTCTAAACAGCTAAACATTTCAAGATTCGAGAAAATACATATTAAGAGTTATAAGTAATAAATTTTATGAATGTACCTACCTAAATAAATAATTATGTGAACAGAACATGCCTAAATGAAATTACCTGTTTTAAATAATAATGTGTGTTGAATGAACAATATATATTAGAGAGAGATTATCAACATATCAATTTGTAAATTCAAGGTGACGAAATTTTTTTTAACTAAAATAAAGCAACTAAGTCAATCAAAAGGTATCATATGAATAAGTTTAGTAACGGATATTAGTAGAGATAACGGTTGGTATGTAAGGAGAAAAATATGACTAAGGTGAATTAATTATATTCTTAGGAATAGAATAGAATAGAATAGAATAGAAATATTTAGAATAGAAATATTTTTTATTCAAATAAACTTTTACAAGCACTTTTGAATCGTCAATGAATCTACCACTGGTTCGGAATGCCTTTCCTGCCGAGAAGAACCAGCAAGAAACTCGGCGGTTGCTCTTTTCAAAAATAAAAAATAAATTTTACAATAGTTAATGAAACTATGCTATGTATACAGTGCTTCCACGATTAATTTTCCCGAGTACAATACAAGTAAAAATAAATACAATACAAATACAAATAAATACAATTCAATACATGTCAAAACAGGCAGGCAAAAGCAGACCCATTCCCGTTGGTGGCACCCGTTCACGAGCATGACGCATGATCCAGCCATTGCTTCGCTCAACCATATTTGAGGGAACGTAACAACCCGCATCACACGACACCACCACAGAAATGTTTAAAGAGAGCATGACTACTCAGGCTACCCATGTTGAGGCATCGAATTGAGTATCAATATTAAACTATTCATTTTGAGACATGATTGAGACACAAATAAAGTGGAAACACCGTAGAACAGAATACAATAAATTCATGTTACATAGGATAGTTATCACTGTCTCATGAATCACTGGAGCGAATTATATCCACGCTTTTTTATCATTTATGTAGTCTTCGATTGTATAATATGCTTTTTCCATGAGAGCGGATTTAATTGATTTCTTAAACTTGTGTAGAGGCAAGTCTAAGATTGACTGTGGAATTTTATTGTAGAACGTCACGCCCATTCTCACAAATGACTTTTGGACCCTCTTGAGGCGCAGCCCAGGATACATGAGCTTATTTGGATTTCTACTTGGTCTATGGGATAAATCACCCTTTTTTTTGTAACTCAAAATGTTTTGTCTGACAAATATTATGTTGTTGTAAATATATTGTGAAGCTACTGTAAGAATGCCTATTTCTTTAAATCTTTCTCGAAGGGAATCCCGCGGTCTCAAATTATAGATTGCGCGGATTGCCCTCTTCTGCAATACAAAAATTTTTCCAATATCGGCTGCCTTACCCCACAGTAAGATTCCGTATGACATAATACTATGGAAATATGCAAAATAAACAATTTTTGCAGTTTCTATGTCAGTCAACTGTCGAATCTTCCTAACAGCGTAAGCAGCAGAGCTAAGTTTGCCAGCAAGCGTTGCTATATGGGTGCCCCATTGTAGCTTTGAGTCCAGGGTTAATCCCAAGAATACTGTGGATTCCTCAGTTTTCAAAGGTTCATTATTTATCTTTAAATTCTTACTGACCGTTCTCGTGTTAGGTAATAAAAACTCAACACACTTGGTTTTTTTAGCATTTAAAAGTAGATTATTTACCGTAAACCATTCAGAAATTTGAGATAATGCACTATTTACATCGTCAAAATTGTCTTTCGTCCTATCGACTTTAAAAATCAAAGACGTATCATCAGCAAATAGTACAATATCGCAAGTATTTTGGACAAAATGTGGTAAATCATTTATGTAGACTAAAAACATGAATGGACCTAGAATAGAACCCTGGGGTACACCCATTATTGAGGCTGATCCGGATGATTTTACATCATTGACACATACTCTTTGGACTCGGTCACTGAGATAAGACGCAATGAGACTGAGTGCACAATCTTTAATGCCATAGTGGCTTAGTTTAAACAAAAGAGTCTCGTGATCAACGCAGTCGAATGCCTTTGACAAATCACAGAAAATACCAATGGCATTCTGTGAGTTCTCCCATGCATCGAATATGTGTTGTAACAGCCTTGCGGCTGCATCGGTTGTTGATCGACCCTTTGTAAAACCATACTGCTCAGAGTGGAGAAGTTTATTTAGATTAAAGTGTAAAAGCAGTTGTTTGAGCATTATTTTTTCGAATATCTTGCTGAGAGTTGGCAAAATTGAAATAGGCCTGTAGTTATTCGGGTCACTTTTGCTTCCCGATTTAAAAAGCGGTATTAGTTTACTACATTTCATAAGGTCTGGAAAAGATCCAGAATCTATTGATTTATTAAAAATTAGAGCAAGATACGGCGCAATAATATCAATTATGTTATGAATTATTTTAACTGATATCCCCCATAGATCTGCTGTTTTCTTATTTTGTAATGATTTAAATGTTTTGATTATGTCATATGGGGTAACGTGTTCAAACCTAAATAACTTATTGCACTCAGAGACATTGCTCCTTAAAAGACGATAGGCTTCTGCTGGCGAGGAATTCAGAGAACTGGTTGTGGTAATTGGAATATTTTTGAAAAAGTTCTCAAATGTATTTACAATTTCTATATCGGAGTTAATTACATGATTATCTATTTTAAGCTCCAATTTATTATTATTATGCACCTTATGTTTACTCGTTTCATCGCTAATGATGTCCCATGCTGTTTTAATTTTATTATCAGAATTGACAATTTTTTGTTTTATGTGAAGTGACTTTGCTTGCATGCATACATTTCTAAACAATTTAGAATAATTTCTTACATATTCAATAAACGCGGGGGAATAATTATATTGTTTTTCTGCATACAAGTCAAACAGCTTATTTCTACTTTTATAGATGCCTGCAGTTGCCCAGTCACTAAACTTAAGATTTTTAGACAGTCTTTTCTCTATCACCTTAAAGATAGAGTTATATTGTGAGCTTAACAAATCAAAAAACTCTGTATAAATTTCATCCGGATCATCCTGTGCAACGTCAAGCGTCGGCAACATAGCTGAGATGCTTTGTTTGAAATGCTCTACTTTTTTAGTGGTAATTGGCCTGTATTTTATTACTTTTGTTATATTCTGTTCACTGCTTGGAATAGATATCATTTGACCGCAATGATCAGATCTGAGATAAGTGATAATAGATTTTTCAATAATGTTACAATCACAAAAAATGTTGTCAATACAGGTAGCTGAGTTTGCAGTTACTCTTGTAGGTTCATCAAAAATATTCTCTAAATTAAAGCTTTTAAATAAGTTAAGTAGCCTACCAGTAAAAGGAGTGTGAAGCAAAATATCAATATTAAAGTCTCCACAGACCACTATTTTTTTTGTTGACCTACATAGCCGCCTTAAGGCATCCTCCATAACCTCCTCAAATAGGCAATAATAAGTCCTAATATGTGGGAAGTGTCAGTAGGTATTAATCGACATAATATTTAATTCAATGCAGTCTGCACAACCCTTCATTATTATCAATTTTGTATAATTAGAAATATATTAGGTAGGTTCGTATATAGTACGTCGTAGGAAAAATAAATAAAACTGATCAATTTAGCTCTCCAGTCTCTTTTCTCAATAATTTACTTTTAATCAACGTTTGCTATACTGCTCGTTTTTAACATCATTCTTTTTAAAAAATTTAAATATAAAATAAAGACATTTTAAGAAAATATATTTATTTTAGTTACAAAGCTACTCTATTTTTTCAGTTTTAACGTCTATGTAATACTATTGGAGATCCCCATGGCTGACGTGAATAGGAACCCAGATTAAAATTATTAAGATGTTAAAAAGAAGCACTCGCTTACATAGTTATAAAGTATTTCATACTTTTAAATAGGTACTTCAAAATATTAATAAAAATATATAGGCACATTTTAACAAATCAGCAGTAAGTAAAAACATTTGTAAAAAAACTAATACATATGTTTAATTTATGTTTATGGACTATTATAAGAAAATAAACTTTTAAACTCTGATTGCACAGGTTCCTGTGCAAAACTCTTTAGATCATTACATTGTGAATGAATACAAATATTTAAAAAATCATAAAACTAATTAAGTAAATATTTTCTGGACATTAATGAACATTTACAAACAAAACTGGCAACATTATCTAGATTTTTTCTCAACTTTGGCACTCTATTGACAAACGTTTGACACGAAAATTGGCACAAATTATGAGCACTCACAATGGCCTTAAAAATTAGGCCGTCCATATGAGAGTTAAAGAGGAACTTTTGTTAAAGTCATGTGCGCGGCTGTGACACATTTTTTGTTTGGCGCTATGTGTGCATAACGGTAGTCCTGCGTGTATATCCTCTGCGAGCTGCACCTCCTGAGCCCTGGGCCTCACATTCTCTTCGTACTCTGTCTATAATGTCTGCGACTAGTTTTTCTTCTCTTGACCGTTTTTCTTCCCAGTCAGATTTATTGTTGTAATCACCTGTAATTGAAGTAAAATATTTCTATCGATTTGCAAATTGCAATAAATACCTAAGTATAAATCTTGCAATATTTATGATATTTTTTAGTAAAACTCATAAATGATTTAACTAGGTACTAGACGATGCTCGCGACTTCGTCCAGTTAATTTAGGTTTTATATAAAAAATATTTTCAAAGAACCGATTTCAAATGCTACTACAAAGTAAAAAAATAATTTTTGTTTGTATACATATGTTGAACTCGGGCTCGGCTCATAAGTTTCGTCGTTCATATTTTAGACTAGAGTTCTTAAATCCCTAAAGTTTCTTGCAACACCATTACCTATTGAAGAGGGATCTGGAGTTCAATAATTGTCTAATTAATGTGTAAAGTCAAGAGCCTCATATTATTCATGCATTAAGATTGTTTAATCTTATGCGAGTGATTTGCTAACATTCTTGAGGAGTTCTATGCTGTATCTCCGATAATATTTATTAGGTCTTAACAAAAATTGGACAACGTTTACCCTACAGTATAGTAGTAAGTAGGTATAAAAAATGTTGTACACAATCTCTAACTAAATTAAATTGACAGAACCAAAAATAGTGTTTTCATTTTCAAAATGCTCTATGCAGAAAAACAGAAGTTTGGCTTCAACAGCACAACAATTATTATAATAATTTATCTAATGCTTCGATTCGAAAGCACTCTGTAAAAACTGTATTTGAATAAAAAATGTTAAGAACTTCTGTTAATATATACATACATTCTGTTAATATATACATACATATTAAGAAGTTAACAGTTATAGTAAATATAATATGTTATATGCTTAGTCTCTTAAATGCAAAATTATTACCTTTAGTCGATTTGCATAATTTCCTATTTTCAGGAGATTTGGATGAACTATTTGTATTTTGCTTTCCGTTATTTTGATAATTTGGCACACTTGTTTTTGGAATTACCAATTCAGGATCGGGTTCTTCTTTGATTTCAGTTTGTGTTGTGCTCGTTTGTTTTGAAAGAGTTTCGGCTTGCGAGTTTGTTAAAACGGGACTGGAATCTCTTAAAACCTCGCTATGTCTGCTTGCTATGTGGCCAATATATCCTGGAAAGAATTAATCATTTTTATTAAAAAAAATATGCACTTACAACACGTAGGTAGGTATTGAATTGACTAGAAAATGAGTAACGTTAGAAAGAAGTCCAATAGATAATTGGGAAAACCAACATGTTGTTATTATTAATTGGAAGTTTTATGAAAGTCAATCAAAGTTTAAATGTCTCGCCCTGATAGAAAGCGATTATACGCTCATAGAAAGATCGCACAAATTTTATTTTTAAAAATCTGCAATCATAAAATACGTATATAGGTCTCGATCAGGCAAATGTACGAGAATGTGTGATAATCGCATTGTTTAATATACGCGCTAAGATCGCGTAAACGTGTCATATTAAGTTGAAACACGCGAGGCCAAATGCGAGTGTTACGGTAGGTACCTGCAATTTATTACAATGCATTTTTTTTACTGCAATAAGCAGATCTCTAGATGGGCTTGTAGGCTAACTGCTAACTTGTGGGTTATAAATTGCTGATACTACTAATTTGGAAGTAATAGAAAAACGTAGCAACATCGATATTATACATAGACTAAAGGATTTATACCATGGAAGTACCTAGGAGTGTGCTAGGAGTACCTACCTACTAATATAGTCTGAACACTACTACCTGTCCACGTCAACTTGGCCGTCGTCGACCGTTACAAAATGACGTCATACCGTAGGTACAGTTAACAAAAAAATAATAATTGCAGGTATTTTTGATATTTCCAGTAGCAGTTGAGTGAAAATTCCCAACTAAGAAACGTCAAACACGCATTTATTCATAGGTAGGTAGGTACCTACATGATTCACACAAAATCTATAGTCTATACCGGGTGCCGGTAACCTGTGCCCATCAAACACAAATTTATTTTTCCTCCGAGCCTGTGCCGGTAACATTCTTTTTTTTTAAACAAATCCCCGGTACGCGTGATGGACATTTTTTTTTTGTGAATTTAACTTGGAGGATTTAAGGAATTTATAGTTAAAATTAAAAATTAGACGAACATCATTACTTTAGAAAGCCGAAAAAATGTTTTATAAAAAATGTTTCTTTTTATATGTATAGGTAACCTATTTATATTTTCAATATTAGATTTAAGTAATTACTTTATTTATTTCTTTATTTATCAAAGAGGCACAAAAAACAGGTTGAAACTAAAAAGTGCACAAAATATAAATAAACAGCTTATCAAGAACTTTGTAAACATCCACGCTAAGCATACTTTTGTAAATGTTTCGTCGAAAAATAAAAATTATTATCTATCTTTCTACTTGGTAAGAGGTGGAAGCGGATGCAGCAAGCCTCTTTGCGACGCTGCTCCGCGTTGTGTGGCATCGTTCTTATGATTTCCATTAAATTATTATACAGTAATATTATGTTCTTAGGCAGGTATAAAAAGTATATACGTACATACCTTTTCTGCTTTTGAAATAGACCAGACACTGTTCACACTGGAATAGTGGTGTTGGATTCAACGGATGCACCACATGCAGTTTATATTTATGCCTATACCAATGTGTTCTGCTCTGTAAAATTTCCCCGCAGAGCTTACAAATAACACTACCGTCATTCCTCGTCATGTATTCTAAAAACTCATTTCTCGCTTTTGGCGGATCTTTTGAATTTTCTTGATCTTTATTTTCATTGATCTCATCGTGTTGTTCTGTCAGGAAGTGTACCCCCGCCTCCTGCGCCTCCATTGGGTTTGGCTGGGTGTCACTCAATGTTTCCGATGGATATTCAGATCTTGAGTCTGTTAAGACTTCCAGAGTAATTATGGGCATATTGTTCACGTCGTCTTCGTATGTGTAGTGATATTCTGAAATTTTTAAATTATCATAATCAAACTTTACATTGTATTATGCAACTAGCGGACGCCCGCTTCTTCAATTCACAATTGACAGTTCCTAAATCCCCAGTTTGTGTGGGTAGAACCCCTGTAGCATCAGTACCAGGATTGAGGGGAATTTAACGATGTTGTCTTTACTTGGTACCTACAATAACTATTCATAACCGACAATTCGTGAATTCCCACAGTTTAGGGAGGCAGTATGAGTACCCCTGCAGTATCAGGATTGAGGAGTCCGTAATTTTTATGGGAGCATCTCGCAAAGTTTTTGTATACTTAGATTAAAAAAAGGTTCACGCAAATCAGTTTAGAAAACGCGGAGATATCGATATACTTACACAGATAGAAAAATAAAACTCTTTTTCCTCCTTTTCGGAAATCGGTTTAAAAAAATAGCCATGTTACTCTCGGTAACATCAGCTATCGTCCAGTGAAAGTCCCGTCAAAATCGGCCCAGTCGTTCCCGAGATTAGCGACAGACAGACAGATAAAAATTTTAAAAATTGTTTTTTTTTTTGTTATAAATACCGTATTAACTTACATTTGCATTTAGTGAGAAGCTGTTATTTTGATATTACAAACAAACACTTCAATTTTATTTATATGTATGTATAGATATAACTACCCACCGTACTATAATTACACTTTTTTTTTTAAACATATTTACCTACTAGTTCTACGTTTACGTTAAGAAAGTTGAAACTACACCAGTCCGTAACCCATTGCAACCCTAGTTTTACATCCAAGCTACCCTCGCCGCCTAGCCTAGAACGATTGAAGCTCACTAGAAGCGAGGTGAGGGGGCTACCGCCACTTTATTGTAATTTTTTGTAGATTGATGGGCGGAAAATGGCTCTTATCTTATATTAATGGAGATAAAGCTGCTGACAGACGGCCGGAAAGCGGAGGCTTAGTAATAGGGTCTCGTTGGATACCCTTTGTGTACGGAACCCTAAAAATGAAGACGAATTCGTGGGTGGACTGCTAGTACTTAATGTTAATGTAGTTTACACCTGCTAGTGCCACTATTTCAGAGGCCAAAGTCCTTCCATTTTTAATCAGTTGAAAAAAAATTTTTATAATTATTTATTTTTATTACCAATTTTAGTTACCTGTTACTCAGATATATGCCGTCCTTAAGCCACACCTATAAATATCTATTAGAATAAGAATTTCATATCTAAGTACCCCCTTTATAAAAGCCTTTTTAAGTTTTCCCACGAGGTCAATACCCTTAGTGGAAGGTAATAAATCTCGAACACTTTCAATGGTTTTCTTGAGTTTGGATAAAATTTTGTGTAGAACTCGATATCGACCGATCATTCAGGCTTTGACAACAAATCGAAATCAATTAAGGTGGCACTTACTTTGTTCTGCTTATTAGGTTGAAACCATGTGATTTCTAAAAAAAAACGAAGAAAAAGGGTTTGAAGCCGGCGTAACGCTGGCATAGGCTAGTCAAAAACAATTTTTAAATTTTAGTATTTATACTTTTATTTGAATTAATATTTGTGTACATATTTTCGCATTACAATCGAATGCGTTGGTAAGATTCTTTCCCTTAATTAAAACTAGTAAATTTTTGTTACATATTTTTTAGATATTCCGTAGCTTACATCAAATTTACTGTTAAAGCTCTGCTGTTTGCAACGATAATTTTATACTTAAGTAATTAATATAATTTATCCAGTTGAACTGATGTAGTTATGTTAACTTTTATATAAATTTAATAGAAAATCTACCAGTATATTTACTTAGTACTTACATTGTAAAAATACTATTAGAATAGCAGGTATATCTAACTGTTAGTGTCCAATAACAATCATAGTCTCTGATTTTATTTATCTAAAACGCTATCGACAGTTTCCTTGCCCCAATAAAATTATCGTAAACCCTCTGTTGATAAAATCTAAAGAAAAACATACTTTATTTAAAATATACAAAAAAAAGTAGTAAGAATAATACTATAGCCGCAATAATTATGTTGTTAAACGGCTAAATAAATATTTTTCTGTACTTAGTAGTATTTTTCTGCAATAGAATATAGAAAAAATTAACACACGTATAAAACATTGCACTACCTTCATATAACTCTGATTTTGTTGATATTATTGAACTGAAATTTATTAAAACTTGAGAATCAATAAAAAATACTCCTATTATAAAATATGGAAACCAATTTAACGCGTTCATCAAAATGCAATAATATAACTATATTCCAAACATATATCAATCTAATTATTTTGTACAGAAGGTAAAAATAAAAGTTTTTTCAAGAAACATGGTTAAAAATTCTTATAAAAATGACAGTTAAGTTGAAGACAGAGGTGAATTGAGGAATTGAATTTTTAATAGTTCGAATGATAATACCTACTTGGAATATTTAACACTGTAGACTGAACCTTTCGGAACAAAAACCCCGTTTAGAAGTCATAAGTCCACTGAACTCTTTTGTCACCTAAAAATTTTTTTTGTTATACAATTAGTTAAGAAAAACATAAGAAATCTCTGTTGAGACTAATTAAATCAACTCAATTAGAAATCAAGTGCGCTACTCAAACATTTCATCTATGAAGTAATTCTAGATGATAATCCACTGTACCTACAGGCTACAACTCAAAACGTTAAAAACCTTAAAAATTACGGTCTTCAGTTATTTCCTTTTATTATTCGACTTTCGCCAAATCTTGAATCAAGTAATAAGACGCATATTCCGTGACCATAAAACTAAATGAAAACAATTATTTGTATATAATCTATATTTATATAATATAGGCTGCCTGGCAGCATATGGTTGAAAGGAAAAGTAAGATACAACAATGAACTTGTTGCTAACTTAGTTAGCACTAATATCACAAAACAAAATACTACAAAAGAAAGAAAATAAAAATAAAAATAACATGTTACCACTCAAACGAAATAAACACTTAAGAATTGGAAAAAAGAGAGTGGTTAATAACAGGAATGGAAAAAGAAAGAAATGTCGTGAGAGATTTTCCACCAAGAATCCTTTCCGTGCTGCCGAGACAGGGAGCAAGATGGGGAAGTACCTGCCCATAGTTCTAAGTAACTTACTTTTTGTACAGTTTATTTTGACAGTCTGCGCACAAGATTGAACACTTTTAATTTTTTGATGCTGTACTCAAATATATTGCAGATCTAGATCCCATTTGGGTCAATCAGCCAACGTAAGTAAGTAGTCATAAAGGGAGGCGGCTAGGGTTGAGAGATGCACGTTTGACTTTCATTTAAGGTCGAGTTGAATTACATGCAAGCTCCAGACAGTGAAATAATTTATCCGGTGGGCTTTAGTGTGAGTGCTGAGAGCAAGGACATGGCAATGAATACGTCATCAAACGCGTAAAAAGCAACAATAAAAATATTACGCTCTCAAGTTTTCAAATTCTGATGTACAAAATCTCTAAGCTAAACTAAATTGACAGGTCTTAGGCTGAAATCTATAGACCGCACTCTAGCTCTACTCAGACTCAAGACAGAGATAAAACGAGACAGATTTATGTCCCGTTTTAACATCTATCTTGAGTTTGAGCTGAGTCACAGCGCGCTCTATAGATCTCAGCATAAATCTCGTGCTATCACTATCATAAATAATGCTCGCTGCATCGAAAAAGAATAGCATTAGATTCAAACCTGTCAAAATATTTTCGTTTGGAGATTGTATACAAAAAATACAGCCACAATGACTTGGTAAATAAAGGTGGCCATCTTGAATCTGTCTCGACATCACACCTACATATGTCGTAGGTACAAAGCTATCGAACGGCTTAATTTGTGCGATTGACTGGCGCTGGTATATCTATCTAAAATCACACTTTAATATTGTTAATACCTTATCGGCAATTATAGAATCTATAACGATCCAAGTCTATCCCTAAATATATACAACAACTTGGACATAGTTATCAATCGACCTTACATAAACTTAATATTGTGCGCTAAATTTAAACACAAACTCAATAATATTTTAAGTAGATAAACTTAAAATCTACAAGTAATAATAATAATAATATATTCTACAGTTTTAATATATAAATTGCTTGTGTTATCAAAACTCTGTTATAGATATAATCTTACAATAATAACTTTCAAACGAGAACTTAAAAATATATCCTTGAGAGAGATAATCCATAACATCTAACAAATTATTTTCCTTATCAATGGAAGAACTGCTGATTGTCGTTTCTCGGCTTCTAGAACCTACTTCACCTTACGTCCTAAAATGAAAAGATAAAGATGGACACGTTATTTTATACAACATTAACATATGCGCTATGGCACTAGTAGATTTTACGTAAGCATATTGATTGTATACATTTTGATCTATACTTTAACCGTTTATGTAAATTGTAATTATTTAAATAATATGTATCGTAACAATAGGCTCACTAAAATTGAAAAATTTAATTATAACTACTATACTTAATAAAAAGTCTTGAATAAGATATTTGAAAAATGTATATAACATAATTATGTTTTATAAATATATATAAATGGTATATTAATACCAATAATATTTTCAATTTCACTTATGATTAATCTGAAATTTTTCTGGTTGTTGCAATTAACGTCTTTATTAATCTAGACAGCGTTTTAACCTCAGGAGAATTGAGGTTGATAAAATTGTATACCTACTTAATCACTTTAGTGCATAGTAAAATCCTGTTGGTTGTTTAAGTTAGCTAGTGTAAGCTAATAAAATGTCTATAATAGACGTATTTAATATTTGATTTATTTTTTAAAATGAATTGCGAAGACAAATAAATGTTAATTACAGTCTTTGGTCGGTGTCTTGCGATATCTTCTAAAGTAACAAGTAAAAAGGAATCAAATGGAAATTTTAACAACAGGTTTAAAAAGTCGAGAGTAGAAAACGAATGGAAGGCACATTTTTCAGACTTGCAAAGCACCTATTAATGCTATTAAATGTAACAATTAAAATTTAATACGCCGTAGTAGTTGCGTAACTGGCCTCCATTAAATTGTGTAAATTATTGTCTAATATTTGCACAACCATACTTTTACAAGTTAAAACAATGAGCTCTATGTAACAATCATTAGATATTAAATGCATAACAGTATCATATCATTGGAAATACTTACGATAAAAGTGTACATTAAAATTTCACTCCAAAAATAGAACAAATACTATAACTATTGAAATATGGACTTCTAACTCTAAAGATTTATATTTTCAAGAATATGTCTAAGATATAATAGGTGTTTTTGAAGGCACTATATTTACGGTTGAAATCGATATTGTTCAAATGGAATCCATAATACTTGTCACAGTTCTACTTAAGCTTGTGCGGGATCGGGAGAAGAATGTGAAGGTGTTGAACCACGAGGCGATCCAGATCCTATCGCCTCCAATTTTATCCCAGGAGGTAGCTGGCCCTCAATGCCAGGTAGCATAAAGAAGGCATTCGGTGGATAGACACAGTCCTTGGGCACGTAATAGTCGTGTGTAGTCTTCATGTGGTTCTTCATTTTGTCAGGCCTAGAGAATTCTTTGCAGCAGACAGGACATGGGAATACTTTTCTCTGTTGGCCCTCGTGATAGAGGAAGGCGTGCCTTTGGAATGAATATTTGTTTTTGAAAGTTTTCTGTATGTTTTCCTTCGCACATTCCGTGCATTGGTACACGCCCTCGTTCACGGACGCGTACCTGAACAGGTTCAGGCCCCGAACTGACATTTCTGTTAACTGTTCCGCTGGATCATTGGACGCTGAGTTCGCTCTTCTCCTTATACGCCTTCTCACAGCTGGTCTTTGCATTTGTCCTCCTGTTGGTAACGTGTTATTATTAATGGAATCGTTATGATATTCATTCGAGGTGGACGCAGATTGTGTCGAAGGATTTATGTAATTTTTTCCTTGGCCATCATTTGTGGGCGATTGCACAAATTTTATGTCTTTATTTTCAAAATCAGGTGTACCACGACCTGAAATTAGTTAACTTTTATGTAATTAAATCCAAAACTTTGAAACTAATTAATATCGACATCTAACGACACTACAACAAACAGGAAATTCATCTACTGCTTCGAAAGATAACAAAATAAAATAACAATGGATCAAGGGAATGACGGATGAAAAAGAAACAAAAGACGAAAATATATTAATATTTATTGTTCAAAATCAATGACGAAATTAATTACACCATGATAAAAACGAAAAACATGACAGATGTAACTACCTTAGTATAGACAAGTTCATCAAAATAACATAGCCATGTAAAAGATTTTTTTAAGTAGCACCAATTTATTTTACAATATAAAAAGCTTGCTTCACTGTAATACACAGATTGACAAACTTATCCTTAAATAAATATATATCGAATTATGAACAAAAATAAAATTTAAAATAGAGATACACCTTAATATGCCCAAGTATATTTTCGGTGCACCCTATATATTAATGTACATCTGCGGTGCATAAGTTGTATTCGACTGAATCCACACCAGGCAGTGATGAGAAAATTACTGATTTTTAAGAAACAAAACATTTCCAGCAGAGTTGAAACATGAATAACTATATAAAATAATCATTAAATCTAAGTAATAAATTAAAAAATAATGTAACAAAAAAGATAGCTTTCACTATGTTAAATAAAATAGGACTCAAGTGTTTGCATTTGGAACTATTTCGGCAAGTGTAGTAGGTACATCATTTATAAAAAAATAACGCATCTTAGTTAACAAGATCACATAAGGTGGGTTATTTAATCGAGATAGACAACTCTGGCAAGGATACAAGGTCTTCGACGGAAATAGCTGCCCATTTTAAGAAACCAATAATAAAATTAAAAATAGCCTCACAGGATTTCACAAGACATCTAAATCTATTGTTTAAAATAAAAAAATACAAAAGCAACAATTTGTACTGAACCAAAAAAATACTTTGTTTCGCATAGCATCAATTTGAGCAACTTAGAAAGCATGTTAAACGTAACTAGCGCTAACCACACCGACTACTTGAGTAGTATCATATGACAATATACCTACCTGATCAGTCCTCTCTTCGTGACTACTACAGTTTTCTACAGAATAGAAAATTCACTCCTTTGTAAACAACACAATTTATGCCTATTAAAATATTATAAATAACTTAAACTAATCTTTACTAATAACCCGTGTTGTTACTTTGCTACTATATATCATATATAGTATAATTCTTTATTGTAGTTCGAATTAATTTATATTTAAGCATCGTTGCTTGTATCACTATTAAGGTAGAAGGTACGCTTGAAGGGGAAGTCATCATTTTCCTCCGATTATATTTTGTTTGCGGCAAGATTATATCTATATTCCCATTAATATATCAGGTATTAAAAGTAAAGGAATAATAATAATTAATGTAAGTAAATTTTAACAAACAATTTTCTACGTCATAAATATATATTTTATTTTAGTTTACTTTTGACTATGTCACGTGGTTCTACGAGCGGCATATATTATATTCAACATGTAACTGTTTAAAATATATATCTATGAAATCGCTCACAAAAAATAGACACAAATAAAGAAGGTATGAAATTAAAATAAATAATGGAACAACCAAACAATAACATTAATAGAAAAGATTTAATTTAGCTTTAACTTTTATTATTTTCTTTAAAGATTCTAAAAATAGTAATTAACACCTTATTGTATACGATCGTATTTCCTTCAATAACAAATAATGCTATATCGTGTAACTCTCGAATCTAAATCTTTCTAAATATTATTACACTTTGCGTTTTGCTATTGTCTAAGTGCGTGTAACAAAAAAAATATGGAGTCAACATTTGGCTAAGAACTATATAATATTTTATTAATATTATGCTTCAAATTTACTGTGTCATGTTGAGATAAAATATTTGTTGTATAATTTTATTTAAAATACATAAGAGAGGTGTAGATTTGTCTATTAATTGAAATATCTTCTTGCTTGAACTGTCAACTGTTTTTTCTATTCTTAACCTAAACCTGAGGAATGTACTAAGAATTTATTTTTGCACTTTAATTTATATTAGGTCTCTTTTGGTAGTTCAACGAAAACATGGTTCTTTGTTAAGCATACAATTTAAAATGAACAAAAATAAATAAAAAACCTTCTCCGTCTATTTTGCTGGAAACATTGAAAGGATAAAGCATTTTGTATCACTTCACACTTAATAGTTAAGGCATATAACTATGCCAACATTTAAGTCAGGCATTAGGATGGAATTTGACCAACTCAATTTGGTAATTTTACTCTGAAAATAAATAGTTAAAATTGAAACCCGATTAAAAAACAGCACTTTGCTGACGTAACTAGCATTTACCACGTATTATATAAAATTGGCAAAATTATATCATTTAATATTTTTCCTCAGTAACATTCGCTATAATCCTACTCTTATCTAAAATCTTGAATATGTAAAAATCCTGCTATAATATGAGTTGAATTACTTTGGTGAACACCTCTCCTAAGTCACTGTCAATAGTAAATATATTACAATGAAAAATAAAGCGACTTGTAATTATTATTTGTATTTAATATATTATTAGATATTGTTTATAATCTGCAAATGTAATCTGATAAATTTACTACGGAATTCTATTTAAGAATATAATAATTTGTAACATTATATAAGCATAATATATACTCTGAGAATGAAACGCACGAATAAATCTATTTTTCATCTGTAAAACAGTAATACATATAGCATCTGTACATAAACTCTCGTGTATACATAATATGTAGCTGCTATTTATGAAGCCCCAATCCCCATATATATAACACCATGTCATTTGTTCCTCTAACGATAACAGAATTAGGGCTTTTTATTATAGATGTATTTCAAAACAACAATAACAAACAACATACTCTTTAGGGACAATTCATTTTTATGTCACATCACATGTGACGTCGCCTTAAGTTTAATTTAGCACCAATTGATGATATAGCTTTAAGTAAATAATGTTCCATCGATTTAGAAATAAGATAATATTCTAAGTAAGACATTTCTCGTTAACATAAATAGAACTTTTAAAATCGTTTATAACAAATACAAATAGAATTTATAATATGTAAGTATGTAGAATAAAAATTAAGGAACTCGGAAAGGAGAATGGTTAACTCGATTTAATTAAGGAAAGTTAGAAGTTTCGATTTTTAAAACGATCTCAGTTTAGGCACTGACTAAATTGACTATTATTAAATATCTGATACTTTCGGTAGTAGCCTCACCTTGAAATATATCTAAATTTCCCATTTAAGTACCTATCCCTGATCAAAGGTAAATTTTTTCATATAAAGATTATGAAAGGTACAATAAATTCGTTTATATGAATTCAACAGTCTTGACATTTTTTTTAACTAGGCGCCGAAGCGCCATCCCAATTTTTAATATGATTTTTTTTACAAGTTGTTATAATTTTCATGTAAAGTGGGAAACATGAGATGATGTCCCTAAATTTAACAATATAGTTTATATTTAACTACTTGGGCCTAGAGGTCACTATAATTCTAAGGAAGCTTCTTAAAGTAGATTGTAAACTTTGAATAATGAAAATAAATAAATATACATAATATTCTTTGAAATTTCTTAGTTATCTAGTAGTCGATTTAACTTATTAATATACAAGTAAAGGCACACTAATAGGCAAGCGTTCCCTGGACCTACTACTTATTTTGGAAACCGTTTGATTTTGGATTAACAACATAAATTTTGATCATACACTGCGTTTACACTTTAACTCTGCAGGAAGAATCGATTTTTACATAAAATATGTAATTGCCTACCACCTCCTTTAAGGAGCAAGTTTGGAAAATCTGCAAGTTGTCATTTCCTAATAAAAGATGTAAGATGCGTAGATGCCCTTAATTTAGTGACGAATGTGCAGTTTTTGAAGCATCATTTTGAAACGGGGATTATACGCTCACTTGTAGAGCTTCTTACAATTGTAGCTTTATAAGCACCAAGGTGGATTTTGATCCGTTCAATATAGTGAAATCGTTCAGGCGATCATGACCGGAAGTTTACTCCGCAATGCGATTATTATGAACGCAGATATATATTGAAAGCAGAAAAGTAATAACAGGCATCAAAATAAAAATAAACATCCGATATAATCATAAAACTTTTAAAGTGTTTCTTTCAATATTTCTGCGAAAACCGAAAAATGAAAACTTCGATTAAAAAAGACGCGGATGTTAAATACAATAATTTTTCGATAGTTCGAAAGTAGATTTTGAATAATTGTAATCTAGAGGATATAACCAACATTGGAATAGACATTTTTGACATAATTTTAATGTGGCAATCAGATAAGTACCAAGATAATGTTTAATTTGGAAGTTGGTATTTCGATACAATCACACTTAATGAAAAATTATCAATTGAAGCCTCAATAGGTTAACGGTTAAAAATACTTCTCCCCTCCAAATAAGCGAAAAGCTTGTGCTAGGAATGGGTGCGACAATAATATGGTTATGCTTATGGCTTGGTGCCGTGGAAATTGTGAAGATTCTTACTATTTTGTGTATATCGTATTTGGCAATTAGGAACCTATCAGAGCAGAAGTGTAAACTCAGATAACCGACTTTTTTGACAACTTTGACTTGTGAAATATTTCATTGAACAACTGAACAGAGAAAGTGGAGCTACTCGTATCGTTATATGGAAGACTACTTTTGCCTCTAAATTTAACTAAATATTTTAATAAGTACAATCCCCTAATATATATTTAAGGCATTTTGATTTCTACTAAAATAGAATTTACAAATCATCTCATGGTTCCAGTTATTTTAAACTCTTCTCAAAGCACCTTGCTAAAATCACTTCTTACAACAATCTTGTTGTCGTTTAAGTAATATTTACAAAACTAAATATTATAATATTTTGTTTTTTTTTTACAAGTTCATAATAAATAAAGCTGCTATAACATGACATTGGTAGGAGAATATAATTTTAAACGCGAGTGTTTTTATTATATAACGTCCCTTTTTATCCACTACACATTAATAATTGTTTCCCTACGAACAATTTACAATATTGTCTTTGACAGATACTTGTTACAGAAGGTACGTAATTGACCTATAGATAAAATATGTAAAGTGTATAAATATACATGCATCTCAACAAAAGAAATTACATACATGGAAAAATTGTAGTTTTTTACTAATGAAAAAAATTGCGTACATTTTAAGGAACTGAACCTAAACTACGTCTGTTTAAATGAGATTATTGTAAGCTATTCTATTTCTTAGCAGCCATACATAATGGTCTATATTTGAATAGAATAACATTTACAACCAAACATTTCAACATTGATAAACTATTTTAAATTAACCTTAACAAAATCTACACATTAAAATCATAGCCCGTGTTGAGTTTTACTTCGAAGAAGTTACATTATAAATTATACAACTAAGATCACTAATAAGGCAAGTTAAATGAAAATGCACTTCACACCACTACTGATAATAATGGCATTAATAATATAGCCTTTTTGTAGAGTCTAGCATAGCCTCTCGTCAGGAAATATTCCATATTCTGAATCTTAATAAATATAAGTTTACAAAAAGGCTCCGCCATTGGTATACTCGTAAAAATAACTCCTAAACTACACTAACTAATTCAGTTCAATGAGAATTGCGTGTAATCGAATAGTCTACGTTTGAATTAACGATCACCGTGAGTAGTTACTTTGTACCCTGAAATTTTTGTAAGTAATAAAATTAAGTAACAAGTGAGTGCAAAATAACAAGTAAATTATATAAAATTTTATAAATCTCTTCGTAGTTCAGCACTCTGAGAAACAAATGGAACAACATAAATAAATAGATAAATATAACAACAAACGACTCATGTCGTTCAAAATACAAACAAACTTACTGATATACTGTGAAACTTAGAGCTCGAACGCCTATTCATTTGCAATCTACACTTTTAACCACTATTCGTAAATTCAAATTCTAATTAAGTAATATTGAATTTAAAAATTAAATCAGATCTTTTAAAACAATTGTTTAAGTAGACTTTGTATTATTAAGACTCTTGTTTTGCCGTTTGCTCGTTAGTATGAGGTTGATTTTTATGAATGATTTTGAGATGAGCGATCATATTATCCTTCCGAGTGAATTCTTTATAGCAAATGGGGCAAGGAAAAACTTTTACGTCTTTCTTATGAGAAGTGACGTAATGTCGACAAAAGTTGCTAATGTGAGTGTAAACTCGAGCACATATCTTGCATCTGAAGACGTTTTCGCCTTCCTTGATACAATAATCCCTTACGGATTCATTTGTTTCCTCGTGGTAGCTACCAACGTTTCCTATATTATTTTTTCTTATAGGGGAAGGAAATATACGGTGTTCCCAATTAGTTTGTCCCAAGTCAGCTATTTCATTATTTGTCATGTTTAAATTATTTTGTTCTAACTCAGCAGCAAACAGTTGAGTTGCAAGAGCCGGCATGAGAACTGTTTCGGGTGGGAATTTATCGAAGCTGTTAAGGGCAGGATTTAAATTAGATAGGCCAGAAAGCTGATTGAATAAGGTTCGGGCTCTAAATTTGGACATTTGGGGTAGTAATTTTTTACTATTCTTTGGCTTTAAATTACGACCTTGTCTTATTTTGTCATCTGCATCTTTCAAAGGACCTTCTCGGGAGTTAGAGTTTTCACGGCTCCTATCTGGATTGTATTTGTATTCGATTGGCTCATTATAATCGTCAATAGTTTCAGCATTTGGTTCCTGTTTTATTGATCCATTTTCAATCGATAACACCGGTCCGTTTGATGGAAAATTTTGATGCGATTCCTCTCTGGGCGTTTTATCGATTTCTGAAAATTTACAAGACGATATCTTACTGACTGAATGAACTATCCACGTATTCGTCCAATATTTAAATGAAATAAACGTAATTGGAAATATTTTAGCGCGACCACCATATTGTTTTGTTAAATTGGATAACTATAATATTTCCAATTTAGCTTTTATTGAAGGAAAGCTATTGGGAATAAGCCTTGTCTGTTTTCCCTTTTCTTATGTTAAAATATATATTAACTTTAGGAAGATTATGAGAGTGAAATATATTATTCAAACCATTACCACACCGAAATTGCCCCTGGCCATTCCTCTAATAGCTCTCCCCGAAAGCAGAAAAGCAAGCAATAGTTATATATATCTTTTGTAGAAGTAACAAGCATTAATTTCTTGAATATGTATGTCAAATAATTTGAGAGATTATCACTTACCCCTTCAGAATAAAGTTTAAATAAATATAATAGATATTTAAATTACACTTCACTTTTCACTTATAAGTAGTATAATTTCCTAACATCAAAGCTTATATCCCAGTAGCTTTTCTCTTTACTTTAACGTGATATTCTATTTTAAACGGTGTTAGGTAAATGGAAAGGAAGATTAAAATATTTACAAGAGACAAGCGAAAATTACCATGGAAATTATCATTCACGACGTTGAAATCTTACTTCATTTTTCGCTCAACTGTTTTACATAACGAAACTGTCATTTCGTTTAAAGTATCGTCAAAGGATAACTTAAGCTAAAGGTTTATCTACCAAGATCTAACTAATCCACTAATAAAATAAACTTAAACTAAGAAAATGTATAGAAATTACATACCTGCTGATTCCGAATCTTTGCCCGAAGTCGGGGCCTCGTTAGACTGAGCATCGTCGCCCTCGTCTATCATTAGCGCTTCTCCTCCGTCTTCTCCGCCAGATGTAGCTCCATCTTCTGCATTGAATCCATCCATCGACATCTTAACTTCTAACATTTCTGGTGAACCACGAATCAGTTGATCTCCCGCCCTATTTGACGATGCGTGCGACGCGGACTCCGGTATAAATTCACCCGGTGGACTGGCGGCCGTGTTTAGGGCATCACTAGAGCTTCCACTCAGTTTTCTGGGTCGACCTCGTTTCCGTTTCGGTTGCATTAATGCGTTACCCAATAAAGGCATAAGTAAATTAGGAGGTGCCCCTCCGCTCGGAATTCCTGACGCAGGCCTCTTTTGGTGCATGTATGGGTGTATTCTGTGTAACTGTGGTGGGGGAGTATGTGCAGAGGTATTGGTCTGTTGTTGTTGTATTAGCGAGTTTGTTAATGCGGGAATATCGCATTTTTCTTCATTGACTTCTGTGAGTCCTTTTATCCTCAAACTTTCAGCTACTTTGAGGAATGCCGTCAGTCGCTCCTGGTCGACGCTGACTTCTCCCCTGTACATGAAATCTAACAAGCTTTTCATATCAGAGTAAGGGACGTCCTTCAAAATAACAATAGGATGTTTTTCTTGATGATTAACAAATAGGGCTTGAAAGTAAGGACTACAAGCCGATAAAACCATTTTATGTGCTTTAAGCAATTGGCCTTCTACGGCCAGCGTTACGTCAGTGAACGTTTCTGCGTGTAGAAGCTGATCAAACACTGACAACATATTGGTTTGGTGGTTGTTCCACCGTAAACAAAATCTTTGCGTAGCCATCTTTGCTAGTATTCCCTTCTTTGGAAGATATGATCAATACCAGTCCTGGCTTAAAAGCTAACGTATCAACAATATTTCAATGATGTATACATAAGTATTCTCTCGTATTCCATGAACAATACAACAAATCTTTAACAATGTATAATATTTACTTAGAAGCCATCTTTAATTTGTTTCATAGTGCATTCCGTTTGACGGGCGCAGGGAGATCTGCAAAGGAGAAATTACACACTTTAGGGTTTAAAGCCGCTTTTTTGCAACTAGATAGGTATGAATAATTGGACAACTTAGTGGAAATAATGTTCAAATAGAATTCAATGCCAATTTCTATTATGTAATGTAATAAATAATATTTATTAGAAGACGATTTTTCATTATGAATACTAGAATTTTAGCAAAGTTGTTTTATTACTACCTAAATTAAGCTATATATAATATATCTAGCTAACTACATGATTCAGCATTCCTAATTTAGTTTATTACAGATTATATCTGGTATATTATATGTATAATAGAGTAATTTGAGTGTCATCAATATTTACCTACTACATGTATTGTTAATTTACAGTACCTAAGTAGGTGTATTACGGTGAAGCTACGAGTAGGTACAACTAAGAATCGGCCGATCTACCTACAATTCAAGAAATTATTGAACTATTTATTAATAAGTTTATTTCCATTTAAAAATTAGCATTGTTAAAACGAAAGATAAACTTTTAATAGGGACAAGGTAGGTACTATAAAATTCTGGTTCCTAAAATAATAAGTTCACAAAAATCCAAATATTTTTTCTGTAATAACCTATTTGCAATTTAGAAAATATTATTATTTTTCATTAACTATTTACTTTCTATTTATTATTGCATAACATTAACTATCTAAACTCTAAACAAAGTATAAGTGTTGTTGTTTTGTATTATAGGTATGTATACAAAACAACAATATTTTAAATGTGATATAATATCATCAATCCAATTGCAGATTTGAATAACACGATAATTCCAATTCAGAATGTCGAGTTCAAGGGTAAGTAGGTATTAATTATAATATTAAAGTTTTGTTGTGTCTGATCCATTAGGTAGGTACCTCCTAGATTCTATCAAGGTTAAAAAATCGAGGGCGCCTCTAGCGCGGGAGGCGCGAGTTGTGGCTCCGTGCAACGAGCGCACTGCAGTAGGAAAACATTCTACGTGTGACGCTAGGTACCTACGTATAATACGCGGAAAAAATAAAACTTATGTATGCAAAATATATAACCACCGGGTACCGATGCCTTTAATACATCGCTACGAACAATCTACGCGGGCGAAATTAAAAATCAAATCCTATAGGACTCTTATTGGAATCCCATTTAAATTAATTCAATAGGCGTCAATGTATTCAATCCGACGAAAACATAATTTGCTCCACATCCACAGGTGCTGACCACAAACGTTATCGCGGTATAAACGGGCGCACGAATTATTACTACGCACCCAGTCGAGCGCGTTACATTACGTCATCACAATGGCATTATTACCTACGATATCCACATTAATTCAGCCGATACGACGAGATAAGAACGGGTTGCGAATAATTATATCACTGCACTAACATAATAGAACATACCACACGTATCTGCACCACGATCAACTCGACCCTTTTATGGGAATGAGGATCAGCCCTTCCGCCATAGTCCGAGACCGCGTTTACGTCGCACCCCGCTCACCCGACGACTGACGGCCGCAGCCCGCAACCCCGCGCGCGAACATCGACTCGCTCCGCTACTCGAATATCTCTCACAAAAAATACGTCGTCATCATCGAAATGGCGGCAGCGGATATATTCAGCGCAGGGTGCACGGTAAAATATTGATTTATTGAAATTTATTGATTTCCTCTCGTGCAACACAGATCGCCCTCACGGCACAGGAAAATATTCGACGTGACTCACACTAGGGTGGGTGGTTTATATTTGGCAATGATTTTCGATCACCGCGTTGGAAGCATTTATATCACGTTTATATTAACATCGTGATGGGGGCGCGACCGGTAGCTAGGTATCGTTGTGTCTCAACTAAACAAAATTTTGAAAATATTTCTGTTGGTAATTAAATTAATATACTTACTTAAGTAAGTATAGATTATTATCAAATCCAACCTAAACCGTAACCTATAGCTGTTTAAAAACAATTTTATATTTAACAATTCAGTTTTGAATAAAGAGTCTACTATCTAAAAATAATTGGGGAGGTAATCTATACATATACATAAAATTTAAATATAAACCGTGAATTTTATAGAAAATATCGTATTTGCAGTGATATTGATGAAATAATGTGTATATAATAATGTAAACGGTAATATCATCCACATACCTTAACATAAATAAATTCAAGGGATGAGTTTTCCACGTGAAAAACATCAATCCATTCGTGTTGTCGCCATGTCAGCAGTGTTTTCCGTCTCTGTCGCTCGCGGGCGGGGTAGCTTGGACGCCTTCCTAGAGGCGAACGCCGCCGGAGACGGCCGAACTCCGTCACTTTTCGCAACCGATCCCACGCGATACCGTACGGAAAACAGACCGTGGGGCGCACTATATTTTTCAAACTAAAAATCACTTTACAACACTTATATTTAGAAAAATAAAAAAGTTCTAAATGCTTTTTGAAAT
The DNA here is from genome assembly GCA_038048805.1 of Hipparchia sbordonii. Taxonomy (NCBI): domain Eukaryota; kingdom Metazoa; phylum Arthropoda; class Insecta; order Lepidoptera; family Nymphalidae; genus Hipparchia; species Hipparchia sbordonii. The sequence continues at coordinate 10,717,027 of CM076099.1, read as the reverse complement.
CAAATAATTGTTCATTGTCCACTTTGTCCCGTAAACAATATTTTTTTAACTAATTATTTTTAAGGATCCAAGGATAATCAACGAAAAAAGTCCGCGCGCGATTTTTGACACGGAAGTGTTTTAAATAAAAATGGCCTGCCGCCTCGGCGGGAGGAGTGGCAATGGGCAATGAGGTCGGTACCCTCTCTCTGGCACCCGCGCGCGCCCCTCCCTGCCTCACTCCGGCACAGGGTTAGAAAGTTACAAAAGTGAATCGAGGAAAACGCGCGGCGAGGCAATAACGTCCTGGATGATGGGAACTAGCTCAGAGAGGGATGGCTATACTACTCTAATCTAACGCAGACATTGTCATTCCTATTAATACATATTATGGTCTTGCTGATACCTGCAACTTCTTTCGCGAAAAATGTTTTTCTGAAAATCCCGTGGAAAATCCTGGGGCAAAAAGTAGCCCGCTTATGAATGTCAAACATAAGTTCCGATAAACGGACAAAATTTAAAAATGTATTTTTTTTGTATCGTCCTATCCTATGCGACGTAAATTAGCTAAACTTCTATTAAAATCTTTTTCTCGACTCACTTGCTACAATCTTACAGATGTTAGAACATATTTTAGAGAATGCCGCATCATGCCTTACCTAATTACAATAATTAATTCATGACTTTTAAGTACTTATTAAAATCGACACTTACCTACTTATTATTACAAAACATTAGAATACCTACTTAAATAATTATTTTCTTATCAATAAATACTTACAACTTAAGTATGCGTAATACGACAGTATAATAATTATGATGTTTAAAAAACATAAATTATGCTGCTGAATTTAATTTTTACAGAATGCCTGTATGTAGTTTATTCTCTATCGAAAGTAGCTAACTACTTAATATCTGTCAAATCCGCATTTGTACGATGAAATGCAGGTTTGACAGGTCTTATTTAGTTAGTTAACTCTCCAAACTCTTGTTTTCCAAAGCCACTGAAAGTGTCAAAAAAAATAGAGAATACATGCTGTAAGGATGCAGCATCCTTACAGGTCGCACTGAAATTCTGAGTACTATCCTCATTACACGTTATTTATCCCAGAATTTCTCCATACATATATGCAAGTAGCCTTAGCCAAGATATTTTTCTCGAGTGAACGCCTCGTGATTGTGAATATTGATAAAGTATAATAATATAAGTTTTTACAGAAAACTCAGAAATGCTTGACCAGTTTTTTAGCGCCAATAGTTTCACATATTAGTGTTTCACGTTCATCTGCAGATATCAGCTGTCCATTACGAAATCTATACACCTATAGTAGTCGTCTATATAGTTAATAGTTAAGTCTAGAAGGGTGTTAATGCTCCTAATTAAAAGACCTAGTGTCATTAGTTAGTTTTAGTTTAATGCTGCACCGCTAACAATTCGCAGTCAAAAACAAACACCGTTAGTGAGAAATTCCTTTACTGAAAGGGTAGGTTGTAACTTGTATGTGACGAAGCCTTCATTGTGGGTATTTCTTGGTTTTGTATATAACCCTTTTTTACTAGATCACCTAAAGCTTTGTTTCCACCTGAGACTAGATACGTTTCTTTGTCCGTCTGTCCGTCTGTCGTGCCGTATCGTGTGGACCGATACTTGGAGTATATAACCAAGGACCGATATAATATGAGTTCCAGAAATTCACTCATGGCACAGGGTGCCTCAGATTGAGACAACTTAAGGCAACGATTCACTTAGGTTGCTGCCTCTAGTGCCTCTAATGTATTATAACTCTCTCTTTTCAATTTAAGCCACGAAAAAAAATCGAAATAGAAAGGTTCGTTATTATACAGGATTCATTATTATTTAAGGGCAAATTAAACGCATTCTTTGAAAATATTGCTTTTCTTAAAATTAAACACCTTGTGAACAGAAGTTCTATATAACAAGAGAAAAGTTTTAAAACTATAATCTGACAACGGAAAATTGGATGTTACATCGTTTTGTTCGTATTAAATGTAGTCTATGTCATCCGGACCATAATAAAGAATTGATTGACACCTAAAAAGTGGCTTTGTGGTTTAGGCGCTACGGCGATAGGTACGGGAATACAAACATGTAAACACACATAAAATGATACCCGCGACATCGTCCGCGTAAATTAAGGTCCTGGGTATGACCTAACTCCAATCCTTTCAGCCATATGAATTGGTTAATTCGTTGTGGCGTGAAAGATTAACAAACATACACACACGCACACGCGCGCGCGCACACGCACACCTATAAACTTGCGCCTTTATAATATTAGTGTGATGTGATGTGATAGTGTGATAATAATTTTCATATGGCAAGAGTACCTAGTCAAGTACGTTACGTTATGGGCACATTTCTGAAAGGGTGTAGTTAGGTAGTTACAAGATTCGTTATCGCTGTCTATCTGTGAACGCTATCGCAAAATAAATTTATCTCGCATCCATCATCAAAAGTGGGTTGGGTTGGGCCCTTTGTTGGATTATTCAGGTGACATGAAATAAACATATTCTTCGTTATACAAGTTATAGTATAATTCAATTTTTAACCCCCGGCCCCGACGCAAAAAAGATGAGGTAAGTTTGACGCAGGTGTGTGTAATGTGTATGTGTGTTTGTGTGTGTGTGTGCATGCGTGCGTACGTGCGTGCGCGCGCAAGGGCTTGACTAGTAGAATACTATGCTAAATTTCAAATCCAAGATGGCCGCCACCACAAAATGGCGAATTTCATTTTTTTTTAATTTCACATGTCGGGGGTGTTTTAAATTTTCAATTGATACTTGTTACCCTACATTTTTCTATATTTTTCACCATTGAAAATGTAAACAATTTATCAAAGTTGCTGAGAAACGTAGTAAAGGTAATGACTAATGAATCACTCATGGAGTCATGGCTAATAAGCATAAATACTTTGATGTCATAATCAATCTAAAGTTTAATGACCTATTTAAACTTTCGACGTAAAGATTAATACTTTAATGCGTAATTTATTTGAAAATTAATCTATTGCGTCTAGTGTTATTAACTAGTGGTTTTCCGCGAATTACTTTAAGTTGTATTTCTGAATTACGAGTTTACAGGAAGAAAGGGTGCCTTCGAGGTAATGTATCAAAAAATATATATATCAAGAATAAAAATAAAAAGGAAAAGAGAAGAAAGAGAATTTTGAATAAAAAAAATATAAACTGATTTTTTTTGATGAATGTACAAATTTTATTAAAAGTCTTTGAACAAAAGCTTGTTTACAATTTTGTACAAAAATTGCCAATTTAAAGTTGCTGGTATATTAAAATTAACCTTGTTTATAGATAGCTTGTATAGCTATCTATAAACAAGGTTAATTTTACAATCATACTCAAAAAAACTTACAATCATACTCAATAATTTTTAAGCGAATATGAAAAAAAATCTAATTCGAAATGACGACTTATTTTACGCTAGGAACAGTCTTTACAATGAAAATTTTTAAAAATATTCAAAAAAAAAAAACAATGTTTTGCGCAAAAAATTTCACCGCAGTCATATTTTTATAACGGGAATGCAATTATGAAATTCGGTCATGAAAAATGTGAATAAAGCTTTTTCATCGATTCCCAGCCGAGAGTAATTCACTGGTGACCTGACCTAGGTCATCATGCCACTGTAAGCTAAAGTCCTTACACAGTACTGACCTACTTTCTGCCGCATAGGGCCTACAGTTTCTTTTTTAATAGCGAACGTGGCCTGAAATCCTGGAAACTTGATCTAGTTGGTACCCACCTATATTGTAGGCAAATTATCTTATTACTAGCTTTTCCCGCGGCTTCGCTCACGCTGAGTTTGACTTTTCAAACCCCCTTAGGGAGTGAATGTTCAAAAATGCTTTCTTAGCGGATGTCTACTACGTCATAATAGCTATCTGAATGCCAAATTTTCTGTGCGTTGATAGATCAGTCAGTCAATCACCTCTTCTTTTCATATAATATTCTGAAGACAAGATACGAGTATCTATAGTCATCAAGATCAAGTCAATCTGTAGCTCTGTTCCAACACGATTGAAAGTCATCAAATCAACCAACACCGCATTTATTACATTTTTTTACTTGCGCGCCGCTTCTATCTTGATTAAATTTCTTGTGCCTACGATTAGGCAGTCTTAAAACCAGGTTAGCATTATCCAGAACATAATTTTACTAATCAACATAAAAATGACCTTGTTTCTCGTATGATTTATAATACAATCCTAATCTCACAGAATGAGTAATCAAAAACGGCGAGAGTAAACACGGTGTGAAACGTCTAACTTTGGGTGTTCGAGTGTCCAATGAATAAGCAGAATCGCCGTAACGGCGCAGAGAACGGCGGTTTAACTGTTAACTACGACTAGGTACCTACGAGAGTGGTAAAAGCTGCGAACAAAAAGAAATCCTTAAGCTTTCTAACGTACTCGTATATGCATTCTCTCATTTAGCACGGGAGATCAGAGAGATGTCACATTACTGGAGGAGCATAGCTCAGCCCGATGTTACTGTAATACACATCACGAAGCATTTGAAATACGACAAGGAACCGATAGCTTCGGACATTTTTGCGCGGTTACTAGTCCACGCTTCCTCATGCAGGTGTAGAAGAGGCATTAGGTACATAAAATGACTAATAAAGTTGAATTTATTAAGGTATGTGAAAAGTCGTTGAACAAAATAGGTTGATAAATTAAAACTAACCCTGTATATTAGGATCTTAAAATTAGAAAAGTATAGTTTACAGTCTGCCATACGCTGACGCACTTGAAATATTGCAATTTTTTGGGAATTTTTCTGGTCTGTTGGAAGGCTTTGGCTTGTTGCCACTTTAACGGCATACCACTTCTGCGATCTAGTAGAACAAAGTTTCACAGTGTTTTTTTTAAGCTATTGCATAGCTTCTATCGCGGGCCAGCGTGGAGACCGAATCCAAAAATTCTGTAACGAAAATAACCTGACACGGACTCCTCTACGGTGAGCCGCTAGATGGCGCATTTTTTATCAACGCCATCTAGCGTTAAAAAACGCTATGCAATAGCTTTACCGCGGCAGTCCCCGAGTGCCACACGTCTTTTTTGTTATTTATGGGGAGAAACTGATAACGTGTTAACACCTTTGCTGCCGTATCCCTTCTCAATTAGCCTACTTTCATCTTGAACTGCATCGTCACATAGGTACTAGCAGGTGGGATCACAGTCAATGACTGACTTGTTATCAAACAATTTTTATTAAACATCTATCACTTTATAAAAAAGTTACTGATAGTTATGATTCACACTCAAACTAGAGGTCTCAGGGTGCCCGCTCTAGTACTTAACATCTCCGTGAGGGAGATCATATCTTCGCCTAATTTGTCATCATTAAGATATCGGCTTGCCATCTTACAGTTCTTGTTTACGCTAGTCAGGTTTCATTGTAAGATGTATCTTAATCATTTATCGTTAGCAGTAATCAATGCATATTCAAATTACTGTCTAGTTACTCAATTGATCGTTATTGTTTGCAAAATACGTTGCTTGAAATGAACAAGCTTATTTTTACGAGAGATCCATAATACGCCCCGTGAGCTAAATATGAAACGTTGTACGAAATTCGATATCGCAGAGCTTCGCAGTAATTTTCTGAACATTAGGTATGTTAACTATTGCTGGCATAAATTTTTTTGATTGAGAATTTTCACTTTGAAGTTGAGGAAGCCTAGAGTTTAGTGTAAATTTCATGTAACTAAATGTTAACTGTGCGTAAATCTGTCTTTTAGTATATGTAGATGGAAAAAAAACCATGCCTTTTTCGTCCATACTAAATGACCAATTTCTACACAGTCAATAATATTAATTTCAAAAGTTACACTTAGGGTTTTTCTTTTTAATTTAGTTCAGAATTGCCAACACATTCTTATTTATTTTAATACTAGTTGATGCCCGCGCCATCGTTCGCGTACATTAAGGTTTTTTAATTCCCACGGGAACTCTCTTATTTTCCGGGATACAAAGAAGCCTACACATAGATATAGAACAACATATTGTTCCAGACTATAATCTATCTCCAGCCTATATAAAGGTTGCCTGGCTCTGTAACTCTGTAAGCAATAAGGCCGCCTTTGCATGCGTATTATTTTTTTATTTATGCGATGCGGCGTGATTAAGTAACAAACATCCATCTATCCAACCATGCATACATCTATACATCCAAACTTTCGCATTTATAATAATAGTAGGATAAGAAATAAGTCAATAAGGAATATTAATAGAAAAGTACAAACCTACAACCTTCTTAGTGAAGTTTCCTTAAAAACTTTGTAGCATCTTGCGGTATCAAGAGAATAAAACTTCGACCATTGTGTTGGAGCTACATTCCGCGGACGTTTTTAGACGTTGAAAAAATTTGGTGCAATAGTGGGAGGTGGAAGGGCCCGTCCTCCTAGATTTGAATCGGTGCGGCTAACGGTGAGGTCTCGGTTCATTGACTCGTTTCGGACGCTCAATTTTCGCTGGTACTGTTAGATATCTAAGCAATAACTCCGCAAATGACGCCTCCCGGGGCGGTCTCTGGCACCAATATTATAAATCCTTGGCTTGTCTCGATTTAATTTTATAATTTGGACTTTGATTAAAATAATGTCATCTAATTAAAAGACAAATAACTATTTCAATCAAGTATTAGATCATGCAATTATTTCTAAAATTAAAACTATTGACAATTATTATTTCTAAAATTATTACTCTCAATAATACCTAATTTTCTTTTATACATTCTTTATTTCTTTCACGTATTAATACGCAATACAATATTATCCAAACCTACATACAATAATTATTATGGTCTAAACACTGAACCGACCTTTTTTGGGCACAAAGAAAGCTTGCATTCCGATTTTAATATATGATGTAAGAAAGTATTTCAATGCCATACATTTTTAGTAATTCAAAAACCTATATTATTAGCTTAGGTATATGTATTTACTTATCTTCTAATATAATTTATTTTCAAGAAATAAAGCCTAAAAAGAAAAATAGGTATATCTATATATATAAAATTCAAAGTCCTGACTGACTGACTGACTGACTGACTGAGATATCAACGCACAGCCTAAACTACTGAAGTTAGAAACTTAAATTTTTTACAGTTGGTTCCTTTTATGACGTAGGTGCACACTAAGAAATAGAAATAGAAATAGAAATAGAAATATTTTTTATTCAAATAAACTTTTACAAGCACTTTTGAATCGTCAATGAATCTACCACTGGTTCGGAATGCCTTTCCTGCCGAGAAGAGCCAGCAAGAAACTCGGCGGTTGCTCTTTTCAAAAAAAAATAATAAAATTTTTACAATAGTTAATGAAAGCTATGCTATGTATACAGTGCTTCCACAATAAAGCTTCAAAAATGCAAAAATGCATACATAAGAAAGGATTATTGGAAATTCCACCCCTAAGGGGTTTATATAGGGGATGGAAGTTTATATGAAACTCCGTCATTTTTCAAGCTGTTTCCATCAAAGTTAGTATTTGAGCTTTCAGTTAAAAATAAAGAATTACGTGTGTCACAGTTTTTGAAAATTCCACCCCAAATCTAATTCCACGCGGACGAAGTCGCGGGGGCAAAAGCTAGTTTTGTATAAAATGTCCAGATTATTGTCATTTTTCTCTTCAAGTCTTTGAGTACATACTCAAAGCTTCAAGTACATCGAATTACTGTACGCTGATTAACAGTTTACTTTTTATCACACAATTAGTCACGTCCGCGTGAAATGATGCCAAGAATCCCGGCTGCATTTTCGCGGCGAAAAGCCGGACCAAATCTTTGCGCATAAAATCGCCTTCTGTCACCATAAGAGGCAATTAACCGCAGTGTAATATTTCGTACCAATTTTGTGTTTACCTTCATATATAATTTGTGTAAGTACCTACTTACGTGTGTAGCTTAAATGCGGAATAAATACAAGTGATTCTGAAGGTTACTGCTTAGCATAATTTCATAATGTTCTCAATGGTGTGTGAAGTCTGCCATCCATACTTTTCCAGCGTGGTGGACTATGGCCTTTTTTATTGAATGACAAGATAGTTCTTGACTGCGATCTCACCTGATGGTAAGTGACGATGCAGTCTAAGACTGGTAGCAGGCTAACTTGGAAGGGGAAGTGTAGGTACATTCAACCCATACCCCTAATCTGTTTCTACACGTTATCGTACCGGAACGCTTAATCTCTTGGCGGTACGTCTTCGTCGGTAAGGTGGTAACTTGCTACGGCCAAAGCCTCCCACCAGACAGAGCCTTTCATTCTAAGAGGACACCTGTGGCAACAGTGGACTGACTATTTATCTACGTACCTAGTTCTATTGATTCACATGATTTTTTGCACGGATTTCGTTAAATCCATGAAAGTGAGGATACTTTTTACTCCGGGAAAACAAAGGATTACGGAAATCCATAGATTTCCGTAATTATTAGATTAGGATTAAGGAAATCCATAGATTTGTAAAAATCTTACTCAGTGCGAACAAAAGCTAATAATGTATGTACAATGTAGGTACATGTGTTACATGCCTCCGTGTCACTAGTTCAAAGCATCAACGCAGCGCATCTTGAATCAATACAAGCAGTTGATCGTGTATAGTTTTAAACTTTTAACTGTTGCATGCGCGTTTGATACGATAGTTACTGGCAAAGCGTGTCACGAGGGAGTGCCTCGTCCTGTCGCTACCAACTCCCAGTTCCTAGAAGGGCGCGGGTAAGACTGGTAGGGCTGTCTACACAAGGTCTACACCTATGAAACAGGCATAAACTAAACTGATGGATCTAAACCTTACCTAGGCACTTGAAATCCATACGAAATATTCCCCGAGTCCCTTAGAGATGCACTATTTTTGAAATTCTATCCCCGTACGGGTAAAAAGGGGTGGAAACTGGTAAAGCTTATGCGAAGAAACGTTTTTGACATTAGGCGGCAAAGTCTTGAGCTAGTAATCCTACTTATGTTATAAAAAAAGCCTCAATAGCCCAACGGTTAAAGGTGCGGACTTAAAACTTAAAGGTCGCAGGTTCGAACCCCACCCGTTGCACTATTGTTGTACCCACTCCTAGCACAAGCTTTTCGCTTATTCAGCTCAATATTATTTTTAAAAAATGCGAAAGTTTGGATGTATGGATGGATATTTGTTACTCTATGTTGTTGCAACAACTAAACCGATTTGGCTGAAATTTGGCACAGAGATAGATTATAGTCTGGAATTATTTTACATTTAAGGCTGCTTTTTATTCCGGATATAAATCGAAATAAGCAAAATACAGTTTTTTTTATTCGATGACAAGATAGCCCTTGACTGCGATCTCACCTGATGGTAAGTGACGATGCAGTCTAAGATGGTAGCGGGCTAACTTGGAAGGGGTATAGCAGTGTAAATTCAACCCATACCCCTAATCGGTTTCTACACGCCATCATGACAGAACGCTAAATCGCTTGGTGGCACGTTTTTGACAGTAGGGTGGTAACTATCCACGGCCAAAGCCTCCCACCAAAAAATAGGTAAGAGCGCACTTGGCTTGTGATGCCTTTTCATTTTTGACTCAAATGTGTTGAAACTCGGATGCCGGAAGGGTGCTTATCTTAGCATAGGTACACTTCCAAACACGTCTATCCACATGATACGGATAATGTGTCGAATGGTGACAGCCCTAGATTAGAGAGCCAACCTCGAGCCAACGCATTATCGCTGGTATCTACGTACATACACCTATACGTCATGCGAGATATTTTGCGAATGCTCCCACATCCGTAACATGTTAGCTGAGTCTACGGGTAGAATTTTTTTTTAAATTTTGAAACCTAAGGCATTAGGTTTTAATTCTCCTTGCTGTAAGTGTGCTCTCGTCTCGACTATTAAACTACCATATCTTTCTCATCTTATAAACAATCAATAGATGTTCACTTCTGGATAAAGGTCTCTTGCATAGTCTTCCACAGGCTTCGGTCTTGCGCAGCCTGTATCTAGTGGATCCCTGTGAGGATGGAGGTGGGGGGTGGGGTGAGGGGGGGGGGCTGCGCTTTCTGGCTGCCAAATTCCACTTCAGCTTCGCGACTCTATATCTCTAATATAATAAATGCGAAAGTTTGTATGTATGTATGGATGGATGGATGGATATATGGATGTTTGTTACTCAATCACGCCGCAACGACTGACGGCATCAGCTAGTACTAAGTGAATAAATAAAAAAGACGTGTGGCACTCGGGGACTGCCGCGGTAAAGCTATTGCATAGCATTTTTTATCAACGCCATCTAGCGGCTCACCGTAGAGGAGTCCCGTGTCAGGTTATTTTCGTTACGGAATTTCTGGATTCGGTCTCCACGCTGGCCCGCGATAGAAGCTATGCAATAGCTTAAAAAATGTATATTATGTGTGGCTTATACTATACTACCACCCAATCACCCTTTCAGTTGTAGCTATCAGTTATAGATATTATGAGGCAAAAGTATTGAACCAGCGCAATTACTCGTAATTTATGCACTGTAGCTTTGAAACTAGGGCAGTATGCACAACAATGACAAATGGGAAAAAGGTTTATACAAAGAAATCTTCATCAAGCCAAGTGAAATTGATGTTTATGTCGATAAGAATAAATTAAGGTAGGTATTTTCATGGCAAAGTGCACTGTACTAGTTTGGCACTAAGCAAAGCCATTTATTTACCGAGAGAAGAAGAGAGTTTAATCTTAAAGTGGCTGTGAGACTGTGAATAAAACTATTACCGTACAAGTGCGATAAAAATAACATAGCCACCTACAAAAGGCGTGCGATTCCTTATTCATTATCACACATGTGCTGTAATGTAGCCAACATGACCGCCAAAAAGAACAGCTGTTTAAGGCCACCTTAGTACCTATGTAAATATAGGACATTACCTCATCTGTATGATACTATGTCGCATATGTATGTATTCCTGGGTTTGAACTATCTCCATTCAAAATTTCAGCCAAATCAGTTCATTCTTTGTGGCCTGAAGGAATAACAAACATCCATCCATCCTCGCAAACTTTCGCATTTATAATATCAGTAGGATAAAACAAAGTTTTTCAAAACTGCAATTTTGTAAGCATACTTGTAACCCAAAGTAGGGGAGACCGGGGATGGTTGACTAGGTTTTTACTAAATGGTACATATATTTTTTGTTTTAATATTTATAGAAAAGAAAACCATGTCAATTGATAGGAAATCTATTAACCTAATAAAAATTCGTAATATCTAGTCCCTAATTTAGTAAAATAGTGATAATTTAATGCATTTTCCAAAACACAAAATCTTAGTCAACCTACCCCTGGTCCGGGGTAGGTAGAACATACACCAGGGGTAGGTTGACTTATGTATCAATAAGAGTCGATCATGGGAAGGAGCAAATAATTAAACATTTTTTTAATATAATTGAGCCTTTTATAAAAAAAAAAAACTTAAGTCAACTGATCATCCATTTCTTAAAATGTCTTTAAATAAATTACCAAAAAATAATCTTATTTTTAACATTTTTTAATTTAACTCTTCGTTTAATACCTATTGTAAATCCTAGCCAGACATAATTTCTATAACAAAAAATTACAGGTTTTTGTCGGAACTTAATAACAATGTAGTTCTACTTGTTGTATCAAATATAAACTAACGTAGTTTGTAACGTAATGATGTAGCTCTCAACAGGCTCGTTGCTGAGGTCGGATTGATAGAGAAGGATGACGTATCAAAAAGGAGTCCAACCAATCTTCACCAACTAACAATTGTCCTCCAAGAATCAGGCATAGCTTTGTTTTTTTTTTGCGAACTCGTATGCTAATTTTCGAGTGTCATATGGCGTCAATACCTAATAAGTATCAGCTGCCTTCTTTATATAATTGGCTAAAGCTTCCTCTTCTATATTAGTAAAAATTTGCCTATTTCATAATATATGCAACTGTGTCCAGGGTTAATTTTGGTGACGTTTTGTTGATTTGACCACGTAACGATGTTATATTTTTATTTATCAGGAGTGTTGCACTGTTTTAATGTGGCATTAAAGCTTTTTTCGTCAAAAATTACAGTATGGCAAGCTCTTTCTAAAACATCTATCGCTCGTTCAGTTATACATATAATTTATCTATGTCGTTCAGTAGTTTTTTTATAGGTCCTCATTGTTCTGCAATAACAAAATTGCTATAAATATTTAAAAGTCCAATAAAAGGTTAACTAAAACCACCAAAACAACCATTTTTGATTGGTTGACTGATTAGTCAACCAGCCCCGGAAAAAATTAGTCAACCAGCCCCAACTGCTATTTTTTAGTTTGATCGCATGGCTAGCCTAAACACTAACAGTGACTTGAAAAATAAGATACGAAATATGATAAATATGCACCCATCAAACGTTGGGACTAACATAAAAATGGTTCACATAAAACTTGTAGGCACCAGATCAAAAAGTGTAATAAATCAAAATATTACTTACGTGGTTAAAAAATTAAAAACCTATCACTGCTCGCAAACGGCGCACGACTGCGTTGCGGCGCTCCAGACACCTGAGCGGGACGCAGAGTGTAATACTCGGCTGTATTCGGATGATTCAATTCGTACACTCTCGACGAGTTTTTGGCAGTTAGTCTACCTACCTCTATAGTCAACCATCCCCGGTCTCCCCTAAGCATTATAAAATTCAATTCTCTTAAAAAATATATTCTTAACTAGTTAATGCTTGATTGAAGTTTTTTGGATTTCCGTGAAAACTCTCATATTTTCCGGGATAAAAATTAGCCTATGTGCTATTCCAATCTATAATTTATCTCTAAGCCAAATCGGTTCAGTCGTTGCAACGTGATTGAGTAACAAACATCCATACATCCATCCAAACTTTCGCATTTTATTAATTTGATTTATGCCAGGTAAACCATGTTAAGGAAATTTTAAATTAATTTTAGACCATGTTTCACAGTTATTTTCTTGATTTTAGCCAAATGAAGAGAGTTATATTCCTTGCATCGTATGTGGGTCAAGAGCCCTTTAGAATGCATATTCATATAATGTATGTACATGCACGCGCTCATGTTAGTTAAATAAAGGAGACAAATGTTGTACTAACTCATTGAAATCATCTGTCTCTAACGGTCTACCATAGTTTTACACTTCTGGAAGTGTAAATCTGGATATCTGGATATCCGTAGGTAATAAATACCAAACCTCGCTGTTTTGCCATTACGCTTTTAAAGGAATATTTTTAAGCTATTGCATAGCTTCTATCGCGGGCCTTGAGCGTGGAGACCGAATCCAGAAATTCCGTAACGAAAACCTGACACGGGACTCCTCTACGGTGAGCCGCTAGATGGCGTTGATAAAAAATGCAATGCAATAGCTTTACCGCGGCAGTCCCCGAGTGCCACACGTCTTTTTAATTATTTTGTAAGGTTGAAGCGTGGTTTTGACTTTGTTATAATACTTATTGTATCTTCTCTCTTCTTCTTTCTTCTTTACCACAACCACAACGCTTATACCCACGCAAGGAAGGTTTTTTTTATTTTTTTATTCGATGACAAGATAGCCCTTGACTGCGATCTCACCTGATGGTAAGTGACGATGCAGTCTAAGATGGTAGCGGGCTAACTTGGAAGGGGTATAGCAGTGTAAATTCAACCCATACCCCTAATCGGTTTCTACACGCCATCGTGCCGGAACGCTAAATCGCTTGGCGGCACGTTTTTGACGGTAGGGTGGTAACTAGCCAAAGCCAAAGCCTCCCACCAGACCAGACCAGAGACAATTTAGAAATAATAAATTACTAAATTGCCCCCGCCGGGAATCGAACCCGAGACCTCCCAGTTATAAGACCACAGCGCTCACCACTGCGCCAGGGAGGTTGTCAATACCAACTTATTTATCACATAGGTAAATAGCATATGCAGCTTAGATCACTTCTTGTCTACCAGCCTCCACCTGCGCTGTTCCGAAGGACAGAAAAAATAAAATGGATGTGTTATGCTATGATTCAAATAATAATAACAGCCTAATAAATGGCAGTTACTTAGAAGTAGGTGCAATTAAATTTTCATTTAATTATGTAGAAAAGGAAGCAAGTAAAACCACAAAATTTCTGACTTCAAACATTAAACAGAATAGGCTTTTAAAAGAATTCCGCGCCTAAATGTTTTATTAATTGAATGATTGTTAACAAATTACTTAATTGCCTATTAATTTCGCTACTTTTAACATTCCGGCTATTTTCAAATTATCATTAATTTTACCATTAGGTAAAAATATCTACTTATGAAATTATTATAAATCAAACGAGGCCGGCGCCTTCGTCTGTACTTATCTTTTTACTTATGCTGAGATTTACAAAGCGTGCTCTGACTCAGCTCAGACTCAAATCAGAGATGAAACGAGACAGATTTATGTCTGAGCATATTTGGGTCTTGTTTTGACTCTTACCTTGAGTCCGAGCCTTAGCTCGGACTTATCAAAGCACTCTCTGTAGATCTCAGCATATTATGAGTCAAGTAAATATATGCTTATTGATTATTAAGTAGGTATAATGTTTCAGTAAATTCAACCCTTAACAGGCAAAATGTGGTTTTAAAATTTCGTGTAAAGATTTAAAATAACATAATGTGTGTGTGTGTGTTCAAACGAAGTCGCTAGTCTTCTAAATATATAAAAGGCAAAGGTGACTGACTGACTGACTGACTGATCTATCAACGCACAGCTCAAACCACTGGACGGATCGGGCTGAAATTTTGCATGTAGATAGCTAATTATAACGTAGGTGTCCGCTAAGAAAGCATTTTTGAAAATTCAACCCCTAAAGCGATAAAATAGGGGTTTGAAAAATCGAACCTAACGTGAGCGAAGCCGCGGGAAAAAGCTAGTAATACAATAAACAACCATCTGAATGTACTTACGCTACGTCAAGTACGTTATTCCGTTACTAGGCGTAGCACAGATCAAATCTCACGATAAATCCACTTTTGACGCTGAATTGATTAACCCTACACCGAATCCGAGGCCTATTCACTAATCTCAAAAGTTTTAGAAAGGATGCTCTCAATTCGAGATTTATGATTTTAGCAGTTTATGTATGTTTTTTGTTTATATGTACGAATGTTTCACCGTAGCGCCTAAACTACAAAGATTGTGATAAACGAGATATTAACAATGATAATAATATCATTGGGTATCAATCGATTCGTTTGAAGTGAATGTTTGTAATATCAAAATAACAGTTTTTTTACTAAATGCTTATAAAAGTAAATACGGGTCTAATAATATAAAAAGCATTTTTTTTAATTCTTGTTTGTCTGTCTGTTCGTTTGTTCCGGCTAATCTTGGAAACGACTGGAGCGATTTTGACTCTTTTTTTAATCGATACAAAAAGTTTGCGAGATGGTTCCGTAAAAACTTCGGGTTCCATTCCAACTCCTCAAACCTGATGCTGTACGGGTTCTACCCACCTAAACTGTAGGGATTTAGAAACTGTCGATTGTGAATTGAAAACGCGGACAAAGTCGCGGGCGTCCGCTAGTGTGACATAAAATAATATACCTACTTAGATAGATAGGTAACAAACTGAAACAGGTGGGTTTCTGATGTGCAATGAAGCCCGTATTTTGCGCCTAGCCTTTAAATAGTTTACTTAAGTGGCTCCACTAAACCAATACGAGATACTGAGATTATTTATCAAGTATTGCAATTAATTTAAGTGATTTATCCGTGGGTCGCGTCGGGTCAAGCTTCCAGCGAAATCTTTGTAGATAGGGATATTTAACAATCTGTCTCATTGCTAATATTTCGTTAGATATGTCTAAAATATACAAGTAAGTAGTCTTACGCGCAACCGACCAGCTTTCAGGAGTGCTGAAGACTACGAATAAATCTAGGGTCGGCAGACCAAAGAACATAAGTCACAAAAATCATATTTTTTGCAATGTGTAAAGGACAAAAAGCATAGATATCTTTATAAGAAAATATATAAGACATATCTTTTCTTTTCCTTTTTAATTATCTACTAATTAGTCTACTATTTAATATATTGTATAAGCTTAAATGTACAGTTTATCTTTTGTTGTAGTAATTATTAAGGCGAACTCGCCATCCTCACTATAAACGTAGTTTCCTAGAGAATAACTGATAAAATAGTTAAAAATGTGCTTGTAATATAGTTTCGACCAATAAATTTAAAAAAAAATCCAGCTGTACCTTCTTAGCTTGAGCAGTGTATTTAAGTTACTAGGTACAGTGCTTATTTGTATTTAGCTCCTTGACACGGACTATAGATAAGGTAAGGAAAAAATGTTAGAAGCGAGTTCATTAGGGTATCGCAGGGCAGGCAAAATGGCGGACGATACGGCGTGCTTGCGGAGGCGCGCCCGAGTGGTTGCTAACAGGGTTGCCAATGCATTTTTTTTGAGTCCTCGCCGACCTGGGTGGCCTGCTCGGATTATTGAGGAAGCTTGGCTGGCTGGAGTGATCCAGCGGGGAGTCGTACCACCGGAACCACGCAAAACGGGCGATTAACACCTACTTGCGGAGAAAATTCCCAGGAGATGGAAACGAAGACTATGAAGACATTTTCTTTGAATGAAATCATCATCATCACCATCTCAACCCATCACCGGCCCACTACAGGACACGGGCGTCGTCTCAGAATGAGATCGTTTTAGGTCAAAGTCCACTTCAGTGACCAAGTGCTGATTGACAAATAATTTCACACATTTTTGAGGGTAGAATGGAGATCTTTCAGGCATGCAGGTTTCCTCACGATAGATGAAGAAAAAAGCAAGCCACATTTCACAACATTGTTTATGACATAAAATAAAATTGAGTTTCATAACTTTACTAACAAAAGAATCAGAAAGACTTTTTTTCAGCTAGGGAACAAAGACCTTTTTTGAGTTGTCTTCCTTTTGATCTCGGTGTGCGATATGTAGATATGGAGGTTCAATTCAAGAACCACCGATCCCCAAGTGGTTCTTGATCCTCTAACTTCAAGTACTCGTCAGCAACCTGCCGGCTGCGGCTACGGCTGTGGGATAGTCTAAAAATGATTACATCTATGTGAAGATCGCACTATGGCGTTCTTTGTGCATCAATATATTTCAGCCAATCAGAGGTGATTGCAATCGTCATACTAATGTGATCATTTTTAGACAATCATACAGCTGGGTGGTATGCTTACTGTATTGAGCTTGTATGGCTGGATTAACGACTCCGATAACAGCGACTTAACACACAAAAGACCTGCCCAGCAAGAAGTAAGAAAAAAACAAAATCCATTCATTGTCTGTTAAATAAGAGAGGTTGACAACCCTAGCACAGAATCGACATTGCGTAAGCACGGGGCCGATTTCTAGCTTGGCTCCCACGCCGCAAGGTCAGCCTTCGGGGATTGCTCCCACTTGCCATTCGTTACTACTTACTACAGTGTCGAGTCGAGCATAGCATCACAAACGATTAATATAACGCATCGCCTCTTCCCACTATCAGCCTCTTTACGCTGAAGCGTAGACTAGGTAGGTATGTATCTAGTTTTGTATGTCGACGATGCAACACGCTGCATATTGAAGCGAGCATCTTCTTGTAGTATGCATTATGTCAAAGCGGCATTTCTTTTTCTTACATGAGCTGGACATACGCCTCTTGTATAGACGACCTCCCTGGTGCAGTGGCGAGCGCTGTGGTCTTTTAACTGGGAGGTTTCGAGTTCGGTTCCCGGCGGGGGCAATTCGGGAGTTACAGAATTGTCTCTGGTCTGGTCTGTTCGGAGGCTTTGGCCGTAGCTTGTTACCACCATACCGTCAAAGACGTGCCGCCAAGCGATTTAGAGTTCTGGCACGATGGCGTGTACAAACAGATTAGGGGTGTGTGTTGAATTTACACTGCCACACCCCCTAGTTAGCCCGCTACCATCTTAGACTGTATGGTCACTTATCATCAGGTGAGATCGCAGTCTATCTTGTCATCGAATAAAAAAATAAAAATAAATATATAGACTCATGCGTTGGTCTTGCGCCACCTGTATCCAGCGTCTCCCTTCCAATTTGTTTGATGTCATCAGTCTACTTAGAATCTGCCAACACTGCGTTTTCCGGCGCTAGGTTGCCACAGCCCACTCTAGCTTTTCGGTGTGGTCACAGCCAGGCTGATTCTTTGAGCAAAAACTAGCGAACCTCGCAAATATAATTTTATTTATCAAATACCTTCTGAATACTCTTCTTCATACAAAACAAGTCAATTCGGCGCGTTAAATACGATTTCTGACCTTACAATCAATATTAATTTCCATAAATTACAGCCCAGGATTAATTTAATTTAAAATTTAATGTTATGATAATGATAGCGACCATAAAAAGAGACGGACAGCTCTAGTGATAAATTAACCAAACGCAATCTCTAGTCTCTATAGTATATATATGACTTTCACGAGTATCATATTATATTCTATAGAATTTATAGTAAGTTATCAATGCCATAGTGACACAGATTAACCTTTTGGGTTTCTTTCAATAAATATTCCGAAATAACTGTTTTCGTGCTACAAAGTTTCAAGCTGTAAAATCTAATAGGACTCTTCGCGAATGACTTTCACGTGCATCGCAGTTCTATAGCATACCTGGTACTTATAACTAGCATAGTTATAGTAATAGTTATTAGTTATAAATAACTAATATTAATATTAATAAGTACCTATTATAAAATAGCGTTGCTACAAATATTCTCATGCGTATATATAACTTGGAAGGGGGAATTTTCTCATACTGATTTTTTCTCATATAACTTGAAAGGGTTGTGACAGTGTAAATTAAATCATTACTTACCCCTAATCGGTTTCTACACGCCGTCGTTCCAGAACGCTAAATCGCTTGGCTGCACGGCTAAAACCTCCCTCCAGACATATCCCCAATTTAATATTTGTTTAAATCCCTTAGATAGTAAGATCTTATTTTAGTTAGATACTGCCATGTACTTGACTCGATTCTATGGATAAGATGTGGCTGAATTACATTGTATCCATAAATCTACACGTGAGATGTTATAGTGCACATGTGTGTGCGCAAACATAAGTGCAGACCAATCATTCGCGGCGGCGGCGCAGGCGTCGGCATTTCTTGCTATCCGAGGCACAGGGGTGACAGTTAGTCAGGACGGGCTAGTAATGAGAACTTCCTAGGTACTACTAACCTAGCTATTTTTCCCCCGACTCGGGAATCAAATCCAGGACCTCGTCATCCGCAATCAAACATGCTAACTACTAATCCATCGAGGCAGTCACCTCCACACTTAGGTATATACTTAACTACCTAATTGTTGCAATAACCCATGTTAAATAACTATCAGAGAGAACTTAATCTCTAGTACTATAAATAGTTACTGTTAATAGGTATTAGGTACAGGTACTTCGTTTCAAACATAGGTTAACTCACAAAAATATATCAAGATAGAACGGTAATCACCACTGTTTTACTAAGGGTCCATGCATTCCTATATTTCTGGACAAAACTACGCCGTCCGTGTTGCTTGAAAGAAATTGTTTTTGTTGAAAAATTACCTTCCTTCCTTACGAAAGGAAATGCGTCCATTTTTGAGATTCACTTCTTCACACTTTTATTTCTTTACTTTCTCTTCCTTCTCAGCAGAATCTGCTTTCCAAACCAGAAGTAATAGAGCCTTGACGCATCACTTCTTCCCACATAATAGCCACCATGAAATAAATAATTTTGAATTTGATTACTTGGGTTAAGAAGTTTATTTTATACTTGTATACTAACAAGAGTTTTTATTTTATTTGAAATCTGTTGCACTATATATCGCAAATTGTTGTTAGCACTCGTGATCCGCCCACTTTTCGGTTCTATCTTTTTAAGTTTCTGTGGGCTTAGTGTTAAAATTCGAAAAGGTTTACTGCTCAGGGCCTGTTTTAAAGTGGTTTTATGATTCAGCTGGATAACCAAAGGTATTAATCATTAATCATTCCAACACGTAGGTACATAGCGGTACGCAAGTGTTCATACTAAGCGCCTATTTCACCAACGCCGACGTTTAACCGAGGAATAAATTGGGGTGTCCTAACAGTTTTTATACTAAGAATCTGCCAAAATATCAAACGCTCGGATAAGACTCTTATTCTACGTGTGTGTAATCGGGCCTAAGAGAAACATTAAGATCTTCGTGTATGAGCGTACTTAAATATAACTTGTCAAAAAAGTGTAGAAAAAAATAGGGGCGCCGCTATCGCTAATTTATCTTGAATCGGGCAACTCAAATAATATTTTAAAATTAAAATGTAGGAACTCGAAAATCACATCACGCGTAAATAAATACGCTATGTACAGACAATTTTGTTAATATTTAATAATAATATAATTGATTTTCGAGTATTTAGACAACTTAACGCAAAGATAATTCGAACTCTAAAACAAAATTGACATAACACTGACATTTCGGCAATGACATTTATAGAGTGTTGTCATGGAAAACAATTAGGGAGTTCCGTTTAGAGATTTTTTTGCCAAGCTGTACTTTATATAGATAAATAAAATCTGAGAACCACCATCGTAGCGTGAGACCTTGGGAGGCGACGCCTACCAACCTCATGTTAATATAACTAAGTACATTCGCACACATAGACTAACTACGCTTATTCGAGAAGGGGTTTTGTTTGTGTGTGAACGGCAACATTGAATACACAGTTTTATATCGATAGGGTTGCTCTATACCCGAGTTTTCCGGATTTTCCTTAAAATTGACGGTATATGAGCAAAGTTATGTATCTTATTTATTTATTTTACTCAATGACAAGATACGTGATGATTTTTTTTTATTTAATGTGAATTGATAGTTAAACATTAGACGAACAGGAAGTCGGTTAAAAATACAAAGTTTGGTGTGCGTTAAGTTCGAAACCAAAAAGTTTTCAAACTCTTATTTTACCCTCTCGAGAGTCGATTTTCAAAAAACCTTTCTTAGCGGATGCCTACGTCATATCTATATCGGCTGTGTGTTGATAGATCAGTCAGTCCATCAGTCAGTCAGTCACCTTTGCCTTTTATATATTTAGATTAAGGTACCTACAGTGTTTTTGTACTCTTTTAGAAAAACGTATATAAGCGAATACACGAGGTGATGGAGAAATTTTATCCTCTATCCACACACTTGAAGTAGCTAGGCGATTTATTCGGCCAAAAAAAGTTTGCGTAGTGTTGCGCCTACGCGTCGTAGCTCGTACCTCCTACCTACCGATATCGATAGCATCATCTTTAATTACTTTAAAATCCAGTAGCAACGTAAGTACTTTAGCCTTGAGTCATTAACATTTTGGCCATTGCCAACAGGCGGTTACGGATACCTAAACCCTCTAAGTTAGACACATATTTTGTATCAGAATACGCATTTTAATCTTAGCATTGTAACTATACCAGTTCAATTTGTATGAGTTCTTATTGTTGTGTTTGTTTGCTTCTACCAATAGCGATGACGACGAAATCACTGGGTTGAAGGTAGGACTTCAACCCAATGATCTCCACTTGGGTGAAGAACTAGAAACTTCAATGGCACGACAGAACGTCTTAGGGCTAATAGAGGCATCAGACCTAAATTAGTTCTCAAAGTAACCAGTTGGGAACCATCCTTACAATTTTAAAGTCACACTATAGACACACCAGCAGTCTTAACCCTTAATAACATAGACAAAGTAGGTATTAATGTAACTCTGTAAGTAAAATGTATAAATGAATGTAAACAGGAAACTCGTCGAGTGAATCCAACACGATGTAGCGGTAACACTGCGTTCTCAGAGCCTCAGGCGACAAAACAAGCGAAAAAAGATCAGACGGCAACGATAGAAAAAACTGTGCTCCTTTTCTCCTACTTTTCCACGGCGAGTGAGAGGCTGTGTGAAATGCGAATAGAATAGGGATTGGCGCATTGTACAAAAATGTTCGAGGCTATAATTAATAAAGAATCTTATTGTAGGAACTACTTTGTACGAGTAGTTCGTAATACTTTTAAACTAATTTGTTTTTATTACAATAATGTAGTAGTAGGTACCTATTTACAGTCATTTAAAGGTTTTATGGAGTTTTGGTTAGATGATATTCTAAGTAGTACCTATATAGCTATAAAGTTTTGACCCTGAAATGTGTCAGATATTTTCGAACCGGTAGGTCAAAAGGTCAACTAAATAACGCCATTAATATAAAAAGAAACTGTCAATTTCTATGTTTCGTCTGTTTTTTTAGAATATTAGCCAAGCTGAACTTGACTTATATTCTCCTCTTCCCTCCGAATAAGTGGGTGGGGCTCGAACCTGTGACCTTTCAGTTTTCTGTCTGTTGGGCTAGCTATTATGTTGTAACATAGGCAGGAGATGATTAATTACCTACTTGATACGTACTGCGGAAAACTCAGATCTGCATAAGTTCGTAAGCATTAATGATAAAAAATACTCCATATTATGTAAGTAATTATAACAGGTAAAAATATCGATAGTATCTGTATAATGTTTAAAAAAATAAGGCATTCACGAAAGACGTTGCATTTGAAAATGCGTTTAGAATTAAATATTGAATAAATTAGAATAATTTAATACTTACCTGATTTGTATTTCATAATAAGCAACGGTCTACGGTCTATGTCATAGACTCTATGAGAAGCTATAGCTATGATATTTAAAGTATATGGAGTGATAATAATTACGAGACTTAAATTAATTAATTGCATTAGTAAAAATGAAAAACTGGGTCTAAATAAATCCCACTTGATAATAAAGCTTGGAATATTTTCCATCTTTTACATTACCAAGAACAGTGATAGCGTAATGGTGAGGACCGCAGTCTAGGGGTCGCGGGTTCAATCCCGCGCACGCACCTCTGACTTCGGAGTTATGTGCGTTGAAGCAATTAAATATCACATATAACTTAAAAGATTTTTAATATATTGTGCAGGTATCTGATAAATTCAATTATTATCAGTTAGCGTTCCAACTTCCAACTTGTGTTTTTCAATTTCACCGTACGACTAAAAAAAAAAACTATTGTTATTTCTTACCATACTGTGCCTACTGCCTACCTGTTTATGCAACACCTTTATCTGTTTGTCTGTCTAGTGTGTCATAAAGAGGGACCGACGATTTTTGATAGCGCTTCGGAGTTCGGACATAGAGCGTCGCGCGCGCACGTGAGAATGAACGGTGAGAGCGGGACAGTGCTATCGTTTGTTCTGATAACAGAAAAGGACAGCGAATATGAAATTAGGGTGGTTCCACGTGAGTTCAACGACCCTCCGTGACACGCGTGTAGGCGATTTTTATAATTTAGATTTTGGGATAAATGTCAATCTGTAGGAGGACAATAAAGAATGTAGAAATGGAGATGTCATTATTATTATTTTGTACATTTTTCAGGTGTAAAACCTCACACTGAGTGAAAATCTTATGAAAATATTGTTTTTTACTACTTCCTTACCTAAACAAAGGATCGATAAAAAAGTAGACACTTAGGTACTTATCTTAAAACATTTCAGACAAGTTTTTTCACAAGAGAAAGTTTGTTAAGATACCCTTTCTGTCAAGTACAAAAGTTTTGTCCTTTTTTGCAAAAACATTTATGGTCGCAGATTTTTTTTATGTTTAGTCTGGTTTTTTATAGCGTTAAAGTATATTCAGTACGTATAATAACCACTAAAAGCTATAGCTATTTGATAAGAAATCACAGCCAAACGTTAATATAAATTACACACAAAATTCAAATGGCTGGTAGTGTTATTTTGCTTGATTCCGGCTCAATTAAATATTAGTGAGAAAATAGAGCTAAACTGAAAAAACGTAAGTTTGCGAATTACCTCTAATAATTATATTAAAACGACTCAATAAAAAACTACCATAGGATAAACTACCATACTATTTTAGGATTTTTTTGGCTTCGAGAAACCTGTTCTAAAGCTGATTTCATACTGTCACAACAACCGCCAGAAGACACGCAGAAGAAATAAATGACATCACAACAAGTCAGTGATTCAAACTGCTTGATTGGCATTTATGCTGAAGTGCTTGAAAAAGGCCTTGCGTGCGATTCTTGCCGTGCCACCCGTTCAGTCTGAAGGTAGGTAGGTACATTGCAAGAATCCTTAAATACAGTTAGGTACATGTGTTAATACATTTTCGTCGCGATAATTATTAATAATAGCTGAATGTAAGGGTATTATAATAATAATTAAGAGGTATATATCTACTAGAGGTAGAGGTACTTTCATTTAATAAAACACTAAATGAAAGTACCTAACTAAAGTTTCATTTCTGAATGTGATTTTCTGAATTTTTTCGGGATGAAAAAAGAAACAACTTTGCATGAACAGAACATCAGCAATTCAGCAAGGAGTTATTGTGTTCCCAAAATTACAGCGGCGGCTCAGAAGTGTGGTATTAACTTGGTGTTTATAGTAAAAAGAGGAAAAGAAATAAGTTAAGACGAAGCCAGAGGTGTCAACAAGTATACTTGTAATGATTTGGTAATGGTGTTTCACAAACAGCTATTGTATGATAATCGTGACCTTCACGTCAGATGTAAGCACTGGTACTTTATCACCCCCCCGTATTGAATATCTATTCATCTCTACTTAACTTTTGAATGCGACGTTTAAAATGTAACGGTAAAGTGCTAAGAGTAATTATTTATTACGTGCATACAGTCCCAGAGGTGTCATAAACTAGAGATGGCAGGGTCACGCAAAACGCGGTGGTTTTTACTCTAACTTTATAACATAACTAGCTGTTGCGCGCGACTTCGTCCGCGTCACTTTCTGTAATTATGATCGCGATTAAGAAGTTTTTAAAAGAATATATTTTAAATATGGATAATTTTTCCCGTTTTTTGCAACATTTTTCACTGATGCTTCGCTCCTATTGGTTGCAGCGTGATGTTATATAGCCTAAAGCCTTCCTCGGTAAATGGACTATCCAACACAAAAAGAATATTTTTCAATTCGAACCAGTAGTTCCTAAGATTAGCGCGTTCAAACAAACAAACTCTTCAGCTTTATAATATTTATTAGTATAGATAAAAAATAAAATTCAAAAAATGCAGAAAATTTAAGATTCGAAATTTTTTATGTGGCTCCTATAACAAGTCAAGACTCTAACACAAGTTCGTTTGCTTCGGCTAATAATAATAAACTGCAATCTTAATCAATACGATACCTATTACCAACCACTATGAACTATAAACTGTGACTACGAAGTTACAAGAGCATAATATTTTATGTGTATTTTGTTTAATTAAGTTGACATTAGTGATATTTATATTACGTCATGTAAAATGATAACTAATTCTTGTGCCGTTTCAAATCAAAGTACCGAAATTCCTGGAAAATTTTGACATTTCACTGATACAATTTATCACAATCTACATCAATTCCATGGATTTACTTACTTCTGTTAGCAATCAACGATATTCAAATTACTTCATATTGCTACATCGAAATGAAGCAATTTGAATGTCGCCTGCCCAGAGTCCAAACTATTACAATCTTCATAGATGACAGTAGATAGGTAGGAGTAGGTTGGGGCGCCTTTTGATGATTCGTTTATGATATCTGCATCTCTACGGTTTACAAATTACAACTCAACGTCCACGATACATAAGTCATCATTGGCCTGGTAAGAATCATTATTGTGCAACATAAATCGCTGCGTACGCATAAATTAAGTAGCTGCGACACATGGATATCATAATATACCTATCTAAGTACAAAGTGCATTTACTCCAAAAACCCTGTTAATTTTTCAAAGAGATTGTTGTTGAAACCCTTCGTCAGCGTTTTTTTTGTTGCGTTCGTAATAATAATTATCGGTTGTATGAAAGAAAACTTTCGGAAAATTCACTGGAAAGGTCGGTAATTTGGATGATATTTTTGAAGTACTTTTGTAAGAAAATCTCAATTTCTTCATTAATAAATTGCACCCCCTAGTAACATAATATAATGTGATCAATCGAACTTCCAAGTGAAGCCCGAACGATATTATTTAAAAGAGTCGCTATTCGAAGATTGTTATTTTTCCATATTATAGCAAGTTCTACCCTTCCTTATAAAATCTAGCAACTGTATTATTAATAAGTAAAATAAATGTAATATTATAATATCAACGGTCAAGGACGTCACGAGATCGCGACGAAGCGTCGAATGTGCTCAATCTACGCGAGAAACGGAAATAGTCAAAAATCTTCGCTCCTCGAAAGCCTCTTGAATTCCGCCTTTCTCTCCAGCGGCGGGCTGGGCCATCGGCTCCGATAGTTTGGGAGCGTAGCCTTGCGTTGCGCAACGCCGCGCCGCGCTGCCCCCACGTGCATCCGAAAGGCGCACTCATCGGAGCTCCAAAACGTTGATATAGACATACCAAGAAATACCCGTGCCTCGGAGCAGAGGCGGCTCTAGCCCATGTAGCGCCCGTGTGCAATCAATATCTTGGCGCCCTCTAGTAGATGCTTGGAATGGAATACTTACAATACAAGAATACCGTTCGACTTACAGTTATATTTTCACCAGTGAAAGGAAATTCAGGTGCAAAAAATGGTGCAATTTTAAATGGTGTCGGGAAGCAAGCAAGCGCGATAGATAGACGGTCCACCGTACATCGGTCATTTTTGCGATGAACGATGCAAGATACCAGTGAACCTTTCGTCGCGGAGGCAAACGCCTGTGAACGGTGAACGGTTGGTGTTTAGATGATTCATTTTTGATGACTCATCGGTGAAGCCTCGAAAATGAAAGCAAAAATTTCGAAAAATTAAACGTTTTATTTGGCCTTTACGCTGAAATCTATAAACTGCACTCATGCGCGCACAGACAGACAGACAAACCAACAAAAAATTCAAAAAAATTGTTTTGGGCTCGGTATTGATAATAAAGCATCCTCTTTTCCTGATTAAAATTTTCAAAATATATTTCGTCCCTTTTAGTATAGATTAAAAATTACCTAAACGAGAAAGTTGTATATTTTGTTTGATGGTTGGTTTATTTTCAGGTAGGCTGTGTTTTCTTTAGGTGTGCAATGAAGTTGTTCTCATTATTATTCAAGTCACGTTTCAGCTTTTTTTCCATTTAACATTTCAGTGTACCGCCATGTTTTTACAAAATTTTAAAAGGAAAATAGCGTGACTTTTTAACCATCTTACGAAAAAGGGAGGAGGTTCTCAATTTTGTGAGGAACTGTATATCTTTGGTTTATTCAAATATCGGTGTTCGAACCGTTATTTTTCCTACTTCACAACAAGTATTACAGCGTCATTCATATCGTAAAAGTAGGAATGTTTAATTAGAGAAAGGGTGCTCGCCATGTGTGAGATTTGAGAGGTTGTTGCATTATTGCAAAGGCTCATCAAAGGGCGCCAACCTACAACTATGTATTTTGAAGTTCTCTGTGTTCGTAGCCACATAAGAACAGCTCAACTGAAAAGATAAATCTTAGAATAAACCGCACCTGCCCTAGGTAGATACGATTTATTTTTTTCGTGGGTAAAGTTATCGCTTAAATTGTATAAGACCTAGAAAGGGACAGAAAAGGATAGGATTTTTTTAATATTTCATAGAATTGGTCTATCAGCTGATGCCCGCGTCTTCGTCCGCGTGGATTTAGTTTTTAAAATCCCGCGGGTACTCTTTGATTTTCCGGGATAAAAAGTAGCCTATGTCACTCTCCAGGTCCTCAACTATACATAAAATCACGTCGATCCGTAGCTCTGTTGCAGCGTTATAGAAGCACAAACCAAACAAACCAAAAAACAGTCATACTTTCGCATAATTATAATATTAGTAGGTAAGCATAGTAAGGATAGTTCTGGTGCAAAATACTAAATCAGCTAAATACTTGTTGGCAAGCGGCAATCCTAATTATTGTATTAGACAGTCTGCTCCTACCCTGAATGTCAGAGCGCCGGCGGACACCGAGAGGCCCGGCGGGTGACCGCAGCGCCCGCGCCGCCTCGCCCTCCGGTCACCCTCCCCCCGCCGCGCCCTGCACCCCGCGCGCCACACACGCGGGAAAATTTGTCATTAGGGCATGGCTAAACCAAACACGGCATTCTTGCCGATTAGACTCCCTTAGCATTTCCTTTCTTCTCGGTTGGAACCAGTGCAGTGGTAAAGTAGTAGTCACTTGACAATTCAAAACTTTAAAAACTTTATTTGAATAAAAAACTATTCTATTCTTTACGACCACGAAGATAAGAAACCGCACCCTATCATTATCACGTAAGCAACTCACGTCGATGTTCGTCTATTTTTGAAGTTAGCCGGACGTGGATGCCTACACACACGGTTGGTCATGGAGTACGGACTATTCGCTTCCTAGTCACTTCAACTCACTCCAAGCCAAAGTCTCATCTTCAAGTCAAAAAGAGATCTTAGGAATATGTTGCCCCACAGTCTCATCGAGCGTGCCCTGTCATATCAACAACCCAGGCATTGTTTAAAAAAGCTCGACCCCTGTAAAGGACTTTCTCATCACAATCACCGAAAATAACGTGACTTGTAATAGAAGACTAAGATAACAGCTATAGTGTAAATTGCATGCTACCTACCCTGAGCAACGGAGTGCGAGTCAACACTTAAAGAGGCCCGGCGGGTGTACGCTGCGCCTGCGCCGGCCGGCGCCTCGCCCTCAGAGTCTCGGTCACCTTCCCCCCGCCGCGCCTTACACCCCGCTCGCAACACGCGGGAAAATTTATAGGTAAAGGCGTAGCTACATTAAACGCTAGTGGCGTGCATAGTAGTAAAGCATTATGAAAAATAATTGTAATATGAAAAATACATTAAGCAACAGTTTCTTATATACCTATACTTAATTTTTATTCCCAAAAAAATTAAGTTTTTACTATTACGAGTAGCACAATTTAATGTCAAAACTTATCCGATCGCGGGCGTTTTACAAGTAATAATTTTGATGAAGTTGTATAATAAAAATTTTTGTTGTTTATTCAAATTACACATTTGAAATATAAACTTAGCGTAAATATAATAACACTAGCTGATGCCCGCGATTTCATTAGGGTTTTGATTCCCGTGGGCTCTCTGCTATTTTCCGGGATGAAAAGTAGCCTGTCTGTTATTCCAGACATCTACCTCTGTGCCAAATTCCAGCCCAATCGGTTCAGTCGTTGCAGCGTGATTGAATTACAAATATCTATAAATCGTTTTTTCCCGGAAAATAAGAGATTTCCCGCGGGAATTAAAAACCTCAATCCACGCGTACGAAGTCGCGGGCATCAGCTAGTATAAGATATAAAAATACCAATAAAGTGATGGCATCAAGAGAAGACGTGTACACAAAATAGAAAATAGTATTTACAGCTTTTTGATAAACGATATTCGCCACTCGCTAGCGGAACATAGCAGCTGCAAATAAAATTAAAGCCAAACATTTTATTCAAAAATTCAAAAAAGGTAGTAAATTACACTTTTTGAAAGTCAAACAATTACAATATTCTATAAACGCATTTCATTCAAAGCCATTAATTTAAAAAAACAAAAGAAATAATAGCGCGTGCCAGCGTGTCATACATCGCTACGGGGCCGCGTTTGGTGTGGCCAAATCTTTACACACTTGTCACTGCCACCAAGAAAATTATGGCGTATAACAATTGATTTGCATGCTTCTGTGTTACTATCTCGGGATGGTAACATCTTAGCCTTGACTAGCCATTTCAACCACACAATTTACAACTGTTACCTAGGTACGTTTTTACTAAAAACGTTTTTTTTTTCAGAACACTAAAAACTTTTTAAAAAACGGAACCCTTATACGCTCGCTTGTCCGTCTGTCTGTCTGTGTGTCAAGGCCCTTTTTCTCAGAAACGGCTTGAGGTACTAAGTTGTACTTTATACACAACATAAAGGTCAGTGATCTCTAATGTAACGCAGTGAAAAATTACAGTTTTCAAAGATGATTTGTAGCGTAGCGCCATCTAGCGCAATTCATGAGAGTAAATTGATACGGAACCCTTCGTACGCGAATCCGACTCGCATTTGACCGGTTATTAATTCCCTAGCCATACTCCATCAGTCCACAACGCTCGCCAAGTACAGATTGGCAGACTTCACACACTGTGATTCACACATTTCACTGGTTGGGCACTTTGTGCCTCTATTCAATAAATAATAAAATAACCATTTATTTTAGAAGTATTTTACTTTTGCGTAAAACACAGTTATTAGGTAACATAATTACATACTTAATACATTAATTATTACAAGAATTTATGAATAGAAGAATTATTAAAATTAATTATTAGGTAGGGTACATCATAACACAATATTTGTAATGTCATTAGCGATAGGTAATTTTTATTAAACGACGGAATGCTGCCTATTATTATTCTTACTAATATTATAAATGCGAAAGTGTGTTTGTTTGTTGGTTTGTCCTTCAATCACGCTGCAACAGAGCTACGGATCTACGTGATTTTTTGCATAGGTATTACAGTTGGGGGAGAGTGACATAGGCTAGTATTTATCCCGGAAAATTAAAGAGTTCCCGCGGGATTTTAAAAACTTAATCCACGCGGACGAATTTGCGGGCATTAGCTAGTCAGAAATAATTTACTTTTGACATAGACAACCTATTCCGTCCCTGCTGTCCAATAGTCTTTTGTAATTTGTAAGATTAACAGGACGGAGGGGCGCACGTCCTATATCGGCGAGAGGTCACCGGGTCCTCGATAACTCCACTCTACTAACCTTTTAAAGCGATTGTAAAGATACGGTACGAACCAAGTAGGTATAGAGTAGGTACCATTATCTTGCACGGATTCTCTATGTTTATTGTATTCTAACTTATTTAAAAACACATATAAGACTGTTAGCCATTGTCGGAGTCATACCCTTAAAAAGAAAAATAGCCTCAATAGCCCAACGGTTAAAGGAGCGGACTGAAAACTGACAGTCGCAATTTCGATTCCCGCCCGTTACTCTATTGTTTTACCCACTCCTAACACAAGCCTTCCACTTACTTGGAAGGGATAGGTGAATTTTAGTTAAGTTCATCTTGGCTAATATTCTTTAAAAAAAAAGTGCAATTTAGGTTGAACACAGTATCTAAACTAAATTAGCAAAATAAATTCAATTTTTACACCGAATTATGAACCGGATTTGAGTTCGGAAAGATAGAGCTCTTGTAAGAAAATTCAAACAGTCTTGAAGTGTGTTCCGGGGATTCTTTTCATAATATATATTACACGTAGGCATAATATTTCGATGAATAGGTATATTGTTAGAGATATCTAAAAACTTTAGTATTACTATTATATTAAATGATGAAAAAAATTTTAAAAAATCATTAAAATGATAAAAGCAAACTGTTCTAATTTTAGTCCCTTTTGCTTCCATTAAGAAAATCTATAAGTAAAGTTAATTAGCAATAGTATACATTAAAAATAGACTAAATTGTGCCTTTATTAATATTAGGAATTCATTTATTTCCGATAACTAAGCCCGCCCATAAAATACAGCAGTTTTATCAAATCGACAAATCAAACATTTTTAAAAAAATAAACTGTAAATACTTTTAAAATAACTTCAATCACACAAGGCTTCTTTTATGAACCAGGCAGGGATTTTTCTTCAGATAAGGCGCTCTACGGCACACCTGAACAAGATACGTGCACATAATATTAGGAAATACTTATTACGAGTATGTTATACATACGTAGGTTAGTCGAGACATTGAAACTTCTACCGTTTGTTGATAAGAAACATTACTAAATTAATATAATAATTATCATTTTTTGCATTACGTTTATTACGCGACGCTTTATCTTATCTGATAGGCATAATATAACTCATAATAATGATTACTCAGCATTTATTTAAATGTGAATTATACATTAACAGTGAATGACATAGGCTATATATTTTATACCCGTGCGAAGCCGGGGCGGGCCGCTAGTTGAGCATAAAACACTATGCGAAAGCGGTGCGCATCCTTGTTGCGCAGAGTCTGGGAGAGCGGTGTCCGTGTTCCCTGCCACGCATAACTGGTACCTGGTTGTGCACCTTCAATGCGACAGTAAATAGGCATCTTCAAGAGAAGCGTGTTTCAATCACCGTTGCTTTCCATCAGGCATGATTGTCCAGCGCTAGCCTATCTCTATCTGCTCCAATGAAAATCACATAAGTACATAGGTACTTTCACACTAGAAGTCGAATGAAGAAACTTTTAAGCTATTGCATACCTTCTATCGCGGGCCAGCGTGGAGACCGAATCCAGAAATTCCGTAACGAAAATAACCTGACACGGGACTCCTCTACGGTGAGCCGCTAGATGGCGTTGATAAAAAATGTTATGCAATATGCTTTACCGCGGCAGTCCCCGAATGCCACACGTCTTTTTTTTTAAGTTTTATTTTTTTGTATGTTCTTATAAATAAAATATTGAATTTGCAAAAATAAAAACTAGTATTTATTTATTTTATCGGGTGAGATAACTACAACGACGGAATAGGTATGTCCCCACAAGTATCAGCATTCAGCCAGCATGCCATCAGTGATTGCAGGACGGTGGCGCGCTGTGCGACCCCCACCTGTAGCGTCCCCCAGCGGAAACGAGGAATTTGCATCACAATCAAATAGAACCCTCGCTAGCTCGCTTCCTCCCGTGCCCTCTCGATCCGACCCCGATTGTAATCTCGGTGTAAATGCTCGCTTCCGGAGTATTTTCGTCATGGAAAACCATAATTGTGCAAACTTATTACCATTTTTGACGGCATAAAATTCGAACTACAAAATGCAGGTCAGTAAAATATAAACGTAAAAATTCTTTTTACAAAACCGACTTCAAACGCTCGCGCGCCACTACAAAGTATATCAATTCTATAAAATTTGAAGAGTTCCCTCGATTTCTCCAGGATCCCATTATCAGATGACAATGGGACCACTTGGGAAGGATACCCTTTCAAACAAAAAAAGAATTTTCCAAATGGGTTTAGGTTAGGTTAGGTTAGTTTAGGTTAGGTCTTCCAATAATCGGGGAACATACCTATTATCTACATAAAAAATAAAAAACTTAAAAAGATTTCGACGAATTGAAAAAAAGGAGGAGGCTTTTTTGGAAGTCGGTTAAAAAGCATTTTATACTCTGCCGCATCAGTGACATTCATTAAATTATATCTAATGAGTCACTAACTAGCTAATTAGTTATCATTCAAGCTCTTAATGTGCTGTCATTTATGTATTGCATTTTATGTGATGAAGTATTAACTGACTTTTATAGGGAAGTTTTTGCAATCTATACAACGGATTCCTTACGTATTGATTAAGCGACTTTGATACCCGATTTCACCAACGTTCCCTATCTTCTACGAGCTACCTAAGCTAAGCTGTGACGCCTTTTGCCAATTTCGTCTTCACGAGCCTTTAAGGAACACTTAAAGTTGGAAATAACATTAGGTGTTTGTCCATTTAGTCAGGACTTGGCAAGCGCACGCATTCCCCTCTGCCGAAGTACATGTACAAACGTACGTGTTAGCTTATAAGTGTGACAGCTTTTGAGTTAGTGTGCGTTCATAGAGACATTAAGTTTTTTACAAGAGTGTGCGGAAGTGAGTTAATGTGTGCTGTACGTAGGCTGTACGTGATTACCTCACCTCCCGCAGAAAGTGGCAGAATATATTCAGTACTAAATCTGCGTAAAGGCTCGTCCCGGCTAAATGGTCGAAGCATTAGGTAAGGGATTCTGTTAAGGGACTACCTACGTAAAGAGAACTTGTATTTTTTGAAAAAAGAAAAGGAACTAGGAACACGCAGCAAAATTATTAGATTTGCTCGTTCTGCCCGTACTCTCTCGATCTGACCCTTTGTAATTTCGGTATAAATGACTGTTCACTCCGGAGCATTCGTCATGGGAAATTATTATTGTATTGAAAAATTTGAATAATTAGCATACCTACTGCATGTTTATTCAAATTTTTTAACGTGATCCATTCGTTATAATTCCAGGATTTTCACATTTTTCACCAAGTTTTTACAGGTTTTTCCTCGATCGAAAACATTCCAAACAGGTGAGTGGTACGGACAGATAAAAGGCAAATGGAGTTTTCAACGATCAGATTTTTAAATATCCTAGCAACACAATATTCTCATAGGAATAAAATATACACAATATAAATACATATTATTCGACTACATTTTAACAGTTATTATTTTTATACTTATTACTTAATTCTTTAGTTAGTTAGAACAGCCTAGTTAGAGCGAATATTTTTTAACCTTTTCAACATAAATAGGCACCAAATGGGTCAACTATCCTTAGACGCAACTAATTATTTAACTAACTATTCTATCTACATTTCCTGCATAAAACTATAAGATTACGAATTGGATTGCTTGGAATTCGAATTATAATTAGCAGGCACACATAACAAACACCCTAATTTATAAGTAACAATATCATAAATGCCGTAAAAATCACAGTCGGTGGATAGGTCGACGGTAATTGCTATGCAAATATCCTTTTCCGGTCTAAAAACGGGGTCTAAAACAAGTAGGGGTCGTGTTCACATTGCCGTTAAAAATAAAATGCCACACACTTTCCAACAATAATTGTTTTCACCGCCTGAACGATATTATCGAAAGAGGGTAGTCTCTAGAACTATTTAAAAAATGAATAGGTAAAGCCTTAATGTTTGTATTCTAGACACGCACTAACTCTTCGGAGTTAGTAGCGTTTTAAATAATTAAATGGTACTCGATTAACGGTGAAGAAAAACATCGTCAGGAAACCAGGGGCCCAAGTCTGCTATTGCCATTGTAGATCAATTGTCTGTCAAAGACATCCCAATTGCTACTTTTAGCAATTTCGGTAGTCTACTAATTCAATGGCGTCACAATTGTTTTCCGATGGTTTGACACATCTAGCTTTGAATCTAGCTTAAATAAACGTTTTTAATATGTAGTTTTTTTTTTGAAACTCATTTCGGCAAACTCTTTTTAAGCTAATGGCAATACCGAGGTATCATTGAATTACAATCCAATTATAAGAAATCGAACGACCATTGTGCATTTAGTAGATTACGAAATTTTGGACCAATGATAATTGAATTGTAATTGTATTGCGGTTCAATGACAATGACATGTAAAATAGCAGACTTGGGGCCCTGCATGTTTGAGAGTTGTCCATAACGTTCTTAAAGGTCTATACTATAGCCTAAATCCTTCTCATTTTAAGAGGAAACCCGATGATGGGTTCATGTTATGTTTAATGATTCATTAACTAATTAATCTTTTTTTTTTCATCATTAAATCTCTTAATTAACTGCCATTTAACTAAATGTACTAACAAAGCTTTAAAGTTTAAAGTAACTCTCAGTGTGAACTTTTTAAATGTCTATAAATATTTGAGTAGGTATGTAATAGATAATTAACTACTTTGATTGTGAAATCTATAGAGCGTGCTCTGACTTAGCTCGGACTTAAGATAGACTTAAAACGAGACACAAATTTGCTCTGTCTTGAGTCTGAACAGAGTGAGAGTGCGGAGTGAGACTGTAGCTTTCAACCAGAGTGCGACAGAGAGGGTCAAAAATGAGCCTGAAAAGGCCATTATCGGCAATGGCAGAGGCAATGCCTTTTCAGGCTCACTGAACTCTTGCCACAGAAAAAAGTATTGGCTATTGACGTACCTACCTACTGTTGCTTACCACCTCATACATATTACTTCAACCTTCCATTCTCATATAGGATTAACATTACAATAAATGAGCGCACGTGGACGGGGTCGAGTAGGTGTTACCTGCACGTGCGTTATCCTTCGCTTCGTACCGATACAAAATTAGTGACGGTGATAGGATATTTGCCGTGCATTTTGAGGGTTCCGTAGTAAAACTATATATAACCCTTATAGTTTTGCCAAGTCCGTCCGTCTGTCCGTCTATCCGTCTGTCCGTCTGTCCGTCTGCCCGCAGCATAGCGATAGTAGTACATATAACGAACTTAAAAGGAAAACTATTATGGATAAATAGGCGTTACAAGTTAACGTTTATAGTAAAATAGAATTTATAAATTAATTAAATTTCCTAGTAAATGACTTGATGCCATTTAATCAAGAACAATCTACATTTGTTATATTACTAAAGATGCTGCAGTATACGGCATATTTTATCTTGAGTTTTTGCTATTAATTTATGACTAGATACATTATTATTTTGTGATAAATTAAAAAAAAACATTTTAAAATGAAAAATTACATATTGTGTACATTGTACACCCTTCTAAGAACGCATGATAATATTGCGTAAAATATACCTACTACCATATAAGTGATCGTATTTAGTTGTCGCTATAAAACGGGTATAACAGATAAATGTAAAAAAAAGACGTGTGGCACTCGGGGACTGTCGCGGTAAAGCTATTGCATAGCATTTTTTATCAACGCCATCTAGCGGCTCACCGTAGAGGAGTCCCGTGTCAGGTTACTT
This sequence comes from Hipparchia sbordonii, assembly GCA_038048805.1. Classification (NCBI taxonomy): domain Eukaryota; kingdom Metazoa; phylum Arthropoda; class Insecta; order Lepidoptera; family Nymphalidae; genus Hipparchia; species Hipparchia sbordonii. The sequence goes on along the minus strand of CM076099.1, from coordinate 10,680,568 downwards.
TCGTTACGGAATTTCTGGATTCGGTCTCCACGCTGGCTTAATAAATGTTACTATAAACAGCTGATGTCCGCGACTTTGTACGCGTGGATTGAGGTCTTATTTTCCAGGATAAAAAGTAGCCTATGTGTTATTCCAGACTAATAATGTATCTCTGTGCCAAGCGGTTCAGTTGCGGCGTGATTGAGTAACAAACATCCACCCATACATTACGTCCAAACTTTCGCATTAATAAGATTCCATAGTGCTAACAAATTACTTAGCCACTGTGATACGAGATTAGATCTATAGTATGGTCCTTTGCTGTTATCTTTATCGAATCTATCGACTGTAATAATTTGGACCGGTCTTGAAGCACATGAAAATCCACTACTGATATTTTCGCACGAATCGATTCGCACTGTCTTACCGAACGGTTGGGTTTGCGGATTTTGAAAAATAAAAGATCTGAGAGCGAACTGTGGGGAGAAATTTAGATCTTTATAAATACTTTGGGACGTTACAGACCGTCACCCAAGCGTGCGCAGACGCAGGGGGCGGCCACCCCGGCCCGAGGTCGTTCACCTCTCTCCGTGCCTCGCGTCCCTCGCAATCTCAGCCCTTTGTGCGCGTAGAGGGCTACTCGGAGAGGGCAAAGACTCCATTTGTGTTTCTTTGTTTTGAAATGCCTTCTAACTTGAAGGGTCTCCAGGTACCCGCCTGGTCATCGGAATCTTAGTTTCCGAGAATGACGTGTTTAGATTTTTTGTCGTAAGCTCAATCGAATCTGAAAGCTTATAGGTATTTAACTGCTAAATATTTTAGCGAATACGGTTGTATTACGCTCTCTATTTCGTGATAATTATTATAGATCGGAATCAAGTTTTTTGTTTTAATACTCCCAGAGATCCTACTATCCATAGTTCCTCCAGGAATCAAGTTTTTCTAGCTAGAAGTACCTACCTAGCTTCCTAATCACAATAATATTATAAGGGCGCAAGTTTGTATGTGTGTGTGTGTCTGTGTATGTTTGTTACTCCTTCACGGCACAACGAATTAACCAATTTGACTGAAATGAAGAATGGAGAGTTCACATCCAGGATTAAAACATAGGCACTACATTTTATCCCGGAAAATTAAAGAGTCCCTACGGGAATTAAAAAAACCTTAATCCACGCGGATGAAGTCGCGGGCTTCATCTAGTTAGAAGATAAATTCTTTAATTGTAAATTAAAGAATTTATAAATTAGTTCTTCATATTGTAGATAGACCGTGTATCCACAGATGTAATTTTATATCATCTATCAATCTCAATGCAGTCTTAGGTGGATCACGCGATCAGTATGCGATATATGGCAGTTATTTACCTTATAACCGGCTTCTATACAAGGCATCCAATCGCGGAACACTAAATCTTTTGGCTAGTTAACACCACCTTATTTGTGATGCTGATAAAAAATAAAAGATTTTTTTTTCTAAGAATTAAGATTCAAGCGCGCTCCATTAAAAAGTTTATTTGAATAATCAAACTCAATGTAGACATGCTGAATGTGTTTTACTTTGAAACTACGCACTCAGACAACCATAGACAAAGATTCTAGATGACAAGAATTGATTCATTTTGATTATCCTTACTAATATAATATCCTCAATGCGAAAATGTATTTGTTTGTTTGTTAGTTTGTTGGTTTGTCCTTCAATCCGGCAGCATCAGATCAATGGATCGACGTGATTTTTTGCATGGGTATAGTTATGGACCTTGAGAGTGATAGTCTATTCCCGAGTTTTTTTTAAAACCTAACTTTTTAACGTAATCTCGGGCATAGTCACGGCCAGTTCAGTCCCATACAAATTTCCATAGCCTTACAAAATCTTTTCCACTATGATGCATGACAATTTTTACAGACATCTCTATATCTACATTAGGTACCTATAGATCTACAGTAATCTATGATTCTCCTGATGGCTGACGCCCAATCGACGCCATTATTATTGTATTTGGTTTTTTTAGTTTAATTTTCATATATTTCTGTCCCAGAATAGCAATTGTTATTTCAATTTATTGAAATATAGTGTAAGTGTTATGTGCCCGTTATAATAATTCGCGTAAGGACGCTTTTTTTTTATAAGTTTCCACAGTGTGAGAAAAGACAAAGTTTTATGGTTTATATTATAAAAGTGTTTAGGATCTTATGTGTTTACCAGTGTGTTGTAATTTGAAAAACGTTTCGTGAAACAAATTATTAAAAATATGACGTCTTAATTGGTGTAGGGTGTATCTAATAAACAAAATTAGGACATATAAGTAAATATTAGACAAGATCATAAAGACTTACCTGAAATTCCAAAAATGTGTATAACAAAAGCGATAGGTATTATGTTATTTCAAAGTGAATTAAACAAATATTTTTAAAAAATTTGTTTCTTTATTTCCTATTTTTTATAAATTATAACCTATAATTATTATTATGGGCAAGGATGGCAATAGGTAGATACCTACGGTACATACCTGTGGTAGATACCTATGGTACATACCTTCATAACAAAAATACAAATCCATAGACAAAAATAGAAAAAAAAAATTGTTATTACGCCATTGGTTACAGCAGTTTTCCAAAATGATACATTAGCCAATCATGGGCCTTGATTTCGAGGGTTTAAAATTTGTAGGGCACTGAGCCATCTGATACGTAGTATCATAGTAATCTGTGGGCATAGTATAAAAATCAAACTGTGTATCCGGCGCGCTTGGAAGCGCTCGAGGGTGTATTCTCTTAACGATTAACATTTATCAAGATTGGGGTTGTCTATGGTATTTATTTATTCTTGGGGTAGTTACTGGAGTATAGTATAATGTACCGAAGCATGACACACCCTTGGACATCAACGGACCACGTTAACGGCAGGATCTCCGAAAACAGCCTGTTTTGGATTCAATAGTAAACAATCAAATATTCATTTTTTTGATAGGTTAAAAATATATGTTGTAGATTAATACACGTTCTAATTTATTTTGCCGTTCAAAAGTCCATATTTTGAACTTCACTCGATGAAATAATATTCCGAAAACAGTGTAGTTTTCAATTGGGTTTCGGTTGTATGTGTAGTATATCAAAGTTAAACTAAAAAAAAAATTACAAAAAATAGGCAAAAGCTTCTAGAATAATATTTTGCCGTTAATTTTTCTCTAAAAAGCTTTCTTTTTTTTTAATCATGACTGGTTTACTTTCTTTATAACAAAGTGGCTCGGGCGCCTCATTTCAGTAGCTCGCAAGGTATCATCGAGGGAGGACGTATCGCTCTAGCTGGCTCACTGCGATCCCCGCTGATCAGACGAACTATTGGAGTATTATTTATTTGTGTTCACTTATCATAGATAATCAAAATAAAATTAGTGTGTAAATATTATTACCTATTATCTTCTAGTGTGTAAATCTTGTTATGTATTATTAAATCTGTAAATATTAATGTAAGTTAGGTACTCTTATAGTAAATTAATTAATTAAGAATATAATAAAGTGAAAATATGGGGACTAAAAATAAACAAAAGAACAAAATATCCAGATTTAAATTACGAAAGCTTAGACAAAATATAAGGTAAGTTTGATCCTTCTAATACAAATGTTGTACCTATTCTGTACCTTACCTACTTTATTTTTTTTAATTCTTGTGAATCTTTGGACAGACTTTCGAAATCGATCTGGACTCTCGAATTCCCTGCACTTGAGAACCATTGCCAAAATCAGAAAAAAGTGGCAGCCATTTTCTTTTTTCTCGTTATGGGACCAATTCCTTTCAAAATCGATATCTGGAGATCCCTGTGCTCATAAAGGAGAACCACTGCCAAAATCAAAAAAAGTGGCGGCCATTTTCTTTTTTCTCGTTATGGGACCGATTTCTTTCAAAATCAATATCTAGGGGTCCCTGTGCTCATAAAAGAGATAACCACTACCAAAATTAGAAAAAGTGGCGGCCATTTTCTTTTTTCTCGTTATGGGACCGATTTCTTTCAAAATCGATATCTGGGGATCCCTGTGCTCATAAAAGAGATTACCACTGCCAAAATAAAAAAAAGTGGCGGCCATTTTCTTTTTTCTCGTTATGGGACCGATTTCTTTCAAAATCGATATCTGGGGATCCCTGTGCTCATAAAAGAGATTACCACTGCCAAAATCAAAAAAAGTGGCGGCCATTTTCTTTTTTCTCGTTATGGGACCGATTTCTTTCAAAATCGATATCTGGGGATCCCTGTGCTCATAAAAGAGATAACCACTGCCAAAATTAGAAAAAGGGGCAGCCATTTTCTTTTTTCTCGTTATGGGACCGATTTCTTTCAAAATCGATATCTGGGGATCCCTGTGCTCATAAAAGAGATAACCACTGCCAAAATTAGAAAAAGTGGCGGCCATTTTCTTTTTTTTCGTTACGTGACCGATTTCTTTCAAAATCGATATCTGGGGATCCCTGTGCTCATAAAAGAGATAACCACTGCCAAAATTAGAAAAAGTGGCGGCCATTTTCTTTTTTTTCGTTATGGGACCGATTTCTTTCAAAATCGATATCTGGGGATCCCTGTGCTCATAAAAGAGATAACCACTGCCAAAATTAGAAAAAGTGGCGGCCATTTTCTTTTTTCTCGTTATGGGACCGATTTCTTTCAAAATCGATATCTGGGGATCCCTGTGCTCATAAAAGAGATAACCACTGCCAAAATTAGAAAAAGTGGCGGCCATTTTCTTTTTTTCGTTATGGGACCGATTTCTTTCAAAATCGATATCTGGGGATCCCTGTGCTCATAAAAGAGATAACCACTGCCAAAATTAGAAAAAGTGGCGGCCATTTTCGTTTTTCTCGTTATGGGACCGATTTCTTTCAAAATCGATATCTGGGGATCCCTGTGCTCATAAAAGAGATAACCACTGCCAAAATTAGAAAAAGTTGCGGCCATTTTCTTTTTTCTCGTTATGGGACCGATTTCTTTCAAAATCGATATCTGGGGATCCCTGTGCTCATAAAAGAGATAACCACTGCCAAAATTAGAAAAAGTGGCGGCCATTTTCTTTTTTCTCGTTATGGGACCGATTTCTTTCAAAATCAATATCTAGGGATCTCTGTGCTCATAAAAGAGATATCCACTGCCGAAATTAGAAAATTGGCGGCCATTTTCTTTTTCTCGTTATGGGACCGATTTCTTTCAAAATCGATATCTGGGGATTCCTGTGTTTATAAAAGAGGTAACCACTGCCAGAATGGGAAAAAGTGACAGCCATTTTCTTTTTTCTCGTTAAGGGACCAATTTCTTTCAAAATTGATCCCTGTGCTCATTATAGAGGTAACCATTGTCAAAACTAGAAAAAGTGGTGGCCATTTTCTTTATTCTTGTTATGGAATTTATTTGTTACGTTCCCTTATTGGTTGAGCGAAGCAACGGCTGGATCGTCATGCTCGTGAACGGGTGTCACCAACGGGAATGTTTGTCTACTTTCTGGTTAGTACAGTAATGTGGAGCGGAGATATCGAATTTGAAAGAATTTTATCCAATAGTAAATAATGATAAGAACGCCTTTTTAATATTTGACTAATGTTTAACTATAGCAAAAAAAAATATTACTGCCACTTTTTCTAATTTTGGCAGTGTTTATCTCTTTTATGAGCACAGAGATTCCCAGATATCGATTTTGAAAGAAATCGGTCCCATAACGAGAAAAAAGAAAATGGCCACCACTTTTTCTAATTTTGGCCATGGTTACCTCATTTATGAACCTAAGGAACCCCAGATATCGATTTTGAAAGAAATTGGTCAATTAACGAGAAAAAAGAAAATGGCCGCCATTTTTTCTAATTTTGGCAGTGGTTACCTTTTTTACGAGCACAGGTATCCCCAGATATCGATTTTGAAATAAATTGGCCCCATAACGAGAAAAACGAAAATGACTGCAACTTTTTTTAATTTTGGCAGTGGTTACCTCTTTTATGAGCACAGGGATCCCCAGATATCGATTTTGAAAGAAATCGGTCCCATAACGAGAAAAAAGAAAATGGCCGCCACTTTTCCTAATTTTGGCAGTGGTTATCTCTTTTATGAGCACAGGGATCCCCAGATATCGATATTGAAAGAAATCGGTCCCATAACGAAAAAAAAAGAAAATGGCCGCCACTTTTTCTAATTTTGGCAGTGGTTATCTCTTTTATGAGCACAGGGATCCCCAGATATCGATTTTGAAAGAAATCGGTCACATAATGAAAAAAAAGAAAATGGCCGCCACTTTTTCTAATTTTGGCAGTGGTTATCTCTTTTATGAGCACAGGGATCCCCAGATATCGATTTTGAAAGAAATCGGTCACATATCGAAAAAAAAGAAAATGGCCGCCACTTTTTCTAATTTTGGCAGTGGTTATCTCTTTTATGAGCACAGGCATCCCCAGATATCGATTTTGAAAGAAGTCGGTCCCATAACGAGAAAAAAGAAAATGGCCGCCACTTTTTTTGGTCCCATAACGAGAAAAAATAAAATGGCCGCCACTTTTTTTGATTTTGGCAGTGGTTCTCTTTTATGAGCACAGGGATCACCAGATATCGATTTTGAAAGAAATCGGTCCCATAACGAGAAAAAAGAAAATGGCCGCCACTTTTTCTAATTTTGGCAGTGGTTATCTCTTTTATGAGCACAGGGATCCTCAGATATCGATTTTGAAAGAAGTCGGTCCCATAACGAGAAAAAAGAAAATGGCCGCCACTTTTTTGATTTTGGCAGTGGTTATCTCTTTTATGAGCACAGGGATCCCCAGATATCGATTTTGAAAGAAGTCGGTCCCATAACGAGAAAAAAGAAAATGGCCGCCACTTTTTTTGATTTTGGCAGTAGTTATCTCTTTTATGAGCACAGGGATCCCCAGATATCGATTTTGAAAGAAATCGGTCCCATAACGAGAAAAAAGAAAATGGCCGCCACTTTTTCTAATTTTGGCAGTGGTTATCTCTTTTATGAGCACAGGGATCCCCAGATATCGATTTTGAAAGAAATCGGTCTAATAACAAAAAAAAACTGAACAAAATATGTAGTAAGTAAAATATTAATCGAACTTACTTAATACCTTGTTTGAGCTTTAGCAGTTTAAAACTGCATGTTTTGTTCTTTCTTCAATATAAATATTTCATAAACCTTAGAACTGCCCTACTGTTAGGTATCATAAGGTTATTTAATCTATGACGTAAAATTTGCGCTGCGGCGGGGTTAGCGAGTTCATTTGATGAGCGCGAGCGAGACCTCACCGTGCGAGGAACGAAGTGGCTCTAAAATACCTACTGCGGCCGAAGATCGTGCCCTTAAATGAATCTACCGTAAATTACGTTGCGGTAACGGACTAGAACCACCTAGAACGTTATACCTACTACGCACAAAAAATGATTGCTTCATAATATTTTTTCTTCTACTCGGTTTGAACTTAAGTAAGCGTATTCTACCTACCTACTTGTATTCTTACAAGCATAGAGCATCTACGTCTTGGGAGAAAAATTCATATAAGTATGTACATTGTACGTAGCTACGTTTGTAAGCCTACTGAAGTTTTTCCTGGCCTATTGATGTACCTATTAATAAAAAGAAAAACCTATAATCTTTTTTAATAGAACATTTTCTGAATCAAAATGCTTACGTACTCAACACAATCGCTCTACAAAAATAGGTACTTAGGCACAATTTATGATGTCAGTTCCAACATATTCCAACATTTTGGCGTGCAAATATTATGAAATCTTCCGCCTTTTTAGGATTACAAATACTTAGACTAAATTAACGCCAGCTCTTCACACCAGATGAATGTAAGTTTATATCTACCTTGTTCAAAAAGGACGTCAAAAATATTACCAACTTTATTTGCGGTCCTAAACCAGACCCTCCATAGATTGCGAAAGTAACGCAACAGCAGAAAAAACTTGGAAATAAATAAAGTTGTTTTCCCGCAACAACACGAAAATGTTTTTGGAAATAAGGACGATAATTTTTTCCACGTTCATTTTAAACAAGATTTACTTTTGTTAGAAATTCGATTTTTGTCCTTGACTGCGATCTCATCTGACGGTAAGTGACGATGCAGTCCCAACTAACAAAATGGTCATAAGATTTTAAGCTTTTATGATTATTTCGTCACATAGGTGTCGTATATTAGCAAGTTTTAAAATGTGACGTTGTACAGGCATCATTTAAGTTTCAATGCAATTAGGTAATAAAAGTCGTTGTACAAACGTTTGTATGAAATAGCTATAAAGCAATTTAATCGTAGAAAATACACAGTCATACAAACGTTTTAGGCAGGACATTTTGGCTGGTATTACAACCTTAATAACGCTGCTATAAGACTATGCATGTGAACATGACATTTTAAATATATTCGCAGTAATGTAAACCAGCCAAGCCCAATAAACGCGACAGAGAGTGATGGTTCCGTACCTATTTTTTAACCGACTTCCAAAAAGGAGGAGGTTATAAATTTGGCCGGTATCTTTTTTTTCTGTTGAAAATCGATGTCAACACGAATGAACCGATTTGGCTGAAATTTGGAATGGAGATAGCTCATACCCAGGATTAGCACATAGGCTACATTTTATCCCTGATAATTAAAGAAACCTTAATCATGTCAATCAAGTCATTATGGCCATACCTCCCATGGTTAACGACACAACACAACGGCCCCTAGTCCCCGGATAAAGTTGGGAACCGACAATTATGTCATTTTTCCACGTTGACAAAATATGTTTTTTGCCGCATTCCCAAAAAACTTATGGTCTCTAAAATGTTCTGTTAATGTAAAAAACTATTTTTAGGAATGACAAATAACGGTTTACTAAAATGTTTTAGGGAACTCTGATAGGTTCGTAATGAAAGAACGCCATGTTGTTTAAGAGTTTATAACTCTTAACACAGCAGTATTCATCGTATACAAGTATTTTGTAACTTATAATGGCACGATGAAGTGGTATATAAGTATTTCGTAAGTCATAATGGCATTATGACATATAATAATTTATTTTTTATTTAAAAAATAATAATTAAATACACAATAAATGAAGGGGGCATTTAAAATTTATTAATAAACCTAAAAAGTTGGTCCCTAAAGTAATATTCGCATTAAGTTTTCCAAACTTAAACATAAACACATCCCATTTCAAACTTGTAAATAATTTGATTACACTTATAGTATAAAAGTATAAAAATATAGTCTGCACACATGCAGAATTTATTAATAGTTAAATTCTATTACTTATAATTGAAAGCGCTTCAATACTGCATCATATAGATTCATTGGTCCGATAAACGTCTGCGCTATGAATGCTATGGTAACTATACGACTAAATACTCATACCAATGATAATATTACAACACTACTATGTTCTCGCTTATGACTTTTGAATGACAGCTAAACGACTTTATAGAAATAGTAACTGCGCCAAAATCGCGTTGTATAAGCGTTTGTAAGCCTTATTTTCATGCCATTCAGTTTTTCGAAAACGTTTACACAATTCTTATATGACTTATATTAAGACCATTTTGTTAGTTGGGGTCTAGGTTGGTAGCGAGCTCACTTGGAAGGGGTACGGCAGTGTACATTAAACCCATACCCCTAATCGGTTTCTACTTTCTACACGCCATCCTGCCGGAACGTTAAATCGCTTGGCGGTAGGGTGGTAACTAGCCACGGCCAAAGCCTCCCGCCAGAAAAATTCCGAAAATACCTACTTAGAATTAAACAGCAATTGAATTGTACGCTTGAGTTGCGTTCAAATGATGTCATCAATCTAGTCCGTCAAACGCCCTTGAAACAAAAACACACCCTTCACCAAAATAAACGGGTAACAACATGAAATAATAAAAAGCACCCCGCCCGCATACCGGGCGGCGGCGTAGCAAGTCGCTCGTATCAAATTGAACTGAATTTAGTACATTACAAAACCAATTACGGTCTACAGTCGTAAAAAATATACGTACACGCAATTTGGAACTCTATATGTATTTTGATAAAGGCTACATAATATTTGAAAGGAAAAATGGCCACAAACACTTAATAGTATGCGAGGGTGCAAATAATAGGGGTTGATTGTTTCTATCAATGAAATTATTTATTCATCCGCTTGTTTCGGTAGTAGAGTTCTTTAGATCGTTTTGATAAAAATAACTTAGCTAAAAAGGTAGACTCAGTCAGATATTTTGTGTGCGCAAACACAGGTGCACTCTCTATTCCCTCACTCTCATAGTCCGATGGGACGGAAATCCGACACGACCGGAGAAAGACCGACAGCTTTACGTGCTCTCTGAGGCACGGGGGTGACTCACCGCCAACTTAACCAAACTCCGAGCTAGTACTGAGAATTTCTTGACAGAAAAACCCAATACATTTTTTTTTAATTCGATGACAAGGTAGCCCTTGACTGCAATCTCACCTGATGGTAAGTGACGATGCAGTCTAAGATGGTAGCGGGCTAACCCGGAAGGGATATAGCAGTGTAAACTCAACCCATACCCCTAATCGGTTTCTACACGCCACCGTGCCGGAACGCTAAATCGCTTGGCGGCACGTCTTTGACGGTAGGGTGGTAACTAGCCACGGCCAAAGCCTCCCACCAGACCAGACCAGAGACAATTTAGAAATTATAAATTCCTTAATTGCCCCCGCCGGGAATCGAACCCGAGACCTCCCAGTTATAAGACCACGGCGCTCACCACTGCGCCAGGGAGGTCGTCAAAACCAAACCCGGGAATCGAACCCGAGACCTCGTCATTTGCAGTCGAACTTGCTAACCACCAATGAGGCAGTTAACGTTTGTTATATTATGGCTACGGCGACTGATGGGATCGTAATCAAGCGACAAATGTAAATAAACCTATACAAGAACTTCCTCGTTAACAAAAAGTTTCGAATGATGCTTCCTTTCCATTCAGATCTGCCTTTTCTTTTTATTGAAATGTCAAGAGCTATGTTTATTTTCTTCAATTTATTTTTACCTACAGCGGAACCAAGACGATATATAAATGCTATTAAAAATCTGTGTAAACAGCCATACAAACAACAATTATATCATTTTATATTAAATGAAACACATAAAAGAAATTTCAATTTATTAATACACCATGTTTCTATTTCAAGTCATCTATAAACTCCACACCATATTGCTTGAGTCATAAGGTTCTATTTGCGAAAACAGTTTCTGAAAAAGAAAATGCAATCTGCCGTCTCAATAGAATTTAATGGTGTGAAAGTAAATCAATTTCATTTCATGCATACCCGTACACTTCTGAAATTTAATGCTAGCTTAGTAGTAGGCATATTAATTTATACTCTACATTAAGTTCACATACACACTCACACAAACATTACAAATTACATTAAGTTCAATCTACATTAACGCGTTAACAACTTAGGAAATACTAACATTAAATTCTTAAACAGCTTCAAACTTAAAAAAACATCTAATGAGATACCTATATCTATTGTAATTTATCTGTAATTAGATATTTATATTTAAGCGATTGAAAATTCCGAAAAGCTACTTTAATGCTCAAACAAAATATTATGTTTATAAAACGTAAATTATTTATCTCTTACATAATTTACGTTTTATAGTAAACCTAAAAACCATAAACCTTTCCTGCTTACACCAAAAAATAAAAGTGTAAATGACAAGCTAAAAAATATATTCACGAATTAACAGCTAAATACTAGACGCTTTGCTACATTATTGTTATTAAACCTGTAAGGAAATTGGTTTTAGCTTATCATAATTTAATATCTGCATTATATAATTAAAAATACATATATAAATACGAAAGTCAGTCCCCTGTCTACTTGTTACATATAGGAACTTTTCACTACTCAACCGCTGAACGGACCTTTCACCCTAGTTTTTTATTCGATGACAAGATAGTCCTTACTGCGATCTCACCTGATGTTAAGTGACGATGCAGCCTAAGATGGTAGCGGGTTAACTTGGAAGGGGTGTATCAGTGTACTCATAACCCTAATCGGTTTCTATACGCCATCGTGCCGAAACGCTAATACAGTAGGGTGGTAACTAGCCACGGCCAAAGTAAAAGTCTATTTTTCGCATGAACCTAATTATTATTATTCTTTATTAAATAAGCTTCTCTTAGTCTTATATTAAGTAGGTAACTACCTAAGTTTGCGAACAGTTTAGGAAGAGGTAATTTTTTTTTTGTCAAACCAAAAACATAGATTATACTTATTGTGCTATCGATAGCGAAATGAAGCGACTCCCCCACAGTGGGCTGGAGTAATAACCTGTAACTGAAGCGCCCCTCGACGCTTATCGCGGTGTCAAACGACAAGTGCTCGTGGTTTCACCGCTCAGAGTTACTTCTACTGGATATGGCCTCTAACCACTCAGTTTGTGTTTTTCATATATCGCTTTGGTCTGTTTCTCGAAATAGCCAGAACAGTCTTTTATTCTGTTATTCCGTACTTCGAGCTGCGAAGAATGACCACACCTTAGTGTTTTAAATTGAAATAAAAATTGAAAGAAATAAGTACCTAGCTGAAAATAATAATTAAACAAGCAAACCAAGATCTTTTTCAATGAAAGGGGACAGACACCCTGTTTAAAAAAAAACACTCAGTTTTCTCGTACCTATCATAATAGGTACGAGAAAAACTGAGTGTTTTTTACACATATCTAATTACACTCTTATGTTTTCAATTTGCTTTTCTACCTACCAAGAGGTATACATTTATATTCCTTCAATCACGCAGTAACGGGGCAAAGGATCGAATTGATTTTGTACATAGTTACAGATAAGGCCCTGGATAAATGCGTAAACAATAGCGCATGCCTCTTCCCGTGTGATGACGTGTACCAGCCAACGTGAGCAATATTGCCAGCAAATGCACAGGCACACAGGCATTCGTCTGGATTTTTAGCGCATGATTCTAAATGCAGTTGAAAACGCACTAGTAGACCTTTTGTAGAGTTATTACAAAAGACCAATTTTAAATGATACTTTGAATTGTTACGGATACGCGCTGCACAGCCTATAAAATATGCGATTCATACCCATTATCCTTCAAAGATTCCACTTTTTGTGATTTAGGTGGAACACTCTTCCAGCATCCGTATTTCCTGCCACTTATAAGAGTACCTTCAAGGCAAGAGTGAATAGGCATTTTCTAGGCAAGCGCGCTCCAACCTAGTCCTCATCAGTGCTATCCAGTAGTGATTGTCGTCAAGCGCAAACCTATATCGGTTAAAAAAAAATTAGGTCCCGAGCTTCCCATTAAAAAGTATCTATAGTAGTAGCGGCCTCCCTTGAGAGTTCCCAGTCTTGACGCCGGCACGCCGTTGCGCGCCGGTGGCATCGGCGGTGTCTTCATCTTTGCAAAAAAGTCGTTGACGATGTAGCGGAGCATTTTCTATATTATTATGACTAGCTTTTGAAAATAGATATCTCGCGGGAACCCTCTGTTTTACCGGGATAAAAGGAAACCTATGTCACTCCCCGTGGCCTTATCTATAACTATGAACAAAATCATGTAGATTCTTTGCTCTGTTGCTGCGTGATTGAAGCACAAACCAACAAACACTCGCACTTATAATATCAATAAGGATAAGCACTAGTTGTGTCTACAACTAAAGGTCAAAACGGCGCTGCTACATCATGTCCTATCCAGTACACTTGCAGCATTGAGTAAACGTCAAAGTCACAAAGCGAGTCACGGCATGTCACGTGACAATACCAGCGACACGGGGAGCGCGTTCATTCATATTGCTGATCCGGTCTAGTGCCCGCGAACAATTAAATTATTACTAACTACATAATAAGTATTTCAATTAAAAATGTACACAAACATGCGCTGTAGCAAAGGTTTGTTTTATTTTTGGTAACCTTTTTCCCAAATTCGATGACTGCATAGAATGCACCCATCTCGTCTGCCTCGGCAAGAACTTTCTGGCGCAGAAACGTGCGTAGACCACGGCTTTAAAGATTGCGCTAGAGAGACATGGCCGATTTTAACATAAAGCACAGGAATTGGGAGAAGCTGGCGGATGACAGGAACAGTTGGAGGAAAAGGTTGGGTAAGGGGTGTAGAGTGCACGACGACGCCTGGTTATCCTATATTAGCGCATAGGAGAGCGAGGAGGCGATCCAGCGCCGGACTGCTTCTGTGGTCATAGGAATTTGTTGTAGCAAGTGCGGACGTTACTGCCGTTCACGGATCGGGCTCCACAGTCATCGGAGAAAATGCCTCCAAGACTATGTTTCAACCGTTTAGAATAGATGAAAAGGCTTGGACGATGATGTAGCTGGCTCGAAGAATCTATACGGAAGTGCCACAACTTATTTGTTTGCATTGGCTTATAAAACTATTACGCGACAATGAGCCTATCGTGCGCCTCATCGTGCAAGGCAAAGTCTATGCAATGAACTGACCAAAGTTAAGACTTCTCCATAATGTTTACAAAGGTGTGTGAAAACTGCCAACCCGCACCTTAGCCTGCGTGGTGGATTGGCACAGGTGACAAGGCTGTTGCTCTGGGGCCCAAGTCTGCTATTGCAATTGTAGTTCAATTGTCTATCAATGACATCACAATTGCTACTTTTAGCAATTTTGGTACTCTACTAATTCAATGGGGTCACAATTGTTTTCCGATGATTTGCCACTGTCACATCTAGCTTTAAATCTAGCTTAAATAAACGTTTTTAATGTGTAGTTTTTTTTGAAACTCATTTCGGGAAACGCTTTTTAAGCTAATGGCAATAGGGATGTATCATTGAATTACAATCCAATTATAAGAAATCGAACGACCATTGTGAATTTAGTAGACTACGAAATTTTGGACCAATGATAATTGAATTGTAATTGTATTACAGTTCAATGACAATGACATGTAAAATAGCAGACTTGGGGCCCTGTTCACGGGCAACGGTAATATACGGTGAATCTTCAGCTTGTTTGTTTCCTTTTAAGAAAAATAAGCGTTACCCTCTTGCAAATTATTTCTTCTTCAACGTCCAGACCTCATAGCTAATTGTTAAGTGTTTGGTCATCTAATACGTCAGCCGTAGGCAATATTTCGTTGAAGGAAAGTTACTACATAATATTACAGTGTCGTTATTTCTTAAGACTGCGCAGAATGCCAGAAAAAAATCAGATTTCACCCGAGCGATTGTGACTAAGCGATGAAATAAAATATGCCGAAACTTTGTGCGAAACGTGAAAGATCCTAGCGTATTGCGCGGAATAGGAGTGTAATAAGCACCAAATACATTATGTATTCTAATAACTCGTAAGATATTCATTAAAAAAAATGACTGTATTGTCTCTTAGTATAGGAATTTTATATAAAAATTTTGGGTCTGTAATATGCACCACAATGAAAATAAATGCAAATTGTTTAAAAATTAGACCTAACTTCATTATTTTATGTTTCTACTCAATATCGTCTCTTGGAAATATGATGTAATTTTTACTTATTTCTTTGGGATAATTAAAACTTGATCTCCTGCTGTAAAAATCAAAACTGCATCTGAAGATTTACAATTACACGCGCTCTTAAGTCGTCCGCGTCAAAGAGCACGCCGATACCTAGGTAGCAACATGAACGCTTCTAATTGCTTATTGCATCGTTACAAAAAATCGAAATCGTGAAGAAATCTCCCACGAGAGTGCCCTCGGAGGGAAGGGGACGCACGCCTGGGAACGGCGGGTGGCATGTTTTGTACTTTTTACCCGCGTCCGAACTTGAAGGGGGATGACCGGCTGCGGCGTTTTATCCCTCCTTGTTCCTCTTATTTTGGACTTTTGAAATTTTGGCTTACAGTGTCCGAATTCCCTAAACAAATAAAGAAAAAACAAAGAAGGTATCCATAACCTTTTTAGTTTGTATTTATTTGTTCTTCTTCTTCTTTTCTTTGGTGAATGGCTTTTTCCTATTTATTTATTAAGTAGGGGCTTACCTTGGTACATGTCAGCCTCATTATGCTGCCATCCTCAAGTAATAACGTCGCTAACTAACATTTAGCCAAATACGATTTTTAGTGTTATCTTAGTTATAGTCTTATAGTTAATTCTCTATCGATTCATCGAAGCGGTATTCTATATAAAAACGTCGTTTCTTAGTTATCAAATGTCGTCATTTCTTTAAAAATTGCCGCTTTTTGGATCATAGCTAGAAATCTTGGTAATTAACGATGTTATAGGTTAAGGACGGCAGTATAATAGTAAATTACAAAAAACAATTTCATACAACAAGTTCATAAACAATTTGTTAGTTAATCAAAATTACTAAGACTAAGAAAAATACACACAATAAAAAGGACACAAATTAAAAATTAAAATAAAACTATCATTAAAATTCAAAATAAAATCAAATCAGAATTATGAAGTTGAACAGAAATAATAGTATCTATAGTAGTTTGGATACTAGATGGGCAGAAATATACGTTCCCAAACTGCTTCCGCCGGGAATCGAACTCAAGACCTCCCACCACAAGACCACAGCGCTCACCACTGCGCCAAGGAGGTCGTCAAACGGTGTTGGATTTACGGTAAACATCGTGAGAAAATCTGCATGCCATACATTACTCCATGTCATAAAATAAGCCTCAACAGTACAGGTTAAAGGTGCGGACTGAAAACTGAAAGGTTGCAGGTTCGAGCCCCACTCGTTGCACTATTATCGTACCCACTCCTAGCACAAGCTTTTCACTTATCCGTAGGGGAGAGGAGAATATAAGGTTGTACATCTAATACCTACATTTAGTCAAATTCAACAACTTTAATATTCTTTAAAAAAAAATGTTCTCAAAGATTTGTGAAGCCTTGTTTGTGATGTTCACGCTAACTAGGATAGTTTCTTTTTATGTCTATTAGCTTCCGAGAGTTCCGAGGTTTTTCACTTCGGATAATAAGGATGTTTTTTTTCTCCTTTAGTTGCCAGCACCTGTTAGAAAGTTCTACGCTATAACGTGAGATTGCAATCAAGCGCAAAACCGATAAACAGTGAATAAAAACTAGACGCGGTCAAAAATGGAATCGTTTCAATAGAAACACACCAAAAAGTGCCTTGTTCGGCTTGTTCGCTTTAGGACAGATTCGCTTTACGACAGATTCGCTTTACGGCAGATTCGCTTTACGGCAGATTCGCTTTACGGCAAAAATTGTACAGGTCGAGATAAAATATGGTTTCCACTCCAAGGAAAACTTTCCTTTATATAATTATTATTGACCGAGCGAAGCGAGGTCTCCGAGTCTACTTGAGTGAATTTGCACATGTCCGTCATTTGAATTTTTTCTTTAAACTAAAGTTAGGTTAGGTTAGGGTTATACATGAATATTCAGGTGCCCGGCCGAAGGCCGGGCACTTAGGTTCTGTTGGGATCGTAAACCTACCTAAAGCTTACAAAAAAAAAGTAAGTAAAAAAAAATTGAATTTTTTTTGATGCTAATATTAGGTACATTTTGATGATAGAACAATATAGGATGTGTTATAAATTATAATTATTGATGCTTCACTAAATTTTAAAGGTGCCGAGTTATGAAATTAGAAGCTTATATTCAAAATATATAGTGGCTAAAATAGTATTTTTAGAGGCTTATTGGTTGTGGCTGACTTAGTAATTTAGAGGCCAATAATGGTATTAAATAGAAGCTTGTTTAATTACATGCCAATTATAAATTATAATTAAAAGTTAAAACTATCTTTAGGGAATTATAGGATACCGCGAGTTCTCAGTTCGGGGCGAACCACTAGTTATATATTGTAATAATTAACTTTTAACATTAGGCGTAATAAAAAATAATAATAGTTGACGCAAAACTGTTTTAACATGACTTGACCGATAGTAAATACAGCGCCATCTATTAGCATTAATGTATTAACTTGTTTAATGTATTATTAATTTTAAACAAAAATCTATCTATATATATTCGAGTTCACTGTACTTCTGCCGTAAAGCGAATCTGCCGTAAAGCGAATCTGCCGTAAAGCGAATCTGTCGTAAAGCGAATCTGTCCTAAAGCGAACAAGCGCCTTGTTCTTTGTCAGTTTTGTCAGAGTATCTGCGAGTATCGACGTTTTCATATTCCCGTTCAACACGATGTCACTTCAGATCTTTTATGCATCATAATTTGTAGCCAGCTGTAATGTAACTGTGAGTTAACATTAGGGTTGCCAGATTTTTTTTCAGCCTATAAGGGACAAATGGTTAAATGGGCAAAAAATACGGGATTTCAGTTTTTTACCCGGGACAAATGAAAAACAAAATTATTTAGTGTCATTTTTTATTATTTTTTATATTTTTCCGAGGATCGAGTCAGTTTTAACAATGTCATTCTGACACTAACACTGTCATTGGTCGATGCGGGCTGCGAATGCGAGACGAGTACGTTCTACGAACGTTGCGTGTGTGATTACTTAGATCGATTTCATAATGAAAAACGGTACGCACGGTTCAAATACGGGACAGAGTCAGTCCCGCCGGGACATTTTAAACTATGCCTAAAATACGGGATGTCCCGGGAAATATGGGACGTCTGGCAACGCTAGTTAACATAAACTATTGACGTAAAGGCAGTATTACTTTACAAGAGAAAGCTAACTGTTCCGTCCGTTATTACTGTTACTTATTGTTGTAGCATTTTTATTACTAACATTTTCATCTTAATAAGGAGGTAATTATAAGCCTTTAATAATAACTTCCACATTGTTCTTGTTCTACAATTTTTTAAGTCAAGGATTACCTTAGCTTCAATTGTATACCTACCTTGGGAAAATAGATATAACGGTAGCTTGAGAATTGAACATACCTACTAATCCTACTAATATTATAAAGAATATTATAAATGCGAAAGTTTGGATCTATGTATGGATTATGTTTGTTACACAATCACGCCGCAACGACTAGGCCGATTTGGCTGAAAAGCACAGAGTTAGATTATAGTGTGGAATAAGACATAGACATAGGAACTAAAAACCCCCATCAAACACCAAAAAGTAATCTGACATTTTAACCAATTACTATCATTGCTATTAGGTAGGTATATTAAAAGAGTCAAACTGGTTTCCTTTTACAAAACAAATAATTGGAAAGATAGTTACCTATTTTCACAGCTTATTTTGATAAAACAACAGACCCTTATCTTTTCTAAACAACACAAAAGGTTAAATCAACCTCCGTCTGAACTGGAAATCAATTAAAGCTAGGATTGAATGCGCTAAATATAAACCTGGGTGGATCAATAGATGAAATCTGTGACGCAGTCAAATGGCTGCCTGGATCTATGGCTGAATGGATTTTATATATTATGCACTTATTATGCATTAACCTTTGGCATTAACACAACGGATGGTGATGACACTGAAACATAATGATGTTATGATAAAATTAATTATTATGAACTTTGTGCCTATAAATAATGTCATCCTAATTATATTATTAATGCAAAGAGTGATTGTTTGTTGGTTTGTCCTTCAATCACGCAGTAACGGAGCAAAGGATCAACGTGATTTATTGCATGGTTATAGTTGAGTAAAAGGAGAGTGACAATTGACATAGCCATATTTTATCCTAAAAAACCAAAGAATTCCCGCGGGATTTTTGATAACCTCACGTCCACACCGACGCGGACTAAGTTGCGGGCAAAAGCTAGTACCTAATCATAATACATTCAAATAAGTACCTAGCCAAATATTATGTCAACAAAATGCAAACTTTTTGCCTTTAAATTAAATCGTATGTATAATTGTATATCCTACCACTCAAAAAAAAATTGAATGTCTACGTACCCTGATTTTTCGATGACAAGAAAAATCTTAAAATTTATTTTATAATAGAGAACTCTTCGACGCATATGTATCTAGGTACGTGACTTTTGAGAAATAAATTGAGACCAATTAGCACATAGGTAAATGGAATGTGCCGCAAAGAAGCTAAGCAATATTTATATTTTGGTAGAAGAAACGGAGTAACTGACATAGCTCAATAAGTTGCGAAACTGATGTGCCACTGGCCAGGGCATTTGAGTAGATAGTAGTCTGAAAAAAATAAAAAAAAAAGAAGAAAGAAGGCCCAAGATACTGGAATGACGACCTCGCTCCGGAAAACGCAGTGGAACTAATTAACTTGGCAGGTGGGCTCAGCAATAAATGAATTGCAGGCCGCAGCTAATATAGCAATAGACTACAGACAATGGTTCCTACAGAAAAGCTATGTCCAGCTGTGGGCATCTTTCAGCTGACGTCAACGACGTTGGTTATCTTTGATTAGATGAAGAAATATAAAAACCACTCTGTAGTAGGTACGTAGTAGGCTTTGATTATATACATGTAGTACTTGTAGTAGGCATAAAATGTGTTCCCAAATAAGTGCTTGGACTTGTGATCTTATCGCAGAACGTATTAATCATTTCTTTTTATTCTTGTAATCCTATAAAATTATATAAATTACCGCTAAAAATGAGATTACCTGAAGGTAGTAATGAATCATTAACGCCCTCAAAGTACGCCCCCCTCAACAAATCGTCTCGTCCGACAGGTGATCAAGGGCACCAATTACTTATCGCACCATCAGACGATCAATCTATTAGTCTGAAACTTATAGTGTCTCGTACACATTACATCAAGCGTATACACCATAAATAATAACAAGCCAGCGTAGAGTTACAATTCATTAGCATATTGCCACATTGCCCGATAGGTAATCTATTTTGGGGCGTAACAACCCTCTCAAATTGATCGCACTATGCGGGCATTATCGACAATGTATCGGGGAGGCATCCACCCACCCCAGGATAAGCCTGTTATCCCAAAATAACTCATATCCCAAGCTATTAAAGGCCAGCAACGGTGCTGTATCACAGATATCGAGGATCGATACGATGGAAAACTACCAACATGAAAAGCCAATTAACTCCTTTGCGTACCTACCTACCCGTATTTTGTGACCTAATTGAAATTATCCTGGCGTTGCCATCTACCCCCACAATCAAACTTACGCTGTAATAAATTTTTTCTTTTATTCGATGACAAAATAGCCCTTGACTGATGGTAAATGACATACCAGTTCAAGTTGCTAGCAAGATTGCCATTTCAGCACGTTGGCGTTCTTCGGTTTTTTGAGTCAATGAGGACAACAATTTTTCTCTCTTCTTATGATATCCCTGGATATTCGAGTACCGATTGAGAAATCAGTTTAGGCTTTACAAAAATTACCCTTGGCTTAGATATTATCTGATAAAAACTCTTATGAAGCTGAGGCTAACAGTAGGAGTATACCAGTACCGCCAAAACATTTAACGTTTCGGTAACTGGTAACGGAATACAGGGGTACCTCTACAAAAAGTAAACAAATTCTCTATCTCTATACAATAAAATACAAATAGCGCGTAACTGTTCAATTATGAAGCCATAATTTCCTGTAGCATTAAAAAATGTCATAAACATTTTCCGGCCGCTGCGCTGCTATGTTTGTTGCGGTTGTTTGTGGGAAGTGGGAACATATTACATACGTAATACTTCTTCTTTACTAACTCCAAATATTTCAATCTCCAATATTTTCTCTCCCGCATAAAGCTCGTGATAGTTAGTAGGTTTCAGTATAATTAGGTGATTCTCCCTGCGTTGTTAACTTCAGTGTCCTTATGGAAAAAACTGATTGGATAATTTTGAGAGTTGAGACTTGAATGTGAACTCAAGGAACCAGTTCCTTCCTGCCGGGAAAACCTTCCGATTTTTAATTTTATACATAAGCTCGATGTGTTAAGTATTTGATAAGTATCTTAACAATTCTCGAAGTAGGTAGGTAAGGGTCCCTTAGCGTAAGACTTCAATGTTGACATCATCTGTAGCGTCAAAGTAAACGTTGAAACTAACGAAAGTTAATTGGATTGGTGATCCCAAAAATTTTGGGATTAAGTACTTCTCAGATTAAGGTTGCATCTTGCAAGGGGTGAATTTTACGGCAACAGATATGAACGTCAATCGCTTCAATTCTTCCAACATTGAAATTTCGATTTTTTAATTTTTTCTTAATTAGGTAGGTACATATTAAGTGCGTTCTATACACGTGTCGGCTGTAGCTTTGGTCAAATGTCATACAGCGATGAGCGTTTAATCTCCGTATTCGTAATCCACAGCCATAGAGCCTCCGAGGTGGTCAATTTGAAAGGTTGCCACCGCGGGCACACACCTGCACGGCAGACATTCTCGCCACGGCAATAGCCGAACTTATCGCTCTGACGCAACCAAAAACAGGATCCACCTCCCAACAAAAAGTACCACGGCCACTATTTCGAAACTCGTGCGCACCTAAATAGAGAAAGGCATCTATGTGCTTGTACATCATTTGTAGCTCCGCTAGTCGCAACCCACGGGGTATGGGGTGAATGCCCTTAATGTCCTCCGTCCTCCTCGGGCATAGCTCCCTCCCGTTCTAGCGTGCGAGAATCCCTCTTCTTTTGACTTTGAAAAGAGGGCACGTATTCGTACCGTTCACACGAAACTCGATCTAACGCTCTCGACTATTGAGTCTCTATTTATTTGCATCCGTTGTTGCTGTGTTCGGTTAAGGGTGTGTGCGCACGCGCATTGCGTTTGTATTCAAATGAGGACAGTGCGTTCCGCGCTGGAGAACACTATGATTGTACTTTTTTAGTCCGTAAGCCGTAATCAGCTACAAGGAAATGAGCATCCTTAGGGGTGGCGAGGCGTCGGCCAGTTATTGAGGACAGTATCTTGTTAAAACGGCAATTAAGAGCTCCCGCGTATCGCACATGTGCCAGCTCGCAGATCACATTAACGCATGCTCTGCAATGAACGTAATGTAATCATTACAATAGCACTACAAGTAGCTGCGCGACGGCTTTAGTTTGATTAACGTTCAGGAGTGTAGAGTGTAGCTCTCTGTCTTGTCCTTCCCTTCTCCCATTATTTGGGGTCGGGTCTCCTCATTTTCTTAGTAGCTCTATGTATATTTAATAATAATCATTATAATAAATACTTAATATCCCTTTGACTAACTGATGCCCGCAATATAATTTGCAAAATTACCAACTGTTCTTTTTCCCTATTTTTTTTTTTCATCTAATAGTTTTCGTAAATCCATTACCATTACTTTACTTGCATAATCATTAATATGATATAGGTACCTACTTAGGTACTTATAAAATTGTTGAAATTCAAAAAGTGTGCACCAACTTTGAACAAATAATGGTTATACAAATAAGTACACTAAATTATATACAAAAACTAGTTACAGGAAAATCTTAGGAAGTAGGTACTTATTCAAAAATTATATTAAACTAGCGGACCCGACAGACGTTGTCCTGTCTTAAGTTTTTTGACGAAATTGGCAGCACGCATTCTGTCAATGTTATGTCAAACGCCATAAGGTTACATCAAAAAAGTTTGAATTGTAAAAGCGGTTACATTAGAAATAATTTAATATGGTGGTTAATATTTCTTAAATTTTCTAATTTTCCGCGCAATTTTCTTAATTTTTTCTTTCATAAGAACCTTCTCCTAACGATAACAAACACAATAAAAAAAGAATTAGCGAAATCGGTCCAGCCGTTCACGCGTGATGCGCTTACCAACACATTAAGCGATTCATTTTTATATATTAAGATTAATAATACCACCCAAGTGATATCCCATCCCATACAATCTGAGCAGAGTGAGAACTCTACTCAGACTCAAGACAAAGATAGAACGAGACAGATTTATATCAGAGCATAATATTTGTGTCTCTTTTTAACTTTTATCTTGAGTCTGAGCTAGGTCAGAGCACACTCTAAAGATCTCAGCATAAGACTGAGCGTAAGTAGTATGACCGCGTATACTGTTAATATTGGCCTTTTTTAATAGGAATGCAACGGCACTAACACTATCATCAACAGTATGAATGCGATGCTGACATTGAAACTCCCGCGTATTATACCGGTTCGCGAAGAATTACGCGTAAAAATCACCTTTATTGTGATCTCTATGTCTACACTCTACAGTCACTCTATTAGACTCAGAGGAATAAAAATTTTTGGATAGGTACTTCAAGCTATTAGAGCAGGGTCCACTAGGGGTGTACACTCTAGTCTCTCTAGAGCAGGGATTCCCAAACTATTTTGGGCAAGAGACCCCTTTTCAAAATGAACTGATACTTACAAATTACTTTAAAAATCCTATCTCTAGTTTTTTCCTATTTATACAAAATAGTTACTTACCAATATTTAAAAACTTTGATTTGGTTAAGTGAGTAAACTTGACATCATTTTCTCATCAAAATTCTCAAAGTTTAACAAAAGAAATAGACATAAAATTCAATAAAAACGGCTTTGACTTATGTGCTTTAGCCAGACGGTGTGTTAAAATAAACGAATATTGGTTTAATAAAAAAAATATGAATTTTAGTGACTTATGTGCTTTAGTCTGCCGACCCTAGAATTATGTACCTACCTGCTCGTTGGAAGACCTAAATAAAGCTATATTCTAAATAAAGCATAATACATATCAGGTGGCTATATAATGTTATATACAGTATTATTCCTATGACGAAGGTTATATCACCGCATCTCTTGAATACCGTCATGAGGCCGCAGACACACTAAGATAACTTTCAATTTCCTTGAATACGTATATAATATTAAAATTGATCGACTCCTGTACTGAAAATCCTTCCTAATTTAAATCCGAAAGTGCGTTTGTTTGTTGGTTTTATGTTTTAATCACGCAACGGAGCAACTGATTGACGTGATTTTCGCAGGGTATAATTGAGAATTTAGAGAGTGACATATTCTAAATACTTCAAAAAAATATAGTCTAAAAAGATAAGATAAACACGTGACTAGAGCAAACTTTTCTCGTGAAATGTCCTCATACACACAGAATAAAAGCCTGTAAAAATAGCAAAAAATTTGTTTCAGTTTCGGGCCAGATAGTTAAATAAATTGTATTGGGGGCTCTACAATTTTTTTTCTAAAAGTGGACGGTGGGCAAAATAAGATTGAGAACCTATGATTTAAATGAAACAATCTCGAACAAGTCAGAAAAGCGATCCTGAAATCGAATATCGAAACCCCAGAAAATGTAACCAATTATCACTGCTTTCAAGAGAAAAAATTTTGAATTTACACTGCTATACCCCTTCCTAGTTAGCCCGCTACCATCTTAGACTGCATCGTCACTTACCATCAGGTGAGATCGCAGTCAAGGGCTATCTTGTCATCGAATAAAAAATATAAAAAATGATTCAAAAAGCCTTTTTTTCGTTTAGGGAACTGAGACCTTTTTTGATTGGTCTCTTCATCTAGGTGTGCGATATGCTCTGACATAAATCTGTCTCGTTTTAACTCTGTCTTGGTCTGAGCTGAGTGAGAGTGCGGTCTATAGATTTCAGCCTTAGGGCGTATGAACATTTCGGCGGTCGTCAGTTTACAGATAGATATTTTGTAGCAAGCACAACACATATCTATCTCAATTACACATATTCTAATGGTATTGTACCTAGTTTTGATACTTTCAATATAAGCATTCGAAACATGTACGGAACCTTTCACATCCAAGCCAGAGCTTTTATAATAACCACTACAGGTAGCGTTGCCAGACGTCCCGTATTTCCCGGGACATCCCGTATTTTAGGCATAGTTTAAAATGTCCCGGCGGGACTGATTCTGTCCCGTATTTGAACCGTACGTCGTTTTTCATTATGAAACCGATCTAAGTAGGTATTCACACACGCAACGTTCGTAAAACGTACTCGTCTCGCTACTAGCTCTTGCAGTCGCAGCCCGCATCAACAGTGTTAGTGTCAGAATGACAATGTTAAAACTGACTCGATCCTCGGAAAAATATAAAAAATGACACTAAATAATTTTGTTTTTTATTTGTCCCGGGAAAAAAACTGAAATCCCGTATTTTTTAGGCCTTTTAACCAAGAGTCCCTTATAGGCTGAAAAAAAAATCTGGCAACCCTAATTACAGGTGACACGGAATTATGTGAATGACTCAAAGTCTATCACCAATGCTAGCATAGGTAATAGTTTTCCCGATAGAATCAGGCCACGGCGGTCTATCTCCACGGCTTTAGACACGTCAAAAAGTACATAATATTTATAAATAGGATTATTGTCAGTGTGCACAAGCCCCTGCCGCTCGTCACTGTAGTTACGTGGGCGGGGTGACCTTCGCAAGTCCTGCGTCGTCTCTTATTTTCCTACAATACCACTTATTAGAGTCGTTTTACAAAGAGCTTGCTTTGAAACACGAGGTCACTTTGATATCGAGATTTAAATAGAAGCCAACATTCCCTTAAGCCTTAAAGTAATTCTATTAGGTAGAAGGCATTTTTAAGCTATTGCATAGCTTCTATCGCGGGCCTTGAGCGTGGAGACCGAATCCAGTAATTCCGTAACGAAAATAACCTGACACGGGACTCCTCTCACCGCTAGATGGAGTTGATAAAAAATGATATGCAATAGCTTTACCGCGGCAGTCCCTGAGTGCCACACGTCTTTTTAGTTTATATTACTAAGTCTCCGCTGTCCGTCCGTCGGTCTGTCTATCAGCGGGCTCATCTATACACCTACTCATTGAGACCATTCTAATGAGACCAAACACTCCATATCTGCTGTAAGTTGCTGATGAGTTGCGTATCCCGTAGACGACTTGAAGCTGCAGCATCAATTCAAGGTTACCATGCCTTAGAAATAATCATAATTAACAGTAAACCGAATTTCAAATCAATCGTACCAGTGAAAAGTTAATAATCTTTAACCAAGTAAACTATAGCTTACTAGACCACATTAACTTTCAAACAGAAAAAACTTCATCAAAATCGGTTCATTCGTTAGAGAGCTACTAGGGAACATGTTAGGCCCTTTAATCAAGTAGAAAATTAGCTGATACTTTCAAACGCCTGAGCAGATCTTCATAAACTATAGCTAACTAGATCATTTTAACTTTCAAACAGAAGAAGCTTCATCAAAATCGGTCCATTCGTTAGGGAGCAACAAGGGAACAGATACACACGTGAAACTTATAACACTCCTCTTTTTCTAAAAATGCTGTATTATCAATGACGAACAGTTCGCCTACATCCCAGCGCGTATTGCGTGTCTCGGCAATAAAATATTTCTTTTTATGTCATCCTCGTGCACCGATCCCGGCGGATTGCGCAAGGTGCATTCCGTGTTTATGTACCTTACGCTGGGTCCACATTAGATCATAATGGCGATCACGATTGCCATTGGGTAGGCCGTAGCCTCGACGCGATTCATGATCGGTACTTAGGACGTAAAACATTTGATATGTATGATGTGATGCGATGTTTAATTCGTTGTTTTTTTTATTCGTTGACAAGACAGTCCTTGATTGCCATCTCACCTGATGGTAAGTGACGATGCAGTCCAAAATGGTAGCGGCCTAACGTGTGGCAGTGAGGATTCTTCAACTCATACGCCCTAATCGGTTTCTACACGCCATCGTGCCGGAACGCTAAATCGCTTTATTTATTTATTTATTAGGTAGTACGCCAACAGCGAGTTCACAAAACTATGCTAACGAAACTAAATATACATAAATTCTTATACTGTGTGACACGCCGCTTATAGGTATAAACAACAATTGTAACGCTTGTTACATAAATAAAAATTCAGATATTTTTACTAATATTTTAGGCAGCAACATAAGTCAGTTGTACTTGCGCAAGTGTGGATGAAGCTTTATGTTCGGTACCCTCGCCTTCGTAGAGTGAGGAAGTCGAAAACGTGTTTCGCCTATTATCAGTCAAGTCAAGTTCAATATCGACTGATCTCAGGCTATTTTTGACTTTAAAATTTTGGTTTAATCGTATTCTATTAGTGAGGTCGTTGACCGTCTATACTACAGGTCTTCCTGTGCTTACTAAACAAAATTAGCTTTGCGTTTTTCTTATAGGAGACTGGTCTGGAAGTGGCGTTTTCCGATGTGATGGCGTGTAGAAACCGTTTACGCTGCCATTAGGGGTTGCATCATCACTTACCATCAGGTATGCTCGTGAGATTGCAGTCAAGGGCAATGTTGTCATCGAATTTAAAAAAATTACATAATACGATTAGTCGATATTATAAAACCTAGAAATTCTCCGACGGGACACATAGGTACTTATTTATATACCTACCTAGGCAGGATTTGGAAACCGAAAAAAAAAATTCAAATCGGTTTCGGTCATCAACCCCGATTAACCTGATAAAGAGTGAAACCGTTACTAATTTAATTTCCTTCAATTTTCCGAAACTATGCAATCAATATACCTACTGAAATGCGGTTGTATAGTATAAACCGGTACATTTCGATGTATTGAACTTTATGTAATCGCTCCTTTGAATAATACCGGTAACCTATACCTACTTACCTATGTACCTAGTAATTGATTTCAATTCAGATTTCGGTTATTGAGATTGTGGATAAAGCCTACAATATATTATGTCACTCTTCAGGTTCTCAAGTATATCTTCCCTATGCAAAAAATGACCCCAAACCGTTTCTTCGTTGCTGCGTAGGTAATTGAAGGACAAACTAAGGAACCAGTAAACGAACGCAAAAGTGTATGGTATGGTAAGTATACCTTCCTTACCATTCAACTGTGATATTTTGTATTTTGTAAATAAGGTAAATAATCTAGAGACAATGCCAGAGTTCAAGACATGCCAGAGTTCAAAAAATAATAAGCATAATTACCAACTTATTCGCAAGCCAGTAAACGCTACGTAAAGTAGCGTTCTGTGCGATCGAAAATTTTCGACCGCCTGAATAGTCATTTTCGTGGCCAATATGCCCATTAAGATGACTCAACACGACGTTGAAAATCAATCATTTCTCATTTCTGTGAAACAGCAGGTAGTGCCGGCCTCGATTCACCCTACTGTCTCTGCAGTTTCCATTCGCGACGCAAAAAGTTGTGAACGGAGCTGCGGGTGGGGCGGCGATATCGACAATCTTGGCTAACGACCATCTAAAGGCCGCTGCATACATAACGTGCACGGGACGGGACGGGACGGGACGTGGAGTTTTGGAAACATCGTTTCATAGAAAATGTAAGCGACTGTGCATACGTCACGGAGCACGGACGGGACGGGAACGTGCCACGCGCGGAACGGGAAAAATATCGTCGGCGACGATGTTTAGCACGTCCCGTCCCGTACGTGCCCCGTCCCGTGCGTGATTCCGCTGCGTATGCACAGTCGCCCCGTTCGCTCCGGAGAGCTAAGTAGTGATGTTTGTGTATTTACCTACGAAGCAAAAATGGACGAATGGAAAAACTAATTGAGTGTGTACGATCATTGAAAGTATTTAGACACCAAATATAAAAATTATCTGTGGCGTAAAATTGCAGTCGAACTATCACTCACTGAAAACGGTCAGATTTATTTTATTAATTTATTGCATTGGTATCTCTACTTATATTTTAATATGTAATAATAATTACAGTTGAACTTTTTATGCTCAAATCAATAGGTATATAGTATCAACCTTTGACGACCTCCCTGGCGCAGTGGTGAGCGCTGTGGTCTTATAACTGAGAGGTCTCGGGTTCGATTCCCGGCGGGGGCAATTTAGGAATTTATAATTTCTAAATTGTCTCTGGTCTGGCCTGGTGGGAGGCTTTGGCCGTGGCTAGTTACCACCCTACCGTCAAAGACGTGCCGCCAAGCGATTTAACGTTTCGACACGATGGCGTGTAAAAACCGATTAGGGGTATGGGTTGTATTTACACTGCTATACCCCTTCCAAGTTAGCTCGCTACAATCTTAGAAAAATCCATCTTTCCTTGTTCACATCACTAGCACGTTAGTTCTGAGTTATTGCCACGTTGCGTATGCATTAAAAATTCCCGTCCGTGTTTACTAACCACGTCCGGGCCACGTCCGGGCCACGTCCCGTCCACGTCCCGTGCACGTTATGTATGCAGCGAGCTTTAACGTGGCACCTACAACCCGTCGGCACGACCTCCTCGATCGTCCAGGTGTGTATGAAATCAGAGAGGGTCGGAAGGTCCCTATGGCTGGTGTAGATTTAATGACACATTGTTGATTCAGACGAGAACAGTTTGTGATTATTGTGGAGATCTTGAGCGGTGGGATGCTCACCGTTATCCTATTTCCTCCCTCAATCGAGGCGAAACTTTTAGCGAATTTTGCTTTTTTCAAGAAAAATACTTAGACAAGATATTTGGGGACATCAATGTTGGCACAAGAAACCTCAGGCAAATATACCTATAGGTGGTTATTCAAGAAGGAGTTAGTTATATGTATATTTATGTAGGTATGTATTATATTATTTTATATTATTTATGTATTTGCATGTATTTATGAATCTTCGTGTTTATGTATGTAGAAGGGGTCTGCCAACACTGCACTTCCCGGTACGGGGGTCGCCACTCCAGCAACTATGGACTCCCACGACCATTTTCAAACTTTGTCCAAAGATACGTCATTCAAAACGCAAAATGGTATATGTATCTAAGATGTATCTATTCTCATTATGTATTTATAAAATAGTCTGGTACTATAGTCACTATCCGTGGTCCGTGAAACCGTAGTTACGTAAAACCTAACCAATTTCATGCGATAAAAACTGCACCCTTCTTTCGTTCAGCATAAAGCGTCATACTTATTAACAGAATGTATTTACATAATAAAACAAAACTGAAGTGAGTCAATGAACTGTTTTATAATGATGTACAAAAACTAACAAAATAAACTCTACGGTTACTAGCTGACGGATTTAGGTTTTTTAGAAATTCGTTGGGAGTTCTTTGATTTGAGAAAAAAACCATGGAATTTCCTTGAAGTCCTCGTCTGCTTGGATAATTAGTTTGATACATTTAAAATGAGAATTAGACAAATTATTACTTTTGTCCACAACTTCGTTAGTTAGGTTTTTAAAAATTCAGGTCTTTCCGAGATGGGTGACCTGCTTGAAGAATGAAGAAGGAAAAGCCCCGAAAGAAGATGTATGAATATGATATATCTTTGGGTTCTAGACCCGAAGATACATCATATCGGTCAGGTCGGGGTCGGGAGGTCGGGTCGGTCGGATCGGTTCGGGTTCGGACTGTCTCTGTGCCTTTCATCAAAATCGGTCTAGGTTGATCTAAATGTATTGAAGAATATAATAGTTTTATGATAAGGTTTAATAAATTAACTTTACATTAAAGTAATCGTAATATAATTTTCCAAAAAATCTGTAAACATAATACTTATTGTTATATATTTTTTTAAGAGCATCCGCCTAGTTTTTTGCCGATTCTTCTCGGTTAGAACGCCGTTCCGAATTTCTGACCGAGTGGTAAATTCACTTGATGATTCTAAAGCGCTTTGTAAAGTTTATTTGAATAGAAAACTTTTCCAACTAAAACTTTCTATTCTATTCTACAATAAACGCCCTAATTAAAATAAATCAATTAATAGGTTGCCTCATAATAATTACTTACTTAAGATTTTAAAAAGTGTAACACAACACAAAATGTTGGCAAATTACCTTTGGTCTATGTAATTATGCTGATTCACATCTCTAATGAAAAAGTTATCTGCCGAGCAAACTATGTCAGACCGTTTGCGATGCCACCGATTATGTCGACCAAGTTTTTGCTTTAACTATTCGGAATTCGACGATCTTATTTTTACACTATTAATTATTACTTGGTACTAGCTGATGCCCGCAACTTTGTCCGCGTGGATTTAGTTAAAAAAAAATATTATTTTTAATTAAAAAAAAAAGATTTAGTTAAAAATTATTATTTTTTATGTATGTTCCACGATTACTCGAAGACGCCTTGACCGATTTGGAAAATTTTTTTTTGTTTGAAAGGGTATACTTCCCAGGTGGTCCCATCGTCATCAGGTCAGGATCTGATGATGGGATCCTGGAGAAATCAAGGGAGCTCTTCTTTTATAGGCACAATTGATATATTTTTTAGAAATCGGTTTTGTAAAAATAATTTTTACGTTTATATTACTTACTTATTTTCTTTTTGATTTGAACAACTCTTGTATTAGATCGAACAAAACAAAAAATAAATTATTTAGATAGGTCTATTAGGTATTTAGGTACCGCTTAGGTAGAGTTAAGTTTTTGCTTCGTTTTCACAGGACAAAAGTAAACATAGAAATGTTATTAGCTAGTAGTATGTCTGATAGATTTATGTTGCTTTACTGCTACGTGAAAAAACATTTGCATGACATAAAAAAATAAAATTAACCCGTTTTCAAACCATTAATACCCCATTACCATTTAATTGTAGAGTCAACTCCCAAACTTAAATTCAAAAAGAAAAGCTCATATTCATCTATTTTTGAGACTCTCTGGAAATCTGTGCTCACTGGCTTTTCATACAGAATAAGCCGTAGATTACGTGGGTTGTTTATAAAAAAACGTCTAAATATAAACTGCAGTTTAAACGATTTTCACAAAAAGTAGCCTTAACTGTTTGTGATAAATCAAAGGCCCACGAATAGATGGCTCATAAAGGTGGCCACAAAAGCCGTGGTTTTAGAGCCCTTCAGAAAGTGTGTCGGCGATCCCCGCGCCCCTCGCCCCGCGCCTCGCGCCTCTCGCCCGCTCTCCATTGGAAACGTCCGTATATGCATTTTATAGTTTTCCTTAGAACTGAGGCGCACTATACCGGCTCGTGTGTTTGAAAGAAGTTTTCAAGGTTTTCCTAATATTTTTCTAGCGTCCAGGCGTTAAGAACATAAAAAATGATGAGAAGAAAGAGCTCTTACGCTTATGTAGACTTTCTAACTCTTTCAAGCAAGTGTAGTGATTTTACGCGAAATTTTCCAAATTCGAGGCCCAGTAGGTATTTAAAGGTCTAATGACAGTTACCTACTAAGAATGAAGCTTAGGGTCAGGCGGGGTAAATATGGGACGAAAACGGATCTTTACATTTCTAATTCTGTTAAAAATATTATAAGTGTAAGAAAAACTGATTATATTATACTTATAATTGGTATCTTTCACATGATACCAATTCAATTCAAAATAGTCATGCGAAATGTATATTTTTCATACAAAGTATATGTCTCATTTTTTTCCTCTATAAAGGGGAAAATATAAGACATATAAGGTTAAAAATGAAACATGTTTGAACTTCTATGCCTTCAGTGTTTTATAGAGATGGTGGTAATAATAAGATAGAGCTGGGAGATATGATATAAAAAAATCATTAAAATTAACAAAACAAAAAATTGGTCTACTTTTTGGTAATAATTACAGTAGTCGGTACTTAATGTTTCAATATTAACCTTACATAGCTACAAAATATGATAGTGAAAATTAAGGTAAGTCTGATACTATCTGTATCTGATCTAAATATGAGCCTTGACACTCCTTTGTTACTCCTCTGTTACATATAAAAGCTTTTATGTAACTTGCAATGTATGTAACTATGTTTATTCGGGTCGAATCTTGCAACTCAATTTTGAAGCAGATAGCTTCAACCGATTGAGCTGAAATTTTGTATACACGGTAAGTTTGGATGACAATGCATGATTAGCTGTGTGACGTCATTGTAAATCCAAAATGGCGGAACACTCACGGTGGCAGACTAGTTATTTTTAATGCACTCCTACAATATGGGTATCAAATGAATGGGCTTGCTGAGAACAACTCGAAAAATAAAGTGACGTCACCCTAAATCCAATATGGCAGACTCCTAAAGAAGGCGGACTAAGTTTTTTATGCTTTCCAAAAAATATCAACTGTCTTAATATTACCCCATACACTGTCTCATTTTTTCCCACTTACGTGTCTCATTTTTTACCCTACAAACAACTTGAGTTTTCCTATCAACGACTGGATGCAGAATAAAACCACCGCTCTCCCCCGCAAGCACATCTCGCCCGGAATGCCGGGAGCGGGAGATGCGGCCGCGCTTGCATGAACGGGTTAACGCAAACGAAAAGTTCCTAGATCCCAATGTAAAGTTTTCGCGGCAATATTTTCGGTACTTTATAAAATGTGTTATAAAGTATACATGCAATAAGTTATCAATTTAGTAATTTGAGTTCTAAGACATTACAAATGAAGTATACTTTTTAGTTTAATAAAGTTCTTTTTTGGTCTTTTTCTACGGAATTACAATCATGTCTTATTTTTATACGAAATTTCTGTGTCTTATATTTACCCCGCCTGACCCTAATATTCTAATTTTTTTTTTCATCGTCATGATATTAGGTATAGTTGTGGACCTAAAGAATGAAACAGGCTACCTTGTATTTCGGAAAAACAGAGGATTCCTGCGGGATTTTTAAAATACTAAAATCCAGGCGGACTAAGTCGCTGGCAAAGGCTAGTTTTGTATTATTCACATTCATAGACCTACCTATTTACCTTATCGTCATCAGTAACCCATCAACGGTACACTACTGAGCGCAGGTTTCTCTCTAGAAAAGGGTTATAGGATAGGCCATAGTAATACAACAACATTATTATAGTATATTATTTTGACGGCCTCCCTGGCGCAGTGGTCAGCGCTGTGGTCTCACAATTAGGAGGTCTTAGGTTCGTTTCCTGGCGCGATTTGGGAAATTAAAATTTCTGAATTGTCTCTGGTCTGGTCTGGTAGCACGCTTTGGCCGTGGCTAGTTACCACCCTACCGTCAAAGACTTATCGCCAAGCGATTTAGCGTTCCGGCATGACGACGTGTAGAAACAGGGTATGGGTTGAATGCACACTGCCATACCATCGTCACTTACCATCAGGTGAGATCGCAGTCATAGACTATCTTGTCAATTCTTGTCATTAAATAAAAAAAATCTCATGTATGCAGATTTCCTCACGATTGTTTTCCTTTGCCGTTGCATGTGATAATAATTAATTATTTAAACGCACGAAAAACCAGAAGTGCGTGCCCGGCATTGAACTCGTGACCCTGCGAAAAAGACACCGCAATCCTAACTACGAGGTTATCATATTACTGCTCTTACCTTACAAACCATATTTAGTTCAATAACATGTACCTACACGTGCATTATAATGGGACTTGAGATTTAAAATTCTGACGCAACGCCGTCAAAACCTGCAGCCTCAGTACAGAATGCACGTGACAATGGTGAGGTGGAGTCGTTCCCCGAAGCGCGGCGCATGACCCCTGCGCGGGCGCCGCGGCCAAGGCACGTAGTGTTATTGTAATGCGTTGCGCAACCCCCCTCCATCCGAGACCACTGCCCGCGCGCAACTGCAGTGCCCCTAGTACGGGTACGTGAGGCGAATCTCCACCAAGAAAAGTTGCCAACTTTCATCAACAACACGTGTTGGCAACACAAAAGTTGGCAGCGTTTCTTTGGTGGAGACCCGGCTTCAAGAAGTGGTTAAGAAGCTTTTATCACCAACACGTGTTGGCAACATAAAAGTTGGCAACTTTTCTTTGTTTTTTAAAAATCCCCCGGGAATGTGTGTGTGGGGGGGGATGCCTCCTTCATCCGTTTTCCCAATAACTTGAGAGTGAATAGGCATCTGTTTTCGTTCCATCTTAGACTGGCTCTTCAAAGACTCACAGTCAAATACTAGTATATTTAATAATAATACACTTTATTTATAAAAAAAATGCATTTGTTTTTATTAAATTAATACCCTATGCCACTCTCCACATCGTCCGCTGTACCAATGCAAAAAATCATGTCGATCTGTTGATCCGTGGTTGCGTGATTCAAGAGCGAACTAATAAATAACCTAAGAAACAAACAACACATTTTCACATTTATAACAAGTAGGTATACTACCTTTTGCCTGCGACTTCTTCCGCGTTGAATTTAGGTTTTAAAAAATCTCGCGGGTACCCTCTATTTTTCCTGGATAAAATATAGCTTATGTCACTCTCCAAGTCCTCACGTTGAGCGATGGATATTTGCTCCGCTCTCGAAATCTAGCAACGTTATCGAGGTGTGTACACTCGTACTAAGCCTACGGGGTACCTTAATAGGACAAAATAAGTATATAAACGCCTTTGTGATAACACTGGAACTTTTGGAAGACGGATCGGATAAGGTTTTTTTTTTTCTTTTAATTTATGGCGGGGAGGCGCCGCTAAAACTACTCTCAAGCCTCTCGAAGTCGCACAACGTGCCATTCTAAAGGTGGCTACTTTTCGGCCCCTACTTTTCTCCACATCGTTGCTCTATAAAGATTGCAAAGTCCTCAGTGTTAGGAAGCTGTTCATTCTAAATTTAATTTTGAATATGCATAAAAAAACACCGTACCGTAACATTGATACACGACGCAAAAACAAAATTTGTTCCTTGCGTGCGCCTAAGCTTGCCTTTACCAAACGTTTTAGCTACTTCCTTGGTCCATATTTGTACAATAAACTCAATGCGAAATTGCCTATTTTTAACTTGCCGCTCACGAAGTGTAAACAGAAAATAACGTCATTTCTTCTCGATAAATCATATGATGAAATAGAAGATTTCTTCAAAAATTAATCTAATCTACCTTCTCTTTATCATATCTTTATTTAATTACTTATCTATTTATTTTTTATCAAAATTCACAAAAACATTGCTGGCGCCTATTCACACACATACACACACACGCACGCACGCACACACACACACACACACACACACACACACACACACACACACACACACACACACACACACACACACACACACACACACACACACACACACACACACACACACACACACACACACACACACACACACACACACACAGTTTGTCTTTTTGTTATACAATTGTCCTAGTAGTAGTATACTTTGATCTAGTAATAAGTGCTAATGGTGTCATTTTTTGAGGGAAAGGGCTGGCTGTCCTTAACACAGATTGACAAAATCTAGCAAGGACAGCCAGTTCTGAACCTAATAATATAAGTCTTTTGGCATTTATTGTTAGGTTAAGTCCAAATTTGTAACCCTGTTTTATGAAATAAATATTATTATTATTATTATTATTATTATTTATACAGTTTATTTTTTATTTTATGAAGCACTAGCTTATACCCGCAGCTTTGCACACCTTACCTTAACTTCGAATTTTCTCCACTGCTCTTAAAAGTAACGTAAAAGATGGAAAATATTCCAAAGTTTGTTCCAAGGTTTGTTTGGTGACAAAAGTTCAGCTAGTAGATTACTCTGGCCATACAAAGAAGTCCTGGTATATAAAAGAGTATTTGACTGATATTTTTTAAATAAAGTTAATAAAAGAATGTATTTTCCTTTTTAGTCTAGTTCTAGTCTCGGAAATATAGAGCTTTAAAGTTGCCTGTTAGACAAAGAAAGCGCTACTTGAGTGTGACGTCACGAATAAGTAGGTAGTTCCATGCACTCTCCATAGAAAATTTCGTTTTAGAAAGAGGCAGATATAGTCGCAGTAAAATAGTTTATAACTTATTTGTTTTTGACCGATTTATTTTCTGTTTTTACAAAATATTATTCTTTCGTGTTATCTTTTAGATACCTACCTTAAATATAAATTTTTCAAATTCAAATTCAAAATTATTTATTTCATGTAGGCCAATTGTAGCTCATTATGACACGTCATTGCAGATTCTGCCAAGAAATATAATAATATAATTAATGAATTTCAACACGACACTCAAATACTCTAATAAAGGTGTCTATTTAGGTGTTTATTTTCTACCTACTTAGTAAGTACTTTGCTTACAGTTAAGATGATGCATTGCGTCCAAGCGATGGAGCCAAAGAAAGTAAAGATAGATGCACTAAATTGACCTAGACAATGTACACTAACATCATCTGCCCTTGATACCATTTTATGCGATCAGAATTAATTGGCTCTATCAGAGGGTACACTGCAAATCGAATCTCGTTGAGTTCGTTTAAATTCTTACTATTTAAAGCTAATATTGCGTAACACTACATGTTTATAAACTCTGGAAGTGGAAAAACATTAGCAAAATTAGCATAGATTTACCGCATTCTTTTCAAACAAGGTTCTGGCCTTTTGTCTCCGAAACGTTTCTACGGGTTTCCATACAAATAAAGTTTTGTATTAATTTAGAAATTATTTTAAGCCTAGTATTAAGTTCTACGTCATTGTTTTAAGATATTTATCATACTATAGGAGACACTTAATGTAATTTTTTATTTTTGTTTTATTGCCTCTATCAAAACAAAAACCAATTTCGAACCTCGATAAGTATCATCCATTTTATATACCTAAAGTTTGGTAAAATAACAAACTCAAACATGTAGTTTTCTTCCAAATTAAAAAAGAAAAACTACGTTTTAGATAGTTTTAAAAATGTAGCAGGAGTTTTCCAACTGATTTAGTTTTAATATCGAATTTTCTATCATAAATTTTCATCATGGAATATTTTTGCCGGTTTTTAGGTATATCAGCATTAGCTGTGGATATATCGATAAATCATTTTTCCTATATTTTAACAGGCTTTTGTGTGCGACTTTGTTCATTTTATTTGCTAAAACCTACTTTTGAATTATCATGATACTCCATCGTATCAAATTAGCCACATGTACCTATTATATTTGAGTTAACTTGTTATTTTTGGCTGATGCATATATCTTGCACATGTTAAAAAGTGTTTATGCAATCACTTTGCACGCAATAAAAAACACAATTGAGTAATTACTTAGCACTTAATTACCTACCTTTACATTATAATATCATGTAAAATTAACTCTATTTTGTTTTACAAATTTTACGTACTGTTAACTTATTTCATATGTACGTAGTTATATATTAAGTATCTAATAAATAAAATTAAGTAATTAAGTAATACTATACCTCTTTACCTAAACTTCTCGACCAAAATTACATTAGTATCTTTGATAATAATAAATTAGTGTTTAAATGTAGTTGATCTATTTTTATACTTTTCAAAATATTGATAAGTACCATAGTAGGTACTTAACCTTAAAACCGAGTAGGTTAGAGTACTGCCTATTCATAAATAAAAGTTTTCCATCCATGAAAATCATGTATCTATAATAATCAATATATATACCAAATAATTTTCCTATTTATCTACCTGCTTCTTATCTGAGGCTCTAAAGTCTAATCTAATTCTAGTCTAATGTAATTTTTTCAAGTTGAAAGTTTGCTTCAAAACCATTTGTAAAAATGTCAAAAGATAATTTCATATTAATATGTAAATATTCATATGAAATTATCTATAATAATATTAATTATATGTCTATGACAGATTTACTTACGTATCTACAGTTAACGGCGAAACGGTGCACGCAGGGCCTTGTGTACCTTTAGTTCAATGAATTCAAATAGACACCTCTGTAATATCTATCCACCTAAAAGGTACGTTGACGTTTACCGGGATAGATTTTATCCAAGCTGGCCGGAGATACGGAGGTCGCCGCTCGGTCCATAGGTACTAGAGATCCAGTCGTCCACGCAAGGATGCGCAAGCGACGCATTTCTTTTTAGAAAGTGGCACGTGGCGGGGTTGTTCACCCTACGCGATCCGGGTCATACCGCGCCTGCCCCCCGCCCCGCGCGCCCCGCCTGCCCCTCACTCCATACTACTTACTCCTTGATAAGGAAACTCCATTGACACCATAATCGAGCGCAAGCGGGTCGACGGATAAGGCACTCCTTGTGATATATAGGACGACTCGATATCATATTATGTATTGAGTCATGTCACAGAGATGCGTGGATCATTTTAAGTGGGTGCGTGATAGAATGATAGTAATATCTAATAATTAATTATAAAATACGCCTGCTTGCGGCTGCAACGTGTTATTTCAGAAAATTGTAATTTTTAACTAGCCTTTGCCCGCGACTTCGTCCACGTCTAGTTAGGTTTTTAAAGATCCCTTGGTTTTTTTAAAAATAAATAAATAGGAGTCTGTCATTTCTCAATAACTGAGTCTTATTAGGCTCATTTGATAAGTTCATAACACAAAGATTTTAAATATTTCTTTTCTCTATCTGTCTTTCTGAATGTTTGTCTACACGTTTGTCAAAGATAATTTTCGCAGCAGCTATTTAACTGATTTTGACAGGACTTTAACAATCAGGTAGAGGATATACAAGGAGTAAGCCAGTCTTCTCTTTATCTTGGGAAATAGATGGATTTTTCAGATTTCATTATAAACCATTCAAAGGTTACGAGGCTTTATTAATATATAAGTAGGTAAGGTCAAGTGGGGTAAGAGGAACATACTTTACTGGTTTGTGAACATTTTGGCCTTCAGCTATCAAAATTATACATTTATTTCGATATTAATTGAAACAAATTTTCGCTTTTGAAATATACTAACATTTTTTTTGATACAGAACTAGATTGTTCGTATAATTACGGCACAATTTAGCAACAAAGCTAGGTCATAAAAATGTTCCTCTTACCCGAGATTTGGGGTAAGAGGAACACTCGATACTTTTAAGTAATAACTCGTGTTTTTAAGTGTTTAAATAGCATGTATTAAATTTTTTTTTTTGACTTAAGGGAATGAAACCTTACCTCGTTTAAAAAAAGGTCTTATTTAGGCTGACAGCATACAAAAACGAAATTTGGGGTAACAGGAACATATAGGTAAGGTCAGAGGTGCCAAACATTTTCTGGTATTAAATGAACGTATTAAAAACTAGCTTTCCGCCCGCGACTTCGTCCGCGTTTTGGTTATATCGCGCTTGGCACAATTTTTCAAAACATGAACCCCCTTTAGTGTCCCGTGATCGGTTAAAATGAAGCCTATGCCCTAAGCCTAAGCTCGAGGCATTTTGCTTTTTCTGTAACAAATAAACAGTTAAACAAATCATGGCTATTTACGGAACGTGTTAAACCGGCTAACTTTTTAAGTCCTGGCCAAAATTTGTAGGATAAACCTTTTGTATGGGACCAACTTTCGTACTCGAAAAAAAAAAATCTACTAAGTATTTCATACATTTTGGTCACAGCTGATCGATACTTTTGTATGGAACAGCTGACTTTTTATTTCGAGTACGAAAGTTGGTCCCATAGAAAAAGTTGTTCATATTCATAGGTAGGTTTATCCTACAAATCTTGGCCAGTACTTAAAAAGTCAGCCGGTATTTTAGTGGATTTTAAAAATGTTTGTTACCCCCTGAAACCGGGAAAGAGGAACATATGTTTCTCTTAACCTAGTATAGCCGTTCCTCTTTCCCAGCTTGCCATTTTGAAAGTTATGTTTTTATTGACATCGAAAAAGCACTAAAAACACACACTACAAACAATACAATACGTAGAAAATAAAGATTAAACGTAATAATTACACTTACCATAGCAATCAACCGCAAAACTGATGTTTTTAATATTTTAATAACACAAACAAGGAACGCCGCTAGGTCTTGGTTTTTTAGTTTGACAACTGATTTTTTTTTCTCTCTTTTACTCGCTTATCTGCCGTGTTGTAGCGCCAACTATCCAAGAATATATGAACTACGCCTAATACTGTTATATCAACGTAGTGACCATAGAGCTCGCCGTTATAGTTTTCTTTTTACTAGTTACAGTTTCTCTTCCCCCCGCGTCCCTCTTACCCCACCTGACCTTATAGATAATATTTAGAACACGCATATGACATACTTACATGTATAACATACCTAATCGACAAGCGTAGAAGGCTTCGGTAATTGAGATTCGAGATAAATACCTTTGATTGAAGCAACAGACCGCAGGCGTTCAAATCGGGCGTCAACCAAGCACCTTAAGTTAATGTTGTAAACTTGAACTATTGAACATTCAAGTAAACATAATTATATCTATACTTTAATATTATAAAGCTGAAGAGTTTGTTTGTTTGAACGCGCTAATCTCAGAAACTAAAATGCCAGTATAATATACTAAAACTATTAGTCTAATCATATTTTATTTTATTAAGAAGAAAAACTTACAGCTAATTAGAAAAAGTAAATCGATAAAAGAAGAGAATAAAATTGAAGCTAATAACAAGTTTTCACAGAATTTACATACTTAAGAAAAACAAAAAAACATTCATCTAGAAAAAAAAATAAAGAATACAGGGAAAAAGTAGTAGGTAAAGAAAAAAAAACAATGAAGGAAAAAGAACGAAATTCGGAAGTTGGCCAACAAGATTAACGTTAAGGAATTCTTCTACAATATTAAGGTAAGAATTGTGACAATCAAATGCTAAAATCCTCTCTTCCTAGATAACACGTGGCACCATACGAAAATATACCACTTAGAGACGAGCCCAGCTCCGGTAGACTACGGAACTGGGTCAGAATGATTGACTTATTTCTCTATTTGTGACGTTACGCCATAACACTTGCACAGCTATTATCTAAGCGTACAGCTTCGCTAACAACTCTGTAATGGTAAATCTTCAGATGCAGATTTGATTTTTACAGCAATAGATCAAGTTTTAACTATCCGAAAAAAAGGCAAAAATTGCATCATATTCATACGTCCAAGGGACAATATTGAGTAGAAACATAAAATAATGATTGACTTTGACAAGACAATACAACATTGTAAAGTCGACATCTCTTGAGGATGCTCCGGTGTCGCGGTCGGGGCGAAACGTGCGTCGAGATTAGTATAAAAGTCTTGTGTGGTGGTGCATGTGAGTGGTGGTGGCATTGCTTGCTTGGGAACTTTGCTTTCTTGCTTGGTTGGGGAGGTAAGCGGTGCTTAGCTTGTAACTGCATGTTTAAGCACATAGGTTTTTTCTGTTAGCGGATTATAGCAAAATAATTCTAACCTTTTCTGTCGGTTTCCTACGCGGCTGAAAGGGTAATAACTTAAAACACAAACGTAAATATATTCAATTTTATTATTAACATTCTTAAACTATTCATTATTATTATCCGTAAACTTAATACCTAGTATTGAACTCCTTACAAAATTAATTACTTAAGCAGCTAATTGAAATGTGATGTATCTAGGCTTACTTATACATTATATCTGTAATCTACATAATCTTGCGGCGGTATACTTTTATGTTTTTTTTGTTAAAAAAGAAGTCAAGCTGAACTTGACTTATATTCTCCTCTCCTCTCCAAATAAGATAAAAGCTTGTGCTAGAAGTGGGTACGACAATATCGCAACGGGTGGGGCTTGAGCTTGCGACCTTTCAGTTTTCAGTCCTCACCTTTAACCGTTGGGCTATTGAGGCTTTTTTGATTAGCCATGAGGTCTCGCCGTTGAAGAAGAAATAATTTGCAGGAGGATAACGCTTATTTTTCTTAAAAGGAAACAAACAAGCTGAAGGGTCACCGGCTTTAAATATATACCTACTATAATGTATTGTACAATATAATGTTATGTATATGTAGTATAATGTTATATTCTGTGGTCAAACTCAGCATTTATGATGCTGCCCGTCGGTGCAGCAGAACTCCTT
Organism: Hipparchia sbordonii; assembly: GCA_038048805.1. NCBI lineage: Eukaryota > Metazoa > Arthropoda > Insecta > Lepidoptera > Nymphalidae > Hipparchia > Hipparchia sbordonii. The sequence goes on along the minus strand of CM076099.1, from coordinate 10,637,259 downwards.
GCCCGCGGAGAAGTTGGTCGGGCTCCACTGTCCGCCACAGTTCCTGATGAAGAGGAAAGCCTTCTCGCGATGCACGTCACGCTCTACCGCCCCGCAGATCACCGGCCCGGCGCGCGGCAAGTACTTCAGTATCTGGGGACAAGTTTTATCTACCTTCATTCTTATTTTTTTTCTATTGGACGACATATCGGATTTTCTAACAGACCGACATGATTCTTTGGATGGTTGAATGCTTGGAGGGTGACATGGGCCTCTTTTCCCAGAAGAAAATGGTTCCCGTTACCGAGATATGTAAATGATAGAGTAGATAAAATAAGACTGAAAAAAAGAAAAGCTCGTGATTACGGTAATTAACACGAATTAAATACGGAAAAGTTTCATAGTGATTGTGGTTACCTACTTCAAGTAATCACAATCAGCAATGAAAATAAAGGCATGAACAGACACAAATCTCGATCTCGGAAGACACCACGTACGGCAGAATGTTACCGTGAAAGCCCTGCATTCTGTAAAAATGATTGCATCAGTGTAACGATCGCAATGGCTTCTGATTGGCTGGTACGCTCCCGTTATTGGTTAAAATGCATTGATGCAGCAAGAATGCCATAAATTCAGCCAATCAGAGGCCATTGCGATCGTTACACTGATGCAAGCATTTTTACGGAATCGACATGTAGAACGCACATTAGAGGATAGTGGCAGAACGCATCTAGATACGCTTCCACGAAAAGGTTAAAATTATGCCTGAAATATAGGAAATAATTGACGTTGGGATAATTTAAAAATGTGTGCTACAATATGACTCGCATTCTCTTGATTGGCCGATACTCTTGCGCTATTGGCTGAAATGCATTGCATGCATTGCAGCAACAATACCAATCAGCCAATTCCCATAATTGAGATTGTAGCAATGATTTTGCAGCTTTTACACAACCAGTTGTATGCATTTTCTATACATATTAGCCAAGCTGAACTTGAATTATATTCTCCTCTCCCCTCCAAATAAGCGAAAAGCTTGTGCTAGGAGTGGGTATGACAATGGTGCAACGGCTGGGGCTCGAACCTGCGACCTTTCAGTTTTCGATCCTATGTGAACGCTTTCTCGTCAACATCTCAACTTCTACTGCTGGAGATAGTTCTCTTTCAAGGAGCGCCACATAATCTTGTGCCGCTTGTATCCAGCGGTTGCCAACAACTCGTTTGAGATTGTCTATCCACCTAGTCTAGGGTGTCTTCCAAATTTGCGTTTCTCGGAGGTCATCAGGGAAACACAACTTGGAAACACAACTCTATCGATTCTTTCTATTCTTCGCGCTATCTACTCGGCCCATTTTCACATCAGGTTCACGATTCGATGTGCTATATCGGCTTTGTTTCTCCTGCGGTTCGCCCCACTTATACATTTATAAGTTACTAGCCCGCGACTTCGTTCGTGTGGATTATGGTTTTTTAAGTTCCCGATTTTCCGAGATAAAAAGTAGCCTATGTGTTATTCCAGAATATAATCTATTTGCCTTTCAGCCAAATCGGTTCAATTGTTGCGGCGTGATTAAGTAACAAACATCCATCCATTCATCCTTCCATCCATCCAAACTTTCACAATTTTAATAGTAACAGATAATAGATAGATTTAGTAGGTACTTCATACAAATCTAATACGAGTATGTCCTTATTTTCTTCTTTAACAAGCGATAGACGGCCAATGGACAAAGGCCTCAAGCTTGCATGGAATTCCACAGGTCTCGGTCTTGTACTGCTTGTATCCAGTGTCTCCCTGCGACACGTCTGATCTCGTCGGGCTACCTGGTCTACCAACATTGTGCTTTCTGGTGTGGGGTCGCTATTCAAACACCTTGGGACCCCATCGACCATCATTCTCCGAGCTTTGTAATAACTTGTACATATTGAAAGTGTCTGCCAAAGCCTTTAGAGTGGTAAGTAATTAAAAAGAAAAGGAAATGATTGCTTAGACGTACCTGCACTTCATTTTATTGTTAGTCCACATCACTTTCTAATTCTAAGGTGTAAACAGAAGCGGTAGACATTTGCATTTGCATGAACAAAGCATCTTGTAATTATTATTCTCGAGTACATAAGCAGCTAAAGATTAAAATGCTATCCGTACAAAATCTCGCATCTTCTTCTCGCAATTTAATAATTTTTTTTTTAAAGAATATTAGTCAAGGATCCTGGAGAAATCGAGGAAACTCTTCAAATTTTATAGGCACAATTGATATACTTTGTAGAAGTCGGTTTTGTAAAAAGAACTTTTACGTTTATTTTTTTTAAAGAATATTAGCCAAGTTGAACTTGACTTATATTTTCCTGTCCTCTCCTCTCCAAATAAGCGAAAAGCTTTTGCTAGGAATGGGTACGACAATAGTGCAACGGGTGGGGCTCGAACCTGTGACCTTTCAGTCCGCAGACTACACCCTTAACCGTTGGGCTATTGAGACTTATTATTGGACATTCCGACAGTTTTTGTATTTGAAAATTTTTCAAAATATCCACGCTCGAATAAGTCCTATTTTACGTTGGTGAAATCGGCCCATAATAACATAGTTTATGACGCATAACTTTAGACAAACAATAGACACGTTATAGTGTAGTTAAAATTAAAGAAGTACTTTTCAAACACGACCCCTTCGCGTGAAAGAGAAGTGCTGCATCGCATCATATTCTGTTTTCCTAAAGCACAGACGCGGGGCCAAAAGCTTGTGAAATAGGTCAGTAGGTCTAGAAAGTAGGTATATATTTTTTACTGTGTTAACGATTCTTTTACCTCAAAACCATGAAACTTTAAACCGTTTTCGTCGTATTGTGATGTTTACATTGGTAGAAAGTAAATAACACAATATGTAGTATTCATATATCAAATCGTCTACAGTGAACTTGCTCTTGATTATTTAAGATATTTTATTAATTTAGAGTATTATTTGAATAGTAGGTCCCAATCAACGACAATTTTAAGACACGCTCTAGTTTTTTTGCGCTATTGGAGAAGTTTCACGAACGGTAGAGCAATCTATCTAATAACTAAGAGCGATGCCACACGGTCCGGTGCGGCGCCGCGCCGTTGCGGCATCTTACATAGGATAAACCGCGGTATCACCATGCGTCACCGCCAAGTTGCGTTTAAAAGTCCTCAGTAAGCCGGACGATCGCTACCAAAATGTCCATAATCATAATCATTGCTATATTCGATATAGGTAATTATTATACACATAATTATGTAGCTACTAGATATGGCGATCCGAACACTCGCGGAGTGATGGATGCATGGATGAATGGATGTTGTTACTCCTTCACGCCGCAAGAAATGAATCGATTTGGCTGAATTTTGGTATGAAGATAGCTCATACCCAGGTTTAACCAATACGCTACATTTAATCTCGGAAAACCAAAGAGTTCCCGCGGCATTTTAAAAACTAAATCCACTCAGACGAAGGCATGATCTGGTTTTTCATAGGAACAATAAAAAAATCAAGTTAACAACCCTATTGATGTTGAAAATACAAAATCTATTGAGATCGGTACAATATTACCTAATAAAAAAGTTTAGTGGGTTCGATATTCCCGCGGGCAATAAAAAACATTTATCCGCGCGAACGAAGTTGCGGGCATCATCTAGGCACAGATAAAAAACACATACCACATCCAAGCACTGGCTAATGCAGTGTTTGAAGCCCACGGTGCCACACGGCAGGCTGGGGCTGTCGGTGTCGTATGTGACGACCGGCTCGCCCTCGGGCGGACCGCGCGGCCGGCTGCGGCGCCCTTCGCGCACGCCGACCTGCTGCGACATGAACACGCCGCACTGGCACGGCTCTATCTGCAAATAAATCAACCATTAAAATGACTACCCGGTACCCCCCACAGAAAAAGAGGGGTGTTATATGTTTGACGTGTGTATCTGTGTATCTGCGTGTCTGTGTATCTGTCTGTTTTCTCCTTAACGAATGGACCTCACTACTTAGCGCAGATCTTATCTCAGAGATGGGTAATACGCCATAGGCCATAGTTTAAAATGGAATTTGCGCGAATTCAACTACACCGCATCGCACAGATTTTTTTACCGCACGAATTTTAAATTGCAAGTAGGTACGTAGATATGTCTTAGTATGATTGGAAGTGTTACTGAAAAGGTGTTTGCGAAAAAAAAAAATTGCGCAGTTAAGCTATTGCATAGCTTTTATCGCGGGCCTTGAGCGTGGAGACCGAATCCAGAAATTCCGTAACGAAAATAACCTGACACGGGACTCCTCTCACCGCTAGATGGCGTTGATAAAAAATGCTATGCAATAGCTTTACCGCGGCAGTCCCCGAGTACCACACGTCTTTTTTTTTTTTTTCGCGGTGCGGGCTAGCTCTAAATATGTAGGTATTTTTAGTCGCGGCTAAAATATTTTTATATCAAGTCTGGTAGAAGAATAAAAATTCAACTGCAATGTGATTTAAACCACTTCCGTGGCGTTAACCCTTCAGTCTGGGTTAGCGTTACACTGAAATTAGAGCGCTATCCGCTAATCCTTGAATTTATTTTGAAAGAAAGTACGAGTATGCGTGGTCTCATATTGAACTTTAACCTATCGAAGCTCTCCGGTAAACTCCGATTTACTCGTTTTATTATAGCCATTAAATACAAAAATATACGTATCAAAAACTGGTCCACAAAATTCACGATTTCCGCTCAGAATTCGTTTCTCAGGCATGTGAGACAAGAAATAGGTAGGTACAATAAATTACCAAAAAATGTCTGCTACCTACGAGTAAAATATGTAGATATCGGGTGATTTCCAAATGCCAAGTGATTTTCTTGGATTAAAATTATTTTTATTCTCCTTGAGAATTTACTAATCGTCTACATATTTTATATTTATTTAGTTTATAAATTTTAATCAGCACGTAAATATACCTAGAAATAAGTGCAAGGCTTCGAATACATCCATATCGCCACCGGTTTTCTCTCGAATTGTAAGGGTACTCTAAAGTACCCTTATCAATCTTGTCTTGAAATATATAGGTATGTGATTGTACAGCATACCTATATATTGTACGAGGCTGTTTTTCTTCTACCAACACAACTCCGCAATAAGGTAAAATAAATAGTTACTAAATAGGTAACTAGGTGGACCAACGACATCAACCGGGTAGCAGGGAGCCGTTGGATTCAGACGGCTCAAGACCGAGGCCTGTGGAGGTCCATGCAAGAGACCTATGTCTAGCAGTGGACGTCTGTCGGTTGATAAAGAAGAAGAAGTAGGTAAGTATAGCATTTCCTTACCAAGTCATTTTACATACAAAAAAGGATAATGAAAGAAGAATAAGAAAATATAAAGATGCTAACTACATTTTTTTATTTTAGGAAGCTATATGTAGCTAGACAATGACTTACCTCATCAAAATCCTCGTCCTCTGTATAATCAGTTTCAAATGACTTCAAGCTTTCCATTTCATCTCGCTTGAGCTTCCGTCTGGCTTCGCTCGTGGTCGCTAACCACAAAAATGCTGCCAGCACCGCCCATCGCTTGATGCCCGTCATTGTACCGCTGACGATCTGAAATTATTGAAAGAAATTTAATAATTTATTATTAAAAAAACTATAATTTTTTTTCGATAATTGGTTTGATCCTCATTAGAGCCGTTAGGGAATAAATATGGTCTTACGAGTCAATGAGCGTCGACGAAGGTCGCCATGCGTTCAAAAGCTTAAGTACTAAATACTTAGGTTATTATTGACCATAAACTTACATTGTGTTCACCATATAAACGACGTAAGTTACAGGACGACACTTCTAAACTTAACTGTATGATGCTACTTGGTAACACCCTTCACATTGCTGAATCGCCTATAGAACGAAAATGAGGTTGACATGACAATGCCTCTATTTAAATCCGTGTCAAAAGGAATTCTAATAACATACGTCACCGAAGAATGCTTGCTCAGCAAACGTGCAAAGTGCATGCATTAACTCTCCGAGCTACTTCATATACGTGTTCGTCTCTAAAGTAGACGATTGATAAGGATTCTAAGATGGAAGTTAGTTGAGATTAGAATATGATAAGCGAATTTTTCAAATATTTTAACGTTTTTCAGTCTAGGTACTACGAATGGTTGAGCAAAGCAACGGCTGGATCATGCGTCATGCTCGTGAATGGGTTCCACCAACGGAAATGGATCTACTTTCTGTCTGCCCGTCTTAACATGCATTGGATTGTATGTAGGTATGCATTTTTGAAACTTCATTGTGGAAACCTTGAACCTTGTTACCTATTGTAAAAATTTTTTTTGAAAAGATCATCCGCCGAGTTTATTGCTGGCTCTTCGCGGCAGGAAGGGCATTCCGATCCAGTGGTAGATTCATCGACGATCCAAAAGCACTTGTAAAAGTTTATTTGAATAAAAAATATTTCTATTCTATTCTACGGTAAAAGAAAGGGTTTAGCCGGATAAACACGGGAAAGCTGCACCAGCGTGTAGTTCAGACCTTGTGATAATTGTACTCTATCTAAAACATATTTACGCTTAATTTCAGACTTCTACCGTTGATAGTTAGGGAGTTATCGGGGTGGCAACCCTTAACGTTTTTATTATTTTACTGGCTGATGCCCGCGACTTCGTTCGCGTGGATTTACCTAGTTCTTAGAAATCTTGTGGGAACTCTTTGATTTTCTGGGATAACAAGGAACCTACTGTCACTCTTCAGGTCCTCAACTATACCCATGTCGATTCGTAGTTCTTTGCGGCGTGACTGAAGGACAAAGAGACAAGTTTTCAAACCCTTATTTTACCCGCTTAAGGGTTGAATTTACAACAATCCTTGCTTAGCGAATGCTACTTCAGCCTGATCCGTCCAGTGATTTGAGCTTTGCGTTGATAGATCAGTTAGGTACTCAGTCAGTTAACTTTACCTTATACAATATGTTTATAGATTCCATGAAAGGGTTTTAGATTTTAGAGGTCGCTATCACTAAGCAGACAATTTTTTGGTGAAAGCGGTACGGTCACTTCACCTTTGTTTGCACGCATCGCGTAGAGGCCAGGGCCCCGCTTATCTTTTTGGCTATTTAGATCCACTCAGAGGCGGCTCTAGCCCGTGTGCAATCAATATCTTGGCGCCCTCTAGTAGACGCGCGGCCAAAATGGAATACTTACAATACAATAAAACAATATTTTCACCAGTGAAAGGAAATTTAGGTGCAAAAAATGGTGCAATTTTAAATGATGTCGGGAAGCAAGCAAGCGCGGCTCGGCGCGGCGCCCCCTAAACCCTGCGCCCGTGTGCGTTGCACACCCTGCACCATAGGTAAGGCCGGCACTGGATCCACTTGAATCATAATAATGTCACTGTACATAGGTATACTGTACCACAGAATACATAATAGATAGTACAGGACTGGACCTACTGATCGGCTGCCCTATATCAAAATCCAGTAGGTAAGTATTTTCAATAAAGCGATCTGTTGAATACAAACTATGCATTTGGATAGTTAAAAAAATCAGCCCAGTGCGAGTCCGACTCGTACACGAAGGGTTCTGTACCATTGTAACAACGACGCCGAAATATTCACGATTCAAGAATCACGTGTGACAGTCACGATGTCATGTTAAGGTATGGAACCCTAGTAAGCTAGAACCAGAAAAGTAGAACTAGGTATGTAAGTTGCCTGGAAGTTTGAATTAAAAAAGGGTCTTGAGACACTGACAGACAAACGGACAACGAAGTGATCCTATATAAGGGTTCCGAAGTTTTTTTCGGAACCCTAAAAACCAGGTTTAATTTTAAGTGAGCCGGTGATGGGTTAAGATCTGTTTAAGATGATTTTTTTATTCGTTGACAAGATAGTCCTTGACTGCGATGTCAGCTGATGGTAAGTGACGACGCAGTCTAAGATGGTAGCGGGCTAACTTGATTGGTGGCAGTTTAGCCACGGCCAAAGCCTCCCACCAGACCAGACCAGAGACAATTCAGAATTAAAAATTCCCAAATTGCCCCCGCCGGGAATCGAACCCGAGACCTCCAAGTTATAAGACCACACGCTCACCACTACGTCAGGGAGGTCGTCAAGAAATTGGTTTCAAGCTCTGCCTCGTCGCATATTAACTAGACTATTCAAAAAGAGAACCGTCTTGGGAGGGCGCAGTTGTGCTTAATTACCTTTTTTTTGTTTAGCGGGCAAAAGCCCAATAAATAGCGTTAGTTCAGTTTCGCCACGGCCCACAATGATTCTCTTTTTGAACTGACTCTACAAAATATAATTACTATATATATAGCTACTCGTGCTGATTCACTGACTGATTGACTGACTCATTGATCACCTCTCCTGTAAAATTTTGTATGAAAAAATTTTTTTTCACTCACAGTTTCGTATAGAGGACAAAAATTCATTCGGAGGAAAAATATGGAGAGAGCTGATGATTGAGGATTTCGCAGACGGGTGAGGAGCACCGGCCAGGGTATCGAAGATAGGTGGGGGGTGTTCAACCAAATGTCACTCGAAACCTCATCCAATTGGCAAAAAGCCGAACAAAAACTCCAAAATGGCGGATTCAAGATGGCGGCCATACAAATTTCGTCGGTGTATATTTCGGAGAGTATTAGAGATGGAAGAGTGGTTTCTTGGCAAAAGATGATCAGGAGCTGAAGGTCCACTTGATGAACAGAAAAAAAATTCAAGATGGCGGAATTTATTTTTTTCCATACAAAATATATGCAAGACTTTATGCGGCTTCTTTTCAAAATTTCTGATGGTTTCTTATAAAGGACAAAAATTCATATGGAGGAAAAATATGGAGAGAGCTGTTGGTTGAGGATTTCGGAGACGGGTGAGGAGCACGGCCAGAATATCGATGATAGGTGGAGAGTGTTCAAACAAAAGTCACTTGAAACCTCATCCAATTGGCAGGGAGCTGAAAAAAAAATCCAAAATGGCGGATTCAAGATGGCGCCCTTACAAATTTCGTCGGTGTCTATCTTGGAGACTATGAAAGATGGAAGAGTGGTTTCTTGGAAAAAGATGATCAGGACCCGATGGTCTACGTAATGAATAGAAAAAAATTGAAGATGGTGGATTTTATTTTTTTCATATAAAATGTATGCAAGGATTTGATACGTTCCTTTCCGCTGATGGTTTCGTATAGAGGACAAAAATTCATTTGGATAAAAAATATGGAGGGAGCTGATGATTGAGGATTTCGAAGACGGGTGAAGAGCACGGCCAGGATTTTCGATAGGTGGGGGCTGCTCAAACAAATGTCACTCGAAACCTCATCCAATTAGCAGTGAGCTGAAAAAAAAAACACCAAAATGGCGGATTCAAGATGGCGGCCGTACAAATTTTGTCGGACACTTTTAAAGATGGAAGAGTGGTTTCTTGGAAAAAAGATGATCAAGACCCGAAGGTCTATTTGGTGGACAGAAAACACGCGGTTCGCTTTAGCGAGCCGCGCACCCACGCGCCCTACTAGTTATGTATATACTGTTCGATCGGGATTCGAATCCAGAACGTCTTAATTAAATTGAAACTCGGTGGTAATGATAATTAATGGTAAACTCTGGTGAAAGAGGATTAAGAAATCCCAGGTGTGAATTACCTGGAATTAGAAAATACCATAAGGGAGATATTATCACACCACAAGGAATATAAAAAGTTAAACTACACGTATCATTTTATAAATGAATCATTTAATGAATGCTGGGAAAACAATACTGCATTGTTATTATTGTAAAAGCCTTAATAAACACATACAAAAGTACCTACGCGTCATCACGAGGAAAGGTGTAGTGTAAATAAATAACAATAAACAATGCTTCAAAATGCGATTTCTTTTGAGACTCAGGCACACTGGGGTATACAACTCGGGAGTTCACAAGAGATTCATAGATCATAAGACTTTAAATATCCACATATGGTTAGTTAGAACTCTTCAAATATTCCATACTCCATTGTTCTTCAAATATTCCATTGCTCTTCAAATATTCCATTATTCCATTTGAAGAATTCTAACTCCTAAAAATAAAACGATTTTATTTTGAAGGGTAGGGGTTAAAAGAAATTTCCCAAATTTTAGAACGCTCAAACAAAAATCATATCGCGCTGCTAAACAAAGAAAACCATTTCTTTGGTATTCCTATAGAAACAGATTACTAAAATAAGAGCAGAATAAATTAATAATACCTACAGCAGTACCCTTCAGCATTAGGATTGAGGAGTAGGACCTGGAGCTCTATGATCTAGTATATGCTTAGACCAAGCATACCAATTCGTAATCAACATTTTCTAAATCCCCACAATTTAGGGGGAAAGTACCCCTGCAGCATCAGGCTTGAGGAATTGAAGATACAAAAATGTATGGGACCATTTCGCAAGCTTGTCGATTAAAAAAGAAATCGCGTGAATCGGTCCAGAAACTCCGGAGAAATCGGTGGACATAGAAAAAAAAGATACAGGCCGAATCAATAACCTCCTTTTTGGAAGTCGGTTAAAAATGGCTGAAGCTAGGAATTTTTTCATTTTCTCCGATCTAATTAGGACTTAGATCTTTCCCCTACCCTTCATTTTCCGTTTCAAAATCACTACTAGTGAATCACTTCCGTTTCAAAGTTACTACAAAACTGTTTGTAGTTTTACTCGTCAACAAAAGGCTACGTCAGCAAAAAAATGACGTAACTATACTTATAGTTACGTCATTTTTTTGCTGACGTAGCCTTTTGTTGTTTCGAACTGGCACTGCTGAAAGTTAACAAATTATTATTATTATTATTGCTTACTCCCTAAAAATATATTTAGATCGATAAATTAGTTGTTCTTTCATAATCTTTTTAGCTTGCATTTAATTCAAGCAAATAAGCTAAATTACTTAAGGTAAAGCTATACAAAAAAATGTTCAATAATGTGATTTTGTTTTCTATGTCAGATTTTAATTACTTATTTATTAGAGACTTCCAATATATGTTTCACAGTAGATAGAGCTTAATAATTAATTTAGGAATATATTATAATCACAGAATTTCATTTTAAAAAGGTAAGGAGGTACATTGTACAGCCTAAATAATTGATTAGGATAAAGAAACTTCTTGCTTCCTATGCTCCACAGCACTACAACTACTTTATTATGAAAAGTCAAATCTTTATAATATTATTATTCAATCACAAAATGTAAACTACACTAAAAAATTGAAAACAACCAACCTACAAACCTGAGCAAATACTAACTTTTACACTAATTTTAATGACAAAAGTTATCACTATCACACAGCACACTAATATTATAAAGGCGAAAGTGTTTATGTGAGTGTGTGTTTTGTGTGTAACTGTGTATGTTTGAGGTTTGTTACTCATGGACTCATGGTAATTGGTAGGTTAATGAAGTCGCCAGAAAGAGCAACTCTTCCAAAAATATCTATTACGATAACCTAACATGGTTTCGTAATTTTCTCAATGCATAATATCTCAAGAAGTATATATAATAAGGGTCTTACGATATTATAACATTTTAAGGACTGAACTTATAATGCGATCTAAAGTAATACAGCGCCATCTATGCGAACACCAAGGTACAAACAATCTATTATTTAAGGAAAATTAAACCGGCTTCAATACACCGAAATAAAGAATAACTGAAAAGGGAAAATCAGTTTAAAATATTAAATTTGTACGATGTTTGGTCTACGTTTTATGAATTCGCTTTGAAATAGATTTATTATCCTGTGTGTTGTGTTCCAAGATTTTATCCGAAATGTTGGGTTATTTTTTGTCTTTTTTTATACTTTGTAAGAGTAGGAAATCAAACCTTTCAAAATAATAATATTTCTTTGTTATTTATGGGTTCTTTCTATCAAAAATCAAAAAACCTTAATCCACACGGACAAAGTTGCGGGATATTTTCTAGTATTATATAAAATTATAAAATTATTGGATCACCATTTTGAAATTTCATTTTGTTATATAGAATTCATCATTACTTGGTTCATAGAAATTGTACATTTGAACTGTAAATGATTTTCTCTTTTAATAATAATATTACTATATTCATAATACTTTGGCCATTAGTTAAATAAATAGTGTATTTTTAACCAACTTCCAAAAAGGAGGAGGTTATCAATTCGGCCGGTATCTTTTTTTTCTTTGTGTTATAAATATATAATTAAATAAATAATATTCTAACTGCTATCAGTCTCAATCAGTTATTGACTATAATATTGTACATAATGGACAAAGTAGACAATTTCAAATATGTTTATTATAAATTGCTTTTTTATTAATTAATTAATAAATAATTAATGACCTTTTTTCTTTTGCGAAATTGGCACATATTTACAACACAGCAATATATTCACAAATACATCTTAGCATACATACTTTTGAGATTTGTATATGATGATCTAGAAGTAAACATGCTCATTATTATAAGTTTGATATATTTTTTTAAATAAATGTAAATGTTTCTGAATTATTATTATTACGTTTAATATCCTCCACTACTAGTTAGATTATTATTTATCTATGTAATAAATTATAGTTAAAATGTATGAAAATTCGAAAATAATTCACAATAAAATGACCAAGCTCTGAGTAGCAAATGGCATGTTTTTCTTTTAGATCATCACTATATAACTTAACTTACAGCTATAAAAGCTATTCACAGTAATTTTATCCCTATTATGCGAGTATTTGTTTGTTGGTTTGTCCTTGAATCACATGGCAACGAAGCAACAGATCACCGTTATTTTTCACATAGGTATAGTTGAGGACCTGGAGTGACATAGACAATTTTTATCTCGGAACAATAAAGGGTTCCAGAGGGATTTGAAACCTAACTCCATGCATGCAAAAGTAATCTTATCATAAAATTAAAAATAAATAATGCGTATAACAATAATAATCTCAACAGTCTTTAGCCAACATCAATTTGGCCTCGCCTTCAAACACAACCTTCTTCTCTTCTTCGACAATGCAGAAGAACTTCACTTTGAGGATTTTGCGGACATCCACAAGCTCTACGCTTATGGTCAGCTTCTCGCCAACAAAACACTTGTTAGGAAACTTCATAGTCTGTGACACTAGAACAGTGCCTGGTCCAGGTAAGTGAGTACCAATCAAACCCGCTACCAAGCCATTTAAAAACGCCCCATGTACAATCGGCCGTTTATTCCCACTATTTTTGTGAAGATAATTGTGATCACTGGTTAGATTAGAGAATGTATCCAGATCTTTTTGAGTCAGTGTCTTTTGTATTCTTATTTTATCACCAGGTTTAAACGAAGCTCGGCTGAATGATGTTGTGTGTATCTTGCATATCTTTTGATAGTTTTTGTTGTTGACCGCTATGTATGGAAATCTGTTTGATAGCATTTTATTCATCTTCACTATAATCAACCAATTATTTTGTACAAATTATCAAGCGTCAGCACTTTTCTTGCTTACATCATCTACAAATTTATTAGCAAAATTGGAGATAACTTTGTTTTGATAGCATGATATTCATCTTCACTATAATCTACCAATTATTTTGTACAAATTATCAAGCGTCAGCACTTTTCTTGCTTACATCATCTACAAAGATATCAGCAAGTTTGGAGATAACTTTGTTTTGATAGCATCTTATTCATCTTCACTATAATCTACCAATTATTTTGTACAAATTATCAAGCGTCAGCACTATTCTTGCTTACATCGTCTACAAAGATATTAGCAAGATTGGAGATATCTTTGTTCCCAGAATTTGTCAAACTCTGTATATCTTGAACAATGTTTAAACTTTCGACTGCAGGCCTTGCATGACTGTGGTATAAATAGATGAATATTGTGATTGCTTCAGCTACAGTGTCGCTGTGATTTGACTTCAGCAATGTGCTGATGATCTTCAGATCTGCATGTTTTAGAATATATTCAACATTTTCTGGATCTGTAATCAAAAAATAAATAAAATAAATGAATATAGAAAGCTGAGGCAGGTAAAGTATTCGAATCTGTAATTGATGGCATTTGTAATCCCAGGTGATAGTCTAGTGGTTAATACTGTAGTTCTGTAGTTTCCTATTTGGGGAGTATGCACTTCAGACTATTCAGTTATATGCATTTATGAGATTAAATATTCTTCAACAGTGAAGAAAAACTCCTTGAAGACACCTCCATGCCTGAAGAGTTCTTCGTAAGGTCCTGAACGGTATAGTTTGCCAATTGGCACCAGCATGGTGCATTATAATCTGTAACTCTTATTTGAAAGGAGACCTGTGTCAGTAACTATTGATGGGTTGCTTGTTGATATAATCTTAGCTTTACAAAATGGATATGGCATTGAGGTGACCTTAAAACTAAGTATTTGAAAGCTATAGGTATGTAATTTACCTATACACAAATTAGAGATCCCTGCAGCTGCAAAGTTTAGCAGTGTGGCATTCTTTTCATTCTTCAGCACATGTATAAAGACATCTAATACTCCAACGTCTCTTATAAAGCCATAGTTTATCGGGTCATATGCAAAATTTGCTAGATTTGCTAGCACTTGGCATTTGGACTCTGAAAACGAAAACACTTTTAAAATAAGGATTGACGAACCTTCACATGAGTTTAGGTTTGAATTTGACAAATATATGAATAAAACATACCGAAAGATTCCGTATTGATGTACTCATCCACTAACAATGTTAAATAGCTTTCGCGGTCAGTTCCATTATCCGGAGTACGTTTCTGAAGTTGCGCTTTGCTACTGAACATCGAATTAGTAAGATTTTTTTAACAATAAAACAAACACGCTGTTTCCATGAAACTTAATTCATTATCAATAAAATAACAATGGAAAAATAGATTCACGGATTAAACTTGAATTTACTTGATACCGTAGACAGAGAAGGCAATAGACCAAGGTACTGTGTAACCGCGACTGAAATAGAGATAACATGACGTAACGATGACGTCACATGACAAGTTCGAGTTTAATGTTGCCACAATAACTGCACTCCCCTAGTACCCCAAATTAGATGGAAAATTCTTCCCAGGATTTTTAAATAAAACGACAAAACAGATGCTGAACTGTTTTATTTTTTAAATAACATACCTACACATATAAGGTTGTCTGGGAGAGACATACCTATTAGGGTAAGCTCCTATTTTTTTACATATATCTTAATATTGTGTGCAATAAAGAATTTATTATTCTTTATTGCACACAATTGCAAAGAATTTATTATTCTTTATTGCACACAATATTAACTTCAACCACCACTTAAAAGTATAAAATAATTTTAGTTTGTACACGTAAGTCGGTTTTTTAAAAATATTTTTTTTTATACTAAAGTTTTTTAATGTAGTTTCATAGGACCAATTCACTAGATAATTATTTGCTCCTTAAAAAAAATATTGAAATGCCGAATAGAAATTTAGCATATGTGAGTCACTTTGAAAAAAGATGTATGTAACACAAAGGAAAATTTTTTTTCGTTACTAGTAAGAATGTTACACAAAATAATTTTTAATGAACAGTTAAAATTTTCCTTCGATCGAGTAATGCTATTGAATTAAAAGCAACAAAAATTGTATATTTAGTCATCAAAATCATCATTAATGAAATTAACAGTATATTCCTTTTTTCAGGCAGTCGTATAAAACTGCAACTCTTCATAGTTTAAGTTAATAATTATTTAAAAAAACATTAAAAGTCTGCCTCTAGCTATTTAAAAATGGCTTTAAAAATTAAGAACTTTGTAAATAAAATAATTCTTAAGATCGCCAACAGTTCTCGACTGGTCGTTGGACATTCGAACGAAACTTCAGGATGATTCAGAACAGTAACCGACACTATCTAACTGAATACACTTTAATCATCGCCGACATATATTATATTCTAGTATCCATCATCTTTCTTTTCTTTTCTCATAATATTCATTTCTTCCATCACGACTTTATTTTGTTTCAACAAAAATTAAAAAAAAAATTGAAAAAGTAGCCAAAGTAACCCGCCGTTACGGTATGTCAGAGGACATTACTAAAAAAACCTATCTCCGTGCCAAATTTCAGCCATATCGGTTTAGTGTGGCGTATTGAGTAACAAACATCCATATGTTTGTTACTCAATCACGCCACACTAAACCGATATGGCTGAAATTTGGATGTATGTATGGATGGCCATACATACATTCAAACTTTCACATTTATAATATAAGTAGGATAGGGAAAATCGGGACATTGTATAGGTACCTAAAGCTGGCAACACACATAGATACTAAATTTTCTTATTAACTGTCAGTTTGTTTCGCACAAAAGTGTGTCGACCTTGAAAAAACTGGTTACACGATGAGGGACAAAAAATTGGGTAGCTGCGTCTCTGTTTATCACATTAATAACTTTATTTCTGCTCTCTTTTTAGTGTGAGTGAGAAAGAAATCGTCACTGGCTCTATGTCTTCTCTCTCTACGCTTGATACACAAGTAGGTTTACAATTTTATATGACAGTAGATCGATTGCGGAAAAGCTGCGTCGATCATTGGGTGAATATTCAGTTTGGACGATATTTGCGCATTTTTTTAGGAACAAGCATAATTTCATTTTTTCTAATATTTGTTAGTATTATAATGTTTGGTGCTATTTCATTAAATACACAAGTGAAAGGCACGTATATATTTCAAATATTCAAAGAGTTATTGCCACTAGAAATTTATGTCAAGCTACGGTAATGAACCCTGTATACGGTAATGACTTTTTATGTATACTTTTGGCAGAATTTCTTATGAATTCTCTATTTGAATAAACTTGTACGAATAAAAGCAAGTGCCCAGCCGTGCACAGGGAATTGGTAATTCACTCGTCGACCGAGAACCTTGTTGGGCCCGTCACTGCTTGGAGTAAGATCGTTTCAAATAACAAAATATCAAGCAGTTCTTCCATAACTTAATAGACTCCCTCTATATTGGACCTCTTCCTTACCACTCACCCTACCGGCTACCAGGTAACAGTCGATGCTCCCCTAGGAACATTTAACCCCTGCCTAGTACAGACTTCCGTGCCACTTCCATCCTCTGTTCGCACGCGTAATACCGGTAGCCTCATATCCGTGGGCACAGCTTTGTTTTTCAACAAACGACCTTAACACCTGTGCTGAAGCAGTTGCTGATGCCATACTCCAAGGTATGGACTGCTATATTCCAAACTCCCTCATACCTTTTGGGAAGCGCGCGCAGAAATGGTTCAACGGGATCTGTAATAAGGCTGCTATACTTAAACAAAACTCCTACCAGTCCTGGCTCTCTGCACATTGCACCAATGGTCCCAATGCTGCAAATGTTAAGAAAATCTTTAACATTGCGTCCAGAGCCTACAAAAATGCCATTGCCAGGGCAAAATTTGAGCACATCGACAGAATTGGGCAGAGACTAGTCTCACTGCCTTCTGGTTCCCGTGCTTTCTGATTTCTGTTGAAAGCCATGTAAGGCAACTTCTGTCGTTCCTCGTTTCCACCTTTACGCAAACCGGATGATACATTGGCCTACACTGCCAAAGAGAAAGCCGAAATTCTGGGCACTCTCTTTGCTGCCAACTCTACGCTTGATGATGGTGGGAAAACACCGCTGACCATCCCGCGGTGTCAAAACTCCTTGCGTGATATACGGGGTACATTGGGGATATATTGACAGTAAGGGGGAAGCCCTAGCGGTCAGCCTCGACATCGCTAAAGCCTTTGATCGGGTTTGGCATAGGGCTTGGCTATCGAAGCTGCTATCTTACGGACTTCCTGCGAAGCTGTGCAATTGGGTCGCTAGCTTTCTTCATGGGCGCAGCATCAAGGTCGCTGTCGACGGTTTTTGCTCTCAACCTAAGCCCATCAATGCTGGCATTCCACAGGGCTCAGTGCTATCGCCTACTTTGTTCATTCTGCATATCAATGATATGTTGCATAACAGCAGCATATATTGTTATGCGGATGACAGTACTTCTGATGCCCTTTACAAAGGCCATGCACAGTTCTCTCGCGCAGTGCTGGAGGAGAATAGAGCCAAACTTGTGTCGGACATTGAGACTTCTCTCTAGAAAGTGTCCGTATGGGGTTCACAAAATCTTGTTCAATTTAACCCTTCAAAAACACAAGTTTGTGCGTTTACCGCAAAAAAGGCCCCTTTTACCCTCCTCTTCTCTTTCAGAACACTTCCCTTACTCCTACCAACAGTATTGGGATTCAAAAGAGGGCACTTCGGCTTGTGGACAATCCCAAATTAACCTACTCGCTGGAAAGCTTGGAACACCGCAGATGTAAGCTCGCTTTGTGTGCTCTATCGGCTATATAACGGGGAGCCCTCTAACTTCTACAACCGCACCGCACGCCACCGAACGCAATTTCACCCCCACCACCTGGGTGCCTGGAGCACTTCGACCATCAGGTGCTCCAGATCTTTTTTTCCATGTACTACCAAATTGTAGAATCATCTCCCTTCGAAAGTATTCCTGTATATAATGTAGTTTCAGTAAAAATCATTAAATGAACTTCAAAAAGGTTACGGTAAACGACGGTAATGAAGGACACGGTAATGACAAATATGCACTTTTAATTTATTATTAATTTTTCTATAAGCAGTATATGCTATCTAATCATTTAAAAATTAAACTAGACGAGAACTTGATGTATTGTTATCGCAATAAAATTCAAATTTTAAATATTTATCAAAATATAAGCGGACTGGTAATGAAACATAAACTGTGACAAAACATTATAATACACTTTCAGTTGTAATTTTTTGCGCGAGTTCGTGCGTACGTCTTCCTTCTGCTACGTTTTCCGGTCGACTGAGGTCTGAGGTGCGGGACGCCGAGAGCTCACTATGTAGCGGCAAGATTTTGTCACGTAAAAACATGTTTCCCGTGATGATTCCGGAGGGTTCCGGTAATGAACTTTGCATCGTGACAAAACTTTAAAAACATATTTGACTATATATTTCTTTGTAAACTAAATTTTAAATTATGAAGAAGTAATAAAAAATTATTTAATTATTCGGCACAGTAGTCAAATTAACATTATTTTTGTGCTAGGTTTACTAAATATTATTAAATATATAATATCTACTAGTAATGAAACAGGTGCCGGTATTGAATTTTAATGTTATTTTCACTAAAAATCTGAGTGATTTACATAGAAATTTCAATAAACACACCATGTGCACGATAAAGTATGAAGGTGTGCATGATAAACGTATATTAAATGGAGTCTAAACTTAAGTTTCAATTTTTTATTCACTGGAATACGTAATTTTCATTACTTTGAATATTCACCCCATTGCTAATTGGTATTGATTGGCTGAATTTATTCTATTCTTGTTACAAAAATGCATATTAGCCAATAGCAAAAGAGTATAGACCAATCAGAGGTGATTGCGATCGTCACAATCTAGACGCAATCTAGCAAGACAATCGACCTTTCAGTAGCAGTTTGACATTTGTCACTGACACATCATAATATAGGTATAGGTACCAAGATAGGTACCTACCTATTTATTTTACTATTTTCTGAACTGAATCTGAAATGTCGAACAACCGTCGTAAAAAAACACTGACCTCTATAATTCATCTATGATTAAGACTGGACTGGCTGTGCCATTTTGGCGCTGTAAACAGCAAAGACCTTACACTAATAACTATTAGTTATTAGTGTAAGGTCTTTGGTAAACAGTAATGAGTGTCCAAGGAAATAAAATCGTAATACTTACTAATAACGTGCTAATAACTGACAACTGATATAGTCCGTACAGTGTAGCATGGTGCGGCATACGAGTAGACAATAGTCAATGATGGTGCGGGTGGGAAACATTCCTTATAAAGGCCGCTGCATACATAACGTGCACGGGACGGGACGGGACGGGACGTGGAGTTTTGGAAACATCGTTTCATAGAAAATGTAAGCGACTGTGCATACTTCACGGAGCACGGACGGGACGGGAACGTGCCACGCGCGGAACGGGAAAAATATCGTCGGCGACGATGTTTAGCACGTCCCGTCCCGTACGTGCCCCGTCCCGTGCGTGATTCCGCTGCGTATGCACAGTCGCCCCGTTCGCTCCGGAGAGCTAAGTAGTGATGTTTGTGTATTTACCTACGAAGCAAAAATGGACGAATGGAAAAACTAATTGAGTGTGTACGATCATGAAAGTATTTAGACACCAAATATAAAAATTATCTGTGGCGTAAAATTGCAGTCGAACTATCACTCACTGAAAACCGGTCAGATTTATTTTATTAATTTATTGCATTCGTATCTCTACTTATATTTTAATATGTAATAATAATTACAGTTGAACTTTTTATGCTCAAATCAATAGGTATATAGTATCAACCTTTGACGACCTCCCTGGCGCAGTGGTGAGCGCTGTGGTCTTATAACTGAGAGGTCTCGGGTTCGATTCCCGGCGGGGGCAATTTAGGAATTTATAATTTCTAAATTGTCTCTGGTCTGGTCTGGTGGGAGGCTTTGGCCGTGGCTAGTTACCACCCTACCGTCAAAGACGTGCCGCCAAGCAATTTAGCGTTTCGACACGATGGCGTGTAGAAACCGATTAGGGGTATGGGTTGTATTTACACTGCTATACCCCTTCCAAGTTAGCTCGCTACAATCTTAGAAAAATCCATCTTTCCTTGTTCACATCACTAGCACGTTAGTTCTGAGTTATTGCCACGTTGCGTATGCATTAAAAATTCCCGTCCGTGTTTACTAACCACGTCCGGGCCACGTCCGGGCCACGTCCCGTCCACGTCCCGTGCACGTTATGTATGCAGCGAGCTTAACTCTTCTCTGTTGCCGCGAATCCTAAATCCTCCTATCCAAAATATCACAGTCGTAAAATACGAAATGAATACCCAATAACTGAAGTAAATTAAACATGTTTGTGTTCTATGCCGCACTATAATACTATACCACACAAAGTGTAGTTGATACTTTTTGAAACTTCTTGAATCCCTAGTTGGTTTAGTTCTAGAGACACTCGTATGTCAATTGTGGCGCTAGTTAAAATTGATTAGGTTTAAGCCTTGGAGTATTAAGGACTTCACACACGGCAGCTATAATGTATATTAATGTATATTACATCCCGGGATGTATAGCTTTACATTATCTTAACCTATAACACACGGAGCAGGTAATGTAATATATCTTTCCCTTCATTCCATTGGTATACGTCTCGACTGACGCACTTCCCAGCTACTAAAGAGCTATACAGGTTGTTATTATTTTTAATATGGATCTGTCAAGTTATTTATTACTAGATTTACTAGATAGTTCATCAGAAGATGATTCAGATTGTGATTATGATGCGGGTATTGGCATATGTGCCAAAAATAGAACAATTTTCAGCGAGGAATACGCGTGGCAATATAAGGTAGATCAAATTTTGATCTACCTTAAAATACAAACCTACTATAAATTAATGATAAAATTATTCCTACATACGATTTAATATATATAAAAAATAATATAGTTACCTAAATGTTAATTTTTACATGTTCGATCTATTTCAATTCAGAAACGTTTTTCGATAGTCTGTGATAATTTTGGCAGATCATCCTAAATTTGAGAAAGTATAATGGTTTGCACCGGAGCAGTGATCACCGGAAAATCACCGGCGATTCACACTAATATTATAAAGCCGAAAGTTTGTATGTGTTTGTGTGTGTGTGTGTGTATGTTTGTTACTCCTTCACGCCACAACGAATGAACCGATTTGGCTGAAATTTGAAATGGAGATAGCTCATACCCAGGATTAAAACATAGGCTACTTTTTATCCCGGAAAATTATAGAGTTCCCGCGGGAATCAAAAAACCTTTATCCACGCGTACGAAGTCGCGGGCATCGTCTAGTTAGATCATAAAGGTATGCGCCATCAGTACCGAGTACGTTTATTCACGAATGCATTTCGTTACTCGCATATTTCGTATTTTCGTACTGATTAAAACTAACGATGTAACTATTTATGTTTTGCAACGACCACCTCTATTTTTGAACACCCTTGCTATTGAGTAAATATACGGAAATATGTAAAGATGTATTGAGATGTATCGAGATGTATCGAGATGTATCGAGATATAAATGTATATTTTCATACCGCTCGGTATCTTAAGATACGAAGATGTAAAAATATACATTATAGCTGTCGTGTGTGGTCTCCTGTCAATTTATATGGAAAGATGTAATGAGATGTATCGAGATGTATCGTGCTATAATATACATCTTTACATTATAGCTGCCGTGTGTGAAGTCCTTTATAACCAACGGGTTGTGGTATTATTTGTATTGGGACAGCCTGTCCAGTGTTAATCATAGTTTAATTTAGAGGTCAGCGTAAAAAACGCATGTTTTTGACATTTGGTTATCAAGTACCTATCGTTGGTTTATCAAATTACAAAAAATTATATTTTCTAGAGAGATTATGATATAAATTAAGCATTTTTTATAGTTTTTCCTTTGATTTCACAATGAGTGCTACTCCTTCTATCGCCGGTAACTATATTATATCAATTACTTTTGAAAATTATTACAAATGAATTAGGAGGTTACAAAGATTATTTTTTTCAGGATTAACAAATCGCAGTTTGTTTCGAATCCAATTTCAAGAACCATACGAAGAGATAATAATCAGAGATGAGACGACAACTAATTTACGGAGTGTTACATTTAGTCCTAAAGGCACCTACTTAGCTTACAGGACAGATAGAAAGTGAGTACTCTTCTCTTATGCTGCTATTTCTGTAGTATTTTCTGTCATTCGTCTCAACTTATCGCCAGAGACTCCTTTCAGAACGAGAAGGACTTAGACCACGTGAATTAGGGTACAGACACATTTGAGAATATTATGGAGAACTCTCAGGCTTTCAATATCATGGAATTCTGCAAAGTAATGCCTCCTTCTATTCAAAACTCTCAGGCATATAGGTTTCCGCACGATGTAGTCCTTCACTTGTAAAATCTGATTTTGAATGGTGGTATGCTTGTAAAAATGGTGGTGTTTAAGGGTCAGTTCACACCAAGACGCGATGCGACGAGACTATGCTCGTACTTTTGTTGATAGCAATATTTGTACCTCTTTAGTACACAATAATCTACAAATTTCTGTGAGAGCACCAAAGCAACCAAGATAAATGTCAAAGTATGGCTTGTTCTGTGTAATCTGTGTGTACCTTATTGTGTAGTAAAGAGGTTCAGCAGTGCTATTCAGTAGAATACAAACTCACTTCGAAAGCAAACTCATTTCACCAATCACGGAATAGTAAATAAATACTAGAATCGTTATGACACTCATCCTAATACAAAATAGGAGCGAATGCCTATCCATTCTCAATCATCTTATTCTGTGTTATCAATTACGTCAATTTGATATAATTGACTAGTGAATTCACTTTCAAAGTGAGTTTTATTTTAGTGAATAACTCTACTGCATTGATATTGCTATCAACAAAAGTACGAGCACCGTCGCATCGCATTTCAGTGTGAGCAGACCCTAAGTCATTCAAATCTGACTGCAGTTTCAAAAAATAATAATTTATTTTTTAAAACTGCCACTGCAGATACAACACACAACCATGAGCCACACACCCTCGTGAATTGCAAGAACTATACACAAGTTTTGCTGTGTCATTTAAAAAATGTATATACTTACCCATTAATTTAGGGCAGAGATAGTTAAATGTGCCGACTGGTCAGTGGCTGCAACAATTGAAGGCAACTTTAAAGAAATGTTCTTCTCACCCTTGGACAATTACTTTATTGTTTGGGAAATGTTCGCCATCACCAAGGATAATCCTCAGGTAACAAAATGAGAATCATAATACTTATCTATATTTGTTTTTAAATCAAATATTAGTAATTAAATTGGTACTTTATTTAATTTGGTTGTACGCAATCTCTAAATATTTTTTTTTAAAGAATATTATGGCATGTAAGTACGACAATAGTGTAACGGTTTGCGTTTGAATGAACTCCGCCGGTTCCATTTCTGTTTTCAGACAGCACCTTAATTGTTAAACTATTGTGGCTATTAAATTGCCAAATCAATTATATTTTGTAAAGGTTAGAACTTAAGGTTAGGTTAAGAGATTGTGCACATTACCATATTACCACAATAATTGTAATGACTTTAATTTTTAGGGTAAACCTAATTTACATGTGTTCCGATCATCAAATGGAGAAAAAATAGGATCATTTGTCCAGAAAAATCAGATTGGTTGGTAAGTGTTGTTCTGTTATAATGTTATTAATTTGACTGTACCATTATTCGAAGCTTAATTAATTGAGATATGCACTATGTTTCCCACCTTTATACATCTGTCTCCCTCTCTGTAAATCTTTTTAGTCTGACTAATTAAGCACCTAAACGAATGTAACTACTTTTGAGTCAGCGACAAACTTTTTTAAAAGGTATCTCACAGCCATGTTAAAAAATACAGCTCTTAGTTAAGCAATCTGTTATGCTTAAAAAAATAAAGCTAGGACTTATATTTTATTTTTCCCTTTTTAGTTCCTTCTAATGTCGATTAAATTTTTTGTAAAAAGTAATTATTAGTTAAGAGATTGTGTCCAAACAAAGGAGGTGGGTTGATAAGGCAACAAAATCCGCCCCTCATACACTCGAAAAAAAAAGTTCCAGATTTCGACAAATTGTAAATGTATTTATATACTTGAAGATATAAACTTTGTTTTAATATAAAGTTTAGGTGATAAAAAAAATAGTAAGTTACAGAAAATATTACCCAAAAAGAGAGTGTTTCTTGTACTTTTCTTACATTTTCATACATTTTAGTCGTTTTTTAAGCTTTGATTTAATGTTTTAGAATGAGGCGCTCCATGAACCATGGTAAACGTAACTGATAATGATGCTCCTTTTTATAAGCTTTTATATGAGTATTAATTTATTTTGGTTCATGGAGCGCCTCATTCTAAAATATTAAATCAAAGCTTAAAAAACGACTAAAATGTATGAAAATGTAAGAAAAGTAAAAGAAACGCTCTCTTTTTGGGTAATATTTTCTGTAACTTACTATTTTTTTTATCACCTAAACTTTATATTAGAATAAAGTTTATATCTTCAAGTATATAAATACATTTACAATTTGTCGGAATCTGGAACTTTTTTTTTCGAGTGTATGAGGGGCGGATTTTGGGCCTTATCAACCCACCTCCTTAGCACTGCAGTATGTTGAGTTGCTAATAATTTGTTTAAAAGTTTACTATACAGCTTATGCTGGTATAACAAGTCATAAGACTTAGAAGCGCAAATAACATATGTACATATTTTGATGTGAATAAAGAAAGAATAAAGAATAATTATATTAAGTATTTTCTTTCTTTAGGGAACCAAAATGGTCATCCGATGAGAAGCTATTTGCAATGCTTGTAAACAACAGGGTTCTCATATACGAAGATGTGAATCTTGATCGATACACTCAGAGCATCCAAGCGGAGAAATTGCAGTCATTTAGTATATCGCCGAGTACAACACCTGCATACTATTTTTCAATATTCACTCTAGGTATGTAAAGTACTAGTTTAGACAAACATGCTCTTTACTGCTTACTGGGAGTAGGCATCCAACAAAGGAAATAAAATGGCCGACAAACTTTCAATGCTAGGGGCAAAGGCACTTTACATTTACGTAATATACTTAGCTAATATAAGCCTTAATAACCCAATGGTTCAAGCTGTGGAATGAAAATTGAAAGGTCGCAAAGGTTCAAATCCCACCTGTTGCACTATTATCGTACCCACTCCTAGCACAAGCTTTCCGTTTATTTGGAGGGGATATTCGTTAATTTCAGCTTGGCTGATATTTAAAAAAAATATATACACGACCCTTTCAGGCAAATCAGGTCAGCCGTCTTTTTGGCGCGTATTCAAATACCCCGAGTTCGAAGTATCACAGGCATTAGTGAGCAGATCTTCTTTTCAAGCTGACAAAGCCGCGTTCCATTGGAATAGACGCGGAACCAATGTGTTCACTATGACACAAACAGAGGCAAGTAATAAAGTATATTCCACTGAAAAAATGATGTTAATAACCCGAACTTAGTATTAAACAAACTAAAACTTAAAGGCAAAAAATTCCAGAAAAAAAAAATGCAATCTTTACTAATATTATGAATGCGAAAATGTATGTTTGTTGGTTTGCCCTTCAATCACGCCGCAACAAAGCAACATCGAATGTCATTTTTTGCATAGGTATAGTTGAGGAACGGGAGAGTGACATAGACTACTTTTTATCCCGGAAAACTTAAGAGTTCCCTAAAAACTAAATCCACGCGAGCGAAGCCGTGGGCATCAACTAGTCATGAATAAAATAGAAGGTTTTTATTCAAATAAACTTTTGGAAAGTGCTTTTGTATCTTCAAGGGTCCAATAGACATACTGTTTGTTTCAAGTTGATATTAAATGGTTACATTTTTTTTAAATTATTTTTCCTATTACAGGTAGACAAAACAGGTGGTTCTTATTACGGAAAGCAGTCCTTATCTTATGGTGATGTGAAGGGAAATGCTGGGAACATGTCGTTCAGTAAGTACAAAAGATTACCATTGATAGTATAGTATGCTTTATTTCAATGTTTCTGATAAGAACCGCCAAGGTGTGGAACACTCACGTGTTTCCTGCCACCTATAATTTGAGTACCTTCAAGGCAAGAGTGAATAGGCATCTTCTAGGCAAGAGCGCTCCAACCTAGACCTCATAAGTAGTATCCAGTATTATTATTTATGATTGTTGTTAAAGTTCAAATGCAAGTCTGTTTCGGATAAAAAAAAATTTCGAGCTGATGTCAAATACAATTGAACCATTACTTCGTTAGAAGCGTATTTTTAAGCAGCATTAAATGTTTTGAGTAGTTTTTTTTAGAAATTTTTGATAAAAATTGTAGAAATTTTGTATAATTTTTTTTTGGTGGTGGTGGCATTGCTTGCTTGGGAACTTGGCTTTTTTGCTTGGTCGGGAAGGTAAGCGGTGCTTAGCTTTTAACTGTATGTTTGACCATACAAATTTTTTCTGTTGGCGGATTATAGCAAAATAACTCTAACTTTTTCTGCTAATCATGAACTTCCGCAAAGTAACGCCTGATTCTATCCAATATTTTTTTTTAGTTTGTGGTACTTTTGAATTGAAGCAGCGCCTTGTTCGTTTTTAACCGACTTCCAAAAAGGAGGTTATCAATTCGGCGAATATCTTTTTTTTTTTTTTGTAATTTAGGCAAGGAGGGCCCAATCCACGCGATCGCATGGAACCCTGGCAATTCGAACGAATGGGTGGCGGTGTACGGGCACGCGCCCGCCAAGGCGACGCTCTTCAACGCCAAGTGCGAGCCGCTATTCGAATTCGGCACCGGCGCGTGGAACGCGATCTACTTCCCGCCGGAGGGGAATGATATCCTTTTCAATATCTTTACTAGGAATGAATGAATGAAATATTCTTTACTACTAGCTGGCCTACTAGCGTTTAATTGTTATTTTAGTTGGGATTGTCGATATATCGATCCAATTGCACGGACCGTGGTCACGACGGGACTGGTGTTGCGAGACGTCAAGTTGAAGCTGTCATGGGTATAATCTATCTACCCGCTTTCTTGGTCTTTTCGGAGGAACGTCATTTAAAATCTAAAAAGTAAATAAGTCTAAAATCGTTAGTCTACTAGCCTTCACGTTCGGGTCACTCAGCGGGCGATGTAGAAAGCTATATTCGGCATAACCCTACGGGATCAAATCATACAGGATGCCCATAGGAGAACCAAATTCAATTGAACGAATTTGAAATTGAAAAAAAAAAAAAAAAAGTTCCACGTACAAATTCACAATTTGTTTAACTTTGCCTAGTCTAAAGCTGATTTTTAATTATTTATTTTCGGATTTGGACCAATTCAGGCATTCCCAGGATGCCTTAGCTTGCAGTACATTGGTGTTTCGGTACAAGTTTCTAAATGTTTACCTTTAACTGCACTGCACTCGTCCTGCTCGGCGGTTTCGGGAACATAGCGACGGGACACATTTCCGTGTGGGACCTGCGCGGGTACAAGAAGCTGGGGGAATGCTCCGCGCCCGACACCACCAGCCTGCAGTGGGACCCGCGCGGGGAGACCTTCCTCACGGCCACCACGTACCCAAGGCTCACCGTCGGCAACGGGTAACTAAGACTAAACTCAAATCGCTCATTTGCGATATTTATTTATTTGACGACGACCTCCCCGGCGCAGTGCTGAGCGCTGTGGTCTTATAACTGGGAGGTCTCTGGTTCGATTCCCGGCGGGGGCAATTTGGGAATTTATTATTTCTAAATTGTCTGGTCTGATCTGGTGGGAGGCTTTGGCCGTGCCTAGTTACCACCCTACCGTCAAAAACGTGCCGCCAAGCGATTTAGCGTTCGGGTTAGCGGTATGGGTTGAATTTACACTGCTATACCCCTTCCAAGTTAGCCCGCTACCATCTTAGAATGCATCGTCACTTACCATCAGGTGAGATCGCAGTCAAGGACTATCTTGTCATCGAATTAAAAAAAATGTTGTTTTTATAGCAGCAAAAAGTATAAATTTTCGACACTAAAATTGGTGAATTTTAAATCATGTCACCCTTGTTGCAATTGAGCGAAATAATGATATTTTTTAAGTAGGTAGGCATTTTAGATAGAATAATGTAACGCCCCGACACGTTTTATATACAAAAAAAAATTATCAATTCGAATGAATTCTCTTGGAAATTTTGTATTCAATTAAAATTTTACAAAGTGATTTTGAATTGTCTCTTGAACTTATCACTGGTTCGGAAAGGCAAACATTGCTGGAGCGAGTTAAAGATACGCATTAAGATGCGATTTACTACATATATATTACAAAAAATACTTGTCACATTCTTAATCTTTAGAGGTCTTTAGTTCTCAACTTCTCTCTTTGTTTATAAATATTTTATTTATTTCATACAAGTGTTGTATTCCAAAATTTTCACAGGTACAAAATTTGGCACTACACGGGCGCACTGATGCACAAGCGTGTGTGTGGGGAGAAAGAGAATCTCCTGTCAATTACCTGGCAACCTGGCACCTATCCGAAGAGCGAGCTGTCTAGATCTGCCCCTAAAACCATAGAAGACGCGACCCCCAAGGCCACCGGCGCGTACCGACCCCCCGGCGCGAGGAATCGACCCTCCACCTTCACCCTGCACGAACACGAGCAGCCTCATCGACCGGGGCAGACTCTTGATGGTATGCAACAAAAGTATTCCCTCGCATGTAATTCATCAATGGTCGTTTTTGTCCCAAGGTGCTGAAGTGGCGACCCCGCATTGGGTCGTTTGTGTCCCAAGGTGCTGTAGTGGCGACCCCGCATTGGGTCGTTTGTGTCCCAAGGTGTTGAAGTGGCGACCCCGCATTAGTCACAGTGTTGACAGACTAGACGGACCGCCGACATGCGACGAATCACAAAACCATGCAAGAGCTTGTCCAGCAATGGACATCTTGAAAATGCTCAAAAAATGCAGCATTACTGCATTTTTGTCGGATATTAAATTTTTGATCTTGAAATAAATAAAATAAAAACGCACACACAACTTAACTGACAGAAAGATTTTTTAGATCTTGACCCACTGACTCCAAAACGACCAAAATATCAGTATCAACGATGTTCGCACTGATGCATTTTTTGGTAGGTGCGAAATTGGGTTGGACTGAGAGGATTAAAAAAACTAAAAACTTATATTCTTTCCGTACTAGTATCGGTAGTAAAAGGAACTTTTCAGACACGTCTACTTCCTTTGAAAGTGCATTTTCAAGCAAGCGTATTCAATTATTTTTAACCGATTTCCAAAAAAAAAGTTTCTCCATTTGGCATTTATCTTTTTTTTAAATACTAGCTTTTGCTCGCGGCTCGATTAAGTTCGATTTTTCAAACCCCTATTTTACCCCCTTAGGGGTTGAATTTTCAAAAATTCTTCCTTATTGTGCGCCTACGTCATAAAAGGAACCAACTGTAAAAATTTCAAGTTTCTCACTTCAGTAGTTTAGGCTGTGCGTTGATATCACAGTCAGTCAGGACTTTGAATTTTATATAAATAGATTACTGTTATATTTTCGCAGCGGCACCATCGAAGCAAGCTATAAAACAGAAGGAGAAGCGAGAAGCGCGGAAGGCGCGTAAAGCGGAAGAGCGCACCGGGGACACGTCGCCCGTCCCGCCGAGCGCCGCGCCTCGGGGGCCCTTCGTGTCCACCGGCGACCCAGAAAAAGACAAAAAGATTAAGAATCTTAATAAGGTAACTACACTGATATTTTTGTGGTTAACTGATGCATTCAAGTCCTTACTTGTTGCGGCTAGATACTCTTGTATCTAACCGGAAAAGCTGAATGCAAAACTACAGTTTTGGAACGATTCTATAGAGGTTGACGGAACTACAGCTCCGCTGCCGATCTAATCGTTCCTTGATTTATATCTGTATGCCAACTTTATACTGAACTCGAAGTGAAATATCGCATTGATCTGGTATAGTACATTACTGCAGCGGCCAGCAAAAGAGGCATTGATGCATGAACGTCTAAAGTTTAATAAACAGCTTTCTATTTGCAAGCCAGATCGAAATTTAAATAAAACCTTTGATAAGTTACCTCCTTGGCTGCCATGTTTCGGAGTAAAAGAACGTTGTTCCATTTTTAAATTACGCGACAGATATGTGTTTACTGTGTAATTTATTTGGGCGCTAAACCACGACCGATATGGATTTTCATACAACTTTTGCCGGCCGTTGCTCGCATGTATTTGGCCAGTACAGCAATTTCGATTTATCTTGAAGAAGGTTGCCAAAATAATGCTCAAATTTTCAAGCATGTTTGAGAAAACATTCTTTTTTTGCAGAAACTAAGCGACATAGAGAAGTTAAAGCAACAGAAGGCAGCCGGCAAACAACTGGAACTCAACCAAATGGCCAAGATTGAAAACGAAGCGGCACTCTTACAAGAATTAGCTCAACTTAAATTATGATGCAATACGTAACTGTATAATGTAAAATAATATATACAATATGTATAATATGTAAATGAAAACTTTATATACTTAATAGTTATACTTTATAGGTGTTAGTAGAATTTTTTGTTGCATTTTTTAACTTTTAAGTTTAGTTGAAAAATCTGAGAAAACGCAAAATACATACAAAAAAACATGACAAAGCATATTTTTTTTATATAACAAGTGAAATATCAAATGTACCAATTTAATTTAGAAACTACATGTCGGATTGATGCCAAACTTTGCAAACAGAATTGGGTTATGGTAGTGTTACCCCAAAGGTTTATATTAGAGTTTAAAAAAAAATAGAGCAAGTTATTCGTCGTTTATACTGGAATACTTGTACGGGCTGGTTTTTTGTTTTATTTTTTTCACCCCATTATACTTTTAAAGTTCGATATCAATCTGAATTGTAATTTGTTAATTTAAACAATGATTTAAACTTAATTAAATATGTAATTTATATTAGAACTGGGTATTGGCTATGCTAAGCAGTTTTCTTAAAATACCTAATGTAAGTCATATTGTGCTCTCGAAAAATATTCTAGTGTAAATTGAATAACGTTATTGTATTGTTAAAACACACAAAATACTTCTGAATTTAAATGTTACATAAAACTACAGAAATATTTTATTATACTAAATAAAAAATAAATTTAAAAGCTATTTTATATTAATTTATTTTATTTACTTATCCATATTTTAGTCTTCGATCATTCGGTACGCGGTTCCCTCGGACCTCCCCAACAAATGGACCGACATGAATTTTAGCTATAATTTATGAAGATCTGTTCAGGCGTTTGAAGATTAATTATATAATACATTGTTTTTTTTATTCGATGACAAGATAGCCCTTGACGGCGATCTCACCTGATGGTAAGTGACGATGCAGTCTAAGATGGTAGCGGGCTAACTTGGAATTCCTTCCAATAATATAATAGCAGTGTAAATTCAACCCATATCCTAATCGGTTTCTACACGCCATCGTGCCGGAACGCTAAATCGCTTGGCGTTATGTCATTTCTAACTTGATTAAAAGGTCTTACAAACTGTCACAGGTGCAATTGCTTTGAAAGTTGTACGGTTACTTTGGATTGTTTCCAAGACATGGTAACTTTGAGCCAATGCAGCAGTCTCAGATATGATGATGGAGTAGAAAACTGGTTAACAGTATAGTTCGGATAGATTCACATGTCGGGGGCGTTAAATTTTCAATTTACACTTTTTCAATATTGAACATTCGCTAAAGAAGTGACGTTATAGAACGGATTCACATACCTACCTACTTAATTCAAAACACAAATTATATTTGTAGTTAAGATATTTACCTACTTTGTTTAGTTACTCAAATAATAATTAATTTACTAATTTGTTATTGTTTTTTTCGTTACTTACGAGCTACTGATATGCTAGAAATTAAAATCGTTCTCTAACAGACACTTGCCGCGACGTGCTTTTCAATGTAAATAATTTTATCAAAATGTTTCCTATTGAAAACCTTATCGTAGTAGGTAAGTACTACTATATTTATGGTGAAAACAAACCGTGATTTTACAAAGGGAACAGTCTTTATGATTAGTTGACAGTCAATCAAAAAGTAGTGTGTTCCTAACTACGTAACAGCTACATACAAACAAAATTTTCGTTAATCAGTGCTTCTATTTAAATACAAATGTAGGTATAATCACTCAATTGGTAGCTTCACAGAAGTTTAATATGAAAGAATTAGATAATCACATCAGATAGATATAAACCACTATGCAATAGTAAGATGTAATACACTCCCTATCCTTTCGGAAGTTATTATTTACACTCGATAAGATATTGATAAGATACGGGAGGTAGGTGGACAATAGTTTATAGCGGTTCAGTCGGTTTAATGACACTTGACGACAGGGTGATTAGTTACGGACTAAAGTTCCAGTGCAATAAGTCCTTTTATAATGGACAGAGACAGTTTGGATACAGATGAAAATTCGCGACTTTTAAACATTCCGGATGAACAAAATCGAGTTCCGAGAGTGTACGGCGATAATGATGGGATAGCGTGTTCATCCGAAACTATAGTGTTTGATAGTAAGCTTATGAAAACGTCGACGCATACCGAGGAGCTCGCTGCCACGTGGGGCGGTCGAGGGTCCCTTCCCGACTTTGGAACTTCTAGAAGACTAAGGAGAGCTCGCTCGTGGTCCGAGGGACCTCCAGACGATGTTGCCTCGGAAATTCGAATATTGAGAGAACGGTATGTTTACAAAACTTTCGTAACTATTGCCAATGTATGTACCTATATGGAGATAAATAGGATTGTTTAATTAGGCTGATTAGTTATGACTTGTTATTTACTGATGAACGCGACTTCGGTCACGTGGATTTGGTTTATAAAAATTCCGTTTGAACTCTTTGATTTTGGCCTATATGTCACTCTCCAGATCCTCAACTATTCTATACCTGTGCTGAAATTACATCGATTGAAAAGCAAAAAGTGATTGGAAGGCAAACCAACAAACATTACACGTTTCTCGCATTTATAATATTAGCAAGGATTCTTGCAAGAAATCTACTTATATTGTAAGCTTATATAAGTTCCTAGATGTCTTGCAGAATGGACGTCTCTCGTAAGGCCATGACGACGAGGTTGATCAAATATACGTACCTACTACTTTTACCTACCATGAGAAATAGTTTGGAATTTTTATCTAACTACTACCACAGTATAAATCCTAACTCTGTGCTATTACGGTCTGAACTTTTATCTCAAAGGTCACAGCTGATACTCGCGAGTTTTAATTTTTAAAAGCATACTTACCTATTTTTAAATTTTTAATTATGCCTACCCAGCATCAACAATAACCAGCCTTAACGAATGCATAGAACTTAAAATTAATTGAATAGATAGAATATAAAATAATAGCTAACATAATATATATACCCATACCACTGAATAAATAAACTGCTTTAATCAATATCGGTACTTGGGTAGGTAGCTCCTTACTCAGTAAGGTTTTATTTTACTGAAAATATTAGGGTAAGTAATTGCTATTCCGTATTATTTAACTGCGGGTTTATCAAGATCTCTTGATTTAGACCTAGATAAGGACTTTACTTAACACTTAAACGATCCTAAAGGGTAAGTTTACTTCACCTACAAACGCAATCGCTTATAGCTAGTTACGTGCCTTGGTACCTACCTACTTAGTGGTACCTTTAACGTACGCCACTTGTTTTTAAACGCAAGTGGTGTACCAAGTAACCTACTAATAATAAATTTTGACCTTAATTAAGTAATAAATACTAGCTTAAGTACCTAGATTCTAATTTTATTCATGTGAATATAATAAATACCTAGGTTTTTATTTCTTTAGTACATTGTAAAAATTTTTAAAACAAGAGTATAACAAGCTCTAAAAAATAATTAATTAATAATTACTTATTAATTTTATGATTTTAATAATCGGTTCAGGTCGTGTGTTTTATTAAGTAAGTAAGTAAACTCTTCTCATTCGACAAGAGATCTCTGCCCAGTAGTGGACCAGCGATGGATTGAGAAGGGTTGAGATAAAATAAATAATGTAGGGAAGTGTGCAAGTAGACGCTTACCAATTGGTTTTTGCCAATAGTGGTAGTTTTTGGATTTAATTTTCGACTTTCAATTTGTAGATTTAGGATTAAGTAGATAGACAGGATTTTGAAACCGTTTTTATGAACGCCAATCCATACTTAACCCAGCGTGGTGGATTATGGCCTAAACCTGGCCTGAGGCCTTCGATTTCAAAAGAAGACAACTGTGCTCTTTGCAGTGGCGTAACTATAGGGTGGCAAGACGGCAAAATGCCACGGGCCCCAGCCTGAAGGGGCACCCTGTCAGAGAGGGCCAGAAGCACAAGATGATCCTAACATTTATAGCCATTCCTGTGACTCCGGCTAGTGCCAAGCGATCGTTTTGAAAATTAAAATTGATATAAACTAAATTCTTTGGGACAAGAAAGGTTACGCACAGTGGCGGATTTACCAAAAGCTGAATTGGCTGGAGCCTACGGCAGCAGATTTTGGGGGCGGTGGGGCCAAAATTTCACTTAGGTAGTGATTTATTATAAAATAAAAAAATGCTATCTCATTGGTTGAGCTTCGTTATATTGGGGTAGGGAGGACCCCATCCGATGAATTTGCCACAGGCCTCAAACGTTATAGTTACGCCACTGGCTCTTTGGTAGGCCGGTGATTGGTTGAGATGAATGAATGATATTTACTAAAAAAAAAAATTCAAAATTATTTATTTCATGTGGGCCAACTTGTGGCTCTTATGACAAGTCGAGAATCTACCACCGGTTCGGAATGCTGATATGCTGAGAAGAGCCAGCAGGAAATTCAGAACTTGGGCAAGAACAGAAGAACATCTTTGATGTTTGCCTATAAGAACATGAACCTACTTTTTTTATTACCCGAAATAAGCTTGCGCTTGACGACAATCAGTACTGGATAGCAATGTTGAGGTCTAGGTTGAAGCGTGCTCGCC
The DNA here is from genome assembly GCA_038048805.1 of Hipparchia sbordonii. Lineage (NCBI taxonomy): Eukaryota > Metazoa > Arthropoda > Insecta > Lepidoptera > Nymphalidae > Hipparchia > Hipparchia sbordonii. The sequence continues at coordinate 10,601,753 of CM076099.1, read as the reverse complement.
TAGAAGGTGCCTATTCACTATTTCCTTGAAGGTACTCAAATTATAGGTGGCAGGAAACACAGATGCTGGAAGAATGTTCCACACCTTAGTGGTTCTTATCAGAAACGTTGAATTAAAGCGTTTCGTTCGAGTAGGTTGGATTTACTTTGTACTTATAGGTAATAATAGGTATCGAAAATAGGCTAAATTCACAAGCCTGACCTGTTTAACCCGTAGGTTAGTCCGTACGCAGGCCAAGCTTCGCCCCGGCGCCGTGCGTCACCTGTCCCGCCACCAACGCTTCACCCTGGCTTCACTAGCCCTGGTGGACTTCATGAGCTTCTGTTCCATGAGCATTATGGCCCCGTTCTTCCCCAGGGAGGCCACGGAGAAGGGCCTCTCGGAGACCATGTGTGGGCTCGTGTTCAGTTTCTACGCTGTTGTTATGTTTATCACTTCTCCGTTTTTTGGTAAATATGTAAGTTTTTTTTATTTTTCTTATAAACAAAGAAATCATGCTAAACATGGCGAATATATCGAGCCATGACCGCCGTTTTATCGTTAGCGACATTTTTACTTTAAAATTGCGATTTTTCATTATTTTCATTTATTCAAAGGACTAGGGCCTTACACGTAGACATTTCCTAGACAAATAACAATATATTTGAAGTTATTACGTTTTATTTCCCGGGAAATATCGACGTGCCCTACCTAGTCCTAGTATAGTTTAAATTATAAAGTGTAATAAGTAATAATATTAAAAAAAAATATTTTAAAAACCGACTTTAAACGCCACTTAAAATAATTTTGGATGGCGTTTGAACCGTCGACATTTAGGTTTTTCAGCGCGAGGGATAGATTTCTCAGGTAGCATTCCGGTTTTTTTTTTCAGCTACCAGCAATAGGAGCAAAGTTCATGTTCACAGCCGGAATGTTCATGGCTGGCTCTTGTAATGTTATATTTGGGTAAGTGACACTTTATATATCCATTTTTGCGGCTTTAACACCATAGTTTTCAATTGAAAATTGAATCTTCTCTAAAAGCTTAAAAAGACGGTAGGTTAAAATTTTTGATAGGGTTCCGTACGCCCATCGAGATTCTCAACATCGAAGCTCACGAGATCGAACACGTTACATAAATATACTTAATTGCGAAAGTATATGAGATGACAGTAGGCAAATGTCATGAACGATCGTTCATGACATTTGCTTGCATTTCAAAGCTTATGAATTCGAAAGTTCAATAAATCGAATTTATACGATAGCTTTATTAGGGATAGAAGTGGCTTTAGACAATACCACACCTAATAATACCTAATGTGTGAACAAGTCGTTAGCCTTTATGAAATAAGATAGAATCTGAGAACGGAATGGGTGATCTTATTGGTACATTATCTAACGTCTACCATATTTTTTCAGAACCTTAGTATTAGTGGAAGATCCTACAACATTCACTGTGTTATGTTTCGTGGTGCGAGGAATGGAGGCGTTTGGAGCTAGCGCATACTCCACTGCCAGCTATGTCTTCGTCGTGAACGCTTTCCCGGACACCATAGGCTCAGTGCTAGGCATCCTTGAGACATTCGTCGGCCTCGGCATGTCTGTCGGCCCCGCGATTGGAGGCCTCTTATATTCGGTATGGAGTTTACTGTTCGATTGTTAAAAATGCTATTGTTATTTACGAAAATATTGTTGTCACAGTAATTCTAATGCGTGGGCCTTTGGGCTCGATACTGATCAAGCACCTATTATTTTTTTTTAAAAGACTTTTTAATAGAATTGACTATTTTCCCGAGGTAAAAAGCCTATATCACTTTCCGATCCCTTGACTACACACATGCAAAATATCACGTCGATCTATTGCTCCGTTGCTGCATGATTGAAGGACAAATCGGCAAATCAATAAACAGACACACTTTCGCATTTATAATAAAAGGTATTAGGGTATTAGTAAGGATTGATTTTCCCAAATATTTTAATTAAATGTACTCGTATGTTTCAGATAGATTGGAGGATTTGGGCTACCATTTTACAGTCTTGGAATTATAATGGTGTTGACGGTGCCCATCAACTACTGCTTGCTGACAGACTGTGAGGGTATGTAAACTTATAAACACAACTGAATAAATTACGTTTTTTGTGTTTTAAATTTTAAAGCGATTCAAATCCGCTGCAACTATCCGGATCGAAGCAGGGATTACTTCTATTCTTATTATTTCAGAATACGTATCCGGATCAAAATCTGCCTCCATACTGAGACTCTTCAAAATACCGTCCATAATTATCACTGGCCTCGTGATTGTCATCGTGTCTAACACCTGGGCCTTCCTTGATCCTACTCTCGAGCCGCATCTGCGTCAATTCGGACTGTCGACAAAACAAATCGGATTAATATTCCTACTATTTTCCAGTTTATATGGAATCTTTAGTCCTATTTGGGGATGGGTTGCGGATCGGTAAGTATTTTTAATTAACTGACGAAACAAAGGAGGTTCTCAATTCGTCGCGTATATATTTTTTTATGTATGACCACGCATAACTTTTCGCCGAGTCGTCCGATTTTGATGATTCTTTTTTTTAATAATAGCGTCTACCTCGAAGTAGGTCCCATTTAAAATTTAAAAAGAAATTCTACCTCTAAAGGTAGTCGCAACTCACTCGCACACGGTTTTCCCGATTCTATCACATCGATTTTTTTGTCACATTTTTTCTTCTCTTCCAGAGTACATAACCACTGGTGCATGATGGTGTGGGGATTGTTTCTCTCAACTGTTGGCCTATTACTCCTTGGACCATGTCCCTTTATACCTGGTCTTCCACGGTAAAAATTTTTTTTTAATTTTTTATAAAGAATATTAGCCAAGCTGAAGTTGACTAATATCCTCCTATCCCTTCCAAATAAGCGGAAAGCTTGTGGGTACGACAACAGTGCAATCGTAATCTAAGTATACCTATTGGGTGATGTGTGGCACAATTCATAGAATAAACGTTTCTTTTTTACTTTCTCTTTCTTTCTTTGCAATGGGTGGGACTTGAACGCGACCTTTCAGTTTTCAGCCCACATCTTTAACCGTTGGGCTATTGAGGCTTGATTGACTTTGATTGGCTTTGAATCGTGATTGATATGAATTTTTTATTTTTATTAAATATTCTGTATGGCTTTTCCAGGGACTTATGGTTGGACCTGGTTGCTCTGTCGATCTTAGGAATGTCAGTTGCGCTTACCCTTTTACCTACATTTCAAGGAGTACTGACTAGTTCTATGTAAGTGTCTATACTTTTTTTTAACCTTAGCTTCCAGTAATGACTTTTCAAATATCGAACCCACTAAACTTTTATAATAGGGAAGTTACCTTAATTTTTTTATTGTTCTTATTAAAACCTAGATTATGCCCACGACTTGATATACTTTGTAGTGGCGTTTGAAGTCGGTTTTGTAAAAATAATTTTTACGTTTAAATAATAATTATTATATTTGAGTTGTAAACTTTCAGCTACGAAGGTGGCTGCCCTGAAGCATTAGCAACGTACAGTGCTGTGGCTGGAGTCTGGTCGTGCTGTTACTCACTGGGGGAGGTGCTCGGCCCTGCAGTGGGAGGAGCACTCGCTGAACGATATGGGTTCCCTCTGTCTGCTACGCTATGCGCTGCTGGTTGCTTTATAATGGTAGGACTTTGAAAGATATTGTTTAAAATAGAATTATCTGTGCAAAAACCATTATATGCACCATCAAATGAGTCGCAGGACGCTGCTATATTCAAACGTTGCAAGGTCGAGGCATTAGGAAATTCCTACAAGAATCCAAAGTCCAGCAGTAGACGTCGACGGAGACGGAACGTAGAAGAAGACGAAATAGCTTCCTAAAATGCAAATCCTACAGAGAATTACTTTTATCCCGGAAATCAGTATTAAAAGCTAGCCTATGTCACCCTTCCATGTTGTCAATTATACTTATGCAAAAAACTTGCTCCGTTACTGCGTGATTGAAGGACAAATCTTCAAATCAACAAACAAACACACTCCCGCATTTATAATATTAGTAAGATGGATTTACATTAATTACTTATATTTTCCTTATCTAGGCCGTGATAACCCTCACATTCTTCTCACTGCGCGAGTCCTCGAAATGGGTAGAAGCGGAGTCCGCCTCAAATTCAATACCATACACTGACAGTACTTGGAACAGCAACCACTTCTGCAGGACCCGCAGTGCGCCCGCGAGTCAGCTCGCCGAGACCTCTCCTCTTATAACGCCTTGCTCATGTGCTTCCAAAACCGGTAAGATTAAACGTGCAGTCCCCCCTTCCTACATAATTGAAGTCTTAAAAGCCCGAATGGCTCGATTTTCATCCGTTCGACTAATGTCGCACCTAAGTACCTACACTCGTAGCACAAACTTTTCTCTTTGAAATGCGGTGATTTAACACTGCCTTTTTAACTCAGGGATTTTGCGGAGGATTTGGTTTTTACTAGTCAACTTTCTAGACGTATATGCTGCGTTAAATAAGATCAAATTATAGATACAGCTTAATTTTCTAATTTTAATTTTCTTTCAGCGTATTATTTGTACGGAAATCCACCTACAAACCAACTTTTTTTCCTGCACAAGAAAAGTGGAAAAAATGGCTCAGCTAGCGTAGCCGATATTGTAGCATATTTCCTCAAATTTGAGTACTTGACAGATGTGTATGTGAGAATAAGAAAATCGCGTAATAAATCCAAAATGAAATCTTTACCCAATTGTGATCAGTTATACCAAAATTATCTTGGCAACAACGAGAACGACGAAGAGGAAAATAGAAATTCAAACAATAATACTGTTCTAAGTGAAACTGCAGCAAACGGAGGATCCCAAAGCAATGAAGACAGCTACTGCTCTTACATAGACAAAGCTATATTTGGTCCAGTAGTTACGCAGATGGATGGCGAGAGCGTAATTATTAAGCGCCACAATAAAGGCATCGTCGCAAAACTAGTGGCACATGACGACGAAAAGCAGCCCTCGGATGAGATCATAAAACATAATCTCCAAAAAGTACACTTCTATGAACAAAGTCCCGAGTGCACCACGCTTGACGATATTTTTGTAAGACCTTTTAATTATTCTAGTTCTTTGCTTAGGTATATTAACGGATATCTGTAGCCACGGGAATCAACTTGCAATTAATAAAAATGTGTTAACATTTCTCTCACCTTGAATATGAATCGAAATATTATGTAGTAAGGCATAACAATATTCCACGGAAGTATTGAAATTTCATTCTGTTATATACAAAACGCTATACCAAGTAAATGAATTTTTTTGTGTTATAGGATGGCTGCGATTGCCGCGACGACGTCACCTACGCGAGGGGTACTGTCACAGTCTCCTCTACAGGTGCTTGCGAAGTCTGAATAAATCCTAAAACAATAGCAGTAAATTCTAGTGCTTAAATAATTTCATAGTACAATTTTATACTTTAAGATTTTTTATTCAGTGATACTTAATAAGCATTAATTAAATAACTACAACTTTTTCAAATTTTCATTCGATTTTCATCATTTCCCATCATCGCCTGACATCTTCGAATAGCAAAAATATTTCGCACATCGCACAATCACCAGGAACCTAGCAAAGTGAAGCGGGATAACTAACAGATTCCTGTTCCGTTGTGCGGGAAGCCTTCCAAAATTGAGGTGTTTCTAGTGCGCAACTGCGCAGAAATGGCGCGGATTTTGTCGGGTGCTACATGGCTGCTACGAAACACTTTTTCCTAAGTCATGTTTTCCGAATAAAATCGACCTCCGCTGACGGTTTCCCGACGTTCATTGTCGTCTTGTTGTCATGTTTGCCTTGACCGTTGTCCACTCACAATTTTCATATTGAAAACTTTCCGATTTCCAACGTTGTCGACGTCATACTACACAGGCTGCTACGAGTTTAGAGGCTCTACGAGGCTACGACCTATTGAAAACATTGTTACTAGAATATCATAAATAGAGGGGGTTGTTACCCGTCCACTTAATAAAATAAATAAATAAATAAATAATTGTAACGTTATAACGGTATATTCTATATACGGTAACATCTGGATGTGGGATATTATTATACCCATTGTTCTATTAGAATCATCTTGAATTACATTGAACTATAGGTAACTAATAAATGAGGTAATTTTAATTTTTTTTTTTTAATTCAATTCACCACTTTTTCTCAGATTAGAGCTCCTAGTGTAGCTTTTCAAATTAAAATTAACGTGCGAAAATCTGGCATTATAGAACGGAAATTATACTCGAGTTTAGGAAAACGTCATTTTACATGTTAGGCGGTTAGGGTAAGGTGATGGTAAAATTATTGTAAAATCAACATCTCCTGTAGGGCCTAGAGTATTTTAGTGAGTTCTTGTGTGTTGAATGTTGGTAATACAAGTTCCTTTCTCGGTAGCTTGTTCTTCTTGCATGTCTCTGCGTGATACATGTAACTATCACACTTTACCTAAAAAGTTTTTTGTGCATAATAACCTTGTTGTCCTACTAGATGGACCGACGGCATCACATGCATGAAACCGCTGAATACATGCGGCGCAAGACTGAGTTCTGTGTAAGTCGATGTAAGAGACCTTTGTTCAGCAGTTTAGACGTCTATCTGTTGATTTGTTATTCCCTGTATAAATATATATTTTAACGTGTTTGTAAATACAGACTCAGGAGCTCCACCTGGTAAGTAGGTAGGTACGTGAATAACAAACGGTAATTTTATGTCTGCAGTCTAGAAATATGAGCATTACAACTTTACTGGGACATCCTGGCTCAGGTATAATACTCGTACTTACTTAAAAGGATGTCCCAGCGACGGATTAGTAATGTTTTGGAAAACTTTATAAATTTTTAAAAACATTTTTCATTTTTCATCATTTTTTCATGAGCAACGGCGTTTTAGATCTCCACCATCAGTAATATATTATGTATGGATAGTAAAAATATTCGCGATATAATAAAAATATATAAGAGTGAACATTAATAATATGTTTGTCAGCCCAAGCCGCCGTTATTTATTTACCCTGCAATGAATAGTACCAAGAAATAATCGTGAAAAGTGCAATTTCCAAGATAATAAATTTGAATTAACATAAACAACTGTTCTTCTTACGCTGTGTCATAGGGATGTGGTAAAATCAATGAGAGGGAACAACCCTCTTACAGACGGAGCGAAATCGGTTGAGCTAGCCCTCCCCCTCCGGCTACGACCAAAGCTCCACTCATTTATGATATCCTGGTATTTGCTACAGCAAAAGAAAATTCTAAAATGGTGGCCAAGTAATTTTATATATTAGCTTTAATCATTCATTAACAACATAAAAATTATGATAATTTGATCAGTCGTTCCAGAATACTGCAGAAACGGATATTAGCTAACCTGGGCTTGTAAAATTGTTCATTATCCAATTACAATGTCATAACAGACGCCCATTGAATCGATTACAACTAATTGATCCCCAGGCTCTTGTTCGTGATTATGTATCATATTGTGATATATCGTGGGACTGTAGCGAACGTCGTTTTAGTTCACAAATTCTAATACACAAAAAAAAACATTAAACGGTATACAATGATAGTAAAATTTATATTGTGCCTAATTTTTGTTGTTCGGGCCAATCCAACAAACAACGAGTGTAAAGAAGTACATTTCAACAATAAACCTCATAAAAAACATGTTTTGGGAATGGGATTAAACCGCCCATATCAGTTAGCCTACGATCTTAAAGAACACAAAGTTTTCTTCAGTTACAACATCGGCAACGACACCGAAGATACATTTCAAATTGGCTACATAAAAAAAGATCATATAAAGCATGAAAATGTTCCAGTTGTGAAAAATGGTTTTGCAGTAGCTGTCGACAATAAAGATAATATCGCTTACTTTGGAGGCAGTGACGGGGTTTATAAGCAACTACTTAAACCAAATAGCACTGTAGAAAAAATCGTTAGCAACCATAATATTTGGGACATGTTCTTCAAGCACCACCTTTACTTCATTAATTATCCATCGCAGCATCTCTACAAATGTATTCATGGAAAACATGGCGTCGAGGCCGAACATCAAAAACATATTCACGACAAAATATACCAATTTGTAATCGATGGGGACGAAGATACCTTCATCACAAATGAGACTGGCCTGTATAGAATCAAGAATGGTACCGATCATCGAATCTTTTACGGAGAGCCTACAGTTTTTCGAGCCATTGAAGTGAACAACAAAGGAGTAGCCTATTTTAGTGCCAAAGACGGTATCTATGTAGCTAATAAAACAAGTGACACATTGGAGATTGTGGCTCGTATCAAAAATATTTTTGGTCTAACATTTGATAAAGACGACAACATTATATACTCGAGTCCGTACGAAATCATTAAACTATTGCCAGAACGCTGCAAATAAACGATTTATACTTAGTATAAATTAGGTAGATAGTAAGTATCATAGTTGTAATGAATATCTCCTAATATTATGTTAGTGTAATATTACATATATTTTGTCCACAGTATTGATAAGTGGATCGATGAATTTTTCCCATTCACAATAAACAATAACGATGAACGATGTTATCAACAATTGAATAAATAGGTAACCAACAGGTTAATAACAATTCAAATGAATTCAATTTGAATAACAATTCAAATTTTGTATTTTGTAACTATTCCTTAGAGATTAGAAGTTTACAATAAAGTTATACTTAAGTAAGTATTAAAATTATTGAGAATATTATATTATGACTTATATTAGAATTGAAATGAAAATTATATTAATCTTGTCTTGAACTAGCCACGAAACTCTTATCGTTTAAATAAATGGATACATTAAAATATTGAGCGTGTACTTACTTTGTTTTTGTATTTTATGGTAGGTGAAGGAAAACATTAGGAAGCCTGCATGCCTGAGAGTTCTCTTCAATAATAGAAAATCACCTAGTTCTGAGACCATTAATGACGATGACAATCAATAAATTATCTTTCTCTTTCTACTAATTCCACAAACATTTTGCGATCCAATTTACTGCTACTAAGCACTATTAAGACTCTCCAGGATGCGTTGAATTGTAAACTTTAAAGTGCTGTCTTAAAGTTGATTTCACAATAAAGGGTGCAATCAAGGCTAAATGTCAGAGGCTCTGAGGCAATGACGTCATAGCCTCCCTCATACAGGGTAAAGGCCTCCCTTTACCCTTTGTAGCGAGACGGCATTCTTTGAATCCTCGCTTTTAATGTGTTTTAAATGGTATTAGGTACTCCACAATATCAAGACTAGAGGAACCTTAGATATATGAGTGCCTATAAGGTTATTTTTAATTACGTTGTCCGCAATTGGAGAAGTTATGGTTGCAGTATAAATTATAATAAACTTCGTTATATAAATGTGAATTAATTAATTTATCAAACATCTCTATCAGAGCCCTACTGTAGGATTTTATTTACTTAAGTATTGACGACATCCCTAGCGCAGTGGTGAGCGCTGTGGTCTTAACACTGGGAGGTCTCGGGTTCGATTCCCGGTGGAGGCGATTTGGCAAAAAAGCCGTGCGGTAAAATAAAGCGCACTTGGTGGTTACGATATCAGCTATAATTTTGGGTTGGTAGGATAAAGGTAGGTTCATAAATTCTTAAATATATATTTTTTTTATCTACATTGTTATGGGAGAATCGAAACATTAATAAACAATATTTAAAAATGTGGTGTAAAATTTATTATTAAAATGATTTTACATAGGTACATAATTATATACTTATATCCAAAATAATGTTTTGAAGAATAAGTCATCTTATAATATCAGTAGTTTTCTTACATACTTAACCATTTTAAAACTAATATATTACTAGTATATTACTACTTTAGGTACTTATTTTACAGTAACATGAAACCTATCAGAGCATATATCGCAGGTACTAGGTTCATATTGAATTTTAAGCGATTTTGAGATGTTCGAGCAGTATATTTTCATACAGTTGGAAATAAGAAAATAAAAATTACTTTATCTATTTTTCCTTAGCTGTCTTAAAAAGTAAACAGTTGTTTTCTAGCAAAAAGACGTAAGCGACGCGTTTATCGCAGTGCATAGGACGTTCCTTACATACTGACACCGTGAAACACCGAAACCGTGTTATAACTCTGAAAAACCAAACTGAAGAACGTCTTAAGCACCCGGCTACTTCGTCGGTTACGTGTTTTAGGTAACTGATGTCTGCGACATCGTCAGCGTCGATTGGACTTTTTAATTTATTTGAACTTGTTTTTGGCACGGTTATATATTTTGTACTCGTATGGCATAGTAACAATGTATGACGAACGACGCTGTCCTTGACATTTGCCCTAGCTATGTCGAGCTTACGAGCTTTGCGAGTTTCAGTAAATATACGTAATCGCATTATATTGACATTATCACTCAATATACAGCTTCCGTAGCTATTAATAGCCATATCTGCACAAACACAGCTTTTTAGGGTTCCGGACCACAACAAACTAGAAAAAAAGATGGCGGGAACATTTCGCCCGTACTCCGTACGTCCGTATTTTTTGCTTTACTGGAAAAGGGTTCGACATTTAAATCTGTTGTAAACTGTTACAAGAAAAAAAGATAATTAGGTAAAGTTAACTTGTCTTCAAGGAACAATTTAAAATTATAATATTGTAAATACTTATCATGAATATATATATTTTAGTCCGCTACGATCGTTACATAGACTAGGCCGGAAAACTAAGCTACAAAGGCTCTACATATCGCAGTCTCGTTCTACTCGGACTTAAGACAGAGTTAAAGCGGGACATAACTAAGAATAAAAAGAGAGAAAATAATAGTGTCTCATTTTAATTGTCTTGAGTATATACCAAGTCAGTACACGCTCTATAGATCTTAGTCTCAGCTTTTCTACAGCTTGTATGGCAGCTTTAATTATTTATTACTATAATTAGGTAGGTACCTACACACTATATTATCAAAAGAATATCTACATCATTAAAGTCTCATATTTAAGTATGATTGGTTCATAAATGCTCTTTAATTACGATAAACTAACGTACGCTAATACACATGAAATCAAAGAGAAAAACAGACTAAACATTGGTCTGCCAGCGCCGTTGCCGCAAACCATTCTTCGAGAGGCTATAGACAAATTCTTGTTTTGTAGTAAGCTGTGCACTGCGCTGATCTCCCACTGAGGCATAGTTCCGGGCTGCCGTGAGAATAGCACTGAGTAAAGCTGGGCGGGTGCCCCGTTGGATGCGGCCTGACAGAAGTTGAGAACCAGATGGTCTTTGACAGCTTTCAAGACCTGCACCGTTCCGCTAAATTGTTGATAGTGTGGACGGGCAGCCAGCGATCCTGAAAAAGATTTTCAGAAATAAATATCTCTAATATTTAACCTTATAAGCGGTGGTAGCTTAGTGGGGTTAAAAGTTGGGCCAACTTTCCGTTGGGATTCGAAATCCGGAATCCAAGGGTTCCGGATTTCGAATAACAATACACGTCTATATTTTCGGAGATGTATGCGTTGCAATTAAATACTTAATCACTTGCTTTAACGGGAAAGGAAAACATGGTGAGGAAACCTGTATGTCTGAGGGTTCTCCATAATATTCTCAAAGGTGTGTGAAGTCTGCCAATCCGCCCTTGGTCAGACTGATGGAGAATGGCCTTAGCTCTTCTCATTTGTGAGGAGACATTTGCCCACAAGTAGGCTGGTGATGGGTTCAGATGCAAGGAAAGGATAAAATGGGTCACGCTTGAGAGAGGTTACTTTTAAATAACGTAGGCAATTAATAATAATATATCCCTGAGGCTAGTGGTTCAACGTTAATTAACGTGAAATGAGCGTTGACCTGAATTATCTTAGTACAATAATTTGGGCATAGTGCATTAGTGCATAGGTATAAACTTTGCTATTGTAAAGCAAAGTCGAACTTACCATTTTGTTTATCAAACGTCTCCCAATACCCAGCAGATTCATTGCGAAAGAAAAGCGAGTATTCAGTCATGTGCCCATTTTCGTCCCACAGTAAACGTAGGTGGCGATGCTGCTGGTTGAACTTCGCCATTATACTCTGCACGTGATAGAGCTGATTTTCCGTAGAAGGCTGAAACAAACATAAATTAATTAATAGTTACTATTTTAGTGCAGTGTGTGCAAACCCACCACTAGGTGGACCGACGACATCAGAAGATACACAAGGAACCGCTGGATACAAATTGTTAGATAGGGATAGCTTGGAGTATTTTTGTTTCTTTCTGGTTTCATTTTTGATTTTTCTTTTGTTTTTTTTTGTATTATAGTAATGCGAACTCGCCATCCTCAACATAAACATAAATTTTCTTAGAGGATGGAAGACAAAATAATTAAAAATGTATTTTTAAATAGATCTTGATCAATAAATTAAAAAAAAATTAAAAAAAATCATAGACCGAGACCTGTGGAAGTCCATTCAAAGGACATTTATCCAACACTGTGGGCGTCTATCGGTTGATATTGGAAGAAAAATTTAATTTTTCACAACACCTGCGATCTGCTAACCAGATGCATCAGAGCAGATGGAATAAATTGGCCGGCTACAGTAATTAATGTCACAGTGTAATAATCTGATTGTCTATTTGTGTGAGCTTAGCTGTTACGTGCATCATACAAACGAACTTACATTGGTAACTAATAAATGTAAACCAATGAAAAATGAAAGTGTAGAGTAGAAAATGTAGAAACTTTCTAGAAACTAATGTTGGTCCTGGGGTTGTCAAGCTTGTATAAAAATATATAGTCTTAAATTCCATTCAAAAATTAGAATATCATGTAGATAATATTCTATATCTACAACATTATGGTGTTTCCCTCTGTATGCCTGTATGTCTTACGTTCAAACCATAAACCAATTAATAAACAAAATACCTCTAATTTAAATACTTTATATTTAATTTTATTAATAATATCTTAGATTAATATGAGGTAGGTATTTAGGTGTTATACACGTAAGGTCATGGTACGAAGCTGCATCGCTTTATTGAGTCAATTGTAGTAGTTATTCAACCATCTTTATTCTCTGAATCTATTCTCTGATAACAAGATGATGAAGGGAAATAATAATCTCTAGTAGGTTCAGGTATCCTCACTAATATTGTAAATGCGAAAGTGTGTTTGTCCTTCAATCACGCAGCAACGGAGCATGCGATTGAAGTGAGTATGGATATAGTTGAAGACTTAGGCTGAAATCTATAGACCGCACTCCTACTCAGCTCAGACTCAAGACAGAGTTAAAACGAGACAGATTTATGTCAGGGCATATTTGTGTCTCGTTTTAACCTCTATCTTGAGTCTGAGCTCAAGGCACGCTCTATAGATCTCAGCATTCGACAGTAACTAAATAGTGTTCCCACGGGATTGTTTTACAAATCTTACTACCTTCCTACTAAGCTAATACACACGGATGAAGTCGCGGGCAAAAGCTAGTAATAAAAATAATAATCTATCTATATATATAAAATTCAAAGTCCTGACTGACTGAGATATTAACGCACAGCCTAAACTACTGAAGTGAGAAACTTGAAATTTTTACAGTTGGTTCCTTTTATGACGTAGGCGCACACTAAGAAAGGATTATTGGAAATTCTACCCCTAAGGGGTTTAAATAGGGGATGGAAGTTTATATGCAACTCCGTCATTTTTCAAGCTGTTTCCATCAAAGTTGGTATTAGAGCTTTCAGTTAAAAATAAAGAAGTACGTGTCACAGTTTTTGAAAATTACACCCCAATACCTAATGCCACGCGGACGAAGTCGCGGGGGCAAAAGCTAGTATAACCATACAATAGGTAACAATTCGTGAGGAGATCATATTAATTTGTCTTCACGAGATTAAGTAGGTCATCCATATTGACCTATCCAATGCGGAATGAGTCAAGAGCAACCTACGTGGGCGATGGAGGTTAACCTCCAGGTCATTTGCCATCTAGAAATTGGGCAGAGTATATTAATGATGAATCTATTCTACTTAATATAATTGACACTGTCTAGAATCCGCTCGAAACATAATATAAACACTCTCTGAATCTGAATATGAGGGTTTATCAAGTTGCCTACATGGATAAGTAGATCAGGCGAAAGGATATGAGGGCCGGGGGAAGGGAGTGTACCGGATAGTAATCATAATATGGTCTGGGAAACTGGGATTCACAAAAATGATACTGCTCTGATAACCGATTAGAATAATGCATGAATTATTTGAATAATATTTTACGATTCGAATTTTGAATGTTTTGATTGTAACTTTAATTCAATAGGAATATCTTCTAGTAGTTTTTAAAAAAACGAGCTCTTTAAAAAGATTAGTAAGTATAGTTGTCTTGAATGCTCTAAGTTAATGGTAATTTTAATATATAATAATATACAAAAATCATTTAAAAAAACCGACATAAACATAGGTGTACAAACTAAAATTATTTAATACTTTGTAATGGCCAGCGGATTTGGGCACTTGGTTATTACTCGTATATGAGCTGTGTAAATGAAATAATTTTTTGTCTTTTGCTTTACTCGTTAGACGATTCTTTCACCAGTGTGAATCTCCCGAAATTCCTGACTTCATCATCAATATCAACAGCAATCATTTTTGGCCCTACGGACATGAGATACCTAGATAAACTAAGGATATTATAATATAGTATAGTATCTACCTATGTGGGTATAGCACTTCACTAATGCTCGTGATGATGGACTTTTAAGCTTCAGGGGGACCAGGGACGAATCTCTGTTACAAGTTATGAGCAATTAAATATCACTTGCTTTGACGCTGAAGAAAAACATCGTGAGGAAACTTGAATGACCAAGAGCTCACCTTGACGCTTTTAAAGGTGTTTGTCTTTTATTGTACCTACTTGGCCAGCGTGGCCTATGTTAACCCTTTTCATTCGATAGGAAACCTGTGCCCAGTTGTGAACTGACGATGGGTTCTTCTTCTTCTCTTCTTTATCAACTGATAGACGTCCACTGCTGGACATAAGTCTCTTGCATAGACCTCCACAGGTCTCGGTCTTGCGCCGCCGGAATCCAGCGGCTCCCTGCGACTCGTTTGTTGTCGTCGGTCCACCTAGTGGGGGGTATGCCAACACTGCACTTTGGGACCCCATCGACCATCAGCTCTGCGAACTAACATCGACGATGGGTTAAAATGAATGAATGAATGAATATGAACATTAAAGTGCCGATGTGCTTGCGTTCGCGTCGTATTCTCAGTACATAATAATGATCTCAACATTACGCAACAGAACGTTCAATTGAAGTCGCGTTTTGTTTAAATTGTAAGAGACCTTGTGTTTACAGGACTATTTATATCAGCTTCTAGTAAAAAGATTTGATGTTTGCAACTATTGTTATAAATTTCGCTGTAAAAACTTGTAATACCTAGCTTTTCCGCGTTTTTTCCGCGTGGAAGGGTTTTCACGGCCAAAGCCTCCCACCAGATATATAATAATAAAAATAGATAAACAGTGTTTATGTTAGAATTTGGCCGGTAACCCCTAGGTGTTCCAACTCCTCGCCTAGGCTTTGGAAATATTTTCAAGTTTCACAAACCAGCTATTCCATTGACTATACTTTCCTACATGTCTCGTAGTTTTATCCATTTTTCAACAGCGATTACAAATTCCACTAAAATCAGACATAGCTGACAGCGAGTCTTTCAAAGAACCGATGAACGTTGGGGTCCCAAGGTGCTGGAGTGGCGACCTCGCACAGGAAAACGCAGTGTTGGCAAACACCTTCCTGATCTGGACCGACGGAATTTAAATAATTATCAAACGAGTCGCAGGGAGTCGCTGCATACAAGTGGCGCATGAACGGGACATGTGGAAGTTAATCCAAGAGACCTAAGTGCAAAACTAATGTTGAAATCTATTGAGCATGCTCTGACTTAGCTCAGACATAAGATAGAGTTAAAACGAGACACCAATATCACCATCACCAATAGCTCTCACATAAATCTGTCTTATCTTCAGGCTGAGCAGAGTGAGAGTGAGGTTTTTTTTTAATATATAGACTAGCGCTTGACTGCGATCTCACCTGATGGTAAGTGAAGACGCAGCCTGAGATGGTACGCGCTTGCCTAGAAGATGCCTATTCACTCTTGATTTAAAGACACCCACATTATAGTTATGTAGTTGGAAAAACGGAAGCCGGAAGGGCATTCCAAATTTTTGCGGTGCGTATTAGGAACGAGGAAGCGAAGCGCTTAGTGCGGGATCGTGGAATTTCGACCACGTAGCGGTGCAGATTCGTGCGATGTCTCGCGGTCTATAGATTTTAGCCTAACACACAAAAATTGATTTCAGTACATTAAAAAAAACCTACCCCAAACGTCGAATGGGGTATTTCTTCAGTCTCCCACAAGGTTATCGTGGGACAAGTTGTATATTTCTTTATGCCTTCTTTACTCAGGTGCATATACAACTCCACGACGCTCCACTTTCCTGTCACGCTCCTAATATCCAGCCTGTCGTACTCATGGTTTCTTTCACAGGTAACATTCGTATTAACTTTAGTAGAATTGCCAGATTCATCTGCACACGTGGATATAAACAGAAAGAATATCCACGAAAGTCTTAACAAGGCGCGACCTTGCCACTCCATCTCAGCGCGCGTTAATTCTGAACACACATATACTATCGCGAAATATGTTGTCTAATATTATTTCTGTATCGGCATATGGCACGAGCGTATAAATAATGCGCGGATAAGAGATAGACTGGCTGCAGAGGCATGCGCGGACGCCTGTGACTCACACGCCGATGCTATCACGGGTGACCCTTAGCCTTACAGGCGCGTAGAGGCTCCACTCATCCCAAAAAATTACCTGGAAACTTATGACATCATGTCACAGAGAGATAATTGATTATATTAGACACGTGGGTGTACAGAAACAGGTTGTGAATGATGCAGTAACTTCCGTTTCAGACATAGTTTCATCATTAACCTATTTGTCTATTGATTGTTTTACGTAATTTCTATCGTTAAAAACTTACACTTAGGTATAGTCCAGCCAATAGATCAATTTACTTACCATTTTGAGTTGATAAGCTGAAACCAACGCGAAAAGCGTCGCGAAAATTATGCTATATGTAGCATAAATAGAAGCGGGATTTAAAATATGGCATAATAGAAGCCATCAATTCAGCTGATGAAAAAATCGTCATTTTTCAGTGTCGATAAATTTTAGGGGCCGTCGAAACGTCAATTTGATATGAGCATTTCCATTAAAGTGTTAGTTATCAAGTTTTCACAAAGTCGTACACTATTAATTAGGTACTAAGTTATAAAGTGAACTTATGAATTAACGTAAACAAAAAATTGCTTTAACTATCATTTTTATTTGTTTCTAATTTGTATCCACCTATCGTTCCTTTATAAGTCTATGGCACGTCTGTAGCAACATCGACTGAAATTGGTATTTGTCAATTGTCGCAATGATCAAACTGCGAACTAATTGCAATTGTTAGCTAGAAGTTTGAACATTTTCTTACTTTATCTTATAGCAAATAGATCGTGTTTAGGGTTCCGTAGTAAAACTACAAAGAACCTTTATAGGTTCGCCAAGACCGTCCGTATGTCCGCAGCATAGCGCAGAGACTATTTGTGCTAAAGAGCTGTAACTTGGCAGTTATTTATTCATTTATTTATTTGGGCCCAGTTTACATTATTCTAAAAATTAATAAACACAATATAGGTACCAAATATACACGAACAAAGAAACCTCTAAAAAAGCTTTAAAACTAAAATAATTTAACGAACGTCAGAAACAAGTTTTAGGGATTCGAAAAAAGGATCGGTACCTGAGTAGTATCAATACTTAATTTGGTTCGATACCTTGGAAAGCTCCCGAAATCTGTACCACTCCATCGAGAGAGATAACGCTATACATTGAAAGAGAATAGTATGTAGTCTATAGTCTGCTTACGTACGGTACTTTCCCAATTACTCGATACTTTTAACTCATCACTAAACACACGTCAGATAGCAGACTAGTCTATTCTATTCTCTTTCTCATGTATAGCGTTGTCTCTCTCGGTGGAGTGGTACAGTTTTCTGGAGCTTTTCTAGGTATCGTACCAAAAGTATCAATACTAATAATATCATATCAACACTAGTAATATAAGGTATTGATCCTTTTTTCAAATGCCTAAGCATCATGCAACCTTAACAGCAAACTTGATCGTATGTGGCCTCCCTTGGGCGTGTTGAGCCGTTGAGCGATACTCGCAAGGATAAATCTGTACCTATTTTTTTTTATTCGGTGACAAGATAGCCCTTGACTGCAATCTCACCTGATGGTAAGTGACGATGCAGTCTAAGATGGTAGCGAGCTAACTTGAAAGGGGTATAGCAGTGTAAGTTCAACCCATACCCCTAATCGGTTTCTATACGCCATCATGCCGGAAAGCTAAATCGCTTGGCGACACGTCTACCTATGCGTAGGTGAGACGCGTTTTCACTTCAGCCAGCAGTTCTCTTGACTGCCCATGTTTTTTAGGGTTCCGTACCCGAGGGGTAACCTATTATGATAGTTTTCCTTTTAACTCCGTTATCTTGATCATTATGTGCCCCCCCTTAAGATGTTTTCAATTCAAAAAGTCCATAAGTATAAAAACTTCCTCTTACCTTTTCTTGTGGTTCCGATATATGTATGACGATGCAGCTCTTTACGTAGTCGACTCCAGCATCCCCAGACAAGTGCTGGATCAACTCTACACCGTGCCACATGCCACCCAGGTCGTTCACAAATATTCCATGCTGAGGCGAACGGTTCACACAGTAATCCGAGTTGTATCCAACAAATGGCATCTCATAGGGACTCACACCTTGACCATACTGTCTCCCGTAGGCATATTCGCGACCGTAGTTCGGTGTACTGTACCCTGATTGGTAATTATTAATGTTCGACCTGCCAGTTGAATACTCAGATTTATAGTTTGGATAGCTGTTTGACTCTGAATAAGTTGCAATATCACCGCCATAGTTTGTCTTGTACGAGTTATATGGGAATTGATTTTGGCTATTGTAAATATTTTGGCTATTGTAATTTGAGGCAGTTGTGTAAGTCGAATATTGTGAACCGTCACCGTATCGTTGATAACTGGCACAATACGCCGTTGTAAAGATTAGATGTAATATAAATATTTGGTACATTTTTTGGAAATTTTCTTCACTTTTTTTTGCGCAAAGTATCACGTGCTAGTCGAGTTGGTAGTGTGCGACTGTTAGTGTAGATACTATGAGAGTGGGATGTAAACTAATTACGTTCAATTGATCTAGCTGTACAGTCGAAGTGCTGCAACTCAAGAAAACGTTTTTCTTATTAAAATTTTTTTTTTTATTATTGTAAATGTTAGTTTTGTTTCACATATAAGTATACATAAATATTATAACTATAGTAGCATATGTTATTATTTCCAAAACTAAAAATGTATTTTGCAAAGCAGCACACTAAGGTCGCCAGTACGGTGGAGCCAACCTATGGCGGGTAAGTGCCAGCGGGTTAGGTTTTAAAAGCCGGGACAAAGCTTTGTCGTCGTCAGCAAAGACGATTTCTAACGTCTCCCGGGCGTGGATCCTTACCATGATCTCAGGTGCGTACAAGCTTACTTATCCTAACCACTCCTCCCATTCGTCCAAACGTCATTCTAAGCCGTGAACCGAGCCTCATAGGAGGCGCCCTTAAGAGGACGTTGCCAACCGATGTCATCGAGCTTTAGGGCTCACCCCCTCGGCGACAGTCCGATGACGCTGTAACGGCCATTAGGGCCAGAAGCATACTCCATCCGTAAAAAATAATTGCCAGCGCCATTACAGCTACGGCAAGCGGCAAAAAGCCGGCGAGCACAACCTGATGATCATATAAATAGCGCTTAAAAAAATAATATTATCTTCTACGCCGTCAGTCATTAAGTTATTCAGTGAACAGTACCTGCAAAGAAATTTGAAATATTCCTCGAGGTTCACTGGCGAAGGATTATTTATTTGCAATTCCATCTTTAATGGTAAGAATATCCATTAGGACGAAGTTTTGGCAATTTAAGATTATATATTCAAATAATACTTAAAACTCGTGATCAAGTTTACCATACTGAGGGAATTAGATATATTGAACCAACATTATAAGATAAACTTTTTCAGCTTTATATTTTACAAAACTTTAAAACCAAAGTTATGCCGTTGTGGCACTGTGACTTCCTACTATGAGCTTAATTAGAAGCTGCGATGTGTCCAAATACGAATTACTTATTTTTTAAAACCAATTTTTATATTGTTGCTTTATTTTATCTATTATATAAAAATAAGTCGGGTTTTCCTTCCTGACGCTATAACTCCAGAACGCATGAACCGATTTCCACGGTTTTGCATTCGTTGGAAAGGTCTCGGGCTCCGTGAGGTTTATAGCAAAGAAAATTCAGGAAAAATTTCAACAATTTAAGAACGCGGACGAAGTCGCGGGCGTACGCTAGTATATTATATATAGTTTAGTGGGCAGCTGTAGCTGTAGTTTTTGGTATACCAATATGAAAACGTCTTTTATTAGTTATCAAATGGCGTCATTTCTTTATAAATGCCCGCTTTTTGGATT
Source organism: Hipparchia sbordonii (assembly GCA_038048805.1). Lineage (NCBI taxonomy): Eukaryota > Metazoa > Arthropoda > Insecta > Lepidoptera > Nymphalidae > Hipparchia > Hipparchia sbordonii. The sequence continues at coordinate 10,581,150 of CM076099.1, read as the reverse complement.
CCCGCGTTTTGATAAATAATTAACGACGTTTTAGCTTTAGGACAGCAGAATAGGAATCACCACTTCGGATTACCCATACCTTATTATAATAGATAGCAGAAGCGAAGCTGCGGATAAAAGCTAGTATACAATAAAAGTATACTTACTTATTTTGACGACCTGGCGCAATGGTGAGCGCTGTGGTCCCTAACTGGGAGGTCTTGGGTTCGAATCATAGCGGGGGCAATTTGGGAATTTATAATTTCTGAATTGTCTCCGGTCTGGTCTGGTGGAAGACTTTGGCCGTGACTAGTAACCACCCTACTGTTAAAGACGTGCCACCAAGCATTTTAGCGTTCCGGCACGATGGCGTATAGAAACCGATTAGGGGTATGGGTTGAATGTACATTGCCATACCCCTTCCGAGTTAGCCCGCTACCATCTTATACTGCATCTTCACTTACCATCAGGTGAAATCGCAGTCAAGGATTATCTTGTCAACGAATAAAAAAAAATTAATTCACTTATTTAATAGCTAGAGGATGATTAATTAATCCACCGGACGAAAAGTCATGCAAAGTATTGTTGCTAGCGATAATTACTAGGTTAATTGATATAATTAGTTCATCTCGGAGGTCGTGTCTGCAGTGCAGAGGAAGCCAGCCTCCTTGTCATAGGCCAAAGGTTGCAGGCCAAACACCACTTCCTCAAAAACAACATTAGGACACCAATTAGATAATTGGTGGATATGTGTGATAGACGTATAAATACTATCTACCAAGTTATTACTCCATTTATCATACTCCAGTCCAGAGATTATTGAGAAGACAGAACTTTGAATAGAGAACTTTTTCTTTTAAATATCTAATAACGATAGAATGATTCTAGATGGCTTTATTGGGATTGCAAGTTATATTTCATAGTTGATAAAATATCGTAAAATGTACAACGTGTAACAAAAGGGGTGCATCAACCCTGAAGGAATGTGCTCGTGAAACTGAACAACTTTCCCCAAGGAACATAGATCGAAATATAAAAAAAAATTTTGGACCTCCCCTTAGTAATCAATCAGCGGATCGTCAATTTTGTTTTTCGTCAAAAAACTCCGAAAAAAAAAAACAGGTTTCTAGTAGGGATAGGGACCCCCTTTAATTTTACGCCTACCTATTACGGATTATAAGATACAGCCCGTTGACAGACAGGACGGACGGACGGACGAACGGACAGTGGAGGCCTAGTAATAGGGGCCCCATCGGTTACCCTTCCGGTACGGACCCCTACAAAATGATTGCTACCGCTATTTTGTACATATTATTGATTGCTCCTGCTGCAAAGAATATGTAGGTAGTAGGTACATAATGTTATGTACCCTAATTGTTTGAAAAGCTGTAGTGCAATGTTAAGTAAATTTTATTCTGTTAACCGTTATTGAGATAGATAGATAGGTCAGTGTGCAGAACGGAAAGCGCTTATCCATATTATGATAACGCAAGGTCAAATCTGCAATCCAATGTATGTGTATATTTTAACCGACGAAAATGTGCATAAAGTAGTGAGGCTGTAATACAAGAATAATATAATTATATTTTAAAACGTACAATGATATTGCATGCCCTTGAAGGCATGTACGTCTTACCTGTATTACAATAAGACCTAATGTAAGCCCTTTGCAATAAATGAGTTTAAATTTGAATTTGAAAAAAAAGGGGTCTAATTTTGAATCGACGACAAACTTTTTTAAAAGGCATCTCGCAGCCATGCTTAAAAATACAGCTCGTAGATAAGCTTTTAAAAAAGTTTGTCGTCAACTCAAAATTAGTTAAGTACTTATATTAGTTTAGGAGCTTAGTTAGTAAGACTAAAAAGATTTATATTTTATTTTTCCCTTTTTAGTTGTTTCGATCGTCGGCGTTTGTAAAAAGTAATTATATTATAATAGATTTACGATAAACCTATAATACCTACAAGGATACAAGGTGCTTGCTTTAGCAGAAGCGAGTTTTTAATATTGATAAATTCTTAATTTTTAGATTTAAGTCCAGTCCAAATTAAAAAAAAATACAGGTTTTAATAATTCATTTATTTCACCACAGTATTAACAAACTTATAAAAGAAAGGATGACAAAAACAAAAGAACTTATTTGAGTGCAAGCCGCACATATCGCGAAGAATCTATACACATTAGGCAATTCAAATCTATAGAACTTTTCTTGGTATTGGTACCACTCCCATCTCTTGATAGCCATCGGTGATCTTCGCAGGATTAGGGAAAATATACCGCCGTTTCCAACCTCTGAGCAGTGGTTCAGTATGAGCATGTGTGGGGTGACCTTTATGAGTCTGATCACATTCGGATGTCGAGGTGGATCGTCTGGATACCATACGTCTGAAACCAGAACAATATGTACAAATATATTTGCCTTGCGTCTTTCACTAATCACAATTAGGTATGTATTTAAAAAAAAAAAAAAACAGGTGAATCGGTCCAGAAATCCCGGAGTAATCGGTGAACATACACAGAAAAAAAAGATACCGACCAAATTGATAATCCTCTTTTTTGGAAGTTCGTTAAAAATAGAAGTTTTTTATTTCAAATATCCTTAAAAAAAGAGCTTTGAATCGTCAAGTGAATCTACCACTGATTCGGAATGCCGTATGAACCTTTGATAGAGATTGGATGTCAATGTTTTGATGACATCGATGCGATGGTTTTGATAAAATCCTCTAAATAAAAAAAACGTTGAAATCTATAATCGCAATCAATTTTGAATTGCTCCAGTTTTATTCGTAGAAGCAAGAATTAAAGAAGGGAAGCTGAAAGAAATTTCTTTAATTTTTATTTTTTAGATATAAGCTTCACCTATGTCTACTTATTCTAATATTTATGTTTTTGTCTTGTAATTCCTTATATTTACCTACATAAAAAATAAAAATACCTACCAACGGTTTTATCCCAAAACAACGATTGCGATAATAGCAATGTGGCATCCACAAGTAAGTGCTACAAAATAAAATTGTGAAGTGACAAACCCGCATTACCACGCGGCTACCTACTACTAAGACCAGTCGTCGTTGTAGCCCAAACCTTGATCGCAAAAGCTCATAATATACTGAAATAGATGGACTCTTATTGGTATAAGATCTAGTCACAGCACGTGGTAAGTTGACAGTGCGTATGCAGCTGATAATATGTAGACAAGTGCGCGATGTGTATTGAGTTCGACCCATACCGTTAAGTGGCTTGGGTAGCGATGGCCAGCTAATTCTTCCAAGATTGCTCAACGCGCACTATACGACCAGCGCCCAGCGGACAGCAATATACAGCACTCAGTCTGTGCATACACCTGACTCCTACCTAACTGACCTTTCTGGCCGCCAGACAAGCCGCGGTGTGGCTTACATACGACTGGTCGCTGGCCTGGCCATTTTAGATGCCTTAACCTGGCCGCTGCAGACATTGGCAGTGTTCGTGGCAGCTTAGTCCATAAAGGATAGGATGCATTTTTGAAAGTTTTCTGAGACTTAAATCAGTGGAAAAAAAAATTGTACCATCAAATACAAACCAATGCCTCTAGAAATCAATTCTTTTTCCAATGGTCGCAACTGCTCCGAAGTCCAAAGGCCAGGTTCTTCTTCATAATAAACGTACACTTGTTCCAACGTGTGGCCGTCTTCATCCCACAGTACACGTACACGCTTTTGTCCATCTGCGCTTCGTTTGACTTTCCTTTTTAACCGGACGTCCAACCATGAACCCGCCATGTCGTTGTCAGACCAAGGATTGCTTTTTGAAGACCGCCAGTTTTGTGATGAATAATTTCTACGCTCTATCTGTAAAATTAAAAGTAAATAATATAAGTAGATACTCTGATATCACATTAACTCATGAACCAGATGCATCAGAATACAAAGTCACAGAACATAAGTACATCGTCTGTGGGTAACTTTCTAACATGTAGATATGCATTAATCCTGAAAAAATTGCTATCTGCCTTTTAAGTTTAACACGTATTAGCTCCCACAAACTCTTCCAAAAATGGAAGTTGTTGGAGGAGGCGTTTACGTGAGAAATGGCCTATATTTCGTAATGGGTACGTAAGGAAAATGTACCTTCTATCTACTACTAACTAAAAAACTAACAACAGTTAAGAATTTGTATGGGAATAAGAGAGTTGTTTATTTTTAAAATCCTCTTGAAATACCACTACACGTACAGCATATTTTATAGTACGCTCTCTATGAATATAATAATTCTAGGTCAATTTACTTACAGACCAATTAAACCCATTGTCTTCATATTTATTAACATCAGTTATATACAGAGAGACGCACCCGACTTCATTTGGCATGTCAGTCCTATCTGGATTGTGCTGGGCATATCCAACACCGTACCATAGCCCGAATACGTCGTCCATATTGACACTATGTGACCACTTAATGCTGTCTCCACAAAGGCATTGAGTACGAGGTACAAACACTGATACTAGTAAGATATATAGCAGCAACAAAGTGAACATGATGGTTCTAAGACTATCACAGGAAATATGATAAAAGGCGACGGTCGCAGCGTATTTAATTAGCAAATTGGTTCAAGTAATATTCCGCATTTAGGTGTGTATTAGCTGTATGAATCAGTAGGTACGTATTTATAAAAGCGGTTGAATCTTGAAACACCTATTATTTTAAAATTTAATATCTATCGTTAAAAATGCTCTATTCAGTATCTTCCTGTCTTCATTGAAGAGATCCAATATTCAATATTGGAGCACTTCGACCATCCGATGTGCCAGATCTATTTTTCCACGTACTTTGAAACTGTGGAACCAACTTCCTGCGACGGTGTTCCCACTAAACTACAACATGGGGTTATTTAAGGGGCGGACGAACAAATTCCTATAAAGCCGGCAACGCATTGGTGGTGCTTCAGGTGCTACAAATGTTCATGGGCGGCGGTAATCACTTAACATCAGGTGACCCGCCTGCTTGTTTGCTCGCTAAAATATAAAAAAAAAATTACACTCACTGTCTAATATATTTTTAATACTTAGGAAGGTACTTTAAAATATGTCTTGAATTTCTTCATGATACTCATTTGTATTATTTTCTTTCAGTGAACGTTAAGTATGGAGAAAATTCAGACGTTGCTTTTTGCAAAATAATCATATTACTATTTGTTACAAATATCAAAAAGTCAACATTCTTCTTAACGTTAAATATTTATATAGGGTGGTATATGGGATTCTTAAATGAATAATTATAAAACCAAGGCTTTTAGGCAAATATTTTTATTTTATAAATAAATATTTCCTGGATCGACATTGTCTATAGACTCTATACAGCCCATTACTTAGTTAAAAAAAAATTCACATACATTTTAAATATAAGTAAATATTATGTTCTAGCGAGATCTCCAAATAATAATACAAACAATAATAAGCATAACACTTGATATAGTCAAGCTAGTCGCGGAATTTTCGCACACTCGTTTAAGGGCAGACGTCGATAGATTTTTCATAGAAAAGATCCTGTGAATGCTCGACAGATCCTCAGAAGTGAGTTGGTTTTCGTTTCTGGACAACACAACGCTGTAGAGCTGAGAACTGGGTAGTCTCATGCAAAAGTTGAGCACCAGATGATTGTGTGCCACCTTCAGAACTTGGATAACACCCCCGAAGAAGCGATAGTTTTTGTCAACGGCTGTAAAATAAAACATTTATTTTTTAATAATTACTTTTTATACGACTGCCTAAAAAAGGAGTATGTTGTTTTCAGGGTTCCTGTATGTATGTAAATATGTATGAGAGTTTATATATTCCACCTTCCACCATAACTTCTATACGCCTGAAACTTATTTCGGTTGACATAGGCTAGTAAAATTTAAAAAAAAAATTGATGGGGTGGGGTTACCATGGTAAAGACTAAAGTTGAAAAAAATAATTCGAAAATAAGATTAAATCTATAAACATAATCTAAAAAATGATGAGTAGATTCAAGTTTCAAAAGAAACGACCTGATCTTTTCCCACCTTAACTGCCTATTTGAGCAAATGCTGTAAAGTTGATGTTAACAAAAATGTAAATGAAACATAGCATTTTTTGAAATGCCCTTCCCGACTTCCGTATTTCCGACTAACCAAAACTTATGTACCTTTCAAACAAGACTCAATAGACATTTTCTAGGCAAGCGCGTACATCTCAGGCTGCGTCTTCACTTATGTATCAGGTGTCATGCGGCACACAGGGTAGGCATAATACGGCAAAATGATATAAAATGGAGAAAATCACCAGTACGACTTATAAAAACTTAAGGGTAGGCTTTTTATAATTTGTACAATGCCTACCCTTAAGTTTTTTATAATTCGCACTGAAGATTTTTTCCATTTTGTATCATCTGCCTACCCTGTAGTACATCCTGTGCACGCCACTGGCGTCATGGCAGTCAAATGCTAGTCTATATGTTTAAAAAAATACTTACATTTATCTGGAACGTCTGTGGGCCAAAACCCCTTGTGGGATGTGTTGACTCTGATGTGATAGTCCTCCTGCCAAATCCCCTCGTGCCATTGCAAGACGAAATGCCTTATCCTATATTGCTCTGGTAATCCGTAGGTTCGATCCACGTAAGGATAGTTCGTCAGAGGCGGATAGGGCGTTGGCGGTGTCGGCTGAAATTTATAATTACTAATTACTGGCTGAAAGTTTATTTTATGGTTGCCTTTCCATCATATTTAGTTAGGAGGAAGTATAAAGAGAGATGCGTTTAAAAATAGACATTAATATATATATAGCTACTCGTGCTGATTCACTGACTGACTGACTGATTGATCACCTCTCCTGTAAAATTTTGTATGGAAAAATTTTTTTTCACTCATGGTTTCGTATAGAGGACAAAAATTCATTCGGAACAAAAATATGGAGAGAGCTGATGATTGAGGATTTCGGAGGCGGGTGAGGAGCACTGGCCAGGGTATCGAAGATAGGTGGGAGGTGTTCAACCAAATGTCACTCGAAACCTCATCCAATTGGCAGAGAGCCGGAAAAAACTCCAAAATGGCGGATTCAAGATGGCGGCCATACAAATTTCGTCGGTGTCTATCTCGGAAACTATAAGAGATGGAAGAGTGGTTTCTTCGAAAAGGATGATCAGGACTCAAAGGTCTACTTGATGAATAGAAAAAAAATTCAAGATGGCGGAATTTATTTTTTCCATACAAAATATATGCAAGACTTTAATATGTTCCTTTTTAAAATTTCTAATGGTTTCGTATAGAGGACAAAAATTAATTTGGAGGGAAAATACGGAGAGAGCTGATGGTTGAGGATTTCGGAGACGGGTGAGGAGCACGGCCAGGATATCGAAGATAGGTGGGGAGTGTTCAAACAAAAGTCATTTGAAACCTCATCCAATTGGCAGGAAGCTGAAAAAAAATCCAAAATGGTGGATTCAAGATGGCGGCCATACAGATTTCATCGGTGTCTATCTCGGAGACTATACAAGGTGGAAGAGTGGTTTCTTGGAAAAAGATGATCAAGACTCAAAGGTCTACTTGATGAATAGAAAAAAAATCAAGATGGCGGAATTTATTGTTTTCATAGAAAATGTATGCAAGACTTTGATACGTTCCTTTCCGCTGATGGTTTCGTTAGAGGACAAAAATTCATTTGGATGAAAAATATGGAGGGAGCTGATGATTGAGGATTTCGGAGACGGGTGAGGAGCATGGTCAGGGTATTGAAGATAGGTTGAGGGTACCCAAACAAAAATCACTCGAAACCTTACCCAATTGGCAATGAGCTCAAAAAAAAATATCCAAAATGGCGGATTCAAGGTGGCGGTCATACAAATTTCGTCGATGTAAAGATGGAAGAATAGTTCCTTGGAAAAAGATGATCAAGAACCAATGATATACTTATAAAACAGAAAACACGCGGTTCGCTTTAGCGAGCCGCGCACCCACGCGGCTTACTAGTTCTCGTATATCCGCCATCTATTAAAAGTAATCCGAAGTAGTGATTCTCATACAATTTTTTTTTTTTTGATATTTTCGATCTTTCAGCAGCAAAATATTTCGTGCAAGGGAAAGTATTGTATGCATCCTACTTATACGTAAATGGGTAGAATATTTAAAGAAATTTTCCTATAGTGTCTAACAACTAACGTCTACTGCTGGACAAATGTCTCTTGTCAATGTCACTTCCATAGGTCTCGGTCTTGCGCCGCCAGTATCTAACGAATCTCTGCGACTGGTCCGATCATCTAATGTCGTCGGTCTGCCAACCAGCCTGACAACTTTCCGGTACGGGGTCGCCACTCTGACACCTTGAGACCCAAACGATCAGTTTTTCGAACTATGTGCCCCGCCCATTTCCACTTCAGCTTCGCGACTCGTTGAGAAAAACAGATTATAACGATAATTAATAGATAATAATAATTCTGAATTGACACTCCACACACAACACCTGGATCACCTGGATTCAGTGGCACTTACTAAATTCCGATTCAGCAGACCTCCACTCACAAAATCTTCGAACTTCCTTAAATATACAACGGGACAGTAAGAATTGTACTGGGTCACAGTTGCATTATCTTTATGAAATATGTATTCACGTATATACCACATGCCTAAAAGTGCATCTTCGTCAAAGTCTCCAGTTGGATGCAGATTTGGACAGTAGTTCACATTCGTACCATAAATTTTAGAGAGCGACACAAGTATGGGTAATAAGTAGGAAAACATTTTCACTTAATTAATTAGGAAAATTATGTTATTTTATTGAACTAGATCTTTAATTAACGAATAGGCTGGAGACGCGGAGTCAACTGATTAATTGGAGGTGCTGAGAACAGTGCATCAGTATGACACTATTACGTCGCTCTTTTAACCTGCCAATTGACTCATCATGACCTCAGATCCTGGATATTGCAACGGTAGGTAATGTTTTCTCACTTCTTTTACATAAGTAGGTATATTTTAACATTTATTACATGAAATATATAATCTCCAGCTAAATTCCACATAAAGTGAATAAATCGGTATGTTATGTATTATAAAAGAATATTGTATTAGTTTGGGACACCTAAACGGTCTTGCAACTTCGATATTGTAATAACATATTATGTTAATATTTTAAATTAATAGAAAGTAGATGAACTCTACTAATTTAAAGTTTCTTAGAGAAAGCAGAAACACTAAATTAATATTTACTAAGTGGAAGTATACAATTAAAATAATGTGTGTGACATTAATTAAAATAAATAACTGCATGCTAAATAAAATATTTCAAGAAAATATCGCAGAGTATCTTGCTGGTTCTTCTCGGTTGGAAAGATATTCCTAATCGCTTGATAAATAGAAAACACTATTCTAATAATTACCTGGACATTAGTTTCCTTTATTTCGATGTGAAAGCACTCGTTGGTGTGCTCTATCCTATATTCTCCTTTAGAAGCATGTGGAATTTTTTCCACGCCATACCAAACTCCAGAAATTGTATCTAAATCTATATCACCAAAATAAGGTGTCAAATCATCACAATATTTATGGTTTTCGTAATAATAATTTTGACCGTAACATTGAATATATCCCAAATAAAGTGATATCGTTAAACTGAAAAAGAGATAATCCATTTTGATAAGACGGAAACCCGGACAAAATGGGATAAACTTTCGGATAAACAGAACCGGGACTACTAGGCGACTATACACTGCTGGAGGTGTCGTACAGATTAACCGGCAGATTTAGTACAGGCAAAGCTGAGTGCTTAGGACGCGTAGGCGGATTCCCAAATGAACCGCACTCACTCAATTGAAGATAGGTACGTGTAATGTCTCCGCTGCGCCGATATAATTTGCTCGCTACGCGTGAACACTTCCTTCATAAACATTATGAGCTGTTTGACAGTCCCCTATCGTTATCAACAGTGGATCCATATTCTTGTATTGTTACATATAATAGTTAATCAATAATAAACTTTGATAAAATTAAAATATAGATAGGTAGTGTACACTACTTTCGGTTGGCAAACAAGTAGAACGTTCTCTTGATTTCTTAAGATTTTCCTATGCTCTCCTTAAGTTTTCCAAATCCAAAAGCTTTCCTCGGCATACTTAGATACCAGGACAATAGAAATACTAGACAGTGGGTGTATTAAATCAATATTATCGAATGACGTCACGAGGGGTGGACATCGATCGCGTGCGATTAGCTGTGTGCGGTGTATAAAATTTATTGATTTTCCGGCACATGTGTGAGTGTTGTAGGTAGGTACTCGGCTACGCAGCTCCACAATAAATAACTTAAGAAAGAGATGAAAGATATTTTCGCGATCACACATGAATTTTAAAATGCAAAAATTTAATATTAATCGTAGATAAATATAAATATAAGTTACCTAACTCAAATCTTTAAACTTTATATTTAATAGAAGTCTATCTTTAGACTTTCATAACAGCTTATGGCTTTGTATTCGCTGTGACGTAGTTTAGAAGATACGGGTCGAACTTTATGATTATGAATGACGTCATGCGTGAAATTTGAATCCGAAGTTAGTAAAGTTAAAGTTGAAAACAATTTTATTTAATAATTTTTTAGTAGCTGATTGTAAGATTATATTATCCTTTACAATTACCAAACAGTACTCATTAGATTTAGAAAATGATGTTATTGGCGTTTTTCAATTTCAAGACATAGGTGAGTACTAAGTATCGTGTAGTACACCTCCCACATTTTTTACGACTTTGATGTAAACTTGACGTATGGGAGGGCTCGATTTTAATTTCTTACTAGCGGAACCCGCGACTTCGTCCGTTTCTTCAATTCACAATCGACAGTTCCTAAATCCCCACAGATTAGGTGGGTAGAACCCCTGCAGCATTAGGATTGAGGAGTTGGGTCCTGGAATTCAACTGGAGTCTAAAGACTACATCGTTGAATTACGGATTGGCCACTAATATCTATAGTTAATCTATGATAAACATTGGATTTGCTGACAATTAACAAAATAACAGCTTAACTATGGATCAATTGCGAAGCGCCATATTTGACATAGACTCCTATGTCTCTGGAACTAATAATACTTATTAAAAATGGTGCACCGACCTCTAATCTATGATTTCATAGATTAATTATAGAGGTTACCTATTAGTTCCAGATACACTCGTACATCACAATCATTCAAATCCAAAATGGTGTCAATCAAGTAGGTCCAAAAAAAGCTAGTTGGTTATATAAAATAATATTACATAATATCTTAACCATAACCAACCATGGCTTCCTCCTCCAAATACGTTATGTTACAGTGGGTACGTCAATAGTGCAATGGGTGGGGTTTGACCCTCGACCTTTCGGATCTCAGTCCAATCCTTTCCCGTTGAGCTACTTGGCCATAAAATATCTATAATTTATCGTGTTTTATCTTTATAGAAGAACTCTCAAAATCCAGATTAGATCCATAGTCATCTCTAGACCGCACTCTCACTCCGCTTAGACTCAAGACAGAGTTAAAATGAGACAGATTTATTCAAAGCATATTTGTGTCTCGTTTTAACTCTATCTTAAGTCCGAGCTGAGTCAGAGCACGCTGTATAGATCTCAGCATTAGTACCTTTCAATGTACAGGACACAATAAAGTATACACTATATTGAATGAAAATTCGACGTACGAACAACTAAGCACAAGCTGCCCAAACTTTGCTTTATATTGTATTTTTGTCTGTCTACATGTAGATGGTCACATGCGCTCAAAAAATAAAATACTTGTATTTAAAAAGTTGAATATTAAAAGTTAAAACCAACCACCAACACAATATTTATACAGATTACTTTCAATAAGTTCTTGACAGGGATGCTGTAAGCTAGTTACGCGGCGTAGCTCCTTTTTTCCAGCACGTAGAGAGAAGCTACTACGAAAATATTCCGATCAAAATTTTCATGGTGACGTAACACCTTAGCTACGAAGGTACTAGGTAACCATAGGGTGTAGCAAGCATATTGACGCCCCATACGTGGCATCGAAGGCGGGCGCCCCGCGAAAGTTAGTGTACTTCAATAGGGTAACAGGACATCGAATAGGTATGAATAGTTTGCCCAAACTATTGGGAATGGGGTGAGGGTGGAATAGTACAAATAAATCGAGAGGATGGAATTCACAATTTTGTAGGCATATATGTTCTTGGCAATGGTTTATACATAATACAAAGACTGCTGTGTTAACTTTTTATGACAAGTAACAATTTAAAAACAGAATAAAGAACAAAGGAGGACTCTCCTCGAGTCATGAAGTTTTGTCAAAATGTGTATCAAATTAAACCTTACTTAGACCATTCAAAAATTGAGTTGAACGGTTTAAGTTTAATAAACTAACTAGGTACCAACTTACAGCCGGACACTCGAAAACAATCATCGATGTAAGCAATACCTTTGTAGACCGTTATTAACAGGTTATTAATTACTAGCCTAATAATAACAATATAGCCCACTCAATAGAGCCTTAACTTTAGCATTTTGAGGTGAAAATCTGAAACCAATGCTATTTACATAAGTTCTTCTACAATTCCACAAGAATAATTCAAAAGAATTCAGGCAACATTTGCAAAAAAGTAAAAGAGTAGAACTGTAAGACTTTTTTTCAGATATTTGATCAGATGCTACGAATAAATATTCGTAGATCAGATAGAAATATAAAAAACTTGAAGCTGGTTTTTTTAAGAATATTAGCCATAGCATTAATGCTAAATTTGGCTAAAACTCCCCGTTCCCCTCCAACTAAACTAAGTTTGTGCTAGGACTTGGTACGGCATTAAAGTGCAACGGTGGGGTTTGAACCGTCAACTGAAGACTATGTAAATGATAAAAAAGCGTGGATATAATTCGCTCCAGTGATTCATAAGACAATAATAACTATCCTGTGTAACATGATTTTTTATTGTATTCTGTTCCACGGTGTTTCCACTTTATTTGTCTCAGTCATGTCTTAAAATGAGTAGTTTAATATTAGTATTCAATTCGATGCTTAACATGGGTAGCCTAAGTATGTCATGCTCTCTTTAAAGTTTCTGTGGTGGTGTCGTGTGGTGCGGGTTGTTACGTTCCCTCAAATATGGTTGAGCGAAGCAATGGCTGGATCATGCGTCATGCTCGTGAACGGGTGCCACCAACGGGAATGGGTCTGCTTTTGCCTGCCTGTGTTAACATGTATTGGATTGTATTTATTTGTATTTGTATTGTATTTATTTTTACTTGTATTGTACTCAGGAAAATTCATCGTGGAAGCACTGAATACATAGCATAGTTTCAATAACAATTGTAAAATTTTTATTTTTTTGAAAAGAGCAACCGCCGAGTTTCTTGCTGGCTCTTCTCGGCAGGAAAGGCATTCCGAACCAGTGGTAGATTCATTGACGATTCAAAAGTGCTTGTAAAAGTTTATTTGAATAAAAAATATTTCTATTCTATTCTATTCTAACCCTTCGCTTTTCAGCCTAAGTTCGGACGGTTGATTAAAAAAATGACACCTGATGGTAAGTGACGCTGCAGTCTAAGATGGTAGCGGACTAACTTGGAAGGGGTATGGCACTGTTAAGTATATCGCACAATATTCGGCCACAGATTCACATGTCGGGGGTGCTTTAAATTTTAAATTTACATTTATTATTAAACTTATTATAAATAATTGTTTAATATCCTTTCGGTGCTATTAAGTAACTTGCACCACTACGAGTATATGTATTTAATAAGTGGCTGTGGGTAACTTTCGGAAATTGATCTTCTTGCGCCTATAAACCCCTGGTCGAAGGGGTCACGATAGAATGCTGACGTGTCACGACGCAAGCCAACGAGGGGTGCGTTCAACCCCAATGGAGCAACAAATTGTTAATTTATTTCAGTAACACAAATGAAATAAAAAGCGGGGTGTAATTAATTGATAGGCTATATTTAGCAGGCAAGATTCATTTGCCTTTGATTTATTTAGATTAATTAATTGGTCATCATTAATACATTTTTTGCAACAAAAACCAAATCGACCGCAACCTTTTGTTAAAACAAGTGCAAATTGAAAATTCAAAACACCCCCGACATGTGAACGGGTAATTATAATTATAAGGTATCCTGAAAGCCCCTCAAATCGTAATTAAATAATAGTAACATTAATCAAGCGAAAAATTTTTTTTTGCCTCTCTAAAGGAATTTTCTTCGAATAAAGTTTTTTTAATTCGATGACAAGATAGTCATTGACTGTGAACTCACCTGATGGTAAGTGATGATGCAGTCTAAGATGGTAGCGGGCTAACTTGGAAGGGATATGGCAGTGTTAGTGTGCATTCAACCCTAATCGGTTTCTACACGCCATCGTGCCGGAACGCAAAATCGCTTGGCGGCACGTCTTTGACGGTAGTGTGGTCACTAGCCGTGGCCAAAGCCTCCAACCAGACCAGACCAGAGACAATTCAGAAATTATAAATTCCCAATTTGCCTCCGCCGGGAATCGAACCAGAGACCTCTCGTTTAACACTGCGACAGGGAGGTCATAAAAGTTTTTTATTTTAAATTATTTAATTTTCTACTTTAGGCTTATTTACATTTATTTGTGAATTTGAGTAATTATGTTATGTTGTATATGGATTGTGGATCTTAAAAAACCTCAATATGACCATTAAAATAAAAGCCATAAAAACACAGAAGACCATTAATACTCGTAAAAGTACATTTTAATTCTGCACACGTATTTCTTTCGAATGTTTGTAAAATATATTCAATTCCAGCCTCGTAAATTATCTCAAAAGTTTAACCGTTTTGTGCGTGACCTTTACCAAAAAATTTTGTTCGACAAGGGAGACGCAACCTAACCGCGTCAGGGAGTCAGAGGTCGTTCATACCAGGTTCACATAGACACAAAGGCTACATTGTCTACGAATTTTGCTACGAGATGACTACGAAGGCGGCATATTCTTTGGACTTGTGGGGTCGTGGGGCATTATGAACGTCGGCAAAACGTCGGTGTCTGTTATAAAGTTTTATTTAAATACTGAAGCTGCAAAGCTGAAAATTACCACATTTATAGAAACACCCCAATACCTAATTCCACGCGACTTCGTCCGCGTGGAATTTGGTATTGGGGTGGAATTTTCAAAAACTGTGACACACGTACTTCTTTATTTTTAGCTGAAAGCTCAAATACCAACTTTGATGGAAACAGCTTGAAAAATGACGGAGTTTCATATAAACTTCCATCCCCTATTTAAACCCCTTAGGGGTGGAATTTTCAATAATCCTTTCTTAGTGTGCGCCTACGTCATAAAAGGAACCAACTGTAAAAATTTCAAGTTTCTTACTTCAGTAGTTTAGGCTGTGCGTTGATATCTCAGTCAGTCAGTCAGTCAGTCAGTCAGTCAGTCAGGACTTTGAATTTTATATATATAGATATATATGTATCACATAAATGAGGTATTTATTTCATTACCTTACCTTACCCTACCTATAGCATGTAACTACAGGCACTCTATGTACTTTATTTTTATAATGTTTACCTATCAATAAGCATTATAAGTAATTATTGAGAAACTACTTATAGATTTAGATTAATGTGATGTGATTTAATGTATTGATGTCGACGGCAATGGTGTACGGAAGAACTCGAACGAGTTTATGTTTACACACAACTGTAATATCTTTGTAATTTTTTTTTCTTTTGAAATAAATAATAAAATAAATAATTTTTTACCCGTACTTCTTTCCCAATTATTCAAGCCTCAATAGCCCAACGATTAACGGTGTGGACTGAAAACTGAAAGGTCATAGGTTTGAGCCATACCCGTTGCACTAGTGTCGTACCCACTCCTAGCACAAGCTTTACGCTTATTTGGAGGGGAGAGAAGAATATAAGTCAAATTCAGCTTGGCTAATAATTAAATCCTTGTACCAAGTTTTTAACTTATAAACGTCTATTTACGCTACAAGTCTACACCAAAGCTATGAAAGAGCTACGAAATTAGCCAGCCCGTAGAGCCTCCTCGCTCCCACAGTCACGTGGCCGTATTACTAGGGTTTCATATCATAACAGTTGTACAAAATGCTGAAAGCACTTTATTAGATTTTACAAGGCTTCCCTTAAATAGATTTGTAGCACAGAAATAACGTTAATCAAATAAACTTAAGTAGGACGTAAGTATGTACACTCGAAAACTAAACTGACAATTTTGCAGACTTAATTGGTTTTTCATTCGCGAGCAAATTAATTCAAAAATATACCTCAAGATAAATACTTCTCCACAGTAACCAGTATATATGTGAATGTTAGGAATATTATGATGCCATTTTTGCTTTACATATGAGACAAATTAAAAAAAAGAGAGCTGAGCCTTACCTACCTTAGGATATTAGTTATTTATTTAACAAAAATAATGAAATGAAATAAAATAAAGTAAGGTAATTAGTTAAGTATTGATCCATGTTTTGTTAGGTTGAGACACTGCTGCCAAGATAAGTTCAGAACTCGTAATATAGGCACCAGTTCTCTCCCCTTACATTATGTGTTAACAATACTATTTTAAATACAATTTAACTTTTTATTACTATGTAACCTCTACGCAAACTATATGCAACAGATAAGAAAAATAATCTTCAAAAAAATATTGTAATTAGATAGAGCATTAAGGAATGCTAACTTTATGGTAGAGCAGCGTACACATTTCACTCACGAGTATCAAAGAGATCAATCCGTTGATAGTCAAATATGTGTTTTTTAATATAATCATCTGTCTGTCTGTCTGTCTGTTCTTTTTAACCACACAACGGATTTTATACGATATATTATTTTATAGTCCATGTAAGAAGTACAATAATTAATAATTACGTAAATCATCATTAATATTGTTTAGATAATTTCTACCGATGGTAGTCTTGTCACATGGAAGGATTATGATCAAGGTTCATAGCAGAGAAACCGTCTACTCTTGTGAAGCCGCGATTAGCTAGCTAAAACAAATCCTTAATTAAATAAGCCGTCAAGTTAAGACCATACTCCAGTAAAGGTACTTTTTGCCTCAGTTTGCGTTCACTGCGTAGTTTTTCAGGGGCTATTTTGCCGCTCCGCCCTAGCCCGCCCAACAACGATTGGTAGGGCGGCAACAATTTTCCACGGGCGGTGCATTTACCAGGATATCAGATAATACGAGGAGTACAGCTAGACGATTGCCGTCGTAATCCGCATATTGCACTAGTAAATGTAGGCTACACATGTGAGGGTAGTTACACGCATGCGCAATGAGTGTGTCGCGCTCTCACGTTTCAATAAGGTTTAAATGATTGAAAGAAAATAATGAATTTAATAGAAAACTATTGTAGACCAAAATTATGTTATTTTGGTTATAACCAACCACTAACCGAAATTAGTTTTAAAATACTGGTATTAACAATGTTTCCCAAGTTTAGACCTAACAATTTAGTTTATTTTAGCAATTCTGTAAGTAGGTACAATAAGGTTAACACCAGTCTCTACTTATAATGGAAGTCAAACTCTACATTTTGTCCGAGTATAACAAGCGATGAATACAACGATAGTAATACAGGTTTAAAACTTATGGAGGTTTCAGGCTAGGTCTTGCGTTGTAATGCGAAATATTCAAAGTACGTAGATGAGGCTTAAAGACTAGTGTAAAAACATTACAAACGTGCTGACGTACGACTAATATTTTATTTTACGTAACGTGTCGGATTTCACGGCATTTCCTGAGGTCGCAGGGATGGGGTATCGAGCTTTGGGCGTACGGCGTCGTAGGTCGTGACGCGACGCCGATGACGTCACCCCCGCGGGTGGAGGGTGCGACAACCGGCCAGGGTAGTCACCCCCCAGTGAAAGTCAGCGTCAGTAGGATCCGTACCGCCAAGTAAAGTACACGTCGCGCTATTGCTTTTCTCTATGTACGCCGATAATAATATAACCTGCAAACTTTCTATTGCTTCAAATCAGTGGTACTGTGAAAAATATAATATTTTGTTACTCGTGGCGTTAAACGATCACACATGTTTGTTTCGAAATTATTCCTTGAACTACATTCTTTGAAGTGCATCTAAATTAAGAGGCTGAGTAACGACAGAATCCCACTAGGGATTGAGTTAGAGATTAAATTATTCGTATAAAACCTTAAAACTACGTTATTTAGCATTACATTGACATCATTTATTCCCACCTACAGCTTATCGGTATCGAGTATAAATTACCTAGTCTTAACTAACATAGCATTTTCAAGCGCAATGGTGGTCCTTTCTGAATGATAGTGTGATAATAAATGGAGCGTGTCCACGGGGACTACGACTCCTGTTAACCCAAAATTTTTATTTACAATCTAATTTCAGCGCCAATGCACGAAAGCTGCTAAAAATAGCTGGGGTTCGCGCGCTCGCGTCGCCCGCAACCGGCACTCGTTTTAACTACTCACACTATTTCTGTCTATAGAAAAGCTATAAGATAATATATGAAAGGAAAAATAGATGGACCCCTGTGCGGACAATGAGAAAAGTGCGAAAAAAATATCGATAGTCGCAAAGCGACAGTGAATCCCGATGTTACAGTGATTGCAGTGACGACGTATATATTTTAATTTAACGACGCAAACGCCGCAAAAAAGTAGGTAAGTAAATCAAACATGTAGAGCAGGCTTTATGATTTAGGTTGTTATATTATGCCCCAAACATAGGTTCGTAGGTCTAGTTTTCTCTCGTGTAATTTCAATAAAAATATACTTAGATCTTGACTGATTGTAAACAGGATGAAAATACTGGTCTCAATATTTTTTTTTAGTTCTTATAGTGTTAACCTAAATTTCTAAATTCTGAAGAACATTTAAAATAATCTTAGATATAATATCTCAAAATATCTCAAGTATAATGCAATAGCAAGAGGGATTTATTTTTTAAATTATTTTATTGGTAAAATATACGTGACGTGACAATGAATAGAAAGATTAATTTTGTATATCATGTAGGTATCAATATATCTACTTTCATTGTTCGATAAACGTAACCGAACGATTTCAGCATATCATTGATGTTTCATAGGGAAAATACAAAGCTGTGTTTATATGACGTCATAATAACTGATAACTGATAGAAACAATATTGTGTTATTGGGCAAACCATGAAGATATATAAACTTTATACCTATGAGTACCTACTAGCATTGAAACGTTAGTAAGTATACAATATACTGAGATTGGTTTAACGGTAGATATACCTACATATAATATTGCCATAACATCAGTAGGTAATCAACACACACACACACACACACACATTGTGTCAATCAAAATCAAAAAATCAAAATCAAAATTTATTTATTTCATGTAGGCCAACTTGTAGCTCTTATGACACGTCATAAATCTACCACCGGTTCGGAATGCAGATTCTGCTGAGAAGAGCCGGCAAGAAACTCAGCAGTTGCTCTTTTCAAAAAAAATTTTTTTTTTTACAATTGTTAAAAAACTAGGCTATGCACACAATGTTTCCACTCCTCAATCAATATTGTACCTATAGGTACCTACCTAAGTAGATTTTATAGGTAAATAAAATCTAAACGGTTTTCACCTAATTTCAAACCGATGAGCTACCTAACTAAATACGAGTTCGAGTAAGAAATCTCTGTCTGAAGAGATATCTGTGTTATAACAAGAAAAAATAAAGATAGATAGGTATTATAAGTCGATATAAGTAGCTCGCAGATACTCTACAATCTACACATTAATTTAATATCGCAATCTTTAGCACTTTTGGCATCTGGGAAATGTAAGCTATTCAGTTTTCTGCATCGAAATAGATAATTAGGTAGGTATATACATTTATATCGATGGTCTTCCGTTTCTGAATGAGCATCATTATACAAGGTTAATTTTAATTTACCAACAACCTCCCACGTATAAATTCTATGCACGATACTGAACATTTCACCGAGATTTCACATACTTCAATAAATTCACCAAAAAAAAAATTCTAAGGTTTTGTTGAAGTCTGTCATTTTTAACTCTATGGTAATTTTATGTAATTCCTCTCCCTCACTTGCGTGATGAAGCGTAGACTACTAACCGCACAACAATTACCTAAGTCCGAAATTATCGCTTCGCTGTCGTATTTACATTTGCTTTGGGATATTACTAACCTCGAATTGAACTATCGTCTGCAGGTCAATGATTTCTTCCTAAACTAGCGTTTATCGCGAACACCAAATAGCTGCTCGCGGCGACAGATGTAAATGTCGGAGAGTCATTAAGTACCTACCACCAGGTTTTCATTACAGCTTTGAAAGCCGCGCGCTGTCCCCCACAGACACTTGCGTAACTTCCAAAAAAGGAGGAGGTTCTCAATTCGTCGGAATCTTTTTTTTTTTTTTAAAGAATATCAGCCAAGCTGAACTTGACTGATGTTCTCCTTTCCTCTCCAAATAAGTGAAAACTTGTGTTAGGAGTGGGTACGACAATAGTGCAACGGGTGGTGTTCGAACCTGTGACCTTTCAGTTTTCAGTCCGCACCTGTAACCTATTGGGCTATTGAGGCTTAAATTAAGTCTTAATCGCATTTTTCGATCGAAAAATTTTAGGGTAGGAGTAGTCGATAATTAATTATTAATATAAGTTGGAACTTAACTCTAAAATCAAAATAAGATGTACTTATTGTTTCTAAATTTTATTAATAAAAACATTCAACACTCAAAAAATGTATCTAAATAACAAAAGTCAATTTTTGTGTAAACGATTTTTCAAACTTTCAGTTTTCTATTAAAATATCACAATAAACTAAGTATGCAATAACAATATACTAACAAAACGCTGGTACAAAACTTTATGACACTCAAAATAATTTGTGCATATTTTGGAAGATAATATTTTAAATATTTTTATTTGGTAAAATAACAAAATATTTGGAGTACAATTGAAATTATAAAGAAAAATTACAATATTTTAACAAATCTATTAGGTAAACAATTGTATTTTACAAAAATAAGCTTAACTACAGCCAACAACCTAGAACTAACGTACCTACCTACCTTCCATAATTATAAAACAACCATAATATAATTAAATTCTAACCATAAGCAATATTGAACAATAACTACTAGCTCTATCAATAACAGAGATTATACATCATATATGTATTTTAAAGAAAACTCTTTTCTTAATTATTTTTACAATAAGGCACAAAATTATCATCCAAGTTTGGTTTACATATGTAAAAATTAGAGCAAATCTTATTTCACAGGATTAAATTGATGAGAACTGATTTTTCTAATCCACTCCATTAACCAATTTAAATTGATACCTACTTACGTACTTATTTTAAAATAATAATTCTTTTCATAAAATAAAAACACCAATTAATGTGAACAATGACTAGAATGAATAGGAAAATTATATGCCAATTCTTGTAGTGAGTGGAATTTCCTTCCTAAAAAAATTGTGTGAGGTTTTGATGGCACTTAGTTGCCTTAAAATATTTTATTAGAACAATTTAATCGTACAAAAATACTTAAATTTTTTGGCTTTTTTTGTAAATACATTCTAAATAATTATTGTGAAATGAAAAGCCATAGCTAAGGTTTGATATTTTGGTAATTATAATACATTTTAACTTAATATAATATGAATCATTTGTGATTTGTATGTTATATAATAAATATATGTAATATGTACATAAATATTTTGTATGTACTTGTACAAATTGTATGCATACAATAAAACAATTTTATCTTGGTGTTTTAAAATTACTGTAAGTATAAACAAATCTGGTGTACAGACAAAGTGTAAAATCTTTAAAATTCTTATAAATGGAAGACTGGTCTTACTGTTGTTTACCCAAGTTTTTTTTACCTTGAATATTTTAGCAATATAAAGCATACCTAATATTGTGATAAACTATTTGGTTAAAAAATTGTGTAAAGAATTTAAATAAATAGTAGAAAGGTAATAAATAATTTTGTGCTGGTAATTGACAACTTACAATTCATATTTTTACAAAATGAATTCATTGCACCAAAACCCATTTCATACAATACCTCCCTTTCCTCAATCTACATTTCAAGCCTAAGATTTTTGAAAAATAGGGTCTAAATATGCTGTAACTTTGGGCCATATTTCATCAGAGGTCCTCCCTTCAAACTCTTTAAGTATACCTTTTTCTTTATAAAAATTAATAACTGGCCGAGTAACTCGTTCATATATTTCCAGTCTGTTTTGCACTGTTTCTGGTTTATCATCAGGCCTTTGGATCAAATCCTCACCAGTCACATCATCTTTGCCTTCCACCTTTGGAGTATTAAACCCAATATTATACACTCTGCCTGATTGCAAATGCACCCACCTATTTTTCACTCTATCAATAATGACTTCAAATGGTACTACTAAATTCAACACCACATCAACAGGCTGTTCTTTCCACAGAGCATTGGCCTGTGCAACTGTCCTGGGAAAACCATCCAAAAGCCAAGGTCTATTTTCCACTTTTTTCAACTCTGTAATCATAAACTTTATCATCACATTGTCTGGAACAAGCTTTCCCTCGTTAAGATACGATTTTATCTCCTTACCCAGCTCTGTTTGTTTTTCGATGTGATCTCTAAGCTTATCCCCACTAGAAACATGTTCTATATTGTATTTCTTAACTATTCTCGAAGAAATCGTACCTTTTCCAGATGCTGGAGCTCCTAATATTAAAGCTTTTAATATTTTGTCCTTAACAGTCATTTTCGATCGATTTCTTCCCAGTGACCTTTGATTTACGTACTTAGGTACTGATACGATATTAAAATGTATTGCATGTACTATCTGAGGCGGCCTTGCTAGCGTCCGGACTATCAACCTACATTATCAGTTATAATAACAATCTTTCTGATCGAGATTTACATCATTATTAAGTGAATAAAAATGAAAAAATACCTTATCATTTCAATATTACTGATTAAATATTGTAGATCGATGGGGTTAACGTAGATTTATATACATTTTGTCCTTAGTTGCACTTGCTTAATATGAACTTTTAACATTTTCCGTACAAATTATAATACAAAATCCAACACTTATTAAACTATAAAACTGTTTTATAAAACTTATATTTTAAACTATAAAAATAAACATTTGAACGATCAACAAAACGTCAAATGTCAATTCAAAATGTCAAGTAAAATTGCACAATCGAAGATTCACATGTGACATGCGCATGCGTGAAGCAAATGCTGCAAATGTCAATCGTATCTGGAAGCGTTCACAGTTAAAATAATTATAACTCACGTTCTATATCTGTCCTTCTAAATTCTAAACGCAGGGTCGAAATGTACACTATCTGGCGACTGCTTCGTTAAATTGAGAAAACATTTCATTAGCATATAACCTAATGAAATTTTTTCTCAGTTTTCTGATTAAGATATTTTAATCTTTTGTTAGAAAAATGTAGGTAATATAGATCATTTATAAAAAAAAAAAAACAATAAAAATTAGGCACTAGAATGTTAGACAGGTAGCATCTTGCAAAGTTAGCCTGACGATACTCCTTAACTTAATGAAGTAAGACTAATTTAGATGTTCATGGATAAAGACCCTGAAGCCTGGATAGGTCCGAAACTTCGAAACTACATAATTACATGGTTGGGCTTGGGCTGTAGGTATTCATAGAGTTGGGCATACTCCGGCTACGTGAGTATAGCCCTTTTCAAATGAGTACCAATTTTTTATGAATGAAGTATCACAAATGACAGTTAAATTTTAAAGTAGTATTTAAACCTTTTCACGCTTTGAATATTAAACTACCTACTCAAAATTTTCAAAGGCTGAAATTTGGACAGGAGATAGCTCATACCCTGGACTAACACATAGGCTGCATTTTATCCCGAAAAATTAACGAGTTCCCTCGATAATTAAAAAACCTTAATCCACGCGGACGAAGTCGCGGGCATCGTCAAGTAAAAGCATATTTTTGAGCGTTTACATTGCTGAGGCTGGCTAAACCTTACGAGATACTACGGAATTGCACCTATGTATCTTAAAAAGAGCATTGTTTCCTTTTCGAGCTTAGATAATTTTAGTTCTTATTTCCAGAATGGCGCTTGTAATGTTACCCTGCGACCTACCCTGGTGGACCTCTGTGCAACGTCACCTTAAGCATCTGCTAGTAGCTTCTTCACCTGCAAAATTAACAGCCAGCATGTTGAAAATTCACGACATGTGCAAGTGCGTATCTGAAGTTTTAAGTTGATATTCGGTATATGGAATGAAACCTAGGGAGGTTTCATTCCACTTCCATTCATACCGATCTGAACTGATCGAGTCCCTGGGTATCATCTATTACCAAAGTAGGTACTTTTCAAGACGAATCAAACGAGCTTAAACTCGATGCCGTTACGTCGTTTTATCGCAGAGTTTTTATAGCCACCTTCCGGCTACATCGTCAGACTCTAAACATCATCTAGAACTAGAATATTTGTCAAGAGGAATCCGATGAGTCCAAACTCAATGGATTACGTTGTTTTATCACGTTCCCATAGACACCCTCCAGCTTCATCATCAAACCCTGGACATCATCTAGTACCAGTGTACCTACTTGACGAATCAAACGAGTCCAAACTCGGTTAGGTTACGTTGTTATACTACAGAGTTCCCATAGCCATCTTCCGCCTCTATCATTAGATCAGCTCCATATGTCACAATATTATTGCATTGTCATCCGATTTCATATACTTAACAAGCAAAATTTCAGCTCAATCGGTGAGTGTTTTTAACCAACTTACTTAAATGTTGAAAATTACCCTGGCATTCTGCGATGCAGTCTTCTTTAAATTTACTTACCTAGTTAAAGATAATTCGAATTTACAGCATAGGGATAGATCCAGATGACGATATCAAGGATCCGGAATTGATGAAAGGATTGGAACAGTTTCTAGAAGAGGAGTTATCCGATGAGGAGCGACGGACTTTCTTGGATAATACAATCCGAATCATGGTGAACAGAGCTTTACACCTGAAGAGATGGCGCCCACCCAAAGGACTTATGTTTAGTTTACAGCAACAAAGTAAGAAACCCTATTTTATTTACGTACCTACAGCTGAGTGAGAAGCTCAGACTTATACCCATACACTCGATCACCGCTTGCAGTCGGTATATGGTCGTTAAAGGAGTGTATAGGAGAACAGAGCTGCGCAAATATTGCAAAAAATGTCGACTTAGGATTAGGATACTTGAGAATTCCACACGCTGTAGTATTTTTTTAATTCGATTACAGGCTACCTTGATGGCGACAGATCGCATGATGGTAATAGTGACGATGCAGTCTAATATGGATGACATTGTAAATGAAACCCATATAGGGGTATGGATATTGGTATAGTATGGTAGTTTTAATTAAACCTTTGCCCCTAATCGATTTCTAGACGCCATCGTATCTACCAGAACGCTAAATAACTTGACTGCACGTCTTTGACGGTAAGATGGTAAATCAAAAACTCTTGCGCTTGCGTTTGAGGACCGACGACATATCTGGTAGACACATACCTGTAGGAACGTTGTAGGCCTTTCGAAATCCTGAGGGAAGTCTTCAATTTCCCGGGGGAAGAAACCTATGTCCTCCCTCAGGAATTCAAGATGCAAGCTATCTCTTTACCAGTTTCTGTAAGAAAATTTAACAAGTAAAAGATAACGGACAAATTACTTTTGCAATCATAATATTAATATACCTACATAGATTGGAATATGGATGTCTTGCCTGTCGAAGTTCATCACCATCAGATATAGTATACCTAACTTAGTTTTCATATTGCAGGTGATGTGACTGAACTCGACTACAATTTCCTTTCGTCACTTGTTGCTCACGCATTCTTTTCTACTTTCCCAAAGCGAACGCTCAAAACACACCCAACATTGCAAGACTTCAACTTTACGCATTTTTTTAAAAATTTACACAGGTAAGTTAACTATAACTATTGTGCTTTGCATGGTATTAAAAGAATCTTTTCTGGCTTCGCACCATGCCGATTAACGGGACATAATTATTAGAATGTATTTACACCTAAGTCACGCGGACGAAGTCGCGGGCAAAAGCCAGAAATATATAAAAAGCGCGAATTTTAATAAAAGTAAATTAAGTAAATATATAAATATATTATTGGTTTCAGAAAATCACAAAGAAATAAATTAAAAAGTCTACTTCATTATTTCGAATGGTTGGATAAGAATAGCAGCGAAGGATCTATAAAATTAAGTAGACAGGTACGACTTACTTTTTTTTCCGATGCACAATATTAATTATTCTGAAGAAGTTAGACTTTTGACGTAGGCACACTGCTTTATCTGTTAAGGAACGCAACCTTCACTATAATATTATTATCTATGCTTATGTCAATGTCAGTGTGATATAAAGTTAGTCTATGTTCTGTGAAAAGAGAATGATGTTAAAAGTAATGGCTGTCAGCATAGCATATTATAATTTAATTGTGTAATGATAAATAAGTGTGTCGAACAGTATGAATAAACAATAATGGAAAATAACTCTTTCACTTAAAAACATATCAGTGGTAGCAGATCGTGGTTAGATGGTTCGGGTTATTAAGTTCGCTGTTCGACGAGTTGAACAATGGCGGCGGTGGCGTCGGTGAGTTTGCAGCAAAAGGATAGGTACTCAATAGTACCATTTGCAGGAAATAATTTTAGCACATGGGCATTCAGAATTAAAAGTATATTGAGAGAGAGCGGGGTATTAAAAGCAATTGAAGACGAAAAATATGCCCAGGTTGAAGGCAATATGGCGGGCGAAAATAAGGCTCAAGCCATCTTAATTGCGGGCGTGGCTGACAGCCACATTGAATATTTAAAAAAGGATACAGCATATGCAATGTTCAAATGTTTAGAAGAGAATTTCAAATTGAAAGGGGTTAGATCAAAGTTATTTTTAAGAAGGAAGTTATCTGAGGTTAAGTACATTGAAAAAAATTCATTGATGGAACATATAAATAAAATGGAAGAAATTTTCACAGAGTTAAGTGAAGCTGATACTAACTTAAGTGAGGAAGAAAAGGTTAATTATTTATTATTGTCGATGCCCCAGTCATATGAAGGTATTATTACTGCCTTGGAGACCATGGAAAACTTGAAGTTGGATTTCGTTAAGAATAGACTTTTGGGAGAAGAGGAAAAAAGGAAGAAAAGCACAAGTAATATAGAAAATATGCCTAGTAGCAATGCGTTTCTATGTTTTTCATGTGGAAAACCTGGACACAAAAAATTTCAGTGTACAGGACGAGGATACTACCGGGGACATATAAGTGCAGGAGCTACGCATAGACGAGCACAAGGAGTACCAAGAGGAGTACAGAGAGGTGTAGGTCGTGGACGCTCAAGAGGGTCATCATATTCAGCGGGACGTGGAGCACCAGATGTTGCATATATCTGTGAGAGTGAGAAAGTGAGTTATTATAGCAATGGGCAATATAGTGAGAATGAAAGTGTAGTGTGGTGCGTCGATTCAGGGTGTTCAGATCACCTCGTGAATAATAAGGACATTTTTATGGACTATATAGAGTTGTCAATGCCTAAAGCAATAGCGTCTGCAAAAGAGGGGGTGAATTTACAAGCCATCGGTATAGGAAATATAAAAGCTCAATGTTATGTTGGTAATAAGGTAAATAATATTACAATTAATAATGTTTATTATGTACCTCAATTAAGGAAAAATCTGCTATCTGTAACAAGGTTGGAGTCCAACGGATTAAAAGTTGTGTTTAATAATGGAAAAGTAAGAATTTATAACAAAGATGTTTTAACATCTATAGGAAATAACTATAATAATTTGTATATGATTGAAATGAGTGTAAACAAACAGATGTGTAATTATTCCACAGGTAATGTTGATAATGATTTAATAAAATTATGGCACAGAAGGTATGGTCACTTAGGTATAAATAATATGAAAACTTTGGTAAAACAAAACTTGGTTAATGGTTTAAATGATTTGGAAAATGTTAAAATAGAAAATAGCTTGTGTGAACCGTGTATTTTAGGGAAAATGACTAGGCAACCGTTCAACGGTGTTGGGCATAGGGCAAGAAGGCCATTAGAGCTTGTGCACACTGACGTTTGTGGGCCTATTACTCCAGACAGTAGGGAAGGATATAAATATTTTGTTACATTCATTGATGATTATACTCACTTTGTAATTGTATACCTAATGACACATAAATCTCAAGTAATTGATAAATTTCAGGAATATTATTATTATGTAACAAATCATTTTAATATGAATCTGTCAACGTTAAGGTCAGATAATGGTGGCGAATACACATCAAAGGAATATCAAGACTTTTGTTACAGAGAAGGAATTAAATTACAATATACAGTACCATATAACCCGGAGATGAACGGTGTAGCGGAGAGAATGAATAGGACACTAATGGATAAAGCCAGGACAATGCTTATAAATTCAGGATTATCGAAAGAATTTTGGGGAGATGCAGTTTTATGTTCAGCTTATTTGACGAACCGAAGCCCTACTACAAATAAAGATAGAACCCCAGCAGAATTATTTTTTGGAAAGAAACCAAATGTGAGTAATTTAAGAGTTTTTGGCTCTATAGCTTATAACCATGTACCCAGAGAACAAAGAGTAAAGTTAGATCCAAAAGCAAAAAGGTTAGTGATGATTGGCTATACATTAAGTGGATATAAGTTATGGGATGAACAAAATGGAAAAACAGTTGTTGGAAGAAATGTTACATTTGATGAAACAGTATTAACTAAACCGAGAGTAAGATTGCCAGTACACTATGATGAAACATCGGACAAAGAGATACAAGATAAGCCAAGAAAAGAAAAGGAAAGTCATAATAATGAAGAGTTGAGAAAGCAAGAACAAGATATAGATTTGACAGAGGAAAGTGCAGTAGAAGAGGCAAGCAAGGAGGTAAGTATTCAGGGAGGATTGGAAACGGAAGATGAGTTTAATTTGCAGAAGATTAACTTAGGAGAAGGAAAAGAAACTACAGAGAAAAGGAAACGACTGAGACCAAAATGGCAGAAAGATTATGAAATGAGTTTCGAGGACGATGAAGATGAAGTATTGTATGCTTTATTGTCTACGCAACATGAGGATGTACCAGAAAAATTTAAAGATATAGAGGGAAGATCAGATAAAAACTTATGGATTAAAGCTATAGATGAAGAGTTTAAAGTATTAGAAGAAAGTAAAACTTGGGAGTGTGTACCAGTACCAAAGGGGAATAAATTAATTGATACTAAATGGGTTTTTACAAAGAAAAATATAGGAAATGAGAAGGTATGCAAAGCAAGATTAGTAGTAAAAGGGTTTCAACAAAAGGAAGCATTTGAAGATATATACTCACCAGTGTTAAGGATGCAGACATTAAGAACATTGTTGGCTATTGCAGCACAGAGAGGATATGAGATAAATCAGATGGATGTTAAAGGAGCATTTCTATATGGAAAAATAGATGAAGAAGTATACTTGAAACCTCCAGAAGGATTAAATGTACAAGAAGGATATGTTTTAAAGTTAAAGAAATCTTTATATGGATTGAGAAAATCACCTAAATATTGGTATAATCACTTTAATGAGTCAATTACTAAATATGGTTTTAAACGTTCAGAAAATGACTATTGTTTATATATGAAAGGAGATATATACTTACTTTTATATGTGGATGACTTACTCATCATGGGAAAAGATGTGACAGAAATTAATCTTTTAAAACAGTTCTTAAATAAACAATTCAGAATGAAAAATCTAGGGAATAATAATTTAACATATTTGGGTATATCTATACAAAAGAAATCTAATGGTATTTATGTTGATCAGTCAAGATATTTAGAAAAAGTATTAATTAAATATGGTATGGAAAATTGTAAAGGGGTGAAGTCACCAATGGATGTAAATTATGTGTTTGATGAATCTTGTGAAGTTGATGTATCATATGAAAAGTTATGCAGATCTTTAATAGGATCTTTGATGTATGCAACAGTAGGGTCTAGACCTGATTTGGCAGCATCAGTTTATTATTTAAGTAGATATCAAAGTAAACCAAGTCTAGAGTTATTGAGAGGTCTTAAAAGAATCCTTAGATATGTGAAACAAACAGTAAATTATCAATTGTTTTATTCTAAAAGTTGTAATTTAGGCTATCCTCTTATAGGATATGCAGATGCAGATTTTGCTAGAGATAATGACAGAAAATCTACCTCAGGTTATATGTTTATGTTGTATGGTAATATTATAACATGGAAATCTAAGAAACAAAGTACAGTGGCATTGAGTTCAACTGAGGCAGAGTTTGTGTCGTTGTGTGAAGCAGCAGTTGAAGCTTGTTGGCTTAAGAAATTGTTGGTAGAGTTGGATATTAATGTAAATTGTATCTTGTTGTATGAAGATAATCAGAGCACTATAAGATCAGTAAAGAATCCAGATCAAAAGAGACTAAAACATATGGATGTAAAGTATAATTTTGTTAAAGAGAAAGTAGAGAACGGTATTATTAAAGTTGAGTATGTTTGTACAAGAGAACAGTTAGCTGATATATTAACTAAGCCTATATGTAATAAACAATTTTGTTATTTGATTGGTAAGTTAGGTTTACATAGTGAAGTTTGAGGGAGGAATGTTAAGGAACGCAACCTTCACTATAATATTATTATCTATGCTTATGTCAATGTCAGTGTGATATAAAGTTAGTCTATGTTCTGTGAAAAGAGAATGATGTTAAAAGTAATGGCTGTCAGCATAGCATATTATAATTTAATTGTGTAATGATAAATAAGTGTGTCGAACAGTATGAATAAACAATAATGGAAAATAACTCTTTCACTTAAAAACATATCATTATCAAGTTGCCATTTTAGCACCTTGAGACCTCAACGATCTCAATGTCCCCCGAGCTGTGTCCCACTTGAATCTCATCGCCAACTGAGTCTGGGCATACATAGGTCCATAGTTATAGCACCGAGTATGGAAGGACTGTGGTCTGTCTGATCCATCATACAGTCTACAGCCTGTTGCAATCCCTTGTAGGAGAGGCTATTCATTTGCATGCCATTGTGCATAACAAAGGTAATCAACACGCTAACCAATTGAGTTAACGAGAGTAAACTTGCCATTTACTTATTGCCTTGCCTTGTCAATATTAGTCTTGGCCTGTGCCTGCCATCCAGGATATGAACCACCGCCTTAGTTCTGTGATGGTTGAATCCTTTCCGTTGGCCCAGAGTGTGGTCTGAAATAAAACATGGGCTACTTTTTATCCCCGAAAATTAAAGAGTTACAGAAAAAACTCAAACCATGCACGCGAACGAAGTCTCGGGCATCAGCTAGTAGACACATAAAACTGCTAAGCAGTAGGTTATTTCCAGGTAATGACATCTAAGCAGTGGCTGACAATAGAAGACTGGTTGGAATGCACCCTGCCCTTGTGTAAGCTGCTGGTACGGCACGAGGGGAGACCGGAGCGGTGTGAGAGCGACGATGCGCTGAGGGTCTGTTTCGCTTCCAGCAGAATCGGAGGAGAAGTGCTCGTTGACGGTGAATCTCAGGTAAAAAAATAAAAACTCAAAATATTTCAATAACCATCATCATTTCAGCCTGCGGACGTCCACTGCTGAACATATGCCTTTCCCAAAGAGCGCCACCACACCCGGTCCTCACCCCTTCTCATCCAGCCACTTCGCACTACTCTCTTTATATCGTCGGTCCATCTTGCTGTAGGGCGCCCCACACTACGCTTGCTTGTTCGCGGTCTTCACACCAGAACTTCAATAGAGACAAATTATTTAGTTTTTCAATCTCATATTAAAACGTGTGTTTTGAGCAGCCCACAATAAACTTAGCCGGTTCATCATCATCAGCGACCCACCGTCGGCTCACTATTGAGCTCAGGTCTCCTCTCATAGAATGGATATAGGCCATAGTCCAGCACGTTGACCCAATGCCAATTGGCACACTTCACACCACTTTAAGAACATTAAAGGAACTCTCAGATGTGCAAGTTTCCTCACGATATTTTGTTTCGACGTTGAAGTATGTGATATTTATTAACTGCGCCTAAAAGTCTGAGTGACCGGGATCGAACCTGCAACCCCCCGAATAGTCCGCAGTCCTAACCACTAGGCTCTCACTGCTCATTAGCTCAAAACTTATTAGCTTTAGTAACACTGCCAGTTATATGAGCATTTTGTTATCACCATATCAAAATGTAATTTGGAACCGTTCGCGTTGATCGATGCGTTTTTGTGCTTTAGTCATGACTCATGTAGGTATGTAGTAGGTGGTATGGATGGTAGATAAAAATGCAATTTGAAAAGGTATTTCTTTCTGCACCCTATTCCTCAAACCAAATAGGGAATGCGCCAGGGGAAAGAAGAAGTGAGACACTGGTTACTTTATCTAACTTTATATTACTTCTTACTTTATCTGTGGGAAGAACCGGTTGATTACGAAACAGTAGGTATATTTGCAAGCGATACCTACATAAAGCTTTCAGTATATTATTACAATATAAATATAACAAAATAAAAACTTAAATAAATAACTTAAATAAATTAAAAAAACATAAATATGGATATCTAAATAGCGAAATTCTTATCTACCTAAATGCTATTTATTTCGCAATATTGAATGCATCAAAGTCAAAATGTAATTTTCAGGAATCCCTAACAATGTTCATGATGCCAGAGCTTCTGCCTGCTATGCTTTCCGTAGAGGCGCTCGAAGACAACGAAGTTTTAAAAGTAGAAGGTGTTAGGATGTTTAGCAGAATTAGCGACAGAAGGCAGAAAAACAATGTAGAGTTACTAGAAGAACCCAAAACTGTAAGTCCCTAAACAATTTCTCACTCAATTAGTCGATAATTTCTTCGATAAACGACCAAATTAAAATCTTAAAATTGAGTTATCCCTCGAGTGATATTAAAATGATAGTGAAGTACTTACTACGTTACGATTAGATTATATTGAAAATAACAGCGACCAGTATGATATATAGCCAAACTGAACTGCAGTGATGCAAGCTTTGTTATTTTAGAAATAGAAATAGAAATAGAAATATTTTTTATTCAAATAAACTTTTACAAGCACTTTTGAATCGTCAATGAATCTACCACTGTTAACACTGTTACTTGTTGGTTAAACACTCTAAGGCAGGGGTCGGCAACCTGAGGCTCGCGAGCCACATGCGGCTCTTTGGATGTGAAGTCAGTTTATCGTCAGTCCGTTGTAAGCTCTCGAATTGTTAGCAAGAAAAATTTTTGTGGCTCTTTTAAAACTTTTAAATTACCTATGTGTAATTGTAATTTTTGAATCTCCCGACTCAAAAGGTTGCCAACCCCTGCTCTAAGGGATTCAAAGCAAATATTTCATCAACTTTTTCAGGTAACGGTGTGTCTAATGGATGCAGAGGATTACAGCGCACTACCGCTAGGGCAATGGGAGGAGGATAACGTTCTCCGGGAACTTAACAAATGCCTGTTAGCCTATCAACAAACTCCAATGAAGAGCCGCGAAAAACTTGAACGACGCTTGTCGCCCATTGGTACGGATTTCTACATAACTATTACTTTAACAAACTCACACATAGCTACCTAAATAAGGATATTTTGTAGATTCTTCGACTCGCATTTTTCTATCCATTTATTCCATAGCTACATGTTAGAACTTTATTTTTAGGAGAATCTTTCAGCCAAACACCAGAAGTGGAAACTACGGTGATGATCAAACAAGCGTCCTCCTGCAGTACAATAAACAGTATCAGTAGCAGAAGCCCTTCGCCGACAAATTACAGCGCGACTGCCCTCAATCTCAATGATCCAAGTAAGAGCAAAACAACGCGACAGGGCAGGTGTGCCGTTTCGGTGACGTACCTACTTATCTCCAACTCCAGCTAAGCTCCAACGGGCTGCCCGCGTTCCTGACGTTCATCAACGCATCCGAGAAGGATGAAGGACCAAGGAAATCATGGAGCAAATAAGTCTCAATTGCCTAAAAGAAATCCAACCTACTCGAACGAAACGCTTTAATTCAACGTTTCTGATGAGAACCGTTAAGGTGTGGAACACTCTTTGAGCATCCGTGTTTTCTGCCACCTATAATTTGAGTACCTTCTTTTTTTCTTTTTTTCAAGGTAAGAGTGAATAGGCATCTTCCAGGCAAACACGCTCCAACCTATCAGCCCAACCTATCAGCCTACTTCGGATAAAAAAAAATTGCAATTCCTTATTTGAACTTTTTGTAACGACTAAAACCTTGATGTTTTACAGGTGTCGAGCTTCAAAAGCGTAAATGCTGGCTGTCACCCGACGCGGGCACTTTGAACAACCGTCGAGGAAGATTCATAGTGCTCGGGTCGTCGGGGGAGTGCCTGCCCGTGACGAGGGGCTCCGGCCTCTCCAACCACGACACGCAAGAAGACAGTCTGTACTCCAGCTGCAACTCCAGTGACGATGAATTTCATAGTGCCAACGATAGCTTTGATTACGGTGAGTTTAAGCAATATCTCACGGATACATCGTGCCGTAAAGGTTGAACATAAAATATCTAAGAACCTTTTTTTTTTATTTGATGACAAGATTGACTTGACTGCGATCTCACCTGAAGATGTCGTCTAAGATGGTAGCGGACTAAGATGGTAGCGGGCTATCTTGGAAGTGGTATGACAGTGTAAATTCAACCCATACCCCTAATCTGTCTCTACACGTCATCGTGCCGGAACGCTAACTCGCTTGACGACAAGTCTTTGACGGTAGGGTGGTAAATAGCCACGGCCAAGGCCTCCCACCAGACCAGACCAGGGACAATTCAGAATTAGATACATGTTGAACACACACTTTTTTTACTACCAAAGCCAGGCAAAACCAAGAACCACACTTATATCTTTTGGACCAGGACAATAGCGAATACGCCATAATAAAAATTTATCGAGACAGAAATACTCCAGTTTGTACGTTTGCCCATTATTCCAGGTAGCGAAGACGAGGGCAGAGGAGAGAGCGCACGCCCCAATTCATTCCAATACTCCAAAGATTTATCGACGGAGGAAAGGAGGATGAGCTTCGCCGATCGCCTCCGGGAGGCGTTGCGAAGGGAGGCAGAAAACTCTTGTACGACCAGCACCACTGGGGACTGGTCTACGGACAGTTCCAGTTACGCTGTGGGGATCAGCATATCTGGAGCGGAAGTCAACGACAACGACATTAGGTGACAATCTTGTTTTGATACCACCAGGTTGTGAGTAGAAAGACCTTAGGCTGATGTTGATAATAAAAAGGATACCTGACTGAGTTTGTTGTGGTCCCTTGTCACACGAGACAGACTTGTAATATATTGATGAATTGTAAAATAATGTAGTGAATGTAGAATATTAATTTATCACGCCGAAATGGCAGAATACGAGTACCTAAAGGTATATTGTAATTTGTAACTGACATCATACTTCATATCCTTTTTTTATCGAGTAAATAAACTATCTATATCTTTATTTTTAGGGCACGTTGAGATCCCTTAGTTTATTTTTTAGTTGTCTTACAAAAAGAACTCACAGGTGACTGTCTATATTCTATATTCTAGTTCTGATATAACTAAATACTAATAAAAATTTTTACTTTGCCGAATAAGTTAAATAGGAAAGCGCACTGTAGACATAGCTACCTAATATAAGTAGATACTAGATAGATACCTATAGGTTTTTCTTATTTCAGGGTTAAACGTGGTGGATCTGTAGGTTTTGTATTGACTGAAAAAGATAATTTAGAAAATGGGAACCAGCCCCCGAGACGGCTCCTGTCTAGAAAAGAGACCGGGAACAGTTCTAAATACAGCTTCAGTACAGAATATACGTAAGTAGGATTCCTATTGGACTCTAAATGTTCATAAATTCTGAGAAACATCTCTGAAAAGGTATACTGGTAGGTTCCTCTTGATATCAAGCATTTAACTTTTTTGCAGTTCAGAGTTGGAAGAAGTCTATGAACAATTCAACCAGTGGCTCAACGATCCAATCGTTGATAATGACAGCACGGAAAACAGAAATAGAGAGTTGGACTCTCGGGATTTAGCTGTGATAAGGTATGTTATCTACCTGACTAGCTAAACTATGTAAAGCTATAGTAGCGCACATACGTATTTTCTACAGGTAATATGAATATTCAAAATAAAATGCTCAAGTTCTGTTTACAACCAGTATGTCGATTCTCTAAAAATGATTGCATCAGTGTAAAGATCGCAATGGCCTCTGATTGGCTGGTATCCTCCCACTACTGGTTAAAATGCATTGATGCAGCAAGAACGCCATAAATTCAGCCAATCAGAGGCCATTGCGACCTGATGCAATCATTTTTAGTGAATCGACACGCAGTGGTTACACAAGGCTTCATCGAATACATAACGATAGGTACAGAATATAATTGGCTTAGAAGTTACAGACACATAATTTATTACAAAGGTGCGGCCTTCTCACTAAACTCTATTAAATTTCGATTTCCAGATTCGCTGGCTCTCTACTGAAGCGAACGCTAAGCGAATCGATGGCCAGCGTCACTTGCGGTGCTGGCGCTGATGCGGCCGAGCTGTACGGGCGGGACTGTCGGGAGAGGACGACGCCTCGAAGCCTCGCTCTCGCTGCTCGCTCTTTATCCCTCGAGTTAGCAAGACATCGACATCGACTCGCCGCGCATTTGGTATGCACATACCTTTAATACTTGTATGCATATTTCAAACTAGCTTTTTTTTGTGAGCGCGGTGTTAGGGTTTTTGGGTTCCGGAATAAAATTACAAGGAACCCTTGTTAAGAATCCAGCGGGAACCCTTTTCTGGGTGAAAAGCTTAAATAACAATCTCCACGTACGCAATTGAAAAAATTACGTAGATCTGTAGTTCGGTTTCTTTGTCATTGAAGGACAAACCAACGAATTAACAAATCAACAAACACACACTTTCGCATTTATGATATTAGTGGGGTTTCCGCAATTCAGGCACTTATCACGGGCACTTAACTAGGCGGTTTTATACTTTAATTTATTCTGATTTCTGTCTCTTTCATAAACTTTGATCACAAAACTTGTGATACAAAATATATTTTTTGGAATGTGGATATCACCATCACTCACTGCAATGATTCACTGCACTGCAATTCACTGCAGTGTAATTCGTGCTTAAAAATCCAACATTTTTTTAAAGCTGTATTTTTTGTAGCTTGTAGGTATTTTTTTAATATTTTAAATGTTATATAGGCACGATAGTGTTGTTTGACTAACGCAGTTTAGACTAATGTTTGTTGTACTTATCTATCTGTTAGATATTAGAAAAATTCTTCAGCTATTTCGAACCCACTTAGGTAACTAGTATTTATCTAAGTTTAAAATTTTGCAAATATTTGACAGTCTCCGATACCAAAATAATTTTGAAGTCAGGCACATGTCCGTAATTTAAATTGTGAAAACGGAATGTCTAACGATTGTACCCTCAAAAATTATTATCTAGGTACCCACTTGCCTACTCACCAAAAATTCATACAGTGCTGTATTTTGACAGAAACGTAAAGTAAAAGAATCGATACCAGAAGATGTGTTAGACAACTCGAGTGCCGGATGCGATAAAGATGACACAGGTTCCAAAGATAAGGAGACATCCTTCAGTTCGTCAACTGAATCATGCTCGACACAAATGTCCAACCCAGCATTAAGAAAGAAAAAACTTAACTGGGTTGTAAACATGATAGTCGAAACTATTGAAGAAACTGTCGAATGCGAACCAGTGACGATAAAAATAAAAACACCGAAGGTTAGATGTGGTCTTTGCCCATTCTGTCTCAATCTAAAAACTTCTTAATCGAATTACCCACTAACTACACATAGTTTGAGTGCACTGGTGTTTGTTGGCTTGATATCAAACCTATCTATCTATGTATAATATGTAGCATGATACCGAAATCGATTTAATTGAACGCACTTCTGGTACACTCATATTAATATTACAATAATCTTCTAGGCTAGATCAAATTAGTAGGAATATTTGCGATACTTAACACAATAACGTGTGTGTTTTAAGTATAAAACTAGGCATAATACCTACCCATAGCATTACATGCTTGTTTCTAATAGAAAAATAAAATTAATAGGTACACATACATTTTCTAAAAGCTCGGATACATCTTCCGTTTGTAAATATCTAACCAAAACTTGTCCACATTATTAGCTCTTATTAAATTCTAACTCGAAACCCTATAACTACATAATTAATTAATAACTAACGATAAAGTAATGACGCGTAAAAAAACAATGTACTTATGTACCTACTTAGTAGTTACCAATATAAATCATCGATGGAATATAATTAAACAACACAAAGTGGTTATTTGATACTTTGGCTTATTATAAGGAACCAAGGATTTTGTATATCAGCCAAGCTGAAGTTGAATAGTATCCTTCAATCCCCAAAATTAGCGGAAAGTTTGTGCTAGGGGTGGGTACGACAATTGTGCAACGGGTGGGATTCAAACCTGCGACCTTTCAAGTTTTGAGCCCGCACCTTTAACCTTTAGGCTATTGAGGCTTCAAAATTACTATAACCATAATATAGGGGCCCGCCTCAAAGTTCGATTTTGAAATTTGGGTTCAACCTGACTTGCGAGAAGCTTTCGTCTAAGAAAAAAGGCGAGAAGCGATACGCTCGCATGTTTTTGTCGGTTAGCTTGGAAACTTTTCTAAAACGCATCTTCAATCTTTTGTAATCTTGGAACTAACTCAAGATTACGAAACTTTTTTGAATCTGTGAAAATCAAACATTACTAATAGGCAAAATTAGCCATAATTTTTAACCTAAACTTTTTTTATAAGTATTTTATTCTTATGCTAAATTCTAAGTGCCGGCGTATTCTGTGTTGCTATAGGAATATTTCTATTTCAGCTGAACCAACTAGCTCACAAGATAGTGACGGGAGGGTCGAGTCGGCCCGTGGCCACTGGCAACTGGGGCTGCGGGCGACGGCAGCGCGGACAGCCGCAGCTGAAACTGCTGCTGCAATGGCTGGCGGCCAGCGTGGCCGGCGTGCCAGCCCTCATATACTACACCTTCGGGAACGAGAAGTTGTTCAAAGTAAGGCTGCACAAACACATCTCATACAAACACATCTCATACACACACGCACACACACACACGATCCGTACCATATATCGCTCATTTGCGACAAGGATGACATAATTAAAAATCGACGATGAGAGAATTCGCTCGTTAGAGAGTAATGTTTTGTGGATGCTGCGGTCTCGAAACAACACAGCGTCCAACAAAGCGACAGAGCATTTAAGTCACAATTTCTCTCGCTCTTATTTTTTGTGCTTAGCGTAATGTTATTTTTATAGCAAAAAGTATACATTTTCGACACTAAAATTGGTGAATTTTGGATTATGTCACCCTTGTCGCAAATGAGTGATATGACTTCTAAGATATATTTTGCGGCTATAGGCCACAAGGAGGCGCTGCGATCATATTATTTTTAATTTTTTACTGTTATCATTTTATTGTACTCGTAAAATCACTGGGTCTGTTTTGATGCAGTTTTTGCTTTTCCGAGATGATACGTAATACGTATGATTATACATAGATAGGTAGGTTTAACTGTTATAGGCGCTGCAATTCGTCAGGGGTTTTACAAAAAATAATTTAATAACTTGTTATTTTCAGTTGGACACATTAGTAAGGGTGCTAACAGACAGAAAGTGGACAGTGGGGCAGCTCGCGCGAGCCGTGCTGAAGTTCGCGCGACAGACGCTGCACGAACCGCACGTCATTCCGGAGAACCAGACACTTTTCGACGAACTCATCGGCATTGAGAAAATCCCTGACGATTATTAAAGTTACATTTTTGTTACTTTCTTCCCTTCAATCAATATTGTACCTACTATGTACCTATATTAGCTGTCAGTCAAAAACTGTCCGTGAATTTGTAATCAGTAGGCAATTTATCCGCGATTATTTGGTATATATTTTTTTTTCGGTTTAAAAGCACTAATTGCTCTTGTCAGGTGTATGTTACATAACAATACATTTTGTTTTTAATTAATTGATTGAATTAAAAAAAAATCGGCAAAGTGCCCTACCATGCATGTCACAAAATTGAAATGAAAATAATTTTCACGGACATTTTGTGGAATTGGATAATCTGGTACATTATTATTATTTCTTCCGTTTATTTTTCTCTTTTGTTGCTAGAATTCCGTTCCAAGGTCATTGATTTTGTATGAAATAATGCTCAGTGTGACATGTTTCATACAAAATCAAAAACAAACAGATTCCTGTGACTTTTACTTAAGTGAATTGTTTATTTACAACAATAATGGCTTATAATGGAAAAAATATTTCAATGCAACTTTAATTTTTTTTTTTCAATCTGGGTTAACCTAAAATTTTGCTTATTCCGTACCTTCTTCAGAGCTCCTTTATTTTACGGGAGAGGTCTGCTGCAGGCCTTAATGTATGTTATTTTTTGCGCTCAATATCATACTCTAATGCATTTATTTCAACTTGTCTAATTTTGAAGGTTAAATCTAATCTACAATTTATGAATATAAAATAGTATGTGATTATGGCAGCTGTGGCTTAGGTAATACATATAATGTACGATGTTTGTGCAATTGAAGTAGTAGACAGTAGTATCTAAATTAGACACATAAAAGCAATATAAAAGAAATAATTCGAATTAAATTTAATATTTTTGTACAAAATTATCAGTACAACTGTGTGTATCAATTTATACCTATTGTAGGATTTTTATGAATTTAATATGATTGTAAAAAATCTACACTTAAATAAAACGTTTTAATACGTATACCTTTAATCTAGAATAGTTATAATTTATTGTATTTACCTACACCTAATCACTACACTTAATTTAGCGACATATTGAAGTCGCATTTAAAATATTACCTTTACCTAATCAAAATAAAAAAACACGCTAATAATTTAAACTATTCAAAAAGTATAATTATTCTATTATTCTATGTAAATATATTGCATTGTTATCTATTATTTCTCTTAAAAACTTTATAGTCTTGTAACCAGTAGCGTAGCGTGGGGCGATTCAAAAATGATTCTTTACACATACTTACCTACTTGTAATTAATAAAACAAATGAATATACCAATTTTATATAAACATAAACTGAATTAATGAATTAAATGTTGTGTCATATTTTTTTATTCAATTTATTTGGTAGGTAGGTACTTGAAAAGTTATTAATTTAAATTAAACTTTCATCTTGCTCCACTCGTTTACACCGCAAAATATAAATAAGTACCTATAGACAAAATAGAATGCCGTTTAGAAATCTTTCGCACAATACATTTCTCCATCAAAGCTGTTGCCCGATTGTGTACGTTAAATAAATCTCCCGGACCTTGAATTCACACGCCACATCGACCAATTATATACATATATTTTTAATTATAAAGATATATTTTATTTATATGAATAGCGAGTAAACGAGAAGGCAGGTCACCTTATGTTAAGTGATTACCGCCGCCCATGAACACTTGTAGTACCAGAAGCACCACCAATGCGGTGGAATTTGTTGATCCGGCCCTTGAATAACCCCATGTTGTAATTAAGTGGGAACACTGTCGAAGGGAGATGATTCCCAAAGGTAGTACCTACGTGGAAAAAAGATCTGGGGCAACGGATGGTCGAAGTGCTCCAGGCACCCAGGTGGTGGGGGTGAAATTGCGTTGGGTGGCGTGCGGTGCGGTTGTTGAAAACAGAGGGTGGAATAAGATCAATTAGCTCGTCAGAACACTCCCCGTTATAATTTATGAATATTTAATTTAAGATTAGGGTTTGCCGCAAATTACCTATGCTACGCTACTAGCCCTTTCCCCACAAACTTATTTTAAGTAGAATTTAAAGAAAAGGACACGTTTTTACACTCTACGATGTATGGTATCCAGTGTACAGGTCTTAAACTTGAAAAGGTCTTCCATAGTAATGAATCTCTATGTGTCCAAAGTTTGTTAATTTTGTGTAATTAATTAAAATAACCAAACCAGATG
Source organism: Hipparchia sbordonii (assembly GCA_038048805.1). Taxonomy (NCBI): domain Eukaryota; kingdom Metazoa; phylum Arthropoda; class Insecta; order Lepidoptera; family Nymphalidae; genus Hipparchia; species Hipparchia sbordonii. The sequence continues at coordinate 10,539,120 of CM076099.1, read as the reverse complement.
ATGCTAATAAAATTATTGCGTCACCATGTCGTATTTTATTTCCAAGTGACGGTTGCCATTCAACTAAACCAAATGAACCTACCTCATATACCTATTACCTACATTGATAATTTGTTGTTAATAATGTTGTCGTGTACATGCACATTGCGTAAATGTGTGGAGCACAGTCAGGTCATGTCAGGAGCCTAGGTGGGAGCGGTCGGGCGCAAGCAAGCTCTCGCTCACACTTATATAGATACGACACACACACTGCCATGAGCCACGCGCCGTCGTGAATTGCAAGAACTATACGTTATTATTTTAGGTACTAAATTTTGTTTATCCAAATAATACACAAAGTTAAGTTATAATTATTTAATTATTCCTAATAGTTTTACATGTTCAGTCGTGATTTCTTGCTACACTTCTGCACTTCGTATATTTTACCTTACGATAACACAATACAGAAATGACGATTTAAGGGTTCTTTTAGTTGTAGATATCAATATTATTTATCAACATGTTGCATTAAAAAGATGTTTATGGTATGGAACTGAAAATTAGGAATAGCAAGATGGAAAAGGTGTTCGACTCGATATTATGTGGTTTTTTCAATCAAAAAATCATTCTATTTCTTATATGGCCAGGAATGATAAGAAATTATTTTAACGGAAAATGGTGTTGCTACGCGACGGTATACTCTCGGAAGTTATTATTTTGTGGTCGAAATCCTTCTCTTCCATTCATCCCATGCCCATGCCATATCCCTAAACGTATGCTGAGATCTATAGTGTGCTCTGACTCAAGATAGAGATTAAAACCAGATACAAATATGCTCTGAGATAAATCTGTCTCGTTTTAACTCTATCTTGAGTCTGAGCTGAGCGAAAGTGCGGTCTATAGATTTCGGCCTTAGAACTAGATTACCTAATATTATCGTCCACCCTAAAAGAAGAGTCCCCGCATGCGGCGGCCCATGCCCTGCCTGTCGTACAGTACGTTGAACCGGTTCACGAGCTGATTGATCGCGTTGCAGCCCTTCGTGATCGTGCCTAGGGAGGTCATGAGGGCCACATCGTTGCATTGCTAGAAAGGAAATATACCTCTTCACATATCCTTACTAATACATATTACAAAATGCAAAAGTTTTTGTTTGTTATTTTGTCTTTCAATCACACAGCAACGGAGCAACCGATTGAGTTAATTTTTTGGATGAGTACTGGGTAGGTAGTTTAATATTTCTAACATCGATTGGCGACATAGTTTCGAACCTATTAAATATCAAAATTGATTAAAAATTCGTGAAACTTATTCAAAACCTAGTTCATGACGAACACAATTTAAGAACCATTCCGACGATGATAGCATAATATTATATTAATGTATAAAAACTGTACTACTTACATAGTACATTTCTAACAAAAAAGCTACCTTGCGAAACGTCTGTTGTCACCCACGTTTAGTCTTTCGCCACAACTACAATCTGCTTACAATATAAAAATACTTACGTTATAGAAGTGCGTGCGGAACTGTTGTGAAGTGAGCAGCGGAAGCCTGTTGGATAAGGCCCTAGCCTCCCTCAGTAGAGCAGGCCTGGGAGGCAGCGTGCCGTCGCGGATCGCGCGCACCGTCGCCAGCACCGCCCGAACCCGCGACACTAACATTTTGATAGCCGACCGCTGAGCGGTTAAGTGTTCTGCCACTGTAACAAGACTCATTTATTTGTAGTCGGACTCAACAATTGGGTGTTTGACAAAAATTTTTTTGTTTATAAAGGTTTTTAATATAACAACACAAATCACAATGCTATTATTCTTTTTTTAATATCTTAACTAGTCTCGAAAATATAGAGCTTTTAAGTTTCCTGTTAAGAGGCAAAGAAAGCACCTCAGACCTCAGAGCAGGTGGCAATTAATTGACGGGAGTTTTAATAACAATCCATACTCGTTTTGTTTTGAAGAAAAAAAAAGTCTAACTTATCCATGTCTTTAAATACTCCTTACCTAAGCTATTGAGTGCGGCTTCTCCAGAAGACACCCTGGCGACGTGGTCAACGCCAATTCTCTCAGCCTCCTCTGCTGCCAAGGTGTAAGACAGAGGTGCAAGTAACATGGTTGCACGACCATTGACTACATCTATAACCGACTCGTACAACACTACTGGTAGTTGCTGTAAATAATAAATACATGTATAAAAATAAATAAATAAATATAGAGATGTCTTATAAACAAGGATATTAAAGTGCATTGCCACTGTAGAGGAAATTATTGGATATCCAAGATCAAAAATATCTAAATACCATACGGTTTCAATAATCTTGGCTGACCTGAGAATGGAGCTTAAAATACAGGGAGGTTGTAGTTTATGCTAGAAACTCACAATCATAATCAATGAAATAAGTTTAATTTACCAAATAATTTTGATTCTGATTGCACACCAATCGCTGTGCGATGTCAAGTGTTTTACATGCCAAGGGCATTAACATCCTAACCAATATTATATGTGCGAAAGTATGTCTGTTTGTAGGTCTGTCCTTTAATCACACAGCAACGGAGCAACAGATCAACTTAATTTATAATCATTGATGACCTTTAGTGACATAAGCTACGTTTTATCGCAGAAAAACAAAGATTCTGCATGATTTTTGAAAACCTAATTCCACATGGAAGTCACAGTGAAAAGCTAGTACACAATAATTGCAGGCACATACTTACATGCAAATACGGTTTATCATCCTACAGTACTTACATCTCCTTTAATGCCTGCAGGATTGAGCATCAGCATAACTGGACACTCGTTTATATCACAGATCTGTCGGTGCACTGCAATGTCTCTCTCTGTGGGCGTGTCCCCAGTGGTGTACCAGCCCAGGAAATCCATGTCCGAGAACACTTGTTTAACTGTATATGAAATACAGTCACCATCATCATGAGGAACCCACTAACGTCTCACTACTGAGCGCATGTCTCCTCTCAGAGAAGGGCGGCTGCCCCATTTCAAAACCTAGTAAGTGTGATTGACAAAATTTTATAGGGGCCAAAAAAACATGTGTTGTAGATGGCTTAGCAAAGTAATAAATATATCCAATAAAAGCTTTCAAAGTAGTTTATTTATGAAACATTATTTCACCAACAGATACTGAAGAGTTCAGAAGGGCTACCACAAATATGTTTTTTGGTCTCCTTTAAAATTTTGTCAATCACACTTACTAGGTTTTAAAATGGGGCAACTGAGGGTTATAGGCCATAGTTTACCACACTGGCCCAAACCTAATTGGTAGACTTAACACACCTTTGAGAACATTATGAAGAACTCTCAGGTGTGTAGATTTCCTTACAATGTTTTCCTTCACCTATAACTTAGAGGGCTGTACCCTGGATTGTACCTGCAACCCCCCAAATAGAAAACAGTCCAAACAGTCCTAACCTATAGGCTATCACTGCTCGATACATATGTATGATTTTGTCTGGTGGGAGGCTCTGGGCATGGCTAGTTACCACCTTACTGTCAGACGTGCCACCATGCAATTTAGTGTTCCAGCACGATGGCTAGTAGAAACCGATCTTGGTATAGGTTGTTTGTACACTGCCATACCCCTTCCAAGTTAGCCCGCTACCATCTTAGACTGCATTGTCACTTTCAATCAGGTGAAATCGCAGTCAAGGACTATCTTGTCATTGAATAAAAAAAATTAAATACTAATGATAGAATTGCATCAGCTATAGGACCTCCTGCCATGCCAATTTCTATTTGTCAGTTTAACTTTCCTCTTTCCCTAAACAGTATCTAAGCAGTTCTTTTCTTATTAGGAATAGTGATTTTTCAACTTCAAAAGAGAACATGCTACTGCAATATCCTGTAATACTTACACTGCTCTTCTTTCAAATTGTAGTAATCTCTGTCTATAACAATATCACCATCAATGACACTAAAGACCAACTCAAATGAATTCATTACTTCTATGTTGCGGCCCTTTTGCTTGCCAATTAGTGCTCCAATAACTAAAACAATAAAAATTTAACTTTTAAACCTTGTAAAAAATGAAATTAGGTGATGCCAGTAACTTTGTCTATGTGGTTTTTTATTTTAAAAATCCAATGGGAACTCTTTGATTTTCCAGGATAAAAAGCCTAGGCCACTCTCCAGATCCTTAACTATGGCCATGCAAAAATTCCCTTGATCCGAAGCTTTGTTGCAGGGTATTTAAAAGACAAATCAACCAAAAACACATTTATGTTTTTACCTTCTTTTTTAACTTTGTATTTTATAGTGGACAAGACTGACCTGTCTGAGGTGAACCTTCCTGTGCTCGTAATCTCGTCCAATGTTCAGACACATTCATTATAACCAAAGGATGAAGAGACACGGTAACTGAACCAGATGTAGCAGTGGTTACTACCACGCTCTTGGCGCTTCCAGCTGCAGGAGGCGCTGGTGACGTCGGGTTTGGGACGTCCACCGGTGGTCCTGAGGAAGCACTCTCCACTTCCACCTCCATCTCAAAGTCGATTCGATCGGCACTAGACATACTTTGTTATTATTAAATTTAACAAGATCTACAAACTGACTATGTTTATAACAATAACACACTACTGTCTTGATATTTTAATAATTAATTAATCGATTGCGAAATTTGAACTACAAATTGTTCAAAAATTCACATCAATTCACATCGAAATTCAGTTTCACATTCGTAAATCGCATTGCAATTTGCAACAATCGTCAATTTGAATTTTGACGTTTTGACAGTGACAATGACAACTGTTTGTGACTGGGTTTATAGCACCGACCTCTATATTTATTCTATGATTAACACTGGACTTGCCGTCCCTATCCTTATTTTAGTTCGTACTTTATTAAAATATGCGCAGAAACAGAAACTTACAGTTGCATAGAACTGTAATGTATATATAATATAATATCGTATAGGTATAAGAAAATTGTCTATCCCTTAGTGTAGTAATTATGCGGTTGTAACGTAGAGAGAGAAGACATAGAGTCAGTGACGATTTCTTTCTCACTCACACTAAAAAGAGAGCAGAGATAAAGTTATTAATGTGATAAACAGAGACGCAGCTACCCAATTTTTTGTCCCTCATCGTGTAACCAGTTTTTTTCAAGGTCGACACACTTTTGTGCCCAACAAACTGACAGTTAATAAGAAAATTTAGTATCTATGTGTGTTGCCAGCTTTAGGTACCTATACAATGTCCCGATTTTCCCTATCCTACTTATATTATAAATGTGAAAGTTTGAATGTATGTAGGGCCATCCATACATACATCCAAATTTCAGCCATATCGGTTTAGTGTGGCGTGATTGAGTAACAAACATATGGATGTTTGTTACTCAATACGCCACACTAAACCGATATGGCTGAAATTTGGCACGGAGATAGGTTTTTTTTAGTAATGTCCTCTGACATACCGTAACGGCGGGTTACTTTGGCTACTTTTTCAATTTTTTTTTTAATTTTTGTTGAAACAAAATAAAGTCGTGATGGAAGAAATGAATATTATGAGAAAAGAAAAGAAAGATGATGGATACTAGAATATAATATATGTCGGCGATGATTAAAGTGTATTCAGTTAGATAGTGTCGGTTACTGTTCTGAATCATCCTGAAGTTTCGTTCGAATGTCCAACAACCAGTCGAGAACTGTTGGCGATCTTAAGAATTATTTTATTTACAAAGTTCTTAATTTTTAAAGCCATTTTTAAATAGCTAGAGGCAGACTTTTAATGTTTTTTTTAAATAATTATTAACTTAAACTATGAAGAGTTGCAGTTTTATACGACTGCCTGAAAAAAGGAATATACTGTTAATTTCATTAATGATGATTTTGATGACTAAATATACAATTTTTGTTGCTTTTAATTCAATAGCATTACTCGATCGAAGGAAAATTTTAACTGTTCATTACAAATTATTTTGTGTAACATTCTTACTAGTAACGAAAAAAAATTTTCCTTTGTGTTACATACATCTTTTTTCAAAGTGACTCACATATGCTAAATTTCTATTCGGCATTTCAATATTTTTTTTAAGGAGCAAATAATTATCTAGTGAATTGGTCCTATGAAAGTACATTAAAAAACTTTAGTATAAAAAAAAATATTTTTAAAAAACCGACTTACGTGTACAAACTAAAATTATTTTATACTTTTAAGTGGTGGTTGAAGTTAATATTGTGTGCAATAAAGAATAATAAATTCTTTATTGCACACAATATTAAGATATATGTAAAAAATAGAAGCTTACCCTAATAGGTATGTCTCTCCCAGACAACCTTATATGTGTAGGTATGTTATTTAAAAAATAAAACAGTTCAGCATCTGTTTTGTCGTTTTATTTAAAAATCCTGGGAAGAATTTTCCATCTAATTTGGGGTACTAGGGGAGTGCAGTTATTGTGGCAACATTAAACTCGAACTTGTCATGTGACGTCATCGTTACGTCATGTTATCTCTATTTCAGTCGCGGTTACACAGTACCTTGGTCTATTGCCTTCTCTGTCTACGGGTTGTAAGTTCTATTACATAGGTAGGTACCTACTTTCCCTATGTATGCATTCATCGACCATCTTCATTAACTGTCAAAATTATGTCAAATGTAAGCATCTGTCAAAATGTGTTTTCCTTTGGGTGGTTTCATTAATCAACGTAATAGTTAAATTATAGATAAAAAACGATATATAATATTACTAATCAAATTCATTAGTTAGTGGAGCAAGAATTCCATATACGCAGAAATCTCAGAACCGAAGGAGATCCACAGGTCAGCCAGTCATTCACTACCTACCGTTTTATACGTACCATCATGGCATCTACAGCAGTAAAAGTAGCTAGCGCTGTCAAGGATGTATCGCCTTTGTACTACAGAATTTTATCAAAATTCCCACAAAATTTTACATTTTGTTTTGCGTATGGATCAGCTGTCAAGCCTCAAATCGGCAATCAGAAGAAGCACAACATGATCGATCTAATATATTGTGTTGACAACTCGTACCGCTGGCATGGTGCTAATATCGATATGAACCCGTCACATTACTCAGCGCTTCGCTTTTTGGGCAAAGGATTTGTTGCAAGATTTCAAGAGAATTGGGGTGCCAAAGTTTATTTTAATACATTGGTGGACATAAAAGAGGAAAACGTAACCATCAAGTATGGTGTTGTATCGCAAAAAGACCTTATAGCTGATCTTCTTGACTGGAATCACTTGTATCTGGCAGGCAGACTTCATAAGCCAGTTGAAATCATAAAAAAAACTAACAGCTCTCAACTACAGAATGCCCTCCAGTCAAACTTGCGCTCAGCTGTTCACACAACCCTCCTGATATTACCAGAGACCTTTTCTGAGTATGATTTTTACTTTGCAATATCTAATCTAAGTTATGCTGGAGATTTTAGAATGACCTTTGGTGAAAACAAAAACAAAGTCAGAAATATAGTCCAACCACAACTGTTAAACTTTCGTGAACTCTACAGACCCATCTTGCAGCAATTCCATGCTTATGTAGATTTTCCAACTGGCGAAGCACAGTGTCACCAAGACATCAATCCTGAAACTAAGTTGCACCATTTGATGCAGCTGCCTATGGTTCCACAACAGAGAATAGTGAAGTTTTGGAACCACGGAGGTCTTCAGCAGGATATGGAGGATGTTCTCCGAGCGGTAGCCTATGATATTGATTGTGCTGTTATTTTGAGACAAATACTAAAAGACTTAGTATGGCAGTCAAGTGTAAGGCAGTCACTCAAGGGTATTCCTACAGCCGGTTTTCTAAAATCAATCCGTTACAGTGCAAATAAAATAGCAAAAATGTTCTGAATACATTATTTATATAATATTCACTGTAAATATCTAAGATTAAGGACAACACCTAAGTGTATACAATAAATTTAGTATTTGACTTAAGTTAAAATTTGTTTTTTATTGCTTTTAAGTTTATACCACTTTTTGCTTTTAGGTTAAATAATGTTATCTGATGAATCAAGCAGTGATTCAGAAACAGGCAGGTTCAAGTGTCAAACAAAGAGTCAAGATGATAAATCTAATAATACAAAAAGAGACAGTTTTCACCGTAGATCAGGAGGAAGGAACAGGAGATCAGCTGACAGATTTAATAGAGATACAGATAGAAGGAGAAGTGACAGAGAAAAGTTTGAAAGGCATTCAAGAGATAGATACTCTAGATACTCTCCTAGAAGAAGATACTCCAGAGATAGAAGTAAAAGATCTTCTGAAAGGTATAGAGATAGGCCTAGAAAAGACTCAAGGTCCAGAGAAGAGAAATCTAAACCTCGAGAGACTCGGAGCAATAGCAAAGAAAAACATAGGCATTCTAGGGCTAGATCTCATAAATCTCCAATAAGGAATATAAAAGATGAAATCAAAGGCATAATTACAGAAAAGGATAGAAGTTTAAATGAAATTGAAAAGAAATCCAGTAACAAAGATTCATTATCCCCAGAACCTGTAATGAAGAAATCAGTGGTACATATACCTACTGAAACTCAAAGGAAGAAAAGTGAAAGCCCTATTGTTATTGAAGAACATGAAGGCAGTGATGTTTCCGAAGAGGTACAGCCTGGCTCATATTATAACATGATACCAGCTATTGTAAAAGAAAAATCTGAAGATGTAAAACAGAAACCTGAAGAGTCCAGTGAAATTGATTCTTCTGATGATGAGAGACTCAGAGCCAAGTTACTAAACTTAGAAAAAGAATTGCAGAAAACAAAAAAGAAAAAGCATAAGAAGAAACACAAAAGAAAAACTTCTAAGTCTGATAAAGACAAACGTGATTCATCTGCCTCTGTAGAAGTTACCAGCACAACAGATATTCCAGAAATCATAACAGAATCTTCTACAGCAATTGAAGTAGCTGAAGTTACATCTACACAAAAAAATCAAAAAGAGACCAGTGAAGAAGGTGAAATATTGAGTGATGATTCCCAAAGCGATATTGATCCAAATGACTTACGACATAAACTTAAAAGATCAAAAACATCCCAAAATGATCAAAAGCTAGATAAATGTGGACCAGCATTACCTCCACATCTAGACAGGGGTTTTAAAAAAAGTACATCGCCAGTCACTGAGGGACCATCTTTACCTCCGCATTTACAGAAAAAGGTTCACAACTTAGGTAAAGTAAATAAATCTGTTTTAGCATATGCCTATATATTTTTTTATTATTTATTTTTATTTTATTAATATTTTTGTATACCTTTTCTAACAGGACCCTCAATACCAGAAGACCTGCGTAAAGTGTTAGCTGAAAACAGTGAAATGACACATGAAATTATACATGATAGTTCAGAAGATGATGGTATAGGGCCATTACCTACAGGAGCTGAAAAGAAATGGTCTGAAGCTCACGAACGTCTTGAAGAAAGAGCTATTGAGATAAAAATAAAGACACTCGATGGCTATTCAGTGAAAAATTCGAATATCAAATCACGAGAACAATGGATGTTAGAACTACCAGAAGGAAAGGCGAAATATTTGGGACTAGAAGCTCGAAGTTTCAGGGCAAAGGAAGGACCTGATATGTCTGATAGGTATGTGAAATATGTATATAATTAAGTTTCATTGTCGAGTTTTTGCCAATTATATCTTTAGTTCTTTGTTATGGAGCTTTATGACATCATGGTAAATTGAATATAGCAGAAATAAATGTGTCAAGAAAGATGAAACTTTAGATAAATCTATGAAGTTTAGTATGAAGCAAAAGTTATTTATAAGAAGATTCCAAAAATTTATACAAAAATTATTTTATAAGATGCATAAGAGAGAGAGAGATGTATGAGAACTTGAGAAGTCTGAACAAATAAATATAAATCAAAAATCACTTCCGCAGATTTCGCATCCTGCATTTCCCTAGCACCTCCAAAATTAGTTTTAACGTATTTGTTTTTGCCAGACTTATAAGCGACAGGTAGTGTCATCTAGTAGCATTTCATGCTACTCTAAATTCTATAGTATTTCAATGGAACTCTTTAAACGAGAAGTGACACATTGCATACTTTATAAAAAATTTCCAAAAATTTCCTATGGTAAACACTATTAGAAATTTTGAGAAGTTGGGTTAAGTTATTGAACTCAATCTTGTTAATGTTAACTTTGTCCTTAAGATCAAGTTGGACGGACACTCCTGAAGATAAAGCGCGGAAAGCATTAGGAATGCCAAAAGAAGAGGACGCCAATACGACACTACAAAGGGAAGCAAGGGAGCGTCACATTGCAGACAGAGACGATGAGCAAGCGAAAGCAGCCAAGTAAATAATTTTTGACATATTATTACCCGAAAATAACTGGTTCTCGTGAAAAAATAAAACCTTTTTGTATTTAGGACAATTTATATTCTAAACACTGAACTGATCTTGGCGTGCACATTAATAGCGTGTATTAATGTTAGAGATAAACATGATCTTTTTTATCCTGAGAAATCAAAGAGTTCCCACAGGTGTTTTTTTAAACACTCGGAAAAGATCCATATAAGGAAGGAAGTCATATAAAGAAGGAAGGATAAAAATAACAATTTACTATCAACTTCAATTAATCGCTCTTAAGAATAGAATAGAATAATTTTTTATTCAAATAAACTTTTACAAAGTGCTTTCGAATCGCCAAATGAATCTACCACTGGTTCGAAGAAAAGGTTAATTTTTCTTAGGCAAAATTCAATAACATAATTCACGTTGGCTAGTAATAAAATTAAATATTGTCTTTCAGAAAACACAAAAAGAAACATAAAAGGGAAGAAAGCTTATTGGAAATGCATCAGAAGAAATTAAAAAAGAAGAAAAAGGTAAGATTTCCTCCCGACGGAAAAAAACAGGGTTACACAAATTTTTAACATGTACCCTCGAATGACTTGATGATGCGATGGTTTGAGTTTTGTTTTTATAACGCCAGAATGGCAATCGTAAAATAATAAAGGTGGCATAAATGACGGTAGTTCACTTAAATAAAACTACATTCAAACTGCAATTTTGATGTTATGGTTTATTTCAACTTATTGTCTAAGACTAAAATCTATAGACCGCACTCTCGCTCAGCTCAGACTCAAGACAGAGTTAAAACGAGACAGATTTATGTCAGAGCATATTTGTGTCTCGTTTTAACCTCTATCTTGAGTCTGAGCTGAGTCCGAGCACGCTCCATAGGTCTCAGTATATATGTCGTATTTGTATATTCTTAAATACAATTTTGTCTTCTTCACAGAAAGAAGATAAAGATGATGAGAAGAAAGAACGCCGTCCATTCAGCAGAGACCTGGATTTGCAAGTCAACCGTTTCGATGAAGCTCAAAAGAAATCGATCATCAAGAAAGCTCAAGGACTAAACACGAGATTTTCCAGCGGTGAAGCGAAATATTTGTAAGAGAAGCTACGCTGGGACGTATGAAATGTTCATATATGGCCACCAACTTATCTGTTCAGGTGGAACTAAAGCTACTATTTAAAAATATTCCACTCACTTCTGCTGTCCAAATGCACATGGTCTTTGCTGCTCTCAGATCTTTCTAATGCAAGTTTCGTTCAATTTATGAAAATGCCGTACCAATTTCGTAGTAAATTTCTTAAGTAGCAATAGTCATTTGAACAAATAAGTTGATGGAGCTGTACAAGTGAATTGATTGTAAATAACTTGAAATGTATTTTAAACCAACTTCAAAAAAGAAGAGGTTCTAAGTTGGATTTTATTTTTTTGTGTGCGTGTGTTACGTCATGTATTCGGCGATTGTGAACCGATGTTAATGAACATGAAGGTCCCATTTAAATGGATGGAATATATCCATCTCGGGTGGATTTCACGTTGGATGGCGTAATTTCGATGGAATGTCATTTTTATGGATCTATACAAGGATCCAACATGATAGGTTGCTTTAGTTAGTTCTTGTTCTGACTAAAATATTTATTTTTCGAGAACACATTTGAATTCAATTCAATTTCTAAATGCAATTGAAACATTTATTTTGCACTGCATTTTTAACCGACTTCCAAAACAAGGAGAAGATTCTTGAAACACTTTGGGTCACTCCTCAGCAAGATGTAGTTAATATTATAATAGGCTGACTCATCATACCCAACCAATGATAATTTTTAATCACTTTTGGGTCAAAAAAGATATAAGGTTTTGTATCTCCTATGGAATTGTTTTTTAAAAGGTAATTGAGACAAAGTTGTTACATTGTGTATCTATTTAAATTCTTTCTTATTTTTTCACGTTTCTACATTTATTAGAAACAAGCGTTTGCTCGCGGCTTCGCTCACGTTAAATTCGATTTTTTAAACCCCTATTTTACCGCCTTAGGGGTTGAATTTTCAAAAATCCTTTCTTAGCGGATGCCTACATCATAATAGCTATCTGGATGCCAAATTTCAGCCCGAAACGTCCAGTGGTTAGGGCTGTGCGTTGATAGATCAGTCAGTCAGTCATTTAGAAGATTTAAGCGCGTGAACTATGTAGTAAACATATGCTCTATAGCTTACTCAGTGTATCACTGCGTCAGTTATTCATGAAATTGGGACAAGAAAGCGCATTATTTCAATTGAATAACTTTGTATTTAAAAAACCATCTATTGTTTCTTGTTTTTGATTTTTTATTCAATATTTTTACAGGTGATTCTATATCAGACGCATATTATACTCATAGAAATATCATCAGGTGAGATCGCAGTCAAGGATTATCTTGTCATCGAATAAAAAAAAACAGATAGATCTATGATATTGAAATTACGTGTTAGTCTTAATTTAATATAATACATTAAATATATATTATTTTGATGAATTAATAACTAAATAAATATAAGCATGTTTACTTAAGTACTTCAGCTTGTTATAATTGATGTAATAGTGTACAAATATTCTGTAAATAGACACGATTTTTAAATGTAACAGAGTTTTTATTGTTAAAAAACTTTCAATAACCTAAAAGAGAACGAACTTAGTAGGTAATAGGTAGGTAGGAAAGTTCGAACAAAATAAATAGACAAAGCTAATTTATTCAAGCTAATTTAATCATAATAGATTTTGGTACACTACTCGCCAATGGTTCACGATGTGTTAGGAAGGCAACAGTGTGTCCGGTTGTACACAGATCTCTATACTACAGTATTGTAAAAGGTATGATAGATATTCATTTCAAAATGTATTGTATTGTGCGGAATACGACAGCTGTACTTACAAGAGGTTTCCAATTCAATTTTAGTTTCAGAGTTAAGCTCGTTATATTTTGTGATCTATCCAATCCAAAATCTCGAAAATGTAATCCAGATATCGTAAAGTCAAAAAAAAAAATAAAGTGCAGCAATAGTCTCACTACAAATTTGAATTAAATCCGGACATTCAATCTGTTGATTTTATAATGAATAAAGAAATACCGGCCGTTATCCAGGTTAAGAGATATGTGTAGAACCGAATAGTCATTAATGTTGTCATGTTCAAAGGACAGCAGGTTGTACAGTGGTGCTGGCGGCTTCAGCTGACGCACAAACTTTAAGGTAGGAGTTCTCGCAACAGAGCGGCTCATCGGCAGTCATGTCGGCGTAGGACCAGGGCTTATCGCACGCTTTGTAAAATGCTGACAACTGAAACATACACATTGCAGTAGGTAACTTGAGAAACGCGGAAATTCTGGCTTCAATTTTTTTTTTAATTAATTTATTTATTTTATTCACATATCTAAGGTTTACAAATAATACTTATAGCTAGAAAAAAGAAAGGGTTTGTAGTATATACTAACAAAGAGTTAAATCTAGGTAGGTACGTTGACTACAGAACATTAATGCCAGTTGATTCAAAGTTTCAGTGAGCAGTGATAGCCTAGTGGTTAGGACTACGTTTTCCTATTCGGGGGGTCGCAGGTTCGATGCTGGGCATCTCCGACTTTTCGAAGTTTTGAGCATTTAAGAAATTAAATATCACATGGGTAGGTACTTCAACGATGTAGGAAAATATGGCGTGGAAAACTGCACGCCTGAGAGATCTTCATAATGTTCTGAACGGTGTGTGAAGTCGCATTGCGCCAGCGTGGTGGACTATGGCCTATATTCCTTCTCTGAGAGAACTGCGCTGAACAGTAAAACGTTAATAGGTTGTTCATGATCATGACAATGATGACAAATATTTCATGTCCCTGGATTACCTTACGATATGAGATCTCAGTCAAATTGGCTTTATGCAAATAAAATTAAACAAAGTACCTACCTAGCTATAGTTGTAGTACGCGACATAGCGTTACTATACCTACTTAGTTTACTTACCTTAAGCTCCATAGCGTCACCAAGTCTATTACATAGGATCTCTGGTCCTTTGGCCTTCGTGGCCGTAGCTAGCGCGAGGCAGAGACTCTTGCAGGTAGTCTCGCCTTCCTCGTTGCAGGAGACGACCAGCCCCGGTGATTGGGAGAGAAGTGGTAGCTGGTCTGCTTGGGGAGTTGACGTCGGGAATCCACCGCATGTGCAGTTGCCTCTGACAACATCGCTGAACGCTCCTGAACTGAATACGAACATATATTCTGGACTGCAAGCTGATGGTCTCCACTTATGTAAGTAAAAATAAAAAATAGAGAATTTCCTCCTTTTTGGAAGTCGGTTAAAAAGCATTTTACACACATGCAAAGACTTAGAGAAAACTTAGTCTTGTGCATAATACGAGATCGAAATGTTTTTAGGAAAATTGTAGAATCGACTGTAACACCTACGTATTTGAAAACGACCGTTACATCTAAATATACTTAGGTAGATATCTATGAAAAACCCGATAATGGAACTTATTGTAGCTTTCTTTAATGTAAAGATTGTTTCCTTAAATTAAATATTCACCTATTGTTGGAAATGTTTTCTCCGAAACATATTCCTAGAAATACGAAGAAGACACAAATGTTGGCGACACCTAACGACATGGTGATAAGGGAAACAACCAAGCCAAACTAATGAACTATGATTTGTGGGGTTTGCTTAAATACATGTGTACCTTTGTAATTCACTGAGTTGACCATTATTTTGCTTTCTTTGAGGACGTGGCTTTTTTCCCCTTTATTTTCCTGGGGGTTTCGTTAATACTGACTATGTCACCCCCGTAAGTTCAACAATACTTCTTCTTCTTCTTCACTCCTGGGGTTTCTTCTCCGCAAGTAGGCGACAATCGCCCGTTTTGCGTGGTCCTACTGGTACAGCTCCCCGCCGGATCACTCCAGCCAGCCGAGCTCCTTCCAGAATCCGAGCAGGCCACCCAGGTCGGCGAGGACTTCAGGAAGTGTAGCTGGAGAGCCAATGTATTTGTGACGTTGGTCGGATACACCCCTGCATTTAAGCAGTACGTGATCCGGTGTCTCGTCGCCCTCCATACATGCTCTGCATAGAGGGCTGTCGGTAACACCTATTGCATGGACCGTGGTCACGACGAGACCACGGTCCATTCAATTGGATCGAAATATCGACAATCCCAACTAAAATAATTACCGTGGTACGTACTCGTAGTATTTATAACAATTATGATATAAGGAATCTAAACTATTGTTAAATATATTTGATGAGGTCGTGGCTTACCCTGATTTAACCCGCATACCTTGAAACACTTATTCAAGTAAAAATACTTGTCTATTTCTGCACGGATATTTACTTTACTGCGGGTTTAGGTATAGACCTAAACCCGCATAATGTTGAAAATATAAAACTACGCGACTAGCTCAATTATTTTTTTTTTACTTATATATGCATATAATTTTTATTTTTTCCAAGATTACTAACTAATTAATAATAATATAGGTAGGTACGAAAAATATTTTAACCACTAAATATCCCTAATATATTTAAATTATGGATCTCGTATTGAAATTCGAACATCAATGTTTTGAAGTGAACACGACCAAATTGTTTTGATTGTATCACTCGTACAATGAGTAGTTAGACTCTGAGGATCAGCTTGTTTGAGCAGAGGAACATTATCTAAGTGTATGATACTTTGCTATAGAGCTACTCAGTTTATACTTCCAATGAGCCGGGAAGGTTTAATCTGGTAATACACACTTGAGCTACCTTCGAATAGTTGAAAAAAGCAGGGGGCTTGAAAGGTATAGTTCTTGCAACTCACGAGGGCGTGTGGCTCATGGTAGTGACTTGTGCGTATGTCGTATCTATAAGTGTGAGCGAGAGCTTACTCGCGCCTGACTGCTCCCACCTAGACTCCTGACAGGCACGCACACTTACGCAATGTGCATGTACACGACGTAACCACAAGTAAAACTCACGCATCCTCGTGAACTGCCTAGAAGTATACCTACTACTGATATATTTTAGGGTCCTAAGGTGCTGGAACCAAGACCTCACATCGGCAACTCCCCGGCACTAATATCGTGCTAAGGGTGCCGTCCACTGAAGCTGAGATTTGTTGCACGGACCAACCATATTATCAAACAATGACGTGATAAAAATATTGTCACCTCTCACGTCCAATCACGTTACCGCAATAATGGACATGCATCTTAATAGGAATGTTTTAAGGCGGGAGGTGGAGGTAGATACTGCCAGAAATGTTTTTATGAATCTGTTCAAAGGGAGAACTGTCGTGTCATCGGAGGGCGTTGCTGTGCTTTTTAGTTTACAATAGCCATACAATTGCGCAATAAATAGTCAGTTCCCAGTTTGGTCACGAGGGTTCTCAATTTGAATAGACTCTATAAAAATTAAAAAAGTTACTCTTCTAAAATAATTATTATATTTCATCAAGCAATACATTTTGCTTGTAAGTATGTAACATTATCTCTGCGGTGCCGGACATGGTTTTGGCATTTTCCCTAGGAGACCTTGGATTTCCTTCTTTTCATCATAACTCTTCCACATCTCATACAAATTGATGATGGTTCGTACTATTTCCTGGATCTGTCGACAGAAAACATTAAAATTAGTAGCATCAGGCGAGATCACAACCAAGCGCTAGTCTATATATTTTAAAAAAGACCTATGTCCCGCAATATACATCATCAAAAAATAATAATTAATTATTTATTATTATTAATTAAAAATCAGTTCTTCTTATTTGAGTTATTGCAAGGTTTCAAAACCATTGAATTCATCATTGAACCCAATGGTCACACATGAGCTTTACTTGTGGTTATGTAGTGTACATGCACATTGCATAAGTGTGCATGCCTGTCAGGAGCCTAGGTGTGAGCGGTCAGGCGCGAGCAAGCTCTCGCTCACACTTATACCAATACAATACACACAACCATCAGGCATGTGCCCTCGAGCATTGCAAGAACTATACTTTAACTTACTTTATCCATATCAACATTCAGCTCAGCAAACCATGGTTTCAGATTCTCCTTACCCAGCATTACACAAGCTATATGAAGAGCACTTATGGCTATCTGAAATTAAAAATTACAATATATTTTATTATTTATTATAATTATAATAAGCTAGTGCTAGCAACTTAGTCCCAGGGGAATCATTCACGATAATCATGTAAACCACATAAAGTAAATACCAATACAAAAAACATAACAATGTGATCCCTTTCAGGCAAAAAATGGTGCAAAAAGACATAAGCTGCAGATATGAGGTAGGTGATACAAATATATATGTACTTCAAAATATCTAGTTACATCTAAGTATCTATTTGTTCTTAGTCGTTTCTACTACCATTTTTTCTTTCACACTACTCATACTTTTGTGTTTTCTTTAATAAAATCAATAAGATATAACTCAAGCAACAGTTGAACTGAGGCACAAGTTTGATAACTGTATGAGAGTTGCATGAACCATAATACCAATGGTCTTATTTGTTACAAATAGGAAATTGCAATGATTTCTAAGTTAATGAGAAGTTTACATCCAAATAAAGGTTTAAGATATTACCTGATAAGGAGGATATAGTAAGCTAACATCAGTTCTCAGTGAATCATTAACAATTCTCCAAGCATAAGTGAGGATTTGATCGTCCTGCACTTGTGTGTGTATATCTTGCACAAACAGCAACAGAGGTCTATAAGGTTGGTAGACAATGAGACAACAGTCCAAATTCTCAAGCAAATAAAATTCACATTCTAGTATGTGGTTCGTCCTGTAAGGAAACTCCTGTTGCCCGTATGCATAGCTGAATTTGTTCTTAATTACTGTTTGACAGGTAGTTATCAGTCTTGAATTAGAAATTACACCGAACTCTTCCACTTTAGACGCCAGGAACACACAAGTAGGTGCTAAAAGCAATGGATCTATACATTTTAAGGAGTTTCTAGCGTAGAATCTTTTAAAGTAGACTGTAGCAGTGGCTATCACTTGTTGTCGAAGTTTTAATTGCTCTCCTAAAACTTGAATGATGCTGGCGAAAAAGTTGAATATTTTCTGATATTCTTCCTCTGTCAGCTTTGCCAAGTCATGTTGACGATCTCTAAAAAGATCTTGTTTATCCAGTATCCATTGTTGATGATGTGAGCTTTGCCAGAAGTTACCAGCCATTATCAGGAATCAGGATCAGGTTTTCGGTACCTAGCTACGTTAGGAATGTATTTCTAAGTTTTGCAATGTCTTCAAACATATATCAGTGCCAATTTCATTTGTTCAGATTTTTATTTAGCATTTAAAATATTTAAAGCAAAATAATATTCAATAAAATTCATATTTTGGTTTTACTCATTATTCCTTAACAACTAACATGTCAATGTCAATTTGATTGATGTCAAGTCAAAATCAAGTTGACATTACCACCTATTTGGTGTTGCCACTTGTTTGACAATCTTCATGATATTTAATTAAACTCATATATGTCAGTGGGCACACTGCCATGGATGCACAAAAAAAAATTTTTTTTGGTATGAAGATTAGTAGGTATGGATAATCTAAATCTTATCAATGGGCTTAGATATTGCACTAGACTTCTTAAAGAAGTTCGTAAATCAATCTAGTTACCTGTATGATCAAATAATAAGGGGTCGTCCATTAACTGTGTCCATTAATATTATATTGAACCGTTACCAGGCGAGTTCACACGCCGCGCATTTTCCGGTTTACAAATTGCGCGCTCAACGAAAAATAAATAGGTAATAGGTATACATCTCACTACACCGCCTTGAAAATGAAATACTTCGTGGCACAGGTTCGTGGTTTATTCCCAACCCGCTGCCCCCATTTCGAGCGTCACGTCAATGGACGATCCCTAATTTGCAAAGGTAACAAGTGTCGTAGGTACCAAAATTAAAATAATTTGATTGTTAGCAGCTTCAATTTTTATTTTTAATAACATATGAATTAAGGCTGATATCAGAAAGTATCTTCAAAAAGTCTGCCGGCGAGATGTTCGCTAAATATCCGTTGCCGTAAGGAACAGCGTATCTCCATGCGGCATTTGCTATGTCTTCGTGATAACCTTCTATTATCTGCACACCTTCTTTGTTCAACACTTGGTTAATTGGCCAGGAGCTATTCTCTAAACTAGCCTGAAATATCACATTATATAAATTATTTAACGGAGATAGATAAGCAGTTAGGTATTTACTGTCACACTTAAAATATCCTAGTTATAAGTTTCTGATAACTACTTAGAGCAATAGCTCTATTTATTATAATTTATATATATTTGATATATTATATATATGTATAATTTATTTATATTTTATAGATTCAACTGTCTAAGCTTTTGGTCTAAGCAATTGATTATTAAGGACTGAGGTAGGTCTTACATCGACTTTGCCAATATTGTATTCCAGTATGAAATCGCCTATCCTCATGTGGACATTACTAACATTCACAAAGTGAACACTCAATGATACATCAACATCGCGGAACAAGATCCTGAAAAAATAATTTTAAACGAATACGTAAATATTGCAACTCAATCTGATTCAACGATTAGTTTAACATTAATCTCCTAAATTAAATCTAACTTACGTCATTCTACCGAATCCTTGAAGTGGATAAAACAAATAAGCTCGTCCGTTGACACTATAGTTTTCTGAAAAACATTGATATAAAAAATAAACTTAGCTTCATTTAAAACATGAATTAAAAAGGTAACTCAACTCAATTAGTAGATATAAAGATTTTATTTAATGTTTTAATTAAATATATTTTGACTTACCTGAGTAAAGAGATAAAACTGGAACGAAAAGTTTCGCAGAAACGTGGATATCACCCAAAGTTTTCGTTACTTTCAAATATTCCACTGAAAAGTTGTCTAATCCAGTAAGCGTCATATTTCCAATTGAAAATGTGATTCTATAATAAATAAAAAAAATCAATATGTTTGCACGTAAATATGTATATTACATTGCCATAATAAAGTAGACTATTGTTGCACAAGTGCGTTAATAGTAAAAGCGGGTAGGTACATATTATGTATACGAGTTATAATATAATCAGTTAATCACTATCGCATAGAATGTGCCGTGTGACTTGTGAGTTAATGTTACCGATATATATTTTATTTAAGCACGGCGTGATACACGGATCTCGGTCCGTGGCGTGAATCGTGATACCTTCCAACACAGCCTTCCACTAACTAAATATGTACTTATGTATTAGTTTTTGCTAGCGACTAAGTACGTCTAGTGTCTAATACTACAATGAATATGAACCATACTTACTTAATACCTCTCCCATCGTAGGAGCTATTGATTTGATTTATAGCGATAGTCTTCAACGAAGGAAGTGGAAATAAACTAGTTTGGACACTTCCTTCTCGCCACTTATTTAAGAGTGATAATATTTGTTCCTCGAGGTGGTTAGTTGCTACATAAAAGATAAAAATAAAAATTATTAATTTAATTATGTCCTATAGAGGGTGGTCGAACTAGTGACGTCAATAAATTTTTTTTAGATTCCTCACACCAGGGGGTATCCGAAAATACCCCATGTATGTTCTGCGATTTTTTGTAGTTTTCGAGATAAAATTTTATATAAATAAATTTCAATAGATCAGAGGGTCCTATGATATGCTAAAATAAGAATTCCGTACTGCGAAGATGCCGAATTGTTGGTCAGGCGTAACCATTTTACTTGTTTGCCTCGATATTATAAGAAAACTAACATTGTGTGATGGTGCGGAACCCTCTGTGCGCAAATCCGACTCGCACTTGACCGCTTATTTTACATGACATATTCTGAAAACAAATTACATCAGTTCGTAGACAGAGAAATACAGTTATATTATAAGAGCAAAACTTACGTGTAACACTGTCAAAACTAATGGCTCCATCAAAAAGTATAATAAGGGTGATAGAATAAAAAAATGCCGTTTTCATTTTTTTGCTTTTAGTACCTATCGCTTGAGTTGGTATGTGATGCCTTTGTGAAATTGAACCGTGCATTTAAAGGTAGTGGTGTTTATTTACACAACATTGTGATATGATTACACTATTTACTAAGCTTAGAGAAATATCCTTTTTGGAAATACTTATCACGAGAATTTATTGTTGTTATCAAAAGATTTCACTGTTTCAGCCTCAGTGGACCATAAGTACCTGAGTGCAAGTAGTTTTTGAAAAGATGATAAAAGATTTACAGGCAGCATTAATGTTTGGGATTAGATAGCCGTGACCCACTGAACCCAATATTTTCAAGGGTGATTGAAGTTTTATAGGGATAATTTAAGAATTGAGCTAACCAATAAAGATAAAGCTCAGGTAGGTACATTTTTTATCTCGTTGGATTTCAACTTTTAGCTTGGGATTATTAAATCCGAGATAGATTCAGCTGCTCATAAGATTAAATACCTAACACTTTGTTTTGAAAAGAACAGCTGCTGAGGTTTTTAACGGCTATTCTTCTTCTTTATCAACCCATTGCCGTCCATGGCTGGAAGTAGGTCTCTTGTACCAATTAACGATCTTGCGTCGTCTGTATCCAAGCGCTTCTTAAGTAGGTATAACAGTTTTTAGTTTTTATGTTGTAGTATGGTGCGGGTGACTGGTCAATAGAACGCAACTTAATATTTTTACCATAATTAAGCTATTGCATAGCTTCTATCGCGGGCCTAGCTTCTAGCGTGGAGACCGAATCCAGAAATTCCGTAACGAAAATAACCTGACACGGGACTCCTCTCACCGCTAGATGGCGTTGATAAAAAATGCTATGCAATAGCTTTACCGCGGCAGTCCCCGAGTGCCACACGTCTTTTTTTTTGCAATCATTTTTTTGGTTAAAATTCCCACCATTAAAATCAATAATTGAGACTTATATATATATTATATTTTTCAGAAAATATTTTCCTAATTTAAACTTATTTAAACGCATAGGTAAATATGAATGAGCATAAGGCCGCGCTCACTTTGGATACGTTTTCGTCAGAATTTTACTCGCGCGAACACGTACCAACACGCACGAATGATCCTAACCTTTCAAGTACTATGGGAGCGCGTACACTGGGTGCGAGTTAGTCGTACGTATACGCGCGTGTAGTTCCGACGTCAGAAATCAATCCCAACTTGTTGGGATTTTAAACGCGTTCGTGCGTCTGGAAACATTAAACACTGGAAAACTACCTGCTTGACGGAGAAAGACGTATTCAATGTGTGCACTTAATTCGTACGACCACGATCATACGTTTACGTACGATACAAATTCGTATCCAAAGTGAGCCCGGCCTAATGAGATAGGTTCGTTCTATTGACTTGTCACCCACACCATGTTATAAGGAAAAAACTAATAAGCATAGTAAAACGTTTACAACTTATTTTAAAAATATTTTCCGCAGATGATTTTCTTTATTAGCATTTTATTTCGATTTATTCTTCTTTTCCTGGTTTATGACATTTCTATTTATATCACATTTTAGAGATTTCACTGGCAACACTGCAGGTTGTCAATCGGAGTCATAGACGCGTCATTTGACATTTCATTTGTCAATGTCAACTTTATACAAGCAAGTGTCATTTGTCAACCTTTTATACAGGGTTCCCAACTTAGGGCTTTTAGCCCCAAATTTAGGGCGGAATTTTGCTTGTTGGGATTTTTTTAGGGCCCAAAAAAATTTAGGGCTATTTTTAGGGGCATAAATAAATTTTCAAGCGTCACATAATTGACTGACCAAAACGAGTAAATAAAGCAAAACGCTTATGATATTTCGGAATAATATGCTTAAAATCGTTTTAGCTAAAGCGTTTTGAAAATATTTCAATACATTAGCGTTGAACACGCTTTTTCGATATATAATATAGTGAAAAACAAATTACGAAACCGATTTCCCTTTTCATTTTAAAACGTGATGGTGGATCTTGCGTTACTTTTACTCCATCTCCAAAAAATGTTACACTTATAATGTAAACATAGTGTATGACTATAAGAATTCCGAATAACAGAGGCGTAACTATAGGGTGGCATTTCGGCAAAATGCCACGGGCCCCAGCCGGAAGGGGCCCCGGTCAGAGAGAGCCAGAAGCACAAGATGATCCTAACATTTATAGCCATTCCTGTGGCTACGGCTAGCCGTAGTCGGCACTAGTGCCGAGCGATCATTTTCAAAATTAAAATTTATATAAACTAAATTCTTTGGGACAAGAAAGGTTACGCACAGTAAATTGATTTACCAAAAGGCTGAGTTGACTGGAGCCTAGGGCAGCAGATTTTAGGGGCGGTAGATTTGGGGCCAAAATTTTTATTTGTCTTACAGAAATTAAAAAGATACATATATAGGTACCTAAATGTCATTAGGTCACTAAACACATATTTCAAAATTTTATAAAATATCTAATTAATTACCGAATATAGCTACCCCAATAACAATAGCTAAATAGTTTGAAGGGCCGACTTTACCTACGATGCCGGGGGTGCGGCACATACAAGCGCAGGGTCTCAAGCGCCAAATGTACAGGACTATGTAGTAGATATGGCGTAGTGCAAAATAAAAAAACGTTGCTATTGTAGGTGCCAAGTATGGACTACTAAGTGCCGTAATGCAATCATAAAAAAAATTTCAAGCTCGCTTCGCTCTCGAAAATGTCGCTTTTACGTTTCGATTGTACTCGTAGGTGCCAAGTATGGACTACTAAGTGCCGTAATGTAATCATAAAATTTTTAGAGGTCGCTTCGCTCGCGAAAATGTCGATTTTACGTTGCTATTGTAGATGCCAATAATGGACAACTAAGTACCGTAATGCAATTATAAAAAATTTTGCGCTCGCTTCGCTCGCGAAAATGTCGCTTTTACTTTTCTATTGTAGATGCCAAGTATGGACTACTAAGTGCCGTAATGCAATCATAAAAAATTTCACGCTCACTTCGCTCGCGAAAATGTCGCTTTTACGTTGCTATTGTAGATGCCAAGAATGGACTACTAAGTGCCGTAATGTAATTATAAAAAATTTCGCACTCGCTTCGCTCGCGAAAATGTCACTTTTACATTTCTATTGTAGGTACCAAGTATGGACTACTAAGTGCCGTAATGCAATCATAAAAAATTTCGCGCTCACTTCGCTCGGGAAAATGTCGCTTTTACGTTGCAATTGTATGTACCTACTTCACATAGTGATTTATTATAAAATAAAAAAATGTTATCTCATTGGTTGAGCTTCTTTATATTGGGGGAGGGAGGGCCCCATCCGATGAATTTGCCACGGGTCTCAAACGGTATAGTTACGCCTCTGCCGAATAATGTAATTAAAATTAAGTTATATTATTTTTATTTACCTCAATAAAACGGGAAACTTATTTAAACATTAGCTTTGAATGGTAACAAGATACAGGGATTTTTTTGGGGCTTTTGAATATTGCATTTAGGGTTATTTAGGGGTATTTCATGTTGATGTTAGGGCTAATTTTTTTTAGGAGTTGGCAACCCTGCTTTTATATTTCATTTTGAAGTGATTTTGAATTTATTTTTTATTTTTCGGTCATCGTACTGTGATCGTAATTTGATTGAATTTGAAAATAACTATGCCGCTCATGGCACAGACTCAGACTAAGCGCTTGGCTGGGACTACTGACCTAATCTAAAAATAGAAATATTGCGGGGTTAATAAATAAATATACGTAATATTAAGACAGTGCAAAAGCCTCGACCATGGGAAATCGAAGCAAGCTCGAAGAAGTACGGCAGGAGCTCAAGAAATTGTTTACATGGAGCTACCTAAAAGGCCTCGTAGTGAATCCTGCCCAATTGCCTTTCGTCGCTTTCCTGATTTTAGTGGCTGAATTAGTTCTTAACATTTTGATAGTAGAAAGAGTGCCTTACACTGAAATTGATTGGAGAGCTTACATGCAAGAATGTGAAGGATTCCTGAACGGAACACTTGATTACAGCAAACTTCGAGGGGACACAGGACCTTTAGTGTATCCAGCAGGTTTTGTCTATATTTACTCCATATTTTATTATCTTACCAATCATGGTCAAAATATCAAGTTTGCTCAATACATATTTATTGGTATATACTTGTTATTGTTAAGTTTAGTCCTCAGGTTATATATAAAAACTAGGAAAGTGCCACCTTATGTGCTAGTCCTTACAATTTTAACTTCCTATAGAATACATTCTATTCATATTTTACGAATGTTTAACGATCCAGTAGCTGTTCTTTTCTTATATACATCTTTGAACTTCTTTCTTGACTCCAAATGGTATTTAGGAAGTTTATTTTATAGTTTGGCAGTCTCTATCAAAATGAACATTCTATTATATGCACCAGCTTTATTCTTCTTTTATTTAATAAACCTTGGGGTAAAAGATACCCTTAAACAACTAATTGTGTGTGGTGCTGTACAACTGATACTTGGTCTACCTTTTCTTATAGTTCAACCTATAGCTTACATCAAAGGTAGTTTTGACTTGGGGAGAGTTTTCAATCATACTTGGACAGTTAACTATAGATTTTTAGATGTTAAAGTATTTGAAAATTATTATTTTCATTTAACACTATTGTCAATACATGTTTTGCTTTTGATGATATGCTTGCCTTTGTGTATTAGATACTTCCAAAGTTACTGTCGTTTGAAATATGTGCAAAGACAAGTACAGCCACAAATAGATGCAAAGAATCAGGAAAATAAAAGGAAAACCAAATTAAAGAAAGACATGAAAAGCACACTGAATATAAAGAATAATCAGGAGGAAACACTTTCAAAGGAGCAGGAAGACTTTATAAATTCATTTGAGGCTATGTTACAAAAGACTTCAAAACAAGGTGATAAAAAGCAAGCCAAGAAGACTATTGTGGGTGAAAATGATAAACAACAACACTACAGCATCAATTTTGATGTATTATCACAGTTGTTTATATTGCCAATGTTTTTGGTAAACTTTATTGGTATTGTTTGTGCACGCAGTCTTCACTATCAGTTTTATTCATGGTATTTTCACACTTTGCCATATCTCCTATGGTCAACTAACTATACGATTATTGTAAGATTTTTAATTTTAGCCCTAATAGAACTATGTTGGAATACATATCCTAGTACTGAAATAACAAGTGCAATGTTACATGTTTGTCACATTTGTATTTTATATGGTGTTATCAGTAAAATGTCTAAAGAATTAAATGTAGCATCTAAAGTACAATAGAAATTTATATTACGTAATTTTATATGAGTGATTTACAAATTAAATGTTTTGTTTGTTTCACTTATTTTGTATGTTTTATTTTAAATATCTACTATTTTCATCATCAATGTTGTATGTCACAGACCACATTTAATAAAACTGGGAATTGCACAGTAACTATATACAGTCTTAATTTAAAAACTTGAAGTCAAATAGTCAAATTTTTAAAAATTAAACATATTGATATCATTACACATACTTATTTTTTTCTGGTCTGTGAATAAGTTGCTTCTATGTTTTAACCTTTCAAAAAGCCTTATACTTTACTTTTTCAACAAATAAGTTGACAAACCTACCCTAGCCCAAACTTATTATTTAAGGCTGAGATAGCCCCTAAGTATGGCTTTTTTTTAGGTGTACCAATATTCATATACCATTTTCTTTGTAAGTTAAATTTAGGAAATAATTCTAACTATCAAAAAAACTACAATATAAGCGTTTCGAGAAATATTTATTATGAATCTTATTAAATACAACTAGTCAAAGTGAAATCTAATTAAAATCCTTAAAATTTAGAGATAGAGGCGCATAATACTTCCTCCTTTATCACAATATAATCCCACTATAAATGGAAACCATCGCCTCTGCCCAATTATTCCCAAACACATCTCTAGCAGAATATATCCATTATATCTATGAGCTTATGTTTTTTATTATAAAAAGCTTGTAATTAAAAATTTTTAATTCACTTGCTTTCATAGATCTTAATTGGGCTAAAATAAATAGAGTTAAAACAAATGCAGAATATATATATACATATAATAACTGGATTTAAATAAATTAAAAAGAAAATAATGAAAAAAAAAGAGCAGAAGTAACATGTATTAGTTATTTATTACCAAAAGTGTTTATAAAACAATGCTTTTTTCCCTGTTTGTAATCATATATTCCAGTCAAGACTAAATAACAGTAACAAAATCAAAATACGTCATTGGAAAAGACGTGTACATCAGACCACTCTTATGACTGAATAATTTTAGTACGGCCATATTATGTTAATTAAAACAAAGTTCTTCATAATATTTTTTATTAGTTTTGAATCATTAATATTATCTATGTACTTGTGCTGTCCAATATTTACGGGCCTTACTGTAAAAAATATGTTTTATTGCAATTGAATACAACTATTCAGTCAAATAAACCCCAGTCATATGATTAGGTAGTTTCAGTCATATTCGTCATAGGAATACAAATCATACATCTAGTATGAAATTAGTGCTAACATTTTTTCGACCTAGGTTAATTTATGGCGTTTTATAAATACAGACGTACGGTATAGTTAAACTAACACGGATAGAATACAACGGCAGTCTCGAGTGACTGAACTTATACCTAAATGAAATATGTAGTCACTGTATAGTACCTTTTTTACACAAATCCAAAGTTTTTAGTTTTGATTGCGAGTAATAATTTATGCTTGAGCACGTGTCGCGAAGAATATAGGGGTATGTAGAGTCGTGAGATACAGGTGTTGGCGGTGGGCAGGTGCGCGTCGTCAGCGGGCCGGATGGTCACCGACGGCATCGGCTGAAAGCCTTCCTCCGACGCGGGCAGCGCTGGGGAGCCTGTCCAGAAATATACCTGGGAACAATACAATATCATTTGACTCCATCTCCATCACTTAAAAAAATATTAATAATAATTAAATATTAAAAAAATTGCATTTTTTTTTCAATAATTAAATATCTAATTAATCTTAGATATTGTGAATTTAATGACTGTATTTTAGTTTCCACAACTTAACACAGCTTGTCTTGTTAAAATATTTCACTTGGTACAGAAACAGTAAATAATTAAAATCTTAAAAAAATTATGTTATTTGAAAGGGAAATTAGAGGAAATAACAAAGGCAACAGTTTTCTGTAAATACTTTTATGAAGATGAATTATTGTATAGTGTAGGTATCGATCGATGTATATAGATCGGCCTCTAGAAGACAAAAAACGCGGTAAAAAGACAACAGAATCTCTTGTCTTAAAAACACTTAAAATAAGTTAAATAAAAAAGAACTAATGCTCTTCATTTCATTTTTTGTTCTGGTTAATAAGGAGTGGCTACTCCTCGAACGTGATTGGTTGATACTCGCGTCAAAACGAACCGCGGGAAACGCAAGATTCAAGCGCATTTTCGTAGACGCAATTATATGAGTCAGGCATATCCATATACATCGATGCTAATTATTAAAAAAAAAACACTTACCAAATCTTGTCTTTCTAAATGTGTCATTTTATCTACAATAGCCCACAGCCACCTCTTGAAACGAGCCAGTTTCTCTGGAGGTTCGCCGCTTTCGTCGTTGAAGCTTGTGTAAGATACTAGGGCGGCGACGTTGATATCACCCACACCATTCAATAGCAGCCGTAAGTCTTCAGCCGTTAAACCTTCTAAAGCAGATTCCGGGAGGACGTCTAGGACGCCGACTCTCATGGCCTGTGAAAAACAATTTTTATTTGATTTGATGATAATATTAGGTAAATGTATCACAAAAGCTGTGCAATCTTGTCATAGGTTTGACCATGTTGCACATAAGACTAGTGAGCTATGTGTGTATGCAGTAATTATTATTTTCAGTGTTTTGAATATGATCTGTACCTAAAATCTTTAAATACTCGTCTTGTAGTGAATATAAACAGAATGTGGCTTCTGCTGGAAGTTGGAATGAATCTTTTGTAATAACTTGGTACATTTATCTCAATTTTATTTTTTCTTGCATGTATTGTTCTTTCCTTTTTGTCTTGTTATACCCGCCATATTGGATTTGTCATGACGCAATATGTTATATGGGCTATGATGCACACAACGCAAGAAAAACTTAAAAATCTGCTGATTTTATTTTTTTATGATGAAATAAAGGAACTATGCATGCAAATCCTACCCCATAGTTGATTAAAACGTACCTCTAAAGCTTTCTCCTGTGACAGCAGCATACGGTGTTGTGCGTATTTCCGCACGTAATCGTAAACGTTAAGGGCGGTAACTTCTATCTCACGTCCGCCCGGCACCAGCTCTACGCACCCACCACCTTCCTCTTCACACATTTCCAAACTAAAAGTTAAAAATTAATAAAAATCATTACATCTGTGGCTACAACATTTAGCCGAGTTAGGATCCTTTAATTGGCATGGTACAGTACAGTAGTTAAGTTAGATTTTAAGTATGTATGTGTATTGTGTACATTTAAGTGTATTTTTTGTGTATATTAAATGTTAGAATAAACAGTATTTCTATATTCTACAATTACATACAAATAATTTCTGATTTCGAAACATCTTAGCTCATACGATTAATTGAAATTCACCATAAGTTCACATGTTTATTTAAATTGTCTGTCAGTTTGTCTGCATAAATTTTTGTAACGGCTACACTGATTTGGACAGGTCTCTTGAAGCAAGTAGAGGATCAGCAAAGTACTCAGTCTATTCATATAAAGAAAAAATACTGAGCCACATTGATTTAAATACTCACTAAATATCCTAAGCAGGACTTCACTGGATCTTCAGAATGTGGCTATGTTATGTTAGTGTTCTATATTCAAGCTATAACTTACCTAAAGTTGAGATCAAGAGCGACGAAAAGTGAATGCGAATCTCCGGTCTCGGCGTCTACTACGAGCTGCCGTAAGCTCTCGTACACTACGGGGTCGAAGAAGGCCAGGTCGTGGAACCGCACGGGCCGTCCTAGGATGTACTTAAGCACGTGTCGGTTCAGGAACATTGGGCATAGCTCATTTTGCAATAGGCAAAGACCGATGATTCTGCAAGAACAAAATTATACTTTTTTATATTTACAGCTTTGTATTCACTATGTGACAAAAGTATGTTGAAGGGCAGCCTATATCTTTGTTGAAAAAAGAATACCAATAATTCTGTATAGCAAACCTGTGACCTTTGTTCAACAGCAAACATCTATTGGTTGAGAACGAATAAGAATGCTGTATAGCTGAAAGATCACATGACTAAAGATTCCTCTATTATAGTCTGATTTTACCAGATATAAAAAAAATCCCACAAAAAGTAATCAATTTAAACTTATAAGAATAAAAATCAATTGCCGCACATAGATATATGACAAATGCCTGACAGATAGCTATCTGTCAGGATTTTACCCCAAACTATAGTTTGGGGTAAAATCTTGAAGGATATAGGGTAAAATCGAACTACAGGTGGTAATCCTGTTTTTCATACAAATAACTCACTCTATTTATAAAATGACAAGTCAGAATTCCACCGAATTAAAAATCTGACTTTAGTTTGTGATTGCATAACTTTTCTTACCGGCCATATTGGATTTGTCATGACGTCACACGGACGCCGAAGCGAAAGAGCTGCAATGCAGCGACATTATATCGACCCTATGTCATCGCTCTTAAAACATGTTGCTGACATGCGTTCTATTTGTATTAGCCTTGAATCAACTGACCTGCCGACGTTTCGGAAGGCGTTGATCCGCTCGGGCGTAGCGCGGCCCTGCCTGGGCGAGTAGTAGCCGCGCTTGCCGGGCGAATAGAAAAGCGGCGCGGCGTCGTCGGGCGCGGCGCTGGACGAGCCCGCGCCCGCCGTGCCGCCCGCGCTGCTCGCGCCGCCGCCGCCGCCGCCGCGCTCCGATAGCGAGAACACGTCCAGATCTGAGCGCAAATCACAAGAAACGTCAGCGGGATCGACAACGAGTGACGACGTTACATCCTCACGTTAAATGGAGAACAGGCGACTGCTGAGGCTAGGATATTCAAATTATTTATTTAAACAACCTAGCCTCTTTCAGCGAAAAATTCAAATTTATCTATTTAAAATTTGATCGGTTCAGGACAAGTTTCATTAACAAAATTAATAAGAAAATCTTAGTATTAGTAACCTGTTCGTCTCCAAATCAGAAATATAATGTTATTCTGATATTTGATGGAGGAAACTCTTTAAGCAAAAAGAAATAGGAATTGAATGTATTTTTAACCGACTTCGAAAAATGGAGGAGGTTATCATGTCATACCTAAAATAGCTTCTGAGGGATGCATGACGATGAGATCCATGGCCTCGCGAACTTTCTGCCGCAGCGCGTCTTCGCTGGCGAGCAGCACGAGCAGCTGCGCCGGCGTCAGCTCGAGCAACATGCCCGTGATCTTGCCCGCGAACGTTGGATGTAGGGAGTGCACCTGAGCAGTATAATTATTATTTGCATGAATACGGTGAGACAAGATTTTTAGAAAATACCCATAGCTACCAATCAGACAACCCTGATATACAATTTGCGTATACACACAATTTTATACCATTATTATTATACCTTATATTATTATTCTTATGATACAGTATATAACGAAATATAATTGTGATAGCCCAGTGGGTAAGAATTGGCCCTCGTTTTTGGGGTTTGATTCCCAGGAATTCTAATTTTTCAGAATTATGTGCATTTTAAGCATCATCTGCTGAATAAAGCTGCACGCCTAAGACTTCTCTGTTATGTTCTCTGCCTGAAGTCTGCCAATTTGCACTTAAATCCTTCTCATTTTGAAGAGACCCGTGGCCATTAGCGGGCCGATAATGGGTTGACGATGATGAATTAAAATGTAATGTTTCCGACATGGTACCTATCAGTAGAAATCGCTCATTTGCGACAAGGGTGACATAACTCAAAATTCACCAATTTTAGTGTCGAGCATTATTTTATACTTTTTGCTATAAAAACAACATTACGCTAAGCACAAAAAAAAAAGAAGAGCGAGAGAGATTGTAACTTAATGCTCTGTCTCTTTGTTGGCCGCTGTGTTGTTACGAAACCGCAGCATCCACAAAACATTACTCTCTAACTAGAGAATTCTCTCATCGTCGATTTTGAATTATGTCATTCTTGTCGCAAATGAGCGAAATGAGTTAGAGAGCACTTATTGGGTAAAAAAGTTTTAACATTTCTAGTTGAAGTATTTTGCAATGTAAATATCTTACCTTAGGGTACAAACGTTCACCAAGTTGTGCTTGGTGCAAGGTGAGGTGCTCGTTGTGTCCGCCGGGCCGGTCGCCGCTGTAGCCTGCGCCTTCTGTGCCAGGGGCAGCCTACACAATACATATAGTAGGTAAGGCTCATGTCAGAATGGCTATTTTTTTTTTATGAATATTATCCTCGACTGCGATCTCACCTGATGATAAGTGCAATGCAATCCAAGGCTGAAATCTATACTCTTTCTCAACACACACATAACGTCCAAAACCAATTAACATACTATACAATATGTGAGCGTTAATGGTTGCCTCACAACTTAATACTATTGAAATTATTATTAGCGTTTCATATTAAATATAAACATATATTTAACTAGCTGATGCTCGCGACTTCGTTCGCGTGAAATTAGTTTTCAAGATCCCGCGGGAACTATATTTTTTTTCGGGATAAAAAGTAGCCTATGTTTTAATCCAAGGTATAATCTATCTTCATTTTAAATTTCAGCCAAATCGGTCCAGTAGTTTTTGAGTTTATTCATTACAAACATACCACAAAAATACAAATCTTTCCTCTTTATAATAGTAGTGTAGATAGTGTAGATATGAAACATTGGACTAGTTTACGTGTGGAAACCAGCCCAGCGAGACAGAGAAAAAAAAAAAAAAAAAGACCATAGACGGTTAATACCTGTGGCGAGTAGGGCCTAGCGTCAACGCTCAGCACTCTCCTGGGCTCCCGCACGGAGGGCGGGCGCGGCGCGGGCCGGCCGGGCGCTCGCCTCGCGTTGTCTTTCGCGCGGGCCCTGCCTGCTCCACTCCTGAACGAGAACAGTAATCTAATCATTTACACAATAATATTCCGTACGATATTACCCTGTGGAAGTATGCGAAATAGATGAGCTGTTTTGACGTCGGTCAATTGTCTTATTTACCCGTCAATACATTATGTACTATTTCCATTTAAAACATACACATACCTAGTTCCACTATTGCTGCTGGCTCCGCCCGCGGCCGCGCCGGACGATCCCGAAGTACCATTGGCAGTGCTGTTGTTGCTGCCACTTCCCGTCGTAGTTTCCAAGGGCGGAAGCTTTTCATTTGCTAATAACGCCTAGAGAAACATGTAAACTCTAATCATTCGAAGTATATTAACTTCTACTAATTTATTAAATAAGTTCAATAATCCTTGACCATACAACTGAAGGAGTGTTCCTTAATTTTTTTTTTTTAAATATATAGACTAGCGCTTGACTGCAATCTTACCTGACGGTAAGTGAAGATGCAGCCTAACATGGTACGCGCTTGCCTAGAAGATGCATATTCACTCTTGATTTAAAGACACCCACATTATAGTTAGGTGGAAAAACGGAAGCCGGAAGGGCATTCCAATTTTTTTTTTTTTTTTTTTGTAATATTTAATACTATACAATGTACTGAAACGGGGTGCGGGGGTCTCACCTCAGCGACGCTGGTGTAGAAGGAGCGCGCGACGCCGCTGCCCTCGCCGGGCTCGTCGCGGAAGGTCACCTTCACCCTGTTGACGGCGAGCGGCGGCTGAGCGCTGTGCGCGCGGCGGTTCTGTCCCGCGAACGCGCTGTTCAGCTCTGCGAACGTTTGCTGGAGGAGTTTCGCACGATCACGCTCCATCTGTACAACGAAACATTGGGTTTTTTTTCGAAAACAATATACTGAACTGATCCCATCACAATATACCTATACCTTACCTAATCTTTAACTTTCGACTTCAATATAAATAAAACCTGAAAATTAAAAATTCCAAAGAACCCAGACCCGATTCGATAGGACCCAGATATTTTTTTTGATGTCATCTTTAATAGCGTGAAAAAGTCAACCATTCAGACTCAAAAAGTAATGTACCACAAAATACTACAAAAAAAAAAAGCGTATTGTTTACTTTTGAGTCCTAAAAAGGTGTACAGTTGCACAGTTATTTATTAATAACAAGACTTAACTTACCTTGTGTAAAGTCAAATCCCTCTGTTGCGAATTCCTCAACTTCTCCATGTCTCGTCGGAATTTGACCTCCTTGACGGGAAATCCCCCAAGCTCGGCGACCACGGAACCGGGCTCGAGGCCAACGTCCTCGGTGAAAACTCGCCCGAACAAGTCCAACGACAATCGCCATCGACCCAGCAGCAAGTCGTGCGACACGGACGCACCGAGCGACGGACACGCACGACTGTAACATAGGCATTATTAAACAAAAACTTATTTTATGAGAAATGTTTCGCAAAATCTAAATCAATTGTTTGTTATTCGATTTACTATCTTATTGTTATGAAATAATACTCGTTTAATCTCGCAAGAAAATCTACAGAAATGTTTTTAAGAGTATGATATAGGTATAGCTGATGAAAACAGGCATCATTTTTAAATATTAGTAAAAAATAACAATATTATTATTTACTAGCTTTTGCCCACAGCTTCGCTCACGTTTAAGAAACCTCTATTTTACCTCCTTAGGGGTTGAATTTTCAACAATCCTATCTTAGCGGATGCCCACGTCATAATAGCTATCTCATTATATGCCATATTTTAGCCCGATCCGTGAGCTATGCGTTGATAGGTCAACCAGTCAGTCAGTCACTTTTTCCTTATAAGTATTTAAAGTCTGATTTTTAATTCGGTGGAATTCTGACAGATGTCATTTTATAAATAGAGTGAGTTATTTGTATGAAAAACAGTATTACCACCTGTACTTCGATTTTACCCCAAACTATCTGTCAGGCATTTGTCATATATCTATGTGCGGCCATTGATTTTTATTTGTATAATTTTCAATTTATTATCTTTTTTGTGGGATTTTTTAAATCTCTGGTAACATTAAGATACGTCAGAATTCCACGGAATTTAAAATCAGACTATAGAAGATTGTTGCTGTCGTATACTTACGGTTGAGCCGGCGCGTTAAGTACTTGTGGTGGTAGTGCAGGAGCCAGTGGTAATCCCGTCGTCTCTACTGTGACATGCGCCGATATTTCTTGCGATTCTAATGGATCAGCTGCACTCAACAATTCACCCTAAAAAGATTTTTCAAGTCAATAATTATGTTACGTACACGTTTATATTAACGAAGTTAAAACGAAAGTAAGTATGAATAATAGGAATATTGCCTACCCTAAGAAAAAATAAGCGTTATAAATATAGTAAGTATTTTGAAGCTACAAGGGCTAAGCTAATGAAAAGATTTGCGAGGATATTTTGTTCCTCGTTTCGTCTGCGGAGATAGTTTTTTCAATTCGCGAGGACGCGTGGTATCTGTATAAGTGTGAGCGAGAGCTTCCTCGCGCCTGACCGCTCCCACCTAGGCTCCTGACAGGCACGCACACTGACGCAATGTGCATGTACACGACGTAACGACAAGTAAAGCTCACGCGCCCTCGTAAATTGCACGAACTATACCTATAAATTGATATAACATTTTAAACATAATAAGATTAATTTCCGATTAAAAGAGAACTTTTAAGCGAGTTAGTTTAACAAATTCTGATACACGTAATGGCATAAACCAAAGACTTACTTTAATATGTATTAGTAACTATACTATAGGTATCCAATTGAAGACGGTTGGGTGTAATTTTGTTAAGAAAAAGTCCCCCAAAAAAGCGGAGTGACTTACAGCACGTACAATAACGCTCTTGCCAGGACTGCGTGCCGAAGACGCGCGCGGCTCTTGCGCCGCCATTGAGCTGCTCGGACCTATGTAATAGAATAGAATAGAATAGAAATATTTTTATTCAAATAAACTTTTACAAGTACTTTTGAATCGTCAATGAATCTACCACTGGTTCGGAATGCCGTTCCTGCCGAGAAGAGCCAGCAATAAACTCGGTGGTTGCTCGTTTCAAAAATTTTTTTTTTACAATAGGTTTTAATGTGGTTTACAAAACTATGCTATGTATACAGTGTTTCCACAATAAAGTTTCAAAAATGCAAAACAATCCAGTGCATGTTAAGACAGGCAGGCAAAAGCAGACCCATTCCCGTTGGTGGCACCCGTTCATGAGCATGATGCATGAATCAGCCATTGCTTCGCTCAACCATATTTGAGGGAATGTAACAATAACATAAACATATACATTGTGCAGTACTCATAGATCATTTAATATAACAGCGGTAAACAAAGCTTTTTCCTTTATCCACAATGCGATTAGATAGGATCAGCACGAGATTCTGTTCTGGAGCGGTTCTTGCAAGGTCTACTATGAATCGACGACAATTGCGTTGATATTAACTGTACCACCCTACCGCCGTACGTCTTTGACGGTAGGGTGGTAACTAGCCACGGCCAAAGCCTCCCGCCAGACAAAAGAATACAGGTTTTTTTTTGTTGGACATAAATTGATTACATAAGTCGCCATTCCACACGTGCCTTACGTATTCATCCGTCACTACGTGCGTCGTGCATAGTAAATTAAGTCCAATACCGAGCCCCAAAAAAACCAATATATATCTCATAAACCTTGTAAAATTAATTCCAATATAAATCTAATTATTATAATATGTTTATTATTTTACCAGGTAAAGGCGACACAGTCTGCTGATGGGGCGCCTCGATGATGGAGCAGGCTGTATCGACTAAGGTGTGGAACTCCGACGCGGATGTGCTGGGCTCGTGGTGATTCAATGTGCTGACATGTGGATGCCTAAACAGGAAAATTATCTCGATTAAAAGCCTCAATAACCCAACGTTAAAGTTGCGGACTGAAAACTGAAAGATCGCAGGTTCGAGCCACACCCGATGCACTGTTGTCGTACTCACTCCTAGCACAAACTTTTCGCTTATTTGGATAGGAGAGAATATAAGTCAAGTTCAGCATGACTAATATTCTTTATAAAGAAACAGACAAAATTTGAATACAAATAGTAATTTTGCTGTGAAAAATTAGACATTAGTGAACCCAAAAAGAACTCTCTAATTAATACTTGTGAGGTCTTAATTGTACTTTAATCTGCAACTTTATTTGTTTAAGATTTGAGCTTGGTTAATTTAGCTAAACTAATAACATACCTATGATGTTTTTTCCTATGAATTTGTCTATCTTCGTTTGAGTCTGAATCTGATACATATTCAGCAACCGTATCAATATCCATCTTTCTTACTGGATCCTTCGCACAGGATAGATCCTAAAAATTGATAATGCATGTTAAATAGACTAAAGATATAGACATTATATAAATAAATATAAATATAAAAACATCATTAAAAACAATAAAACGAATGGGTCACTTGCTGCGGGATAGGGACCAAAGCAGCCAGTGGTCAGGGCTCCAGAGGAACCTCCTCACAATGCGTGCCGTCTCAAGGAGTAACGCCTTCTGTATCCTGCTCTTGATCCAAGTATTTAGCGAAAGTTTCCTAAGATGTTGATCGAAACTTCGCTATGAGACCGTTGACCGAAACGACTATCGGCACTACAATCGTTGAATCAACATTCCACATGGCGGTAATCTCGTGGGCAAGGTCTAAATATTTTGTCAATTTTTCTTTTTCCTCCGCATTTAAATAATAGGTTATTATTATTATTATTATTATTACCTGTGGTTCATCCCTGGTCAAGGTGTGATTGTGTGTGGGCGGCGCAGACGCAGGCCGCGCGGGCGGGGACCAACCGCGCTCCGTGCCGCGGCTCGACAGACCTAGCCGTCTCGGTACAACTGTTGAACAATTTGTTAACTATGTATTGGTATGTTTTGGTATGTATTGGTATTTGGTAGAAAACTTTTTATTCAAATTAACTTCTGAAATTGCTTTCGAATTGTCAAGTGACTCTATTAGTGAGTAATAACTCACTTAACAATATGAAAACACTTTATTAATGTTTATTAAATCGAACCCACAAATGACTTTTTAGTTTTAGTGCTATCCTTTTCTGCAGGGGGCATTATGAAAGGGACGAGATTTAGATCTGTCAATTTATTTTAGTTTAGAAATTATGAAAATCAGTACTAGCCACATTCTCAGAATTTTGGATATTATTGACCAATCGAAATTCAATAAAAATATTTACTCAAAACAAAAACAGACAGTTTTCAAAAAAAAAAAAACCTAATTTGATACAATTATTATGAATGATGTAAAACACAAAACCATCATACCTTCTAATGGGTTGTTGATACCCGGCGGGCCATCTCCCGAGGTTGGAACGGTGACCGGTTGCCGCGGCATTCCGAATAGTTCTTCGCGGCGCGCGTTGGGTTGCAATAGTTGCGGTTGGTCTGCTAACGGCAGTGCGTCTTGCATCGTCACTGTGGAATAAACCACTAGATTTAATTACACCTTAAATAACTATCTTTTGCCTGCTATTACATCGGCGTGTGTTTAGGCTTTTTCCACGGGAACTTTCAGTTTTTCCGGTATAAAAGGTAAGCCTATGTCACTCTCGCAACTATACCCATGCAAAAAATCACGTTAAACCGTTGCTCCTTTGCTGCGTGATTGAAGAAAACAAGCAAATACACTTTCATATTTATTATAATTATTGTTAGTATGCACATTATACACCCGTCGATATTTTCAAGGCTTATTTTACAGTGTAGATTGCGTGCAATAAAGGAAATATCCGGTCAAATCCGGTATTCCATACGAGTTGGATTCCCATACGAAGGGTTCCGTACCAAAAAAACAAAAAACTTTTTGAGTTGGGGAGTCTGCTATAATTTTTAATTTATTTTCATTTTTATTATTTGTTGTTATAGTGGCAACAGAAATATAAAATTCTCAAATTTCAACAGTTTACCTATTGATTATGGATCATGAAATATAGCTCGCTGACAGTCGGGCGGACGGATAGGGTCCTGTTGGCATCTTTTAGGTTCACAATTATTCTATTTGATTTATACTCACTGTTGAATGGATCAGGTGGTGGGCACCCCAAGCACAACGTTGAGTCGGACCGTTGGAAGAAGGCGTGCGTGCGACCGCGAGCGCTCTCGCCCTCGCCGTCCGACTCCGCTGCCGCGCCTCCACCCACCACCATCTCTTCTTCTCCTTCCTCATTTTCATTCTCATCCTGGACCAAAAGCACATACGGTCACTGGTTAGGTCCGGGATTTAGTAAAAAGTAATGTGTATATTGTTATTATTCCTTTCCAAACATTTATGAATAAACACAAAACAAGACATCCATTGCTGTAGAAAATAAAAATGCTAATGAAGATAAATTGATGACAATCAATTCATGACGATTCATACTACTCATAGTAAACACTTGTTCTCATACTTGTATAGTACAAGCATTGAGAACAGAATGTGCGTATCGGCCATTTTGCATATTGATCATTCTGACGTCGCAAATTAACAGAAATTGCTCATTTTGCGAACTAAACATTCTTTACATAGCAGCTACAAAATATAGAGTGTACATGAAAAATGTACATTTAAACTATGTACATTTTTAATATTCTCAAAAATGATCCAAAAAATGAATGATGAAATCAATCTAATAATTGCCCTAATAGGATATTATCATAGTAAGTTTGTTCTTGTTAGAGCCCGTACCGCCGTCCACAGGTGCTGGTGGTGGTGCGGCTGCGGCTGCGCGGCGCGCATGTAGTACACCAGCGCGTCCAGCACGTAGGCCACGTGCTTGAGCGCCGCCACGTCCAGCACGGGCAGCTGCTCGGCGTGCTCCGCGCTGTGCGCCCGCAGCAGCGACAGGCAGTACGCGAGGAACTCGCGCCGCGCGTTGCCCGACTCTACACCTACGACAGAAACTATTATCACTACCATGAAATGGAATTTTAGCTTTTATTGCAACGAAAACTTCTTTAACACTTCTCAACGTGCCGTTGAGCGATTCTTAGTATTTTGGACACGCTAATTTTAAAAGCTATAAGTATGACGTGATTTCACATCGGTCGACAGTCCCCATGACGGATTAGAATATAAAATAAAATAAAATAGCAGTCAAGTGCGAGTCGGACCTATAGGGTTCCATACCATCATAAAAGATTTAACACTAAAATCAAGCAAAAACAAAACCTTGAACGTCTTTGATTTGTAATTTTTTTATTATTTGTTATACCGGCCATACAATATACACATTCAGTGAAAAGGTCAACTGACTACGTATTACGGTTCATGAGATACAGGCCGCTGACAGACAGACAGACAGGTGGACATACAGCTAAGGCTGCGTAATAGGGTCCCGTTGACATCCTTTGGGTATAGAACCCTAAAAAAATACACAGTTTATTCACTTATTTAGAATATGTTTAAGTTAAAAAAAATACCTTGTTCTCGGTCTCTAGCGCGGGGCCCTTCGGAAAAGCCAATAATTCTAGTAACTGGCGACGTCAAAGAAGTAGCACGCCGAGCGGCCGGCGCTGCCGAGCGAGCTTCCCCACTTGATGTGCTCGCGTTGTTAGATGTTAATGATGCTCCGAATCTGTAAAAATAACCTCAAATAACTATACCAGTTACACTTTAAAGATATCAGCACAAAAATAAATTTATACAGCCCCTTTTCAAGTTGAAAGTATCTAGTATATAATTGACCCGTAAATTGTACGCAACATAATATCGTTATTACGTATTATTTTATTTTTAAAATAGTAACCGCCTTCTTGCTGTTTCTTCTCAGTTGGAACGGCATTCCGAACCAGTGGTAGTTTCATTTGACGATTCGAAAGCACTTTGGAAAAGTTGATTTGAATAAAAAATTATTCTATCCTCGGAGGAAGTCGCGGTCATCAGCTAGTTTTTAAATGTTAAACCACTTACCGCAGTTGCGCCTCAGTGGCGTCCATGACAGTGACCAGCCAGTCCCAGGTCTGCTTGAGCTGCCTCTCGAGGTAACACTGCAGGCGCAACGCCTCGCGGTACGCCAGCGGCAACATGCGCGGCAAAGGAATCGTCACGCGTTCGTACTCCCACAGTAGATCGGCGATTTGCCGTATTACAATACCTACGAATAATACTAGTTTAATACTAGAAAATCCCACCACCTGGGTGCTTGGTGCCTAAGCACTTCAACCATCCGTTGTGCCAGATCTTTTACTACGAAACTGTGAAACCAACTTCCTACAACGGTGTTCCCACTAAATTACAACATGGGGTTTTTCAAGGGGCGGACCAACAAATTCCTGAAAAGCCCGCAGCGCATTGGTGGTGCCTCAGGTGCTACAAATGTTCATGGACGGCGGTAATGACATAACATCAGGTGACCAGCCTGCTTGTTGGCTCGCTAAAATTATATTTAAAAAAGCGACAGACTTTTTTGTGCGATCTAGTCCGCGGCAAACAAAAGTTCGAGTGCATTCGAACTTTTGCGTGTCGAAGAAAATAAATGAAGACATATTTCCGATATTATATTTAGGACCTCACATTATTTATTCTGCACCAAAACTTAAACTAAAACATCTCTAAGGAAGAGATTTCTTCAAGAAGACATCAAATGTGAGAACATGAGATCAAGATACATAGCTTTTCATCTTTTCGATATCATCATGCTCCAGCTTCTATAATTATTTCATTCGTAAGTCCAAGCTAAAAAAGTTATCCAAAATTGTCTTGTGACCTCAAATAAAAAATGAAATTTGAATGTAGAACTCCTTACCGAAAGCCCGGGCGAGGAAAGACGCAGTCGTGGAAGTAGAATTAGGGTCTGCGCCCGCTCCGGCCGCGTTGGTCGACCGGCGCAACGACGCGGGGTCAATGAACACGAGCGACGAGCCGCCTGTTAACCTGACGCCGCCGGTACCGCTGCTTGTGCCACGGGACGTCTCGCGGGATCTATCACAATAAATGAGTATGGTAATCATTTAAGACAAACCGTTTAACAAAGACTCTCTTAAGTGTATAGTATAGAAGAGATGATAGTTGACGTAAGGTAAAGCTTCATACGCAGGCGACGCAACACAGCGTATTCCAGATTTCGCAAAGCAGGGCAGTCGAGGCAGACATAGGCGATGACCGTAAGCTGCGATGCAGCTAAATGACACTGTTATTTTTAATTCGCGTAGTATAAAGTATAGATAATATACTCCGCGAACGTTAACTCAATGGCACCAATTCATTGGTGCTCATTTTTGTTTGAACGAGTTCATCAAAAATGAGCACCAATGAATGAGTTCAGTTCATTATGGTTATACCATAAATCGATTGTAAAAACACATCAACGCGCATATGTCGCGTAGAAAGGCTAGACACATGTCTGCATGGCATGTGCTCGCACCGCAGCGTATGCATATTCTTCATTTCTTAAAGCTCGAGTGCCTTGTGCTGCGTAGACTGTGTTGCGTCTTGGCATACGTTAGCCCTAAGTAACGTCTGTCACCCCTTTCGCACTGCGCAGCTAAGACAGGTGACAAAAATTGTAAAAACTTGCCAAAAATTTTCTACGACAGTCAAATTTGACTGTGTAAAGATCTCAGATTTGAAGAGAAACTATTCTTCTGATATTTAGCTAAAAAGTTACATTACTAAAGTTGAGAGTTATTTTAATAATAAATAATTTTCATGATCTTATTCTAAAAAAGTTGTAACACATAAGGCTTACCTTATAGCCCATTGCATGGAATGCGGCGCAAGGTTGGGTCTCGAAGGCGGCGCCGAACGTCTTTCCACCGGCTCCCCTCCATCAGCAAAAGGCGGTTCGGCTTCAGCGTCCTGTTCATCCGTCTCCCCGGCTTCGGAGTCTTCATCCTCGGGTTGAGTGGAGTCCCCGCTCTCGTCTTCTGGGTAGAGCAACAGCGACGCTATGCCTGTTGCAGTGCACCAGATAATTTCAACAATAATATATCGGGCGTCAGCCCTGCAATTACTTTTCTCCAATCGGTTATCAGTTATCATAGATCTCTTGAAATGATCACCACACTGTGCTCCTGTGCTGCCTGCAACCAGCGACTGCCAGCAACTTGCCGGAAAACGTCAGTCAACCTAGTCTACCAACGCACCTCCCTTTGCGAGTTCGCCATTCCAGCGCCTTGGAACCCAATGCTCATCGGTTCTTCGAGCCATGTGCCCCGCCTT
This sequence comes from Hipparchia sbordonii, assembly GCA_038048805.1. Classification (NCBI taxonomy): domain Eukaryota; kingdom Metazoa; phylum Arthropoda; class Insecta; order Lepidoptera; family Nymphalidae; genus Hipparchia; species Hipparchia sbordonii. Next base: position 10,495,675 of record CM076099.1, on the reverse strand, counting down.
GGGTTTTCTATGGTCTCAGCTTTGATACAGGTTGTACATTAGTTAATCATGGTTAGTTTTTTGTAGTCACGTTTCAATTTTATTTATTACTAGCTGATGCCCGCGACTTCGTTCGCGTGGATTTAGTTTTTCAAACTCAAACTTATTTATTTCATGCAAGCCAACTTGTGGCTCTTATGACAAGTCGAGAATCTACCAAGAAAATCCCCTGTCAATTCTTTGATTTTCCGAGTTTAAAAAATATGACACTCTCCATGACCCCCACTAAACCCATGCAAAAAAAACCACATCAATCTGTTGCTGATTGAAGGACACACTAACAAACAAACACTTTGACTTTCACACACACAGTAAGGATATATGAGAGGCTCTTCCTTACCGGCATCAGATCCTTGCGTGGCTCCGGTCTGCACGCTGCGCTGCGCGGACTCCGCGTTGTCCTGGTCGTCGGAATCGCTCTCAGTCTCCACTTCAGCCAGCAAGTCCAGTTCACTCTCACTCTCCCCGCCCTCAGCGCGCTCCGTTCCGTTTTCCACTACCACGTGTTGTTCTTGACCTCTGTTAAAATCCAAATAGCTGCAATTGACTTTATATATTAGTTATGGGAACATAATGGTGTAATTCTGTTGTACACAATCTCTCAACACAGCTCTAAAAATGCGGGCAGCATAGTGAAAAAGATAGCACTGATTTTAGACCTGTCAATGTAGTTTAGTATGGAGAAAGTGTTCAACAGAATTACCTAAGTTTTGGAGGAAAGGTGAGGCAGTACATTTTCATTTTAATACCATATAAATACAAAAGAACACTATAAGTTTGAATATAAAAATTTAAAAAAACTTGATGTAATTTTTACTTTGAAGAAGAATACTTAGAAACGTGAAGTCTATCGATTTTTTGTTATGAATATACCTGCTGCTTGTTCCTACTTAAAAAAGTAGTTGAAAAAAGGTCTCACACTAGTAAATGTCATTTTAATGTAAAGCACTATTTCGACACCTCTTCTTCTTAGCGTTTGTCTCGACTTACGCCAGGGTCCGCTATTTCTACACCTTTAGTAACACAGTGTTATGTTATAGTTTTTTTATAAATAATTTCAGCAAAGTCGAACTTGACTAATATGTGCTGGGAGTCAGTACGAAAAAAAGTACAATGGATGGGGATCGAACCCTTTCAGTCTGCACTTTTAACTTTTAAGGCTATTTTACTTAATAATTCCTAAAAAGCCGGCAACGCATTGGTGGTACCTCAGGTGCTTCAAATGTTCATGGGCGGCGGTAATCACTTAACACCAGGTGACCCGCCTGCTCATTTGCTTGCTAAAAATTAAAAAAAAAATCTGGCCTAAAAATTCTTAAAATGCTCGTTTTCGTTTACTAACCTGTCTCCCATAGGATCGTCGTGGTGCTGCGACTCGGTCGGCTGCACGGGAGGGGGGTTCGGTTCGTCGGTCTCGGAGGCGTCGTCGTCGCCCCCGAGCGCTTCGCCCGCGACATCGTCGGGGTATTCAGTGACCACCGGCGTCGACGAGCGGTCGGGCACGAGCGTGGAACTACCCATCGATGTTCCGTTGGCCGCAGCCCGTCCTCCCGCTACGTTTGACTCTCTGCAACCAAAGCCAAAATGTTAAACTTTGATTTGACTTATATAAAAATAAAAATTTCATCAAAATTATAGTTCAGTAACTGAGGTAATATGAGAAATGGTTATGGTAATATGAAGCGCTCCATGAATCATGGTAAACGTAACTGATAATGATGCTCCTTTTTATAAGCTTTTATATGAGTATTAATTTATTTTGGTTCCGTGAACGCTTCATTCTAAAATATTAAATCAAAGCTTAAAAAAACGACTAAAATGTATTAAAAAAACGACTAAAATGTATGAAAAAGCCGAAACACTCTCTTTTTGGATAATATTTTCTGTAACTTACTATTTTTTTTTATCACCTAAACTTTATATTAAAATAAAGTTTATATCTTCAAGTATATAAATAAATTTACAATTTGCCGTTATCTGGAACTTTTTTTTTCGAGTGTATGGGGGGCGAAAATTGGGCCTTATCAACCTACCTCCTTTCAGCCAAATCGGTTTAGTCGTTGCGGCGTTATTGAGTAACAAACATCCAAACATCCACACTTTCACATTTATAATATTAGTAGGAAAGTAGGAAGTATGACTAGTAGGACATAACTCTTGAGATGAAAGCTTACCTTCGTGGATGCGTCAAACGAGAGTGGCCAGTAGATAAAGGCTCCACCCCAAACAAGTCTTCACTGCCGTTGACGAGGTCCACATAGGTGGTCGCAAGCGGGAATGGCGCCGTGGGGCGGACCACGCCCAAACGCACAGGCGCAAGTAACGCATCCGCCGCTTCAACCAATTCCTCTACGGCTAACGCAACAAGTGCGGCGAACACACGTCGGCAACGCACTAGCGATGCTGTTATCGATAATGGCCTGGTGAACAATACAATATTGGTCATATTGCGAACGCATTGCCATTTTACTGGGAACTTATTCTAGATCTATAAATTATATTACAAAGTGCATAGACTTCAAAAGAACAGAATGGTTACAACTGCAGAACTCAGTTTTTTACATCTATAATAATAATTATTCTCATCTTCTTATAGCAGAGGACTTCGAAAGAACACGGTGCTGCAGTCTATCTCTATAATTATGAAATAAAATAGTGGTGCAAAAACGAGTTAGTCTATCTCTATAATTAGTATTGCCTTTGATGCCGAGAAGAGCCAGAAACTCAGCGGTTGCTCTTTTCAAAAAAAAAAAAAAATTACAATCGTTAATGAAACTATGCTATGTATACAGTGCTTCCACGATGAAGTTTCCTAAGTCCAATACAATACAAATACAAATAAATACAATACAAATACAATATGTTAAGACGAGTAGACAGAAAGCAGACCCATTCCCGTTGATGGCACCCGTTCACGAGCATGACACATGATCCAGCAGTTGCTTCGCTCAACCATATTTGAGGGAACGTAACAACAAGTTCACTTACAACAAATAACAAGTTCACTTACCCTTTTTTCTTAGCAGCACCAGGAGCCATCTCAACACTAAATATAACGAATATCCTTGCGACAGAGCGCACGAATCGTCGAGTCACTTCTCGAGCGCGTTCGGCCCGTCCTGGCACTGTATCGTTCTGTTGTTCCTTGATCAATGTGTTCAATAGGGTATCTAGCATCTAAAAAAATTGTTAGTGTCACAATACCACCCAAAACGTATCCTTTCATATACATATGGGTAAGCCGTAAGAGTAATAAACAAAGGGTGGAAAGTAATTTAAATGATATATATAGAACTAGTTGATGCCCGCGATTACGCTCGCGTGGATTTTATTTTTAAAAATCCCACGCGGTCTCTGATTTCCCGGGATAAAAAGTAGCCTATATTACTCTCCTGGTCTTCAACAATACCCATACAAAAAATCACGTCACGTCACGTCCGTTGCTTTGTTGCGGCGTAATTGAAAGACAAACCAACAAACAAACACACTTTCGCATTTATAATATTAGTAAGGATAGTAAGGATGAATGATGATTCATATTGCTATATCAAAAACTACAGCAGTAACGAGAATAACGATTAGATGGATCGATAGAGATTTTTTCTAAGTAGAATAGCATTAAAAATCGTATTTAGCCAAATGTTGGTTAACGACGTTATAGCCTGAGGTAGCAGTACATGAACTTCATAGATATATAATATCTATGAAGTATATATTATATGATATTTGTTTTGAATGAACAGGACAAAAAAAATCCAAAAGCGTGTTTTACTTTGCGGTTTATCGACCGATTTAGGTAATTCTTTCAGCGATTGCATTCTCTAAAATATTTTTGACCATTATTTACTGGCTAATTTACCTTATATCATGGGATAACTTACCTCGTTGGTGCATTTGACGATAAGTGCATGAGTGAATTTATCCAACAGTGTAGTTCCAGATTGGTGAGGCGCCGGACTGCTCGGTCGAGTTTCGTTTTCAGTTTGTCCATTTGAACCACACATTATTGCCGCCTCCACCGCGGGCCAGTCCGCTGTCGAGTATATTGTAAAATTTAAAAACCGAACTATTTTCAAACAATACATGATCAATAACAATCAAGAAGACAGTGAGACATCCACGCGTGCGAATGAACGTCCCACAAAAAGAAAATTTCTAGATAAAGTAGGTGTATTTTTAGAAAATGAAATAATACATAACTAAATTCTAAATTAAAACTAGAATAGAATAATAAAAAACAAAAAACTAACTATTTTTAGATAACACTTTTTTACTGGTATATTTTTCAAAAACGAATAATGATGGTGTGAAAAACACCGTAAAAAAAACAAAAGGTTTTTAATTTTTGTAACAAAATGCCTCTTTTCTTTTATTAATATCTTAAAAAAGACTAGTTAATTAAAATTCCTCAATTAATGAATGTTAAAATTTACATTTTGACAAAGCAGTCAAATACTCAACTCGATTGTTAGCTTACCTAATAAATGCAAGAGCGCGCGTCGCGCAAAACGCGGCGGTTCCAAGTCGTGGTCGGGCACATCGACCTCCGCGTCGGAGCCGGGCTGCTTGCGCGCGCCGCGCCCGCGGCTGCTGCTGGCGCGGAACTGCCGCTGCTCCACGGCCTGCCTCCCCACAGTTTGCACCAGGAACAGCAGGATGGATTCACCCCTGCACAATATAACACATATAAAATTCAAAGTCCTGATTGACTGACTGAGATATCAACGCACAGCCTAAACTACTGAAGTTAGAAACTTGAAATTTTTACAGTTGGTGCCTTTTATGACGAAGGCGCACACTAAGAAAGGATTATTGAAAATTCCACCCCTAAGGGGTTTAAATAGGGGATGGAAGTTTATATGAAACTCCGTCATTTTTCAAGCTGTTTCCATCAAAGTTGGTATTTGAGCTTTCAGTTAAAAATAAAGAAGTACGTGTATCACAGTTTTCGAAAATTCCACCCCAAAATCTAATTCCACGCGGACGAAGTCGCGGGGGCAAAAGCTAGTATAACACATATTATAAAGGTGAAAGTTTTTGTGTGTGTGTATACGTTTCTTACTCTGTCACGTCACAACCAATGAACCCATTTGGCTATTACACTAATATTATAAAGGCGAAAGTTTGTTTGTTACTGTGTCACGTCACAACGAATGAACCGAATTGGCTGTTATTTTGAATGGAGATAGCTCACACCCAGGATATACACATAGGCATACATTTTTTTTTTATTAATAACTAGTGGCCCGTCCTGGCTTCACACGGGTGGATATGATTTTTTTTTAATAAATATAGCCTACGTTACTCAGGGTGAACGTAGCTTTCCAATGGTTAAAGAATTTTCGAAATCGGCACAGTAGTTTTTGAGTTAATTCATTACAAACATACGAAAATACAAATCTTTCTTCTTTATAATATTAGTGTAGATGAATATTAACCAAGCTGAACTTGACTTATATTCTCCTCTCCCGTCCAAATAAGCGAAAAGCTTGTGCTAGGAGTGAATACGACACCAGTAGAGCGGTTGGGGCTCGAACTTGCGACCTGTCAGTTTTCATTCCGCACCTTATAACGCTCATTTGCGACAAGAGTGACATAATTCAAAATCGACGATGAGAGAATTCTCTCGTTAGAGAGTAATGTTATGTGGATGCTGCGGTCTCGAAACAACACAGCGGCCAACAAAGCGACAGAGCATTAAGTCACAATCTCTCTCGCTCTTACTTTTTTGTGCTTAGCGTAATGTTGTTTTTCTAACAAAAAGTATAAATGTTCGACACTAAAATTGGTGAATTTTTTTTTTGTTCCTCCCTTTTTTCCTCCGACAAGGTAATCGGAGACTGTTCTACTGAATACTGTTCTGTTCACTGTTCGGTACTGAATATGGCGAAATAAATTAACATTTATTCCTACTTCTATTGGTGAATTTTGAGTTATGTCACCCTTGTCGCAAATGAGCGATAAGATAGAATACCTCGAGTTAAAGTGCGTGGCGAGCTGGGTGTCCCTGGCGAGTCGCCCCAGCAGGTCGCAGCGCGCGGACCAGTTGCCGCCGACCAACGCTTTGCAGCGACACTTCTCCCAACAGTCGCAATACGCCGTGGGCGACGTGCGCTTCAACTTGCAGTCGTGTCCTTTATGACACACCTGACAAAACCATTACATTTTTTTTTTTAAATAAAGAATATCAGCCAAGCTGAACTTGACTTATATTCTCCTTTCCCCTCCAAATAAGCGAAAAGCTTGTTTTAGGAGTGGGCACGACAATAGTGCAACGGGTGGGGCTCGGACCTGCGACCTTTCAGTTTTCAGTCCGCACCTTTAACCGTTGGGCTATTGAGGCTAATTTTTGCAAGTGATGTTAGAGGTGGTTCAAAGAACTTGAGACAATAAGAGCCATTTAAGGAATTAAAAAATAACTAAGACAATCGCTAGAACACATTCATACATTTCGCAGATATTTCTTTGTAATAAGCAAAATTATACCTTTGCGCATTCCGTGCAGCAACATAGTGACCCAGTTAATCCGCAAGTCTTGCACTCGAATATATCCTATAAATAAAGTTATATTTATAAATTAGGATTTTAGCTGTTGGCTAGGAAGATTTTATTAGCCAAGCTGAACTTGACTATTCTCCTCTTCACTCCAAATAAGTGGAATGCTTGTGTTAGGAGTGGTTACGACAAGACAGAGTGGGTCGTCTGGCAAGAGGCTTTGGCCGTGATTAGTTACCACCCTACTGTCAGGCATGCCCCTAAGTGATTTAGCATTCCGGCATGATGTCATGTAGAAACCGATTAGGGATATGGGTTGAATGTAGACTGCTATACCCCTTCCAAGTTAGCCCACTACCATCTTAACATCGGGGGAGATCGCAGTCAAGGACTATTTTGTCATCGAATAAAGAAAAAAAAACAACAAGTGGGGATCTAACCATCAACCTTTCAGTTTTCAGTATACACCATTAGGCTATTGATCATATTCATTGGTGGACAATCTGTCGAGAAAGGCCACACTCTGATGATAAATTGAAGTTCATAAATACCTGATTGATATGATCTTGACCCGTCCAAGTGAAGCTGCAAGTATCGTTGCAACATAGAACCAGCAAAGGTGAATGGTCAGGGTGAGCGTTGGGAGGAAAGATAGCCGCGGAACGTTGAGCTTCATCCACATCCGAGCACGCACGGATCGAGTCCAGTATCACGAGCGCCGCGCGGTATGCGCGTTCCGCCACTGCCGCCATCAAGGGTGTCTGTCCCATTCCATCCCTGTAAGGTTAAGATAAAGCTCTATTGAGTATGATCACAAATTCAAATTCAAAATTTATTTATTTCATATAGGCTAACTTGTAGCTCTTATGACACGTCACAAATCTACCACCGGTTCGGAATGCAGATTCTGCTGAGAAGAGCCGGCAAGAAACTCAGCAGTTGCTCTTTTCAAAAAAAATTTTTTTTTTTACAAAGCTATGCTATGTATACAGTGCTTCCACAATAAAGCTTCAAAAATGCAAAAATGCATACATAGGTACACCAATCCAACGCATGTCAAGACGGGCAGTCAAAGCAGACCCATTCCCGTTGGTGGCACCCGTTCACGAGCATGACGCATGATCCAGCCATTGCTTCGCTCAACCATATTTGAGGGAGCGTAACAACCCGCACCACACGACACCACCACAGAAATGTTTAAAGAGAGCATGACTACACAAGGTGAACAAATAAAATATGTGTGAAAATTAAATTGATGGAAAGCATCTTCTAACTTTGCTTAAGTAGCCCTTAAAATTTAGGAAACGTTACTGAAAGTGTTGTTTTTTTACTTCTTCTACTAAGCATTATCCCGCTAGGTGGGATCCGCCTTCCGGCATACTCTTTCTCACTTTGTCCGATCTTGCAATGTAATGGCTCTCAAATCAGCGCTATATTAGACGTACGTGTTTTAGCTACAGCGACAGCGATGTGATGAACGATGATGATTTTTTTTTCTAATATAAACTAGCTGATGCCCGCGACTTTATCCGCTTGGATTTAGTTTTTAAAATCCCGCGGGAACTATTTGATTTTCCGGTATAAAAAGTAGCCTATGCCACTCTCCAGGTTCTCAACTATACCCATGCAAAAATTAACGTCGACCCGTAGCTCTGTTGCAGCGTTATTGAAGGACAAATCAACAAAAAATCACTCTTTCGCATTTATAAGTAAGATAAGATTGGTTGTAAATAAAAATCGTAACTTAAAGGGAGTTTAACTTACTTAGCGGTAAGTAGCTGCATGAGGTACGGCTGTAGAGCAGAACTCTCGCACAGAGCGCGCAGGGCAGCCAAGGCGTTCCCTCGCCGCTCGGCCGGGTCCGCGGTCACTGCACTACCTCCATGGGTGCCACTGCTGGTGATTTTTCTATGATAAGCAACCAAATATCTAAGTCAACGCCGCATCATTCCACACCAACCAATTGACAGTCATCACCGATGACTCGTCAAGCTTGAAGGAGGCGGAAGGATCTCCCCACATTTAACGACGCGGAATTGGCTTGAGCAGAGTGCATATCATCCTTCAATCAATCATACAAAATCTTAAGTGTCCTTGAAAAATAAATTAAGAGCAAATGCAGACATACAATTTCAAGTTGGCCGACTACCCAACAATAGACTACTGGCCCGGTCCAAAAATGGATGGGTCATATGAACCACCAGGTGACCTATATAGGACGATATAAGAGCATAAAATAATACGATTCAGCACTATGCCGTCACTTGTAAGCTGTCCAACTGAGTGCTGGTGAGAATTGAAAAGTGCAGGTAGAGGGAGTACATTTTGGTCATATATTTTTGTACGGCATTTTTACCATCGATAGATCCATGAAAAATAATAAGAAAGCGCGCAGTGCCGTACAAAAATGTGGATCCACAAAGTCGGTAAACTTTTTTGATTTTCTGAAAATTTCCAGGGTAAATTTGGTCATTTGATTCTGTACGGCATCAGCTTCATACTGTTTCAATACAGCTTCTAATCCATTATTCCGCAACGCCGTACAAAAATCATGCGACAAGGGAAAAAAATCGAGGGTTGCAACCCCCTCTCTTTTCGTGGTCCAGGGGGTGATTTGATACAACATAAAATTAATTTATTTTGAAAGTATTTTATGCATAGATAATATTTTTTTACATGCCGTACATTTTCGTTGGTCCAAAGTTTTGTAGGGGTTGAGGTCCTTGAGTTTTTTTTCCCCTACAAAACTTTGGACCAACGAAAATGTACGGCATGTAAAAAAATATTATCTATGCATAAAATACTTTCAAAATAAATTAATTTTATGTTGTATCAAATCACCCCCTGGACCACGAAAAGAGAGGGGGTTGCAACCCTCGATTTTTTTCCCTTGTCGCATGATTTTTGTACGGCGTTGCGGAATAATGGATTAGAAGCTGTATTGAAACAGTATGAAGCTGATGCCGTACAGAATCAAATGACCAAATTTACCCTGGAAATTTTCAGAAAATCAAAAAAGTTTACCGACTTTGTGGATCCACATTTTTGTACGGCACTGCGCGCTTTCTTATTATTTTTCATGGATCTATCGATGGTAAAAATGCCGTACAAAAATATATGACCAAAATGTACTCCCTCTACCTGCACTTTTCAATTCTCACCAGCACTCAGTTGGACAGCTTACAAGTGACGGCATAGTGCTGAATCGTATTATTTTATGCTCTTATATCGTCCTATATAGGTCACCTGGTGGTTCATATGACCCATCCATTTTTGGACCGGGCCAGTAGTCTACAACTAAATTGCACACTGTCACAATTTAGTTGACCATATTTTGCGCATAATCGGAATGAAATTTTGATTTTGATACTACCAGTATTCAATTATATATAGTTGGGATGATTTAGCTGGATAAGAATCATGGGCTAAGTGACTATACCCATTAGTATACTCTGCGGTTTTGTTACCCTGTTGCTCAACTTGATATTGTAAGTCGTGGATACTCTAAGATTACAAAAAGATGAAAAAAGAGGCACTACAGTTTTCCCACAAACATGTCAAAATATTCTTGAAAGTAATTCAGTCAAATGTTTCATTTGATAGCTCTTAGACCCTACTTATACATAATTCCTACTTTTTCGCTTCATATTTTTTTTAAAGATCCATCACGAGTGGAATAGTGCTTATACATGACAAACACCCGCCTGACGGTGGCAGGCATCCCCTCTTTAAATACAATACAGTACATTCATCATATATCAACTTAAGACATGTGAGCTGTCAAGAGAAAACCAACAATACCTCATAATTATTATATTATATACATAATACACAATTATAATGTATTTAAATTGGTAAATCATACCCATTATTGGTGAGTCCCATCAAGCTGTCTTCGTCTCCAGATGCTTCGAAAGTCTCCGGAGGCCATGTCAAAGCGGGCATTGCTTCCTCCGCGCTGGCACCGGCGCCACTCGTACCACTTGGAATGTTGGGTAACGATGCATTCTCGACTGCTTCCGGGGAAAAAAATTTTTGGTCAGTCTTCACATGCCATAAATTATAAAAAAAAAAATTAAGTACTTAACGCATTTCAACAATACAGTAGAAAATATAACATCAGATAAAATTATTATACTTTTCATCCCGGGAAATAAGAGTTCCCGCGAGGAATAAAAAACTCAATTCACGCGGACGTCGACGAAGTCACGGGTATCAGCTAGTCTGTTACAATTTCATGTGCTAAAACTCTAAGTCGTTTGCGATCGGCGATTTTAATACATCATAATAAAAGTGTAATAATTATTTTTGAATTTTTGTAATGTGGCTATAATGTATATTATATAATTGAATTTGTGAAATGTATATGAGTCCTAGTTACTTGAAATAAATGATTTATTATTATAATCCTAGCCATATAAATAACGCCCTTAACAAAGTTGTTCATAATTTTTGTAACTAAGGTGGCTTAGTTGAGCCTTCACTACTTACCAATATCAGGTTCCTTGTTAGACGTTGGTGCACACATATGCACGCAAGCGTGTAGTATATTCCTGTTACCATCGCAGCGCTCTTGTAAAATAGCAAGAATTTGTTGTTCTGTAAACATAAAACACAAATAAATAAATGATTTCAGATATTTTTGTTACTGTTACCTAGATAAAATAAGCAGATTTTAATATACTCCGATTGTCGGAAAATAAAAGGATAAGTTGGACGAAAACTTATGCTTATCAAACAGAGTCCATTGAAAAACCATTTGCTATGGAAACTCTCTCATTTCATCCCGGAAAATGAGAGTTCCCGTAAACCCACTTGACTGGAAAAAGTTCTGTCACTCCAAATGACTTACTGTTAGAATCAGATTCGAGTTGATGCAACAGTTGGCGGACGCCCTCAAGGTCGCAGCGCAGCACGCGCGGCATCATCAGCTGCGGCTCGGGGACCATGATGATGAGGGCTACCTGTTCATTTCAGATATATTTTTTTTAATACATATACTAGTGCTTGACTGCAATCTCACCTGATGGTAGGTGAAGATGCAGCCTAAGATGGAGCGCGCTTGCCTGGAAGATGCGTATTCACTCTTGATTTAAAGATACTTAAATTGTAGTTACTTGAAAAACAAAAGCCGAAAGGGCATTCCAAATTTTTGGGGGTTCAGAAACGAGGAAGCAAATCGGTTAGTGCACGACCGTGGATGTCTCCCACGTAAGCATGCAGACATGCATGTAGAATGGTGAAGATGGAACTAAGTTGAAAAGATCCTGAGCACACTCTCCGAAATATATCCTGTAGAATACCGACAGACAGGCAATCTTCCACTGATGCTCCAAACTTTGAAGTCTGAAGTTAACCAGTGCTTTGTCGCCGATAAGTCTTCTGGTACGTCGATCCATGGAATCCAATGCGGCGAGCTGGTACTTGGCAAAGTTATCCCATAAATGACTGCAGTACTCCATGTGCACAATCGAACTTGAGCTTGGTATAAGGTAAGAAGCTGTTCCGCTGTGCTGTAGTATAGTATTAAATATATTCTAAGTAGTGAGAAACAAATTGTGAACACAGGGATACATTGAAAAATCTAATAATAGTACTATTTTTAACACATTACACCCTGCAGAATGAGCTGGAATTACATTAAAACAGAGTTGGCACTATTATAACAATGTGTATGTTAACACAGCAAGTTGTACTAGTCATAACGCCATATAAAATAGCATTAAAATCAGTCAAAAGTCAATCTAAATCAGTTTATATTGGACTGTTGCTTCTTTGTTTACCTTTACACAATTAAATCTCTCAACCAAACCCTTATAATAACAGCTTGCATACTGCAACACAAGACAATTTTTATCCCAGAAAATTATTAAGAATTATCTCAGGATTTTTAAAAACCTAAATAGATTCAAGCTTCAGCAAGTAAACTAAAGTAACTTTCAATTTTAACTTGTGAAGCCTGAAATAAACCTGAAGTAGTTCTTCAAACTATCGCCATGGAAAAATTAGTTTCCGCCATATTGGATTTTTCATGACGTCACAAAGCCACGGAGAACTAAGGCGAAACTAACTACAACTCTGCGTAGTTTGACAAACCGACGCGTACACATTAAGAAACACTATAAACTCCTGAAGAAAAGTACTCATACCTGCGACTTCAACGCGGGATGGTGCGGATGGTGCTGGTGATGCGGCTGCAGCGGCAGCGCGTGCGCGGCCAGCGCTCGCACGGGCGGCAGGTTGAGCGGCGGCGGCTCCCGCACCGCGCCCACGCAGTCGCGCGCCACCGGGTATATAGCGCCGTTGCCGTCTAGCATCATCACCACTGGTTCGCTTCCCTGGTATCATATACATTTTTGCAATTAATGTGCATAAGTACCGCTTCTTCCTTTCTTTATCAACCAATAGAATTCCATTGCTGGACTCTCTAGGTCTCTTGCATAGCCTTCCACCTAACTCGGTCTTACGCCGGCTCGGATCCCATAGCTCCCTGCGACTCGTCTAATGCCGTCGGTTCATCTAGACGGAATTCTCCTCATTTCTGATTTGATCTCGCAGGGATACTTCGAGCATAGCTCTCCCGCTGAGCGACCCTGAGCCTTTTTATGACGCGTATAGTTATGAGTTATGTTGTACGCAGTCTATAAACTAGACTAAATTAGGCAAACAGGTAAACAGGTCTAAATCTAATGCTATCCTTTTCCGCTGGGGGTATTATGAAAAGGATAGCACGAAGTTAAGACTATTATGAACAACACAAATAGCCACACTATCCAGTACTCATCTTGACAGCTCTATGGCAAGTCTTTTAGTTGACAGTTTTGTGGATTTACAATAAGCTTTAATACTTATATATCACATTTTTATTAACCAACAATAACCATAAGTTGCATCTCTTAAGACATTGGCAAAGTTATTTTTATTATTATTTAGTCAATTTACAAATCGGAAAACACCTTAATTATTTATGTCTACCTATATCAGTAGTAAGCAACAGTATAAACTAACCTCTGCGGCGGTAGTAAGCTGTATAGCCTGTCCATTGGAATAGCCCAATAATGCGCTATGGTCTGTCGGGAAGGTGCTGTCGGTGAGGGCGCGCGTGGTGCCCACTGCATACACCGCGTAAGCCAAAGCGCCGCCTGGGCGACGCACTACGGCGTGAACACCGCGATTATCCACCTACACATCACACCAAAAAGTTACACATATCTTTTTAAGGGACTCTATTACTAAGCCTCCTGTCTGTCTGTCAGCGGGCTGTATCTCATGATCCATAATAGGTAGACAGTTGAAATTTTCAGAGAATGTGTATTTCTGTTGCTGCTATAACAAATAATTAAAATAAATTAAAAATTAAAAGGGACGACTAGAAACGCGTTTTTTGGTAAGGGACCTTCATGTCCAGTCAAATGCGTTATTTTCTTTAGCTGCTATAAAGATGCCCGAATGTAGGCGGGCGCTAACGACGTTCTTCTTCTTCTACGTAACACCTTTGACTATATTGGCAAAGCAGTCATGATAAACACGAAGTGCCTGTGAAGTGATTCACCTCACGAGCATTCGCTAAATGTCTCTGCAGGCAGACTGTTTAGTACGCCCATGCGATAAGAACATCCTATCTGCTGTGCTTAGCATGTCGCTTACACCTTTCTGAGAGAAACCACTTATTACAACTAAAGAGAAATAGATTTATAAACCAAGCTGCAAGTATTTCACTCACCAAACTCCGATTTTCTCTAAGCAGTACTTTATACTGCCGTCCACAAGCTATAATGCCGTTAACTACCAAGACCATATTTCCTAATATAAACCCTAAATCAAATGTTTTTAGGTTTATATTAGGAAATATGGTTTTGGTAGTTTAACAGCATTATAGCTTGTGGACGGCAGTATAACATAAATAAAATTCGTGTCAAAGTTTCAAAAATAGCTGTTTCAATAGTATTGAGGGTATGCTCACCGCAATCGTAATAACATTTAGGTCCGGTGGCAAGGAAATCTTCCTAGGCGCCCGCTGCAAGCAATCCGGACCACGCGGTCCAGCAGCTCCCCCAGTACCCCACTTTACGGCCACCAAGTCATCCTTCCGAACTAATCGACAATCCTGAAGCAGAGCTGTCCAATCCTCTGGAGTGGATGGTACCACCTCCTTCCCGTCCTTTCCGACGGACGGGAATCGAACAGCCGCATAAGCTCCATCGACTTTTAACACTCTGCCAAGTGGTACACTCTTAACATCTTCGAGGAAAACCACTTCCTTCAGAGGCCATTCCTCTTCGTCGCGCTTCGTTGAGCCGTCATTGGATGAGCCTTCCTCGCCACGTACAGTTACACGTTTAGTTCGTTCTACAAATAAAATCATCAACAATAAATAATTACATTGCAAACAAACATTTATCAATTTCTTAACAATCTCAAAACCAGCACATTAAATTTGTTATAATTTCCTTTATGCTAATCATCATGGCATTGTGAGATGCTAGTGCTTAAAGAGACTCAATGATACAAGCATTGTTGAGGTCTAGGTTGGAGTGCGCTTGCTTAGAAGCTACCTATTCACTCTTGCCTTAAGTTGACTTTGTAAATTAACACATTGTGATAGTAATACATAATGAAATGTTTGATCTGATGATACTTAATACAACTATCTCTTCATACATGTGTAACCACATACATGCTGCCCTTCTAAAGCTAAAGTGTGAACTACCAACACAATATGATCCAAAAAGCGGGCATTTATAAGGAAATAACGCCATTTGATAACTAATAAACGAAGTTTTTCATATTACTATATCAAAAACTACTACTACTAGCTGTAACGAGAACACCGATGGATCGATAGTTAAAATAGCATTAAAAAATCGTATTCATTAACGTTGTAGCTTGAGGAGGGCAGCACACACGTGGTTTATGCACGCATGCACGCACACACGAAAACATCCTCTTACACACAACCAATAAATAAACCTCCAATATTGAAATAAGAAAGTATCTTACTGTGTGAGGTGCTAGTATCGCTGCAAGTGGAGGAAGCCGGACTGGGAGGCGGAGGCATGTCTAAGCGATCGGCCATGTCCTTGTTGCTGTCTTTGCCTCCATCCTTACTATTGCCGCTGCTGGATGAAGAAGCCTTCACAGATGACACTGTTAGCGGAGATTGATTCTGTAACAATTTTTGCATATGTCAAAAATAGAAATTCTTTATTTGCATAATGTGTGTTACAAACAAAAGATGAGAATTCTAACTAAAAGTACAACACATTAGCCGTAGCGGCATACAAATATTACGGTAGGTAGGTATACAAAAAAGTACATGCGGTTCTTAAAAATTACGAGAACAGCATTAACAACTCAGTAATTATATAAATAATAAAGCAATACATCCATTGCTAAAATGGCAAATGCATTGTTAATACTCCATCTGTGTGCCAAATTTCAGTCAAATCGGTTCAGTCGTTGCGACGTGAATGAGTAACAAACATACAAACTTTCGCGTTCATCGTGTTAATAGCATAGTTCTTTCAATTCACGGGGGCACGTGGCTCATGGTTGTGTATGTGTCGCATCTGTATAAGTGTGAGCGAGAGCTTAGTCGCGCTTGGCCGCTCCCACCTAAGCTCCTAGCACGCACACTTACGCAATGTGCATGTACACGACGTAACCACAAGTAAAGCGCCCGTAACTTCGGAGATAAATGTACTATACCTGTAGATCTCTCTTGTCCTTGTCGGAGATGGATCGGTCGGGCTGCGGGGGCGGCAGGAGCTTGAAGCGGCAAGTATCTGACAGGTTCCAGGCAGCATTTTGCAGGATGCCCACCTTTGGTACGCCGGTTGACATGTTGAATCCTGGACAATGTAAGTAAGATTTACCTTGCTATGCTCTATTCATTTATACTTTATGAACAACTAGTTGATGCCTGCAATTTCGTTCGCGTGGATTGAGGTTTTTTTTTGGATTGGATTTGGAACTCTCTTATTTTGCAAGATAAAAAGTAGCCTATGTGCTATTCCAGTCTATAATCGATCTCTGTGCCAAATTTCTGCCAAATCGGTTCAGTGGTTGCAACGTAATTGAGTAACGAACATCCATACATCCATTCAAACTTTCAAATATAAAATTCAATGAAAAAATTTCTTATTTGCCTAATTATGTTTTCGATATTAACTTGACCCACACCACCACACAGTGGCTTGCAACAGCTTCGCTACCGCATGCGACATGCGCCGGTGTACTAACTGCCTAGAGACGCAAACAATCTTGATGCTACAATGCAAATAAACTTTTGATTTGTACTGAGAATTAGATATATTATGTACCAAAAATAAAATATAAACATTTTGAAAACTCCTTCGTACAGCTGTCGCCGCAATGTAACTAATTTATTAAGACTATAATAAAGGGTATACAATATATTTTAAAAAAAAGGGTAGGGTAATAAAACATACCAATAGCTCCCGGCTGATACATGGGTGCGTTTTTCATTGTAACGCTCTGGCCAGCTTGAAGGTCTTGCGGAGTATTAGATGAATGTCCACGCTGCTGCTTGCGAGAACGGGCTCTGTGTTTCTCCCAAAGTCGAGCCCTTTGTCCAAGTGGCAATACACCCCTTGAAAAAGAATAAAAGCATGAATATACTGTCAATAACTTTGGTTGAATATTATGGAACTTGAAATTTATTGTTCTGGATTTTTATGGAAACAGAAGATCTCAAAATATTTTGCAATTTCTGATATCCCCTTGAACCACCAGCCATGTAAGTCCATAAGTTGTCGTAAACACCAGTTATAGTAGTCCACACACACTGCAACTACATAAGGTACTTTTCTGATTTTACAGGATTATTATTAATCTTAAGGAAACTAACTAAGAAGAGAACTTACCACCAATAAAGTGTTCCAGATTCCAGTTTGGCAACAGTATAAAGCGAACAAACGTGTAGTGATATTGTCTTCTCAGAGCCAAACTCGGTGAATGTCTGGAGAGGATGCTCCAAGCGCGCCGCCCCAGGAGCGTGAGCTGAAAGTCATTTTTAATTTGAGTTTTTCACTTTTAAAATTTACCTGACTACAGCAACGTCCAAAGGAAGGGTAATGATTTTATGAGTATGTATGTATGTAAACGTAAATGGAACATCTATCATAATTTTGTTCGTATAAACGTAAATGCCACCCGGACCATAATAAAAAATCGATTGACATGTTGTTCATCAAAATCGACTCCATTTGTTTAGGCACAATGAACATACCTAAATGCAAACTATTATGTAAAAATAATACGATAAAATTAGTAGGAACACGTTTATTGTACTATTTAGCAGACATGACATGATAAAATTACAGAATTAATTTACCTACCCACTTGTATTACTTTTGTTAAGAAAAGGTAAACAAATGGTTTAGTTTCATATACATGACACAAACATACATACATATAAACAGACTACAAATAGCACGAACCTTCCTTTTGGCTGTGCCGTAGTAAGATAAAAAGAGTAATCAAGAGTATTTTAATCAACTTACCAATAGATTCATCCAAAAATGTAGAGATACGCCCAGCATCAGTGAGAACCGACACGCGTATACCGGCAGCGCTCACGTTGAGAATTCGTTCACCTGATCCAATTCCCAGCCAGTTGCCACGAGGATGGTAAATCACACCAGAAGCCTGTTGTCAATTAATTGAATAAAATACTGTTAGAGATAATGACCTATGTAATCTCATTATGTATAAAAAAGAAAATATTTCATAATTGTGAATTTGTCACCATACAATTTTGTTCTCGTACAAAAATGTAAGCATATTCTTTTCTGTTTATAATAATAAAATATGACTTATCATTGAACTCCTAGTTTATTTCCATAAAATACGTCACTATAATCGGCCTTTCAATTAGATGCAGTCAACTGATGTTTTGAACAGATTTTTCCTGGTTGGGTGGTAACAAGCCACGACAAAGTCTCCCACCTGACACATGTCTTAATAAAATAGCACTTACATCACTGCGCTGGTAGGGATGGGCATCAGCCCAGCGCCATTGGTGCAGCTGCCCGTGGTTCGATATCGCGATCAGCTCGCTGTAGGTCGCCGCGATATGCGTGAACCGAATGCTGCTGTCCCAGTACTCAAGCTCTTCAGACACCCACAGGGGTGATGCTGTCATAGCTGAATCCTTTTTCTTGTTCTCTACTGCTTAACAAGTAATAAATTCACATTAAATTCAAAATTATGTATTTCATGTAGGCCAACTTGAAGCTCTTATGGCATGTCAAGGCTCTACCACCGGTTTGGAATGCAGATTCTGTTGAGAAGAGCCCGTAAGTAACTCAGCAGTTGCTTAATAGTTATTTTGCCAGCATCAAGATCGCATCTGGTCAGACAGAGGCATACAAAATATATGAGCTGAGCATTCCTTCACACGTTAATTTTCTCATCAGTAAGTTCTGATTATATTTGGCCAAACTAAATGTTAGTTGCTGGATGAGAAAGGCTGAGGACTGGGTGTGGTGGCGCTGTTTAGGAAAGGCCTATGTTCAGCAGTGGACGTCCGCAGGCTGAAATGAATGAATGAAATGTTAGTTATATGTTATTACCTCCTTCCTTGTCCCAGGAGGTGTCACGGAGTGCAGACTCGAGCCAACGTCTCGGGCCGAAGTACTGCCGCTCGCGCCAGCGGCTGAACTCCGACGGCCTCTCCTGAGTGGAGCTGCTGCTCTCGCGGCTGGCTCCGGCACGTCCACCCCCACTGCCGCCGCCGCCTCCACTGCGACTGAACATTTTATCGTTACTACCCTCCAGTTCGAAACAATTGTGTCATTGTCCGCTACATGCACTGACCTCTATTAAGTATAGTGATACTCTGGACCGGCTATTGACGATGTGATAGTGAAGCATTTAAAAAAAATATATTGCAAAGAAAAACGAGAATGGCTCGGAAATAGTAATAAATTTTGTTGCGAAATTTCAAATTTAGTTCCTAGGACCAATGCTGTAGCGCTTTGGATTGGAACAGGAATCATTGTCATTTTGTGAGGTACAGCCCGTCCAATATACTTGCATAAAGGTCAGTAAAATCTGCACGAATTACTTATATCTTTTATGAAACATTTTGTTTTCACAACTGACAGAATTAATGGATATTTTTTTATATAAAATTTAAAAATTAGAACCAGTTGTGAATTTAATATATTTGAATTTAAAAAATCGATGTGTATAACATGACTTTTCAGCTGTACCTAAAATTGCAATGGATAACAGCATGAATCAAATTATATTGTTCTAAAAATATTGAAAGGGCTTTCAATTATACTATCAGCTGTAAATACATAATGCCATTGATAATGACGTATCATGTAGAGGCTCAATGACACCAACAACAAAAAGAAACTACTTAGGATGTGAGAAATTAAAAAAAAACCCAATCACAGAACAGAAACGGAAACTGCGTAAGCGTGTTGCGTGCTAGATTGGGTCGAGGGCTACATTTAATTCTAGTGGTAGGAGAGACGAGGCCGAGGAGCGTAGCTTGACAGGATACCTTCTGACAGCCGCGTACCCGAAGATGTCCTCCGAAAACATGGCGTCGGCGTCAATGATCACCGACTGGTCCTGTTGAGTGGCGTGGAAACCTCCGTCCAGGAGAGAGATGAGGTCCTCCGGCACGTAGCCATCGCCGCCCTCGCCGCCCTCCGGCTCCTCGCCCTCCTCGTCGTCGCGGGAGAGCAGGTTGTTGACGGCTTGGTTCACGTCCAGATTCGTACGCTACAAAAAAAAAATACAATTATTGGTGCAAGTTCCATTGTAACCAAGTTTTAACTAAATTCACAGCTATAAAAGTATTGCTATCTTTTTCATTGGGAACATTGTAAAACTTATGGCTCTGTTATTAGACCTAAATTGACAACAAAAAATAAAATTTCCAAATTCGCAAATGGTTTCATAAAATAAATAAATATATCAAATATTTACAAATTGAATAAACTTTATAAAATTTTATCAAAAAATAGGCAAAAATAAATGGGCTACGCCAGAAGACTCGCTTCAACGTCACTTGATTCGAATTCGGCTGTGGGTTTATTTGTCCATATCAACAAACAATTTCTTGTCAATAATGATGTCGACAACAGTTTAATTTACAAAAATATAAAAAGACTTGTGTTTCATGAAAGAATGGCCTTTAATGAAATGGCTTGCCACTTCATAATCCTACACGTACGATCGTGTGAGCATTCCACCATGAAACAGAACAACGTATTGCTAAAGGATACATTTAGATTTATGGCTGTTTTGTATTGTATTTAAGGCAGGAACGCCTGCCGACGCCAGGCGAATGATCAGTCCTGTGTCAAGACTATACTACCTAATTACCCTTGTATGGACATAGGTTACTGGCTCAGTTACACAAGGAGTTTCTCAAAGGCAAGTGAAATTTTCGGCACTCCTATTCGACCATTGCTTAACTGATACGAATTTTTGTCTTTCACCTATAAAAATCATATTACCTGTAACTCCCGTATTATGAGGCTTCTGCTTTTGCCCTGCAAAACCACTTGGGCCTGCGTCACAAGATCTTCGGGGACAAAGGGCGCTGGCACCGCAGAAACTACACGACTAGAACCCGACGCGCCAATTATGACGCCTGTAGCTCTACTTGTAGATCCTGTACGTAAAACCGTAAAAAAGTTATAAAATAGCTTTTGCCCGCAAAGCAGACTATATCTATTCAAAAAATCAAGGCAATTCGTTGTTGTTTGATTGCAGGACAAATCAACAAGCAAATTATCAAAATAGAAATCAAAACCAGACTGCTTTAAAGAATATCAACTGGAAATTTATAGCCAGTGTAAATCTGGATGATTTAAGGATACTAACTATACCCCATCCAAATCTGTTCAGACATTTACAAGTTATGGTGGAATAAAGTAATATATCCTGAAAACATTACACACTTTTTCTGAGCAGTTGTGTAAATAAATAAACACATTTTCGCATTTATAATATAACCAAGGATTTACTTAAAGGATCACATATCCTATTGTATTTAACTCAAATGCCCAGTTGGCACACCTGAAAGCCACTGATTTGGAATTGAATTAACTCATATCATAATTATGTATACTATGAATTAAAATGTATACTAGACCTTGAGAGCTAGGAGCAGCACGAATGGAATTCCTCATAATCCTTGCTCTAGTGCGAGGCTGTTGCCTCGATCCACAACCTCCACCGCTTCCACCTGGTTTGCCCCCACTCGACCCGCCACCGCCACTTCCGCCGCCGCCGTTTCCTCCATTTTTACTCGCATCGGCTTTACTCAAGTCCAATCTATCGGGAATAATGGAGAACGCGGCCCGGCATATAGTGCCATCTTCCAGCAAACAGGCGATATGGGCTGGCCCGGCCGCAACTGCCCGAACTCCCCGCAAGGAAGAAAGTGCTGACGGTGCAGCTCCAGTGCCATATCGATTCCAACGTTCTGCTACTTCTCGAAGTCTACAACAATACAGTGACATTAATATTAAGCACAATGAAAGTTAAAACGGTGGAGTAGATTTCTATTCACTTATTTTTAAACCATATTAGTATAGCAGCTTATGTATTACCAGCTCATGCCCCCCACCACATCCGCGTCGATTAAGGTTTATTGATTCCTGCGGAAACTCTTTAAAAGTAAAGTCTAGAAAAGTCTAGGAAAAAATGTAGCCTATATATTAATCCTGGGTATAAGCTATCTAAATTTCAAATTTCAGTCAAATAGTTGTTGCCTAAAGGAGTAACAAACGTCCATCCATCCATACATCCATCCTCACATTTAAACATTTAAATATTAGTAGGATAGTAGGAAATAGGATTAGCAGCATTATTTATTTAAATATACCAAATTCAAATTTATTTATTTCATATAAACCAACTTATATCTCTTATGACATGTTAAGACTTTACCTTTGCCACAAGCCAGTAACAAACTCAGCAGATTCTCTTTTAACAAAAAACTTGTTAAAATATGTAGCTCAATAAGATACTATAATAAATTATTACCCATTTGATGAGATTTTTTGCATGGGTAGTTGAGAACCGGAAGAGTGACAGTAAGTGACTACTTTTTATCCCGAAAAATCAAAGAGACCCCAAGGGATTTTTAAAAATTAAATCCACGCGAGTGAAGCTGCAAACATCAACTAGTTGAGAATATTATAGAGAACTCTCTCAGCCATGTAGATTTCCTTATGATCTTTTCCATCACCATTAAAGCAAGTATTATTTACTTAATTTCCTAAATTAACTATCACTGATTTGATTAAGTAAGTTTGACGACTTCCATGATGTCTTAGCACTAAGGCCTTATAACAGGGAGGTCTCGGGTTCAATTCCCAGTTAGGCAATTTGGGAACTTAAGATTTCTACATTGTCTCTGATCTGGTCTGGTGGGAGGCTTTGGCCGCGTTACCTCCCTGCGATCAAAGACTTGCTGCCAAGCATTGTCACTTACCATCAGATGAGATCGCAGTCAAGGATTATCTTGACATCAAATAAAAAAAAACAGCAAATGCATGAACTATACATGCGTTTTTATCAACCGTTTGAGATGATTCATAATCTTGGATCAACTGATAAGAATTGAACAAGGTAATTTTTAGTAAAATTCATTCTCATTCCTTAATCAATTTGTCTGACACTATCATAGTATTAAGCTTTTCATTAGTGCAGAATGGAGTAGTTGTACCAGCAATCAAGTTAATAGAATTATAATCTATCAAGCAATATCTCTAGTTAAAGTAAAACTAGCTGATGCCCACAATTTCTTTTGCTTCTACTTAGGCTTTTAATTTTTTTCTTTTGTTTTCAATTTTTTTTTAATTTAGAAATAGTTCATGCTTTTGCCACCACTGTGCCCAAGTCGCTTCCTTCTAGGTGCCTGATTGTTAATAACAGAGAGACAGCATCACAAATATAAAAAATAAGTATAAGTATGGAAGTCTCCATTTTTGGATGCAAATATACATTGGTTTATGAAATTGGGTATTTGACAATTTGACAATATTATAGCATGCCATTTTGCTTTTTTTAATATCTTAACTATTCTCGAAAATATAGAGCTATTAATTTTCTTGTTAAACAAAGAGAGCGCTATTGCAATGTGATGTCACGACTCAGTAGCTCCATACACTCTTCATACAAAATTTCATTTTAAAGAGACAGATACAGTGCATTAAAACCACTTATAACTTATTTGTTTTTGACTGATTTATTTTGTTTTTATAAATGTTATTCTTCTTCTTTATCAACTGATAAATGTCTACTGCTGGACATAGGTCTCTTGCATGGACTTCCACAGGTTGCAGCCTTGCACTGCATGAATCCACAAAAAAACACTCCCACACCTTCAATTCAAGCTTTTTAGTGCTTGGATTGAATTGGATTGGTATGCACTCTGTTAATTCGGTAGATTGACAAAGTACGAGATGTCTGCCAATGATTGTCACAATGGCTGCAGTAAAATTGGGGATATAGTTGGTTAAAGATCTATCTATTAAATATCTATTCAAAGACTTTTTTATAGGATGACTAGCAATATTTTATGTTGCTATAAAAAATAATTTGAACCATTATGTACCTAGTTGAAATCAGACACTAATAAAAATGATATTGGTATTCCTTTAGGCCAAGGGTTATTGGATATAAATGTGTTGACATAATTACGATAGTTATAAAATTAATTTACATTGTGCAGTTAGCACTTTAGAATGAGCAAAAATTAAAATGCTACTTGCAAAATGGGGTTCGCAAATTAATAACGATAAATCGTTATTAATTCGCAAATTAATAACGATAAATCGTTATTAATTTGCGAACCCCATTTTCCATTAACTACAATTTTGAACAAGCGGAAGTTAAAATGCAAGTAGCATTTTAATTTTTGCTTTGATGTGGTAAACCACATCGTGTGAATAATCAATTGTAGATTACGCCATTTTTCATCTAGATACTGGGATAATGAGACAAAACCATGAAACAGACATATTTTGACGAAAAGGAAAACTGTGACAGCTGTAACTGTTCAGCTAAAATGATCTTCGGCATCACCATCATCTCCTCTAAACTCTTTCTCATGAACATTTAAAATGATAATTATCTATATTGAAATGAACATCCGATGTCGAATTTCATAAAATCAACGTAATGGAGTCCGCTAGAACGTTAAATAATAGGCTCACCTATCTATCAATTGATCTTCTGTTCCAGGTAATGGATGGACCACAAAATGCATTGAAGACATTTCCACGAGATTTGTCTATTTAATTTTTAGATCACTTCCTTCACAATGCTGAAAGAACAAAAGAACACTCCACTAAAATCCTTTTCTAACCACCATATTTCTTATAGACTGGTTCTTCACGAGTCTCAAATCTCAATAGCGTTTTTCGTTTCTCAAATACATGTGAGTCGGTACATGACGAAAAAAGAAAGAAAATATCAACATGGCTTCCACTCTGAAATTTTGGTAGCCATGAAAATTGTTCCATAGACAAGTTAAACCACAGATTAATACAAGATAAGCTTACTTCACACTATCAATATTTATTGTATTTAGGTATAGGCAGGTAGGCAACATTTTATACATTTAATAATCATGTTAATATTAAAAGTACTTTAGAAACCAGTGATTCCTTTTAATGTCCGTAAAGTAAGATATTTTTCTAAGTTCGTAAAAAAATACCTAGGTAGTACCTACCACAGGTACCTACTTTAATCATAGACTATACAAAACAAACAATCGTGAAATTAATATTGATAGTGTAGTTTTTCCTATGAGTTTTTCATATTCACATAAACATCTGTTGATGTAACAGATAAACAGAAAACAATGTCAAAAATGGCGGCCAAGTCAAAGAAGCGGCTGTCCAAAATTGAAAATAAGTTACTAAAATTAGAAAAATTGGAACTCAGCGACATTATTTGTTCAATATGCCAGTCAATTTTAATAGAACCTGTGACCCTGCCATGCCACCATGATTTTTGTCAGTGCTGCTTCAACGAAAGTATTGAAAATAACGCTTTGTGTTGTCCTTTATGCCGATTGCGAATAGGTTCTTGGCTACGAACAGCGACAAAAAAAAAGAATTTAGTTAATAACCAGCTTTGGAATTTCATTAAAAATAAATTTCCTAAAGAAATTGATAAAAAACTCAAAGGTGAAGATGTGGACCTACCTTCAGGTATGGAGACACACAACTATTGATTTTGGCTATTATTATTAATTATTTTATTCTTTTATCAGGTTAAGACCTGTTATTTTTAATTTTTCAGAAACCCCACTGCCCAGGTTAAGTGCACCTGGAGAGATAAGATCAGAATATGAAGCAGAGCTTAAGAGACTCCGAGCTGAACGCTTGCAGCTTGAACAAAAACAATATCAGGAGACGGAGCTTCTTATAAAGTAAGTGATGTCAGGCTTGAAGATGATTAGAGTCCTTTCACACACAGGCTCCAACGTTAGTTTTCTGAGTCCTCCTATGTTTGTTTACTTTCAATACATTTTAAAATGGAGCCTTTCAGATATTGCATATATTGTATTCAAACTCAGTTTTTAATTTTTATAGCAATATGTATATCACACTTCACACTTCACACTAATAATATTATAAAGGTAAAAGTTTGTATGTGTGTGTGTGTGTGTGTATGTTTGTTACTCCTTTACGCCACAACGCATGAACCGATTTGGCTGAAATTTGGAATGGAGATAGCTTAGCCCCTGGATTAAAAAATAGGCTACTTTTTATCCCGGAAAATTAAGGAGTTCTCGCGGGAATCAAAAACCTTTATCCACGCGGACGAAGTCGCGGGCATCATCTAGTTATTCATTAACATGCAAAATGTTCCCAGAAGTGTTGTTGTCAATATCCCTTATGACATTACATTTTCCCATTATAAAGTAAAAAAAAATATTAAATAATAATTGCAGAAGACTGCAACAAGAAGAGAAGGAAGCTCACAAAAAATATTTGGATAGTCTTAAACAGGACGAATTATTGGCCCAAAAGTTACAAGAGGAGAGTGTCAAGAAAAACCCAGAAGCATCAAAGAGGAAGAATGTCAAATGTTCCTTTACAAAGGGCAGGTTAAAACCCACAACTATAGATAGTTACTTAGCTAAAAGTGTAGCACAAGCAACAATTGTAAAAAAGTAAGCTATTTTTATGGATCTCATAGTGAAGTGGTGCTAATTTAGTTATACACAATCTCTAAACTAAACTTGATCGTAAAAAGCCATTATTTTTAGACATTTCATTTGAGTTGAGAGATTGTGTACAACTGAATTAGCACCATATTCTAATTTCATTTGAAGATGATGTGCAATAGGAATATTTACCAATACAGTAAGAGTCCCAGCCTTGGTCAGTCCCAATGATAATCATTCATAATACAATCTATAAACATAAAAAACTAGCATTATCCTGGTGCCTGGCAACACTTTACCTGGATCAGATATTTAAGCTGTCAAAATCTGGTAGTCGACATTTGTCAATTATTCAGTTTTAAAATGGCTTTATATACAATTAGCTGATGCCTGCGACTTTGTAAACGTGGATTTAGTTTTTTTTAAATCCTGCAGGAACTCTTTGATTTTCTTCTATAAAAAGTAGCCTATATCACTCTCCAGCTCCTCAATTATACCCATATAAAAATCACTTTGATCTGTAGCTTTGTTGCAGCGTGATTGAGGGACAAACCAACAAACAAATCCTTTCTCATTTATATTAGTAAGAATTCCGAAACATGGTCCTAACTAGGTGTCTATCATTAACTTGCTTATGCACTGAGTATATTATAATCAGTTTGTACACTTATTGCTTGCCCATTACTGGCTAATTGTATGAAAATATTCTTTTGAGATTTTTTATTTAAAAAAGACTAGTGGATGCCCATCACTTTGTCCACTTCTTCAATTCACAATCGACAGTTCCTAAATCCCCATAGTTTAGGTGGGCAGAATCCCTGCAGCATCAGGATTAAAGAGTAACTTAAACTTTATTTAATTACCAACCAGTGGTAGATTCATTTGACGCTTGGAAAGCCCTTTGTAAAAGTTTATTTGAATAAAAAGTTATGCTATTCTATTAAACTCATCTTGTTTGTGATCTTCTCTGGTTACTTAAATTATTAACTAAGGTATATTCAAAAATTTCAGTAGTCCATTGTTAACTGACGACAACACTAGCACAGATTCTTCAAATAAAACTATTAACCGAGTATCTCCAGAAATAACACCCAACTATGGCAAGCTCTTAAAGAATTTCTTAGATAAAAAATTGAAAACTGGAACTAGTGTTTGGAATAAAGAAAATGGTGAGAAGCTAAAGGAAAAGGTAATTTTTTAATACTTTAACTGAGATTATAGTTCTTTCAATTCATGAGGGCGCGTGAGCTTTACTTGTGGCTACGTCGTGTACATGCACATTGCTAAGTGTGCGTGTAAAGCTCTCGCTCACACTTATACAAAATATACGATACACACAACCATGAGCCACGCGCCGCCTTGAATTGCAAGAACTATAGTAATTTATATTATGAAAAAAAAATTTAAGATTTTACAATTAACTTGTATTACTAATAGGTATTATTAGTACATACCTACTATCTAAAATACTACATACTACTAATATACTACATATTACAAACAACTGTTTTGTAATATTGTCATTTAAATATTTTCATCTCCATTTAAATTTAAGTAGGTATACTTAACTGAGCTTAACTTAAACTTTACAGTTATTCAAAATCTTACAATTAATAAGTGAAAGACATCAACTTTAAGACTCCTAGCCTGATCTGAAAGAAAATCACTCTGTTGGACTCATGACTTCTGTATGCTTAATAATTAATATTGGCCATGCTTTCAGGAGGAAGAACAAGAAATGAGCGAGAAAACTGTGTCTAAAAGTGATGAAAAAACTGTGGTTAAGACGAAAAATGGTATACAATCAGTTCTTGTCTCCTTACCTCTGCCCCATACAGGACTATTGCATCACAAAACCAGCCTACCAGACAACAGGAATATTGAGACTGGTAGTGTAGATTCAATGCGACAAGAGTTATGCTACTTTAAGCCTATTGAAGGAACCACACCAACTAGGTCAGTTGTTCTTCTTTAGGGAGCCATTAATTTCAATAAAATATGTCAAAAATTAAGGATTGATGATCTTACCTGCAGTGATATCTGTTTGTTGGTGATATTAGATAGGAGAGTATAGGACCTGCAATATCTAGATATATAAGAAAAGATGACTGACTGATCTATCAACAAACAGCTCTAACCGCTGGATATATTGGGCTGAAAGGCATACGGATTGCAGTTATGACGTAGGCATCTGCTAAGAAAGGATTTTTGAAAATTCAACCCCTAAGGGGGTAAAATAGGGGTTTTATATATCTAATTTATTGTGATCGAAGTTTGGCCATAAATCCAGTAGACTAAGGATTAAATAGCAATTATTGAATTATAGTCTGTTTTCGATTTAAGATTTCTCATCAAAAAACATCCCGCTTAATATTGTTAAGTAAAAATACCTAAATAATGTCTATATTTTAGTTTCACCACAAATAAGGGTCTACCATTGAGAGTGCCAGGATTGAGGGTAGATAAAGAAAAGCTTAGCCCTGAGAAGGAGATCGCACCAACTCGCGCTCAGTACATCGAGGGCCTGTGTCAACTGCGGAACTTGTCGCTAGCTCAAAAGCTACCTTCTGCATTTGTTATAGTACTCAGTATATTGAAATCTAAAAAGGTTTGTTATTCTCAGTTTCAAAATATTTTAATATGATTCAATAAAATCTACAGTTTACATTCAAAAGTTATTTTAAATAGCATTTGGTCAAATTGATTTTTAAATTTTACAGGAGCTTCCTAGAAAATTGACAACAAACACAAGGTCAAGGGTGAAAAAGAGCTCACCAAGTAATATTACCGTTTCAAATACATTAAGTTCTAAACGTGCTACAGTAAACAGGAACAAGCAAACGGAACTTGTGGATGGAATCGTTAAATTGAATAGTGAAGTTTCATTGAGACGCACTAGGTCCATGGGAAGCATTTCAAAGGACGAAAATGAGGTTACTCCGAAGAAAAAGGTGAAGGAAAGAAAATTTTACTCCGATAGAAAGCCATATTTGAGAAGCGATTCGAAAAGATTGCAAACTAAAACGCCGTCGTGTAGTCCAACCTCGTTCGCCGAGACCACTAATAATAATAAGGTTAGTTTAGCTGTTAAAAATCTATCTAGTCCATTGGAAAATTGTGATGTCAAAAACATATTGCGGGAGCAGCTTCGGATCGAGAAAATAATCGAACAGGAGAAGAGTGACTTCGAGTTGGCGCAGAAGATGGACGCCGAGTGGAACGGACGCAGGTTGCGGCGCGCGCCCGCCAAGCGTCAGCTCACCATCAACTATGCCCTGAGACCTGCTAAGAAACTTAAAGTATAGTGCAGCTACCTCAAACTACTTGGACAGTCTCAGATTCAGCCTATTTACATTTAGCCATCAACATGACCGTCATTTGACTTAATGAATCAGTTTTATTATAGAACTTGCAATTCACGAGTGCGCGTTGTTGCTCGTGTTCTAGTCGTATCAGTATAAGTGATGACCGCTCCCACCTAGGCTTCGACAAGCACACACACTTACGTAATGTGCATAAGTCACATGTACACGACGTAACCACAAGTAATCAACCGCACTCGTGAATTGTAAGAACTATAGATACTTAACACATTTTCGATATACCCACATTTTATTTGCTCATAAAGGAACCCTTAAATCACCACCTTGGCTAAAATGATTTTTGGCGCTTTAGTCCCACCTATAAAATGTATTCGCCAGCGCTTTCAATTCCAATAAAGGTCATCTGAATTAATTTTAGTCACCTCGTGTGTAGATACGCAAATGATTCCAGTTTCGCGCAATATTGTTGATCACAAGTTATTCGGTGGCGCTTTAATGTAAATATGATTTATTTCATAACTTATGGATGTTAAAATGCTTTTGATTTACTGCAAATGCAAATCAAAGCTTAGTTCTGCATTTTGTTGTATAATATGTAATTATATACCTATTCATTAAAATGTGAATCTGAAAGTCTAAGCAAATATACTTGTAGCAAGCACAACGTAATTTTCGCTGTTAACATAATTAATAATTGATATGGAATATAATATATGTTCTATATTTGTACATACAATTACTGTGTAGTTGAAATAACCCTAAGAGGTTCTTGGATTAATGGCCTTTTGTTTCCCACCTGATTTAATTTGCAATTAATGTACCGTTTCGACTAAGCCACCCACCTCTCATAATGCGATCGCTCTATGCCTAGGTATTTGTACTGAACTATTACTTTGAGTGGCACATTTTGACAATAAATCTCTAAAAAATGATTGTACCTACTTAGAAACTTATCACACTTATCACATAATATGTATGCACATATTTTTGAATATTGGCTAGAAGCAGGCGTTGCTTTGCAAAATTCCATGATTTAACTGAAAGAAAAAGTAATTTTTCAGTTGTGCGTTGTGGGGTAAACAACTCCTGATGATGCTCCGGTATCGGAGCGAAGTTTGGGTGGCGCTACGTGTTGGCGTTGTATTGTTCCTATGTTTCTTCTATTCTGGAGAAACGACGGTGTACGACGCAGGCGACGCGTGTTGCCATATAGATTTTTTCTGGTTTGCCGGAGTCTACGCACTGATGAGGCTGAGTTCTAACTAAGCTTAGGTGACCCGTTAAATTAGGGAACGTTAGCTTAATAATCGATATCTGAAAAGTTCTCTGGCATTATGGTGAAAGAAGAGTTAAACAGCTCAGTCGAAACGGTAGTTATAGTTATTATTCTCTATCTTATCGATAATATTTTAACTTATTTATTGTTAATGTTTGAAATCTGATTTAGATTTTCCCATTTATACCTACTTTTTAAATTTGGTTATAGGGTATTTTACTCTCAGTGAAAAATAATCTAAGAATAAAAAAGAAGTTAGTTTAAGAAATCGGGAAGCGTAAGTTTCAGTTTACAAAATTATAAAATAAATTTTATAAAATTGACATAAATAATTATAATATAAATTTTATAATTTACGTCCGTCAGTAGTCTATAGTTCATACGCTCAAATAATTTACAGTACAGGTACAGGGCATTTTGGAAACTATGTGAAATTAAATAAATGCATTATTTAATTATTTAGTAACTCATTTATTAATTTTTTTTACATTAACCAAACAACTGAAAATCAAAATACTAATCATCACTTTATTTTAATACATACATTACTTCATACCATCGCAATACAACACACAAAAATATAGCGTGACGCGCTAAAGTACATAGCGGGCCACAGAAGCTCGACTTTCGGCATGAACCGGCGATCGCTTTGTGTCTGCTTTAAAAGCGAGCCAATCATTTGAGCGAACGAACTTACTATCCAGACGACGTCATCACATGGCGTCTAGCGTTTTCGTCAATTTACGCGCGAAAATTTAAAATGCAAACCTGAAATGCTTAAACCTACTTATCGATTGAATAAAATACCAATAAACTACTATGTAGTATATTATCAATTATCACTTTAGAGTTTTAACACATTTTTTAACATTTTTTAAAAAGAGTGAAATACCCTATTAGTAAATTCCATGAAAGTGAATAGTTTACCATCCTAATAAACCCCCATTTTTATTAGGTACATCATATTAACATCTTGGTTGTACTATTGTTATATGAGATCAATTAAATAAACACATCTAGAAATTGAACAAGTGATTAGGCATCTCTTTTGACTTGGCAAATAGGTGGTTCTATTTCTTTCCTATCAATTTTATTTATTAGGCCACCTCCGAGTAGGTGTGTCAACTGGATTAGGCACATGTAATGTTCATTTTGTAATTTTTTTATGTTACAAGGTTTGTATATCTTGAATCGTCGTCTTCCGAGCCATACTATAGTTATACAATGCATTAATACAAACTTAAATTATAGCATCCTAAAACCATCTACATTTTTTTTTATAGGAAAGTGTAGTCAAGGATATTATAACTAATTAGCGCTTTCGATAGGTGTTTTCAAAGAATAATTATTGTCATAGTAAAATTCATACTATTTTGAAAAGTAAATAGCGTAAGAAAAATAGAACATGTCAATTTAATCCCTGTGTTATAATGCATGTCATAAGACATCTCTAAGATGGCTTTAGATTTTTAATGTGTACCTACCCACGTAATCTGTATAAGCATGTATAAAAAAAAAACTTTGCCGTTGGATGTTATTGATGTAAAATTATATGTTGTCAGTTCTATTAAGAAATACATAATTAATAATCCTCCCCCTTACTTGAATAGAATCGATAACTGTAATTTATGAACTAGCTTTTGCCAACCAAAAACCAGTAAAAATTTTAAAAATCCTGCAGGAACCCCATAGTTTTCTGAGATAAAAGAGCTTCTGTCAATTTTCAACAACTATACCTAATGTTGGGGCATAGTTGAAGGACAAGCCAACAAAAGTACTTTCGCACTTATAATATCTAATAAGGATTATAATTTTTTTTTTCTTTTCAATTTTAGGCAGCCAATTCTGGAGTACCTACTGACTCCTAGTAATTATTTTTATAGGTTTTTATACATAAAAGTCATAAAAGCTTATAATAAGATGTAATACGGACCGCCTGTGCACTTAATTGTTACTAAGAACAAGATCCAATATCTCGACAGTTCATGTTTAATGGAATGAAATTAAACAAACTTTTGTACCTACAGTTCACAATTGTTTCGGTTTTAGATATTGATGCTAATTCGGTTGTATGAAATATCTAAGCTTAACCAGAGATTCGTGGTCATAAATTAGAACAAAACTCGCGTAAATCTAGTTCATCATAACAATAATACATATTATGTCTATCAGTTATTACGCCATCTAAAACGCGAAGAACATTTAGTTACTTTTTGATATGATTTTAAAAATATTTCGTATTCTGATTTTAGAATTAAACAAATATGAGAATACGATAAGTATTCCGTCGATTTCAACAATAAATATAACTTGCAAGTTTTTTAACGCCATCTAGCATCATTTTTAGCGTAACCTGATATACAAAAAGAGCAATCTATTTCTTACTAATCTCTGGCTATGCTTAATTGACAGTTCCAAAATATACTACCGTTCTGCAGAAAACAATAAAAGGTTAGCATTGTAAGACCCAGAATTAGTACCTTTATGTAACAAGTACATACATAGTGCTTGAATTATCTACCTACAGTCTTTTTCGTTACTCTGTAATTACTTTCTTCTTGATAATAGATATTTTAATGATTTCAGTTCCTCAGCTTACCTCAATAAATTTTCGTGCCTCATCGAACTGACACAATATACCTAGTAATTGAAAGCACATAATGCAATAACGGTTCAACCCACAAAACTTTGTCAAATTAAATACACACATAATGTAAAGGAATAAAGTTAACTTTTCAATTGATAGGTTGTGTGGGTTGACACTTTATTGTATATGTGCGTCCAATTTACAGTACCTATTTTAAATGTAATGTATAAATTGATATTATTCCCTTTACATCGAGCAGTGAGACTCGTCTTGTATTACCTCTAAGTCAAGGGTATTTGTAGTCAACAATAAATAATTTCAAGAATTGCTTTGATATTTGTAATTATTATATTTTGTTTTGTTTTGTATAAACGATCTCTTTTAGAAACTGTAAGAAAATTTTGTGTGATTTGTTCAGTCATTTAATTTTAATATAAATAATTTTAATTTTAATTATTATTATTGGTTAGTAATTGATGTTTTAAAATTAAAACAAATAATATAACTTCATTTCCATTGATGTTATGAATAAGGAAAAACTTATTTTCGAGTCTTAAGTTTTAACATGTGGCATATTTTATTAAAATAAGAAGTGCAATGGAAAACATTTTAATTGTTATTTTTATAGCTTGCTGTGATATACCGTGAGTATCGACTACTCTAGTTCTTGTAATAATTCGATTAAAGACTCAAGCTTGTGGTAAGAAGTTTTAGTTGTAATTTGTTTTAGTAAATAATAGTTATGTACATCCATGTGTAAATATAAAAATTTAATTGATTACATAAACAGACATCATTTTTTAATAAAAAAATATTTAACAAAATAACTTTTATCTTCTCCCCAATAGTCGCTCGTTTGTCTTTTCCTAGATCTGCAAAATAGAAAAATATCCATTTAAATTTTCATAATCAGTTAAAAATATTGATTATAAGTTAGATAACTAGCTTTTGTCCGCGAGTTCATTCTTCAATTCACAATCGACAGTTCTTAAATTTCTAGTTTAGGTAGGCTGAATCCCTGCAGCATCAGGGTTGAGTAGTTGGGTCCTGGAATGCAACTGTCTTTACTAGCTTCGTACCTACTATAACTATTCATAATCGACAGTTCCTAAATCCCTATAGTTTAGAGGGGCAGTACCCCTGCACCATTAGAATTTAGGAGTTGGAACCCGAAGTTTTTATGGGAGCATCTCGCAAATTTTCGAATAAGATTCACGCAAATCGGTTTAGAAATCACGGAAATATCGATATAAATAGGTAGAAAAACACAATTCACAAGTCGTTAAAAAGTACGCTATGTTACTCCCGATAACATCAGCTGTCTATCAGTGAGTCTCGTCAAAATCGGTCCAACCGTTCCAGAGATTAGCGGCAACAGACACTTCCATTTTAATAGATGTAGCACTACCATACGTAGTGTCGTAAGTTAAAATAGATGGCGCTAGTTTTATGTTGGCACGCGATGTTCCCCGATTGACGCGAGTTAGATACATAAGACGCTGCTATAGTAAATGCTTTTCATTACCTATTTATTTGTATTGCTTATGTTGAACAGGCTAGGAAAACATTTAAAGTAGGTAAGTACTAGGTAGCAAAATGATTAATTATACCTCCAATCCTTCTATTGAATTGTCTTTGTAACTTCTGCCAAACTTCAGAACGTTCAATCTCAGATTTCTTCTTATGTTACAGCTGTAAGAAACAATATAAAAAATGTGTCAAAAAAAACCCATGAACAAATCATTTGAACAAATCTTGTGCATTCTAAATTTACTTTAACATTTCAAATTTTTTTCAATTATAATGTTATTAATTATGGTCATTAAACTCTTTCTAAAACTACAAAAATAAAATCATTTTCCTCAAATAAACATCACAGGGCATACCTTTGCTACAACTCACTCACCACTTTGTTGTGGGTGCAATCAGATGGTAGTTCCTAATTCCAGGAACACAGCAGCCAGTCCACACACAGACACCAAGGCATCTGCTTCATATAACCTTTTACAATAAATATTATGTCTCATACCATATTCTAGATACATTCATACCCAATTCATGAAGAATTGAGATCAATGCATTCAACCATGTAAAAAATATCTTCTACTTACTTTTCACCCTTGATTCTATCATTCCTCAATAGAACAAAGTATACCCGCCCAAACATAATTGAAACATCCATCACTAAATACATTCTTTTATTAATTCAATGTCTCTCACATCATACCACTTCACATAATACACACAACATAAGTTGTTTTAAAACTAATACAATCATCTTTAGCTCTTTTTACATTTCTGCAATAATCCTATCACTATATTAAGTCAAACTCTACACAAATAGCAAATCTTATAATATTAAAACTTACTTAGACCCACCCTCACACACATCTCTGGTATAAACATCTCTGGAAGGCTCACCTCATTTTTGAGAATTGTTGTGCCATGCTCCACTAGAGCCAGAAGAACCACCCCCACCATTACCCCCCCACCCTTGTCCACTTGGCCAATTTCCTTGATTCCAATTACCACCATTTTTCCCACCATTCCAATTAGGGTTGTTACCCTGATTCCAAGCTGGGGGTGGGCCATTTTGTCCCCAGTTTTGATTCCCATTCCAATTTTTACCTGAACTGCCTTGGGGTGGACCACCTTGCCAGTTATTGGGACCTGAATTACCCGGCCCTCCCAGTAATCCCCAGCCAGCTTGATTGAGAGCTGCAGCAACAAGACTTATTGGTAAATTGAAATTAGCGGGTGGACCACCATTGGGGTTTATACCCAAGTTTTGCATGTTCAATGTATCTATGTTGTTGCTGCCATTGCTGTTTGATCCACCAGAAGGTCCAGCCCTATTACTATCCCAATTATTAGAACCACCAGATTCATTTTTCCAATTTGGATTCGGCTTGCTTTTGATTTTTGGTGCGGCACTTGATACAGACACTGATGCACCTTTGATAACATGGTCTTCCCCACAAAGACTCTGCGCTACCTCTGGGTCTAGAAAAGTTACAAAACCAAAAGCTCTAAAAGGTCGTGGAACAAATACATCTGTTACTTCGCCAAACCTTGTGAAATATTTTCGAAGATCGTCTGCTGTCATATCTTCAGTACACCTGCCAACAAAAACTTTGCAGGGCATCTGAGGTACAACTCCTTCTTTGGAGTTAGGTATTCGGACATCAACCCAACGACCATCAATATTGTGCCTTTGAGCTAGAGCTCGCATCTGCGAGGCGTAAGTAGCAAACCGTATAAAACCGAAGCCTTTAAAGGAACCATTTTTATCTTGTTTTAACTGAACCATAACAACTTCACCAAATTGCTCAAAATATTGTTTTATAGATTCTTCCGTAGATTTCCAAGGCAGGCCGAGACATATCAAGTCTGAGCAAGTAAGTTTCTTTTCCAACCGCTTTGTTTTTGCCGCTGAATTTTCAGGTGATACATCTTCCATCTTTCGTTTATTTTCTTTAGGGAACACGCAAATATACAAAAGTTTACCCCATCCTGCTTCGCTCGGCGGATGCAGTTTGCCATCACTAAGACGGATACCGCGAATCGTTTTTGTTTCGCTATGTCGATATTTCAATCCACACGTTCCAGGGAATTGAGCCACTAACGTCGACAGCAGCACAGTCCCATCAAGCTCACAAGGAATCTCCACAGCATTAGAATCATCTTCATCTTCACTAACTTTGATATATTCAAAAAGATCTTCACTAAAATTATTTTTATCCATTTTGGGAAACAATGAACGTATCACGATTTGTGAAAAGCAATTAATCGAATATTCAAAATTATTAGCAATCCACTTCCGCCATTCGCTAAAACAAAAATTTACTTTTCAAGATGGCTACCGGTACAGATTATCTGTGCGGCTACCTGTCACTGCTGTCACTATATTCAATCTGTGCGACTACCCATAGATTACCTACCTACTGAGACCGCCATGTAGAGGCTGTCCATAGATAAACTATGTAATAGAATTTGTAATCACGTACACCAGAAAGAGACAGAGAATGATCTGACGGTCTTTGACCTGACGGCAATGATATTTTTGTGGACGCACCCTTGAAGGATAGCTCCATGACTATACCTAACTTTTTCGAATACCTAGACAAATCTTTATTAAATACCAGATGATACCCGCGACTTCGTTCGCGTGGGTTGAGGTTTTTCTGGTCCCGCTGGAACTCTCTTATTTCCCGGGATAAAAAGTAACATATAAGTCCTATTTCAGACTGTAATCTATTTCTGTGCTAAATTTCAACCAAATCGGTTTAGTCGTTGAGACGTGATTGAGTAACAAAAATACAAACTCTCGCTTTTATAATATTAAAATAGGATCCACATAAAACAATTTCAGTACCTATTTCCGAATAATGCAGACAAAAGTTCAAACAATAATCCTAAACTAATCTTATCCTATCGAATACACTGTAAATAATAAAATCTAGCCGTGATGACGGTAGGTAAACATTTTTTGCATTAAGTAAAATTTTTTTTAATTTTTTTTTTGTTTTTTTATTTAAAACTATCATGACGGGGCTTTCAAATGACTTTCAACGTTACAAACTTTTATCGATGTGATACTGCATCAATGTCAAAATTTTTTTTTGTCCTCAATGATCCTTTACGGACTGTCTCAATGTTACGTGGAGCCAAAACCATGTTTTGACATTGACGCTGTCCTTCAATGATTGCGATAAAAGTTAGCTGATCGCCCTGCGGCTCGCTATATCGCATGGAAGTAGAAAGCACTAGTCTTGAAGGATATTACTAATAGCACTAGTACTACTTACTTCCATGGTAGGTAACTATATCGGGTACATATAGCACCAGCGTTGCCAGAAGGTTACTTTTGTAACCTTTTAGGTGATTTTTAACTCCGTCCGGTTACTTCTAGGTTACACTATTCAAAAGGTAACTTTTAGGTGATTTTTCGGATCTTGTAGAATTAATTCTTAATATTTTGTACAAAACCAGCGTGAAACGGAACACAAATTGAAACAACGCAAAACTTACAGTATAAACCAAAGTATAAACCCTGGTCTATGGTGACTAATACCTAATCTGTGCCTATTATAGGTAGGTACCAAAGAGAATGTAACCACTCCGTTTGTAGGTACTCTCTCTGTGGTTTGGCAACTTCGTGTACCTAAATCGTAGACAGAGAAGGCAATAGACCAAGGTACTGTGTAACCGCGACTGAAATAGAGATAACATGACGTAACGATGACGTCACATGACAAGTTCGAGTTTAATGTTGCCACAATAACTGCACTCCCCTAGTACCCCAAATTAGATGGAAAATTCTTCCCAGGATTTTTAAATAAAACGACAAAACAGATGCTGAACTGTTTTATTTTTTAAATAACATACCTACACATATAAGGTTGTCTGGGAGAGACATACCTATTAGGGTAAGCTTCTATTTTTTACATATATCTTAATATTGTGTGCAATAAAGAATTTATTATTCTTTATTGCACACAATATTAACTTCAACCACCACTTAAAAGTATAAAATAATTTTAGTTTGTACACGTAAGTCGGTTTTTTAAAAATATTTTTTTTTATACTAAAGTTTTTTAATGTACTTTCATAGGACCAATTCACTAGATAATTATTTGCTCCTTAAAAAAAATATTGAAATGCCGAATAGAAATTTAGCATATGTGAGTCACTTTGAAAAAAGATGTATGTAACACAAAGGAAAATTTTTTTTCGTTACTAGTAAGAATGTTACACAAAATAATTTGTAATGAACAGTTAAAATTTTCCTTCGATCGAGTAATGCTATTGAATTAAAAGCAACAAAAATTGTATATTTAGTCATCAAAATCATCATTAATGAAATTAACAGTATATTCCTTTTTTCAGGCAGTCGTATAAAACTGCAACTCTTCATAGTTTAAGTTAATAATTATTTAAAAAAAACATTAAAAGTCTGCCTCTAGCTATTTAAAAATGGCTTTAAAAATTAAGAACTTTGTAAATAAAATAATTCTTAAGATCGCCAACAGTTCTCGACTGGTTGTTGGACATTCGAACGAAACTTCAGGATGATTCAGAACAGTAACCGACACTATCTAACTGAATACACTTTAATCATCGCCGACATATATTATATTCTAGTATCCATCATCTTTCTTTTCTTTTCTCATAATATTCATTTCTTCCATCACGACTTTATTTTGTTTCAACAAAAATTAAAAAAAAAATTGAAAAAGTAGCCAAAGTAACCCGCCGTTACGGTATGTCAGAGGACATTACTAAAAAAAACCTATCTCCGTGCCAAATTTCAGCCATATCGGTTTAGTGTGGCGTATTGAGTAACAAACATCCATATGTTTGTTACTCAATCACGCCACACTAAACCGATATGGCTGAAATTTGGATGTATGTATGGATGGCCCTACATACATTCAAACTTTCACATTTATAATATAAGTAGGATAGGGAAAATCGGGACATTGTATAGGTACCTAAAGCTGGCAACACACATAGATACTAAATTTTCTTATTAACTGTCAGTTTGTTGGGCACAAAAGTGTGTCGACCTTGAAAAAAACTGGTTACACGATGAGGGACAAAAAATTGGGTAGCTGCGTCTCTGTTTATCACATTAATAACTTTATCTCTGCTCTCTTTTTAGTGTGAGTGAGAAAGAAATCGTCACTGACTCTATGTCTTCTCTCTCTACGACCTAAATGGGCAATGTTCACGTCCACAAATTAATATAATATTAGTTCACGTCGTTCTCTTTCACACTCGTTTCGTCTGGACCAATTTCAGGTGTTTTGAATAAGTAGCTGGCAAAATGCAACTTAAAATGGAAAATACAACTACATTATCATTTATATTTGTGAAAGTTATTACAACTTTTAATACATTTCTACTAGAAAAAAATTAGAGGTTATTTTTAACACTAAAAGGTTACTTTTTTAATTATTTTAGGTAACTTTTGACATGACTGTGCTGGCAACACTGTATAGCACACTTATGGCCCATGCTGCGGATGCCACTGGGACGATAGGCTTTTTTTATTCTATTTGCCCTTGACTTCGATCTCACGGTGGTCAGTGACGAATGATGATGAAGGATAACTCTCAAATGGAACAGGGCTAAGTTGGAAGGCGTAGACGTTATTGAACCGATATAATATATCCCTGTCAATTTCTACGCGGCATCGTACAACGCTTTATCGGTAGAGCCGGCTTTGCATGAACTATGCACCACAGCTGAAGCGTCCCACCATACAAATACATTTTTATTATCTATCTACCTACTATATTTTGCGATGAAATGAAAATACCTCGGTACTTTTTTACTTACCGTTCTTGCCGTTCTATTCTATTATTTATAGGAGTACTATTTTATTATTATTTATAGGCTTGTAGCCTGATATAGTACACTTGGGAGTTGGGATTCATTCATTTTACGAAAGTTTTAGAATATTTTATATTATGCAGATACCTAAAGTTTTCTAACTATTAACTAATATATTTTATTAAAGAGACAAACTTGAGTCACGCAAAGAAATGCCACTTACAGTTCGCAGGTAAGGTTCGCAGTAGGTAGGCGGATACATCCAGTCACTTGCTGGCCTTGAAGCATGACTTTTACTATTTGTTGCTTAAAATAAAATTTGAACTTAAAATAACCTATACAAAATTGATAAGACGAGCTTCGATACGTGTAACCTTTAAAATTAAATGTCAATAGATCATTTTATATTTCAAACGCTGCTTTAAAATCGTAGGTTAGGCATTTAGATAATTCCCGACTGGATAAGAATGATAATTAAGTAATAAAGAGGTATATAATCAAAATTGCGTAGGTATTTCATATAGGCAAACTTGTAGCTCTTATGACACGTCATGAATCTACCATCGGTTCGGAATGCAGATTCTGCCGCTTCCAGTAAGATTCCGCGTAGAAAACATCAATCGACCAGCTTCGAGATTGTTTATTTACATGCTACATATTAGCAATCATTCTTAGACAGCAGATGACATTCCATTGGGCTTGGTCGTTAGCGCATCCACTTCACAGTCCTAAGTTACGATGTATAGTTGACTAGAGTCTACGCTTCGTGTGATGCTCCATATATTCCATGGTCTTAACTTGACCCAGTATGTGTTTAGTCTTTACTACTCTTTACCTAAACATCACAGAATATCATTATTCTCATGGGCGCCTAAATGTCGCAAGATGAACTTTCGATCTCAACTGAAACCCATTTTGGAACCGGTCAGAAGTCTGGTCGAGCAAGTTGCAAATTACCTCATAAATCTGTGGATTTGATAATACATATCGGCATATTTTTCGGGGACCAATTATTCCGTTTCTATCACCCTCCAATATATTATAGTACCTATTTAAACCCCAAAATATTATAAATTATCTGAGTTTATCTATTAACTACCTATTATTTTTTGTTTTAATTTTAATATTACTTAATTAATTAATTTAATTAATTTGGAGTTAAGTTTATTTTTAAATTATGTGTAATATATATTTTATTATAAAGTAAAAAATAGGAATTACTAATCTATACAATTTCCATTCACTTAGATAGGTAGGTAGGTAGGTACATTACAAAAGTATTAGATACTTATCAAAAAAGTTGAAAGGATCATGGTCTAAAAGTATCATGGTCAATAATTTTCTTTCTTTAAATTATTTATTTATTGATATGTAAAAGAAATGTTTGTTTTTATAAATCCTACTTAGGTTTAAATGATAAGTAAAAAATATAGTAAAAAGTTAAGTGTCTCCCAAATATTTAGGACTGTCTAAATTATTAAAGTGTCATAGGTAGACACTTTAATTATAATAATTTCTAGATATAATGTTTTCACTTGTCTAGTCACGAAACCTTTACTTAATCAAGGATTGTTATAATGATTTTTTACTCGAAGGTCAGAGGCTTGTTTTGCAACATTTCTCTGGCAGTTCGGAACAAAGGCCCGCTGCAACAGTCCCCTTCACTGTTTGCGTGCGGCAGGAAGCTGTCCCAAGGCGAGCGTGCAGCTTGCACGCATTCCCTTCTTGAGGACTTAACATCAGAAAATTTTCTAATGCATCGGCTTGACTTTTGTTTAATTTTCCCTTTCCTACCTATACTTAACTAAGTTATTCTTATGGACAGACAAAAATTTAAAAAAATTGTTTTTTTTTGTTGTATAAGTAGGTACCTACTGTATTTACTTACCTACACATGCATTTATTAAAAAGCTGTTATTTTAATTTTATTTATTTGTAGACGAAGTCGCGGGCGTCATCTAGTAATGAATAATATGTAGCGGTACACCACGGTGCACTTTTCTTGGTTGGCATACGAGTTTGGGCCGACTGTTTATTATTCTAAATGCGTCACAAGTCAGAACAACAGTGGCATTTCACCGTGGCGGGGAAGGATATGGCCGTAGGTATCTATAGGTTCTGACTTCAGAGTTTTCTGTTTTAAGTAAATGGTATATAACAATATTTTTATGTACGGAAGTAGGTAGGGCAAAACTTTTTTTAACCAAAGGGTATTACCTACGTTCCTATTTCCCTTTTTTCAGCCCCTTACAAAAGGTTTTTGAAGTCATTTCACAAACCCGATTCTCAAATGTAGTAAGAAGGTATATGTAGTTAGGTACCTA
Source organism: Hipparchia sbordonii (assembly GCA_038048805.1). NCBI lineage: Eukaryota > Metazoa > Arthropoda > Insecta > Lepidoptera > Nymphalidae > Hipparchia > Hipparchia sbordonii. The sequence goes on along the minus strand of CM076099.1, from coordinate 10,452,111 downwards.
ATAAAACTTCGATAAGTTAGGTTTTTAAAATCTCGCGGGAGCCCTAAGATGTTCTGGAATAAAAAGTACCTTACCTATGTGTTACTTCAGGGTCTCAACTATACCTACACAAGTAAAAAAATCGATTTGATCCGTTGCTCCATGTGTGCGTGATTAAAGGACAAACCAACAAACACATTTTCGCATTTATACAGGAGATATTTATATACAAGATTAAATAAATAATAGTTGTAAGAGTTGGTAGGTAGGTAAAGTACCTATGTGTCTCACGATGCATAGTAATTATAAAAGAAAAGAAAACAATACGGGTAGGTAACTCTACCTATTATAAGTAGGTAGGTGTATTATTTTGTATGCAATAGGTATATCGTTAGATCATGAGAAAAGCGTTCTAATAATGCAAGTACCTACTTACTCGTATTTTGTTCATATGGTACCTCTTAGGTACGTAGTACCTTTATATCGATGTCTACGTTTCTTTATTTATTATACTTATTAAAAACTTCGATATTTTCATAAAAGATAGTGGGTAGTATAATTTTCTACTTGCTTGTGAAAATCTCGTCAAAATCGGTTCAGTCGTTCCGAAAAACCGGTACATGCAGATAGACAATGGCGAAAAAAAAATTAAAACGTATGAACGGTCATTATAGCTGACACATAAATTTTATTTATTTTTGCCCGTTAAGAGGGTACTCTAGTGGGCCTTTCTCCATACAAACGTATTCTGCTGTTTTCTTCGTGGATAATGCCTCTAGAGCAATGATTTTTTTCCAAAAAATCTAGATCTAATTAATACGTGCCTCTATGTTTTTCTTTTTTCCAAAACATTATCATTAAAAAAAATATGACAATCCAAAAACCCGAAAAAAACCCTCGATTTTACCGACATGTTCAAACGACTATCAGACAAATATGATAAGTTTTTAACAAAAAAGAAAAACATAGAAGCATAGATATACTCTTCCTCTAAATTTTGATATAAGAATATTTGAGATTTGTCCAATTTTGAAGAAGGAAACAGCAGAATACGAAACGTCTTTTGGTCAAGGTTTTTGTAGGTAAAAATCAGCTCGAGCTGCAGTTGTCCCTTTCGTACTTTACGGGGGTAGGGTGGAGGTGAGGGAGGGTAAGGCTTACATATACACTAATAGAGAAGTGACAATTGTCGATATTTTTATCGATACTCTAGTGATGTACTCTGATGTCGATATTTACACTATACAATGATTATTTTATTTATTAGATACTAGCGGACACCCGTGACTTCGTCCGCGTTCCTAAATCACCGCAGTTTAGGTTGGCAGAACCCCTTCAGCATCAGGATTAAGGAGTTGGATCCTGGAATTTAACGATGTCTTTACTTGGTCCCTACAATAACTATTCATAATAATCAACAATTCCTAAATCCCCACAGTTTAGGGAAGCAGTACCCCTGCAGCATCAGGATTGAAGAGTTGGAACCCGAAGTTTTTATGGGACCATCTCGCAAAGTTTTTGTGTCGATTAAAAAAAGATTCACGCAATTCGGTTAAGTAATCACGGAGATATCGATATACAGAGGTAGAAAACACAACTCCTCCTCCTTTTTCGAAAGTCGGTTAAAAAAGTAGCCTATACGATGCCCGATAATATCAGCTATCTACCAGTGAAAGTCCCGTCAAAATCGGTTCGGCCCGTCCCGAGATTAGTGGCAACAAACAGACAGACAGACAAAAATTTTAAAAATTGTTGTCTTGGTATAAGTACCGTATTTACTTTCATATGCAGTTAGTAAAAAGCGGCCAAGTGCGAGTCGGACTCGCCCATGAAGGGTTCCGTAGCAGCAATTGCGGTTTACGATTTATGACGTATTAAAAAAAACTACTTACTAGATCTCGTTCAAACTAATTTTCGATGGAAGTTTGCATGGTAATGTACATCATATATTTTTTTTAGTTTTATCATTCTCTTATTTTAGAAGTTACAGGGGGACACACATTTTACCACTTTGGAAGTGTCTCTCGTGCAAACTGTTCAGTTTAGAAAAAAATGATATCAGAAACCTCAATATCATTTTTGAAGACCTATCCAAAGATACTCCACACGAATAGGTTTGATGAAAAAAAATTTTTGAGTTTCTCTTCTAACTATGGGGAACCCCAAAATTTGTTTTTTTTTCTATTCTTGTGTGGAAATTGTAATGCGGTTAACAGAATACGTCTACTTACCAAGTTTCAACAGTATAGTTCTTATAGTTTCGGAAAAAAGTGACTGTGACATACGGACGGACAGACAGACAGACAGACATGACGAATCTATAAGGGTTCTGCTATTTGGCTACGGAACCCTAAAAAGCTGTTCTTTTGATATTACAAACAAACACTTCACTTCAACTCAAACAATATTATTTATTTGTATATTATGTATATATAATATATACTAGCTGATGCCCGCAACTTCGAGTACCTAGTAAATACGAGTACCTAGTTAAAATTCGCGAAAAACGTTTACATCATATAAATTGTGTAATGACATAACAAGTTGATAGTAAAAGTTTTAACAGAAAAGTTTATTTTATTCTTTTTAGCGAATTTAAATAAAAGCTTGTTTTTAAAAAAGTTTTTTACTTTTAATTTATTTATGGTTTGTAGTGGCGTTTGAAGTCGGTTTTTGAAAAGAATTTTTATTTTAAGTTTTTTAGTGTAGCTTGTTCCTGCAGCTTGCTCTCTTTCTCCCCTCCTAAATCGCTATAATTTAGGTGGGCAGTATGGACAGGATTGAGGAGGATGACCTGGAGCTCTATGATCTAGTAGCAAGCATACCAATTCGTACACGACAGTTCCTAAAGCTTTTAGGGAGAAAGTACCCCTGCTGCATCAGGTTTGAGGAGTTGAAGGTAAAAATTTTTAATGGCCCACTAAAAAAAAATCGCGTGAATCAGTCCAGAAACCCCGAAGTAATCGGTGGACATATCTACATAGAAAAAAAAAGATACCGACCGAATTGATAACCTCCTCCTTTTTGAAGGTCGGTTAAAAATAGGGCTATCCATTATGGTTTACGATAGTGTGTTATGCCAGCCACAGCCGTACATTCAAAGTTTCCTGTACGTAACGGGGTTCAAGTTATTTGGACCTATTACTGAGCATTGTGAAGTCTATAATTTCTGAACTACTAAACTGACGACCTTAAAATAATTACAGAACAATCATTGCAGTATGTTTTTTCTAATAAAAAATGAATGAATGAAATCGGAGTACACATTTTGACTCTCATCCCCTCTCCCAAGGGAACCGTGCTGAATTTCGGGATAAAAAGTATCCTATATTTTATCTCGTAGTATGAACTTAAATCATATTACGTTTCATTTAAATCCGTCCAGTAGTTTCAGTGTGATGCGCGGCCAAGATACAGACAGACGAAAAATTAAAAAAAAAATTGTTTTGGGCTCAGTATCAATAGCATCATCCGATTCAAAGTTTCAAAATATATTTATTTACCCGCAGGCGGCCGGCGGGTGAATGTTACGGGCATGGGAGGGGCGAGGGCTCGCGCACACAAATACACTACTCGTACACATAGATAACTCCTGTTGGTCGGGCGCAGCGCGACGGCGATATTTTCTTCAAATACCTATTTTTCAAATTCCTTGGGACTAGAGTACCGTCTTAACTTCTCCAAAGCAAATTCAACAAAAGCCATCAATATAGCTTTGGTAGGTAGGTTTGAAAACATAATACGCTTTTTTTTATCTTAGGATATGGGAGTTCCTATAAGATTATTTATAAAAAACTTAAATCCACGCCGACAAAGTCGCGGTTTTCTGCTAGATTGATCATAGGTACCACAAGGTACCTACTTAATATTATTGTCGGGCTAAAGTCGCAACGAAACCACTTTCAAATTTAAATTAAATTTGCGGTAAATAAGCACTTGAAACTTGAAATAATATCTGAGTGGTTACCTAGGAATGCGGTAGAAAAAAGGCTAACGCCTAAGCTATCGCTTATTTTATTACTTGTTCCATCTCCATCTCTCACTAATCACGAAATCTCAGACACCAACAGCCTACGAATTTGTTTCAAAAGTAAGTTTCCTCTGGGGGCGTAGGCACTAGCTAAGAAACGGTTTGAGAAAATCCACCCCTAAGGGGTTGTTTTAAAGTAAAAATGAAAAGCGACATTTAGTTATTAGTTTTTAATCATAAAAATCTGTTTAGGTATGCTATTTTAGAAAATTGTCCCTTGAGGGTGTTAAAAAAGGGGAAGAGAGTTTATATGGGAAAATTTTATTTATTGTTATTTAAACTCGAAATAGTCACTTCTGTACTTAGTGAAATATTTTCTGTACTGGTACATCTGATTTCTGATTCTTCTTCTGTAGATAATATGTATGTTCGAAGCCTATGTAGGCTGCCGGGCAGTGACCCCTTCTGACCGCACAAGATGCGCATGACGTTAGCTTACCTGTTTGCTGTTTATGCATTTAAGCATAAAGTAAGTACTTTTATGGCTAAAATAACAATAATTGCAAACTACTGTTACTTAGTACGTACTTGAGAGCGAATTAACATGGAACTACCTACTTGCAGTGTGATTGAAACGAGCAGATCTTGATGATTATTATCTTAAAGACGTATCAAGTTACGTATGTTTCCGTAGTGCTGAATTGAATTTTCGCAGCAGCGATTGAAGCGAGTATGCAGTCCAGCTATGGGATTGTCTAAAAATTATTGCTACAGTGCGCAATGTGACGATTACAATCACCTTGACGACCTCCCTGGCGCAGTGGTGAGCGCTGTGATCTTATAACTGGGAGGTCTCGCGTTCGATTCCCGGCGGGGGCAATTTGGGAATTTATAATTTCTGAATTGTCTCTGGTCTGGTCCGGTGGGAGGCTCAAGTTAGTCCGCTACCATCTTGGACTGCATCTCATTACTTACCATCAGGTGAGATCGCAGTCAAGGATTACCTTGTCATGGAATAAAAAAAACTTTTAATTGCCTGAACTTATGGCGTTCTTGCTGCATCAGTGAATTAAACCAACAGAAAGACTTTTGAAAAGCCCAAGCCTAACGGTTAAAAGTGCGGGCTTAAAACTGAAAGATCGCAGGTCCGATCCCCACCCGTTGCACTATTGTCGTACCCACTTCTAACAAAAGCTTTCGGCGGCTTATTTTTTTTGGCGAGGGATTTGGCGAGGAGACGAGAATATATTAAGTCAAGTTCAACAACATGACTTTTCTTTGCTTCTTGCGCTGTTGCTGTTTATTTTTCTTTCTTTTTTTAAGAAAAAAAAAATAACAACGGCAAGAGGGTGCCAGCCAATCAGAAGTGATTGCTATCATCTCACTGTAAAAATCATTTTTAGACAATCCCACTTCTGATATACGTTCAAACTTCCACGAATAATGTCTAAAATGTCGCGTTGGCGAATATCGTTGAACTTTGGAGTCGCTCGCTTTTGAAAGTTAGGTACTTAGTTGTAACAGGATCAATAAGGAAATCATATCTATAAATACTATTTTTTAATTTAAATCCATATATATAAAATTCAAAGTCCTGACTGACTGACTGACTGAGATATCAACGCACAGCCTAAACTACTGAAGTTAGAAACTTAAAATTTTTACAGTTGGTTCCTTTTATGACGTAGGCGTACAATAAGGAAGGATTTTTGAAAATTCAACCCCTAAGGGGGTAAAATAGGGGTTTGAAAAATCGAACTTAACGCGAGCAAAAGCTAGTACTTAATAATAACGCCCTACTTTCCTATTTATATAATTATTAAATGCGAAAGTATTTGATTCCTACCCTGACGCATGTATGGATTGATGGCTGGAAATAGATGGATGGATGTTTGTTACTCATTCACGCCGCAACGACTGAACCAATTTGGCACAGAGATAGATTATATAGTCTGGAATATGGCATAGGTTACTTTTGATCCCGGAAAATAAGAGAGTTCCCGCGGGAATTATAAAACATCAATCCACGCGAAAGAAGTCGCGGGCATCAGCTAGTATTTTAATAAACAAAAATTGCAATCAATTAGATTACTAGTTCTTTACAAACTATTTTCAGCTTTCTCACAGACCAGATATAGTTAAACTGCGGTTTCTCATTAAAAATAATTATATAAGTGATTAAGTATCCTATCTATATTGGAAAATCGAAATTATACTTGCTTGACACATAGTTAGATGATACATAAAGGTAGGTAAAATTATCGTTACCCAAGTAACAAAGGTACTTATTACAAAGTAATTATAGCTAATTAATTGGAAGCGGTTTACATTATATTGAGATTAGTAGTCCGTAACTTACCTAATAATTTACTACCTACTTTGACAAGTAAATTATCTAGAATGTAGAAGGTGGGCAAGTAATAGTAAATAGTGAAAAATCAAGTTTGTAAAAATCCAGGGTAGAATTTTTGTAAACATCCAGGGTAGAAAGATCGTAAAAATCCAGCCGCCCTAGGCATATTACAAACGTATCGTCTCTTTCTACGATCGCTCACGCTAAAGCAGGAGTTCCCAATTTTTTTTATCACGCTTCCCTTCTGAAAGGGTAGGACGTGCGAAAAAAAAATTTTGTTCTCAAAATCTCGGTAAACGTTATACGTATAAAGGTTAGGTACATCAAAAATATCATCCAAACCAATGGAACGAGGAAATGTGCCCAGAGCGCTGCGTCACCCCGCTGAACGGCCAAACTTATTTGACCAAGGTAGGTAGGTACCCCTATCAGCCCTTCGACCAGGTGGGCGTGGAAAATATTCTCAAAAAAAAAAAAAAAGATGTTCGCTGCTGGCAATTATAGACAGTGCGGCAGAGCAGTCTCTGTGCTGTTTACAATCACACGACCTCTCTGTTTCACAACCGACCCACTTGCCTGCTGCCTGCCGCCGCTCATGCCACAGCTAGTCGCTACACCCCCGCCAAATACAACTCTCAGAGCAGTATTAATACTGTAGTCTTTGCTCAGAGCGACCTCACGATACGCCGCACGCCGCACACGTCATACAGTCTATGAATATAGGACCTTATTCAGTATCCGTTGAACACACTGCAACTTGGTTAAGCATTAAGCAATAGCACCCACAAAATTCAGTAGGTACATAGACAATCTGTGTTGTAATTCCAACTTTCAAAATCCAAGCGTTTGTTTTGCGGACAAAGTTGTTTTGACTAGCAAATGCTGGGTTCAAATAATGTAGTAATGAGCGTTTAAAAATTATAAATATTTAAATCTATTTAACTAATATAGAGCTCAAAGTTTTACTGCATTTGAATTTGCCATTGGAGTCTGAACTCAAAATCAGTTTTCGTAGTTTCAGTGTATTGGATTCACAATCATTCACAGGGTAGGTAGGTACTGTAGCCGGAAAGCCTCCAGAAAGAAAGTTTGAAAACTCTGATTTCTCATACAAGCCTCAATATATTTTGTCTGCACATCAGAATTTTTTTTCTGACCTTTTGCAAGATAAAATGTACATTTTCCCTGGGGTATTGCTTTTAGTTCATAATAATAACAATTTTTGTTACAAACAACCTAACAGAGGCACCTCTGCCTCTGTACGAGAGCTTACCTATTGTTATTAGCATAGAAAAGATTTAATTAAAAAGAGTCGGCCCCACCTACGAAGGGTTCCGTTGAAAAACCCATGTTTCTAGTAGGGTAGCCCCTTTAATGTTTAATTTATTTTTATTATTTGTTGTTATAGCGGCAACAGAAATACACATTCTCAGACAATTTCAACGTTGTAGATCATGAGGTACAGCCCGCTGACAGACAGATGGACGGTCAGATAGCGGATGCTTAGTAATAGGGTTCCGTTGGTTACCCTTTGGGTACGGAACCCCCTAAAAATTTTGATAAAAGTAAAAACAATTTATATTTCTCGCATAATCGTAGATCGTCGTCGAAAAAAGTGATTTTATTTAGGTACAAGTACCTACCTCCACTGATTTCCTAGAACATACTATCTAAATCTAAAGAATTATAGATACAGAGTAAAACAATTAACGTATTATCAAGTAGTTACTCAGTATCACTGCGGCCTGCGATATACCTACCTATACAGGGTGTAAGGGACAGCCTAACTTTGTGAATTAGTAACACTAATGCTTATAATAAAATATCCACTCATGTGGGAAATAATATCAGTAGGTATTCTAATTTTAGAGCACGCAATGTATCGTGAACAACTAACTCCGATACCTCCACTAGCACTAGATACGGCGCGTCGCAAGCGGCAGTTTGTAGGAACTTAGGCTGAATGCTTTGAATGCTGAAACTTATGATCGGACGTGCTGTTTTGTGTTAAATGTTGTCATTTCTTGATTTTTCATTTAAAATCAAGTTGAGGTGGGTTACACACACGATTTCATGTGCCTAATTAATGAAATTCAGGTAATTAATGGAAAAAAAAATATCACAATCACGAAAAGACCGATGAGATTTTCCAGGACTGAGTTTTATGTACCTACTGAATTCCTGGTTTTAGTTTAAGTTCGGCTATCCCTTACACCTTGTACTTATACAAGTTAGGTATACCAACGCGGAGCACCGCTTTGATCGTAGGTACCCAAGTATATCAATGATAACAATAGAGTGCTTTTATATTAAGTATATGTATTATTTAAGTATCAATTAAACAAAATATTATCAATCACTAATAAAGATGATTGATATATTTTTAAACTAACGGCCGATTTCAATATCCTATTATAGGTAATAGGATATTTCAATATACTTACCTACTAAAGGCCAAAAAAAAAATTAATTTTAATTAAACCATCACCCGCTGTGATCACCCCCAATTCAAGTGTGACTTCAGGACATATCCAATATGTCGGATATGGCAATCAAAAATACTTTATATGACGCAAAAAAGAAAAAAGTTATTCAAATGTTATTCAAGAAAAAATTAAATGAAGATAATATCTCATTGTGTGGATTCCGAAAAATTTCAGTGATTTTATATGAACCTTTCGTCCATGGTGTAAATGGCTTGGCAGCCGGCTTTGAACTTTAGCTTGTTTTGTAATTCTTTTTCAAGCAGATCGAGCTAAGCTACCAGTTTTCGCCAGGCCAGTGTTGCATGGATAGAGCGTGTGGGGCAGCGACCTTGAAACCGAGACTGGCTATTTACATTCGGATTCCAGTCGTGTTTTATATTCATAAAAACTCGTATTTTAAAAGTTAAAGGTGACAGATACATCTTCCTGTGCTTATTTATCAGAAAACCGAAAATAAGATGAATATTTAAGTCCCTATACCTACCTACATAAGTAAAATACCCACATAAAAGCTGGAATTAATTATTATTTGGTCACTAGGATTTTTAGAGGTTTCATATCAAAGACGTTTACAAGAAAAGATAATAAAAGAATAAATAAGTACTTATTTAAATTTATTTGTTAAAAATAATTCTTATAAAATAGAATAAAAAATTTGAAATTAACACGATCGTCTGTTGCACAGATTCTTTATAAAGTTGCATAAAATAAGCATTTATATTTTACCTAAAATGAAAACATTGATAAATCTATGTATTGCATATTCACGACGTGTGCGTAAACGATTTAGATCAAATAAAAACTCAATACGTATCTACGAGTATACAAATTAACTTAATACAATTAATTAAAGGAAGTAACATTATGTAGGTAGCGTACATACTTACATAACACCTAATTTTGAAGTAAAACCAAATTCGTTCAAAAAGCTGTTTATATGTATAAAGTTGAATATACTACCTCTAATAGAACTCCCGAATTCTTATATAGATACGCAATATAAAATTATAATTTTGTTTTGACTAGCGAATCGCCTGTTTTGACACCAAACAAAAATGTAAGTAAACACACATAAAATAGTTTTGCAATAAGTAGATACATATTTTGCTAATGGATAAAAAATGTTTTATTTGACCAGACTAGTACGTACGCAAACGTATTTGATAAAAATCTCTGGCGTATGTATTAAAAAGATAACAAATTATAATACATATATTTTATTACATGAATATGAAATTTTTGCGTTCCGTCCTCCAATGTAAAAACGGAAAGCAGCAATTATTTTGATGTATAGAAGTTAGAAACAGTTACAAAAACCTCTGTACATAACTCATAAAGCCCAAAAAAAATTTCTACTCCTTTTTGTAATGGGACCTCGATAAACAAGTATTTTTAAATCAATATGCGGCTCCAGTGTTTTCACGAGTGTATCTATGACTAGGTCCTCTGACTTTTAAATTACAAATTTAACAATTTTTTTTTAAATCATTAGCAACTACGCATGGTAGTTACGTTCAGGATCTACTGACGAGCTATAAGTAAATAAATTTTATTCAACCGGAGTCAATTTGGTACAAATTATGTTATCAGATCTAAAACATACATATGGTTGTTTAATTGATTTTAGTTCACGAAAAGCAAGGCAGGGTTTTTTTGTTACGGAATACTAATTCTACAAAAACAACTTGCACTTGTCCGGTTTTTAAAAGTTAATCAGTGCTTTATCAATATGAACCAAGTGGCACTTATCAGAGGTACATTTCCTTGTTTATAGATAAACAGATTGGAAGTAATAATAAAATCTATTTCCGTTTAAAAATTAATGCTTATTACTTATGCGAAATAAGAACATTATATATTATAAATGCTACACGCTTAATAAAGTGTACCTTATCCATATATTTTTAATAATTATATACAAGTTTTTTATATACATACAAATGTTGGTCATTGTATCGTTCAATTCAATTCACAGGATATATTAGGCTTTATAAAATTGTTTTAATTTTCGTCAATCAAACACTCACGCAAGTTAGAGCCGCTTTGTAAAACCACACCCAAAGCACATTAGGCTCTGTCGAATAGCACTTCTGAGGCCGAGATCTATAGAACGAACTCGACTCAAAACAGAGTTAAAACGAGACAGATTTATGATAGGACATATTTGAGTCTCGTTTTAACGGTCCAAGTCTATAGATTTCTGCCTTAGTGCCTACCATATGCGATATGCGATGTTTAATAAAGTTGAAATCCTCCATAAATCATATCATGTAAGAAAATGATGCAGAAGGATTTTTTGTAATGCAACGTGTTGCGCCGCGGTCCACCGCAATTTGCGTGTATAGGTACTCACAGTTCGTTCCTGTAACGACGTACCTACCTAATTGCTATAATCTACCTTATCTAGAGAAACAAAATTAATATAAGAGTATTTACCTATTTAGAATATAATATTATATTTATTCTAATAAGGTTTCTTTTGTTACATAAAACAATATATTTCATGTTTTAAATAACACACTTTTAACTTATAAGATCTCTGAGGCGCTAAAGAATAACGTGCAATAGTTTCTAATTACACACCCATTTGTAACAAATGCGAAGCGAAAGGCGCGACCTTAACCTGTTAATCAAAAATATCGAAATTTTTAATGAGTTAAATAAAGTTAAAAAAAACAATGGAATGTTTATACAAATAAATTATAAAATAATTTCCATTGGAATGTAAATAAATGACTCTTTTAATTATAATTATTAACTAGCCGACCCCCATGACTTCATCCGCGTGGATTTAAGAGAATTTCTAAGATTTCTCATCTTTGAGCAGCTCTAGGGCACTAAAGGAATATCTCGTCCAAAACTCAAAGTCCACCAGTTTAGGTCACGGTACTGTTTTAGGTATAAGATAAATTAAATTTTCCGATAAAAATCTATCTTTTGTGCAATAAAAGTTCGATCCTATGGATCTTTCGACTTTCTTACGTTGCCATGCAGCATACCAATTATTCTTATTTTTAACAATCTACGTATAAACAATATACGTAACAAATTACAGGCATTGCGAGCGCGCTCATTTTTAGAGATCGAAAATTAATGAAATATAAAATATGTACAAGATAATTTTATCACTTATTCTACAGTAACAGATTTAGCGAGATTTCTTGGACAATCAACATTGCAACCGCGCAACACGGCGATGTGGTATGCCAAAAGCTGCATAGGAATAACTGTGAGGACTCCCTGTAAACAATCCACAGTTTTTGGAACTTCTAGGACGCGAGACGCCAGGGCCGTAGTTTCCGTGTCTCCCTCCTCACAGACAACGATCGGGCGGCCTTGGCGGGCAGTCACCTGCTGAAGCGCATTCATGCACTTTGTATAAACAGGGTCACGCATCACAATCATCATTACGGGCATGGAGTCGTCAATGAGGGCGAGCGGTCCGTGCTTCAACTCTCCTGCCATAATACCTTCGCTGTGCATGTATGTCAATTCCTTAACTTTCAAGGCTCCTTCTAAACACGTAGCAAAGTTGTAACCACGACCCATAATCAACAAAGAACGCTGTTGGTAAAGGTCTTCCGCCAATGCTTTTACTTTGTCGTCTAATGCCAACACCTGGCGGATTTTCGAGTCTAATTCATGAAGCCCTTCAATAATATCGGCTCTTCGCTTTTGTAACGAAATACGATCTTCACTGATCACCAGTGCGAACATAACAAGAGACACAAATTGCGATGTATATGCTTTTGTGGAGGCGACACCGATTTCGGGACCAGCATTGATATGTACACCACAGTGTGATTCACGACAAATGGAACTACCGACTGTGTTAGTGATACCAACAATCAAAGCTCCATGACGTTTGCAATAACGAAGGGCCATTAGAGTGTCAGCAGTCTCTCCTGATTGAGAGATGAAGAAGCATACATCATCACGGAACACAGGTGTGTTTCTATCCAAGAAATCTGAAGCTAATTCCACCATCACTGGAAGCTCAGTGAGCTCCTCTAGCAGCTGACGTGTAGCGACAGCACTGTGGTAACTCGTACCACATCCAATCAACATCAACCTTCGGCAGCGTTTTATTTCGGGGATGTAATCCTTAATGCCGCCAAGTGTCACAGTACCATCAGCAAAGTTAAGACGACCTCTCATCGTGTTCACAATGGACTCTGATTGCTCAAAGATTTCTTTCTGCATGAAGTAGTCATAGTTTCCTTTCATTATCTGCTGTAATTCTAGTTTCAGTGTGAAGATTTCTCTTTGATGAGGATCTGTACTGCTGCCTGATAAGCGATGGATGCTGAGAACTCCGTCTTTGATGTGTGCTACATCATCATCTTCAAAGTACAGAACCCTGTTTGTGTGTTCAATAACAGCCGAGGCATCCGAGGCAAAGAAGTATTCCACATCTCTTTCTTCTTCAGGTTCAAAGTGTGCATGGCTGTTGACACGTGGCACAGAGGGTACTACTCCCCTTGTAGCCTTGTTGTTCGTGTACATGATGGGCACATGGTCACTTGACAAGCGCCTTCTTGTTTTGATGCCCACAAGTAAAGGACTTCCACGTCTGGTGGCAACACATTCATTAGGGAAGTAACGTGATTTGAAGCACAGTGCGAAAGCTCCTTCCAGTTGTTGGATTACCTGCTCAACCAGTTCCTGGAAGCTGTAGTCTTTGTGCTGGTTATAGATGTGGTGCACCAGCTTAGCAATGGCCTCCGTGTCAGTTTGGGATTCAAATATGTAGCCCTTGTTCTCAAGGAAGGTCTTAACTTCCTTATAGTTTGTGATGATGCCATTGTGTATGACAACAAACGAGTTGTCTTCCCCGGAGCGATGCGGGTGCGAGTTCACAGCGCTGGGTTCACCGTGAGTCGCCCAGCGGGTGTGCGCGATGCCGCAATGCGATTCAACAGAGTCTTCAACAGCTAGATCGACACTCTGTTCCTGCAGGAGCTCTTCGAGCGCGGCAACTTTTCCCCTTTTCTTCACAATAGCGATATCCTTGTGATCAGCGGCATCGATAGCGACGCCCGCAGAATCGTATCCACGGTATTCCAAGCGTTTCAATCCATTCACAAGTAACTCCAAGATTTCTCGCCGGGTCTTAGGCGTCAGGTGATTAATGTATGCAAAAATGCCACACATCGTAATCGAAGCAGAACAATAACGTGGAACCGAGTGCACGAAGCTACAGCGAGCGCGAGACTGTGCGCGGCACAATACACAGCCGATATTGAAGACCTTCGTGTGTGACTCCTTCCACCAACAAGTTACTTTCACTTACGGCAAAGCACACGTCATCATGTTTCGTTATCGTATAAACAACTTATTGGTATCGTAAAATATATCCTCAAACAGCGGCAAAAACTTGTTTTAAGCTATGCTAGTACAAACGAAAACTTTAATTTAGATCTGTCAATGTCAGTGTTATCAATGACAATCACAGAGTTGACAAATCCAACAAATCAGTGAAATTGACAGATAAGATTATGGTTCTTATAGAATAGGTATGTAATAGAATCTGCAAACGTTAACCTGAAAAATTCAGTTTTGTCAATGGATGGACAAAATATGTAGTTATTATCTCTATATACAGTCCGCGCGCGAGCTCCGAGGAATTTTAATAGTACATTGTTCTACAAGGGCTGAAAGTGGCCGATTACATACGAGGGTGTCATTTGAGGCACGAGGCGAAGCCGAGGGCCACGATACACCCGAGTTAGGAATCGCACTTTCTCCCGAGTGATACATAGTGCTTTATACTACACCTACGAGGAAAATAATAGACACATTATTTAATTGTATTGAAATTCATACAATTATTAAAACTTAGGGTGATATTTTTGTTTGGCAAATTAATAGTTTTTGATTCTGGCGGCGTCATCAAAATATCTTCCCTGTCGCTACTAGACATTTTGCGTTTTAAGTAATTTTATAAATTGAAAATTTAGATAAAACAAAAGAAAGCGAATCGCGCGAATTTTTTTTTAATTTTTCAAATAATGTACTCACTAAAGAAAATGCAAGCGGCCAGCAACAATTTGTTTTTTTAACAACAATTTGAATGTGTAAATAACCTTAGACCATAGATAAGTAGACCTAAACAAAGAAATGAAATTATTATATTTACTTAAATAGATTATTAAATAGTTATTAATTAGTTACTATTACTATTTTTATATTTTTAGTACGTTATTTATTTACCTACTACTTTGAAAATAATAAGTCTATTTGTCGAAAAAGGTCGAAATAGATTTCATTGTTTTCAAGTTATTACTGAACTGACTTGACCAAAAATTAAAAAAAAAAAAAGCACGTTAGTAATGGATTTTCATACAGTTTTCAGCCCGCTGAAGCAGGTAAGTAATGAAATTTCATACATTTTGACAGCCCGCAGATTTGTTTCCACGTAATGACGTATTTTCTTTCTCGCTCTTTTGCGATTTGACACAAATCAGAACGTACTTTCCGAGCAGGTGTAGTATAAAGAATATTGACATAAGAGCTAGAGTTGTTATTTAGTCGATATTACGTTATCGATAATAAAACATCTTTAGCGTCCGCGCGCGTCCATTAAATTAATTGTGAAATAATAATTCTTGCAGGATACTACTTATATGCATGGAAGAAAATAACAAATTGTATAATGGTTATTGTCTTCGAATTATAAAGGATTTTTTCTCTGCCTATGGTCATTGCTTGTTCTCGGCATTTCTTTTTCGTCGAAATTAAACAGGTATTAATACAAATACAAAGAAAACTCTTTAGTTTTGTAGATACTATTTATACCTAGTACTAAATAACACTGCTACACACAGAACTCGATACTGAGTACTCGCGTCGAGGTGACACTAGTACTGGGAGTGTGCGGGGTGCACACCCGCCCGCTTCGTCAGCCCCCGATTCCTCGGAGCTCGTGCGCGGACTAATTTGGTTAAGCCTACTTAAAAAATAAGTAAGATCGCAAGAGAATATAAACTTCTGGTAAGATCTGGCGGCCCTGGATCTTGTTCACGCAGTCAGGTTTTTAATATTTTTTAATTTAATACTTTTCTACGTTGCGTTAGTGAAATTGGCCCTAATTTCAATTAACGATTTACAAGATAAGGTTTAAAAAGGAAATGAAAA
This sequence comes from Hipparchia sbordonii, assembly GCA_038048805.1. Lineage (NCBI taxonomy): Eukaryota > Metazoa > Arthropoda > Insecta > Lepidoptera > Nymphalidae > Hipparchia > Hipparchia sbordonii. Next base: position 10,436,186 of record CM076099.1, on the reverse strand, counting down.
ATGTAACTTTTACCAGTAGCTTCTTTATTGGCTTATCAGGATCAAGGTCTTTACAAAATTATTGAAAAAATTACAAAGATAGGTACATTAAGAATAAGATATTGAGTTTTTTTTCGTACCTATGTGAATTTCTAACAGTCATGGAAATTTAAATTGAATGTTTAAACTTTTGTATTTTATCATCTCCAGGCGTATCAATGTTATAACTTGTAAAAATATCAGCGTAAGTACAGTGTTAGTTAACTAGGAACAAAAATTACATTTACACTTTACAAAGTCATCAAATTTCTATCAAAACGTTCTTAACGCTTTATAAACCATAGAGCTAAATTCAACTACCGGCATTCGATTTAGAACCGACTACCTCCATTTTTTACACTCTGATGTTCGTCTCCTACTTATAACGACCTTCTTCAATCTTACGAAAATAACTTATTTCATCTACTAAATTGTGAAAATTTACGTAACCTTAATCCAGTTCACAATAAATTACGATAAAACGAGGTATTAAAAGTTATATAAATTACGACACGTATTATACAAGTAAGTAATAGGTGTAAGACCATGTATATTATTTAATTATTATTCTTAGAACATAAATAAAATACATACTATAAAGAAAAATAACAAGGAAATTTTCAGAATTTTGGTTATGAGCCCATAGATAGCTATAATCTCAAATACAATCACGAGGCGTTCATAAAAGCTTAAAGATTCAATTTCAATTTCGTCGCCTTTCCTCCTGAACTCCTTGCGATGGAAAAATATAATGTTACGTATGAAACGTAAACTAGACACCGGAAACACATACTTGGAGAACGACTTACGCCTAAAATAAGCACAAAGACATAAACTTAACACGTATACGTAACTAAAACGAATAAACTTGAGTATCTTGTTCCGATAAATGCACGACTTTGGGAGAGGAGTGACGTCACCAGTCAAGAAGCTCCGATTGCGGGCGCGCGCAGTGGCGCAGCGCTCCCAGGGGGGTACGAGGGGGCGAGACTTGGCCGAGGCGAGAGGAGGGGTCGTGGGGGTAGCGGGTGCGGGGTCGGGCGGGGAAGGGGGGCTCGCAGCGCTGCTGCAGATGGCTACCGGCTGCGATGAATTTAATGAGGTGCCCCATAGTTATTTTTTCTTCTGGGCCTTCTCGGCGGCCTTGGTGATTTTACCTGTAGTAACCTCCTTGAAGGTTACGCTCTGAAACAACGTTATTTTAGTTAGTCAACAGTTGGCCTAGCCGGTGGAAGCAACGTCTAACGATTTTAAGTTTCCTGGGTACTGACAAAATTAACGATCTCGAAATGACCTGAGCGTATACTTGTTATGGCATGGCATGAGTGGTAGGTCTCGTGCTATCCCTGTTGCGGAACTAACGTTGCCTACATGGGAGTAGACGTTGGTATTGTACAAGACATACTTTTGTCAGAAATAATTCGGACCTTTTTAACTCGTATCACTCGATCTAACTCTAAGTCACAAAAAGCGATAACCGCAGGGGCTAAGCCAATGCCGTCCGGTCATCGGCTTTTTTTTCTATCAATAGATACAGTACCTTGATAACGCCGACGGCAACGGTCTGGCGCATGTCGCGCACGGCGAAGCGGCCGAGTGGCGGGAATTCCTGGAACGACTCCACGCACAACGCCTTGGTGGGCACCAGCATCACGATGGCCGCGTCGCCAGATTTGATCGACTTCGGCTCCACCTCGGTGGTTTTACCTGCACAACCCATCAACCAACGCACATAGGGGTATTTTCCCGATCTAGCCGGTCAAAAATCAATTTCTAAGAATTTGTCGCAGGTAAAAAAAAAACGGTTATTATTATCCTTGATTAACTAAAGAACAATAGGTAACCCCTCCCGGTCTCCTATCTGCTACCCCGCATTCTTGTTTTAGTCGGAACTTTACCATCGCTTCAAGTGTACGTATCTTTCTAGGCTTTCTAAGTGTGACAGTATCATTTAAAAAATTAAAATCTTTATGACAAGTGATTACTTTGAAATAGTTGCTATGGATTTGGATCAAGCAGGTAAGAACACATACTTTTCTTACTTTTTCTACGTTATTTTCGTTGATAAGATATTGTTTTTTGTCGATTAATAAAACAGGTTTAAATTATCAATATTTCTAACCAAATTTTATGTTTGAAAAGGTTTTTGTTGCATTTCCGGGTCCTTCCCGGTTATTATTTTAATTGATAATAAAAGTTTAAAGTTGCAACAATATAGTTATGATCAAATCAGCCGCATTTACCCGCTCCTTTTTAAGCCAGGGGTGACAAACCAAAACACTGAAAAAAATTCAGAATTTATATCTAAACCTTACATTATGTTAATGTGATTATTATATTGTTTCAGGATCATCTAGTGGCTCAGGTGTACAAATTAGTGACCCGAAAATCACTTTTTGATAAAATGCAGGAGCCAAACCTACCAAATTTTGAAGAAAAATTGAACTACTTGGAATGTTCGCTTTTGTCTACCGAAAATTATTCTGATGAAGAAGTAAAGCACTTTCGTTACCTTAAAGTCAACCAGGGAGTTGTTAGAAATAAAAATAAAATAATAAATAATTTTGACCGGCTAGATCGGCAAAATACCCCTATGTGCAACGCTTTATGCATGCAGTCCAAAAACTGAGGTTAGGTTAGGTTAGTTTTAGAGTGAGTTCAGGGTTCTGTTTCTCTAATACTCGTATAATCAAATGAGAAACAGAAAATTTGAAGAGCCAGTGTCGCCGACTACTCAGCTCGCGAAGTTCAAGTGGTCATCTGCCCACTTTTTACTTCGAACTAAATAAATAAATGCTTGATTACCGTTTCCCTCCTTATCGATGTCGATAGTTTTGAAGCACACTCCCTAATGGGCGGCCATTTTGTGTGACAGTATTCTATAAGTATGTACCCTATTTTTATCCCAGAAAATAAGGGTTTGGCCGTCGGAATTAAAAAAACCTTAATCCAGTCGAACGTAGTCACGGGCATCAACTAGTCATACAATACAGAGAACATGGTACGGTACCGGTACGGCGGTCGCACTTTTCCTTGATTTCGGCGAACTTGCAGGCGATGTGCGCCGTGTGGCAATCCAGCACCGGCGTATAGCCGTTGCTGATCTGCCCCGGGTGGTTCAGCACGATCACCTGCACATAGCAACATGCTTTGGTAGGAGGCATGTAACTCGCTGCCGTCCTAAAGCTAAAGTGTCGTTAACTATCAAAACGCGGGAATCCAAAAAGCGGGCATTTATAAATGACGCCATTTGATAACTAATAAACGACGTCTATCATATTGCTATATCAAAAACTACAGCTGTAAGGAGAATACCGATTAGATGGATCGATAATCTTTTTTTCTAATTAAGATTTATTAAAAAATCGTATTTGGCCAAATGTTGGTTAATGACGTTATACTCGTAGCTCGAGGACGGCAGCTCGGGATTGAAAATGTACCTATTACATTGTTCCAAGAAAAGATACACCTACCTTGGTGCACAAGTGATCCAATGAAATCCATCTATTTATTATCTATACTTATAATAAAACTATAACGGGACGAATCCTGTGCTATATATTTTGAAAATTTTAATCGGAGGATGCTTTATTATCGATACTGAATACCAATAAAAATATTATTTTTTTTGAATTTTTTGTCTGTCTGTCTGTCTGTGCACGCAAAAACTACTGAACGAATTTAAATGAAATTTGGTATAGTGGTAGCTGATACCACGGGTCATTATATGAATACTTTTTATCCTGATAAACAATAAAGGAGTTGTCCCAAAATGGTTTTTTATTATTGAGTGTAATTAACCAGAATGATTTTAATATAGTTCGATAGAGATCCAAAAAGGCTTCTATCTAAATAATTTACCGATTTTTTAAAGACCCCGATTTGGAGAAAATATTTTTTTTTTGTTTTGATGCATTTATGGACCTTTGCTTGTGATTATGCACCGGTTAAAAAAAAAACTTCAAAAATATTATTTGTCTAGGGTACTTGTCAATGTCAGGCGTATGTCAAGTGATTGTCAGGACTGTCAAAAGTGACAATTATAATGACTTTTTTGAACTTTTGGCATTTAAATGACATTAAAGTGACAGTAACAGGTGTCAGATTCAATTATTTCTAGATAAGAAAATGTTTTTAATGTTGCCATCCATCGAAAAATATTTTCTACAAACAATATTTTTCTTTATTAATTAAAAAAAAATGGGGGTTTCTAAAATTATTATTTAAATGGCGTTTAATTTTATATTTTTTTCTCTTTCATGTGATAGCAGTTTGGTTCTGGTTAATAGACACTCAGAATAAAAAACCACCCTTCATACTAAACTGGGACATGTCCTTTATCCGGGATAGGGGTTGAAAGTTTTTGTTGATTTTGCTCCATAACTTCGTCAAATCTAAACCGAATTTGATAATTCTTTTTTTATTATAAACTAACTTTTGCTCGCGGCTTTGCTCACGTTAAGTTCGATTTTTCAAACCCCTATTTTACCCCCTTAGGGGAGGAATTTTCAAAAATCCTTTGTTTGCCTATTATATAATTGTGCGCCTACGTCATAAAAGGAACCAACTGTAAAAATTTCAAGTTTCTAACTTCAGTAGTTTAGGCCTGTGCGTTGATATCTCAGTCAGTCAGCCAGGACTTTGAATTTTATATATATAAATTGTGTACTATTAGAAATATTTTGTTCAATTTTGATGAAGATCTACGAATGTAACTGTTTTGTACTATATTCTTGGAAGGTTTAAAATCTATTGAAAATCTGTTTTCATAATAAAAAGAATCTTATGCATTCCAAATAGTTTTCTAGAGGAAAACGTAAATAAAATCGCTTGACGCCGCGGATTTACCGGTTTTACAATAAGGAAGATGGAAATAATTTTATCAAATGCCAATTTCGTAATTTATTAGTCTAATGTTACTAAAACGTAGTCATTAAAATGCATTATAATAAAAAGTCACAAAACCCGTCAGCCTTGATTATTGTTAGACTTCCTAATGAGAAAAGAATTTGAAACTTTTAAGTAGGTAATAATCAAATTAACAGGGCTGACTTAGGAAACTACCATAACATTGCAAAACAAATCGGAATTTGATCGTAGATACCTACCTAAGTTATTGCATAAATACCTCAAACCTGTGTAATCAATATTCAATAAAGGCCTTTGACAAATCGGTGGCCAACTATAGTTACCTTCATTTGCCTTCAAGATATTTTTTTATACATGTAAGTATGTTTTTTAGATTAGAAAAGGTAATTTTACTACCTATGTTATTGTTGCGGATAGCCTGTAGTGGTTAAGATTTCGGCCTCTTTGAGGCCGGGATTCAAATCCTAGGCACGTTTTAGCTTTTTTGAATATCTAATGTTAAAATCTACTTATACATGTTCAAAGGTTAAAGGCCACCAGGCGGCGCTGCAAGTGAATTTTTATACCTTGTCACCTGTTTGATAAGGAACCCTAAATAGATAAAATAAAGAGCATGACAAGACCAAAAGATAGTTTAGTTTTGGTAGCTTACCTGCGCGGTGAAGTCGGCAGCGCCTTTGGGCGGGCAGTTCTTGGAGTCGCCGGCCACGTAACCGCGACGCAACTCCTTCACCGACACGTTCTGATACAATACAACATAGAGTAAGTGTGTAATAAAATTTTAATAGATATCCCGTAATCGCCTACCCATTTAATATGCTCTACAACTGGTAACGACACACATTGTGAAATTTTTCCCAAAATCGGACATCCCTTTTTTATGATACTAATCGAAACTTTAAGCTTTTTTTAATGCTAGAGTAGAACACCCAGAAGTTAATTCTGCTTAGAACCGGAGTTATAATTTTTTAAAAAAATTTTATGGTTACCAGAAAAAAACTAAGAAATGCTGTAACTTTCTACGTAACGAAAGTTTTCAAGTTTCAATTATAGCATGCTATAAAATCAATTAAGTACTATTTTTGGAAACATATAATTAATTTCTAAGTGAACAATAAAGGAAGATATGCTTTTTTAAAACTAATTTTGAAATTAATTTTTTTCTCATCTTTGTATAGATATTAGCATCTAATTTTCACATATTGTATTTATTAGTACTATGTTAACCCGCCTGTATAATATCAGATACGTAACACTTAGGACCTCGGAGTTATTGAATTTTAAAAATTTCATTTTATGCAACTCAATAATAATCCCTGAAAAACATAACCCTCCGTTTTTACAGTCGGATAAAAATTCTTTCTTTCAGCCACTTTTTTAGAATTTTCTCTCGTACATTTGTAATTAAGATCTTTGTGACAACCCTAATATCATAGAAATTGTAAAATCTCATATCTCCAATGTCCTCATAGATTTCTGTGTGATTTTTTTTACTAGTAACAATACAGTTACGAGGTATGTTTTCAGATAGATATCTACTGCTAATCGTAAATGGTTTATGAGAAAAAAAATAAAATGTAAAAATCACAAAATTAACAATAATTACTTTATTATTAATACTAAAATTATTTTGTTTAGCTTATAAAATGCCCTGTATATAATGCCACTTTGCCCTATAAATAATTGTATAAATATCATATGCAATTCTTTTATTTCGCCTTTTTCTGAAAATACAGAATTTTCTAAAAAAAAATATTACTCCGAGGTCCTAAGTGTTACGTATCTGATATTATACAGGCGGGTTAACATAGCACTAATAAATACAATATGTGAAAATTAGATGCTAATATCTATACAAAGATGAGAAAAAAATTAATTTCAAAATTAGTTTTAAAAAAGCATATCTTCCTTTATTGTTCACTTAGAAATTAATTATATGTTTCCAAAAATAGCACTTAATTGATTTTATAGCATGCTATAATTGAAACTTGAAAACTTTTGTTACGTAGAAAGTTACAGCATTTCTTAGTTTTTTTCTGGTAACCATAAAAAAAATTTTAAAAAATTATAACTCCGGTTCTAAACAGAATTAACTTCTGGGTGTTCTACTCTAGCATTAAAAAAAGCTTAAAGTTTCGATTAGTATCATAAAAAAGGGATGTCCGATTTTGGGAAAAATTTCACAATGTGCGACAGTTTAACCTGTTCTCGAGATCCAGAGGTTTTCAGAGGTAGAGAATTGTAATTCCCTTAGTAACTAAGAGGTCCTCCTCTTCAAAAGTCACCTAATTTCGACATCCTGCATAGTGTAAAAACTAGTGCTTAAAAAATTGTGCAAACCGAATAGTCGTTGCCACCTAATTGAGCTTAATTTATCATGATGGGATAAGTTGCTGGGAAAGAGGCACTAGTCGCAGAAAAAGTCTAGGCTTGGTAACATCCAGTAGCGGACGTGAATCCCGAGTGCAGCTGAAGCCTTTCGCCTCGCGCAGTACGAGTAGGAGTATAAAAAACTGACGCTAGACTTCGTCAGTCAGAGAAGCGCTCGAAGAAGAAGAAGAAAAATTGAGCTTAGGTATTTCTAAAAATTTAGGGATTGTCGGTGAAAACGGGCGTTAAAAGTTCAAACTATCTCCGAAAACGGCCGCAATAGGTTCAAAACCTCCACAATCTGTCACCCATCCAGCTACTGACTCTAGAGTGGACGCATCACATCTACACCGTTTACCTTGACGTTGAAGCCGACGTTGTCGCCGGGCATGGCCTCCTGCAGCGCCTCGTGGTGCATCTCCACGGACTTCACCTCCGTGGTGATGGCGGCCGGCGCGAACACCACCACCATGCCTGGGCGCATACACAAATGCAACACTCTCATTATTTAACTATGTCGTAAGAACTGTTAATGGATAAAGGAAATTGGGCAAAAATGACCCGGTCACGATGTTTTTGCGGCCATCAACGAAATATATTCAATTTGATTAATTGTAATACACTTATTATTATTACATATAAATTGGTGTCATAACTAATGTCATTTTTTTTTAATCATGCGTTGGCCCATTGCCGCTTGCGAAGGCTGGCCGGCCACCGCACCGTAAATACACATTTTTTACTAACAAAAAAATAAAAAAATATTTCACAATGATAAGATTTTACCTGTTGGTTATAGCGTTCAAGACGAGACTAAAAGTTTCATCAGTTGCCGCGCTGGTTCATACTGCCATACAAATTTGCCCAATCTCCTTTTGCTACTTTATCCATGCATTCACATGTATGAAGGAGCAAGAAGGTTGTAATAAGTTGCACGAATGCACACGTGTATCCGTGCGATTTGTAGCGAGGTTTACCGGGCTTGAGGATGCCGGTCTCGACTCGTCCAACGGGCACAGTGCCGATGCCGCCGATCTTGTACACGTCCTGCAGGGGCAGGCGCAGCGGCTTCTCCGTGGGCCGGGAAGGAGGCTGGATCGCGTCCAGAGCCTGCGCCACGACAAACAATACTTCGTTTAATATAGGACCACCTATGCAGTGGTGTACCTACACGGTTTTTAATCAGGCAGATGATATATAGAAGGAAAAGCCATCATCGTCGGCAATCCATCAACGCTCACTACATGATCATTCATCCAATTACGATTAAAGGCACTCTGGAAATGGCTCGTGAAAATTTTCATTCCTATTAATTCCGAAACAGATTTTCCCCAGAATGGAAGTCGCTGGAATGAGTGAGTGGTAATCCGATATTTTTTTACATTACTTGCGTCATACTTGACTATCTGTTGTTGCGGGTAATTTACATGCTATCTTGATTGCTAATCAAGTGGATGACACTTCTTAGATGTAATAAAATTAATAATAAGTATACTTTTAAGGTTCGGCAATTGAAATTGAAAATCGACGAAACTCATGATTTAAGTTACCTAACACAAATCCAAATTTTTCACCAGTCATCAGTAAATTAATATGAATAATTGAAGTTTCATTTACTTTAACATTACATTTTAGGTTTAAGATATATATTGAAACTTAGCCACATCAGTAGGCCATGGATATGGTGCATTACTAGCAAAAAATGACTTTTGCCATTGCTAGGGACTAGTTATGTATTACTCGTATCACCCTACAATTAGGTAAGTAAACATGTACCTACCGACCTACCGTCCCGCCCAAGCTACAAGATAGAAAGTTACGCCACAGCCCTTTTCAGGCACTAGCCTGCCTACCATTAACATCTTAACTGCATCGTCACTTACCAACAAGTGAGATTGCAGTAAAGAGCTATCCAGTCATCGAACAAAAAAAAAATGTAGGAAGCATGTAAGAGGATCGACATGTTACCTCGATGAGACACTTGCCCTCCACCTTGCCGTCCTTGCGGTCGATGGTCCACCCCTTGAACCACGGCATCTTGTCGGACGGCTCCAGCATGTTGTCGCCGTGCCAGCCCGAGATTGGCACGAACGCCACCGTGGCCGGGTTGTAACCTGCACGATAGCGCATTTTCAAGTCTCCCAAAACGAGTTTAGGTTCATCATACGCAATAATTAGTCTTCTAAAACGAGTTAAAAATATCATATTATAGTTATTACCATTTCGAATATTGATTTTAGACTATTTTGGAATGGAGCCATTTTCTTACACTTTTTAAGAAAATATTAACATTGGATTTCTGAATGATAATTTTTATTGATTTTTTTTGCATGGATACAGTGGAGGACTTGAAGAGTGACATAAGCTACCATCGGCAAAACTAGTTGGTTATAAAACAGGAAGTCGGTTTAAAATGAAGCTCCTTCTTACTTAGCAACCCATAAACATACACTGCTAAACAAATGTACTCGACCTTGTAGTCTTGGTGGCCTTGCTTGGACTTCCACAGGTCCCAGTCTTATGCCGTCTGTATTCAGCCGCTCCCTGCAAGTGGTCCCTCCCTGATGTCGTCGGTCCACTACTGCGCTTCCCTTCCTCCTTCCTTCCACATGCTGCACAGGTATATGCTAAGATCACACAGTAAGTTCTACTATCCTCACCGATCTTCTTGATGTAAGACGAGACCTCCTTCTTGATCTCCTCGTAACGGGCCTCGTGGTAGGGCGGCTCGGTGGAGTCCATCTTGTTGACGCCCACGATCAGCTGCTTGACGCCCAGTGTGAAGGCCAGCAGCGCGTGCTCGCGGGTCTGCCCGTTCTTGCTGATGCCGGCTTCGAACTCACCCGTACCAGCGGCCACGATTAGTACAGCGCAGTCCGCCTAACACAAAGAAAACAAAAAAATAAAAAAATTCAATGGAATCTGTACTTTTTTTCCAGACTATGTATGTTTGTAGGTATGTGTGTCTATATTTACGTATGTTCCACCTTGGCGCGTTTACTGAGCCGATTTTGACGAATGATCCGTCAATTCTAATTCAAATTGATTTAATTCATGTTGGTCAACTTGTAGCTCTTATGGCACGTCATGACTCTACCACCGGTTCGGAATGCAGATTCCGCTGAGGAGAGCCGGCAAAAAACTCAGCAGTTGCTGTTTTCATAACAAAATCGATTTGTTGTTATGGTCTGGGTGAAATAGATTACATTTTATATATGTAATATATAGGTAGAGTTCAATGGCAACGCTCATTATCACTTCAGCTTTGGCAGTTCGCTGAATTATACATACTATAATATTATGTTACTAATGGTTCTGGTCCCTCCCTGTAGAAAGTAAAACAAAAAAAAATTAGGTTAAAAATGTGGATAGGACCTATGTCCTACCTGAGAAGTTCCAGTAATCATGTTCTTGATGAAATCTCTATGCCCGGGGGCATCAATAATAGTGACGTAGTACTTCGCGGTCTCGAACTTCCACAGAGCGATGTCGATGGTGATACCACGCTCGCGCTCCGCTTTTAACTTATCCAACACCTGTCAACCAAAACATGCATCGGATCAAATAACAATCCATATTATAGATAATTATAAATGCGATAATATAACTCTGTCTGTTTGTATGGTATATTTTGAAGCTTAAACCGCTGCACTGATTTCGACAAAAATGTGGCATGGTATAGCTTGCATGATGCAAGCTATCCCATGTCTATATATACGTAGTCATGGCTATATGCCTATATAGTTATTTTCCTAGGAAATAAAAAAGTTCCCCCGAGATTTTTAAAATACTTAAATCTGTTCGGACTAAGTTTTGAAGAAAATATATTACTTACCTTACTATTCGTTTATTATGCGTAGATAGAGATACCTACATTATTTTTTCGCACCGCATTTTTTTTGTGTCTACTTTAATAGTAGGTATATACTGAAGCGGTCAATAGCTGGTTTCTTATAATGAAAAGTTTAATAAGTATTTAGATTTAAAAGTAGGTTGCCGCTTACCCAGGCATATTTGAACGAGCCCTTGCCCATCTCCTGCGCCTCCTTCTCGAACTTCTCTATGGTGCGCTTGTCTATGCCACCGCACTTGTAGATGAGGTGGCCGGTGGTGGTGGACTTGCCCGAGTCCACGTGCCCGATAACAACGATGTTGATGTGCGTCTTTTCCTTACCCATCTTGGTAGAGTAGCGAGTTTACGATAAACAAGATGGATCTAGCCAAAAAAAAACATAGTTTGAATTTTTTTGTGAACGTACATCTTACATGAGCTAAAGGACTTAAGCTGGCTGCAACACATCACACTAATATTATAAAGGCAAAAGTTTGTATGTTTTGTATGTTGTGTGTGTGTATGTTTGTTTGTTACTCTTTCACGCCATAGCGAATGAACCTATTTGGCTAAAATTTGGAATGAAGATAGCTCATACCCAGGATTAACACAAAGGCTACATTCCCGGAAAATTAAGAGTTCCCGCGGGAATTAAACAACCTTAAACCACGCGGACGAAGTCGCGGGCATCGTATATTTTTAAGAATCAGGACATGTGTGTCAGACTGTTTCTTGCATACAGGGAGTTTTAGGATTTTTGACCATGGCATTAAGCGTCTCATAAGGGTCATAAAACTCAAACTGTCAGAAAGAACCTGATTTTAAACTGGTAAAGCTTTTCATTGACCCAATGCGGTAATATTAAGCAGGTTGCTCATATTCCCGTTTCTAAAATCTATTGTCAATATTGGTTACACAACTTAACCGCTTGCGTGCTGACCTTATGCAAGACGTTTTGTGCGCAGGTTGTGCAAGTAACGAGTTTGAGGTCGGAAAAGCTCTTTTAGAAAATATTTTTTCAATAAAATCTTTTTAGTAGGTACTTAATACTAGTAAAGCCTAAAATAGGTAGATATATATCTATTATTTACTTTGAATGCATGTTTCGTTACAAGAGCAAACTTTGCAATAAATACATTAGTGTTAAACGAAACTGTTCTAAGTACCTAACTAATTATATTTACAAAGGTGTTTAAATAACTAGTAGATGTTCTGAAGATTTTAAAATAACATTTCAACTTTAGAGCCCCACAAGCGGTAGTCAATTCATAAATGCAGATAGAAATATAACTATATGTGCCTCCTACAACTAGGAACGAATAAATGATTTCAATTAAGCCAACCGGAACAGGATGTTAAAATAATTTTTAATGAGACCTTAACGTCTATTCTCATCGAACGCTGTCACTAGACCTTGGCTGTGAGATTGATTACAATATAAGGACGAATCACCAAAACAACTTTCTATGCTGTAGGTACCTAGTGAATTTTAAATTCAAACAAAACAACTTTTATTTTCATATCGAAGGTCACGAAGTACTAACTTAAGTAAACCACATAACGTAACCATGAATTCGTCTACTACTTACCTTAGGTATTCAATATTCCTCTCAAATAATATAGGTAGGTATATTCGTTAACATATCGATATAAGTATAGATAGGCAAAAAGGATACCGGTAATGGCCGCTTGCACAAAATCAATCTCAATCAACTGCCCAATTTATTAACAGGTAGGTAATCAAACCTTACATATTACCTAAGTTAGTTTCAATCAAAAAATTTTAGTTATAACAACTGGGAATTACTTCATGATATCAAAACATCGCTCAGAGTACTATTTAATAAAGTACCTATGTAAATCAAATGCACTGCCCAAGTCTGGAATGCACTAAGTGGGAGGCTTCGATTGGACTGGCAGCAAATCTCCGGGACGAGCTCTTCGGGCCTGCGCAGGACGCTGGGACATCGATACAGCCAGCCTTTCATCCAAATATAGAACACTTCGCGAAACAACTCATAACATACATATAATACTCATGTCCCCGTAATCGATTTTGTAACACACACCTATTATACCATCTTTGGAGATGAGATGAAATTGTGCGCAAAGCCTCGTTAAATAACAAACGCGAACTTTTTACTGATTAAAATCAACCGATTTACAACTTTCAGGCCGCGAGCCCTTTAAACTTTTTTGTGTTCAGATGGGATAGACGGAAACTGCGCGCAGTAGGTGCCTAGGTACCAAGTGCTCACATCGATTATTATCACGAGATACGAGTGCATACTAAGTATCTAAATTTAGCCGGCTTAATCTATATGCGTTCAAATAGATGTATTTGCAAATGACATGCTTCGACTTGCAAAATTAGAAATTGTATGTCGCATTGCAAACGTGGCGTATGCTGGAGACATCGCTTCTTAGCACATGGTCTCGCCGGCAAACTGCCGCCACCATCTTGTATTTTTATGCATTTATTTATTTAAAATACATGTAGGGACACAAGACTATTTATTTTTGAAGATCATCATTGTATCCTTATATATCAAAACGGCCATGTATTGTGAAACAAAATTGGATAGGGTACCTATGCGTATAGTTCAATTTAAAATACAAAAATATTAAAAAACAAGACAAGAGAAAGCCGTAGAAGAATCCAAGAAGAATACAAGACAAGTATCATACAATAACAAGAAACAATTATTACTAATGAATGAAAAGTAATGAAATATAACTATGTAATTATCGCAGCACCTAATCGGTACACTCTATCATAAGTAACTAGGCTACTAATTTTCATTGCACTATTGCATTGAATTATAAATCAAGTATGTGATTCCTAAATAGTTAATTATTAAACTAAATTTGAATTTATTAAACAAATGTCTAAATTGCGTAATTTACAAAAGATTGATGCAAACTGTTTTGAAAAGAAAAAATATGAAAATTGTGGAGAACACTTGTGAAAATTTGTAATCAGTTTAGGATTTATTTGTTACAATTAAGCTTACCTGTAAATGTTTACGCAAAAGACAGTAAATAATGAGAAAATTTTAAGAGACTCACCTTCGAAGCCGCAGTGACGAATTTTCCTAGCGATTTTCAAGCATGCGCTATGAAACTTCGCCCGGGAATTGGAATCAATAATATCATATGAGGAACGTATATTCTTAAATTGAACAAATATCGTTTTTTAATTATATGAATTGGGTGAAAATTTAATATTATTAATTATCAGATCGCTTTCTTTTATCTAAGAGAATTTTAACTCTCTTTTAATATTTATAATTCGTGTGAAAAACCGGAAGTACAAATTTTCTTTTTTATTTGTAAGGAGTGACATGTCACAGATAAAATAAATCTGTACTTATAATAATATAAGAATAAAATACTTTTTGGTGCACAACGTCTTGCTAGTTATTTAAAAAAAACCTGTTCCATCTCCATCCCCTTGATCATTCAGTGATCATTCAGTGTTACCTACTCGAAGTTCAGTGGTTATAATACTGTATCATTCATTGTTCCTAGATTCCGTTCCGTAGGCAAGTATAATTAATCACTGTATAAATAGAACTTTAAAAAATCTTCGTTGCTTTTGGTGGTAATCCTTAAGTGCCTCAAAACACGCCGTTAGTTTATTCATCTTTTATTCTGCGCCCCCTGCTGCGTTGCTTGACTTACCATAATCTGTGGTGTACTTACGACACTACAAAACATTTGGCGCGTAGCCGACATAATCACTATAGCCATAGGTCCTATTTAACGTTGCCGCCAAGCTTCGTATGGCAATCTCATCTTAGGTATTCAATAATTTTCATGGGAACTAACTATGCGACGTAGACTTCAATTATAACATTATGCAACTGAATTCGCAAATTAAAATTTATAATAGTGCTGGGATATTTTTGAGGACAGGGCTTTTTGCGGCAGTTGTTTAAAATAAAATGCTTTAGATTGCTCAAATAATAAATTTATTAATCAATATTACAATCAATTAAACATTCTGTAAATTCGCAGGCCACGATCGTTCCTTTGTATATGAAACGAAATCTTTCCGGGATGGAAAGTATCCTGTGACTCAGCTACCTCAGGATATTTATTAGATCTAGCTGATGAACGATACAATAAACATTTCAGTGTATAATAAGAATAATACAATAGAGTGTAATTTATATTATTTACATTATACATTGACGTAAAACAAAAATAGACTAAAGTACAACCTTCCCAAACCCACAAATTCAACCAATCAGTTTATTATTTATTTATAAACATCTTTTTATTTTATACATATAATTAATCTAAGTTTATAAATAAATCAAAACTGTACCTACTCTAATATAACTAAAACCATGTCTGAGTAATAAGGCATGTTTTTGTGGATTTTTCTTCAATATCAAAGATTTTATTTTACGTTAATGTTGCATTATTTGTATTTTGTCTTAATATAATATTTTTATTTATTTAATTTAAGTATGTAGTTTCAATTTGAATTTGTCAAAAAGCTTTTAGTCAAATAACTAAGTGTTCATTGTTATGCGTAATATAGGTGTATATTTATTTTTAAGATAAATATATTCAACTGATTTTTTATTTTAATTTTTTTCCTATTTGTTTTTATTATTATTATTTATTTAAAAAATTATTGTTGCATAAATGCAATGGAATGTATTTTTATTTTTTTTCGTTTATAGTAATTTAGTTCTGAGATGTGGTGATTTAATTTTATTTATAAGCAGGCTAATAGGATAACCCTATTTATAATATTTTTCTATAAATTACTTTATTCTAAAATTAATAAGACTTGTCACTCTCTACCACCAGAGAGCAATGTTTAATATAGCACTATGTCCAAAGTACATTGAAAACTACAAACAAAATGAAAGTTATATAAATATTAGGAGCCAAGTAAAACATTAAAAAATACGAATTTAACTATCAATGTAAGTATATCATTTCATGAAATTGCAAGATGACCACAAGTAAAACCGTAAGATAAAACTTAATAATATTACAAAGGTTAAGTAACTTATTTTTTCATTACAATAAATAAAATCATCAAATCATTAGGATAGCGACAGATTTAATTTCAACACGTGTTTCTATTGCAAAACACCTCGTTAAAATACCTAATTATAACTGGTTACGTTAATTACATTAATGCGTATAATTAATTTGAATCACAGATATTTTTAAGACATAATACATTTTAAATCGTTGCAATGATACTTTCACTTTCCTCCTGGCCAAGGGAGGTAGCTCCCCCATCCTTTACTTGGATTTGGATCGTGTCCTAAAAATAGAAATACTTTTTAATTCACAAAACCTGAAATCCAATAACCTTGAAATTTTTGTATTTGATGACAAGTTGGGTTAGTATAAGATTTAATTCGATTCATCGTATTCGTATTCGATGACATTAGCGTCAAAGTAAAATGACCCTGACATGTACAGATTTAAAGTCACAAATTCAGTACAACCGATTTTTTTACGGTTCAATTTACTTTGACGCTAATGTCATCAAATACGAATACGATAAATCGAATTAAATCTTATACTAACTCCACAGATAGCCCACGATTGCAATTTCACCTCAACTGCTATGCAGTCTAAGATGGTAGCGGGCAAACTTGGAAGGCATATGAATGTATAATTCATCCCATTCCCTTAATCGGTGTCTCCATGCCACCATACCGGAATACCAAATACGGCACGTCTTTGACGGTATGGATGGTAACTAGCCTTGAAATTCTTCATATCGGAATTTCTTGACTTGATTTGACGTTGCAGCCTAAGATGGAAGCGGGCTAAGTTGGAAAAGGTATGGTAGTTTTATATGTAAACCAGAACGCTAAATCGCTTGTTGGCATGACTTTGCCGGTAGGAATTGCCAGCTGAAGCCTCCCTACAGACAATAAAAGCCCAAATCTCTGTCAGGAATCAAACACAGAACCTCTCACAGCGTTCACCGCGCACTGGAGATCATTAACTTTCACATACAGGTACACGGATACGTCTAGAAAGGTCTAATATTGTAACAAGAATGAGCACGTGAAAGTGGTTTACCTTTGGCAATGGCTTGTATTTTTTGCGCCTCGTCCGCGGTGAGCGTCAAGATCTTCTGCAGCACCGGCACCAGCCGACTGCGCTCGTCTCCGGGTGGTAGCGTCAAAAACTGCGGCCAAAACAGGATGTAGCAATATAGAGTAGTACAGGGACCTAATGACACTCGGATGACATAACTGAGCTCTATAATTAGTCTATGATTAGAGTCCGTTCAAAAAGAGAACCGTCGCGGCCAAACAGTTAACTAACGCTATTTATTGCGCTATTGTATTGCCCGCTAAACAAAAAAGGTTTAAGCTCAACTGCGCTCCCCAATCCCACGACGGTCCTCTTTTTGAACAGATTCTAACATTCGAAAGACTACTGTTCTACCTGGTTTTGGACCAACTTGATTGACGCCATTTTGGACCTGATTAACGTCATTTTGGCGCTGTAAGCACTAAGCAGATACGAGTGTCTCTGTAACTAATAGGTAATATTGCAAATGGCGCACCGACCTCTATAATTAATCTATGATTTCATTGTTATTGTATGATTTCATAGATTCATTTTATTTCATTCATAGGTTAAGCGTGCAGTCTCCTATTCGGAGGGTCGTGGGTTCGATCCTGGGCTCCCTCTGACTTTACTGAGTTAGTGCGTTTAAGCAATATCATGTGCTTCAACGGTTAAGGACATGCTGTGAGGAAAGTACGCTCGAGAGTTCAGCTCAAGGGTGAGTAAGTCTGCAGCGTGGTGGGCAATATCCTTTAACCCTTCTGTGAGAGACCTGCGCTCGGTAGTGAGTCCTTGATGGGTTGTGGATGATGATAAGATGGATAAAAAAATGATGTTCAGAAATGGGCGTCTGTCGGTTGATGAAGTAAGATGAACGCACTGACCTTGAGCGTGACATTCTTCATGTATTCGGTGTTGTGCGCGTTGCCGGTGGAGGCGCGCACGCGGCGCAGCTCCGCCTTCAGCAGCTCGCTCAACTGCGCCAGCCGAGCGCCCTCGCGCTCAGACTCCGCCAGCAGTACTGTTATGTGCTTCACCCTGATATCGCAAAAGACGTCCTAGCTCAGTATGGAGGCTAGTATTTGATAATGAAGCAGCGCTAAAATACCCTCATGCGAAAGAGACAAAGAAAGACTTTTTTTTATTCATTGACATGATGGTAAGTGATGATGCAGTCTAAGATGGTAGCGGGCTAACTTGGAACGGGTATGGCAGTGTAGATTCAACCCATACCCCCTAAATAACATGGAACTTAAAATTTGTGATTTAACTAATAACTAGCAAATCCAACTGTAAAAATATTGAATACTAGTTGATGCCCGCGGCTTCGCTCGCGTGGATTTAGTTTTTAAAAATCCCACGGGATCTCTTTGATTTTCCGCAATAAAAATTAGCCTATGTCACTCTCCTCAACTAAACCCATGCAAAAAATCACGGTGATCTGTTGCTTTGTTGCGGCGTGATTGAAGGACAAACCAATAAACAATCACACTTTCGCATTTATAATATTAGTTAGGATTTTGATTGAACCTGCAGTAAAAAAATTTAATGATTTTGAAATGATATTTATGTAATTTCACGATTTATGCGGTAATAGAATACCTCTGCTGTTGAGCTAAAACTTTTCTCCTCAAGTCTGCAATTTCTTGCTCCGAAGTAAGACCCAATGAAGATGTGTCCAGAGAGTCATTTTCTGGAACTCCCTCTTCTAGAAGTCTTTCCAGTGGCACGGGGGACCTCCTACCGCCACTTGTCAGTAAAGATTTCGATAGTGGCGGCGAAGGTGCTGATTCGGAACCCTAAAATTATGTATTCGGTAAAAAAAGTTTCACATAGGGGTTCACATATATTTCTAGTCCAGCGGTCCAACTTTAACTTCATACATAACATACCCTCTGAAAAGGAGGCCGATGTCTTAAACTCTAGGCCAAAGCGCCAAAGTCTTAGTCACTTGAAATAAATGATTAAAAAAAAAAAGCGGGGTTTTACCACGAGCGGAGCGGACTCCGCTTTTAAAGGCTGCCTGTCCATGGAAGCGGAGCGGAGCGGAAATGTGCTTTGCAGACCGTCAGGTCATTAATAATTTTATCACGTCATCATTGATCCACTGAACACAAAAAAGAAACACATCTCCCATCCGCTCCGCTTCAATGGACAAGCAGCCTTAACTCGCAGACAATAAAACTGCACACAAGCACAAAGTCTAACGGAAAGGAATGATGTCGCAAAAAGAGGTCAAAAAGAGTCAAAATTAGCTCGCTCGAAAATGGCTTTCAGCCACCACAGCATACAATTCAGACACAAAAGTACAAATTAAAATACAAAAGCGAAAATACCTACAATGTTGACATACTTAATAATAATAAAAAAAAAAAAACAATAAAATAATTTAATAATAAAAATAAGTCGGGTTTTCCTTCCTGACGCTATAACTCCAGAACGCACGAACCGATTTCCACGGTTTTGCATTCGTTGGAAAGGTCTCGGGCTCCGTGAGGTTTATAGCAAAGAAAATTCAGGAAAAATTCCACGCGGACGAAGTCGCGGGGGCAAAAGCTAGTAATTTAATAATAATGGATGCTACATATCGCATCAATTTAGAACCTTTTTGATACTTCAAGTTCTGTCTTTTTGCACTTAAATAATATTGATTATAACAACAACTTAATATTATAATCAATTACATGTCATATATTTCCAAATGTATAATGATTTTATCATAGTTGTTAACATTGTATAAACCACTTAAAAAGTTAGATAAGTTATCCTTTGAAAGTTAGCACAATCGTTTGTTTAACAACAAACATATTGTTAATATAAGTGTTCATTAAAGGTGATTTGAAACCTTTAGTGATAATAAAGGATTATACAATAGATATAATTTTTTTTTGTTGTGATTCATCAAGTCCATTCTATTCAGCAATGTAAAAGAGCGTTTAATACAAGATGACATAATAGCATATTCCGTACCCCGGAAACACGTATAACCGTCGGTCTTAAGTCGGATCTCTCGAATCTATGAGAATGATTAAAGATGCCTATTCACTCTTTTTTTTTAAATACCCAAATTGTACGTGTTAAGAAACAGATTTGTAACATAAGAGATTTTACAGAATTATTAAAAAAGGTGGTTAACCGTCGATAGATGATTGACTAGCTGATACCCTCGACTTGTACGCGTGGATTGAGGTTTTTTTTGGAGTCTCGCGGGAACTCTCTGTTATTTTTAATTTTTTATTGAAGTGTTAACCTACACTTAAAGGAAATAACCTAATAGATTTTAAACACATATCAAAAATTCCGAGGCCGGCGGGATTCGAACCCACGTCTCTCTGGGAATGGCGCCCAAGTGTGTTAACCGCTACACCACGGCCGAACCATACGTCAGCCACGAAATTAGTGATATGTATCTACTTTTTCAATCAGTTTTATAGCAACTGTTAGCGACATCTAGTAGCGACACATTACAGTTGTCGATCTACTTTTTTCCAAGACACCATATTACAATGGAGCTCTTAAGAAATTATAGATGCCACATTGCTTGTTACAATTTTTAATTTTTTATTGAAGTGTTAACCTACACTTAAAGGAAATAACCTAATAGATTTTAATATTCTCTGTTATTTTCCGGGATAAAAAGTAGCCTATGTGTTATTCCAGACTATACCTAATCTCTGTGCCAAATTTCACCCAAATCAATTCAGTCGTTGCGACGTGATCGAGTAACAAACATATAAACTTTCGCATTTATAATATTACATAATATAAATAATAGGATTGATATACGATACCTCTCCTTCCTCCCTCGGTATGAGAGAGACATTGATATCCATTTCGCCATCGCTACCGTCCTCCCTGGGAATGACCGGCAGCATGTACTTATCGCGGCTAGACTCCTCGTCGGATCTGCCTGCTTTCGCGTTCTCTTGCAAAAGTGCAATCTGATTCGTCAAGTTTTCAGTCTCCTTTTGCAATTTAGCTTCGAGATCGCTTATTTGTGATTTGTAGCACTGGGTTAATGTGGACACCTGGACAAAAATAAAATGGTTTTTTTTTTAAATACTAACTTGCGCTTGGCGACAATCAATCATGGAAAGCAATGATGAGGTTTAGGTTGGAGCGCGCTTGCCCAGAAGATGCCTATTCACTCTTGCCTTGAAGTTACTCGAATACGTGGCAGGAAACAAGAATGCTGAAAGGGTGTTTCACACCTTAGCAACGTAGGTTCTTTTCGGCAACGTTGTTGTTCTTACGATGTTCATAATTCACGGGAATGTATTAATAATAATGAATGAAAATAAAATTAAGACACTTTATTGTATACTATCTAAAACAAATCTAATACATAAAGTTATTATCCCAATATAGTTGTCCTTGTTAACTACGGTCAGAAACGAAAGCAGGAAGAAATGCACATATATTATGGCGGTATATAATTTCGGCTTATGTTTAACTTACCACCAGGTATAGTAACATATAACAGACAAAAATAGTAAATGATTACCAAAATTAAACCCGCATTTTAATGTAAAATTACAACCTAAGTTTTAACATCTCGCTATCCTATTTAAGCAAAATGACTCCAAATAAATCATTGTTAACCCAAAAGTAGGAAATGATCACCAAAATTAAAACAGCATTTTAATGTAAAATTATAACCAAAGTTTTTACATCTTGCTATCCTATTTAAGCAAACTGGCTCCAAAAAACTCATTGTTAGCCCAAAAATAGTTAATGAAAACCAAATTATTAACCATATTTTAATTTAAAATGAAATGCAAAAAAATAAAATCTCGTTATCCGATTAAAGTAAATTACCCTCGGCAAAAAAAATATTTTGCCAAACACAGTAAAGTAAATTTACTCCTAACCTTTTTGTCTCCAAATTGATTAACCACTACAAAAAAAAATTATCTTGAGCGTTTCGTTTACAACCAAATGCTATACCTAAAATAAAAAATAAAACTCTTACAATTTCAATAATCCCTTTTTTAATTATTGAAACAATCATTAAAAAGATAGTCCTCTTAAAACTAATAATAAACAGTTCAAAGATCTTAAAACTAAACTAATAATAAGCATTTAAAAAATCTTAAGAAGAATCAGTCTTCTGTATTAATTCACTGCACAATTAATGCTTTCTTAGCTTTGGCTGGTCGTCCTCTTTTGCGCTTCATGCCAATCGGAATAGCTCTGGCCTCTGAAGGTGGCTGGACGTGCTTAAGCCGAATCGCCAATCCAACGAGATGCTTGCAAATGTAATCTTTGAGAAACTTTGGGCAATTGCATGTGCCGTGTAACCAATTTTCCTTTTCTCGGGGCATTATAACTTCCCACTCTCTAAAATGTTGCTCTTTGTATTCGTCAAAGGTCTCCCATGGCTTTTCATAATTTTTGCAATCTAAATCCGACCCAGCTGGAATTCTGTATGAGCAAACTAGCTCAGTACTATTCTTTAATGGCACCTGCTTCGACAGTTTTGCCCATTGGTAACTTTCTGTCCACATCTTTAAAGATACTGTCGGCAGTTGAGCGAACCGTCTCTCAGTATTATTAATCACGTATTCATTAGACCAGTCCTTGACTATATCAGAAGCAATTACTAAGAACCGCGCCAAAGGATGACGCTCACGAAGCGTGCCACCATCTTTTATTGTTTTATTGAAAGATTCCAGAGCATTGTTTGTAGCAGGAGTCCCCAGAGATGCGCCCAAATACCAGAAACGATTTAGTATTAGCCATTCATTTTCAAAGTATGTAACAAAATCTTTTTCGGCTTTCCACTTGTCCAAAAATTTTTCGCTGGCTCGATCAAATATTTCCTGAGTTGAGGCACACTGTAAAGCATCAATATCTTGTAAGATCTCTTTTTGGGATTTCTTTTGCACACTTTGCTCTACTCTTGTTTGCATCTTCTTTTTCGCATGCGCCCAGCACATTCTTATGACTGTATCTGTTCCAAATGTGCACGCAAAGGCAGTTTGTATAGCCTTCGCTGCATCACAGACCAAAACTTTACAACTTAAAGTGTATGAAAATATTGAGAAAACTGCTTTTTTTAATGCGGAAAATAAAAATATGAAGTCTTCCGTTCGTTCAGCTGTTGTCACAGCTAATCCAAATGGGTGAAAATGTTTATCTCTGTCTGTAGTTCCAATCACAAGTACTGGAAACCCTTGCCAAATGAGCTTATATGTGGCATCCGCGTGAAGAACAGAACATTGGCGTGATAGACCAATTAAATATTTCGTCGTTAACATGAACCGGAAGTTCTGATCTAAATCATCTTCAGAAATTTCATACGCCAAAACAAAAACTTCGTGACCGTCATCAGGTATTTCAGAGTTTTCTTTTAACCATAATTCAAGCTGTCCCAAGCTTATTACCGATGGCCCGTATTTTTTCTTACGTATGATTTTAAGATAATTGTTTAACTGTAACTTAGTCGGCAGAACTAGTCCATTAATTTTACTTAAGTTCTTCATAATAGATTTAGGTTTCAAACGCAGTTCGAATAGTTTTTCTATTTCCTTTTTCGTTGCCTCATTTATTCCCCTAGTCGACTGACAGTCAGAATTTTCATGGTCGTGACATGTTTCAGTACGAAATAATAATATATCATCACACGATGCGTCAAATAAAAGATAAATCGCGGCAGAACACTGAATTTCAGCCCGAAGCTTCACTTTGTTACAACGATAGTAACGTTTTACTCCTTCTTCAGTCGTATGAATTTTTTGTATTGACCAGGTCTTCTCATTTTTGATAAATTCCTCAGCGCTCCGCACAGTTATAAATTTTCTTTCAAAAACCCAAACTTTATTTTGCCTTCGACGTTTTTTCGTATGCTCTGTGATTTTATATTCGTCTTCATCTGATTCCGATGAAGTACTCAACAGCGGAGCACACGAACTCGGTCCCGCTAAGTTTTCATTCGCCATTGCAAAGAAGATAGATATCAAAACACACCCAATAAAAGCAAGTGCTCGCACGCGACTAAATTGGCGATCGTGTCCGGGCGTGCGCGGCGCTTGCGGTGTGGTGGGAGAGGATCGTAAGCCGCAGACATAACTTAATATGGCATCATAATGCTTCATTTGGTAATAAGCCTACATTTTATGTCAATCATAGTGGTTTATTTAGGCAGAAATAGCGCATTAATTTGCTCGCTAAGATTTGGTGATCATTTACTACATTTGGTGTTCGAATACAATTTGAAGTGCAGTCGTGACTAAAATAGCTAGTACTATTGTAATTTTAGACGTTATTTATCTGGTGTTAAGTATATATTTTTGGTAAAAGAACTAAGGGTATCAAAGCATTTTATGGTGATCATTATATTTAACCCCTATAATTTCTACCAACTGTTTTTTATTTTGAGGTATTTTTACGGGCCGGAAGATCCTATTCCCTGAACATCCAATATGTTTGTTGCGTTTTGTTTCGGGAACGTACAATCTCCGAAGATTCTATTCCCTAAATTAATTCGGAATTCCTAATAACTATAAGCAGATGTACCTATATTTTATAAATCAATTCATTTCATTCACAGAAGGCACAATTCCTGGAACATCCAACTCCCCGAATTGTTTTGTCAAACGTACACCGAATACAGAGGTTGCATGCAAATTGCGGGGTGAAGTAGTACCTGTAGTTTATGCTGCGATCTCTCAGACTCGAGTTGCTGCGACAGGCGCGTCAAGTCTGCCTGCAGACGCGCAGTGCGCTGATGCGCTCGGGCCGCCTCCGCACTGGCTTCCGCAAGCCTTTTCCTACCAGCCTCCACATCTGCACTGAGCTCTGAACACTGCTCCCTAGTCGTTAAAATGAGTATTACCAACTGGACGCACATCCGCAATAACGTTTCAACCCACAAACCTTTGTCAAATTAAATACATACATGGCACACCCAGATCAATAGTGAAACAACTCAAAAAAGGTCTGTTTCCTAAACAAAAAAAGTCTTTCTGGATTTTTTGTTAGCAAAGTTATGAAACTCAGTTTTATTTTAGGTCACATTTCACGTCATCATTTATGACCTTATGAATTAAAGTATTATTTAACTATGATTTTTTAACATCAACAGAAAAAATATATAAAGAAACTAAATTAATGAATATAACAAATACTTACAAATATTACACTTGTATCTTAATCCGAAAACTATTATCAAAAGAAATACATTCAAACATAACCTTTACAATCAAAAATAAATACCCCCAATTTACGTGCCGCCAAGCGATTTAGCGTTCCGGCACGATGGCGTGTAGAAACCGATTAGGGGTATGGGTTGAATTTACACTGCTATACCCCTTCCAAGTTAGCCCGCTACCATCTTAGACTGCATCGTCACTTACCATCAGGTGAGATCGCAGTCAAGGGCTATCTTGTCATAGAATAAAAAAAAAAACAATTCCAAAGTTTAAGAAGTGCCAACAACATAATCTTACGCCCACCCAGAACTAACTATGGTAAACGAAACATTACATTTGAAAGTGCTCAAATGTATAATAAACTCCCCAAAACTATCAAAGAATGTAAAAGCATGCACTCCTTTAAAAAGCTACTAAAGACCCACTTCACCAATAAAATCTAAACTTAAATTAGTAATTTAACAAGATAAATATATAGGATATATAAATAATAGGATAGGATAATATAATATAATAGTATAATAATATAATACTATCAGGTTTTTGTTGTCACATCTAGTTGTACATGGAGCTATGTATTTGTCAATGAATGACACAGCAGTGCGCGACCACCGGTCATCGGTGAAATTTTAATACAATATACCACAATATTTTTTTAAATATGACATTTTGTGGGTTTACCCACAAAATGTCATATTTAAAAAAATATTATTTTAGAATTGTAAGCTTTTTATGTAATATCTTTTCATTAGTTAATCTTATTGTGCGCTCTAAGATGTTATTTTTGTGTAAGCAACTTAGCCTGTAAGTTTCATTTAAGTGAATTGTAATTCTTTATGAAACAATAAATATCTTAAACCCGAACCCGACCTAAAATAAAATTGAGTTTCATAACTTTGCTAACAAAAAATTCAGAAAGACTTTTTTTTCGTTTAGGAAACACAAACCTTTTTTGAGTTGTCTCACTATTGATCTGGGTATGCGACATAATGTAAAGGAATAAAGTTTTTCCAATTGATATGTTGCGTGATTTGACTCTTTATTGCATATGTGCGTCCAACTGTTACCGGCAACCCTTCACTGAGAGGAGACCTGCGATCAGTAGTGAGCCATTGATGGCTTGTAGATGATGTTGAAAGATCGATCTTGCGCTCCAGAGGAATGGACGGGCCAGAAATATAATCTGCCAAGCTTTGAGGTCTCCCCACTGCCCACATGCGCATTTAATATGCACACTCGTAAAAGAATCTGTACAACTGCGACAGAACATATACAGTTTACGCACACTTCAGTTTCGTGCCAAATCGGAATTTTTAACTAAAAATATAATTATTCGCCATTGCAAGAAATGTATTTTTAACCGACTTCCAAAAAGGAGGAGGTTATCAATTCGGCCGGTATCTTTTTTATTTTTTTTTATTTTTATATTGAAGGGGTTATAGAGCTGTTATTATACTCGTTAATTCAAAAGAAAACCATTCTAAGTAAATCTTTATATATGTTATCTCAAAAAGGCGATGTGATTCAACAAAGAGATACAGCCGTAAGAAATATGTACCCAACATTTTTACTATTCAAATAATAATTTATTTATACAGTAACTCTCTTATATATATATTTAAATGTTTACTTACTGCACTGTTGTAAGCTTCTGAGTCAGTGTTTCAACCTGAGCCTTAAGAGCAGCGGCCTCCTCCTTCAACTGTTCCTCTTGACTGTGGTCGATGGTCTGATTTTGACGTAAGACTGCTTGAGCTCTTACCTAAAATATGAACATTGTTCACTAGAAAGCATAATGTTTACAATCGTAAATTAAAAGTTAGTCTCCCCCAACTCTTACAGCCCCAACATCTGATTTTGATCTGTTTGCCAATTACAGTTTTTTCATAGTAGCAGTGACAGGTTACATCTGTATAAGTGTGAGCGAGAGCTTACTTGCGGCTGACCGCTCCCACCTAGGTTCCTGACAGGCACGCACACTTACGCAATGTACATGTACACGACGTAACCACAAGTAAAGCTCACGCGCCCTCATGAATTGCAAGAACTATACTGTTTATATGGCAAGTGATATAAATATCAACAAGATTACATACACAGATAAAGCAGTCAAATTACGAGTTTTACTTGCCTAAGGCTTTAAATTAATGGCTAGCATAACTGCCTAACTTTTAAGCTATAAATAAATAAACAACATACTTTGTAACTAGTGTACTCAGTTTTCAAGTCTGCTAGTTCAATATTTGTCATTTGTAACTTCTCATTTAATTCTGCACATTTGAATTCCAATTTCTTCATCTTACTGTTCAATTCTGTCCTTTCATCGGCAAAGCTCATAATTATTTTTTCCTTTTCACTGAGAATTGAGGTCATTTCCAAATCAGATTCTTCGTTTTTCCTCTTTTCATCTTCAAGTTCTTGCATCAGTTTTGTAATTATATCGTTTTTGGAATTAATAACATTGTCTTTTTGTTTACCATCCTCTATTGCCAGCTGTAATTCTTCTTTGAGCAGTCTATTTTGAGTTTCTTCAGTTTTTATTTGTTCTTCTAGTAATTTTATTTGAGTTTTCATAGCTGTAATAGTTCCTTCTTGCATATCAATAGTTGATTCCATCTGAAAAATATAGAGCACCATAATTTACTTTTCGAAAATGCTAATAATGTATTAAAGTACATTTGTGCATAGATCTTACTTGTATAATTTTTTTCTTATTTTCGTCCATTTTATGTGTAAGATCTTTCATTGATCTCTCATAGTCTTCCATTTCCAGGCTTAACACATTCTTTTTCTTAACATCTCTTAGCGCCTTCTCCAACTGTTCCTTTGTGCTTTTATGCATATCTATTTCAGCAGCCAGCTGTTGCTTCTTCATTAGGATGTCTGCTTCTAAGGTTTCTATTTTTGCAGTAGAAGCTTCAAGATCAGCAGTTATTTTTTTAAATTTAGTCTCCAAGTCAACAATTCCAGACCTGTGTTCGTCAGTTTCCACAATTTTAGCATTATCTCCTACGTCTCTACTTATTGGGTAATTTTGTTGATTTTCCGAGCTATAATCAGCTAGTAACTTTTTTAGTTTCGTTTTCTCCTGATCAGATGTTTGCAACTGTGTTGTTGTTTCATTTAACTTTTTTTTGAGCTTTAAAGCAAACATTCTAAGTTTGGTATATCTGTCAAACAGAAAAAAATATTTGATAGGTAATTTATTAAAATTAAAAAATCTCTTATCAATAACTATCAAATACTATAATATATTATTATTATTATTAGTATATAGTATATCACATTAGGTTCGATTTTCATACAAATTTCAAAGCCCTATCATATCACTAATTATGATATTATAAAATGACTCACTTATCTTCAAAGGTTTCATCTAAATCTTTCATACGTGTGTATTCTTCTGCTCTAGAAATTGTTGAGGTAGACATGTCTTCATTAGGTAGATCAGTTGCTGAAAAACATAATTAGTGATTTATTAAAAGTTAAAAATTATATTTTATAACTTCTCCTGTAATTCCGTATCTGCTTGTAAAAGTCCTGTCAACGTTGGTTCAACCAACGCAAAGATTTGCCTGCTCAGCCATACAAATAATTTTTTTTATAAATATTTGTATAGGTTATGCTGCCATTCAGATAATCCTATAATAAGCTTAATAAGGTGTTATCAAGTTCTTTCGAAATCACAGGCTGACATTTTACTGCTGACATTATGTATTTGTATAGATATAATGCAACTTACAAGGACATAATTGTTGTTTAAGTTTATCCAAATCTTCTTTCAATCCAGAAATTATACTTTCCTTTTCTTGCAAACTTTTCAGGGCATTATCTCTTTCTAAAACAGTTTTTTCATACTCTTGGCTAGATTTAGAAATATTTTGATGAGCATTCTTTAGGTCTGTTTCTAATGTTTCCACCTTTTTAAGAAGATCCTCTTTCTCTTCTCTAATATTGTCTCTGTCTTTTTCTAAAGTCTCAATTAGTCTTTCCATTTCAGATACAGCTTTCTGTAGTTTAGATATAGACTCACCTCTTTCTTTTAGAACTTGATTGATTTCTTTCATTTCGTTTAATAATTCAGCATTTTCGGTTTTGTAGCTAATTAATTTTGATTTAGCATCTTCATATTCAGAAGCAAGATTATCAAATTCTTTCACTTTGTTACGAGATTCCTTAACTTCTGATAAAAGTGAAGCATTTTCTTGTTTATATGCAGAAAGTTTCGTCTCTAGCTTCACGATATCTGTTTGTAATGAGACATTTAAATCTGTCAAATGTTCAGGAACATCTTTTGGTTGTTCTAGAGATAGCTTTAGGGTTTCAACTTCTTCTTGTAATAAGTTATTCAAATCTTGTAAGTTGTCATACTCTTTCTTGAGTTTATCATATTGTTCCTTCAAAGAAATTATTTCGTTTTTCAAATCTTTTAAGCTATTTTCTTTTTCTAATTTATAATCTTTTTTTATTTTTATATTTTCTAAAGATAAAGTTTCAAACTGTTCATTTAAGGTTTGCAATTCTAGCTTGAGTTTATTACATTGATCGTTTAATATTTTATTTCGGTTTTCTAAGTCAACTACAGCATCTTTGGCATTTAACTTTTCTTTAACTAATATAGATTTTTCTGACTCTAATGCTTTTATATGGAAAATCATCTTTTCTTTTAACTCGTCTGTTTCATTTTTAGATTTTAACTGTTCATTTAGTTTTGAATTATTCTCTATCAAATTTTCCACTGTTTTTTCAAGTTCATTGACTTTTTCAGTTACTAAAGATAGCTGAGATGATGAATGACTCAGTTTTTCTTTCAGAAAACTATTTTCCTGTATTTGATCATTGAACTTCTGAACATTTAATTCTTTAGATTTTAAAACTGTTATTTCAGATTTTAGTGTATCATTATATACTAATGCATCATCAAGTTTCTGTTTTAACTGAGACACCTGAGAAAGCAAATCTTCATTTGCTTTTATTTGATTATTTAAAATAGCAGTTTGGCTTTGAGCTAAGGAAACATCACTCAAATCTTTCTCTTTCTGTTGCAGTTTTTCTTTTAAAGAAATATTCTCATCATTTAATTGTTGCATTTGCATATCAAATGCTTTAGATGCATTTATAATTTCATTTTGCCATTTAGGAATATTTTCTGAATACTCCTTAACTGTTTTTGTTAAAATAAACCTTGAATTTTTTAACTGGTTTATACAATTAGCACACTTCAATATTTTATCTTTATAACTTCTCAGTTTAATATTAGCTTTATCTAACTTACATTTTTCTGACTCATAAAGTTTTGAAAGTTCCTCTATTCTATTTTCATATTCTTTAAATTCTGGTTTGTTTTCTATGGCTGATTCTTCTGCACATTTTTCTAACTCCTTAACTTTGTTAGTAAGCTCCTCAATTTTTATTTGATAAGACTCATCTGAAAAAACAAATATCATTTTAAACATGTTTATAAATTCTTAGAATATAAGTTAAGTTAATATAGCATAACTAATTCAACTCACCACCCTTTGAATGTTGAACTTTTTCTTCTAAAATTTGTAATTGTTCCCTTTGCTGTAATCCAATTTTGTTGAATTCTTCTGCTCTAGCTTCAAGCTCTGTAAGCTGTGTTATGAGTTGTTCATTTTCTTCCAGAAGCCTATTATTTTGCCTCTTTAGGGAAATTACTTCACTATCTAGGTCTGATAATTTTTGTGATGCAATAACAAGGTTTTGATCTTTAATAATTAAATCAGCTTTCTGTTTATTTATTTCTTCTTCATAGTAATTGCATTTATTATTAAGAGCTCTAACTTTACTTTGTACTGTATCTATTTCAGTAATAAATGTGAGTTTTTGTTCTGTTAAAGAATCAACAAGTTCTTGTAACATTTGAACATTATCCAATTTGGCCCTTTTCTCAGTTTCACATTCTTTTAGCTGAATTTTGTATTTATCAACCTCAACTTGTAATTCTAAAAACATGATAAAAAGTGACAAAAACATACTGATGAAGTGAAGCACATAGTAAATCCTTTTTAGACTAAATTATGTACACCTTATGGAATATTCCAAAAATACAAGTAATTGTGAGTACTCCCAGATTTTCATAACACAAATATGAAATTTAGACATTAAATTACCTATAGGAATTGCACTATACAGCAGATTAGACTGTGTAGGCTGTTAGTCTCATACTAATATTTTATACTGGATTCAAATAATGCTACCAATTTGAGATCCAGCTTTAACCTAATATCAGACTAGTCAGTTAAAAGCTTTTTGCTTTCTAGGACATTTTTGGAAAGGGAGTTCATTTTCCAAACACAGGGTGTTTCTGTGAATTTCTTAATAGAAATCTAATTAGACATTAGATCTGGGACTCAAACCCAGAACTTTTTGATCCTCAACGTTGCAAGCCCTACACCAAGGAGGCTGTTAAAAAGCTAATTAAGGATTTATGAAATAATGGCTTTACAAACAAAAAGTTCTACCTGATTTAGCCTGCTTAGCCTTCTGTGCAATGACAAGAAGACCTTTACATTTAGTTATTAGCTCATCTCTGCTTAGATCATCAAATGGACTTTTCTTGGTGCCAAGGTCTTGACTCTACAAACAAATAAATAATATAATAACCAAATAACTATAGTGGATTAATTAATATATTATGCGCGTAATACTATTAATATTAATATACGTAAATAATATTACCTCAGACGGTTTGTCCATCTTGGACATATATACCTATACAGGCCACGTACATTTATTGCATTTCTACAAATTTGCTATATTTTAAACGCAGACTAATACATTCCTATTTATAGAAATACCTTAAAATATTTTGTCACATATAAGAAGGAAAATTTGTGAAAGAAATGTAGACGAAAGGTTTACAAAACACAAATCGAAATCACCAAACCAACAAATCACGACAATCATAAACTACGATCATAAATCATAAACCCATAAACCGCGATCACACCTAGATTAAAAATGACAATTGACAAAAAATGACACAATCACAAGCAAGCACAAGTAGGTAATGTCAAAAATCAAAGACTAAGTACCTACCTACCATAGGTATTACCTGCCTCTAAGTGAGTGTTGCCAATTTTGCATATTTTATGCCAGATTTGGCAAATTTTTGTGTTGTTTAGCATATAGCATATTTTTTTAGCATATAAAATACTTGTTAAATAAAAGTTTACCATGACAAAAACAATCGTTCTACTAACTTTAAGCGCACATAATTCATTCCATTTTAGAGTAAATTTCATGTGAGTTTAGTTATCTCATTACATTTTCTCTTCAAGTGGCGTTTTCAGACAATTGAATTTAGTGAAAACTAAGCTTCGCAACGGTTTGTCCGTAATCAGGTTCGGCCTAAATAGAGCTGAACAAAGCTACTGTTCTTACACAATGCTGGATAACGTACTGCGCACTATAGTACCAAAGAAAGTTAGACTTGATAATGAAACTTCCACCGCTACATGCACGTCAGTGCCAATGAAGACTAGGATTTTAACATTTTATTCGATAACATAGTAAATTAAATCCTAAAATAAATCAAAATTTTGATGATAAATAAACATTTGAAATGAAATAACTTTTTTTTGACATTTATATATGCATATTAGCATAATTTTTAAGCAATTAGCATAATTTTGGAAATTTATTAACAACAGTTTAACAAATTCTATAATACTCTTGTTGGCAACACTGCTCTTGGTATTGGTTTCCTTCACAGTCTCCTTCGCATAAACGGCGTAGTCACAAACATATAAGAGTAAGCAGACCTAACATAAGAAAAAATTGGCGTTCCAATTACGCCTACATACAAATCTCACGCACACATTGACAGTAAACAGAGCCGGACTTCGAAAAGCGAGGTTCAGCGAGGTTGAAGGGACTGGAGAGTATTTAATATCTGTAATTTGAAATAATATGGAAACTACGGAAAGTTGCCATCAAATTGTAGGTTAAACCCTTATTTTACATTCTGTAAACTTAATTCTATAAATTAATTCTTAATTATGAAAATGGATTCTAATGTGCTAAGTTTCGCGGTTTTGTAATCAAACAAGTAATAATGTTACAAAATAATATTTAATAAAATCAAAACAAAACATGATTTACAAAATCTACCCAAAAGATATATCTATTAGATAAATAAAACAAAATCAAAAAGCAACTTTTTCTCTAATATCTTTTAGAAATACAAACATTGACAATACGATAACATCAACAGTAGTTTAATTAACTCTTACATTCTATTCAGCCTGTATCACTCATTTCAATAACCTTATTAGAATAGTATTACACATTTTAAACTTATAAAAATAACAAAATAAACCATATGTCTCAGTCTTTTCAATAACGTAATAAGGAATAGTATTACTCTATACTCTTTATTAATAGTATTACTAGGCTGTAAATTTTGCAAGTCCATCAAAACTTGATCTCCAGCAGCTTTTCTTTCTACTGGACCTTTTACTGATGATGTAGACATATGCTGAAAACAAGAGTAATAAATTATCAGTTGTCTAGTATTAACAATTTAATAGGTAATACAAATAGGTACACAGCTATATATGTATGGGTATAGCTGTCAATATTTACGTTTAAATGGCAAGATGTTTTGGGTTGGTACCTAAATATAAGAACAACTAGAAACTTACTTGTAATGATGAATCAAAAATCATTGGGATTGCATTAGAAGTAAGGACGGTACGAAAACCACTGCAATCCACTAAATGTGCTTCAAAATGTTCAGAACATAGCACACTCGATGTTTTGTGCTGCCAATTTTTTTTATTCGTCTGCATCAACCAGGCATTTTTTATATTTTCATCCTTTGGAAAGCTGAAAAATGATTTAATTTTATAATTTATCCTTACTTTTATAGAAATAGAAATAGAAATATTTTATTTCAAATAAACTTTCACAAGCACTTTTGAATCGTCAATGAATCTACCACTGGTTCGGAATGCCTTTCCCGCCGAGAAGAGCCAGCAAGAAACTCGGCGGTCGCTCTTTTAAAAAAAAAGTAAATATTTTACAATATTTAATGAAACTATGCTATGTATTGCTTCCACGATTAATTTTCCTAAGTCCAATACAATACAAATAAAAATTAATACAATCCAATACATCTTAAAACAGGCAGGCAAAAACAGACTAATTATTTAATCAAAATATACCCACTAAACAAAACTTGCGCCTGAATACGGCCCTGTCAAATTGTACAAGTATATGAAACGACAAACAAGATCCTGATATTAATTAATTGATAAATATTGCAACAGGAATATACTAGAACCAAAATTACTATAACTTTCTACGAGTTTTGCGTATATAATAATTAGGGACTGCTTCTAAAATGCTGAACGATTATTAATAATCACACAGTAAGCATATAACCAAATTACGAGTCTATAGCACATCAAAACTTACCGATGAAAAGTAATTGCAGGTATTTTCCTATACGGAGAATTGCCACACAGAGGTGCACAACACTTCACCATTTTATTTCAGAATTTTTGATTCTTTAGACTCGATTTTAAAGCAAATTTAAAAGAATAAACAACTCGCAGGTTATGTTGTTGTTTTTGAAAAATTGACATATTGCACCATACTGCTCTTATTTGTAGCTTACGAATTGCCTCAAGCTCAATTATGTCTATGAGTGCGTAAGTGTTGCAACAACAGAAGTAAAAGAGATAGAATCATATATTTTTTGTTGGAGAGAAGCAAGCGAAGATATTATTTATTCGTTTAGATGTAGTTGTGAAAATTATGTTAGGTCTGCTTACTCTTATATGTTTGTGGGCGTAGTAAACGCAGTTAAACACGTTTGATTGCAGATTCTATTATATATTTATTCTATGCAAAATGCATTCAGCATAAATCTATAATTCTATTCTATAAATACAAATTGTCTATGACATAAATTTTAAATGGCGGCTCTAGTCATCGCTGCTGCTATCGTTTTGTGTGTGAAATATAGAAATTAGGAAATTCTGTGTAATTGAAAGTCGTTGTGTGTAAAGGAGGTGGAAATGTAAATAAATCTCACCATTGAAATTTGAAACGTAAATCGCAAACTGTAATTTTAAAGGTGAGTAATAATATCTTCAATGTGTGTTGGACTTTTGGTTTGTTACAGAAACCTTGCGGGGCGCGTCCGTGAGTGATATTGGGAGATCTTGTTTAATAAATAACATTTTCAGCACACTGTTCTTTTATTCAGACGTTCAAATAATTGTCTTAAAGTATTAATATGTGTTAATTGAAGTTGTGCTTCCTTCTTGTTGTATCATTTGTATGGTTATAGAAAACCTCTTTTTAGGACGTATATAGAGAATCAGAATGTCGAGCGATGAAGACAAGCCACCTGCGCCTCCAGTGCGCCTAACCAGCAACCGTGCAACCGACCGCGGAGATTCCGTAGCCTCTGTAGACATGAGGCCTTTACCAAAAGGTAGTCAGTCGTCTATAGTTATACAATGTAGCGATTCAAAACATTATGACTCACACTCGCAATCTATCATACCAAAACCAAATATTCAAATTAACTGATGAAAACATGCAATGTTTTAAACATTACATGCTCTTCATAAATATATTTAAAAATGTCATTGTATTTTATTTGATTAGCTTTCAATAGCCTCCTTAGCAATCTGCTTTCTGAATGTTTGGATAATGAAGGAAAAGTAGATGTATATTCATAGTATTGTATTCATGATTTTGTGTGATATCTATTAAAACAGTTTGATCATATTAATATCTTAAATCACACAGTACACTATAGTAAGATTAAGCATAGGTGTCTTAGTAAGAGCTTTGGTTGGAATCTATTAAAGAAATATGATATTCTCAGTTTATATAATTATTTCAGAGCCTGATGATAGTGGGGACAGAAAGAAGAAAACATTAAAAGCAAAAATAAAAGGTTCTAAAAGTACTGCCCACAATGATAATAAGCCAAATATTAGCTATCCAACAAATTTTGAACACACGGTCCATGTAGGATTTGATGCTGTCACTGGAGAATTCACAGTAAGTATATAATTGTTACAATAATAGATAACTCGAATAGTTTTTCTTTTAGTGTCTAGATAGATTGCACGCAGAATATATAATGAAGAAATTTCATTGTATTTTATATATACAAATAAAATTTATATTAAAACAAATAAATCAGTGCAAATATTTTTTTAATCTGTCAAGAAATGATGCAGATTTATAGAGAGTATAGTCAAAGTTGAAATTTTTGGCTCCGAGTGATGGTTGCAGAGTAACATCACACAACCATTTTCTCATCTGCTATGTGTTACATTCAGATCTATAACTTTTTGTCTGAAGATATAAAAATATTTATTTTAGTAGTCTTTATATATTGATTTAAAGTCGCAAAGAATTTTTTTTTAGTGAACTTCTCCATTGCAGTTTTTATGCAATTCTATTATAACTATTAATAATTGCATCTCAACTGCCAATTTGCTAAAGTCTGCATCCAGTTCAGATTTAGTTATGGTACAATGGATTGTGCAGGGGGCTGGCAGTTAGGTCAACTGCCAAATAAAGCCACTATGCTACTAATAACACATAATACATATATTAATAACTGCCTCATACATTCAATTTAGATTTATTTATCACTGATATGATTTTTGTTAGTAAAATAATTTACATAGTATGTACATATACAGTAATGGTGAAAATCAAATGTAAGCATTTAACTTATTATGCTCTTTTTTTTCTTTTTAATTATACCTAATAATAAAGTGAGCAGGTAACATTGAAAACTCTGTCATATGTGATGAATTTTTTTGTATATGAATTGGAATTCAAAAATTGGTTAAACAAAATAAGCTTGGTATGTGTAATTTAAGACGCCAAAACAATGCAAAACAAATTTGTTTTTAATGCAAAAATGTTTTACTGCAGACATTGATTATATTTACGGTATATTTGATAGGAAGCTTTACATTCTTCCAAAAAATCACTACGCAAACAAACTTTTTTGGTTGAATAGATCTCGTATACCTACTTCAAGTGTATGATAGGGAATAACACATTGCACCACCTCATATGTTTGCATATATACATTTTTCTGAAAGAGTACGAAATTTCCTGTGGATTATATATTGTGTACATAATCAATATCTGTGATGATGAAAAAAACATTTAACATTTAAAAAATTTTTTTTACAATTTTACAGTTTTTTTAAATTAACGTGTTCTAAGCATATTTTGTTCGTCCAATGTTTATAAATAAAATTCATCATTCATGATGTGGTTGTCAATCTTACCGGCTCCCAGACTATAACTCAATGTCATTATGAAATTAATCACTACACAGAAAAAAGCAACATCATGCACAAAACAATTTGAAACATTGTTTCAGTTTGTTAACCAAGCTGAACTTTACCACAAAATTATCACTAAATATGCCTAAGGCACCATAGAAATAATAATATGTTTTTGTTCCTATTATATTATATCAATTGAATTTATATTAATTAAGATTAGCTTCATACTGATTATGTATTGTGACAGTAAAATAAGTTTATTGGCTTTTTCACACTGCATAATTGGGCTTTGCTTTACAATTTTATTTTCCTGTAAAATCCTGCATATAAAATTAATTTCAGCAAGATCCAAACAGTGAATTATAATTCTATGTGTATATGTATGTATGTATGTATAATAGACACACACCATTGATTTTGGTTAATAGCTATTTAATTAACAATAGCATTAAAGAATAGATTTATGTTAAAATTAGATACAAAAGTGATAGAAGCATGTCTATTTGCATTTTGTAATAGTATAGAAACACAAGTTGTATTCTTTATTATAAAACTAAAGGTTAAATTTGTATTAGAAAAGTAATAAAAATAGATTCCTGTTGATTTAATTTTGGAGTATTTGACTTGGGACCTTTGTATTAAATCTAGTGTTCCAAATACATATCATGTAATTGAGTTCCCTGTATTGCCGCTTTTGTTTCAAGCTGCCTATGACAGTAAGTAATAGTTTAGGTTTTCATGTTTTGTAATCTGAATCTAAAGAATCCTGCAGTAAGAGTATTTTCATATTATATGCTGAACAAAATCAGCATTTGAAATTTTGTATTTTTGCATACTTTTTATAACTAGTGAAAGTAGATTTGTTTTAGCAGCTCATATTTGTTGAAAAACATTTTTGTTTATGCTCATTTATTAAATAAAAACTTGTTGGCTACTACTCAGTGATTTTGTTTTTAAAATTAAATATTTCTGTAGAAGTATTTGTCGCATTACCATATCTGTATGCTTGCTTATACATTTCCAAATGAACATTTTATACTAGACTTATATACTTATATATTTAAATTAAAAACAGAGATAAATATTAAATACATTGTTTCTAACTACATAATCAATATAATACAATTTTATTTTAAAATATCCATCTATAAATGTTTTGTAGTCCTATAATTAAAATATTAAACCGGCCAAGTGTGAGTCTGACCAACACACTAAGGGTTCCATACCATCTTTCAAGATTTAACACCAAATATTACGATTAAAAACAAGTTTATTGTATGAAGACCCACATTAATTTCAACATTTTTCGTTAGTCTTTGTTATAGCGGCAATACCCATTCTAAAATTTTCAAGTATGTATCTATCTATTACCGTTCATGTATAGCCTGCTGACAGGCAGACAGACGTACAGCAGAGGCTTAATAATAGGGTTGGCAACCTTTGGATATGGAATGTTAAAAAGAGTTTTTATTAAAGAATTCTGATTCTGAACATTATTTTGTTCATATTATCTGATTCTGAAAATATAAATATGATATCTGACTCGAAAACGCGATGTACATGGCGCCGCATGATAGGATAGCCGACCCCCCCATAACGGGATAAGGCGAGGACAAAAGAAGAATAATCTGATTCTGAAAATTATGTCCTACTTATGTATTACCTATGTCTACTTCTTCTAATATAATATGTTGTTTTGTAATTCCTTATATGTATGTACATAAAAAATAAAAATAAATTATTATGTTAATAATATAGACAGTAGTTTAGCTTTAGTACTGACACTTTCATATCATGATTATCTATTCTGATGCATTATTTTGAGTTCTGATGTTTTGTTCTAAATGCCTGCCTGCAATTTGATGTTATATGTATAGTTACACTAATATTATCCTACCACAAAAAAATATTATTTGATAAACTTATATTACACTCTTTTCTATTTGTTTTCCCCTTAAATAAAGGGAGCTCTATCAATACCACCACACATTCTTTTAGCATGTCATTTTAAATTTAATGTATAACATTATAAATATGTAAATTAATTTGTATATATTTTATATTGATATTAAAGAAAGAGAAATATTTAAGTAGTCCCATAACTTTGTTACCAAGGGCATGCCTGAAGCGTGGGCTCGGCTGTTGATGGCATCGAACATCAGCAAGCAGGAGCAGAAGAGTAACCCACAAGCAGTTTTAGATGTTCTCAAGTGGTACGATGCCTCCGCCACTCAGCCCCCGCCGTCAAAATACATGACATCAGCACAGATGCACACTACACATTCAGGTAAAAGTGTTACTATGTTTAAACCACAGCATGAAGTTATAATGGTTGATTTTCCACAGTTGAACGATTTGCCCTCAGTAATTCTGTTTGGATAGAAACATAATGCTACGTTTACACGCTTGGCAAGTCTCGACAAGCATTCACAAACACTAGTGTGTAAACACCCCGTTTGGCTAGGCTTGCGTGACCTTATCGCCGGTCCGGGCTAATGTCGGTTTTTGAACACAGATCATAAGAAGCTTGCGGCAAGCATTTGAGGTCTTCTATTCTGCCCTTGTAATTGAAAACACAGTAACTTAAATGTAACTTCTATTTAACTTACTGTGTTTTCAATTACTAGGGCAGTATTGGCGAACTTAAATAGGAGACTGCAGCAAACCATGAGCACACCTATCTTACAGTGTAATTAAACCATTGGTTTTTATTTTCCCATAACAGGTTCCTCTGTGTCGCGAGTGTCGTCGAGCAGTCCATCGTCCTCCACCCCCACGGACACAGAGCACCCGGAGCCCCCGCCGCCGCCGCCCTCGCGACCCGACCGCACCAAGAGTATTGTTAGTAATATGCAAATACCCCCAATTTATTAGATTTTGAAATAGTTTTTTTCTGGGATGATCCCCTATCACCCTGCTCTTTTACGATACCCATGCTTAAAATCCTTTCTGTCCTGTAACAAATTGCAAGTAGTTTTAGATTATCCAACTTTTCTTCACATTTACAAATTGTTTTTTTTTCAGTATACGAAACCCATAGAGGAAGAAGAGGTGCCGCCCCCGCGTCCCGCACCTGCGCCGCCCTCCCCGCCACACGTACCGCATCCTGCCCTCACCACACATTCAGTGAGTCAATTATGCTACCCTTAGTAATATACAAGTTTATACA
Organism: Hipparchia sbordonii; assembly: GCA_038048805.1. NCBI lineage: Eukaryota > Metazoa > Arthropoda > Insecta > Lepidoptera > Nymphalidae > Hipparchia > Hipparchia sbordonii. The sequence continues at coordinate 10,395,404 of CM076099.1, read as the reverse complement.
TCTCCAATGTTGATATTTACTTTCAGATTTAATGGGCTACATCTTTCGCTAACTTCACTGACATTTGGTAATTTTAGTAGCATTAGTCTACATTAGACATTCTTATCAAAAAAATAAAAGTTTGTAGCCAATATTTTATTTATACAATCTAATAGACAATGTGCTTTGATTCTGGCAGAATTTTTTTGATAATGGCGAGGTTGATGGAAGCACTCGAAATTAAAAAGAGTATTTAAACGAATAATGAAATCATTTCCAAGCTGTATAAGTATATAACTAATCGATACAAATAATCTCAACAGATATGCAGCCGAGGCGAGACCGGGTCGCCGCTGGATCGCAACAAGAACCCGGCGGGCGCGCAAACGCCCCCCGCGCTCGCGCCGCACCCCGTACTACCTGCTCTGCCCGCGCACGCGCCGCCCGCCACGCCTCCCGCCAACGGCGCGCCCGCAACTGACACCGGGTAACCCATTCCCCATATTATGATTGCCAATAAATGTTTTATTTACAGGCCATTGCCGACTCACTTGTCACAGGTCTATCCTCGAACCAAAACGGAAATGTATTATGTGGACTATAAATCATTGCGTTATCACAAGCGAACATTGCCACATTTTTTGCGAACATTGCCACATTGCGACCATTTCTTGGAGCTAAAACCCTCAGCCGTCCTAGAAGGTTTTTCGACCTCAAGAAATTGAATTCACAAGATTGGGCAAAAAGGGCGTCCAACCGAAAGTAAGATTGCAATTCGCAACCATCAAATAAATGGAGCCATTAGACGCTAGACGTACGGATATGCCAAAAATATTTGAAATATTTGCGTCAATCGATTGATTTGTTCATGTGTGTGATGGTAGCTTCGCCAATTTCCGTCTGACTTTGTTTGTCTTTCAAAAGAAATGGTTTTCTAAACTCATCGTTGATTAAATCCATGACATGTCCAACACAGTTTGTTTTCTGCAGTCAAATTACTGGTTCTCTTCAATGTTAAGTTTTGCCTACATCGGTTATGTTCTCTTTGCAGAAGAGCAACTGGACAACAACAGAGGAAAAAGAAAATGACAGATGAGGAAATTCTAGAAAAATTAAGAACAATAGTCAGCGTCGGAGATCCCAATAGAAAATATACGAAAATGGAAAAAATTGGTCAAGGGTAAGCTCCTAATCATCAACCTGTTTTAATGTACGCTCTGCAGAATCTACTTTTCGAAAGCGACGGTAAAGTCTTGGCTTGTTATAAGAGCCACAGGTTGGAACATGAAATAAATAATTTAATTAAAAACTAGCCTATGTGTTATCTTATTTATCTATACCTATAAAAAACTGTAACGGGACAAATTCTGTACAATAATTTTATTGTTTTGAATTTAATATTACACAGTTAACTAATTTTTAAAAATTAAATTTATAATTTCAGAAGACACTAGTTTATAAATATTAGTTTTTGACATATATCTTATTAATGATAGTTGCGCGTACGGTTATTTTTTCCGTCAAAGCGGAATCCGGCCGCGAAACCTACATAGATCGTGTTGGTACACCAAATCGATATTACAACAGAAGTCTCGATATAGATTCCCATTTGGGGGCAGATTCGCCATACTTATCCGGCCAAACCCTTTTTCAATATAATATACAAATCACAGATTAAGCACAGCTTTTTCAATATAAAAAAAATGTGTTGTGTTTGATTACAATAAAGGTAACCCGACAAAGTGGAATGGGTTGGGAAATAAATGCGACTGATATCCGCATTAACAGCTTAATTGGCATACTTTTTACAGGGCATCGGGAACAGTGTATACAGCTATCGAAACTTCCACCGGCATGGAAGTGGCGATCAAACAGATGAACCTGAGCCAGCAACCCAAGAAGGAGCTCATCATCAACGAGATCCTCGTGATGCGGGAGAACAAGCACAACAACGTCGTCAACTACCTCGACAGCTACTTGGTCAATGAGGTAAGAATCACACTCGCACTGAATTTAACCTGATGTCTGACACAATAACTCTGTATGAAAACTGGAAGGTTGCAGGTTCAAGCCCCACCCGTTGCACTATTGTCGTACCCACTCCAAGCAGAAGCTTTCCTCTTATTTGGAAGGGGTAGGAGGATATTATTCAACTTCAGCTCGGCTAATATTCTTTAAAAAAAAGTAAAAATAAAGGTTTTGGCGAAAACTGTACTAAAAAGGAGATCGCACTAAATAGCATCTTTTTATTATTTTCAAAATCATTTTTTTGTTACTTAGACATTACTTACAGTAAAAAAACCTGTTTATTATATGTAATTAGGCAAATAAGAACAACACTTGACCATATGCCTTATATTGCTACAAGGGTTGGGACAAACTCCGTACGAATCCGCCCATTGTCCTTTTTTTTTTAATTTTTATACAGGATGTCCCCTATCATAGACAGGGATTTTGTTTTTCAATGTATAATTTTGTCCGCCCGTTGTCCTTTACAGGAACTGTGGGTAGTGATGGAGTACCTGGCGGGCGGCTCGCTCACGGACGTGGTGACGGAGACGTGCATGGACGAGGGGCAGATCGCCGCCGTGTGCCGCGAGGTGCTGCAGGCGCTGCACTTCCTGCACACCAACCACGTCATACACCGCGACATCAAGTCCGACAACATCCTGCTGGGGCTGGACGGGCAGGTCAAGCTGAGTGAGTACACTGTACCATGACCAGTGACCATTTTTTTTCTAATTTATTTATTTATAGGCAATCCAAACAGATTACAATAATTATTTATTTAATTTAAAGTCTGTAATTAAAAATAACATTTTTAATACATTAATGGGAGATAGTCTTACATTTGATGACAATCAATAACGGAAACAAGAAGGCTCAGGATCACTCAGCGGGGGACGGAGAGAGCTATGCTCGGAGTATCCCTGTGAGATCAAATCAGAAATGTGTAGATCCGTAGGAGAACTAAAGTCATCGACATAGCCCTCCAAGTTGCGAAACTGAAATGGAAATGGACGGGGCACATAGTTCGAAGAGCTGATGGTCGATGGTGCGGTGCGGTATGCTGGAGTGGCGTCCCCGCACCGGGAAGCGCAGTGTTGGCAAACCCCCCAACTAGGTGAAGCGACAATATCAAACGAGTCGCTGGATTCAGGCGGCGCAAGTCCGAGGCCTGTGGAGGTTCATGCAAGAGAGTCATGTCCAGCGGTGGACGTCTATCAGTTGATGAAGAAGAAGAAAAAGAATGATGGAAAGCAGTGACGAGATCTAGGTTGGAACACGCTTGCCTAGAGGATGACTGTCCAACGTCATAGTCAGTTCACCCGTTAGATACATATCCATGCTGTCCGTCAACTAGCATTCTGTAATACATAAATTTAGTTATGTAATAATATACAAATTTTTTTTAGCTGACTTTGGTTTCTGTGCGCAAATATCCCCTGAGCAAAACAAAAGAACAACCATGGTTGGAACACCCTATTGGATGGCACCTGAAGTTGTTACAAGAAAACAGTATGGTCCAAAGGTAAGAAAGTGTTACAGCAGGCATAGGTTGATGGCAAAATATTCTAATTTAACATCAATTTAATTAAAAAAAAATTGATGCCTAACCGTAGTATACACATGGTCTTGTGCACTTTGCACTTTGTTTTTGGTATACAAACTTAATTTTTAAAGGGTTTATTTTACACTACTGATAGATATAGTCGCTTCTCTCTATGCTGAGATCTATATAGCGTACTCAGACTTAGCTCAGACTCAAGATAGAGGTTAAAAAGAGACACAAATATGCTCTGACATAAATCTGCCTCATTTTAATTCTGTTTTGAGTGAGAGTGCGATCTATAGATTTCAGCCCAAGAAGACTGGTTTTACTGGTTTTGAGATTCTAAAAATGCTAAAAGTAACGTCAAAATTGGACACATTCGTTTTACCGACAAAAAACATTTTTGGTTCACAGGTAGATGTATGGTCATTGGGTATAATGGCGATAGAGATGATCGAAGGTGAGCCGCCATACCTCAACGAGAACCCTCTGCGAGCGCTTTACTTGATCGCGACCAACGGCAAGCCCGACATCAAGGACAAAGAGAAACTTGGCACCGTGTTCCAGGATTTCCTCGACCAGTGCTTAGAAGTTGACGTGGACAGACGAGCGACAGCCCTTGACTTACTAAAGGTATTTTTGTAACTTATTTATTAGTAGGTACCTATAACATTAGTTCATTATTAAGATACAGCGGTGCGCTAAAACTCAGTTCAGTAGCTGAACTTATGTGCAAGAAAGAAATCTGTTGCTATTTTGAATCCTAAAGCAGACCTCGACCACATAGTAAATCACATTGTTATATCTACTGCAAACTTACGAATGTGACTTCATAAAACAAAGTAGTAAATAATTCTATCCTAAAGTTCGGCCGTTCAGAGAATGCGTTCCTGACACCTATCAGTTAGTCACGACTAGTGATGGGCACAACATAACACTGAGTTCGTTACCGTTCCTCCAAAATGAACCGGCGCATGATTTTAAGATTATTTTCGTTTTAAATTGGCGGAATCATTTAAAATTTATATTTTAGTTAAATAACTAATTACTTAAATAAGTAGAAACCAAAAAAAGGTAATATTCATATAATAAAATTGTTTTATTTATTCTTTGTTACAAAGTTACAATCTGTATTTCTATGCAATAAAGTAAGTACATTGAATTGAATGTGCGTACAGAATATTAATCAGACTCCGATTCGCTTGAGGAGGTGGTGTCTTCATCATCTTCGCCTACATGTATAATTATATTATTATCAATAACAGAATCAATCCTCATATCTCGGTCAAAGTAATCTTGCAGCTTGATGATTAACTCACGGGCTCCACTTTTCAATGTTTGTCCACGTTTAGGCATTATTATGCACTAAAAGTAAAAAGAACGTAATACAAAACACAATCGAAGTCCGATTTAGCGCCGATGTCAGTTTGAAAAGCAGAAACAGTCCATTAAACGAAAGCCGGGTAATCAAATAAAAACAGATCGAAAACACTTGAAGAACGTGGTCTATGCGCACGAAACGACAACAGACGACTGTTTAGCGTCACAAAATGGCGGCCCAACGCCATTTGGGGTTACCATTTTCAACCTAATATAAAAATGCTACTTTCTTTCGCGCGTTCGGTTTGGTCATAGTTTTATTTTTATATTTCATAAAAGTTATCTTATAGTCCATTATTTTCAAATTCTTAAAAAGAAAAACAAAGCGTATTATTTTATATTATAAGTATAACTGTATAAGAACAGATTACGATATTACGATACTTGCCTGTTATTTTTAGCACAGCACTACAAATATAAAGCGCTGACATAACCTTGTATAGCGCAGTATAGATTTAGAAAAATATTGTTTACCAAGTTATTTGACACTCAGTTTGGCACAAAATTATAACATTCATTGATTATTGATATAATAATGTTGTTTTAATGCTCATCAATTGTTAAAACGGTAAACAACCAGCAAAAATATTTTTATCGTAACTGCAACGCCATTACAAAGCTACGTCGTCAGTTCAATCGCGACGTGTCAGGAACGCATTCTCTGAACGGCCGAACTTTAATTCATTAGGGTGTGTAAGTTTTAGAGGCAATTATATAATTCGGCAATGTCGCTTTGCGCTTCGTATTTATATTCACAGGCTTAATACCTGTGTTGGCTTATGGCTTAATAGTCCCCTGAGTTACTTCTGTGAATCGTGATTCAAGAATCCTTGTTTGGTTTGGCAGCACCCATTCCTCAAGATGGCGCGGCCGCTGGCTTCGCTGACGCCCCTCATCATGGCGGCGAAGGAGGCCGCCAAGGGGCATTAGCGCAGGCCCGCGGCGCCCGCCGCGCCCGCGCCCTAGCGCCGCAGTGCCTCCATACCGCGATCACCGCTGTCGGGACGTAATGTAGCCCAACACTACCGATTACATGGACTCACGCGCCATTGAGACGATTCAGATACCGGACTTGCCCCGAGTGAAACGGCGCAAGTTCCCATCCACTGATCGTATCGTGGATGCGCCCTTCGGATTATTTAATCGGTGTAATCTACAGTTACTAGTGAGTATGTTGACGTCTCCGACGAAACTTTAAGTATCTACTTATAGAGCAATATTTTATGTTTATATAAAATGGCTGCAGATTATTAATACGAGAGGTGATCATATTTTTACAAATTAAAGATTGATAACGTAGCAGTCCAATAGGCGTAGTGAACTGTAGGTGTCGCGTAGAAATGTTATTTATTGTAGTTAGGGGCGTCGTCGCGCGGCGTGTCCCCCCCGCACGCGCCGGAACGCGAATTCGGATAGTGTTTTGTAGATATATAGGCGTTAGTTACTCGAAATGTTTCGATAAAATCTGCAAAAAGAAGACTGGCAGTTGACTCTTAGACGTAATGTTATATAATAGTAGAATACGGTAGTGATATACAGTTAGGAACCAGCTTATTCACTGTGATGGTAGCAGGCGCGGTGCGGGGGCGCGGCCGCGCGCGACGCGGTGTGGCGAATGGGAGAGTGTGTGGGAAATGTATTAATCACTGAAGCGATATGTTGACATGTACCAACATTGATTAGATGAGAGATTCTTTTTTATAAGATTATATATTGTAGCTTGGGAAAGCGCGCATTTTATTAATATTTCGTGAATGAGTGATAATTTCATATTTTATGATATCTATTTTCGACTGACCTTATTTTACTCTATAACAGAATGTCTGTTGCCTTAACATAATGCTTTTGATTGTCGGTACTAGCTAGCTAGGTTAGGCCTATGACTATTACGGAAGTAGGTAGGTAGGTATAATTTATTGTGAGCTGCTTTAGTTTTTGAGAATAATTTATATAATTATTTTGGCTAATTTATCATTTCGATGTGGTAAATTTTAATGTTACAGGTAGCATAAGTTAATTTTATTAAGGACGTATTATGAAATATAACTTTATTTTTTTGACGATTTCATTGTTAGTCACGAGAGCGAAGCATTTACCTAGTATTAAGTTTATATAGTTTATTGTACTGATTATATTCGGAATTTGGAAAGATTGGTAACATCGTTTGAGGCACAAAACTTATTTCCTAAATTATGAAAAATATAATGCTATTATAATATACATTTTAATCGATTTCTTGAGAAAATAACTCAATAATAACCTAACGAGACAATATCAAGCAGTAGTTGTATAATATAAAAATAATCTGTTAATCTTAAAAATGACCATAATATTATTGCAACAAATATTAAATATTAAAAAATTGACTCTCTGCTTTTATGTAGGTTGTGCCGAAAGATGCAGTTAAATTTTCTTTTTTATTTATTATATATAATTTTTGCTATTTTATGTTTTGAATGGAAGTGGTCGATTGAAGTATGAATGAATGAAAACGAATGGTGTCAATAGTGATCAAAAGAAAGCGAGCTTGTCAAGTCTCGTCAAGTGTAAATTGTACAGATAAAGTTAGACACATGTAGTATACTCTTGACAATATCAATGACCAATTACACTATCTAGATTTTTTATTTTTGTCCCTGGTTGGTGCAAACAGTAGGCCTACTCACGATTTGAAAATAAAAATTAAATTCAGTTTATGTTTCTCGTTTTAATTATTGTTATTCATCTGTGGTCTGGTTAGAACTATACCATTTCAAATAGTGGAAAAAAAATGATTGTCTATAACGTTAAAGATTTTGTAATAATTCAATAATAGGGGTTAAATAAAGGTTTCCGTTTTAACGTCGTGGCCTTTATGAATTTATATTAAACCTGCATAATGCAGGTTTTTATTTTTTTACACTAAAAATATTCTAAATTCAAAAAAATTATGACATTCTTTTGTTTCACTCAACTTAAAGAATGAACCAAGAGGAAGACCAGTCACTAAATAACGATGAAATCAAAGTAACGGTGGAACTACTACATACATTAACCCCTAATATACTTTTCGATTATTTTTTTATTCAAATGGTTACGTAATTACTAAAACTTGGTCTGTCACCTCATAAACAATGTAACGAATATATTAACTTAAATCTTTCGTGGTAGGCCCACAAAAACAAAAAAAGAAAAACAACACAATAATTTTTACTTAAAGGTCTACAAAAAAGTTCGATTTATACTAACGCGCAGAAACGAACACAACTCGGATTTATTTATTTCCTGAACAAAATAGCTAGATTTTAGCCAGTAGGTTACGAGGCACGAGCCAGCTTAGCGGCGTAACGTAGCGCAGTGCATATAAAATAGAAGTTTTTATGAAAGTCGGTTTAGTACAATTACCTTGAATTTCTTACCCCTGTACTAGGAAAGCCTATGTCTTATGGGTCATAGCCCAAAAGAAATGAAAGTTATTGATTTTATTATTTTTGATTTTCATATGCCCCAAGGCCAAAATATTGATATGTCATAATCGACGTCCAACGCTGGACATAGGTCTCTTAAAGGAATTTTCAGGGACAATTGAAAAGTAACGGCGCCAATGTAACTTCTGCTGACGTATTCAGTATATTTTCTTCGATCTCTCTCCTCCCTGCTCTCTCCTCTAATAACATAATATTTCTAGTCTATACGTCAAAAAAAAAAAACTGAGGCTACATAAATTATCTGCGACAACCGATAGAAGCGAAGATTTTTACCTACATAAATTGTGCTGTCTGTTACATTTTCTCCGCCTTGTATAACTCTAACTCAGTTATATGAAGACGTTACCCAGCCAATGAGGAGCGCTTCATCGCCACATTTGTAAGTTTCATTTATCGTGAGTTAGTTATGTCCCGATCCCAAACGTTTGTTTAGAAGCTTTCGTTTTAAAAAAGGCTGGGAACGAAATTGCTACTGCGCTGCGTAAAGGCGTGCTACACACTTTGGGTCGGCATTAATCGGCACAACCGAGTGGTAAAATCGAATACATACACGTATGTAGATAAACGAATATATGTAATTGCTTCGGGTCGGCTTTGTTGTTCAACAAATACTGCTAAAGCGAATGTGCCGACCGGTATAACTGTGTAGCTCGCTTGAGCTCTAAAGTCTGTCTTATGCTATCTATAGACCGCTCTCACTCAGCTCAGACTCAAGACAGTTAAAACGAGACAGATTATGTCAGAGCATTTGTTTCTATCCTGAGTCTGAGCTGAGTCAGAGCACGCTCTATAGATCTCAACATAATAGCCATAAATATGGCCTATACTTAGGTATATTGGCATTCAACAAACGGCCTACAATTACCATTGCACAATAATCCGCACCAACCATTACCAAAATAGTGTGCAATAAGGTAGGTGTAAATAACCACAACTCCAAGAGAGCTTGAACAAAGTTATTCAGTATCTTATTTAACTGACGTTTAAGTGTAATAACTATTGTGATCATGAAGATGAATTTGAGTATGTATTAGATAAGTCAAGAACTAACTGTAATTATGTACGTAGTTTAAGTTGAAAATGTATTAATAAATGTAATACGATACGAGACTATGTTATTGCGGTTTTTTCATGATTTTTGACAGTTGTAAACACCAGTGCCATGTAAGAGCATCTTGTGCATATAAATTACAACCATACTATTAATAAAAGACTCAAATTTATTGTAATAGTTTCATTTTCAATCTCTTGGATAAAAAACAATTTTTTTTTTAATTTTTTCTGTCTGTGTCTGTGCGCACATCACGCGAAAACTACTGTACGGATTTGAATGAAATTTGGTATAGTGATAGCTGATACTCCGGGTCATAGGATACTTTTTATCCTGATAAACAACAAGGTTTATCCGGGATAGTTTTTGTTGATTTTGCTCCATAATTTCGTCAAATCTAAACCGAATTTGATAATTCTTTTTTTTATTATAAATTGTGCTACTACTACTATTAGAAATATTTTCTCCAATTTTGGTGAAGATCTACTAAATATTATCGGACATAACTTCTCGCGGATAGTAGCAAGTCACTCTTAACTTAGCGTGAATAGCAGAATTAACGTGTTAGGGTAAGGTCAAGACTCAGTGTCTGAGTTCTCCATAATATTCTCAAAGGTGTGTGAAACCTGCCAATCTGCATTAGTAATCAGTGTGCTAATAAATTTTATTCAGTTTGGTTCTTCTAAATACTGGGTGTTTGTTTTAAAATAAAAGCAATTATACTTATAAAAAAATATTTATTTCAATAGCAGCAGTGATAAAACAATATATTCATAACAAGAATATTTTGTACTATATGCCTTATCAAAGGAATATTATGATTAAAAATTAAATGACAATTATAAAATCAACAAAAGATAAAATTAAAATTCTTGACTCGATATGGTAACTATAGTAAGACTAAAACCTGTTCACAAAGGGTTCCGTACCCTAAGTTAGAGTAGGGAACCAAAACAAATGTAATTTTAGTATTGTCTATGCTACTTATGTTCATATAACAAAAAAATGGTCCAAGCGTTTAATTCCGAACATTTGACTAGACCAAATGATAAAAAGTTCTTTGCAGTGAAATTATTGAATCGACTAAAATTCAAACAAGCGCTAAAAACTAACTTAAGTTAACCGTTTTTACAATTTGACAGAATTTGATAGATTCCAATACAAAATTTGATAAACATCAAATCGAGTTTAGAGTAAAAATAAATACGTTAATAATTTTTTTAATAAATAAGCAAGTGTTTTCTAGCTTCAAGTTATTTATTATTTACAATATTTAATAAATTACCTCTCACTTTTATATACCTAAATATTACACTTTCGCAATAACTTACTATTAGACTAAAGATGGTCTATGGTATACTTCTTGAAATTTACGAGCGCGCGTGGCTCATGGTGTCGTATCTTTACAACTAAATGGAAAGTTCTAAAATATGTAATGGAACGGAGATACTGTTGTACTACAGTCCACAGGCCTAGTACCTATAAATAGTTACTTCACATTTTCATGTGATATTCTTTCCGCAGGAAACATAGTAAAATAAAGTAAAAAAACTGCACTAATTTTAGAGCTGTCAATTTAATTTAGACATTGAACTTTGAACATGAGCGTACAAAATCGGTGGACGAAGTGTACACCCACCGGCTTCTCCCACCATTGGGTGCAAGGGGAATTTGTATTTACCCGTACGTTAAGGTTGGGATTTAAAAAAAATGTCGATACATCGCATCGATAAGTTAATACAAAATAAAAATTTCATAAGTAGGTAGCACGTTGTCAAGAGTACAAAATGAAAAACAAGAGCGCTAGCCAGTAATAGTTGAGAGGTGGAGGAGGAAAAAAAATACTTAAATAAATAAACTAGTAGAAAAAGTTTAAGGATGATGGGGATGAAAGTTAGTACAAAAATGCGTCATTCTTCAAGTGATGGGGTTTGGGGTAAAATTGCAGCAAGGAAAAATATACCTATGACGTTCTCTATTTCTTTATTTTTTTATAATAGTAATTGTTTTTCAATAAAGCGCTATGTAAATTTAACTATTTCGTATTTATTTATTGATTTCCGATGAATCGACGTATTGTTACATTTAAAGCCTAGCGCAGTGGGTGTATGGGTAAATACGAAAGCTCACTGGTGGGAGGAGCCGGTGGGTACACGGGCCGTCCATCACAAAATCGAGCGTAGTCTAAGAGTTAATGCTAATTCAAAGGGCAATATTATCTGTATATCTATTTATAACAACCTATAAAATAATATGGAGTTATTTATTACGCTAGTCCGTTCGCTCTTCCGCTGGTATGAAGTCCAACGCAGCAGAGTTAATACAAAACCGTTTCTTGGTGGGAACCGGCCCGTCATTGAACACGTGGCCCAGGTGAGCCGAGCATTTGGAGCATCGCACCTCAGTTCGCACCATACCTGGCCGTGTTAAAACCAGTAATATATTCGCCCCAACTTTAATTCCATACCCAGGTCCATTCACCACAAAGCCAATAATTATTTACACGTCACATTAAACATAGATAATGTCATGAATACATCCGATATGAGTTCCGTCGTGATCGTGTCGTGAGGTGTTGTGTTGTGACGTCGCAGCAGCGGCACCAGGCGTCGTCCGGTCGGCAGCCGTCCGTAAATGGAAAGGCGGGAAGGGACGAATAAGGCATGTCGGGGAACGAGGGCAAATGTATATTAATAACATGCACATTCCAAATATGGTGTGATGGTTCAATGTTATAGGTTAATGAATGAGTTTATATATATATTATATATAAATATTATAAAGATACATGTTTATGAAGTAATTTATGCATCAAATATTCAGTAATTCAATTAATGGAATGTTATGAAAGTGTATCGATTTGTAAAAGTGCGTAGAATGTAATAAAGACAATCAATGTATTGACCCATAGTATTTTCGAACACAAACAAGCATAAAAATAATAAATGTTATATTATGGAATTTTATAATGTATTGCCAATAATTATCCAACTTACGTTATGTGTGGAGGGCAGGATTGTATCAATGGGTGGTCAAGGGAATGGAAAGACAGAAAAAATATTAAAATATATTAGCACCAAAATAAACTTCCCAACACCATATTTTTAAATTCCATCATGGGAAGTAGAATCACAAAGATTTCCCATTTTTATAGATATATTATTATTAAAATTAAGGTGAGATAAATGGATAGTACTTAGAAATTGTGACTGAAAATAAATACATTTAAAAAATATGACAAAAACAAATTAAAATACCAAATTGTTTTTGCGAGTAAAAAAGTTGTTGTGTAAAGAATCTGATTGGAAAAAAATCATTTGCATTCAAAAGATTTATATATTATTTAAAGTAACATTGATATGTATACATCTGGGTACTAAAAGGTACTTTTACAATAGTTTAATGTAGTTACAAGTTGAAGGCTAAATAATTATGTAACAGGTGGTCATAAGACAAAACATGGTAGTATAGCAGCATTGTGCAGCCATATATGTCTATTGACAAGGGCATTCAAAGGATCTTTTATTACTATTATGTACCTATGTAGTTTATCAAACAACTTTGTTGTTTCTTATTGAAAAGAAAAAATCTTTAAGGTACATATGTACCTTGATTCCATTTAATGTTTATTTTTCATAAAGTAATAAAATACATATATATTATCTTAATATTTATACATGAAACAATAAAAAATAAGCTTCGTTCCCCAAACAATAAGCAAACAGGGTGTTATGAAATGCATACATCATGCCAAATAAAAATAGTGCAAGTATCAATGGAGAGGACCAATCCAGGTTTAGGGACTCCACTATACAGAATTATACTACAGCATTGTTATAACTTAAAATATAAGGTTGTTAGCATGTCTCTGCCTTGTAACTGTAATAGCGGAAAAAAGAATACAAATGTTTTTAATAAATGAAACTTTTCTAAAGAGCCTCTGAATCGTCATTCTTCAATCTACACCTGGTTCAGAATGCTGTTCCAAAGATGTAGACGCATAATCTAAAAATCTAAAATATCTGCATTAGAATAAGCATTTTCGCCATGAGGTGGAGATACGTTAACAACCTTAATATTATGACTTTATATTATGACTGCATTTGATCATAAATTTTAATGAATATTTCTATATTCAACTTATTTGTAATCTGTAACTTGCCAATAATTTTGTAAAATGTTATGATTGATCAAATAAGCTTAAGAAATGGATGTGTTATATTCTGCCCTCGTAATTGAAAACACAGTAACTTAAAGGTAACTTCTATTTAACTTACTGTGTTTTCAATTACGTGGGCAGTATTAGTTTAGTAATATTTTAGATTTGGTGCTCATACAGATGACACTCCTAAAATAAATTAAGAGGTCTACAAACTACTTATGCATCCAATTTTTTAAAAACATTTTCCTTGTGAAATTGAACATCACTGCTTTTAAGACCTTTAACAAAAAGTTGACCTTATCTGAATTAGCACCAATGATTTATATGCTTACCTATCCATTTATCAACATACAAGCCCGTTATATTTTTTGTAGAATTAGTAAGTATTAGCTAAGACCTTGCATTTACCCCTAGTATGAGTTCACACATCTCAAGGAAATTGATTGATTTAGAGTATCGAAACACGATAAAGTTAGGTAACTAGAAAAAAAACTTGTTGTCTTCTGTGGAAAATTGGATTTAATATTTCATCATAATATTGACTTTGTTCATATAAAATGTAGTCTAATATCCAGATAAAATGTGTCAATCCATTTATTATAATGGTCTGGGCCATTATAATAAATCGATTGACACCTTAATCAATCAAAATCTACTTACTAGTTTTGAAGCTACAGATGAACATACGTAAATAGACACATACATACATAGATTGCTAAAATCCTCCTTTTTGGCTTTGCCATAGTCGGGTAAAAAGGACTTAAAGCCTTACTTAGTAAAGTTCTTGTAAATTCGCTACTTCTAATTGATTCGCAAAATTGCAGCCTGGGCTGCTTATTGCAGAGATAATTGAAATGCATAGCTTAAAAACTAGGCAGATCTATTTTATTTTGACTTTATAGTGTTTTGATATTCAAAATCTATCAACAGTATCAAATTATGCAATCTCACACTAAGCCTATATAGCTCATGCTCAGGATTAGATTAAATAGCCCATTGTACATTGACATTGAACACAGTTCCACTTCAATGGGCACAATAGAGAACTAGATGACAGAAGCAAAATCAATGATTACACATAATATTAGAAATGAAAAACATGAAAATAAATTGATAATATGATGGATATCTCAAAGCATTTTCAGAAGTAAATTATTACAAAATTATATTTATCTAACAGATGTCAGCTATTATGCTGGCGAAACAATAGATTCATCAAAATTTTAATTGAGGATATACTATGCCTTATATAATCTGTTTTATTTCCAAACTAATGCCTTAACCATATTTTGTAAAATATTTTTTAAGCAAGTACTTACATTAATTATCACATACTATGAAAAACCTTTATATATACCATAAATATGAATACATTATATTCAAATGTATTCTAGAAATTTAAGTAAACATTAAAATGTTTCAATGTACTACTACAAATATAAATAAAATCTTTATTATGTAACCAAAAAAAAAATACAATTTAATATAGTCCAAGAGCAGTTTCCAAAAAAGTGAAAACTGTATTATGGGAGGGAGTTTCTTTTCTATTACAATTTTTCTTATTTAAATTATTACAAACGTAAATACTGCATATAATCTGGGTATTAAATGTAAAGTATTTTAATTAGTGAGGGTGCAAAACCATTTCAGATAGGAAACTACTATTGATTAGTCTATTATTGGTTACTGCTAAAATGTAGAATCATTAAAAGATTGATTATATTATTTGTACATTAATTATAAATATTACTACAGAAACACAACATATAGGAAAAACTAGGATTCATTATTAATATCGAAAATAGCTTGCAATGCATTATTGCTGGTGCTTCAGAGTAGTATTATTCTAAATTAATAAAAGCTCCTCACTAAATGCAGTTAAATATCAACGTACATACCTGCGCTAGTATCCTGATGTAAAGTAACTTTTTCTTTTGCAAGAACATCATTGAAAGCAGGCCAGCCACAGCCCGAATCGTATTTGGTTTTGGAGCTAAATAGGTCTTGTTTACAAACTACACACACATATAAACCTTCCTCATAAAATTTATTGAAACAACCTGAAAATAATAAAATTTAGATTGTAAGTACTTAGGTTTTAGTAACAGATATGAATTTTAGTTAACAAATTATAATTTATGATTTTATAAATAAGTACAGGCATGTTTACCAGTATAAGGTCTTTCAGTTCCAGCTTCTTGTGTAACATGGTATTGCATTGGTGTTAGACGTTTTTTCAGGGCCTCCTTATCTTCCATGGCTCTCCAGACTAATGCTAAAATTATAACGTTGATACATAATTATAATCCCATAGAAATTTAGGTATATATTCAACAATTTAGTTGTCAGGAGAGAACCTACTTTTTTAACAAACAACAAACAAACGAAACTTATTGCTTTTATACAGATACGTGAGTGTGGAATTGCTTATATTTAAAATGTATTACCCGTTGTAAAGGTATTCTTCAACTGGACAGCTCTATTCGTCCGTGCCGCCTGCCTAAATATAGATATCGGTCGAAGTAGACCACGCATAACTCATATCAATTTTGTGCTCGCAATAGTATATTACTGAATATCACAATAATTAAAGATAAGATAGCAAAAGTCGGCTTCTTTAATAATGTCTGTGGAGATAACTTTAAACGTTTACGCAATATATTTCAATAAATATGATCGCCGACGGCTAGCAAATACGTATTTCAGCACTATTTCAGCGAAAACCACAGACCAGAAAAGATAACTGAAAAAACCAAAAACCACAGACGTCAGGCGAACATGTGACTTGTAATGAAAGTTGACAGTTTGACATTGACATTGATGTTCACCACTGAATTCTATAGTTAATCTTAATCTATGATTAACATTGGATTTGCTGACCCTATACCGTAGACAGCCCTATACAAATGGCAGCTCTCAATTAATAGGGATCGATTTGAAGCGCCACATTTAAAGGAGACGGTCCATTTTGGGTCTACTTTTGTACCATATAGGCGTGAAAAGCGAAAAATACAAAGAGATCAATAAAAATAAAATCAATTAGAAAATCATGATAAATAAATTGCTAAAATAAAAATGGAATTTCAAGTTTTTCGGTACTGCTCGCAACACTTACAAGATGGCTACCTTACAGCCATAGAGAAGGCAGTAGACGCGGTTCTAAGTCAAATGTCATTTCTGAGTTATCTGACAAGTGACGTGTCACGTGATATTTTTTGGTTATTCCGATTTCCGAGCTTTGTCGTGGTGTTGTGAACTCGTGAATTGTTGTGTTTCTTGTGGATTTTCTCTGCTGATTTGGCGTTTTTATTTATTTTTTGGATCTTTTGCTACTTGTTCGACTCGGCTTTTGTTCACGGAATTCAAGATTTGGGGATTAATGACCTCATGATATTTTGACAGTTAACGTCAGAAAGATGAATCCGCCCGCCATGATTACGTATGAAATGTTGCGTCACGTTGAGAAAATAAATAATATTAGCACTGAAATAAGGATGAGTTCGTGGATTTGATCAGTCAAAATGGTTTAATATTTTATTTTATTTTATTGTATTACTAGTACATAGACCAGACCCAGGCTCCATACAATTTTGGACCGTTTCCTTTAATACATGATGAGTGTCTCTGGAACTAATAATATTAAATAATAATAGTGGCGCACCGACCTCTATAATTAATCTATGAAATCATAATAACAACAATAAAATCATAAGATTAAATTATTATAGAGACCGGTGCGCCATTTGCAATAATACCTATTAGTTCCAGAGACACTCGTATATCTGCTTAGTGCTTACAAAGCCAAAATCTATAGTAATCTGTGGGCAAAATAGAGTCAATCAACATCAATCAAGTAGGTCCTCAGTTCAAAAAGAAACGGGATAACCATCGTCAGTTTTCAGCTAACTACGTTAGCTGGCTCTGACCGATAGACTGATCTCTCGCGAAAACTTTGGAGCCTCTGTTGCGCTCGATCGTATCTTTTATCCGCAGGTCGCGAATTTGTACCTTAAAGATCTGTCTATGAGTTTGCCGGTAGAAATTCACGTCTGATGACGACTGCAGTCACATCTATTGTCTCTTAGCCACAGCTCTCAGCTCTCTTCCATTCCAGAACTTTTTAGTTATTTTCCTGCGATGAGCCCAATGATGGGTTATGCATGGTGGTAATATATAAAAGTCAATAGGTAAGTACACGATTGACACTCGATCAAAAGTCTTTCAATATTTAATAGGTATTTTATCATATAAAATAGGTAGTAAATCATTTAAGAAATAACAAAAATATTAATGTATTATCGATTTACGTTCCCAGCCTTGTTACTGCCCTTCCAGTGAGTCGTTGCATTTGTCTCTTGTTGTCGCTGACTTTTCTGCGTATTAAAAAAAATATATTTCAGTGTTATAATACCTATGTAATACAAACTGTGTTGAGTTCGATACCGGGCACGCACCTCTGACTTTTCGTAGTTATGTGCGGAAAATATCGTGAGGAATCCTGCACACAGTGAGAGTTCCCCATAATATTCTCGAGTGTGTGTAAAGTCAGCTTTAGAAACATAGATTTGGCTTACCGCAAGGGATTCCCTGCTTTTTTGCATTTGCATTAGAACATATTCAGTGTCATCTTGTTCTGAATCTACGAACGAAGATTGTTCGCAAGTATTTTTAAAACAAGTTTCATCATGAAGTAATGGTTGAAGCTGAAATAAAATATATATTTTTTGTCAAAATTAATAAATCAAATAGAATAGAATGGTTTGCTACCCAAATAACGTCATCGTCATCTTAACTAATAGACGTCCGTCGTCCACGGCTGGACTAAAGCTTTTTGTGTTGCAAGGATCGCTTGTGTGTGGCCCCTAACGACTCAGTCTTGAGTCTTCTTATGAGTCCCATAGAAAGCCATGTTTCCCATAGATCCCATGGACCCATAAGTCAATGACTAAAAATCTTAAGTGGATGTAGGTACAAATACAGACTTGCATTTGCAACCCTTATGGCTTGCGGTTTTTACAATAAAGTTTGATAGTAACTCCAAAACTGGAGCATGCGGAAGCGGACTGAGATATTAGTTACATAATATTATAGTTAAATAGTATCCTTTAAGTCTAACTTAAAGCTTCACATTCCCTTCACGCTTTCTGCAAACAATTCGTACAGCTCAATTGCGGAAACAATTTTCTTAGGATATAATTCGCACCTTTAGAATTAATGTGACCTAACTTAAAATTCCTATAACTTCTGTTTAAATACATTTAAATTTAATATAATATTACGAACATAAAATATGCAATATATAAATCTGCAAAAAATTAACTTTTTCCAATAACAGACGGCAGAGATACGTTTAAATATACTTAACACTATACATTTTGAAGTATTTTTTGCTCATTTCCCACAAATTGCAATTTTTGAGTTAGGTTACTTTAATTCTTACGGAGCAAATTTTTAATGAACATCAATAGTTAAAAGGGAATATTGTTGTTCTTAATCTTACACAGATACGCGTGTTTTTTCCCGAAGGAGTTAAACCTTCCTGCCACAGTCCAGTGGTAAGCTCTTCGGCCTGCGGTGTCATCCATCTCCGAAGCTCATGGCGGCGTCGCAGTCGCCTCTTCGTCATCTAAAATGCCAGGAATTGCACTTTATTACCATACAAAACTATGTAGATTACGTACCTAACTATTTAGTTACAGTAAAGACAAAGTGCTACGAAATAGCTTTTTTTTTTAAGAAAGTGCAATTCCTTGCGGTGTGAAAATGTTTTTTTCCTATTTTTTTTTTTGCAATTAATAAATTAAGTAGGTACCTGAACGTCGTGTGAACTGAAACATTTTTTAACATCGCTCGTTTGATAGTTAGCATCAGAACTTCCGTCTACACCATGAACACGTGTGGTCAGTTTCTTCAGAGAATCCCAAATCATTACACACGGCAACGTTATGAAAAATATTACATTTAACACAAATTCCATTGGCCTGAAAAGAACATGGGTAGGCTGGTACTCTCTCGCTATTGATTACAAAGAAATCGATGCAATGCATAGATGTAGCACGAAGGTCGTAAAAGCCAATCAGAAGTAATTGCGGTCGTTACAACTAATGCAATCATTTTTACTAAGCCCTACCCTATTACTAAGCCTTCGCATCCGTCTGTCTCTCCGTCCGACCGTCCGTCTGACTGTCTGTCAGCCGGCTGTGTGATGTATCTCCGACTGTGTCAGCTGGCTGTATCTCATGAACTATAATTGGTACATACTTGAAATTTTCACAGAATGTGTGTGACTATGTGTTTTTCGACGTTTTTTTGCTCAACCTTATCAATCGCTGTTACGATGGTACGGAACCCCTCGTGTGCGAGACCTACTCGCACTTGGCCGATTTTTAGACAATTCCACAAAACGAATAGAAAAATTCGTGACGTATATAGGACTATAGGAGCCAACTGGCAAGAAATATAAGTTTAAGCACCTACATTTATCATAGCAGCGCTGAGAGCAAGTATTTTTGATTAAATCTCACTTGCTGACAAGACGCACGGTCCGTTCCTTGGTGTCAGGGTGAACTGGCCACCCCTCGTCGTCGTAGACCACCCTTCGGTGACGCAGCGAAGTTTCGTAGTAGTGGTCCAGCTTTCGCGGAGTTTGCAGCAACAAATGCAGGCCCCACGAGCCCACGCAGCGCAATATCAATCCGAGAAAAGCTTTCATGATACCTGATATTTTTATAAATGTCATAATACGTCTATTAGTTTTACTTGGCTACTTAGTACATAAATTGAGAATGCGCGTAACACTAGCCACTCGAAATTGGAAAATTCGTCGTTTCTTCACATCGTTCACGTTTGAGCATTTGAGGAAAAATACTTTATCAAGCGTACCTAGTGGGTTCGATTCCTGCCTGTGTATGAATTTTTATTAAATCAATGTTTACAATTTTTATTTTCTTTAAAACTAGCGCCATGGCCCCTTTGGCCTTTCTCTGTCCTCAAAAAAGTTATAATTTTGACTCCAGTTATAGCTCTGAAAACATTACCCTGTATAATATGCGACCGCTACTTTAAAACGAATGAATAAGTAGGTATGCAGTTAAGTAGTTACTTACCAAGATTCAATAAAGCTAAGAGAACACCTATAAACGTAACAAACAAGTTGAGCGTGACAACGTCTGGGTAGCAAACTGAGCGCGCGTGGCGTGATCTTTGATGCGTGGACAATCCCGCAGCCAAGAGCTGTGCCGCTGTCATATCCCGACAAAGCAGTTTAGGGTCTTCACCTATCAAACACAATTATAGTATCATCAAGTCAAAATTAAAATTTTTAATTTAAACATCTCTGAAAAAATTGTCCCTTCTCTCGTCTCGCCGCTCCGGATAGACAAACTTTGATGCATAAAATAAATAAATCATGACATCACTGTCTCTTTGAAAATACATTTGAGAACTAATTTCCTGCGATGCAGATACCATATTTTTCTGTAATCGAATGATACTATAGACAGAAATGGGGGATCGTCAATGGGGGTGGGAGGGGATTATCGTCTAAGAAGAACATGAACTATTTTTTAATCAAATATTACAAACTATGCATTAAAGCGTTTCTTACCCAGACACACACATTCACAGTGCCAAACACAATAGCAACGATCATCTCGTTTAATTCTCACATCTCGAACAGCAACTGAATCGCCATTATCATTGACTAATGCAACTGCAGGAAAAAAGTGGGTTTACAATGACTATTGCGTAGAGAAGCGTAAGAGAATTCGGCACTTAGATAGGTATTTATTTACTTGTGCAATTGGCGCTTTCGACCGGTATTTGTAAGGGTACGGTGAGTCGAAAGGACTTGGTTTGTTTTGGAGGCAAAATAACTGGGCCGGTTATTGGTTCATCACGTTCATTGCTACTATCTAGTAACTCCGGGCTGCATTCACGAGTTAAAACCCTAAAACGAGATAATATGTAGAATCTAAAAATGTTAGGAAGTTAAGTAGATTCATTTCAAAGAGACCAAGATAATATAAATCATGTAAAATATAGGGGTAGGCACTTACCTCATTCGTGCCGCTGCCAATCCAGTGTTTGTAGCTTGGACAGTTAATGTTGAACGAACTCTTCGGGTCGTGTCTGATACAATAGTTGTCAATCGGCCAAGGACTCTGTGCAGAATTGTAAAAACTTTATAAGGTTTAGAACAAGATCGTTGCTTTAGTAGGCGGATGTATCAAAAAATCAAAACAACAATCCAAGCATTTTAATGAATGCCGAAAGTAGATGTCTAGAAGGCAGATATGGCTCTTTAAGAATAAGAAAGTTTTTGCTATAATGAATCGGGAATATGTCTATAAACTACTTCAGTTCTCCGATTGCCAAATAGTTAAGTTTTCTAAAAAAACTATGTATTAAAAGCTGCGGATGGTTTAGTATATAAATCGGAAATTTTAGGAAAACCTAGGTACCCCACAAGAATAAGTTCATTATCATCTGCCCTCGCTTCCAAGTCCATTTGAGTATAATGTGGTTTGTTGTGCGGTAACTTTAGATATCTCTCCGCCCCTCGAGAGACTATTTTCAGGCTGTCCGAAGAACCGCCCATCAATGCTCTTGTAGCTCTAACTATTACTTGACGATGACGCTGTAACAAAATATAAGGAAGCAACAGTTTGGAACTTTTAGCGGCTGTACGCTGTACTATACGAAAACAAAAGCAGCTTATTGCCCCTACAAACTCTATCTCAACTTAATACAACAACTCTATTAAAATTGGATATAAACGACCTGTCGTTTTCTTCTGATGGATAAATTAAATACCTACCTGTATTTAATTTATCCATCAGAAGCTACTACATTTGGCGTAATTGTAGTTCTGACTGCGGTAGATCTATATAGGTACCTTTAGCTTTAATGGTGGTTACGTTTAAATATCGTTTTATTCTTAGTTATTCTCATAATTACATTACAATATACCGACCGTTTTATTAATCGAACCAAAAATTAACCCTAAAAAACTAATCACAAATATATTTTCTAACACCTGTTCATATCCTCCGGTAGACGCAGTTTTGAAATCAGATGAATTTTCATCTCGTTTGTTTATATCTTTTGGGTTATCTAATGTTATAACGTCATCCACTGGCACAATAATAAATTCGCCACTTTTATCTGTACGCAAAAAACACTTAAGTAACTAAAGTTTAAGTAGGAACCAGGTAGGAACAATTTCAGGTTTTCTTTATTTATTGATTTATTCCAGGCAACCAGGCATATAAATATAATAGAGGAAGATAATTTTAAAAAAAAATTTGGTATTTTAACATGAACTAATTGTTTCTTTTAGTCTATTTACCTTTGAAAGCGTTTTGGTGATCATGTTTCAAAGGTACAACTAAACGTAAATCTTTTAAAGGAAGGATAAATTCCTCTCTTGCTAGAAATTCTGCTGGTTTATACTGAACATCAACTTCTTGATTGGACCAGTGAGGATTGGCAGTATTTACGCTGAAATTTGAAAAATTCATTTGGCATCATTACTATATATATCAAACCATCTGTAAATAAATAACCGGTCAAGTGCGAGTCATACTCGCGCACTGAGGGTTCCGAAACTATTGACCAATGTATTAATTAGGTACCTACTAATGACCTTCTAAACGTCAAAAAGAATCAAACGAGTCGAAACTCGATGGGGTTACGTCGTTTCATTACAGAGTTCCCATAAACGCCTTTCGGCTTCATCATCAGAACCTGCATATCATTTAGTACTAGAGAACTTGTCAAGACGAATTAAAAAGCCCAAACTCGATGGGGTTGTGTAGTTTTCTCACAGAGTCCCCAATCCATCTTTCATCACATTATTTGTCTCGTTGGTCTAGTGGATGTTCTACTGCAGATGACAAGGTTCCATTATATCTGTACCTCAGAGAGCATATAAAGACGTTGGCTTTACACCTAATCTCTCTCTCTGATTTCCGTATCGTTGAACTATGAATTGCCTATTACTACTATATTATTTTGGGGTTGACACAGTATTTTGATAATACAAAATTATAAAAACAATTTAATTTATTCATTAAGTTTATCTTACCTATAAAAAATGTGAGTAGGAGATACAAACTTTGTAATTAAAGTGACCTAACTCAAAAATTGCAATTTGTGGGAAATGAGCAAGACTTCAAAAAAGTAGTGTTGAGTAAAATTGAATGTATCTCTGCCAATAAAACTATTAAAAAAGTTAATTATCTTAATATTTAATCATCTTATACGTATGGATTGGTAATACATATTATATTAAATGTTAAATACATTTTACAACAACAGAAGTTACAGGAATTTTGAGTTAAATCACATTAATTCTAAAGGTGATATATAAACATAGCAAAGGTTGACATTGAGCTTACCACACAGTGATTTGAAAATAATGCCTCAGCATATCAGTTTAATAACATTTCTTTGACTGCAATTGGAACCAATAGGCATTCAACATTTTATCCTAAAAATATATAATGTCTCAAGGTAAACACAGAATGTATATGAGCTTGTGACACAATCCTAAAAGTTGTAGGTTCTCTGGGTTGTGTGGAGGTACAGATATATGTATGGATTCTTCATAATCAATATTATCCATACTCAAGGAACCAAATATCAACAACAAAAAATTGACATTGTGCTGCATTTACTTCTGAATATATTATCTCTTCTAGCAGCAATCCAACATGCAGTGCAAACTCTAGTAATAGTCTGGTATTCTGGTAACCTGAAATAAAAATAATTATTGTTAAAATAATATAAGTAACTGGTAAATTGGCAAGCTAAGATTAAACTCTTAACAAATCCTACATCAAACTTTTCAACGAGACAAGTCAGGACATGTTAACTTGTCATCATACTAAAGTCTCCTATAAGTGTGGGGAGTGCACTTGCAATTAGCTGGCAGCAAAAGTAGAATGTGCTTCTATTTTTTCTATTGTCAAATGATTGAACGAGCGAAGCGAGTTCTCTGAGTCAACTAGGGCGCTTGCCTACTAGACAGAGAAGTGTGTCCGTCTAAATGTCTGTCAGAGCCCTATAACTTCTGAATTACTGAATATTAGAACGTGAAACTTGGTTGAAAATTCAGTTATATCCTGTACTTGAACAACAAATACTAAAATTAGATAAATGTTATAAAGAAACGAAATTATTTAATTTCAATGCGCCATCTATTAGCATTATTGTGAAGCTAATAGCTTCACTATAATGCTAATAGATGGCGCTGTGTCGTAAAACATTTTTATGTCAACTATTATTTTTTTTATTGCGTCTAATGTTAAAAGTTAATTATTACAATATATAATTAAAACTTTTGGGAATTATGGGATATCGCGAGGTCTCAGTTCGGGGCGAACCACTAGTTATTTAACTGGCCTGTCCAAAAAATTATAATGCACGCCAGTTTTGCAAGTTACTTAACAAATGCCTTTGCATAAATTAGGCTTATCTCTGATTATATTATGATATATTGTTGTACAACACATAAATTATCTATACTTCTATATAATATTGACATGAAGAATACCTATTTAAATAAACTTGTTGAAAGAATTATTATAATGGTATGGGACAAAATTTAGGTAGCATTATTACTAATTAAAACAGTAACAATAACAAGCTAGTTTTAACTCGGTCTTAAGTCTGAGACTGTCTTCTATAGATAGGCATTTCTATAGTTAGATGACTGCATGAATTTGGGAGTTGTAGTTTGAGTTTCCCTTTCTAATGCTTCTTTGCGAGAGATTAAAATAAATAAGTAGGTACTCGTACTCACCGACATTGGTGATGACGTATTATCCATTGGCGATGGAGTATTGTCCATTTTGATAATGGGTTTAATTCACAAAGTTAGGTATATGCATTAAGTCTCTGTCTCGAATACGAAGTTCACCTCCATACAAAGTTAAAAGAAAACACTGATTCAGTACTAATATTGTAAAATGTAATATAACTATCCCACATATAAAACAAGAAATCAAATGTTATTTGTCTCCAAGAGAATATAAACCATTTAGTATGCTTATTTGTGCAAACTACTGTTGAACTTTTGTTTGTTTGAATTTGGCTTGGCTTTGAAAGTTTGAATTTTGAACCAACTTTGAACACCGTAGACAGCTGTCTACGCCTCTATGAAATCTATGCTATGATTAATACCCACTTAATACCTACTGGACTGGCTGTCTCTGCAGGTACCTACCTACCTAGACCTACCTACCAATGATTAGATACCTTAATAGTTATGAATCAATTTAAAGCACCACATTTGACATACGAGTGTCTCTGGAACTAATAATATTGCAAATGGTGCACCGACCGCCATAATTTTATTAACTAATATAAATAGTGAATAAGTAATAGTGGAGAAATAAATTAAAAGTACATAATTGCATTTATCAATGCAGTGTCGCTAACTTTGTTATACCTATACAAAAGTTAGCAACAAATCAATACTTTCAACTTGAAATTTTATGATTTTTGAGTAGGATTTTATTTTGATTTTAGTAGTAGTGAGTAATATTTTATTTATTAGAATGACATACTTAAATCTGTAACATAAAAAGTAAAATCAAAGTTTATGGGTAGGGAATGCGTGTATGTACTACTGTACTAATAGTACAGTAAAAGCTCCTTATTCGCGCTTCCTTCATTCGCGGTTTCACTATTCGCGGATTAAAAAATTGTGACCCAATTCCTTTATTCGCGGCTAAAGATTTCTTTATTCGCGGATTTAGTCGGTACATAGTACATGCATATTAATAAAATAGCCGAAATTGCGAATGAAATAGGGCGAGATGGATTCGAACAGATAGAATCAAATGACATTCAGGAGTTGCTTGAATCGCAAGATGAAGATTTGACTGAAACCGACTTGAAAGAAATGTTAAATTCACAGCCCATTGAAGAAGAGGCTTCAACAAGCACTGGAAATGTGACATTTAATCTGAAAAATCTTAGTGAAGGTTTAAGAATGGCAAATGAGCTGTGTGATTTCTTTATGAAAATTGATCCGTCCATGGAACGAAGTCTTATTTTTAAGAGGAAAATTGCTAATGCCACTGCTGAATATCAGTTTGAACTGAAGGAGCTTTTAAAAACTGCCAAGAAAGAAAAAATTACAAAGTTCTTTAAACCTTTGCCTAAGCCTGACGATAATAATTAATAAGTATGGTCAAAAACTTCAATTAAATTGTTATTTTTTTATATGTTTGTTTTTTATTTTGTCACCTAGGAACGTATCCCCTATAATCCCATACAAATTACCATTCTGTATTCACGGTTTCTGTATTCGCGGCATATTTACGGAACGTATACCCCGCGAATAAGGAGCTTTTACTGTACTAGAATTTACTAAATGACATAGTAGCACAGCACAGACAGCAGCCTGTCCACTGTTAATCATAGATTAATTCTAGAGGTCAGTGTAAAAAAGTTGTAATAATCTGTAGTAGAAAAAAAATTCTATTAGTGTTCTGTGAATCTGTAGTTGTGACAAGTGACATGTGGACGTGACGCGTTAAAAAGTTAAGCTTTGAACAAACTAACGGACACGTAAGCCGCGGCTGGATAGTAAATTCCATTGAACTTTAGACACTAAATCGGGCGTAGTCGCGAACGTAACCTTTGGCGATCCTTGAGCGTTCGGATGTCCGATAGAAATATGGGCCTGCTGATCTCAAACGACTGTGCACACTTATCAGTCGCAGCTATAGTCGCGGCATCCGATAGTTTGTTTTAGCCTTAGCGTTGCAATTAATTTAAAAGCCATAGTAAGTTATCGTTTTTTTTTTTGTTTTTTTTACTGGTTTAGGTACTATTAATGGTTTAGAGGTATCAAAATCTCCGTAATTTGCAAGATTTTAATACTGGTGTTTGTAAAATATAACGGGACTTACTATGAAACTAAGAATTAGGTGTGGAAAGAAACGATTTTTGGAAGATGTCCCTTAATTTGTTTTAATAGTGAGAAAGCCGTGGTTTTAAAGCTGTAACTTTTCACTGAGTTAAGCTATAAGCTTGATATTCTTAAAACACTACGAGACCATTGAACTTTATATTCAGTATAAATTTCGACTTAGTATCATAAGCCGTTTTCGAGAAAAACGGTGGTGACACACTGACAGACAGACGGACAACGGAGTGATCCTATAAGGGTTCCGAAGTTTTTTTCGGAACCCTAAAAAAGCACAATCATCTGGCAACAAAATACTTTACGTTGCTGTTTCATCTTTTGTAAGGTCATTCCACACAGTTTTTCCTTCTGAAGTACTTAGTTTTTCAAACAGCTGCACTTGAGCGCTGTACCATAAATCAGGATCGCCAATTTCATAAATAACAAAATCTTTTTCTCCGCCTTTATCGTTACTGCTGCCTTGCAGATTAGCCTTTAGATTATTTTTATGTTTGGTGTTTATTTTGTAAGTTTGAGCCTTAGGAGTTTCCGGTGAAACCATGTTCAATATTTCTTTATCATCATAACTGTTTATATTTTTCTGTTCTGTGACTTTTTTCAACCGATATTTTAAAATATCATTATCGGCATCATTATCTTTATCAACAGTATCAAGACGAGGTTCTTGATCTTCATACAGGATCGTATCTAACTTTTCTTCGTTAGTTTTATCGATTGGTTGTTTATAAAAGCTTTTATCGTAACCGTGACGCCGTAAGTCCGGTGCAGGGGTCCATCTTGCAAAATTATATTCTTGATTATTTATATGCCTCTTTCTGCGTCGACTTAATGAATCATTCGTTTTGGAACACAAGTTGTTATTATCTATGTAAAAGAAAAAAGTACCTATAGTAAGTATATAAATTCATTACTTAATTGAAAACTACCCCTAAGTTGTAGGGCTGGTAGGTTTATAGAAGGCTTTTAACATTAAACGCGCGGCAAGCCTTCTCTAAACCTACCCATACATATGGGCGCCGTGGCGGCGCGGCGTGCGAACGCGGAACGGAAGAACTCCTATATGCCCTTATGTATCTAAAGTTTAAGTAGGCTTTTCGGGGCGATGACCCCTTTCAGTGGTTTCAACGCCGCCTGCAACTCCAGGCGGGGCACTGGGTGAGACCGGTTACTCGCAGGACAATTGAGCCCGCGGAGAGTTTGCAGGCGATCAGCGAATTGTAGGGTCTCTTAGCGTAAAACCCGCCGTATTTATACTAATAGTTCAAGATCTTCCCAAAATTCTCTATGAAATAATGCCAACACATTACGTCTACCAGCAAGCTGCAGGCAGGCAGACCAGACAATGTTATTCATATTATCTACCCATACCTACCTATTTCGCTCATGCATACTTTCAATCACGTTCCATAAAAACTGGTTTTCGAACTACCGCGCTACGAGGGGCCGGGGAGAGCGAAGCCGCGCGAGCCAGCGCGAGGCGGCGCGAGGCCGGTCACCCCACTACGTCAGTGAGCGGAGTCTGCTTTTTACATCGAGACGTCTGTGCTTTTCTAGATTTGTGATACTCAAATACAACATTTTTGTACATAGACGAAACTCGCAGACTCTCCAGCAGCTTGAAACTGCACTACATACATAAACTCTGTTTAAATTCTTACATTTGTGCAGTGAGTACTAATTTTTCTGAAACTGAATGGCGCTATAACTATCTGAAGACTGACTCGGAGCACCACGCGTGCCGTCTTTCCTTGCAATGGAAACTTTTATTGAAAGCGTCCGATTGCATCCCTGTTTATGGAACCCGATGCATCCCGAATATCGGGAAGTGCATGTCAAAGATGAAGCTTGGCAGCGAGTAGTAGACCGGTATAACAACAAGTCTATACCGAATAGTAAGTTAATTCTGTCTTTTTGATGGAAATCTAGTAAGATAAGTATTATTAAACATAATTTTGCCTATATCGAGTTCTAAACAAATTATAAATTTCAACCCTCGCGCGCTTCGTGCAAACGAAGTTTTGGTTTTGATTGGTTAATTTAGGTTTTTATTTGACCAGCATCCAATTACATAAACTCAATACAAACACGCATATCCGCCTGTGGCTTCTATAGCTAATATATTGACATAATATTAATATTATGTGTTGCACAGGCTTAAAGATTTACATTCAAACACATACAATACATTTATCAAACATGGTCTGTACGGGGCGCGCCCAGGATGACTGACTAAGGGCTCAAATGCGAAATGGTCGGAGTCATTAATGAGTCCGCTTAACTATCAACTAAACCTTGATTGAGGCTCGACCGAAAGAGCCTAGCGAGCGGGCTGAAAGAGCAAAAATTATGTCGTAGGTGTCACGGGTCGGTGCGAGTTTCGAGCGGAGTGCAGCGAAGCCGCTCCTCCCGCACCCCGCGCGTTCCCCTCGTTCGCCCGTCTGTATGTAGTGTGAGTTTTGATTCTTGATACGCGATGAAAGAATTTATTGAAGCTGTCAGGCAATTCCCGTGTTTGTGGAATACAGAACTGAAAAATTACTGCGACGTTAGGCAGAAGGACAAGGCTTGGCGTGAAATTGTAGCTGCTATAAAAAACAAAGAAATAGGTACCAGATACCTAGTAAATATTTTTTTTTTTTTAATTATTAATAACAATTGGCAAGTGGCACCGTTTGCATCTATGTTTTGCTATTGTTCAAGCTCTTTTTCGCTTCAAATACTCTGCCAGGCTCCCAGCTCATCTTTGTCCGTTCATTTCGCGGTCGAGCCTCGGCTTTAAATATAATAGGTACGCGTGACAGAGACGACGTTCTACGAAACCGGCTATTGTATACTTGCACAGTAGGTATATAGGCATTAGGTGAGAGTAGTCAGTAGGTAGGTACAAAATGGTAACTTCAAATCAAAGCATTTTCTAGGCAAGCGGGCTTTAACATACAAATATTTTCCCATCCAATAAAAGATAAGTTAGCTGATATCTATTTAATAAACTTTAATTTTCAGTACAGATTGCGAAAACAGAATGGAAGAAACTGCGAGATAACCACCGCGACGCCCTAAAAAGAGCCAAGCTTGGGAAAAATAAACTGCTGCCGGCTCAAATCACTACTTGGAAATATGCTAAGGCCATGCAGTTCCTAGAACCGCATATGAAGTACCGAATCACCGAAAATATAGAGTTCGAAACTCAATCGGGCGGCAGTGGCAGTGTTAAAAATTCAGAACATGACGTCACAACCACAGACAACGCTGAAAATGTATCCGTAAACGGTCATGCCTCTAAAAAAAGGTGCGTAGACTGTAAAACTGAACAACGTCACGAAGGAGAAGCTCTAGAGTCTTTCTTCAATTGTGTACTAAAAACTGCGAAAACCATGCCTGTGTGGATGCAGACTCGAGTGAAGAAGAAAATATTCGCGGTTATCATAGAAGCAGAAGAATACTTATCCGGCCATGGGCACGAAGAGGGTTCGAGAGAACAATATGATCCACTGGTGCCTATTGAAAAGAAGATCAAAACAGAAATTTTCAATGAGGACAGCTGTGACAACGATAATTCATAACAATCCTTTTATTCTATTTAATATTATAAACGCGAAAGTATGGATGGATGCATGGATGTTTGTTACTTAATCACGCTGCAACGACTGAACCGATTTGGCTGAAATTTGGCACAGAGATAGATTATAGGCTGGAATAGCACATAGGCCACTATTTATCCCGGAAAATAATAGAGTTCCCACGCGAATCCAAAAAAAAATTCAATCCTCGCTAACGAAGTCGCGGGCATCAACTGGTACTGAATGTTGATGATGTTGTTTTGCGAGTTGTTGTGATGAGTACTGATGTTGATGTTGTTTTCTTTAGATACTATTAATTAGGTAAATATTAAGTCAGATGTAGTAAATATAAGCTTATGTTATTTGCCCTTAGTGTTTGCTTGTTAGCGGTAAAGAATACTGAATAGTTCTCGGCAATCTTTTTGAATGCTCTGAATCACGAGGCGAGATCCAACCAATAAAAACTCGCAGATAGCTACGTCGTGCTGATATATAGGCACAGATTACGAACAACTGGTAGGTAGTAAGTATCTGAAAGCATTTTATTCATCAAAACGCAACCGCAGCTATGTTCAGAGCATTTTACAAGTGTAAATTAAAAAAAAAAGATGCCAATGGAGGGTGCAGTTGTGCTTAATTAATTTACCTTTCTTGTTTAGCGGGCAATACAATAGCGCTAGTTTACTGCTTGGCCACGACGCGACGCGCTTCTCTTTTTGAACATACTTTACATACCGCAATATTTATTTCGAGTGGATATTTTTGTCTTCGATGTATTTGTGTGTAATGGCTGCTTCAAATCTCGTATCTTAATTGAATAGCTATGGCAGCCGCCGTCCTCGTGATTAAGCTTGAATAATGAACCAAAACGTAAGCTGGATGACCAGTCTTCATCTCTTACGCTTCTTGATTGTAAATCGCGTTGTAATCGCCTCTGAAAACATGTGCAGCTACTGTAAACTAGCAGAACCCTTGGAATTCCCGTTGTAAAAGATAGGTACATGATCCAAAGATGAGCTTTGGATTACAATTTGATCACTTCTTGTGTTTCTATTTGTCTTTGAAAGTCTTGTTAAAATCGGTTCAACCGTTCCGAGGATTCACACAGATTAAAAATAACTTAATATTTGTCCATGACAAGGTACAGTGGCGTGCACAGGATGTACCTACTGCAGGGTAGGCAGATGATATAAAATGGAAAAAATCTCCAGTACGAGTTATATACAAATTATAAAAAGCCTAGACCTTAAGTTTTTATAATTTTTACTGGAGATTTTCTCCATTTTATATCAACTGCCCGCTTAATGCCTACCCTGTGTGCACGCCACTGACAAGGCAGTAAAGTTGTCAGTTGTTGTTGCTTGTTGTTGTAGGAAGACTGTTTATGATAAAACTCACACTTTCATTAATTCCAATTCCAATAGATTTTTTATCGAAACTTTTTGCAATAACTCCTCTCACCGTCTATAAAAGCATCATAGAAACATTAAATTAAATAAGAAATTGAGGAGGTAGGGCACTTGGCAGTAAATATTATTCATTGTAGTATACTAAAAGAATATTTTAATTCTTAATAGAAAACATACTCACATCAATTTTACGTAACTTATATGCTTGAAATGGTGCCTTTCGTCGAAGTCGCACAACGTAGGGATTCAGCAGACGGATCCGCTTTCTGTTGACTCCCAGGACATGTTCAATCGGAATATATTCGTCGCCAGAGGCTTGCTGTTAATTCAAAACAAAGTAAACAAGCCTTCAACCTAACAACCTTCGGTGCAGTCACAAATAGCCTAAACTGCAAAATAGAGTTAACTAAGTATGCCAAATTGTTTCTGAACCATGCCTATATTTGGGGCAACAAAAACTACTAGGTAGGTACACTAAGATAATATCTCCCGCGCAGATGGCTACCTAATCTCGGTGGAGATTGGCCGCTGTGGCCAGATTCGGTCGGGAGGACATTATTAGTTAGGTAACTTACGTCAGGATCGCTCGACATTTTGATTGTGATTGCCAATTTTTGCTTACAGTCTTGCAGAGCGTTATGTTTGAAGAGCTCCTCTCGTTGAAAACGTGTCGTATCGTCTGCTGGGAATCCTTCTTCCTTGTAAAAATAATATGATCATATCCTCAAAAAATAGTCACTATTAGGACATACCCTCAAAATATAATCACTAAAATTAGGACATACCCTCAAAATATAGTCACTAATATTAGGAAGTAAAGTAGGTACAACTACAGAAGCGACATCAATACCTAAATGGTTACGACTTTGGCCTCTTTTTTTGGGGGCTCGTGGTTCGATCCCAGGCGTGCATCTCTGACTTTTCTTAGTTACTAATATATAGCAGCTAAATATTATTTGCTTCGACGATGAAGGAAAACATCGTGAGGAAGCCTGCACAGCAGCGTTCAATATAATGTTCTGAAAGGTGTATGAATTCTGTGCTTGGCCAGTGGTGGCCGAACCGAGAACAATCTTTAAGAGTTTTGTACACAATATTGGGCCGACGATGGGCGAGACGATGATAACGTCGATTAATAGACAATATTTTGAATTTTTGGGGAAGAGTTCCCGTTCGCAATAGTCGAAATAAAAAACAAACGTAGGTACTTACCGATATTTCACACTTGATCATAACAGGTCTAACTCCCAACTGTGAGTTTTCATTATGTACGAAATCTGGATTACCATATACATCAAGAGTATGTGTTTTATTTATTTTCAAGAGGAGTATAAATAATAGATACTCTGAAATCAAACTATCTAAACTACGTACAAATTTTACAGCCTGGCAAAAGCAAAAGCACTAAATTAAAGATTTTATACTTACTGTTCATGTTGATAGCCAATAGCACGCCCCACAAAGAGAATGTAATCCCTCCGAAACGGAGTGATTACATTCTCTTTGCCCTCCGTTTAGCACGCCAATAGAATGTAATCACCATAGATAATACACTATATACCAGAGTAATCACTCAGTTTGTCGCATTTATCCAAGAGAATATAATCACTTCATTTTAGCATTTATAGCACTGAGCCAAGTAACAAGGAACAACTACGTTTAGTAAATGGAGTGATTATATACTCGGTGATGATACCAGTGATACTACCCTTGCCATCTTACCTATTATAATATACCTAATATAAGTAGGTACAATACTCAATGCCTATTACCCAAGAAGCATTTTATCTATACACAAACATATGTTGTGTATAGATAATGTTTGTGTATCTATAGCCCTAAATATTGCAGTCACTGAGTATATAATCCTTCCGACTCAGGATTCGCATCCTATTAAGCTAGCTACTAAACCAATGAGACAGTTTTCTTGGTTTAATAATACCTATTTCAATTCGTATAAATTCAATTAATGGGGAATGATTAAACAAAGAGAAACAAAAAAATATGTATGCACATTTTATTTCCATTTATAAGCAGATAGTTCACATTTTACTTTGTCAAATTTAAACGACACAATGATAGTCCGAAAGATTTTTTCGTTTCACATGCTACCTGTTCGACTTGATCAGAATATTAACTCACTAACACTCCCTTCACCATTTTCATGACTTTTCATAATTCAATTGTATTATGAATCTATTATCAAAATATTTAAAACACAATTAATTCAAAACTTTTTTATTTTAAATACCGACTAATGAATACAGCTGTTGTTGAGAATCAACTAGACAATGACAAAACACGTTTTAGTCGTAAAAGAAAAAGACCTGATCAATTTCATTAAATCAACCATTTACTTACATTATGTATATTAAAAACTACAAGAGCACTCACTAAAGTTCCTTTTAAAGGAAAAACAATATATTGATCAGATCTCTTTACTTACTGGTCTAATTACAATACATTCTACAATACAATTTAATCTTGTAGAAGTTGCTATTTGTTCAACTATTCACTGAGATATTACAAATAAATGGTAAAAAAAATATTATTAATAAACAGACAAGATTATAAAAGGAAGCCATAATTTTCGGTAGAAATTAGTGTTCCATTAACTGTGGACATGCGAACTGATTATTTAATTTCTTCTCATTTATAATAAATTAAAGCACATCTACTGCGAAGGGGCTAGGGAACTAAACCATAAGCAATAATATAAATTATTATCCAATTGTTCACATAATTTAATCGGCAATAAAGGTTATAAGCTCACTAACACGACACCGCTCCCCACACCATCCGTATCCATCTCAAATCGAAGTGACCGTTCGCTGTCCACGCGCCTACAGCTAGCAGAAAACTCACTGTCCACGCATGCGTGGTCGGTTTAGAGGCCGCTTTTACCCTACTACTACTACTGCAGACAATTTGGTGACCGCGTGTTTAAAGCAAACGATCCACGCGTCTTGAAGCTCACGCTAAGTGAGACGTCGAGTATCAAGTGGCTAGATTGCGGCAAGCTCGCTTGGCACGGGCTCTTTGCTATTTTATGTCGCCACTATAAAGTTTATGCACAGATCACGACATATATTTGAAATTCGGATGTGCATTCTTTTAAGGAACGTGCGGGAGCGGTGTCGTCTAAGTGTGTTACGACCTTAAAGCCGAATAACCAATCACACAAATGCTACATGATGATTAATATTATATCTTACAACGATAAATAGTTTTACTTCAATTCAAATATGGTGAATGTATATCGTCCGCGTCACTGGAAAGGCAAAAGGTAATGCGCCAAAAGAGCATGGGGAATTATACAGTATTTCTTCTTATTTTAGGCATAAAGACATTCATTACTCTTTATCTTGTTAATCAATTGGCATGCAGTAAAGACAAAAATATATTTGTGATTTTATGAATATTTAGTTTATTTTATAAATTGATAAATAAATATATGTACTTTTATTATCTATGTACTTACTTAAATTGTTAAAGTGTGCAATATTTCTTTATTTGCGAAGGTAACTTTGGTTTTATCGTCTGCGATCAACAATGGTGCTCTGTACAATTCTTAAAGACACTTACTATTATAACTTACATAAGAAAAAACAGCCAATTACCTAAATAACTAATTTTTCTCAAACTGGCGCTTGCCTTTTTGCCTTTCCAGTCACGATATAGAAAAATTTAGATTAAGCTACATTATTTTTAAAGGGCGTTTTTCTCATATTCCAATGAATGTGCCAAACGTTTGGCACCTAATGTTGTAGCGCACTCGCGTTAATTGTACACGGACTGCAGTCGGTTTGCAGATGCGTGAACTGCAATTTTGCATTCGGCTTGCAGTTCAAATGCAATTCGTGTGTCTAGACTCTAAATGTGGGACAGCCAAATCTAAAACTCAAACTCTACATTTTGAAAAAATTTCATCACTAATGAATTTTACTTGAAAACCTACTTTTAAAACATGATATAAATCTAGCTCACAGGCCTCTAAATTTTTTTTTTTTTTTTGAAATTTCGTATCTTGGATGGTTTACCTGATACAGAGGATTACTTGGTGATTCATCATGTCTAATAAGAAGATTCTAAGTCTACAAGACTTTAGAACATGATACCAAACATTATTATAACATACTTAGTAACTAAATGTCAGAAAACATAAATCTGCCAGCTAAAATATTACGTGAATCAAAAATAGCTCTACGATTCAGGATCTGTCGACGCGTAAGTCGAAGCTTTGCTGGTCTGAAAAGATGAAACAAAACTAAGAATTTGTCCAGTAAGAATTCTTCTTCTTTTTTTTTTTTCCTTACTGATTTGAAATACGAAAGTGTTTTTTGGGTTTTTCCTTCAATTACGAAACAACGGAGCAACCGATAGACGAGATTTTTTGCTGAGCATAGTCGAAGACTTGGAGAGTGACAGGGATAAAGGGTAGCCTACCCTTTATTCCTGAAAAACAGAGGGTTGCTACGGGATTTTTTCAGACGAAGTCGCGGGCATCAGCTAGCCATCTTAATCTAAACAGGTATATAAAAGGAAAAGTTGACTGACTCATATATCAATGCACAGCTCAAATCACTGAATGGCATACAGATAGCTATTACGACGTAGGCATTCGCCAACAAAGGATTTTTGAAAATTCCATCCCCAACGGGGTTAAGTTAGGCTTTGAAATTTGTATGAATATCGAACATAACGTAAGCAAAGCCGCGAGCATCCGCTAGTAGTATAAATAGTACAGAATAATAGAGAAGACCTGGAGATGGAGTCGAAATAAAAAAATACGAGGGAAAACTGTGGCCCCGCTCAGCCCAAAATAAAAAAGAATGGAATTAAACGGGGGAGGCCTTTGCCCAGCAGTGGGATGACTTGTAATAATAATAATAAAATAAAAATTGTGTATAGATAGTAACTTTAGATATAGGCTTATCTACACTACTATTATACAGAGGAAAGATTTGTATTTTTGTGTGTATGTTTGTAACAAATTGGCTTAAAAAGTACTGGACCGATTTGGCTAAAATTTAAAATGGAGACAGACTATACCTTGGATTAAAACATAGGCTACTTTTTATCCCGAAAAAAAAAATTATAGTTCCCGCGGGATCTTGAAAACTAATTCCACGCGAACGAAGTTGCGAGCATCAGCTAGTAAAATATAAATAGTTTAAAATCCTTAGCTTACCTCACAGCTATCGTAGAACTCCAGGGCGGTGTGCGTGTCGGGGAACGTGATGGTGACCGCCTTCTCGACGGACACGTTGCTGGTGTAGTCCGTCCCCGACCACGAGCAGGTCTCGTGAGACAGCTGTTGAAAACACACATACAATAATGGTAAAGTAATGGCAACCTCGGTAGTGTTAGTACGACGAACAGTGGCGAAATTACCAACAAGCTGCGTAGGCTGGAGCCTAGGGCAGCAGATTTCACACTAATATTATAAAGGCGAAAGTTTGTATGTGTATGTTACTCCTTCACGCCACAACGAATGGACCGATTTGGCTGAAATTTGGAATGGAGGTAGCTCACATCCAGGATTAAAACATAAAAAATTAAGAAGTTCCCGCGGGAATTAAGAAACCTTTACCCACGCGGACGAAGTCGCGGGCATCATCTAGTTATTTTATAATTTTATTTATTTCGAAAAACCAACAACTAAATTAGGTGTTTTATGGCTAATAACAGGTTTTCACATCGCACATCAAAAGTATGGGAAGTAAAAAACGTACACTATTGGCAAAATTTCGTCAGTGATAATCC
The DNA here is from genome assembly GCA_038048805.1 of Hipparchia sbordonii. Taxonomy (NCBI): domain Eukaryota; kingdom Metazoa; phylum Arthropoda; class Insecta; order Lepidoptera; family Nymphalidae; genus Hipparchia; species Hipparchia sbordonii. Next base: position 10,357,135 of record CM076099.1, on the reverse strand, counting down.
TTATTAATATTATAAATGCGAAAGTGAGTGATAATATTCACACAGCAGTCCTGGTAAAATGTATAAGGCTCGATTTTCCATATTACACATATCACATTGTACCTGCATTTTCATTCAAGCCTCAATAGCCCAACGGCTAAAGATGCGAACTCGGTTCGAATCTCACCCGTTGCACTATAAATTGTCGTACCCACTCCTAGCACAACTTTTCCGCTTATTTGGAGGGGATAGGAGGATATTAGTCAACTTGAGTTTGGCTAATATTCTTTATAAAAAAAAAATTTTTGGTGAATAAATGATCTAACTATCTCTCAACCCACAACGCCTACATCAAATCTACACATAGTTACAGATTGACTGAGTATAGATAGCTGAAAAATAGCAAAACAAAAATAGAACCCCTATATACGCACCTGGAATTCAGTGTCAGTGTGGATGAGCATGTCGGCGAGTATCTCGCCCGTGTTGAAGTCCGTGACGAGGATCTTGGGCGAGCACGCGTCGTGGTCGAAGCACACCTGCACGTGCGTCTGCTCGTAGGTCTCGTGCGCGGCGCCCTGCCGCACCACCGCCTTGCACGGGTAGAACGCTGGCGAGTCTTCCTCCTCGTCCTTCTGTTACATGTCGTATTATGATCTATTTTGCCTTATATACAACGTGTATTGAAACTCCGAAATAATACTGGAGGTGAATGTACTCATGAAACTGAACAGCTTTCCCCAAGGAACAAGGAAATGTTAAAAAAAATTTGGACCTCCCATACAAAATTGACGATCAGCTGATTGATTTACTATGGAAGGTAAACATTTTTTTTAAATATTTCGACCTAGGTTCCTTGGGGAAAGTTGTTCAATTTCATGAACACATTCACCTCCTTCAGTATTATTTCGGAGTTTCAATACACGTTGTATATATATACATAGCATAGTTTTGTTACCTATTGTAAAAAAAAATTTTTTTTGAAAAGAGCAACCGCCGAGTTTATTGTAGGCTCTTCTCGGCAGGAACGGCATTCCGAACCAGTGGTAGATTCTTTGACGATTCAAAAGTACTTGTAAAAGTTTATTTGAATAAAAAATATTTCTATTTCTATTATCCGGGGCAGAGATTTCGAAGTATGGATTGGGTAATTATGCGAAGAATACAAGATGCTGAGATGTATAGAGCGTGCTCTGACTCAGCTTAGACTTAAGTTAGAGTTAAAACGCAAAGTATGCCCTGACATAAATCTGTCTCGTTTTAACTCTGTCTTGAGTCTGAGCTGGGTGAGACTGTGAGTCTGGAGTGCGAGTGCGGTTTATTTGATTTCAGCCCTAGCATGCCCGCAGACTTAAAGCTTATGGCGCTTGATGCTGACGCGTTTGTCAGGTATTTTATTTATCTTATTTTTGACTTTGAATATTGAGAAAGATTGAAAAAAAAAATTAACCAATATTTAAACAGATACTACCAAAATTAAAAAAATATAGTATATAGGTATTAGTTTAGTAAACCCAGAGACTACTAGTACTAGACTAGTCTATACTAGAGACAGTAGACTAAAACTAGACACAACAAAATGCACTTGCCCCGTAGTAGTAATCATAATCTTCCGTATTTTCATAATCATGCTCGTAGTCCTCCTCTTCATAGTCCGCGTGGTCCTCCTCGGGCTCCTCGAAGTGAACTTGCTTCGCGTCCCCGGCTTCGTCCGGCTTTTGCAGGTCGCCATTTTCTTGCTTTTCCATCTCAGAGGAGGCTCCTGCTTCTGGTTTAGGTTCGGCAGAGGTTTGTGTGACCAGAGCTTTATAGTCCAAGCGTGCACCTTCCTCCATATGCTTCGGTAATCGCAAAGGAGCCGCGCTCTGACTTTTAGTCTCTTGTCCTTCTTTCTCTTTCCTTATCGCCTCTGCAGCTGATGCTTGTAATTTCTGCATAAATAGTATGTTATTGTCTTGTATAATTTTATTTATAATAATTATTATTTACTAAGAATATAAGTAAGATATTACTTAAAACAAGACATTATTAGAAAGGATATTTCGTGAAAAGGCTGTTATGTGCTTTCAAGGTGCATAAGCGCGCGCTTTTCACAAAATAACGACATTTTTTCGATTAGAAACAAAATTAAAATTTAAACACCAGGATGATGAAAATTAATACAAAATTTTAAATATGAAAATTATATCGAGTACATACCCTAACACACTCCATGACTTTATCGTAGAAAGCTTTAGCAATCTCCGCATTTTTAAATCTGACGGCTAGGGTCTCTTGCTCCCCCTCGCTTTCGGCGAAATTGCAGCCCGCCCACGTCCAAGCACGGGTCGAATTTTTTAATGGCAACAAATTTATGTCCATAAACAGGAGCATATTCAATACAGCTTTGTAAACCTACAAAATGAATGAATTGGAAGTCATTGTGGAATTGATAATGCTACCCTAAATATAAAGAAATAATATTTTTTTTGCTTAAAATTGCTTGGGGGAGGAGGGGAAGTGTTTGTGAAAATTTATGTAAGGCTGGTATCACACTAATATTATGTTTGTTACTCCTTCACGCCACAACGAATGAACCGATTTGGCGGAATGGATAAAGCTCACACCTAGGATTAATACATAGGCTACATTTTATCGCAGAAAATTAAAGTTCCCGCGGGAATTTATCCACGCGGACGAAGTCGCCGGCATTAAGTACTTGGAAGTTTTAATCTAAAGCTATTACAAAATCTCACCTGCTCTCTCCGGAGAATTAATCGGTAGCTGTTACGCTGCGGATGATACAATATTTTAATTTCACCGACTCCACGTTCTTTCCAATCACGAGACTTCTCATCGAAACGGAATAATTTGCAGCGTTCACCAAACAGCTTCTCCTGCAAAATATTTTTTTATTACAAAACTGACCCAGTATACTACATTGAAGGAAAGAATTGATTAAAAATAATAAAAAATTACACTCATATACTCTATTGTTATTACCTCATCTTCTTCGCCAGTGGTGACGATGATCTTGTCGGGCATGGGAACAATGGGTTCGTAATGTGGATCATATTCCTCATCGGCCCCCGCTGCGGAGTCGGCGGCCGAAGCGCTGTCGTTCTTAGATTTATTACCGGACTCTTTAGCAGACATATTGGCGAAGAGTTGTTGCCCCGCACCCTCCCATTTAAAATCAGGTTTTTCTAGAAAATTAAATTATTTTATTTATTTAACTTTATTTAACTAAAACAAATGCCTATCAACCAAAATATACAGTATATACAAGCGCGATATTATACTGTAAGTATTGAATTATTTTGTACTCACTCTCAGAGCTAAATCCAGGGCCACTTGTTACCAATGCTTCAAAGGTCAGTGAATTATCAATTTTAAATAAAGTGTCTTTTTGTGTAAGGTCACCTGATTCCTTTATTTGGCCATCTTTACTTAATGCATCATCGGATTTTTCACTAGTCACTTTGATTTTTTCATCAGGTTTTTCTGGGATATCTTTAACAATTGTTTGATTCTGTTGCATATTTCCAACTTGGTCTTTGCTAACAGGATCTGAACCTAGTTTCACGTCAGTAGTTGCTGTTCCAAAGGTGGTCTTGGGTTTTTCCTGATTCTGTTCAGTTACATTGCCAAAAGAAAATGTTCCAGTTCCAAACTGAAGAGGCTTTGATTGCATACTTTTCAGAGCTGCTGGACCAAATAAACTTTCTTGAGAGTTATTACTGAAAAAGTTAACTTGAGAAAAATTTGTATCCGAAAATAAAGATGTTTGAGAATCTCCCTTGTTAGTTTGAGGGGTAAAACTAAATACAGATTTGTTAGCGAGCCCTGTGCTGCCAGATTTATTTTCACCAAAGACAGATTTATTTTCACCAAAGACAGATTTATTTTCATCAGAGTGAGATGTGGTCTCTGCTCCAAGTCCTGGTCTGGTGGCAGTAGTATTATCCTTCGCGATCGGTAGCGTATTTAATTTGGGAGCAGCTAAAATTGAAGGTTTGGCAGCAGCCGCTTGGTTTTGAAGCACTCCACCAGTTACAAACGAAATAGGCTGTGGTACAACATGTGTATTTGGACTATCTGTTAAAGTATTCTCTTTATCTGTTGAATCGTTGAAACTAAAAGATGTTGGTGATGGAGAAGCCTGTGTCGTATTTGCTTTCAAAGTGCTCAGTGGGGTGCGGAACATTGTTGTGTTGGTAGTTCCGTCAAAATTACTCGGTGTACCATAAACTGATCCAGTTGGACTCTGGAATACTAATGGTGAACTTTTAAGAGGTGTGATCATAGTAGAATTGGGTAATAAATTTGACTCGGTACTTTTAACTTTTTCTTTCTTAGATTCTCGTTTTATTTTGTCATCATCATCGCAACCTCTGCAACCTGGACAAGGATCTTTAACTTCATATGTATAAAAATTTTCTGGTAACATAAGCTCTTTAGCTCTTTGCTTCTCTTCACTTGATGCTGTTATTTCAGTAACAAATACAACACCTTCGGAGTCTGTGTCACTGTTTTGGATTAGATTTCCTGATAAATCTGTTTTGCTTGCCAATGCTTTATCAATAGCGTCTTTAAACTGCATCGCAATTTCTTTGTTTTTGAATCTAAGACAAAAGTGTTGAAGAACTACCTCCCCTTCACTAAAATCGTTAGCATAGAAAAGCCAAGTTTTATCATCCTTTGGTTTATATGCAATTTCAGGAACTAATGCATGATTTAGACAAATTTTATGAATTTGTTCGCGTCGCATAAGGACTCTGCAATTAAAAAAAAACATTGTGATTGGACTCCACAATTAATAAACAAGGCATATTAAAATCAACGAATTAATCATCCAGTTAAAAAATGTACTTACCTTAAATTGCCAGTTTTCTTATGTTTTAGTATTTTAACATTGCCTATACCACGTTCTTTCCACTCCTTGTTGAATATATACAATTTGGCCCTGTGACAGTATAGCTCTTCTTCATTTTCTTCTCCAGTAACAACTTCAATCTAAAATATATAAATGTCAGTAAAATCAATAATTTTAAGAGTTTAATAAGAATAGAAGCTATTATACAGTAAGTGAATTTCTTAATAACAAAGTTGCTTCACAAGCTTGTGCACAAGATAGATAAGCTACATATAACAAAATTTTTGTTTTGAAAAGAACAACTGCCGAGTTTTTTGCCAGCTCTTTTCAGCAGAATCAGCTTTCCGAACCGGTGGTATATTCTCGACTTGTCATAAGAACCACAAGTTGGCCTACATGAAATAATTTTGAATATAAAGTGCTCTCTTAGCGACTCAACAAGATATGTATAATCGTTAATAAGAGATACTTATATAGCTCATAAACATGTTTAATGTTGGATAATAAATTAAAATAAACACATGTTTAAGTATATGAGTTATATGTTTACCTTTTCTGGCATTGGAATTACTGGGCTAAAGTGGATATGATGACCTTCATCTTCAGAAGCATATTCATTGTCATCACTGTCATCTCCTTTATTTTCCTTCGGTGACTTGACGGGACTCTTTCCTTTCGTCGAAGCTTTAGGTTTAAATGAAAATTCAAATGTTCCACTGCTCTTTCCGAAAGATGCAATATTTGTGTTCGGTGTTTGTAATAATGCCGGCCTTACGGGTGTTGCCGTTAAGGTTTCAGTTTCATTTTTCTTAACGCTGTAATTAAGGGGACTAGCGTTTTCAGAAACTACTGTACTAGTATTGAATGTACTCATTGTATTCAGCGATTTTGTTGTCGCACTAAGGTTGATTGTTTCAGTTTTCGGAATACCAAAGGTAAATTTAGAAACATTATTTGCACCAAATATAGAAGGCTCTGGGGTCTTTAGAATAATTGGTTTTAAACTCATTGTACTTTGTTTTTGTGTAACGCTTGACGGGATTCCGAAATTGAATTTAGGTACATCATTTAAAGTGTTTTCCGTTTTTTTGACAGTGCCATCCTTACAACTATTACAAGCAGTACATTGATTGCGATGTGCTTCATTGCGAATCAAACACTGTTTGCATTCCCAAGACCCTGGTTTAGGTTTGAACTTGTCACCCCAGCCAGAAGCAGTGCTAGGTGTTTCTTTGATAGTGTTCGTATTTTGTGGGTTTGGAGTTTCACAACATGCACATTTCACGAATGATTCTAAATTATTTGTGTAACAAGTTTGACAAAACCAAGAACCAGGCTTGGGTTTGAATTTATCGCCAAATCCTGTTTGATTATTTTGTTTGGCCGCATTTTCTTCTTCTTTTGCAGCTTTGGTGTCATCACTAATTTTAATTTGGGCAGCTTTAACAGCTTCTATGAAGTCATCACATAATTGTGCGGTTTTAAAACGAAGGCAAAATGTTTCTGAAACTAATTCACCTTCCGAAAAATCTTTGGCACACCATGTAACTGCTTTATCCATATTAGGCATTTTTTGGAATGTCATTTCTTTAGTTACCGAGTGATTGCAACATACTTTCATAATTTGTTCTCTTCTCATTAAAAGCCGAAGTTTATGATTGTTTTCTTTATGAACGAGTAACTTAATATTACCAAGTCCCCTTTCTTTCCATTCTTTGTCTCCGGAATCAAATCGCAAAAGTTTAGCTCTATGTTCAAATAATATTATTTCATCTTCTTCACCCGTTTTTTGCTCAACGAGAGCGGGCAAAGGTACAACTGGTTTAAAATCTACTGTTGGCTCAAAATCTTCAACTACATCAGATGTATTTAGTTTCGTAGAATCCGATTTGTCTGGTGTTTTGATAATTTCTTTATTAACACTTGAAGCTAAATTCAAATTATTACCGAATGTAAATGTATTTCCTGCATTAAAGGTAAGTCCACTGAAAACGTTTATTTTATTTTTAGGAGTTTCTACATTCTTAGTTTCACTATCGGAAGTTTCAACAGGTGGTTTAAATGTGGGTGTACTACTGAAAGTGAATCCTCCAACTACAGTTTTTCCAGACTGTGTTTGAGCTGAAGTTTCTTTACTAAGATTGGTCTTGGTGACACTTATTTCAGACACTGATTTAGTAATATTTTTATGATTTTCAGCTGTATTAGCGGACTCTTTGCGAGCTCTTTCAAATGTTTCATAAAATTCTTTTCCTAAATCAGCTGTTTTAAATCGAACACAAAACTTTTCTAGAATAACAGATTCTTCGGCATAATCATGAGCTATCCAACAATAAGCCTTAGTCTCATTCGTCATAGGTTTTATTTCCATATTAGGTGATATTATATGATTTGCACAAATTTTGTGCACTTGTTCTCTTCTCATAAGTACTCTGACTTTGTCGGTTACTTTGTGTTTTAGCAATTTTATTTCACCAATACCCCTCTCTTTCCATTGCTTATCAACAAGTCTAAACAGTTTCGCTCGGGAACTGAATATTACTGTTTCATCTTCTTCACCAGTCGTGATTTTAACTTCTGCGGGTAATGGTATAATGGGTTTAAAGTCTGGACACGGGTCATAATTTTCAATCGATGTATTACTTCTTTCAGATAGAGTTCTAGATTTATTTATACTGGTATTTGGTGAAAACCCAGGGAATACGCCATCGACAACGTTTGTAGAAGTGTTCGAATCTTTGAAAGAGTTGTTATCACTGGATATAGATAGTGTATTTTCCGCTTGAGAAGTTAAGAATTTTGTATTCCAATTTAAAATACTTGAAGTGGTTGTTACAGCAGATTTGCTAGATAAGGGGAAACTAAAAACAGGAGGAGCTACTGTCTTAGTTTCGGTTGATGAAGGCAACGGTATTTGATAGTTATGGGGACTTCCTTTAATATGTTTCTGAGGTATTGTAACACTTAACACTGGGGCTGGTGCAGTAGTACATGTTGGCAAGGGATCAGAAGAAGTTATCACTACATTCACAGGTAATGATTTCGGAATTTCTTTTGAATCCTGCGACATTTTAGACGAAGAAACTGTTGTAGAAGTTGGTGCAACGGTTATTGAAGGCACAGTAGATATGACAGGTATACTGTGTGTTGTAGGGACAGTAGGAATTGCTGGAACAGGCGGCAGCGTCGGGGGAACGAGATGTGCTACATCAAGATACATCTGATCTGGTGTAGGATAAACTCCTGGATAGTTCATTTGTGTTCTTGTTGGATCAAATATCTGCGGTGCGCCTGGTACGGTTGGCGGTTGTGCAAATTGAGAATATTGGTTGTAAAGGTTATAGAAATTCTGGCCATATAATTGATATGGGTTAGAGGGCATAGAAAAAGGAGGCATAATACGTTGAGCAAATGGCGGAACAACTTGTGGAGCTGTAAATGGGAGTTGTGCACTAAAAGTAGTGTTGTCGCTTGTTCGGTATTCATCGTCCAAATTGTATAAATCATTTTCATCTATACTCTGATCTGTGGGTTTCTTCAGTTTGTTAACTTCTTTTTTCAACTCTGCAATTTGTTTCTTTAAATCTGCTACATCTTTAGACTCATTTTTGCATTCCTCCATTTGTTTCTTAACTTGATCGACAGATACTTTAAGAAGTTTAAATTGTTCTGTTGTAGTTTCAATGTTAGAGTTCATTGAATTAATTATATGGTTACCTAACTTTCGATTCTCTTCAAACCAGTTCCTAGTTTGATCCATGAAATCATTGATTGTCCTTTCAGTTTTTTGCAAATTTTTAATTTGCCTTTCAATTCTTTCTAAATACAAATGGTCTACTTGAGTCCTCTCAAATGTTTGTGAATCGATTGCAGTACGATATGCAGTAGCATTGACATTTATGTTATGTCTTGTTTTAGGTGTAGAGCTTCCTTTCTGATAATGATTGGATTTGGATTGCATTAGCCCAATTTCTGTCACAGAAGCATATTCGTCTGATGAATCTATATCATTTGTAACATTAGCTGATAAATCAATGTCAATTCTATTTAGATGTGATTCTAATTCTTCTATTAATGATTGTACATCAGCATACAAAGTCAAGCTTCTAGGCTCTTCTGACTCTTTCATTTTATCTAAAGCTTTATAAGCGAAATGCTTAGCTTTATTCAATAAACTTGCATACTTGTCATCAATATTTTTTGTTATACTGTTTTCCTCCAGAGCAATTTTTTTATATGTTTCACTTAGATGGTAATAAGCTTGGGGTGATTTCACATTAGATAAAAGATTTATAACCTTTTCATATTCACCTTCATTAAGATGTGAAAGGGCGATCTGAAGCTTGCTCTCTTGTAATAGAAAATTAATTTCTTTTGTACTCAATTGTTTGTGTGTATATTCAAACATTCTCTTTTCTGGTAACTTTAAAACAGATTTAGATTTTAATTTCTCAAGAAGGGGTATGGCTGACGAATAATAAAGTTGGGCCCTAATTTCTAGATTTGATTTTTCTTCTGAAGTATTTGCTTTATTAGCTTTTTCTAGAAAAATTCGTCCTAAAATGCAGAGTAGCTCAGGATCTAGCCCATGGTTGTCAATACAGCGCAAAACTTCAATACCCCGACTTAATGTGGACCGGATATCAGTATATTCCACACCCAGCTCATTTTGACTGAACTTGTAAGCACAATCCCACCATTTAGTTTGAGAGAGGGAACACAAAAGATCTGTAATGTTAGCTGGGAGAATTTCCATTTCTGAAGATACATAATTAGCTTTCTTATCTCTTAGGTTTTGTGTTGATAATGTTGCACAGAACAGAAACGCAAGAACATCCATTTTATTAAGTGTTTCAGGCCCACAACTGGTAACAGTTGTTGGGGTTAGCATATCAAATAATGTGCATCTAAAGTCAGCATAATTTTTATAATTCAATAGAATCCACACAAAATGGTGAAGAGAATTAGGATATTCTCTTTGTGCATCATCATCATAAGCCTGTACTTCTGTTCTTCTTGGTAATCTTAAAGATGGAGCATTGAATTGGTCTGATACTAAATGTGATGATTTCTTTTTAGTGATTTGTTCTGGTACGGTAAATATTTTTTCATATAATTTGTCCTTCCAATGTGCTCCTGAGCAAAATTGGGCAATTTGATCTAAAAGAACTTGACTTTTATCCTGCATATTAGACAGCAAAAAATAACCAGATTGCGAACATCTGAATGATCCCTCCAGATACCAACGATGCACAGCTTTCTGTTGTTTCTCAGGAGCATGTAGTAACCAGTTAACTTTATAATCAAGTGGAATGGTTTGCCAAGCAAGAAGCATCAAAGGAACTGAACATTCCTTAGCCTCTCTCCAATTTAGTAGGGCTTTTTTTGCCTTCTTAAGCAAATAAGTTGCTATGTGAAATGCCAATTGCCCTTTGTGATGTTGTAACAGACTATTATGAAATTCTCGAAATCCTGGAGATGACCCAGCTTTAGCCACACTATCAATAGCTTGGTCATAATCATGGAGTAGATCACTTGATTCAACCAAGCCTTTAGAAGAAGAATTTGGTGTTTCAGTAAGACTTAAAATACAAAGCCTCTCTTTTACAGTTAATAAGAGCAACTGGTATAACCAGTCATTTGGTGCAAAAGGATTGTACTTAAGTATCTCAGACAGACTTTCATACCAAGCATAATTGTTGGAAAATAACTTTTTATCAAACTCAATATTGCAGCTATGTTCATATGCTTCTTTGATTTTATTATTTTGAAGTAAATGCTTTATAAGACGGGCATGTAAAACAGCATCTTTTGGTCTTGTTTCCAGTTCAGACTTTAATAAGTTCACCAGAGCTTCCGGATCTGGATTACCAACAGCCAAGATTTTTTCACGTAAGCTAAATGTCACTGGGTGCTTGGGGAATACAACTTCTGCCTTATCGCACCAATATTTGGCACGACCAGTGTCAATCGTAACCTCATTATCTGCTAGTAATTCACAAACTGAAACAAATAGTAAATAGTTGATATTAATCATTATTTCTAGCAATCCTACTTATTAAATCGCCGAAATTAAAATTAGCGAGCAACAGTTAGTATAATATAGATCTCTTCGATAAGGCTTCCTTATATCCTCAGTTGTTATTAAAATTTTTTAGTAAAGAGTAGAAGGTATAGTATAAAGATTTTAAGATAATCACCTGCACTGAAATAAATGTCAGTGCTGCCAATGTTGTAAAATTAAAAACTGCTACTTCTCATAAATCACCAAAAACAAAAGCTATATCATAAGTAGTATGATTCATATTATAGTGCCTTTGATATTGAGGTGACACACATGTGAATACAGAACCCAGATTGCAGTGCATTATGCTAATCGATATAAACTGTACTGCATGATGGCACACTGTCATTGGTCGAGTCCACTCCGTTCAGCTCCCGCCACAGCCTTCTAACCTAACCAACAGTAAGGATTTCCAGATGCAAGTATTTCTGGGTAGTTTTCATAGTCATTGATGGATGTCACAAAATTGCCATCAACAGCATTCCATTTCACATACTTTTTCCTTTTTTTGACAACTAACCTTATTACAGGTAGCGGCATGAAAATCTAGAGGTGAACGTTTGTCTAAAATAAGGCTTTTTGGGAGAGTAAGCGGGTCGCAGGGTACTTGCACCCGGAAATGCTTATTGTTGGCTTCTGTTTGCCTGATAGCGGCAAAACTAAACTTAAAGTAAAAAAAATTAATAACTCATAAACTACTTGATATTGACGAGTTTTGCTTGCCCCTGCAAGTTCACCCCTATCTTCATCCATCCTCCCCCACCAACCACCCCCTTCCGACGCATTAACAATAATAAAGGACAGCCGAAAGAAGTGAGGTTATGATTTTACAAAAACTATACTTTTCCAACATTTGGAAATTTAAGAACATTTGGTAGGTTCTCTACCTCTAGCTCTACCCTTTCCCAGATATCTATAGCTAACCCGCTAAAACTCTTAAAATGGCTTGACCAATTTTAATATATTTATTTCATTTTGTTTGCCTTCATACTGGGTTAGTTTAAAAAAAAACACTGAAAAACGCGCTGAAAAATCAATCATACGGATTACTTTCAATAGATGGGGGGTGCCAAGCCGAGAGTAAAGGTAGTATACATATACAATAAAATGAAATATACTCACCATCCAGAATAGTACTTGTTTGTGTGGGGTCAATATCAAGGGAAATTTTATACTGCTCAATTGCCTTTTCCTTCTGTCCTAGCTTTTGATATGCCTGTCCAAGTAGTTTATGAGCGGCTGCGTTATTCGATCTTTGAGAAAGATACTGTTCGACATATTTCTGACAGCTTCCATAATCTCCCACCTCGAAATACAGCCGCGCAATCGAATATGCTCTAGATTTGAACTACAACAAAGATACAATAAGACAGTGCTAATTCCGTAAATATTGTAAAACAAAATGAATTTAATAAAAAATCCATCTTACGTCTTTAGGTGACAATTTGAGCATCAAACTATCCACGTGTTTATCGACGTCCTTTTTGTTTCTATACATTGTGCAAGTAGTAACTGAATAAATAAGTCTTTAAATCGATAACAGAACAAAATCACACAAAACTACGTGGTTTACAAAGCAGAAAAACTTTATTGGACCTCGTCATTATTATTTTTTGATCAAGTGCGAATCCGTAAAATTTTTGACTTTCATTTCCGAGTTGCCAGGCTGTGTAGCATAAGTCACCAAGTCACTGTAAATTTTCCCATCCCAATATCCTACACCAACAGCAAGTGCTTGCACACAATATTTATTTCGATGATTTTTTAAAAAAGATAAAAATCTATAAAATTAAACTATTCGTAATCTATATATCTAAAGCAAAGTCGTGTTAGTTATATTATTTATAACTAAAGAACGACTGAACTGGTTTGGCTGAGAATTGGTGGGAAGGTAGCTTAGAACCAGGAGACGGACATAGGATACTTTTTATCTCGTTCCCGTGGGACGTGACATAGATAATGTTTTACCCTTGGTCACGGCATCACGCGTGAACGGTTGGACCAAAGCTAGTCACTTATAAAAATGTACAAGAATGGGAAAAAGACTCTGGTAAACAATAGCCTAAAAAGCCTTTTACATATTTAAGTTTTTTAAGATTAAACGTAATTGAGGTTTCCAGAGTTGTTTATTTTTTTATTAATTTTAATAACATATAACTTTAAATACAAATTAACTTAAATTTAAAATATAATTTATTTACATAACAGTAATATAATAATTATGTTCTGGTATAATATGCAGTCTGCAATCTTATAATAAACAAATTACTTGTTTTTGGGGAAAACGGTTTTTTCTGGTAATCTTAATATTACTGTATAAGGTTGGTTAACCTTAACGTTTTGTGATCTATGGTAGACTTAAATTTGAAAAAGAAAACGTTACGAGCTACACGTTAATCTAATAATGGCGACATCGATTATTTTTGGATGTCATTTCAAATATTTGCAAACATGCCACATGGTATGCTTTATTGAATATGAAATACCAACCAAAGCGAAATGCTTGGTATTAATATGGTATTTAATATGGAACAATTTACCAAATAGATGAAAATCACACTATCACATCACACTATCACACTTCACACTAATATTAAGCTGCATCCGCACGCTTGGCAAACCTCGGCAAACCTTCACAAACGCAAACGTGCGGATAGAGCGTTTGCCATGGTTTGCCCACGCTTGCGAGCGTTTGTGGCCGATCCATCGAGTGTCGGTCTTTTGATCGCAAACCAAAGGGAATTTGCCACAAGCGCTTGCGTCTCCGTCCACACGTTTGCGCGCACTCAGTCTCGTTTGTGCACTGGCGGCGATTAGACGTGTTATTGTATTACGATTTACGTATCGCACCTTTAGAAATCTTCATTTTGTGAGTGGGTAAAAACGTAAAATGAATGACTGGTCGACTGAAGACTTTTGAAGACGATTTGTTTATATAATTTAATTAATTAATTAGTTTTATATATTAATAATAAATAATAATAAGTGGCGACTCCGCACCGGAAAATGGTATATAATGGTATGGTAATAGGTGGACCGACACCATCAGGCGACCCTCAGGGAGCCACTGGGTACAGGTGGCGCAAGACCGAAGCCTGAGGAAGTCCATGCAATAAACAGTGCAGCAGTGGACGTCTATCGGTTGATAAAGAAAAAAAAACAAAATATCTATTGAGTAGGTACATACTAGAATAGAGTAGAATATTTTTTTATTCAAATAAATAAACTAGGTAGGTACCAAGTGTTTTCGAACATACTACTAGCTACTACTACTAATCTATAATATTATACTAAAACTGTAACTGGACAAATTGTGCACATGAAATATGTTTTGAAAATTTTAATTAGAGGACGCTTTACTATCAACTAGATGACATCCGCGACTTCGTCCTCGCAGATTAAGGTTTTTTAATTCCCGCGGAAAGTCCTTCATTTTCCGGGCTAAAATGTAGGTATGAGCTATCGCTATTCCACATTTCATTCAAATCGGTTCATTAGTTGTGGCTGAAAGAGTAACAAACATCCATCCATCCATCCATCCATCCATCCATATTCCATTTTAGTAGGATTATTGATCGATACTGAGCTTAAAACATTTGTAAAAATAGCCAAATAATAAAGCCGACACAAGTTCGACGTCCGTCATGCTTGCCTGTTCAGAACATACAAACGCCCTCGCAAGCGTGCGGATGATTCCCAAATTCAAGGCAAACGTTTGTAGAGGTTTGGCGTTTGCCGTTTGCCACAAGCATGCGGACGCGGTATTATAAAGCTGAAAGTTTGTATGTGTGTGTGTGTGTGTGTGTATGTTTGTTACTCTTTCACGCAAAAACTACTGGACCGATTTGGCTGAAATTTAAAATGGAGATAGATTATACCTTGGATTAAAACATAGGCTACTTTTTCTCCCGGAAAATCAAAGAGTTCCCGCGGGATTTTAAAAACTAAATTCACGCGGACGAAGTCGCGGGCATCAGCTAGTATATAAATAAATACCAAAAAAATTGTTCCTTAAATCATTATTTACATTGTCTATGATATTGTACAAAGAGTATATAAATCACTCCGTTTAATATTGTACACAGATCACTATATAGGTCTAGTCTGATATTGTATAGTCTAGTCGGATATTGACTCTTATATGTTTGTGGGATATTGTCATATGTATAAAAAGTTTACAAACATATAAGAGTAAGAAAAAGTTACATGACGCAGATACACAAACATATAGATAATACCTACGCAATAATGAGTCAATCCACAAACAATGGTGCGCGTTTTAAGTCTCCGGAGATTCACCGGAGATCTCCGGTGAATTCGAACATAGATTTAGCATCAATTAAAATGTTTTAAACTGTTACTGTTCTATTACAATGGAATTTTAAGTGCATTCAATATTGTATGAATTACAAATGATATTAGATGTATTGTAAAGGTTTTAGATTTAAAAAAAATATAATAATATTACTTTATTATGATAAGGAGGGAGGAAATAATGACAAAGTAATTGTATTTGAATAAATGTTGTTAAATAATGAACAATGTTCATCAACAAACTTCTTTTTATTTACATAAAATTACTTGAGTTTTGATTCAATAATAACCGGTGAAACACCGGTTTTTCTCCGGTTTTTTCACCGATTACTTTCTCCGGAGAATCACCGGTGATTTTCCGGTGATCACATCACTGATTCAATTTCACTGCTCGGGTGCAACTGCAAACCATTAGTATAAATGCTAAAAAGTAAAATAATAATTATACAGTGATACAAATCAATCAATGAACTGTGAAAATCATAAAATAAATGATTAATGACTAATTAATATATAATATAATACTTGCCGTACATAAATCATTTTTTATAAACATTTATTATAAGTATAAAGTGGTTTGTCCTGTGGTGTGAAGTGTATTTATTAAAAACTTAAAATGAGCGATTCTGAATTAGGATACGGTTCATCATTTACTGTGGATTCTGTTAAAGTTATAGCAGAAAGTGTTGGTATTGGAAGCCTAGTTGATGACGCTGCTAAAGAGTTGGCCGATGATGTTTCATACCGCCTGAAAATAATTGTGCAAGATGCTATGAAGTTTATGCAGCACTCTAAACGTCAAAAATTATCCATTACTGACATTGACCATGCATTAAAAGTTCAAAATATTGAGGTATCCATTATCACTCATACATGATTTTCTGTATTTTTTAATAAGAGCGGTGCTACACTGCTTGCTTCTGACCAGCTGCTACAGCATTCTATATACAATAAATAATCCTTGCTAAGCCACATAATTGTGCTGTCAAATTTAACTTGTCACTACAATACTCACTTGCAACGCAGCACTAGCTTTATGGCTTACAGCAGCGAATGCTGGCTTACAGTCACACAAATAGTCTGTTGTATGCAGCATCATGCCTTGTGGCATCGCTCCAATGCAGCATTATGCTAAAAAGTGGTCTGTATTTTAGCCACAATATGGATTTATTCAGCCAGACTCATTACCATTCAGATTTGCCTCAGGAGGTGGCAGAGAACTACATTTTATTGAGGAAAAAGATATTGATCTGTCTGAGATACTGTCTGCACCACCTCCAAAGATACCACTCGATGTTTCCCTCAGGGCTCATTGGTTGAGTGTTGATGGTGTACAGCCTACGGTTCCAGAAAATCCTCCTCCATTGTCCAAGGAAGCACAAAAATTGGAATCTGTGGATCCTATAACCAAACTGAGCAAGCCAGCTAATAAAGATTCTGCTGGTATGTATTTTTGCAATTGTTGATTGTCCTGAGTTCATTACAGATTGACCAGATCTTGTTTCACGACTTTTGAAGTTTGAATTCTGCACAAATGCACAAAAATTTCAGCACAAATATTTTTGTCACATTGAATGCATGCTTTGAGAGTTTTGGAAGTGAAAAAGGGAGTGATGTGCTATTTGTCAAAAAATAGGGGCAGTCATCAAACAATCAGAAATAAGGTGTAGTCTCTTGAGTCTCGAATAAAATGGATTTTTCTGTTTTTTTTTTTTCATACATTATTGATTTTTAAAAAAAATTGTGTAGTCATACTTGTTTGAGTTGCGAAAATATGATAATATTGGCGCTTTTTAAATGGTTCTATGTGAGTTTCCAACCAAAAAAAAAACATAAAAATGGAAAGTCAATTTTTCGGTGGGCAAATGGGGCGTAGGATGGTAAGAGTGCCTTCTTCAGGTGGTAAGCGCATGGACACTTTTGACTTCCAGCCCTACTTTTTGACTATGCTGATTGGTTGCTGGTCTGTTCATGAAAGATGTTTAAATGGACAACAAATCTAATATTTGTTAGGCCCATACCTAACAACACTTTGTTTTACCACTAAGCTTAAACAGCTAAGTATAAAGATTATTAAAACCTTTGCAGGTAAACCAGTATGTGGCAAAGCAGCTCGGTTGAAAGCATCAGAATCTGTACATGTCAAACAACTTGCCACTCATGAGCTCAGTGTAGAACAGCAGTTGTACTATAAAGAAATTACCGAAGCCTGTGTAGGCAGTGATGAAGGAAGACGAGCAGTATGGATTTTCATTTTTAAAATTATACTTAGTCTAAGAAGCTACAGGGCCCAGGAAACAGTAGTGATGGCAAAACGCAGGGACTTTTGATAAAAAAAAAAACTGAATATCAGCTATATTCACTTTTTTTATAATTACAACAAACTGTAATACAACAATCTGAGCTTTGCAGTCTTCTACTCCCTACAGTGGTCAAGTTTAGTGGGTAAAGACAAACTCAGCAGAGTGATTAGTGCATGTTTTTTAATAATGTATATAGTATAGTATAGTATAGTAATATAGTAATGTAATACAAGAATATACTAATAAATTCTTGAGACTAAGATTTTACCAATGTCGAATGATGTTTAACCAAGGAATCAATTGGGTATTCTGACAGTTTTTGTATTAAAAATCTGCCAAATATCATGATAAGATAAGATTTATTTAAATGTTGTTGAAGTTGGCCATGAGGGCAATTTCACCATTGCTAAGTAGTGCTTAACCGACTAATTAATTTGATGTTTTAACAGATTTTTAGTATTAAAAGTGTACGAGCATTTGATTTACTTTTTGGATAAATGTATGATTGTATAGGAAGCTTTACAATCTTGATATTTGTTATAGGAAGCTTTACAATCACTGGCATGTGACCCAGGTCTCCACGAGATGTTACCAAGGATGTGCACATTCATCTCTGAGGGGGTAAAAGTCAATGTGGTGCAGAACAATCTGGCACTGCTCATTTACTTGATGAGGATGGTGAAAGCTATGCTTGACAACCAATCATTGTATTTGGAGAAATATGTGAGTATCTATATTATGAACACTTAAATCAATTTAGAAGGTGCATTCATAAAATATGCTTGCATTTATGTAATTGTACGCTATTCAGGTTTCTACAAAAGTGATTCTTATTATTATTTCATATTGAAACTTAACTTGAAAATAGTATATCCGCTATGTGCATCAAGAATATTTTTTTAAAATTATAATGTACTAATTTTTCGCAAAATCAACAGCTATTTTATTTATCCAAGTATAATTTAAACTAAGTAATATCTTATTTTACAATCTATTTATTTATATCCTACTAATATTATAAATGCAAAAGTTTGGATGTATGGATGGATGGATGTTTGTTACTGAATCGCACCGCAACCACTGAACCAAGCCAAATTGGTTGAAATGTGGCACAGAGAGATAGATTATAGTTTGGAATAACACAGACTAGTTTTAAATTTAAAAAAAATGTTTCATTGTGCAACTTTTGCGCTACCTAATGATCTCTTCCAAGTAACCAATACTATAATTATTCACTACTAGTTGATGCCCGCGGCCTCGTTCGCGTGGATTGCGGTTTTTTTGAAATCCCGCGGGAACTCTCTTATTTTACGGGATAAAAAGTAGCCTATGTGCTATTCCAGTCTATAATCTATCTATGTGCCAAATTTCAGCCAAATCATTAGTCGTCAGTAACAAACATCCATATATCCATCCAAACTTTCGCATTTATAATATTAATAGGATGAGTTTCATAAAGTTCCTTGTATCTTGTAGCTGCATGAGCTGATCCCGTCAGTGTCGACGTGCATAGTGTCCAGGCAGCTGTGCATGCGGCCCGAAGTGGACAACCACTGGGCCTTGCGAGACTTTGCCGCGAGGCTCATGGCGCAGATCTGCAAGACGTTCAATACATCCACCAATAATCTACAGACTAGAGTCACTCGGTAAGCTCTCTTTGCCTGTTCTATTCTGCTATATAACGGGGAGTCTTCTGAAGAGCTGTTTGATCTTATTCCGCCCTCTAACTTCTACAACCGTACCGCGCGTCACCGAACGCAATTTCACTCTCATTTCCTGGGTGCCTGCAGCACTTCGACCATCCGTTGCTCTAGATCTTTTTTCCCAAGTACTACCAAATTGTGGAATCATCTCCCTTCGACGGTGTTCCCACTTAATTACATTATGGGGTTATTCAAGGGGCGAACCAATAAATTCCTGAAAAGCCGGCAACGCATTGGTGGTGCCTCAGGTTCTACAAGTGGGCGGCGGTAATCACTTAACTTCAGGTGACCCGCCTGCTCGTTTACCTACTTTTTTTAAAAGTCTCATATAAAATGATGAGAATAAAAAAAACATTTAGGTATTTTCATAATTTTATATGAACGTGCAATGTGATAAAAGTACAGCATCTGCAGTCGCTTTAAAACGCTGGAACGATCTACCACCTCTAATATGCCTTAAGCCATTAGACAATTAGGGCATTTAATTTGTTCACAGGTTATTCTCAAAAGCTTTGCAGTGTCCATCTCAGACAAACAATGAAAGTGGTCCGTCAATGGTTGCGTCCATGAAAGAGTCTGAAAAGACACCATTAGCTTCCCTATACGGCGCAGTTCAAGGCTTAGCTGAGCTTGGACCTGAAGTTGTGAAGGTAACTTAAATTGTTTTAGTTGTGTAAAAAGTTCCAACAGAATTTGAAAAATGCCTGTTTGATCTTAATCATTATTTCAAATGCAAAAAACAAATTCAATTAAAAGCAATCTTTCAGTAAAAACAGAACCAAAATCCTACTTATATTATAAATGCGAAAGTTTGGATGTATGGATGGATGCTTATTACTCAATCACGCCACAACGATTTGTGTCTGTGTGAGTGATTTTGAAAGAGTGGTAGTCTTCACTTATCGTTGGCCTGCATGAAATTTTGAATTTTCATCTGAAACCTATGTGCTTTAAGGCCCATATTACACTATACTATTTATAGGATCCTATTTCGTACCATAGATTATCATCTCATATATTCTATATAAGATCATCATATTATATATTTCTAGGATGATAATCTATGGTACGAAATAGGATCCTTTAAATAGTATAGTGTAATATGGGTCTAAGTGTTTAAGCACACCATGCCGAAAATACGCGACCGAAGTTCCGTGGCTGATTTTACGTTCCGACGCATTCGGCTGATATGACACACGATAAAAGCCGAAATTACGCGGCAGAAATTCAGTTGCGTAACTTTGTGTGGGTATTCAGTGTCCCCACCCCCGGATCTTCGTCGACAATCGAAGCGAACTTCGGTCGCGTATAATGTGTTGCTATACGAAACATTGCCGCCGAATCGCTGCCGAACTTACGCCCGACCGAAGTTTGGCTGCACGCTATAACGCGACGTAATTTCGGTTTGGTGTGTCATCAGTATATAAATAATATTGAATAATATAAAAAACATTGGAGGCGTAGTCACGTATTTTCGGTATACTGTGTCTAAACACTAAGACGCGGTTGATGTGGACGCTCGGTGCGTGCAGGTATTCATCCTGCCGCGCGTGCGCTGGCTAGGCGAGCGCGTGGAGGGCGCGCTGAGCGGCGTGGGCGGCGCGGACCGCCTCGCGGCCGGCAACCTCAAGCACCAGCTGCTCAAGGTGTTGGCGCCCGTCGTGCGCCAGCACCGCCCGCCGC
The DNA here is from genome assembly GCA_038048805.1 of Hipparchia sbordonii. Lineage (NCBI taxonomy): Eukaryota > Metazoa > Arthropoda > Insecta > Lepidoptera > Nymphalidae > Hipparchia > Hipparchia sbordonii. Next base: position 10,336,234 of record CM076099.1, on the reverse strand, counting down.
CCGACCTGCCCGACGACTACAAGTGAGCGATGACTTGTTGCTATTCTTGTGTGCTGCATCAAGTGCAGCTGTAGCTGATGTAAATGTCTAGCGACTCGGAGACTTTCAATTCTTCCTGCCATCAGATGAAAGCACAGAGATCGTGCAGTTAAAAATGGAAAAAAAGGAGCCCAACTCATCGTGGTTGGTTCATATTTAACTTTTATAATTTCAATGATTGTGAAATAAAGATAAACTCCCCGATTCATCCTATTGGCTAGTGCTCTCTCGCTATCGGTTAAAATGCATTAATGCATCAAGAGCACCATAAATTGAGCCATTCAGTGGTGATTACGGTCGTCACAATCGTTTTTAGACAATCCGATAGCTGGTTCAATTTAATAGATATCAACAATGACCTGGGAAAAATTACGAGACTTAATGATGATGAGATATTTTTTTTAACCTACCATGAGTGTCAACGATTCGCTAGGATGGTTCGGGTGACATAGACTACATTTTATATGAGCAAAATCAGTATGATGGATGTTACATCCAATTTTCCGTTTTTTTTTTTTTTTTTTTTTTCCTACTATAAAGCGCACCATAATGTGATGATGGCTTTATTTTAAACTACCATCTAGCCTGTAGGCTAATAAGTAATATTATTCTAAATTTTCCGTAATTGAGTTTTTAAACTTTTATCCTTGTAAATTGTAATCTTTAAAAATGATAGAGTGAGAGTCAAAGGTACATTGTATTTCGCGTCTGAACCGCGAGTGTTTCTGCAGACGCGAGTACGGGTACCTGGGGCCCAGCCTGCAGCAGATGGTGAGCAAGCTGCGCTCGTCGCCGGCGGGCGGCGCGGCGGGCGGCGCGGTGGCCGTGGTGACGTGCACGCCGCCGCTGCTGCCGTCGCCGTCGCCCGCGCCGCCCGCGCCCGCGCCCTCGCCCGCGCCCGTAGCCATCCAGCACACCTCGCAGCCGCACTCCAAGCCACTCGGTAAGTAGCGTATTAACGCATTAAGAAATGTGTTTTAGTTTTCCAATTTCCATTTATTATTAAGTCTACTTAAATTTTTTAAAAGTCAAAGGCCGTCTTGCACCTATCTGCTTAATGATATTTAGTTTTTGCGCACGGAGCAACGGATCGACTTGATTTTTTGAATGGGTATAGTTAAGGATCTGTAGGGCCATTTACACGTGAATTTGTATGAGATTACAGGAGTAAGTGGTTGGACAAAATTTTCTCGTGGAGCGCAGGTTAGCCCTACTGGACCGTGATATAGGCTTTTTATCCTAAAAAAAGAAATCTAAACGAACAAAGTTAATAGTGGTGTTAACGAAACAGAATCGGTGGCGAGCCGCAACGTGGTGATAACGTCCCCCGCGCCGCAGTCCCCCGCGCCCTCCACCCCGCCGCCGCAGAAGTTCGTCATCGTGGCGTCGCAGCAAAAGACTCAGGTGATTTTATACATTACTAGCGGACGCCTGCGACTTCGTCCGCTTCTTCAATTCGCAATCGACAGTACCTAAATCCCCACAGTTTAGTTGGGCAGAATCCCTGCAGCATTAGGATTGAGGAGTTGGGTCCTGGAATTCAACGATGTATTCTTTACATGGTACTTACAATTACTATTCATAATCGACAGTTCCTAAATCCCTACAGTTTAGGGGGGCAGTACCCATGCAACATCAGGATTAAGGAGTTTGAAACCCGAAGTTTTTATGGGTTACCTACCAACATTGAGGCTGAAATCTATAGACAGCAATCTACTCAAACTCGAGACAGAGATAAAACGAGACAGATTTATGTCAAAGCATATTTATGTCCTGTTTTAACTGTATCTCAAATCAGATCTAAATCAAAGCACGCACTATAGATCTTAGCACAAGAAGAGTATATTACAACTATAAAAAATAAATTAGCATAACAATTTATAAACTTTCAAGAGAAGCTGGAAGAAATTTCTTTTTTTTAGAGATAAGCTTCACCTATGTCTACTTCTTTAATATATATATAGCTGCTCGTGCTGATTCACTGACTGACTGACTGACTGACTCATTGATCACCTCTCCTGTAAAATTTTGTATGGAAAAATTTTTTTTCACCCACGGTTTCGTATAGAGGACAAAAATTCATTCGGAACAAAAATATGGAGAGAGCTGATGATTGAGGATTTCGGAGACGGGTGAGGAGCACCGGCCAGGGTATCGAAGATAGGTGGGGGGTGTTCAACCAAATGTCACTCGAAACCTCATCCAATTGGCAGAGAGCCGAAAAAAAACCCCAAAATGGCGGATTCAAGATGGCGGCCATACAAATTTCGTCGGTGTCTATCTCGGAGACTATAAAAGATGGAAGAGTGGTTTCTTGGAAAAAGATGATCAAGACCCGAAGGTCTACTTGATGAAAAGAAAAAAATTCAAGATGGCGGAATTAAATTTTTTCCATACAAAATATATGCAAGACTTTGTACGGTTCCTTTTCAAAATTTCTCATGGTTTCGTATAGAAGACAAAAATTCATTTGGAGGAAAAATATGGAGAGACCTGATGGTTGAGGATTTCGGAGACGGGTGAGCAGCACGGCCAGGGTATCGAAGATAGGTGGGTGGTACTCGAACAAAAGTCACTCGAAACCTCATCCAATTGGCAAAGAGCCGAAAAAAAACCCCAAAATGGCGGATTCAAGATGGCGGCCATACAAATTTCGTCGGTGTCTATCTCGGAGACTATGAATGATGGAAGAGTGGTTTCTCGGAAAAAGATAATCAAGACCCGATGGTCTACGTGATGAATAGAAAAAAATTCAAGATGGCGGATATTTTTTTTTTTCATATAAAATGTGTGTAAGACTTTGATACGTTCCTTTCCGCTGATGGTTTCGTATAGAGGACAAAAATTCATTTGGATGAAAAATATGAAGGGAGCTGATGATTGAGGATTTCGGAGACGGGTAAGGAGCACGCTCAGTGTATTGAAGATAGGTTGAGGGTGCCCAAACAAAAATCACTCGAAACCTCATCCAATTGGCAGGGAGCTGAAAAAAATTCAAAATGGCCGATTCAAGATGGCGGCCATACAAATTTCGACGGTGTCTATCTCAGAGAGTATAAAAGATAGAAGAGTGTTTTTTTAGAAAAAGATAATCAAGACCCGAAGGTCTACTTGGTGGCCAGAAAAACCGCGGTTCGCTTTAGCGAGCCGCGCACCCACGCGCCCTACTAGTCTAATATATGTTGTCTTGTAAATTCTTATATACAGGGCGTCCCACGCCTATGCCACATGGAGGGGAAGTACCTTAAATATTGTAGATGGAACATTTTACTGAAAGAAGACTTCATTTTAATTTAAACAACAATTTAAACTGCATTCATAGATTTTTAAATAATTGCCTGGTTGAACCGGGACTCGAACCCGCTATACGAGAAAAAAAATTAACCTGTATCTTTATCATACCGATCGGAAGGCTTCATCATAAGGATTATTTTTTGTTAAATAGCATAGCATGAGAAATAAAAGGAAGACCATGAATTTTAGCCTTTGATGTAAAATTTTGTTCAGAAAAATGAAAAGCTGACATTGGCGTATGGACATACAACTGACATGAACTATTACTAATGAGTACCCACTTGAGAAGTACGCATCATTTCCCGATCCTTACTATCCTTACTAATCCTTACTTATATTACCTATAAATGCGAAAGTGTGTTTGTTTGTTGATTTATTGGTTTGTCCTTCAATCCCGCTGCAACAGAGCTACGAATTGCATACTCATTAGTAATAGTTCATGTCAGTTGTATGTCGATACGCCAATGTCAGCTTTTCATTTTTCTGAACAAAATTTTACATCAAAAATTCATGGTCTTCCTTTTATATTTAAGGTACTTCCCCTCCATGTGGCATAGCCGTGGGACACCCTGTATACATAAAAAATAAAAATAAATAAATAAATAAACTATTTGATAGACGCAGCCAGCCAGCAGCGCGGGTCACATCGTAGTGCACAGCTCTCAACCGAACATAGTCCGCAGTCAGAATGTAAGTTATTCTTCATTCAGTACAGCACACTATAGTACAGTAGTAGTAGTACTGTATTAATTCAGTACATTACATTACCTACAGTACAATAGAAAGTATGCAAGGGAGCGTATGCATGATGTAGTTGTAGTTGATCTAATAAAGAATGGCATTGCATGGTTTTTGTTTTGATTTCATGTTTAACTTAACTATTGACGTTCAGACGAAAGTCCCTAAAAAATTGAGATAGTAAAAGAAAACTATTAAGCTTTCGTTTATATATTTTCTACTCGTTCACATTTCCGTGGCGCGTGCCCCCTCCCGCTTCTTCGACCCGCACACCTCACTCGCCCTGGCAGTACCGTTAGCAACCGTCACATCTATTTTTTTTTATTATAAATCTATTTTCGTTAAATACGTAAAGTATCTATATTTTGATTAATGGCAAATACCGAAATGTCGGACAATTTCTGTGTTGAAAATTTTGTCAGATTGTTTATTTTTCGTTAAGTTTGTTCATTGTGATGCTGTTGCTGTTATTTACTATCCTTATTTTGTTATATTTAGGATTTAGATTATGGTATGGTTAAAATATTTAGAGCGAAATATTTAGATGATGATGCTTAAGTGAAGATATTTTTCTGCGCGCCATACTTAACGATGATGGGTTGAAGTCACTGCGGGTTTGCGCCAAGATAATATATAAACGTGTAGTTTATTACACGTTTGAATTGATACTTTACAATGCATTGAAGGTTTTGATGTATTTCTAACACATTCACAGCATGATTTGTGCCAATTAAAGATCCTTAAGAATAATTTAAATACATTATTCGAAATTAAATGCTGTCATATGTTCTTGTGGTATGTATAGTGTTACAGTGGAACTTGGCTAATGATATTATAATAAGAAGTAAAGGTCCGAGCGAAAAGCTTTCGCAATATCTCCCGAACTAAAAGTGAAAATTGATTCCATACTGAAATTCACAATTCTGCTAATGTATGGGGTGGTAGGGTAGAATTAAGGCCAGAATAAGAGGTTTATTTATGGCATCATCTCTTGATATGACCAGTTTTATTAACATAGATAGAGTGTATAGCATATCCCTGTTAATTCGACTTGTATAGTTTCCTGCTGAAGATAAAATCACATCTATTGAATGTTTAAAAATACTTCACCGTACCCTTGGCCGTACCGAAGAGAAAAGAAAAGATTTTGAAACATGCAAAAAAATGTTTTCTCGAAATCAAATAGGTATTTAAATAAGCAGTCGATTAATAATGTTTAATTTAACGGTTTGTTGTTGATGGCAGTAGTTTGTTGTAAATTGAACTGTCGAGTATGCTTTGTGTATGATTTTAATTACAAAAGTAAAAATGTTTCTTACAATAGCAGAGGGTGAGGGTAGGTGTATATTTTAAGTTTTTCAAGCGGGTTTATATTAAGCCAATTATAACGTCGTTCGGACCTTATTAGCCGTATCGTAGTTGGTGGTAGTGTAGCGTAGGAGAGTATGTATCGTATATGGTAGTTAGTGTACGTCGGTGGTGTTTGTCCTTTGTAGTCGGTGGTGGTGACGAGCGGGCCGGCGGGCGCGACGCCGCCACAGAAGGTGGTGGTGGTGGGCGTGCCCCCGCCCACGCATGGGCACCCGCCGCACCAGCCGCACCAAGCGCCTGTTGCAGCCGGGGTTAGCCAGGTGAGTTATGCCCGTAGTTGCGCGCCACAAAAATTGCCACAGCGTTGTCTACCATCGAGGGCAAGAGGGGCAATATGCTTGAAATGGTTACATGCCGTTTCAAGCAGTACCTTTACATTCATAGTTTTACATCTAACCTAACACTTCTTTAAAAGAGCGTGATAATTAACTATGTCCCAGATTTATCAAGAGCATGACTTTCTATTGATTTTGAACTTAAAATTTTTTGAAAGCGTATATGGCAAGTGTGATACAATTTTTGATTTAATGAAATGATTTAAAGTTAAGTTTTTATCTTAATGCAGATTGCATGAATAAAATTAATAATTCGCATGAATTGTGGTTGCGTTTGTGGTAGGCGCAAGGTTGCTCAGCGGGCGATGGAGGGAGTACCCTTGCGAGATCAAATCGGAAATAAGACGATCCGTAGGAGAACCAGATTTACTGACATAGCTCATCGATTCGCGATTCGTAGTGGCAAAGGGCGGGGTATATACTTCGAAGAACTGATTCAAATTCATTTATTGCAAATTTGGGTTTACATTAGGTCTTATATATTGGTTAGTTAGTACATCCAAATGCCTTTAAAGGCGTGCAATATATGTCAGTTTAAAAAATATAATTATTATTCGTATTTACTTCTTTATGCACATTCATTAATAATATTTGATAATAATTGTTGATTTAATAATAATTGCTGATGGTTGTTGGGGGTCTCATGGAAAGTGTTGTTGATAGATCACCAACTAGGTGGACCGACGATGTCAATCATATCGCAAGGAGCGGCTAGATACAGACAGCGCAAGACTGAGTCATGTGAAAGTCTACCTATATGTTCGTTACGTTAAGAGTGCTTAAGTAAGCGGAAAGTTTGTACTAGTAGTGGGTACGACAATAGTGCAACGGGTGGGGTTCGAAACTGCGGCCTTTCAGTTTTCAGTCGGCACCCTACTGTTGGGCTATTGAGGCTTGTTAAATGACAAGATACAAGGTGTCGGGTTTGCCGGCAGGCGCCGGTGTCGGTGGTGGCCAAGCCGGTGTTCGCGCGCGGAGGCTCGGCGCCGCAGCCGCCGCCCGAGCTGGACGACCTGTCGCACCTCGCCTGACGCCCGCGCACCTTCAGCTTCATCATCAAGGAGATCCGCAAGAGGAACCCGTGACTGCCCAGCCTGCTTTTCGCCCGAAAATACAATTTTCGATACAATGACACATATTCATTACCCAATCGACTTTAACGTTTCCTGTACAGTTTCAATGTAGTAAAACACAGTAGGCTCACACGGCATTGTACTGCATGTTTTTTGCAGGATAAACTTTATCGAAAACAGTGGTGCATACATCAGCCATAGAACCGTTCACATGTTGTTAATACTGCAAAAAAGTTTGCAGTAAAAGACCGCAGATAGAGAAGTACTATAGACTTACTGATATCTCCTTTTCACTCCCACACGAAGGAGATGCAGTATAGATATGTCAAACAAGATAGAATGAGACACAGCTATGTCTATATCCGTCCCTCACTGCGTGCCACGTTTTAAGTTGTTGCTCACAATACATTGTATGGTGATTGTAAGCAACAAGACGTACAAGAGTAGGTATTTCACAGTGTTATGCTATCCCTTTCGGTGACAGGTTTGTTAGGATTCTAGAGGAAACTCATTCTACGTAAAACATGACGTGTGAACGTTCTATGGCTTATGTATGCACCACTATGTTTACGATAAAGTATAACCTGCATAAAAATTTGCAGTACAATGCCGTGTGAACCTACTCTTAATAGTTGAGGTAGTTTTTTATACAATAAAAGCGAGCATTCGCACTTGGAACGAAATTGTTGCCGAAGTTTAATTACCACTACAATAGGTATGTATCATATAATTACTGTATCTATCCATAACGTCTCACAGCATATTGGCGTAGAGTGGAAGCATATATGGACGCACATATGCAATAAAGAGTCAACCCACACAACTTATCAATTGAAAAGTTAACTTTATTCTTTTACATTATGTATATATTTAATTTGACAAAGGTTTATGGGTTGAAACTTTATTATGTGCGTCCATATAGCGACGAGTTTTTTCAAACTAAACTGAACTTTAAACATGCGCGCACATTAGGACGGGGATTTATTTCATGTAGGCAAACTTGTGGCTCTTATGACAAGTCGAGATTCTACTGGCCCCAAATTATATGTAGCAATACGCTAACTGGTCTTTTTTAATATAATTACGACCTACACTAAAATGTAACCAGATACAATATTTAAATTTATTTATATTTTTAAGTAAATAATATAATAGATTGTCTATTATATAAAATAAAAGGTTACATTTTAAACATGGCAATGGTCTACACATACCACTTGAAATGCTTAATAATATGTAATAAAATATTAGCACAGAATACATAATAACTATTACCAGTGGATACTTCTACGTTTTGCTACAAGGCTTTTTTGGGGTTTATAATAATTACTCTGTTGGATTTGGGGGTAATTTTAAGGAAGTTGGAAACCCGTGCCGTTTTGGTCAGCATAAAGTAGGTATTACGTACCGGAGTTAAGGTTCAATTTACTTTGAAACATTTTAGAAACGACGCGTCGTTGCAGTTCCTCTATGCGCCAAAATGCACTTTTATAAACACATATTGATAAATCATAATATACTACTAATACTTATAAACTATGTATATAATTTGAATTCTATTGTATTTTATTATTGAAACAAAACAAAAAACTTCGATTTCACTAAGAAATTCAAATATAATAATTTTGTATGTTCGTTAGTTGTACGCAAATATAGCTTCTTAAGCAATAGATTGATTTTATCTCTATTTTTGGATGTAATAAAAACTGTTCTATAAATTAAAAGTATTTTAATTTTTCCCTTCAAGATTTTAACTTTAAATTCATACCAATTACATACTATTGAAGTTTTTAATAAGCTTATAAAATTTATCAGTGTATCTAGCTAAAAGAAGCAACTTATGATTTACCGCTTTATGCAGTTTTATTGCTACAACATGCTATATTAAAACTTTAAAAAAACTACTGGGCCGATTTTGATGCGGTTTTTAACATTACATATATTATACAGCGTCATCATTACTTAGAACATAACACTGAACTTGCAAAAGAGTTATCTGCCGAAACAAGAGATTTTTCACGAAAAGCGCATGAACTTTTACATCTAACATAGTATAATACGTTAAAATTACCTACATGGCCAACTTAATAGCTAAATAAATACAATAACAGATAAAGTTAGTAGGAGCTTAACATTTTTTTCTCTGAGAAGCGAACTCGTTATGAGTCAATTTATTCTTATACCCTATTATCACGAGAGCGAACGAGGACTGTGTACCAATTTAAAAGTATCTATGGCTCGGATTACGCTCGCATAGTCGGCATGTGAACGGGTAAATAAGCATCGAATCCGTGCATAATAGGCACAATGCTTCACAATGAACGAATGCCCACTCGACTGAATTGATAAGTGGGCTGTGCCGCGTGGGGAGCGTCGCCGCCCGCCCGCCCGCGCCGCCGACCGCCCTCGGCCGACAGACGCTACACCGTCGTAGCGGTCGGTGCCTACGACGGACCTGCCTCACGGAGTTCAAAAAATTAACAGAGGTGCAAAGTTTGTACTGAGCTTACTTCGTGGGTATGTATAGTACGTAGCTCTTTATGATGTGGTTTTTATGAGAAGATAGTCCTCGATTGCAATCTCACCTGATCGTAAGTGACGATGCAGTCTAAAATGGTAGCGGGCTAAATTGGAAGGAATATGGCAGTGTATTACTCATACCCCTAATCGGTTCTTCACGCCGAAACCGGAACGCTCGTTTTTGGGGAAAAATTGGTTTTTATAGGTATACACTCGAATTTGAAAGACAGCCGTGGACGTCTATCGGTTGGTACGACAACGACCAACGTAAAATACTACATAGTTATTTGACTTAATTAGAACTTAATTCAGACACTAATTGAACGGCAGGTCTGCAGCTATGAACTCTATGAGGGGTCGGGTTATGGAACGGCGGGCGGGCGTCCGTCTGACCACTGGCCGCGGACGGGAGCGCGCGGCGTCCGCACGCGTGGCGAAGCGGTCGACGGTCCTCCTCTCGCGACTCGGAGACTCGCGGAGTTTCCGTCCCAGCGTCACAACTCTCTCGTGTAGCCTCGTAATAAGCTGTGTGTAACGCTCTGTGGCCGATTTTCGCGCCAAATATTACGCGCGATCTTGCATCAGTCGCTTCGTTCAACGCGCAGTCCCTTTACTTTTTGTTATTTTTTTTTTTATTTTCTTTGTCACTGATTCTGATTGGTGATGGAATTTAATTTGGAACGTTATAAATTGCTTTAGTTGTGATGCGTTTATTTATTGTGATTTTTATTCTGTTCTTTGTGTTTTTACCTAAATCAACGAAGGCGATTCGATGGCTGTAAGTATGCATTTTTATTTTTCTTATTATATTCTCATTTGAGTAAGTAATACTTTCGTCTTATATTTTTTAACCTACTGTAATAATATAAGTAGGTACCGTAATGATTAAAAACATATTAGCAATATTTTTAATAAAATTACTGTGTAGCACTAATGTATTTATAATGACTCTATCTATTTACCTAATTTTAAGGTAAAAAAACTATTCTTACAAACAAAGAAATGTACCTACCTACATACTTAAATCCTATTATGCCTGTTAAATCTGATTCATATTTTATGTAATCTACTATATAAAAATAAGTCGGGTTTTCCTTCCTGACGCTAGAACTCCAGAACGTACGAACCGATTTCCACGGTTTTGCATTCGTTGGAAAGGTCTCGGGATCCGTGAGGTTTATAGCAAAGAAAATTCAGGAAAAATTTCAACAGAAAAGCGGGAAAATCTTTTTTCACATACACAACGAAGCCATCTGGTGGCGAAACGGAGTTCGCCGGGTTTGCTAGTAGATAATAGTTAGGTAGGTACGCATCTCATAAACATTTTAAAATTAAATCAGAAAGTTTTAACTACCCTATGTGAATATAATGTTTTTCTGATTGAATTAGAAGCAACGCGGCGGTAAATCTCATTGGAGACTAGTCAACTTCGTAGCAGATATTATAGTGCAAAAGTATATGCGCAAACACAGATGCCCCTATTCTCTCAATCTCATAATATGGATGGCAATCCACGACTAGAGAGAGATCAGGCGCAGGACCGACAGTATTGCGTGAACATAGTTAACTTCCAAGTTGAGAGTTATTTTTGACAGAAAAATTCAATAACTTTGTTGACTCTACACGTAGACTGAGTAAACTCTACGCTACATAAGCTAGCTATTAACTTCAACACTAACGAGGAAGTACCTACCTACATAGGAAGATCTTATCAAAGCTAGGAAGTATCTAATGTTATCTATATAATGTAGGCAACATTAGATACCTACTACTGCACTTAGAGGTATCTACTTAATAATAATTTTAATATTTTCATTAAGTCATATAGTGTACCTACGACGGACGGCAAGACAAAACTGCGGTCCTTTTTCATCAGTGTTTCGCGTTGGCGCGTTTTGGGCGCTGAACACCGGAAATAGAGCATTAGGAAAGTTCAGTACTGCGAAAAATTTGACTGCGTTTAAAATTAGAATTTTCTTCTGTGTTTCCGGAACTATTCAACATATTATGTTTACAACACCCTGAATCACTTGCGGTAGCGTATCTATACTAATATATAAAGCTGAAGAGTTTGTTTGTTTGAACGCGCTAATCTCAGGAACTACTGGTTCGAATTGAAAAATTATTTTTGTGTTGGATAGGCCATTTATCGAGGAAGGCTTTAGGCTATATAACATCACGCTGCGACCAATAAAAGCGAAGCATCAGTGAAAAATGTTACAAAAACGGGTAAAATTATCCATATTTAAAATATAAGAAAAATTGACGCGGACGAAGTCGCGCGCAACAGCTACTTATTAATATAAAGAGTTATAAGAGCTCAACTTAAGACAGTTAGCGATTTTACGAATTTAAAACAAAAATGTAACCCTAATCTTAATTTTCACTGAAGCCATTCCGAGTGCTCACATTTTGTATTAAAACCAAAATACTTAATTTATTTATGAGGTCGAGAAAAAAATACCTACCTACGAATGAGTAACTAGGTATTTAATTCCGTACAAAAGACGTAACATTAGACACTACAACCGTGTTATTCCCTCAATCCAGAACTAAATGGCAGTCGTTACGCACGGCCGAGGTAACCCGAGCAGCCAGTCCCCTGCTACCATCGCTCCCTAATTGAACATTGCACTAATGAGCGGCGTTGTTCCGTTGCAACCCGCAATTAAGGCTGCATCACACAAACACCAACTAAACGCTAGTCGGTAGGGCTACAGCATCACGCTAATCTTCTTAACTCGTGAATCATAAAGTTTCTCCTACTGAACAATCCCTAAGGCCTGGAACGGCTTATCGTTAGAAGAATTTGTCTTGAGAATTCCTAAGGGAGTAGGTACACGTCACACTATCTTTCGCTAGGAGTCTGAACTAGTTAAAGATTTATCTCCGTTTAAAAAAAGTAAGAAATGCTATCTCTGATTCCTATCTTTATCGCGCGCGTATGCGTGTTTGATTTGTAATACAATAAATTGTGTGAAGCACATTTGAACAATTACAATCACCTACGAACCGCGTTGGACACAATCCGTCGTGCCTTCTATTTATTGCACCTTTAACTTGCCCCTAGATTACACCCGGATATAGGTCCCTGGAAATACGAAGTTATTTGTCAACTTCATTGTTGAAATAATTGGATCCAATTATTTCAACAATGACGTTGATATGTAATAGTTTTGTTACAATTCCAAAATTAATATTAATTGAAAACCTTCTATGGTTTTCTTTCTCATCATAGTTCAACCCTTTGTCACTGCGACTGTAATATCGTTAGGTCTATGAAATATTCGATATAGGTATTACTTCCAAGATATTCCAAACGTCTTTTAATTTTAACAAATTAACACGTTTCATATTAACGTTAATATAGGTTATATTAAAGTTTGATTATATTATATAACCACACTTTATTTACCTATATATCAAAACATAATGTGGTTTCTTTCAATGTAATCTACTCGTACAATGGTTTCTTGACACCATAGCAATCGTTTAAATTTTACTAAAAAAAAAAAAAAGTACCACCCTTCGGTCTGGAATATCGAAATAAAGACATACAAAATAAAGTTTCCCAAATCAAAACAAACAAAACGGAATGTATTATAAAAAGAGCGATTTATGGTGCATTCCCTCACGTGGAAGTGTCCTAGCCAAATGCGAGTGAAATATTACCTACCCATTTGTTCTACTTTTAAAACATTTTCCTTCTTTACACTATGCAAATGGTTTATGGAAATATGTTTTACTATGTACCTACATAATACGCATTATATTCACGAGAAATTATGAAATAACTTTTTCTTACATTGCTCTTGAAAGATTAATTGTGTATTGGCAAAATGACGTATGTAGGTATGTAGAGTTTGGGAAAACCGAACGTAGCATGGCTACGAGCGGAAAGGTAGAGTACCTACTTATTCTAATGAAAAGCTTCTAGCTTAGACGACTACATATTATGTTTCCACGTAGAGGTAATATCCAATATTCCTTGAATAAAAAGACGTAGGTTACGCTTCCATTACTTAATTGAATGCCGTAGGTTAATAAAATATTCTGCTACATTTTGTTACAGTCACGCTGCCTAGATAGATACGGCAGCTTACCTTAAAAAATAAAAACCGTATTTCTCTCCAGCATTGTGTAAAATTTAATGGCAAAAAAGTAAGTTGTTGTTCCTGTCTTTATTGGCATTATTTACATATTCTTTGCCAGATTTTTATTGTCTAGCTATAGGTTGGTATCGACATTTCTATTTGACCCAGTTGCTAGAGTCCCCTGCTATAAAGATTTTCCTATGATTGAAATCTGTTATGGAGTATAAATAATCCCTGAGAGAGTAACAATCTCAGTTTTCGCCGAGTAAGTAAGGGCCGGGTGTGGCAGACCGAAAAAAATAATTCCCTCGCTTGAGTTCCCTGTGACTTTTCCGAATCGTCCCGTGCATCTGGCGGGGCCTATTATTAGGGGACTGCTCTTAATGCTTTCCTAGGAATTTTTATAACTGCCGTCTTAGTTTTTACGATTGTGATTTTTATTGAATCCTCCCATACACATATTTTCTCCGCGGTCCACGATATGCCTGCGGGTGAAAAACGAGCTACTTCCACGAATTTTATTGCTCTGAAGTAGACGTAACATTCTTTAGCCTTTTATATTTTTCTCATAACAAAGGAAACCTAGTCACATGTAGCTAAATGCTAAATGTATTTTAAAATACTGATACAAAGGATATAAAATCATACTAAGGATATTTGTAAAATTTAATAAATGGATAAGTGTCTTTGTTAATTGGATTGCCTTCAATAACGGAGGAACTGATGTCTGATTGACTTGGTTTTGGAATAGATTAAAAAAAAGACTAGAATAATTTGAGTAGGTATTTTTACCGCGGGAAAACAATCAGAGCTGTCTCGTGATTTTTAAAAACCTACTTACATACGTCTTACTAACCTAACCTTACATGCGGACGAAGTCATACAAAAACTAACTGTTAAATAATGTAGGCACAAAATAAGTAGCCTGTACAAAAGCACCGAAATTTTATGTTACAGAAATAAGTAAATGAATATGCTTCAAAAAGTTTTTTTAGCGGTGAAGGTGAAGGGCTTCGCGAGGTTTAATTTCGCGGAGTGCTGAGCGACTTTTCTACAATTAGCCAACTACTTATATTACACGTCTACCTGTCTGTTAGGTTTGCATAGCTAGGTAGGTTAGGTACCTAGAATTGCTTTAATTTAGAAAGTATAATCGGATCTTTGCAAATAATAAATATACAACGGAGTGAAACATTGTGGTTACAATTGGGTTTTGTTGTGAAAAAATAAAATAACAGTTAAATTTAAAGTTTTAATCATTAAGACAATCCTTACTGGAAAGAGTTCATTTTTTTTATTTTTCACAACACAAATCAATTACAAACCTCAATAAATCCCACCTCATTTAAAAGTTCGATTAATCCGAAATGTACCTATACCTATCTATTTTATTTAAAGCATACTTAACTAGAATTTGTATGAAAACTTTTTTGCATTTTTATGCAAATCTTAGCTTACGATATATTGGTACGTTTCTGTATAACGTTTTACACTTTCATTTTGTAAGTGTGTCCATTGAAACACCGATTCACTTGCGTCTTCAGCTTTTATTGTGAAAGCGATTTTTTTATTTCGTCGGCTTATTGCAAGAACTCACTAAGTGCAAATAATCATCAAGTACAGTTAAGAACAGCTTTAAACTCCTCTTGACGAGTTCTATATAATTCAAAAACACACTTACTTCTAGCTATTCAAATTTAGACGTTATGACTAAGCATAAATTCGATAATTACAATTTTGGAAATTTTAGGTTCCATAAAAAATCATGAATTTAAATTAATTTAAATATCACTTTAGAATGAAATTCGGTTAAATTCATTATCTGCGCTTAATTACTTTTATAAATCAATGATATATGAAAAAAACACATTTAAGTAATTTTAATGAATTCTATCAATTGGCTATTGTCTTTAAGTGATTCTTTGCTTAAGAGAATAAAATAATTTAATACATTTTTAAATTGATTAAAAGCATATTTTAGTAAGTTATAGACAGAATTTGAAACATAAAACTGCATAAAACAATTGAACAGATGAAATATGAGAGTAATTCTGATATACCTAAGTACTAAAGTAGTAATAATGAAAGTGATAACCGCCGGCAATTAACATGCGAAAAAAAATTTAAGACAGTTGTCTTCTCTAGTTAGATGACAAAAAAGAAGACACTTACGATAGAAATACACAGTAAAAATATCGGTCACAATGTTTGCCCTATAAAAACTACAGCAAACAAATACGGCCACCTAAAACAACTAATCTAGGAGACTGAGTGTAAATTAATGCACCAAAGTGAATCTTACTGGGCTTTATCTGATTATATAGACATCAGAAATTTTTTATAGAGATGAATATAGTAAATAATCCCCAGAGATGTTTAGTAAATGAAACTAGGAAAAGGACCTCATTTCGTTCATATTATTTTAAGAAAGGCGAATGAAAGATCACGGTTTCTGTAATTATCATTTGATAATTCTAACTTCTTTGTTAATAGGACCATTTGGTCCTATGAACAAAGAAGTTCAGTATCTTTTGAAGGGCAAGAAAGACGAGGCCAGCTTGAGGCACATAATAAAACAAAGCAGGAAGATGAAGACTTCGTCAAAGAAAACATCGAGGCATTTCCGATGGAGTCACCCTAGTTATCGTAGAAAAACTTAATCCATAAAGTATTTAGAGAGGACTCTATTTATCTCTAAAATGTATAAACTGTACGAAGAAATATGTATTTGTGCATCCAATTATCCGGTATCCGTAAACGTGTATCGAAATATTTTTAATTTCCTCTATTACCTGTGGTCTGAAATATATTATGGAAAAAAGAAGTTATGAAGTGGGAACCGCATTGTATCTTTGGATAAAACATCTACCATCTGCAGTAACAGAGATATCTATATTTTTGATACCTATGGAGGACAAAGTAGTAACCAAATAGAGATTTGGTCCAAACACTTTACCTTGAGGTTATTAAACACCAATACCTAGAGGTCTCGAGAAGGTACCTTCATATGAGTGAGTCCAGACTCGAACTCGATAACATTGAAAATCAGATGCGTCTTATGCCAATTTTCCTCATGATAGATCTGTGAAATATAAGATAACTGAGACAGTATCTCAAACGATAAATCTGCGGGGCCAAAAAAACACCGTACAAACTGACAATGAATTTAATTAAAATATTTTCATTCTGAAAAAAGCTTATAATATAACCATGTGCGCCGAAAAAATAATATCTTCAGAACTACATGATTGGTACCAAAATTTACCAGAAAAAGAAGATTAAGGCTTTTTTCCTGATGAAAAGTGCTCGAATGCGGAAGATTTGCAGTAGAAATATTTTAATTTTAATTTTTTTTTACTATTTAGCTGCTATTTTTTATTGCTTTATGACGTATAATTGTTAGTAATCAAAGTGTTATGCGATTTTTTTTAAAAGGACTGTTTTTCTTTTTTTACGAATATATTTTTTGGTTTTCAAATGACAAAAAATATTTTATTAACTTTTGAGACTAATTCAAACATTATTTAATTCAGTAAAACTGATTAAAAAATATTTTTCCATTAAAAAACTTTGTTATTAGACCTATTTTAAGAAATACCTAAATCAAACATTGAAAACCATTACAATAGCAAAAAGTCATTAACGTGTCATTGACTTAGTTTTTTGTTTTTTAAAAAAATACTATTAATAAATGTTTAAAATACTGAGTTGATTTTAATAATATAGATATTCAACAACAAAATGTGTTTAATTTTTCTTTAATATAATCATAATTTTAGATGCTATAAGCAATCAAAATTACTAAAACTTCAAAGCTTGTTTTCTCAAACTTTTGAATATGTCGCTTAATGAGTTCTTGCAATAAGCCGACGATTTGTTAATGAGCCGAGTAGATGCAACGGGGTATAAATGCAACAAATCGTCCCGGGACTGGCTTCATTTGATCTGACACGAATTTATCCACGCCACTGCGCTCTTTATTTTCACCGCCGACGATGTTCGCTTTGTCCTGACAAATTCATAAATTACCGACATCCTCGGCGTAGTGTATTTACTCGTCTTTTATCTTACTCACCCGCTCCCCGTTCGGCCGTATCGACGGCCACTTTGAAGTTGTGGTTACTCGTTAATTGAATATGAAACGATAAGTAAATGTGACATCTTCATACTACAAGAGCAAATGTTTGTTGTTGAGTTGTGGAGAGAAGAAATGAGATTGAACTGCCTAGCCTATACCTACGGTATACCTTGGTACACCTCTAAAAAATTTGTTTCAAGGAAATAAGCAGGTATCCAACCTTAGGTTTTGCCCGATGAGAGGCTCCTTGCCGTTACTAAGAGTTGTCACCCTATCGTCAAAGACACGCCAACAAGCGATTAAGCGTTCCAGTACGGTGGCGAGTACAATACCATGCCTTCCCCATCCAAGTGAATAAAGAAAAAAATATATAATACTAGTTGATGCCCGCAACTTCGTTCGCAAGATTTTAGGTTTTTTGATTCCCGTGGGAACTCTTCTTATCCGGGAGACTATGGGTTAATCCAGACTATAATCTACCTCTGCCAAACAGTCAAATTGGATCAGTCGTTGCGGTGTGATTGAGTAATAAACATCCAAACTTTCGCATTAATATTAATAGGATTATTATCCTATTAATATCCTATATCCTATTAAGGTATGATTGGAAGATAATAATCCTCTTAGTCTAAATGAAACCATAGCGAAACTGTCTGCTCTAACGCTGCATTTGACGATCTTGCTTTTCCATTCTGATGCAACAATTTGGCGGCGAGTTGTGCTGAAAGTCTAAGGTTACTGCCGAAAAATCTACGCAATTTTCATATAGGTACCTATATATATTTTTATTTATACTCACCTCACACCTGACAGTTGGCATTAGACCCTGAAGTAGTATTTTACTCATAGTACGGAAAACCGATGGAAAACCGTACGTGCAATTAAATAGCTCAGGTAAAACAAACGCAGCGCGTTATTTCTAAAATAGCACACATTCATCTGGTTGCTTTGCTGCAGTTGCTTATGAGTACAGTGATGCGAACAGCAGACATAAGTAGGATCGCTGTATCTCAGGCATAGTGCAATGCGTCATACAAAGTTACCGCTCGCTTGCCTTGGGGCTTGCCGTAGTATTTTCTTTGCTACGCCCTATTTGGCTAATGAATGAGTTTTTCTTTTCAAGAATAGGAAAATCATAGCCTTGAGTAGCCTGCGATTTGGTCGTGCTTATAATGGTTTGGTCGAAATCATTAACTAATGCGGGTTCAAAGACTCTTAAGCGGTTGTATCAATCACATCATATTGTACCTATTGTTCTCACAATCCGACTAATTATTCCGCCTCGCTAACGAACGACAAAGCCTGAAGATATTATCTGAAGACTTAGTAATTGCTTAGTGATAAAAGCCATAGTAGGTACTCGTATATATTATATGTAGGTCCATGTTAGGAACGGCCTAATCATACGTACTTAAGCTCGCTGCATACGTAACGTGCACGGGACGTGGACGGGACGTGGCCCGGACGTGGTTAGTAAACACGGACGGGAATTTTTAATGCATACGCAACGTGGCAATAACTCAGAACTAACGTGCTAGTGATGTGAACAAGGAAAGATGGATTTTTCTAAGATTGTAGCGAGCTAACTTGGAAGGGGTATAGCAGTGTAAATACAACCCATACCCCTAATCGGTTTTTACACGCCATCGTGTCGAAACGTTAAATCGCTTGGCGGCACGTCTTTGACGGTAGGGTGGTAACTAGCCACGGCCAAAGCCTCCCACCAGGCCAGACCAGAGACAATTTAGAAATTATAAATTCCTAAATTGCCCCCGCCGGGAATCGAATCCGAGACCTCTCAGTTATAAGACCACAGCGCTCACCACTGCGCCAGGGAGGTCGTCAAAGGTTGATACTATACCTATACCTATTGATTTGAGCATAAAAAGTTCAACTGTAATTATTATTACATATTAAAATATAAGTAGAGATACCAATGCAATAAATTAATAAAATAAATCTGACCGTTTTCAGTGAGTGATAGTTCGACTGCAATTTTACGCCACAGATAATTTTTATATTTGGTGTCTAAATACTTTCAATGATCGTACACACTCAATTAGTTTTTCCATTCGTCCATTTTTGCTTCGTAGGTAAATACACACATCATACAAACATCACTACTTAGCTCTCCGGAGCGAACGGGGCGACTGTGCATACGCAGCGGAATCACGCACGGGACGGGGCACGTACGGGACGGGACGTGCTAAACATCGTCGCCGACGATATTTTTCCCGTTCCGCGCGTGGCACGTTCCCGTCCCGTCCGTGCTCCGTGACGTATGCACAGTCGCTTACATTTTCTATGAAACGATGTTTCCAAAACTCCACGTCCCGTCCCGTCCACGTTCCGTCCCGTCCCGTGCACGTTATGTATGCAGCGGCCTTTAGTCGAAATACCTACTCAATGAAGTGAAATGTACTCAAAAATATTTAAATTTATTTTTAACCGACTTCCAAAAAGGAGGAGGTTATCAATTCGGCCGGTATCTTTTTTTTTTTTTTTCTATGTATGCCCACCGATTACTCCGAGGTTTCTGGACCGATTCACGAGATTTTTTTTTTAATCGACAGAAGAAGCTCGCGAAATGGTCCCATAAAATTTTTTACCTTCAACTCCTCAAGCCTGATGCTGCAGGGGTATTTCCCCCCTAAATTATGGGACTTTAGGAACCATCGTTTACGAATTGGTATGCTTGGCCTAAGCATATACTAGATCATAGAGCTCCAGGTCCTATTCTTCAATCCTGATGCTGCGGAGTACTGCCCACCTGAATTATAGGGATGTAGGAACTGCTAATCATGAATTGTTATTGTATGTAATAAGCATATACTACACCATTGAGGTCTAGGTTCTAGCTCCTCAATCCTGATGCTGCAGGGTACTGCCCACCTAAATTGTAGAGATTTAGGAACTGCTAATCATGAATTGTTATTGTATGTAATAAGCATATACTATTTCATCGAGGTCTAGGTTCTAGCTCCTCAATCCTGATGCTGCAGGGTACTGCCCACTTAAACTGTGAGGATTTAGGAACTTTCGCTTGCGAATTGATATTGTTAGTATCAAGCATATTCTACATCGTGGAATTCAAAGTCCTCGCTTTTCAATACTGATGCTGCAGGGGTACTACCTACCTAAACTGTGAGGATTTAGGAACTGTTTGTGTATTGTTAATAAGTACTGTAGGTACCAAGTGTAGAACTACATTAGTACCGTAGCGTTGGAGGGAGGGGAGAAAGAGAGCAGGAACAAGCTACACTAAAAAGCTTAAAATAAAAATTCTTTTCAAAAAACCGACTTCAAACGCCACTACAAAGTATAAAAATAATTTTATTTTGTACACGTTTGTTGAAGTCGGGCGGGCTTAACTAGAAACGATGAAATCGATGCGCGACGCTTATCTTATGGTGACATATAAAAGACACGCTTATTGAAATCGGGCGAGCATCGCGTATCGGATTCACCGTTTCTATTTAAACCCGCCCGACTTCAACAAACGTGTACAAAATAAAATTATTTTTATACTTTGTAGTGGCGTTTGAAGTCGGTTTTTTGAAAAGAATTTTTTTTGACTGTACCTTTACTAATAATATACCTAGGTACATAATTATAAATGCGAAAGTGTGTCTGTTGGTTGGTTTGTTGGTTAGTCCTTTAAAAATGCAGCAATGATTGACTTGATTTTTTGCATGGCTATATAGTTAGAGGACATGGAGAGTGAAATAGGCTTCTTTTTATCTCGTAAACAGCGATTCTCGTGGGATTTTTAAAACCTAACTCAACGCGGACAATGTTGCGGGGAAAAGCTAGTTAGTGTACATCCATAAAATATAAATGTAATTGCATTGAATAAAATAATTATTAGGAACTGTGATTGCATCTTGATTGCAAGATTAGTTGGTACCTACTTGTATTTGATACTTAGGTATAGTACTATGTTTGGTAGCAGGTAGCCCCATTTACAAAATATGGTGTAGTGGTTAGCCGGGAGGTTTATTTTAAATCAGAAAGAAAACATTGTGAAAGTGCTGACATCTCTAAAGCTAAATAAAACTCGTACTGCAAAAGATAAGGCACGTTGACACTCGAACCCCAGTAAAACCCTTTGCAAACATCACCGATCCAGACCCTCGCGCCACACCTGCGAATACGGAAAACATACAAATTAGGTTTATTTAAAAGCCAAATCAGAATTGCTTTGTAGATAAATGGATTTAAAATTTAGTGTAGTCTACTTGAATAAGTTATTTCATAAGTCTGAGCCTGAGCAGTCTCCAGTCGTGTCGGACTATGAAAGTGAGGGAAGAGAGTAAGAACACACTTGTGCTCTATATCACCCACGGACATTGGCCGCCCTGACTGGATTCGGTTGGGAGGACATAAATATTCATTATAATTTTTCACAAAGCGAAGAATTTCAATTCATACTTTCTACTTCTACTTTAGGGGTATGAGTACACTGCCATACCCCTTCCAAGTTAGCCCGCTACCGTCTTAGACAGCATAATCACTTACCGTCAGGTGAGATTGCGTCAAGGACTATCTTGTCATCGAATAAAAAAAACTTCTAGTGTTATAACATTGTAGGTACTGGTCAAATGGTCTCATAACGTTCGTAAGTAGGTCTGCATCAAATTTATATCAATAATGTACAACAATTGTACATTTCACGCGACGACGACTTAGATAAATCGCCCTTGTATTGAACAATTTGTTGAGTAATCCCAACATTTATTTCAATTATTTCAGGTTGCTTCTGAATGGACGTTTCCCACATCTAAATTGGTTTCGAGATTATGCACGTGCTACGAATAAATTTTAATAGCTAGTTGATAGTGAAACCTATCCTGAATTTATAATTTAGAAATGAGGGGTTACGGGTTTTAATAATAAAGCAATTTGTTTGCAAACCTTTGGGCGTGTATTATCAATTTCTGCCTTTAATTTACATTTTCTCCGCCGACTTTGCATTTTCCAAATAAAATTATAATACCTCTGCTATAAGTTTAATCAATATTCATTTATTTTTAAACCTCTTATTTTAGTTCTCAATAGCGCAATGGTAAAATCGCGCACCGAAAACCTGAAAGTCAACAGTTCAAACCTCACCTCTTGCACTATTATCATACCAACTCCTAACATAGGCTTTAATTAGTAGTTGTAGGTAGGTACATGGATAATAGGTATAGATTTAAAAAGAATACAAATATGTAGGGTACAATTCGATTTTATAAAAAGTTCACAACGTAATTTCCAGATTTTGAACCCTGTCCTTACCATCATTTTTATCGATCAATAATGTACCTACTACTAGTAGCTGTAAGTCGTCAAAAAAAAATAACCCACTAACATTCTCACCCACGGTTATGAACCTATTTTCAGTGAAAACAAGTTTCACGATGACACACTTTGCTTTCTAAAGTTGAGAATTTTGAAGGATAATTATTGTTAATTTTAGCTTTCTCGTAAATAAGATTTTTTTTCCCCAGAAACTTCTGTTAATTTTTGAATAAGATTGCACGTCTTGTACATTTCATAGATCGAAGCTTAAATATCATGTTATACTTATATCAGTCACAAAACTCGCAAATAGCTTAGGTATAATATATCTCTCTATCATTATTTAAAATTCCACGTTTGTATCCGCTTAATTGAAATGGTAGTTGATTTTGATAAATAGCAGTCATTACTTGAGATTAAGCTTGAGAAGCGCCAGCAAGTGAGTGTGTCGAATGGCACATAATTAAAGTATCATTGTCCCCGGGGCTAATGAAGCACGGAGGCTTGCTGCGTCTCGGCGGGGGACAGACGACTCTCTTGCCTCTGATTGTAACAAATTGAAATTTCTTCGGGTAATGTAACTAATTGCTTAGTCAACCTACTAAGAAAGGACGAGTATAGGGGTTCGGAAATGAATCATCATATTTTTGTATTGCCAATTGGCTGGAAACCAAGCGGATATTATATTATACCCTTACCTATAAATCCGTTATTCATAATAAGAACTAGGGAAAGTCTCCGTTTTCTGTTTGTTACCTTTTCATGACTTTAACATTGAACAGATCCTGATCTTTTCGCAATGGTAACTTGTATCCTGGAAATAGCAACAGGATACTTTTTAGTACATGATAATTCAAAGACTGTTTCACCATTAAATCAACGATTTGCCACGGGAGGATGCCCGCGGGCATCGGCTAGTATCATATTCAATTTATTTTAGCCCAATCGGAAGATCAATAAGATCTTAATGTAAAGGGTAGACCCTTAATTCTACCTAAGTATTTTTAGTAGATTTTATATTTTAATCTTCGCAGTTTTATTGGCAAAGTTTTTACTAGTATGACGTGTTGTACAAGCTAGTAAAAAACTTTACCTTAAAGTAAGAATAAGTAGTAAGGCCATTGAATACATTTTGAACTTGTAGTTGTTCGGGCAGATTTGGGACGCGGTACACGCACGCCCGCTACAATCATACAGTATTTAATCTTCATTAAAGCCGAATCAGCGACGCGGCTTGCCGATGCAACCGCGTCAGCTGTGTGCTGCCCGTTAAAGCATTTTTTTCCATCAAAGGACTTTTAGATAGCTTCTACCACAGTTGCGAAATCAGCATTTTAAGTCTTCAACATATGGGTATGGAAACTTGAAGCAATAAAATGTAAATTTGCAAATAAAAGCCCATACACCCCTTGAATAAAATGCCCGCATATGTTAAGCTTCAGTTTTACGGGATAAAAAGTGTAACCTATTTTAAAATTATCTACATTGTCGAATCACAAAGCGGTTTGGCCGAAGAATCGGTGTTCTTTTGTGTGTCGCAACCAGTTGTTACAAAGCGGACCCTTTGCGTCTGTGTAGCTTTTTGTCTACTAGATCGAGATAGACGCGTAAATTTGATACGGGAATTATTTTATTAGATTGTGCTTGCACGTGCGCGGCGTGACGAATGCGATAATGTTCGGCACCGGGTCTGTACCGGGTCCGACGACGAACAATCGCATTCCACATGAATTAACCATAATGAAGACACGGTTATGAACTCTATGGAAATTTTGCGCCTGCGGCGATTCGATGCGATGTGTTGAGTTATAGCTGTGTAGTTTCCAATGGGTATTTCCGTCAAAACCGAGGGTGTAATAGCAGCAGACGAAATTATTGGTCGAATGCATTGCAAACTTTGTGAAAAATTTTAAATGCCTATACCGTACCAAGCCGACTAACCGACTATTTATCTGCCTATCCTAATACACTATAACAACAAAGAAAATGTGAACAATAGATATGTCCATATTTTCCCTGAGTCTATGGTTGGGAAGTTCCTACCTGCCATAAAGTCACAATAGTATACGTTCTTGAGTTCAAGAATATTCTATCACCAATATGGATAGATATCTATGAAAAAAATTCTAATATCTATAGGTAGCCTATTGAACATGAACACGCAGCCTACTTACTTGCAAATACCATATAGTTATATCTACATACTACAAAGATAGCTATGTCTTAAAGAATTGCCATAGTATACAACGTGTGCGTGTTTGGCTGTAGCTTGTAGATACAATGATGTAATGCAAATTGTACCATCACCACGAAGCGTCACAAATGACGTCGCGTGCACACTCCCTAAATCCCCCCTAGGCCTAGCTTTTCAGACCGGATATATCGCTTTCCTAAGCGAAACAGGATAATTGTTAATCAAAGAACTTCAAGTGAACGTCGATACTGAACAAAGAGAAAATAAGCACACGGCTTAAATCCTGTAGGTAGTCTAGGTACCTGGGCTCATTTCCACTAGTGTAAACGATTAGTTCAACCGTTGAACTAATAAGACATTTTTCCAATGAATATACTTTTATTGTACACCATAACCTACATAGTAAAATAGCTAACACAGTGAGCTTTTAATAAATTGTATACAATTTGGCGGCCGTATACATTGCGATTTCTTCCAATGGTGTTAAAGGACATAGCTAGGTGATAGTTCAACACGCACCTACTAATAGCAATTTTTTTTTTAAACCAAGCTGCACTTTACTAATATCCTGCTCTCCTCTCTAAATAACAGGAAAGTTTGTGTTAGGAGTGGGTACGACAATGCAGCAACGGGTGGGAATCAAACCCTTTCAGTTTTCAGTCGACCTTTCAGTCTTGGGGCTTGCTTAATGTGAAATACATTAATAAACCAAAGTCTATATGTAGAGCATGCTCTTACTAGGCTCAAACTTGACGCAGAGTTAAAACAAGACACAAAATGTTATAAAAATTAAAAAAATGTATGCATAATATAGGTAGGTATGTAAAGTTATAACTTTGCATACACATGCCATACATTTGTCACCACACATGAAATAAATTAGATATTACATAATATTATAATTTCTAATACAAACAAAATACTAACTAAAATATTTGTATAAGGGAAGTTTGAAATTTTTATTTTTACATAAGTAATTATTTCTTATTTTTTGCATATAATATATTTCGTAAATTCTCAGACGGTAAATAAAAAAGAAAATCGAACTCCAACGAACATTACGAAAATGGAAAATGCAAACTCTTCAGAAAACGACGAAGCTGGCTTTCAACAATTTGCAACAAATAATAATAATAAAACCAGTTAGTCACGCAAAGACATTTAATTCATGCCTGGCCTGAGCAGCGCGCACCCCTCGCTATATCGGAAGCGGAGTCATCGGTAGCGAGTGTCCTTGGCAGCACGACGTCAATGAAATTTAATATTGAGTCCACCATAACCCAGTTATCGTAATATGAGCGTGTATAAAAAGTTGCAAGTACGGCATCCCTCAGAACGATACGGAGGGGAATTTTCTCGTAGTACCATTTGCCAGCCCGTCGCCACCGCACGTAAGCTTCTTCGTTAAATCAGAACAGCTTTACGGCTTTTCTACGCACGCACACTCCACAGTTTGCCTTTAAGCCCTTTGACTATTTCGAATAACTCTTGTTTTGCTTCCCGTCATTCTCGTTTGTAGAATTCCTTCGAGAGTGCTCTTTTATTGTGGAAATTAAATATAACGCACGTTTAATTGGTCGCATATATTCTGTAAACAAAATATTTGTACCTATTAAATATGCAGCTTTAGCATGTCAAATGCATTCGGGCTGTAGTTAAAGTAGTTAAACGATGAATTTTATAGGTAGCGTAGTATAATGCCGCAGATTTAAATTAATTTTTTATATTGTTACAGACATTTTCGCTTAAAGAAGGAACATGTGCCTTTCATACTAAGTAGATGCTTGTTCTACGATGAGTCTGTTTGTTGACTTGCGGCAAATTAAATCTTCAGTAACAAACTTATCAGAGATGGTTGACAAAATATCGACCTCAGTATGCAAAGATAAACTTCACAAAGAACGAAAAAAAAGTGTAGATTCCGCTCTATATGGTGGTTCTATATATAAGCCAACTACATTGGGATTTGGAGTGCGGTTTTCACAAAGTCAAGAAGATATATTCAACGATATGCCTTCATCTAGATTACGTAGCCATATGTCTCTTCCGAATTTAGGCAAAAGTGAAAATAAAACAGCGTCACCGAGACCGAAGATTGTAGAAATCGATGATGAGAATACAGCTAATGGAATTAAAAATCCCATTCAAATATCTTCCGAACACATCAACGACTGGATTATTGCATCTTTGAACAAGCGACCTCATTTCGATGATAGTGGACATACACATCCGATGGATTTCCTAGAAAGCGTCAAATATTACATCTCCGAATTAAATATGGGAAGCGAGAAGAAGCTTAATTTCATTATATCGTGTCTCGAAGGACTGCCGCTGATGTGGGCGCGCTGCTTCAGAAACGAGTTTCACGATGTTGAAGAATTTTTTGAAGCCTTCGAACAAGAGTTTTGGGGTCCTGACAGACAGAAATCCATTCTCTATGATATGAAATTAGGGAAATATGACGAAAAGAAATCGCGAATGAGCATGTCGGAATATTTCCTTTACAAAGTGTCAAATTACAAACATTTGAATCCACCTCCTTCTGATTTGGAGATTGTGTATTCTTTAGCTGCACATTTCCCTTCTGCTGTTGAGCTGGAATTACGCCTGACACCGAAACCTACATTACGGGAGGCATACAGTTTGCTCCGTCGAAGGGAAGGCGAGGCGAATGACTTTCTGCCTAATTACTTGTACGAAATGTGCGAAGCATTCCATCGCGGCTCGCGACCGGAATCAGCGCGACGTCCCGAAGACCAACAGAGTTCTAGCACTGTGGATGATAAAAATAAACGATCTAAATAATAATACCTTCTATAGAATGTAGATTTACTCATATTTTTAATGTACCCTACACATAATTTTAACAATGAAAGCTGATGTAAAGATTACATAAAGAATTTTTAGAAGATCCTTATTATCATGTACCATATGATTGTCACAATGTTATCAAAAGGTTATCAAATAAATAACGTTAATAAGTTATTAATAAGGCTTTTTTATATACATACTATGTATGTACTCACGTCTTGTAAGATATCGATCATCCCATACGATATCCATGAAATGCTGTTTAAATAAGTTGCATCAGACTGATCATTAGTTCATCACACACCTTATTAGTTTTCAAGCTATAGTTACTCGTACATCTTGAAGTAAAATTCTGTTTTGGGACGTCATAGACTGTGATGCGTGACTACTTTATCTTCTTTCGTGCTCCTGAACCCCGCCTACAATTCGCGAATGTGTTCATGAACAAGCGCTTTTATGTTACCCAATGGTGCCTAATGGTCGAGTAAAACCGTGTGTTCGTAGAGCACTTCATGAAAACGAAGGCAACTGGACGGAGGGTGACTGCGCCGAGGCACGGCGGCGCGGCGTGCTGTGGGGCGGGCAGGCGCGCGCGTGCCGCCGCCAGCCTGCCGCCATGCCGCACGTGGCCGCCGCCGCGCGCCTTGCCCGCGCCGCCTGCCTCACAGCGCACGCCGGCGAGCGCTGGAACTGCACGTCCATCGAACTTGCTCCGAGATACACGCCTGATTTACTTACAGGTAATTTTTCACATCACAATTAGCAGACTTAAAAATGCCGCTTACACCGCGAAATAAATATACCGGAACCAGCTGAATCTGAAGCAACAGAAGTGAAATAGTCAGACAATTTCGCTTCTATTTTGCATGTTAACAGGCAAGTCATGAAAGAGCCTCAGCAGGGCGAAGATTTTTTAATGAATGAAGGTACGATCAGAATACAGGTACGACTTGTCTACATCGTTATCCCTATTCATTACCATCAAGCGATGTCTCTTAAACCTGGACAATATTAGGCATAAACGGAAACCTTACCTATGTAGATTTCTACCATTCTCGGTGTCTCTACCATTCTAAGTATTACTTATGATGACGTATGGCGACGACAACTTTAGAACCTAGTGTACCTTCACAACGAATTAGAGTCAGTGAACGGTTCTATTGAAAAGTTTAAGCTAGGTACATACTCAATTTATTCGTGTCTCTGCCACAGCACAATATTTGCGTGCCACATGGTAAGAGTTTGTAGAATTTAAAAGAGCTAGGATGTAAGCGTAGGCCCGAGTGGTTAAATGCTCAAAAGCATAGACACTAGACACCACTCATTTCCACTAGTTCAACTGATTAGTTCAACCGTGGTACTATTAAAGTAAACGAACTTTTTCCTTTCTTCAGACCTGTTTGTTTTCTTTTCAGTAAAGGCCGTGAACTTTCTCAGAAAATCCCTATTTTTCTCTTTTGAATTAAAACTTGTAACTATAGGAGATAGTTCAAATAAAGGATGTCCGATGTCCATTCACTTAGTCTATCAATTCCATTTCATTAAAGTTTCTTTATAAGTGTGGTGTACGGACGGAATCCGCTGTCTAGGAACGAGGACGACTAAAAGAACCTCCGACAATAATGAGAGATAAGGGAGGGCAAGTTTGCCGAGTCTTTTAAATCAGGCTGCATTGTGCGGGCTCGACCAGCGTAACGGCGCCCTTTCTTTTTACCCATTGCGCGTTGCCTCGTTCCGCACTCAGAACCCAGTGTTTATATGCAACGTACATTTATTTATCACTTCTCGGGCAATTAATTTTTGTATTATTCTATTGTTTCATAGTTATTCGAATTAAGTATTCTTTTGGACCAGGTTGTTATCCCTTTAACGCTTAGATATCTACCTTATTAAGGGGGACGCACTAGTAAGGCAATGACGACGCAACGCGATAGCAATTCCGTTAAAACAAACATATGCCGAAACTTCCTTCATTTTAAACATAATATGCCGAAAGCCGCATCAGCTGAGCGACGCGCGACATGCGTAACCGATTTTACCAACGATAGTCTGGCAGATTTTCAGTAGAAAATTGTCAAAATATCAGATTTGTCCCCATTCTAGAAGAAAGAAAGTTTTTCCGAAACTGCTTGCCCATGGTCCCCATCACCCATGGCTTGCGCACATAACATGTTTGTTTGTCAAAGTTTCTAAAGAAAACAAAGTAAAAGCATACCTAATCTACCTACTTTTGAACAAAAAAGGAACACCATAAACGAAAACCCATCACGTGATCATTGCCTAATATAATCTTGGCACGAACATTGTCTTGTCTCCGACGTCGAACGATAATAACATGTCGTGAATATCACCGAATGCGTAGGTACGAGTGAGTTTACTTACTTCCCTTTACATGCTCGTGTTCGCTTTGGGAAAAGCACGCGAAAAGCATTCGCCATTTATCGAAAGCCGTATTCGTATTGCGATAAGGGCAATAATAGTTCGTGCATCGTTCATCGTCTTGACAAATGGTAGCTATAAATAATTGCGTTAGTATCGCTTCCGTGTCTTGCTATTGATCTTTTTTAAAAATTATAGTTTATAACATTGCGTGGCAACTGAAAATGATAAACATGCAAACAGAAGCCCCACGGGAAATGTTGAAACGTAAGAATTTTTAGCAAATTGTGTCGAAACATTTATTTTACGATAGAAAGCCTATCTATGCGCACTTAAATCCATATGTTCTTTTACGAGAAAATACTTTTCACGGCTTATACGATCTTGGGAAAAAGTTAAGTACAGTACAACAATAGATTGCATCCTAGATAAAGGTTAATTTTTATTCCGAAAACTTTTAAAAACCTTATTTCACGCGCGTCGGCAATAAATGGCTGAACCATGACTGGACAATGGACATAGGTCTCTTGAAAGGAGCGCCATAAAATACTATCCACATGATCATATGATCGTATATGAGTGTAAAGATTTGCTTGAGACCTGTCTTCCAACGCTGCGCTTCCCAGTAAGGGGCCGTCGGGGCCGTCATTCGAGCACCTTGCATGGTACCAACATTTATCGGTCCTTCTAGTTAGTTATAAACCCTGCCCATTATCATTCGGGCCTTGCCACTTGGAGAGTTATGTCGGTAACTTTGTTCTGCTATGCATCACGCTATTTCAAATAGCTTGCAAAATTAGACAAAGATCAAATAAATTTTCCAAAAATATGAAAAGTCGAAGTTGCTTCAGGGAGCACGACTAAAATCTTTAGTCTCGCGAAGAAGACAAACAGCGGATGAAGTTTTTCTAAAATAGTTCAATACACAGCATATTCTGTAAGTAACTTTCGTTGTTGGCAAAGACGGCCGGATGCTGTAAGATTGTAGTCTATCTAAAACATATCTTTGGCTAAAAACTATAGATAAGTCTAATGTTTTTAGCCAAATAGAGAAATGCATCTCAAAACTTACGCGTTCTCAATTCTTAAGTGGTTCTTTTCGTCAATAACTACACAAATCATAATCGGTAAAATACTACTACGATGTAATGATCAATATGATGTATCATGTCTCGAAATCCGCATTTGTCTGTATTTATTCTAGCGGAGACACCTTTTATTTTAAGTCTTATTATTCTTAGAGCCTATTCGTCAATCCGCAGCAACTTGCTTGTAGGAATAAGATAATTCAGCTCTGATTTAGGGTACTCTGTGATCAAAATACAATTCAGTACTTTGCCGTTATGATAGTAGGTAGGTTACGACCTACTATCATAACGGCAAAGTACTGTAAGCATTATAGGTAGGTACATACATTGCAGTAGGTATTGTCAAGGTAGCAAAATATTAAGGATTGTTTTGGTCGCGTCTGGCCACTTAAGGAAATTAATTGACAGAGAACGTTGTTCCTCACAAACAAACAGAACATTTTGAGAAATCTTTCGAGTACCTATTCTCTCTCGCCTTGATACATTTTAATTAAAACTTTTGCGAATCGAATAATGTTTGCGGTCTTTGTGAACTTTCTATACGACATTCACTTACTTTTTAACCGACGAAAAAAAGTAGGAGGTTCTGAATGTTTTTTCTTGTATGACCACGCACAACTTTTCGCAGAGTCGTTCGATAATAGATGGATAATATCAAGATAGATCTAAGAATAAAAGACATAGATCACTCAGCAAATCTCCGTCGACGTCTGGATGTATAAGTTATCTCAGGTCTGTCAAATGAAAAAGGATCGATGGATTCGATGGTCAACTTCACAATGCTATGCGAGGGTCGAGGCTCTGTGAATCTGACAAAAGATTTAATTACACGCATGAATCAAACGTCCTGGGGCCTGGGCGGGAGGTAGAGGGCCCGGGGGACTTAGATAACGTTGATGTGCACTGACGCGCTATCTAACGATGTGTACCCGATAAGCTCGTCCACTGCCTTTGTCTACGGACACGGCAGTTGGCCGTGCGGGCTCTATCACGATTCTATTATAAAATTGCTTTTAATTAGCAGTAAGCAGCCATAAAATCAGGTCGTACGCTCATTAAGCTATCAATCTCAGTTTGTGTATCGATTTTCAATACTGAAGAGCAGTGCGGTGCACTTTAAGACTGAGAGGCATGTTCAAGTGATTTAAAACCATTTTGCGATATTTGATACGAAATTAATTCAAATCTAAAAGGTGAATCTAGGTCTGAAAGGTTGAAAATCTACTTGATTTATTCTGTGAAAAAAGAAGAATCGGCGTAGATACTCGTAGCAGCGGATGATTATTTACGC
The DNA here is from genome assembly GCA_038048805.1 of Hipparchia sbordonii. NCBI lineage: Eukaryota > Metazoa > Arthropoda > Insecta > Lepidoptera > Nymphalidae > Hipparchia > Hipparchia sbordonii. Next base: position 10,303,646 of record CM076099.1, on the reverse strand, counting down.
GCGTAGCACTATGTAGCACCCCGATTACTAGGTAGTAGAAACTCGTAGGTAGATATATTGAAACAGAAACACGACCGTTCTAATGTAGGCAAGTCTCCACGGATTACGTAAAATATTTCAACATAAACGCGATCTACTTCAAACAATTTTCATATGCGATTTTAAAATTTCGTCGCAAGCACTTCATCATTATGACTGCAAAACTTTACGGTGACCTACATGGGGCTAAGTAATAGATTGCGCGATTGCTCTTAACCTGATTCAATTATATGCCGTGGTCTAATAGCTAACCTATACCTATTAAGAATACATATAAGTATAAAAACATGTATTCTTAAGACTAGCTGAGTGCTCTTCAACAAGCTTACTGCAGTGGGCCTTCAATTATAGAAATTACCTACCTACATAGGTATAACTTATAAGTGCCCATAGGTGAATATTGAAGTTAGTTACGTGGTCACGTTTTTAAAAGGTGACCACCTAACTTCATCTTATTTTACTATCCACTATTCAAAAGAACGATAGAATAATAAGAAAGCCACCCCTTTTTAACCTATCTTAAACTTTCCCTAACTACCACAGTAACTGACAGCTCAAAGAGTTACGAAGCTAAACAGCTGACAATGGACTTGCTATAGGTACTTTTTTTCGAAGAACCGGTAGATATACCACGAACTTGACTTTTTCCACGCGGACGACGTCGAGGGAATCAGCCAGTCTCTTATATAATTACAGGCACGCGTGAGCAAGCGTATGTGTACGCGATGTCGGCAGCGGCGCTGGCGTGGTCGGTAGCGCGTGCGTGCGCGTCCGGCGCGCTGGCCGCGTGCTCGTGCGCCGCGCCGCCCCGTGCTCCGCCGCGCCCGCCGCGCCAGGCCGTGCCGCCCGAACCGCACGCCAGGTTCAAGTGGGGCGGCTGTGGAGACAACTTTCAGTGGGCTGAGAGGTAGGCATGCTTACTACATCATAGTTTACTCAAGTAAACACTCCTTTAGGCACAGAGGGGAAAAAGCGAAATGCACACTTTAAACAGCGTGTCCTGAAGCTGAACCAACCTAAGTTAAGCAGACAAGATTTTGTCTTATACAGGTCAATACAAGATTTTCTGTCTTTAGTAGGTATATAAATAGATATATTTTAGAAATTGGCAATAATACATTGCAAAAAAAACTTAGTTACGCAGTTCCACATAAAAGGGAATAACTAGTTATTTACACGTCTTCTAAGGCAAGGAAAACTCGATCCACGTGCAACTCGCACTGACTTGTTTTTATTTCTGCAGACATTACCGCAGGTGAAAAACCCTAAATTGTTCTAAAAATCAAATTTTTTCGAAGATTCGCAAAACAGTTTCTGGATGCACACGAGACAGACGTGCGAGACGGTAGGATAGAAGACGACATCATCGAAATAGAGACACCGACCACGGAGAGAACTACCACGACCCTGGAACCGACCACGGTGCCCCCCGTAGTGATACTGGTCGATGACCAGCCTGCGCCGGCGAATACGAGCGCACCTCCGAGGAAGAAAGGTCGACGTGGACGCAAACGCTTGCCGCGATCACCCAGAAGGGGACGGCCTACGAGGAAAAGATTCAGATCTAGGTAAGGAATATAAATAGAAAATTTACCAACTCCCACCATTTTGTTAAGGGGTTACGAGTTAGACTCACGACCCTCAGCAACAAAAGGAATTAAATGCAGAGATAGACGGATCAGGCTTGAAGTCGTTCGTATTTAATAGATACCAAAAATTGTAAATCACTTGGTTCATCTTCACTCAGGGGTAGGTACAGAACAATTACCTATGCCAAAAGGCAAAATATAATGCGATTCAAATAACAATAGGAATAAGAAGCCGCCATTTTCTGTTTCTATCTCACTCAGTGTAAACCGCATATGAGCAGGACATAAGTATAAAATGGCTGTTTGACAGTCCTATTCTCATTTGAATCGCATTATAGGTAGCTAATATAATTTAAACCGCTCGATTTTTTTTAGATACGACTATGAGGACGAAAAAGTATATGAACATCGAAATATTGAATACCGCATGGCAGCGGACGACCCGCGCTTCGACCCGCAAATAGACCTGCACACGCGGCTGCAGCACCTGCGGCCGCTCATCGCTGCTGCTAATCTCATCAACAGCCGCTTCGGAAGAAAGGTAAGCCGTAAGCGTCACATGCTCTTAGTTTCCGGAGTAAAATTACGTTAAATGATTATCGGTATTTCATACATTTCTTCTACTTCCTCTTTATCAACCGATAGAAGACCACAAAGGTATCTTGCAGGGCCGCGATCGAGTTTTTATAAAACTGTCAGGAAGGACGTCTTTATTCTTCCGTTAAGTTTCACTTGAGAATTGGACTTAGTGTCTACAGAGCTATCTGACGAAACTTGTGCTTTAGTATAGAGTACCTATATTGAAAAGAGAGTATCGTTCGGCAGGTGATATCACAGGGCATGCGTACCAAGTGTACGTGCCACGGCGTGTCGGGCTCGTGCTCGGTGCGCACATGCTGGCGCGCGCTGACGCCGCTGGCGCGCGCGGCAGAGGCCCTCGCCCACGAGGCCGCACGCGCCGCTCCCCTCGCTCCCCGCAACCCCCTGCGACGACATCGCCGCACCAAAACCAGACTGCGCTACGTCACGCCGAGCCCTGATTACTGCGAGCCCGATCCAGCCGCTGGCTCTTTGGGTACCCACGGCAGGTAAACAAACTATCAATGATTGTTATAGTTATGCTCTCCACGACTGCTGCTTCGTCCGCATGGATTTAGTTTTTTTGTAAACGTGGGGACTTTTTCTTTTTCGGAATAAGAAGTTCCTACCTATCCTATATCCTATCTCAGGATACAAGCTTACTACATGAGCAGGATGCTACTAAATGAGATATCAGGTACCTACCTAGTAAGTAACACTGGGCATATTAATTTATGAGCCATCTTGCTAAAATATCGCTTCAGAGATTCAAGCGTGAAAGGGTAACAGATGAAATGCAGTATAAACGTGTGAACTATGTACCTGCTCAATGTAAACACGTGTTCAGTGACGTAGGACTCAACAAATAAACATAGTTACACTAGCTTTTGCCCACGGCTTCGCTCACATTAAATTCGATTTTTCAAACCTCTATTTTACCCCTATTGGTTGAATTTTCAAAAAACATTTCTTAGCGAATGCCTTCGTTATATTAGCTATCTAATGGTTTGAGCTATGCGTTGATAGATCAGTCAGTCAGTCAGTCAGTCAGTCACCTTTAAATACTTAAAAGATTATCTTTACAAAAAAGAGATCCTAAAAAAGAGGGAGCGACAGAGTTAGAAACTTCAATTTTGTTTTTACGTGGCCTATAATTTTTGTGGCAGGAAGTGCAACGCAAGCCTCGGAGGGGCAGTGGGAGGGTGCGGGCGGCTGTGCTGCGGGCGCGGCCGGCGGGCGGTGCGCTCCGCTCGCCTCGAGCGCTGCCACTGTCGCTACCACTGGTGCTGTCGCGTCGACTGCCAGCTGTGCCGTGTCACCACCGAAGACCACTATTGCAACTGATCGACACCAAACATTTCACCCCTCAGTCGAGATTAGGACGTCAAAATATAATCCATACCTGAAATCTATATAACGTACGTACTCTGACTTCGTTCGGACTTGAAACAGTGTTAAAACGAGACGCAAATATGGCCTCACGTAAATAAAAAAAACTGTCTCATTCTATCTCCGTCTTGAGTGTGAGCCAAGTGGCAGTGCAGTAGATATAGATTTCCGCCTCTCTTTGGTCAGACTCAAGATAGAGTAATTAAAAACGGACCGATTTTTGTCAGGACACATAGGTCTCGTTTTAAGTCGTTTTAATTTTGTCTCAAGTCCGAGTCCGCTCTAAAGATCTCAGTATTAGCGTTCTTATGGTGGTTATGTTGAATCGTCAGAATGTCTATATTATAATGATGCCGATTCTTTTATTAATTCATTATTATTTAGGCGTTGAAAAGTTTAAGGCAGGATTACATAAAGACAGTTCCTGGCGCTGAAATTATTTTCATGTGTTAACATTTTTTCGCGCCAGTCCGAGTAGGTACATTCACCTTCTGTTATTGTTGACTTCCTAGAAAATACCATAATAGAGTAGGTACACTTATTAAAGACTGCTATTTTAAGTTTTTATGATAATATCCTCAGGTTATCTTCAGATTTAATAATAACGAAACTGTGAATCGTGAGAAAGTTCATTCGAGTCATCTCCGAAAGAAAGATTTACATTCAAAGACGAATATTTCGTGTACAATTTACCGACTAGTCATATTTTAAGCAAATCAATGTAAAAATTGTCTCTCTTATTTATCCACTAACTTGGTAGAAATTAAATTAAAATATTAGTTTTTAATTTATTGTATTCTATTAGGATTGTAAAGTTTACTACGATTCTCTAAATTAATTTACACGTCACCTTTTTTTTACAATTAAATTATAAAAAAAACCACATAAGTGAAAACTTCTTTTTCAGTAGAGTATATTAAAGATTGTGTCGTAAAGAATCGTATCATGACAGAATTAAATTATTTATAATTTTTAATATACATAATAATTATGTAGTTTTGATTGTGACAATAAATGTGTGTAGCATAATAGGAAGTGCTCTCTGCACCTATAGATTAGATATTTTAATAAAACTATGTATATAAGGTTTTAAATTATTCTAAATGTTGCTAAATCTATCATAGTCGATAGTGTAGTGCTACGTTTAATTTTAATATTATTAATAACTATTCAGTCGTTGAACAACGCGTCGAAATTATGTACTATTAGATTTGAATGTTATAATACATCGTAATTAATAATTGTCTAAAATGTTGTAAATAAATCTGTACTTAAAACTCATTGTTTTCAGTTTTATTAAATAATGCTCCTTCTGTCTCTTATTTATACTGAATTTATCTTTCAATGGTACAACATAATATACAAAATACTTGGGAGTATAAAACCAACAAAATACGACATAACATTAGTCTATGGGCTCTATGGTGTTGGCAAGGGAAATAAATAAAAGCTTAAAAATTATTAGGAGACAAGTTTATTCTTTTATTTCAGTTCATGAAGCTTGTGAGCTGAATTATTATTGCGCTGTTACAAAATAAAACAAATGATACATACTACATTTTTTTACAGTAATTAGTATTACAAGGAATTTTTACTGATTTTAAGAGGTACCTCCAAAACTTTGGGAGTGTGAGATCCATTAGAGGTAAGTAATGACTCCCTAAAAAAGGGCTTACAGAATATATCAAACGGTATTTTTTATTTATTAAGTTTTATAATAGCAAACGGATTAGATTAGAATGATGTCTAGGAACCTTACACACTTAATTGCCACGCACACAGCCAAATATCGCAATATCCAAACAGTATCCTAACCCAATTAGCGTTTTCTGTGACTGTATGACGTCTTAGCTTTCGCAATTTTGATTAATTCTGTTCTTGTAATACTTTACTGTAATACAGATTATAATGGGGCCGACATGAAACAAGGTATGTATGGCTCCTAAATAAATGGAAAAACAAAATTCCAATCTTTTGGCGCCGTTTGCTGCAACAAACTGGTCGCCTTATCTATGATTAAAGCTGGAGAGACTGCTGTCATTTTTTTTTACCTATTTGATTGACGTCATTTTGGACCTATAAGCCTCTATAATTAATCGATGATTTCATAGATTAATTATGGAGGTCGGTGTGCCATTTGCAAAATTATTAGTTCCAGAGACTTTCGTATGTCATATGTGGCTCTTCAAATTGATCCATAATTTAAGCTGTCATTTCTGTGCCCAGTTCGCACGCTTTAAAGGCAATGCTTGGGAATTGAATTGAATTAAGCTGTCATTTGTATAGGAACGTTAATCATAGATTAACAATTATTATAGAGATCAGTTTTACGACGCCAAACTCTCATGGCCACATAGTGTATAAGGTTCCTTAGTCCTAAAATTTTAATCTACAAAATGGATTAGTGTATACAATGAAAAAATTACTGCGAATATTATAAAAATAAATTCTTTTGCCACAATCTTATTCACATCCCAATATACAAATGTATCCATCACTTAAATTACAATCACATCACTTAGAACTGAAGCGCAAAGAAAGAAAATACAAAAAAAGAAACAAAAACAAAAAGTTTGGTCCATGACACTGGGTGAAATACAATAATTCTATGAAAGTTTCTTTACAACATGTAACTGAACAAGATTAATATTTACAAAAATCTGAGCTAAGTGCCTAAGGATTTATAATAAAACGGGACCCAATATTATCAATATTTTAAATATAATTGTTCAATAGCAAAAGGATCTTTTCAGTGCTTCAGATTGGTAGACAAATTAAATAGTAGGTAACGGTGCACCAGCATATAATATCTTAACAGCCAGAAGAACCAGATTTTAAGAAAAGAAGCCGACAACGTTACTGTACCCGTTGTGATGGCGGTGTGCGTGTCTTATACAGAAATGGTTTCACTTTTATGAAGCATTTGCTCGCGTGTACTCCACTTAACTTTTCTTAAGTCTTTGGTTCATACAAAGGATCACGTAACGCACCATGATTAATTAGAGGTCAATTGGGTATTTAACTGTTGTCAAATGATATTCATTAATTACAATCGAAAATGTAACAGTCAAGAATAACATCTGTAAAAGCAGAAAATCAAAAAACACATAAGCTATAAGTTGTTTTACTGCGACTGTATCTTCTCTTTTTAAAACGAAATGATCTATGGAGAGTTCATGGAGCTGATGACGTGACGTCATGATTTAATAGCGCTCTCTTTGTCTAACAGGAAACTTAAAAGCTCAGTATTTTCGGAACTAGTTAAGATATTAAAAGAAGAAAAATGGCATTGTGTTATAATATTGAAAATCTTTATTTTAAGTATATTAAAAATTTAAGTAGGTAAAATACCCAATCGCATATTACGCGGCTTAAAGTAAATTTACCATTAGATCAATCTGACACCAAATCTCAGTTCTTTAATTTTTTATCAAAATTGACCCTTAATCTTAACCCATAGATGTATGAATATTGACTTGAGCAAACCCACTTTTGGTGGGCAAGGTAACTTTAACTGACACCTGGCCCAAGAACAATAAAAAAAATTTCTTATTGATATTTTTGGGACCGCTTACAATAGTTTATCCAGCGCCGAAAACCAACAGTTTAGATTTTGAGTTCTGCGATCCAACATTCACTGTAATTTATATGCGTTGGCTTTGGCTTACATAAAAAAAAGTAGTTTAACCTGTTGGTAATGCGATCAACGCCTTAACATTAAAAAGGTTTAATGAGCACTTATCTACTCGATTTTTCTCGGTTCACTCGCACTACACACACTTTTAAACATACATACTATCAAAATTGGAATAACAAAAAATTCATTTATAATATTGAATAACAAAGTTGCATCATAACTCGGTGTGCTCGTGTTCTTTACCTGGAAAAATTAAAGAATGTTATATTTTTATTTATGAAGCAGTAGATGATTAAAGTTTTTATTTCCGCGGGAACTCTCTTATTTCCCGGGATAAAAAGTAGTCTATGTGCTATTCCAGACTATAACCTATCTCTGTGCCAAATTTCAGCCAAAACGGTTCAGTCGTTGCGAGGTGTTTGAGTAACAAACATCCAAACTTTCGCATTTATAATATTAATTAATAATAATAAGATTTTATAGTTTAGTAATTGAGGAAATCTGAATTTCCCGGATGGCTGAGAGCTTTTTAGGTTACATCTATCATTTTGAATACCATCCCATCCAGTTTCAGACTCTATATAACCCTAAACGCTAGTCAGTTTGAGTTTAGCGTGAACTAGTCGCGTTTAGTTCGAACGGTGAAATTGGCCCTAAGCTCCAAACGTAAAAAAGAATAACAGCTCAAACACTCCGAGTTATGGTTCATGGGGCTAAACAAACGATGGAGTTACAAGTAGGTATAATTTACCTGAGACACTTTCTGTTCCGGCATCGTGTTCGTGGTTCTCGATTTCCTAGAAAAAAACAATAATTAAAGATTATTTTTAAGTCACATACTTCTAAGTTCATCGTATTGCACGCTAGGCCTTAGGCATCAACTAGAACTAACATAAAATTATTATACTATGGAAACAACTATTATACCATATTAGAAACATAACTATTGAGACCAAAAAATTACAAAATAATTTGAGTCGAAAGTAAGTCAATGTGTGTGTGTGTGTGTGTGTGTGTGTGTGTGTGTGTGTGTGTGTGTGTGTGTGTGTGGATGTGTCCGAGTGAGTGTAAGTGTGTGCGAGTGAGTGTAAGTGTGTGTTGTGAGTGTGTGTGTTGTGAGTGTGTGTTAATGTAAGTGTGTGTAGGCTGAGTTGCGTTAGAAATAGACTATTGATAATATGAGACGAGTGCCTGTTCGTGGTCCGCGTGCTGGTAGAGGCCGCGCCGCACGCGCGCCTGCAGCGCCTTGATCTCGTCGTCGTAGGCGCGCCACTCGGGCACGATGCGCATCGCCGCCGACAACTTCGCCTCCTTCGTCATCGGGTTGTTGCACTGCAGCCACGAGGTTAATTTTAACAAGAGAATAGAATAGAAACACTTTTACATAGTGTTTTTAGATCTTCAAGTGAATCTAAAACTGCCGCCCTAGCCATATTACAAACTTGTTCTCTTTCCATGATCGCTAATGAGGTTTTTTTATCACGTTTCCCTTCTGAAAGGATAGGACATGCGATAAAATAAACTTTGGGAGCCCCTGCTTTAGCGTTAGCGATCTTAGAAAACGATAATGGAAAGAGAATAGATACGACACTTTTGTAATATGGCTAGGGCGGCTGGTTTGGAATGCCGTTCCAATAGAGATGAAAAAGAACATTTGAAAAAATAATAACAAACGACTTGTTCAATACATGGACATGACTTTACTATCTGTGCGAGTCTATTTTAACTGTGTTGTCAACCATTATAAAACATTAAAAACTACAAAATGCAATTTTTATTTGGCTTCAATAAGTCAACATGTGGTCCTTCGAGCCGGATATGAACCAGCGACCTATGAAAAGAGAAAACCTGTTTTAAATCTTTTGAAGTTCTCTCATAAAACAATGCGCTATCTATGCTCTGAATGGCTTGATGATGATCATAATATAATCAACCCCATGATGATGACACAGTTTAATATTGAATCCTACCAAGTCAATAGTCTTGGCATACTGCTTGGAGTCATCGTCGCACCACGTCTCGCACCACAGCCACTCCTGCGGCAGAGACTTTATGGCAACCTGGTGAATCATGTTATTCGGCAAGTCCTGATCTGGGAACAAAAGTCACGAATGCATGAAAATTTAAAATTGAACATGTGAAATTAAAAATAATATGTAATAATATGTAATGTGGCGGCCATTTTGTCTTTGAAATTTATCAAGGTGTATTACACACCGTGTATAGTATTTTACCAGAAAATGAAGCCCCTTTCATTTGATACCCATATTGAGGAGTTGTGAAAAAATATACATATTTTTTCCACCATCCGCCATTTTGTGGCGACGGCCATCTTGAACCGATTTATATCAAACACAGCTAAGAATACTCCCGACTAATTCACCTTTCAAACAAAGAAAGACAAAATCAAAATCGCTTCATCCGTCGGTTGCGTCGTTTAGAATCTTTATGTGATTTTTTTTTTGTTGCAAATTACATTTATGTCATTGGTTTTCTGGAAGAGAATATTAGGTAGTGACAAAAACGCCAAATTGTATTGTATTATGTTTCATTCTGTGTTGTTCTTTATTTTAAGTGATTTACCATGTCTAAAAACATTATTATAAACCGTCACATGCGAACTGAATGTTAATCAAATAACAGAATGGTTCAACAAATGATAAATCATAGTTTTAATAGGAAAGACATATTAAAACATATTTACCTAAATTAGACAAGCTGTTGGGGTCTTGGCTGAGCGCCTGGTACTGGCCGCGAAGCCGGTCTCCGGCTGCGATGCGTCGGAAGCGCTTCAAGTCTACCACGTACAGCGCGCTGATGTGATAGCTTCGACCTTGCAGGTGATTTCTCCAATAACCTTGCTTCCAGAACCTACATGCAATGTATATTAAAACTAGTTTATGCCAGCGGCTTCGCTCGCGTGGATTTAGTTCTTCAAATCCCGCGGAAACTCTTTAATTTTCCGTGATAAAAAGCCTATGTCAGTCTCCCGGTCCTCAACTATACCCATGCAAAAAATCACGTCAATCCGTTGCTTTGATGCGGCGTGATTGAAGGACAAACCAACAAACAAACACACTTTCGCATTTGTATAATATTAGTAAGGATAAGGATATTCAGAAGTATCAGAGACCCTAGTGTTACATTTCAATTTAATGTGACTTATACTTATGTGACCAAAAGCAGGCGTGACTTTGAAATCACGTCAAAAACTGCACTGCACAATTGGAACACTAAAAATGACGTGTTGTAACATAAACATAATTAAGTATGTCATACCTGAATCCCTCCATTTCTCTTCTGCTATCGCAGAAAGGCGTGTAGCCGTAGGGGGCTCCGCCTAAGTCTAACTCTACCAGTTCCTTCAAATCTGCACGAACAATCTGTCAAAATACATATTATATGTTGTAATAAGTTGGGGAGGGGGGCTGCACCTCCCGGTGCAGGGTTGCCACTCAAGCACCTTGGGACCCCAACGGCCATACGGATCTCCTCATTTGATACTCTGAACAAAGCTATTTCGGTGGTCCAACTGTGTCCGCAAAAATACCCTGCAAGGGTTCTCGAGGTGTTTACCTGGTCGGCATCAACGAAGATGATCTTCTTGACGTGCAGCGGGAACAGCACGTCCAGGAACAGTATCTTGTAGCCCCAGATGGTGCGCTGGCGGTCCCGCTGCCGCTGCAGCCAGCGCGGCCACTGGTACTGCACCAGCTCGTACTCGAAGCCGTACTCTTGCGCCATGTACGGCAAGATGTCCTGAAAGTGTGTTAGTGCGTCACATTTTGATCGGCAAATATCTGCCACCGCATGAAGTCGCCTTCCATTAGAAAGAAAGAAACGTTTATTTTATAAATTGTGCCACACATCACCAATAGGCGCCTCCACCACTTGATCATTAAAGACAAAAGGCGTGAAATAGAAATAGAAATAGAAATAGAAATATTTTTTATTCAAATAAACTTTTACAAGCACTTTTGAATCGTCAATGAATCTACCACTGGTTCGGAATGCCTTTCCTGCCGAGAAGAGCCAGCAAGAAACTCGGCGGTTGCTCTTTTCAAAAAAAATCAAAATTTTACAATTGTTATTGAAACTATGCTATGTATTCAGTGCTTCCACGATGAATTTTCCTGAGTACAATACAAGTAAAAATAAATACAATACAAATACAAATAAATACAATTCAATACATGTCAACACAGGCAGGCAACACAGGCAGGCAAAAGCAGACCCATTCCCGTTGGTGGCACCCGTTCACGAGCATGACGCATGATCCAGCCATTGCTTCGCTCAACCATATTTGAGGGAACGTAACAACCCGCACCACACGACACCACCACAGAAACTTTAAAGAGAGCATGACATACTACCATGACATACCCATGCTAAGGCATCGAATTGAATACTAATATTAAACTACTCATTTTAAGACATGACTGAGACAAATAAAGTGGAAACACCGTGAAGTAAAAGAAGCGCCGGAACAACTAAGTCATGTGGCATTACCTTCTCACTGCTCCATCATCATATTTGAATTAATCTGTCAACTACTCTTCACGACCAATCCAGGAGTACAAACTCGGTGATACATTTAAACCCATTACGTGTGACCTTCCTCCTCGATAATCACTACCAACAAGTCGAATAACAGGAATTCAACTGTAAGTTGTCAAGGAGGTGGCTAGTTCGCAGACCTCACCATCCGTTTTAAAATAAAAAACCACATTCAAATCGGTCCATCCATTTGAGTGCTATGATGCTACAGTATTTTATGTCAGGGATAAAAAACCAAGTAATTTTATTTCTTACCTTAAGTGAGGGGCTGAGATAGTTCTTCAGGAACCAGAATTTGACGGGACTCTTGGTGTGCTTAAGTACGGACAACATCATAATACGCAGAAAGCGCTCGTAGAGATGTCCCGACGCAACCGAGAACACGTTGATAGTTTCGTCTTGAGCTTCGGGCTCCTCCCCGCCACCGAATGAACTGAGACAATTTTTTTCTTTATAAAACTAAGCTAAAATTCTCAATAATACATCGATATAAACGATAGCACAAAGGGTGGGGATTGAACGTCGACCCTTCGGTTTTCGGCCCGTGCATTTAACCATTGCGTCATTTAGGCTCTGATCCCGATTTTTAACGTTACCCTGGCGTGGTGTGTAAGTTACAGTAAAATAATGAAGTTTTTTAATACTAAGCACCTAAACTTTTACTAAACGGTTTGTTCCACTAAAATTTTGTTTGAATTAAATCGTACCTATGGGATTGAAAATGAGGACTATTTACTTGTAATCTAAGGAGTATCGTAAACAATCGTTTCTATGCGTCAGGCGAGTTTCAACTATAATACCTTGCAATAGAGTTCCATATTCCGCCGCTGTTCTTGTCGTCGTTTTCAACGAGCAGGTCCAAATGCTGCTTGTCTGGTTTTTTGCTGACACGTAGCTTAACCACGTGGCTCCGGAACGAGCTCATCAGGACCTGGATATGTTCGCTGCCTGCTGGCGTGTCTGTGTTCTCCTGACTGTAATAATTTATACGTTTGTTTTTTTATCCATACATATTGGCTAATTCTGTTGTAAATAAAATATTTAGTAGTCTAATTACACCCATTTGTATATGGATAGGGTGTTAGCCTAGCCACGGCCAAATCTGCGACCAGACTGTATGTATGTGGGTACACCGTCTCGTGTGCTCATGAGCAATGTCGCTACGTCAGTATTACGCGAGCCGCCGGCTAGAGCAGACGTGTGACAGGTGCTCGTGTGCATTGCCGAGCCAGTGTCTGGGCGTCGTTTTTAGCGATACTACACAGACCAGTGTCAATTTAAAAATTAACAAATTCCCAAAAAACGACCCGAAATATACTCTGATGGTGGATGACCATGTCGGAGGAAACAGGAAAAATATCCTAACTTTACACTTACCCAACAATCTCGTAAATGTCGTCGGACCGTCCCGGTCTCAAGCGCATGGTCCACGCGCCGGGATTCGCCTTGAGCTGGAAGTAGCCGAGATTGGCCATCACGATGGTGTCCATTGTCTCCGGTTTGTCCCTCGTGCCGAGGATCAGTTGCAGCCCCCGTGGAGGAGTGCCCAGCGTCGTGTCCCACGCGTGGCCTTCTAGCAACAGGTACTCCAGCTCGAATTCACTACACAACAAATGGGAAATTCAAATTATCATCATCAGCACCCATCAACGGCTCACTACTGAGCACACACCACACCTCATTCATTTTCTTTCATTCATTCACTGATAGTTCATTTCCTTCTCGAACGAGAAGGGTAAAAGGCCATTGTCGATCATGAGTGGCACACCTCAGAGAGAAATCTCAAGCATGCAGGCACCTTTCCCTTCACCTCAGATAGGTTTTAGGGTATTAAATAAAAATATAGTGGCGAGTCGCGAAACTGAAGTGTAAATGGGCGGGGCACATAGTTCGAAGAGCTGGTGGTCGATGGGGTCCCAAGGCGCTGGAGTGGCGACCTCGCACCGGGAAGCGCAGCTTTGGCAGACCCGCCACGAGGTTGACCGACGACATCAAACGAGTCGCAGGGAGCCGCTGGATTCAGGCGGCGCAAGACCGAAGACTGTGGAGATCCATGCAAGAGATCTATGTCCAGCAATTAGTTGATTAAGAAGAAGAAGTGGCGCGGACTGAATTGACAATATATATGAGAATACATACCTATGCACAAGCGATTCGACATCGGCCAAGCGTATGTTGTCGAGATCGTAGACGGACTTGACGCACTCGACGAGCCAGTTGGACGGCGTCCTCAGCTCCAGCGACAGCAGCGGCGCGTGCGGCAAGCGCGAGAACCGCGCTATCGCACCCGCGCTCTGCCCGCCGTTGGCGTTGAACTGTAGCTCCGGCTCCAGCACGTAGCGGTAGAAACTGTGGGAAAACTAAACGATATAATATAAACGTAGAAATTCTTTTTACAAAACCGACTTTAAACGCCACTACCAATTATTTACTACATATCAATTATGTCTATAAAATTCGAAGAGTTCCCTCGATTTCTCCAGGATCCCATCATCAGATCCTGACCTGATGACAATGGGACCCTTTCAAACAAAAAAAAAAGTATTTTTGAAATCGGTCCAGGCGTCTTCAAATAATCGGGGAACATACATAAAAAAATCCGGCGAATTGAGAACCTCCTTTTTTGGAAGATGGTCAAAAAAATTGCTACAGATAATTTTCAAATTTCAACTACGCTCATTACTGGGCGCAGGTATCCTCACAGAGAAGGGTTATAGGCCCAAGACCAGGCTGGTCCAATGCAAATTGACACACACCTTTGTGACAGTATAGAGAACTCTCAGTTGTGCAGGTTTGCTCACGATGTTTTCCTTCACCGTTGAGGCATGTGATATTTATTTGCTTAAACGCGTATAACTCCTGTCAAAAATGCTGATGATGGCGATGAACGTGTGATACCTCTTGAGTGGCATGTCGGAGTTCTTGTCCTGCGGGTTGAGGAACAGCTGCAGGCGGCAGTTGACGACGCGCCGCAGCACCAGCAGCAGCGGCGCCAGGCGCTGCGCCGGCGTCGACGCGGGGTCCACCACCGCCACTATCTGCCATCACATCAGGGTTATTTTACCACATTTTTGTACATGACTATAAAATATGATACTATAAGTTTCGGTTTTTTAATAATCCTGGAAAAAAATTTTTGGTTTTCCATATCCAGAATGTAAACTATCTCTGTACCAAACGCATTTAGGTTTGATATTTGAATGGATTCCGGTATTTAATGTCTAGCCATTTTTTTAAAGCCATATTAAGCTGTTAGTAAGATCTCGAGAGAATTCAAGACTGCTATTTTCTAAAATAAATTCTGACATTATATGCTCTGGCATTACATGATTGCGCGATTAACAGTCTTTGACATTAAGCCAGAGACCTACTGGTAAGACGAAGTCATTTCTATTTCATCTGGAATAATGTACCTTTGAAATGGTGAAAGAATTTTTGAAATAGGTGTGGTAACTCACAAAATTCACGCTCTCTCTTTATTATAATAGTATAGATTTTTATTATACCTAAGAAACAACAGAGCAAGAGCAGGTTTCCCGAGGTACAATTGGGATTCTTATAATACTTTTGTAAAAAGATGTCTATTGTAAAAATAAATCATTTTATTTCATTTTGTTATGTCATATGTCGGTTAATAGGTGACCGAATGGTATTTAGTAAGACTTACCTCAACTGCAGCTTCATCCTGGTACAGAGGCGGCAACTCAATCACAGAATGTTCGGTGCGCAGTCCGCTGGGCAGAGGCGTTCGCACCTTGGGAGTACGCGAAGCCAACACTGAGATCACTTTCATATAATTTTCCGTCGACAAATCCGACGCATCATCTATCGACAATAATATAACAATTAGCCTATTTGTCATACAAGAAGATCAGTTTTTCACACCAACGCACAACGTTTTCATTTGGCTCAAATTATTTTTTATATAAATTTTCGTATATTTTTTATGTTTATACATATTATAAGCAAAGAAAAACTAATAATAATTGAATTTAGTTAGGTAACTCATAAAATTAACATTGTATTAGTCTACAATCTAAAAACTTTAATAAAAAAAATTATACAATTGGGCAGAAGATATTTGGACAACCCTAGCACAGGCTACGGTCTAATTAGGCTGCCAGTTGCATTCACCACACTCAAGTTTTAGTCTAATGCTTTGGTCTATAAGTTATGGTGTAAATTGTGTTCACTTTTTTTAAGTCTGTAAATAAATAAACAAATAAATAAAATAAATAGGTGTTTATTTAAATCGACTCTAGAATCATTGGGGGTCACTGTACTAAATTATATTTTAATATGATTTATCCTGTCTCTTACCATCATCATCTAGAACTTCATTGGATATGGTCTTTTTCTTGATAAAGACTTCAGACAATTTATCCCCATATACTTGGTTGCTGTACCTAATAATAATAAATAAATAATCGATTAAATATTGACATATGGCTAAGGTTTAAGTTCACATTGCGAAAGAGAGTTTGCTTGTTTGCTGTTTTCAGCAGAATTTGCGTTCTGAACTGGTAGTAGAGTTTCTACGTGTCATAAGAGCTACACATTAGCCTACATGAAATAATTATGAATTTTGTTGGTTTATCCGGGACGGAATGGGACGGAAATCCGACACAACCGGAGATCAGACATAGGACCGACAGCTTTACGTGCTCTCCAAGGCACAGGAGTGACTCACCGCCAACTTCCTAACTCCAGGCTAGTACTGAGAATTTCTTGACAGCAAAACCCAATACACTTTTATGGCCCGATCCGAGATTCGAACCCATCGTAATCTGTAGTCGAACTTGGTAACCACTAGACCGAGGCAATAAGGTAATATCCTACGAGTAACCAACACAATCAAACTCACCTTTCGAGTAGAACAAAGTCGTCTAGAGAGAACCCTTCTCCGTCCGCGAAGGGTCCGATGATCCGGGAGTTGTGCACGACCGCGCGCTCGCCCGCCCGGAGCCGCAGGCTGCGTGCGCACAGCACGCGCGACGCTTTCAGAATCCACGCGTGTTTGTTGAGCGCAGGGACCAACTCGGGCTATAGGGGAGCATTATCAATTAAAGTTAAAAAAAAGTAGTTTTTTATTTGTAATATATCAAGTCCATTTGCATACAGCTGATTTTAAGAAAGTATTTTCAATGTAAAGTTTGTTTTATGTTAATTGTTTAAACATTAAAATATCAATATAACAAGCAATAATTAAAAATATTAAGAAATACGATTGCAGGGCTGCCCACCCTAAAAACTAACTAACAAAGTTAAATACTACAGTCATTATCTTTGGAATTTTATTCACATTTTTTTAAATGAGATTTTTTTGTGAATCACTGGATATTGAACTATAATGTTATATACTTTTGGAATCTACTCATCATTTTCTAGATGATGATTATATACTTAATCTTATTTTCAAATTATTTTTTTTCAACTTTAATCTAATGCGGGACCATGGTCAACCAATCAAATTTTTTTTTTAATTTTACTAGCCTTTGTCACCCGGAATAAGCTAAGGATTCTTACGATAGCTCATTCTTCAAAATCGGTTCAGGCGTATAGAAGTTATGGTGGAATATAGGAACTCACATACATACACACATACATACATACATACATACATGAACCCTGAAAACAATATACTCCTTTTTTCAGAGTCGTATAAAAAGTATGCTGAGTAAGGTCTGTCTGGTAGGAGGCTTTGGCCGTGGCTAGCTACCACCCTACCGTCAAAGATGTGCCGCCAAGCGATTTAGCGTTCCGGCACAATGGCGTGTAGACACCGATCAGGGGTATGAGTTCACTGCCATACCCCTTCCAAGTTAGCCCGCTACCATCTTAGACTGCATCGTTACTTACCGTCAGGTGAGATTGCAGTCAAGGACTATCTTGTCATTGAATTAAAAAAAAACTCTGCCAGGCCATCCAGAAGATGATTTACAATCACGTCCCAATACAAATGGACTTACCATGATATCGCAATCTTGTCTCGTATGACATCCTTCATCTTCCAACAGTTGAGTGACATACTTGGTCGCTTTCACTGATTCAAGCGTAGTGAGGGCGGCAAGAACCACTTTGTTGAGCGACTGATCCGCACTCGACGTGCCGTCTACGTTGGGGATAAAGGCTACTCGAACACCGCCCGATTCTCTCTATAAATCAAACAGTGCAATATTTCATATGTATTTAACAAGAATAAAATATTAAAAACTGTATCCCGACTATGAATAATATAAACGTAAAAATTCTTTTTACAAAACCGACTTCAAACGCCACTACAAAGTTTATATAAAATTTGAAGAGTTCCCTCGATTTCTGCGGAATCTCATCATCAGATCCTGACCTGATGACAATGGGACCACCTGGGAAGTATACCCTTTCAATCAAAAAAAGAATGAAAATCGACTATCTTACCATAAAAGTCAAAGCATTCCTTAACAAATCCCTAGATTCCTTGACATTCAAATCACCCACAACCCAAACGGTCTGAGTAATTTTTTCTGGTTTGCCAGGTTTTGTGAAATACCTCAAGATTGGCAAAGCTGTTGCCAAAGCATCGCGACCTGTGAAAATGTTAAACTTTTGCAATTTTTTTTTTTAATCTCTAATTATTTATTTACACTATTAGTGATAGGCCATCTTTTATGTTACATTGTTTATTTACTTATATATTTTGTTCTTTTTTTTTTTCATGCAATAAAGATGTGGAAATAAATAAACAAATATTATCAAGAAATTAGACAAGGATAGTAAATATTTTAAGCTAATGCAGTTTTGCTTAAACTGGTAGTAAACAATGGTACTAATATCTACTTGAGATGATGATTTGACAACCCAGGCAAAGTCGGGGTGGGCCGCTAGTAATACCACTAGTTTAATGCAGTCTATTATATCTAAACTTTGCCTCATATCCTTATAATATTATTAAAAATATGTATTCCAATACTGTACCAGTCAAATGTAGAAGGCGATGGACTTTGTCCTCAGTAAATAACTCCACCGACGACGGAACGCCAGAGAGGTCCAAGTATTGAGATGACTCTGACGCAAGCACTCGGCGGTTTAACCTAAAAAAAATTGCTGTCTTTATTCATTCATATTTTGAAAGAAAGAAAGAAAAAGCATTTATTTGAGACACGCACAATACACATGCATATTTAAAGACAGAGTGATATATGTTAGACAAAACAAAAAATAATTAAATATGTGTGGTCCCAAAATGGACTCCACTCAGCATATGCTATCCCTGTGGTGAAAGCATAGCGCTGGTCTTCTGTGGATCCAGATGTTCTGTTCTGTTTCGGATGACTGTTAATCACGATAAATAAAAATTTGTTTTGATATCGACATGACATTATGCAATCAATGTTAGTTTTAGTCCTTCGAGCCGGATCAATTTGAATGTTGAATTATATTATTATTCAAAATATAAACAGTTCCTTCTATTATGTTTTTTACACCTTTCTATATTCCCGAGGGATAAAGACATTTTTACGGGATGGCATCTGGTCTATGTTACTTCAAGGATGTATGCTAACCTTAAAGGGTCGACCTATCCTTCCAGTTTAGCTTTAGCCTCTATCTTTTAAGTGGTAAAAAGTAACGAACAGGCACCTATCTATATTATTAACCTGGGCATAATGTGCGGTTGTTTCATTAGGTAGTCCAGAGCGTCATCGGTATCGGAGAGTTCCCCGCGGAACACCGCTCGCTGCAGACGTCCTGTGTGTCTGGAGAGAGCCGTCACCAGAGCCTCTTCGAGCAACTCTACTGATGACGTCACTGGTGTTGCGCTCTCATCCCATAGCGGCACTCCGTTTATCAGCACCTGAGAGTGCCCAATACTGATAACGTACTTTAAAGATAATAAGTGCATGCGTGCATACATTTTTGCACGCATGTGAGCATGTGATATATGAATAAGTTTTAGCTTCGTTGAGTTCAGAAAGGTAAAAAAGCCCAGAGCATACACTAATGAGTGGGAAATCAATCAAATCCAAAAAAGACGGTAAAGGCAAAAAAAGTTAAATATACCTAATACCCAAAAAATGTTTCATTGAAGTAGTGGTAGATTCGTTTGACAATTCAAAGCACTTTGTAGAAGTTTATTTGTACATACAAAACAATATTTCTATTCTGTCATTCCAAGAATCCGTGATCATCAGATTAACAGTATAAGGACCCAAAAATTTTTGCGAAAGTACCCTACAGTAAGTTAGTAAGGTTGCATCTGAATATTATTACATTAATAGTACATATAAAGCCTGCTTTTTTATGTTTGTTATATAAAAATACAAAAAATCATGAATATAGAAAATCAACGACTGTCAATAGGATACTGTTATTACCTGAGGATATTTATTAGTTCCCAATTTGGAAACGAATTCTTCCGCCAACTGATTTCCAAAATTGTACTCGGAATCTTCCGATATGATTTCGTCCAAATTCGCATTGGAACCGGCGTATTTCTTCAAATGTTTCTTGATGTAGTCCAAATTAAGACTTTCGTCTTGGGTGGAATGAAGGAGCTGCAATGTTATTTACGCACTCAGAAACGGTTACAAAAAGGAACATTCCCTAGATATTTTTCAACTTGATCAAGTTAACTAAATGTGTGACATTGTTTGTTTGTTGTTGGTCTAATTTTTTTTCCTTTTGAAAAAAATATTCACGTATTTAAATTACTTGAGTAACAAATAAATTTAATTTTTGTCAATTAACAATTTTGAACAAAATCTTAGTTAACATGTTCATTAGGTTGTACAAATAACTGTATAGTGGGTACGACAATATTGCAAAGGTTGGTATTTGAACCTGCAACCTTTCAGTTTTCAGTCCGCACCTTTAACCATTAGGCTATTGAGGCTTGAAATTATGACAGCTACGAGTTGTCAAAACTTGTATAGTGTATACAAGTAATAAGGGCCATTCAAAATTCAAAAATTCAAAATTTATTTATTTCATGTAGGCTAACTTGTAGCTCTCATGACACGTCATAAATTTACCACCGGTTCGGAATGCAGATTCTGCTGAGAAGAGCCAGTAAGAAACTCAGCTGTTGCTATTTAAAAAAAAAAAAAATTTTTTTTACAATACGTAACAAAACTAGCTATGTATACAGTGTTTCCACAATGAAGTTTCAAAAATGAAAAACAATCCAATATGGGCATACCTGTGTGAGGAAATAGAAAGCCTCTTTATTCGAGTTCCGTTCCTGCGCTACATAGTTGAACGCACTTCGAACAGCCGCCGCCAGGCCCGAGTCGCTGCTGCCTGGAGCTAGTATCAGGCCCACTCGAACTGGTGTCGCATGTTTCAATAGAGTTTCTCCAAGTTTTAGGGGAGGAGCCGAAGCGGGTGAAATGGGGTCTACTATTATTACCTGTAGAGTAAATGCAAAAGTTAGTTTAAGTCAAACACGTGCCGCCAAGCGATTTAGCGTTCCGATGGCGTGTAGAAACTGGTTAGTGGTATGGGTTGAATTTACACTGCTATACCCGCCCGATACCATCTTAGACTGCATCGTCACTTACCATCATGTGAGATCGCAGTCAAGGGTTATCTTGTCATCAAATAAATAAATAAAAAGATTAACCGCGAGATGGCTGGTAGATTTTGTGATAGGCAATAATTTTAGTTCTAAGTAAACTGGACCCTAATGGACTTGTTTTAAGGTACAATGTTGTCATATGCAACTAGCGCCTTAAGCAGGAACTGCAACTTGAAATTGCAGTGACTCCAAATTAATTAAAATGTAAGATTACTCTTTAATTTCATTTAACTTAAACGTATTTTTTTTTATTAACGTAAATAAGAATATTTAACTTCATTTCATTAAAATTTTCAACAAATGGAAGACACTCGCCATTAAATATATTTAACTCTTTTTTAAATGTTTGTACTACATAGTTTAAAACTTATACCCAGCCTAATTTTATTATTTGAAGGCCGACTGCTGAACTGAAAGCCGACTGTAACAGGACTAAAGCTAGGCTAAAAAGTTTCACTAAAGAAAAGGGGTTCGACATTCGCGGTGTTACTTCTTTACACAAAACATTCACTTACATAATTATAAATGTTCCTCCTCATATTTCTCAGCATACCCGGGTACGTGGGGCGTAAGAGGTCCATGTAAGAGGAAGGCCAGCGCCGGTACCGTTCGTCAGTCTCGAGGTCGTTGAGCCACGTGATGGCGGTGTCGCGGATGTCCAGTCCAAACTCCTCCCATGTGAACGTTTCCCCAATCTCGAGCGACATCAGCTTGTTGATTAGCTTCTTTGACATACCTATTTTGTACACAAGTCTTACGCTGAGATCTATAGAGCGTGCTCTAACTTAGCTTGGACTCAAGATAAGAGTTAAAAAGAAACACAATAATGCTCCAACATAAGTCTGTCTCGTTTTAACTCTGTGTTAAGTCTGAGCAGAGTGAGAGTGCGGTCTATAGATTTCAGCCTCAGTTTAAGGCTGTAATCTGGAGATAGATTTATGTCAGGACAAACATCATCAGCCACAGCTCAATACTGAGTGCAAGTTTCCTTTTAGAGTAGGATTATTATAGGCCAAAGTTTACCCAGTTCAAATTGGCAGACTTTACATAGCTTGGGAATATTATAGAGAATGGTAGATTTATGACGTGTCATAAGTGCTACAAGGTAGCCTACATGAAATAAATAAATTGATTTTGAACTTTCAAGTGTGCAGGTCTCCTCACAAAGTTTTCCTTTATTTTTGAAACATGTTATATTAATCCTCCTAAAATCTCTGAAAAGTCAGAGGTGTGTAGCCTCGTTAAAAAGTAACAGAAAAAAAGAGATATATTGTCCGGTGGCTTTAGAACCGTTTAGGGATGTCCCTTGGGGATACCCACCCAATGTACATTACACCCGTATGTGTAACGTACATTAGCATATCCTTTCTAAGTTAGGCTGCTACCATCTTAGACTTTATCGTCACTTACCATCATATTCATAGACCACACTTCAAAGGGTAACTTGTGGTTGTGCAAAAAACCCATACCAATAGCGTGCAAGGTGTTCATAGGTCCAATGTCTTCTCTAAGAGCCGCGAGCAGCGCCATCACATCGACCTCCTCGGCGTCGAACTGCGCGCCCGACACGAGCAGCAACGGCTCGTTGGGGCGCAGCCCTAGCGATGACGCCCATATGTCTTGGTTGTACAGAACCTCGTCTCTGAACGAGCGCGGCACGTTCACGTGGATGAGGGACTTCGTCTAACAAAAAACAAGACTTCTGGTCAACTAGCAGATAATGCTATAAGCGTTTAATTCTATTTTCATATAAGTTAGCTCTGATTTAGATTTTTGTAAATTAAACTCTTCTATTAACTTCGAAGACTCAACTTAGTTTTAAGTGGTCATAAGTTTGGAGTATAAAGCTATTATCTTTTTACATCTTTTAAGATAAATTTCCTTTTAAATTCGAAACGAAAACTCATATCGTCGAGGAAGAAATAAAGTGTTCTGTTTCACACGTCCAAAGAGCATTAGAAGAGGACGTACATTGTACAATCAAGCAAAAAGCTGAAGTGTGAAGTGTGTGCCTAATGAACTTTTTTGAGCAGCGTTCAGATGCGTTGAATGCGAATTTCTTCTAACAGAACTTTCTGATATAGAGTGACTTAAAAACAAACATTTATTACAAAAATTCAAATAAAGTCGTGCAACTTGCCTGCATGGGAAAGTTTTGAGCAATGGACGTGAGCACTTTAAGTGCTTCGTCGCCACCGGAATCGTGCGCGTCAATGACCGCGGCCGCCGCCTGCATGCTCAGGCCCTGCATCTGCCACACCTTGAGCGGTTCCAGCTCCTCACTCATTTCAGACAAGTGCCGCCGGAAGCGCTCCAAGGGCGAGCGTAAGGCAGGAAATAAGTTTCTAAAACAGATTTTTTGTATGTATCAAATAATTTTAATTGTCTGTTTGTTGGCCAGTAATTTTGAAAGAATCTTCAGAAATGATGGATAGAATCATCCAAGTACATATTTATGTATTTAATATTTACCTCAATTAGTTAGAGAATTTAGCTATTATAGTCTCAATAATTTTTGGAATAGTAAAACCAATTTTTTCATTGGCAAGTCTAGAATATCAAGACTCAAGTGTGATCTAGGTTACATTTTATCTGGGTAAAAAATATTTGGGACAAAATTATTCAGCTGCTGAACCATCTTGACTTTTTTTTTAACACATCTGGCTGTATATAAAATGATAAAATTAGCATTGCTTCTTGCATTCTTTTTCAGATTTGAAAAGCTAAAGAACATTAGGTGCAATTCATTTAATACACATTCTTGCTTTTGGATTATAAACATGGAAGTGGTTATTTTGGTTTGCAATGGAGTAAAGCTACACAATTTTTTATATGGGGGTAGTTGAAGATTTGAGTGACATTTAAGCTATTTTTAATCTTGGAAAAACAGAGGGATTCCTAAACTAAATGCATACTTAAGCTTGCCAAAATTAAATCCATCAATTTGGTTTTGAGGGTCATTTTCGTCTTCTTCTTCAGAAGGTGTTGATGCATCATCACTGTCAGCTTCCTTGGGCGTGGAGTCATCCTGACTTTTGTATTCAGTACTTTTTAACTGCAACTCTACTCCATATCCCGAGAGACGTAGTTTAGGTTTACCTCTAGACTGTAATAATAAAGTTTGCTATAATGTTGAACATACTCTCAAGGTTTTAGCATACATAATTGGGATACAATGTGAATAACGTGCCTAGAAAACATAAAGCCTTCTTAGACGGCAAAGTGAAATTTACATTCTAGTGGTGTTTCTAATGTGATTTATTGATAATTTCGACAAGACATCGCCAATATTGCAATAACTTTGCAATGTGTGCAATTGCACATTCAACTTAATTATCTAGTAATTAATTCAGTTTTAAATTGGGAAAAAGATTCAATTTAGAAATAATTCACATGTGTAAGGAAGGTGACATTCAAAATATATGTTAAATTAAATGAGCTTACTTTAACATTCCATCGCACTACATAGTTGATTGAACCTTTATCAGCATAAGCTGCCAATATTTTGTGTTTTGCTGCAAAATCTGTGGTGCCCAGTTCTCCATACAAAATTGCAGTCACGCTTTTATTATCACTACTTGGATATGTATGATCCAATAAATAGGTTTCCAATTTATGTTCCTCCTGAAATTATAAACTTAAAATTCAAATATTTACTAGTGTTAACTCTCTATAAAAAATTTCAGGCCTATAGACTGCAAGAGACAATTTGGTTGGAGTCTTTGGTTCTGGATCACTGATCAAAAATGATTGAAGAATGCTCAAATTGATTATGTACCTATTCCATTGAATAGAATAGAATAATTTTTTATTCAACTAAACTTTAATAAAGTGCTTTCAAAATGTTTTGAGGCATCATTTTTGCCTTAGCATTTTTTTTGCAAATGTATCCAGCGAGCAAGCCGTAAAATTTGAGAAATGGGAAAATATATTTCACAGATCCATACATCTGACAGCCAATTCAATTCCATTTCAAGGGATGTGGCTCAGAGCATGTAGAGCTATCAAACACACAACACACACTTGTGCACAATAATATCACTAGAGTAGTTGGCTAGACTTCATTGGGATTTAGCTTCTTTAGCTTAAGAATATTCAGGACATGAATTAATTTTGGCATTATTCTTGAACAGTTTGAACTTAGCATGGCATTTATATATTCTTAAATTTCTAAAACAAAAACTCTCACTTACTGATTTATATTGGTTTACAGATTCCAAAATGTCCCTTAAAACATCACTATCACATATTTTCCTTGATGCAATAGAAACAAAAGTTTCACATGCTAAGTCTTTAGCCCCATTTTGTATGGCAATCTGGTCGAACATGCGTACAGTAGGAGAAGTTAGGTGCATAGACAGGGCAAGCTTGGCCATGCGCAGCTGAGCTGGAGCCAATAATGTACTTGCCACACCAATACAGGCATCATATACTTGCTTATCTGTTTCTATAATATAAAAGTTCAAAATGTTGAAAATGATAACAAAACATAAGCCCTAAATGGAGACAACTTATCAGTATATTGTGCTAAATAATGGACAATTTTTGAAGCCAACTTATACATAGTTTATATTTTACTTACCTAGAGCTCTTAAACTGGACTTCAACGAGATGATTCCATCAAAAAAGGACCAGAACAAATCAGAGCTCTCAGCAGACATGTACTCAGCTAACTCCAACACAATTGGGGTTGCTTCCCATTTAGCACTAACGAATGAAGTTACTCCTTTAGATTTTCTTTCATTCCGTTTCGAAATATCACTATCTCCAGCACAAATAACAAACGTGTGAGCTATTACAATTAAAAGAATCCTTACACCGGTAGTTTTCATTTTTATCTTAATAAAAACATACGCTTATACTTAAACTGAATTGATTTTCTTCAAAAACAGGAATACTACTTTAATTGGATTGTCATCCTTAAGCGTTTTAATTCTTTTTCTTTAAAAATATTCTTCAAAACTAATAGCATGAATTTGATATCATAGCACAAAATCAAAAATTATTTCGCCAATGACAGTTGAACACGGCAATCGGCCTTCGGCACATTCATAGAGTAAGGTAGAGTACTCCAATAAATAACAGCTTATGCTTAAAAGAGTTACAGCTATACCAAAATGTAGGAATAAAGGTGAGACACACGCTATAATATTCTGTCCGTTTCATCTTATGTGATTTTTAACCTGCCATCTATTAGCAACTCTAATAAAATACATGTCAGTGATTAAAATAATCGATTACTGCAGTTTTTAGATCAGGGCCCCAAGTCTGCTATTTTACATGTCATTGTCATTGATCCGCAATACAATTACAATACAATTATCATTGGTCCAAAATTTCGTAGTCCACTAAATTCACAATGGTCGTTCGATTTCTTATAATTAGATTGTAATTTAATGATACCTCGGTATTGGAATTAGCTTAAAAAGCGTTTCCCGAAATGAGTTTCAAAAAAAACTACATATTAAAAACGTTTATTTAAGCTAGATTTAAAGCTAGATGTGTCAGTGGCAAACCATCGGTAAACAATTGTGACGCCATTGAATTAGTAGACTACCAAAATTGCTAAAAGTAGCAATTGGGATGTCATTGATAGGCAATGTAATTGTAATGTAACTACAATTACAATAGCAGACTTGGGCCCCAGGAGAACCGTAGATTTTTCGGCTTTTACAGATATATGCATGTATATGCAGTTGCAAATTTTATTACGTATCTATCTATGTTTTAGTTATTTTTTATTTTTTAACAGATATAATGACTATGGATTCTAGCCCTTTTGAGTCTAAATAAGATGTACCTAATCCACAAATATATACTTACTCTTATATGTTTGTGACCTAATCCCACAGTGTAATCCTACTCACATAATAGAGGTTATTTACTCACATCACAAAAATGTTCCTTGTTGACAAATGACCCTATGGTCCTTTCTTTTAGTTCGAACTTGGCTTGACACGCGTGTCTTGATAGTAATCTGTGATAGTAAAGGGGTCCCGAGACGAGCAAGCAGCTTGGCGTCAAGCACGTAGACTTCTGTTGCTTGCTCCAACAGTTTGATACGCCAGTTACGCCCGTCAAGCGGCTTCATCAAGCAAGACTTCAAACAAACGTTGCGACAAGCCGTCATGTCTAGCAAAAAATATAAAATCACATCAAGCGCGGGCCAAGCACGTAAATGCTTGTCTCAAGCATCAATCCAGCGTTGTAGATGGTCAAAATGCTTGACGCAAGCTAAGATCTACGTGCTTGACGCCAAGCTGCTTGCTCGTCTCGGAACCCCTTAACAAATCATTGCGTATGACCCCAATAACCCAGAGCCGTAAACCAGTTACAGTTATTAAAAAAAAAATGACCCCAATAAAAAGACAACAAAACGTCACTGTCAATTCTTCGATTAGAGATTTGCATTGAGTTTCGTTTTTTATTCTTAATAAAAAGGTAAAGTTTTACCAATAACACTGTAGAAACTTAACTCAAATGGGTTTAATTAAACTTGTTGCTGTTTGTAAAATCAAAATTATAACCATCTTCATTTTGTTCCATACCTGAGTCTCGTCGTTACGTGACTTACTTTTTACCTCTTTATTAACAAAATTATTTTCCTTTAAAAGGTTTTTCACCTGAATGTGTTGTTGAAAAGCTGTATTCTATTGTGTATATAATGCAGTACCCATCCGACGAGTCCTACACCCGGCTTATAAGCCATAATATGACAGTGCCACATAGGATAAAGGTAAATGGGGTAAATGTGATTGTATACTCAACACTTATTAACATTTTTCTTTTTCAACCTATAGGCCTTGCCTTTTGTTGAATATGTAGAGCAACACTTGCTTTGTTTAAGGTTTTTCTTTGCTATTTGTAGAAAGCGAACGGTCAATACACTTGTTATCAGACATTCAGTAGTAGTAGGTAGGTCTTTAAAAATGAACAGAAATGTTGGTTCTAATTTTCATAATTGGATTTCTAACGTTAAAGTTAACACAAAAAAGTTAGTTCTTTGGAAAATAATGATAATAGATGCTTGATAAAAATATAATTAAGTATGTTTTTAGGCAACTGGAGATATAGTTGATGAAGACAATCTTCCTAATGGAATGGTAACAGGATGGGATTATGCCAATGAGAAATTTGACATGAAGGTTCCTGAACGAATCCTTGTTGTGGGACAAGACCAGCATTTAGGTAAGCAATTTAAAATATTAGAGGAGAAAAAAATTGTATTCAAATTATTTCAATGCAATTTATTTTTATTGAAAAAAAGGTTACTAAAGGTAGAACTTTTTGGTGTACATTTTATTATAATCTATACAATAAACAACCTTATAGTGGCTGTGATTTAGATAACTGCTTCTTATTATGTTCATATCATTATTCTAAGCAAAACAGACATCAGGAAAAAACTACAGGAGTGGGCATATGTGTGAATATGATTTGAAATTTTGATGTCCTCTGGCTGCCCACATGTGCAGTTCATATCTAAAGTGAGAAAATAATATGTCACTTTGATGGAATACATAAAAAAGTCTTATGCTCAACGGTTCAAGGTGCAAACTGAAAATAAAAAGTTGCTAGTTCAAACCTCACCAATTACACTGTCATACACACTATAATGAGATTTACGCTTAACTGGAGGAGATAGGGGAATATTAGTTACTCAGTTCACGGCTAATATTTAAAAAAAAACCATACTTTGATAAATTCTTGACGATCACCAAGTGTGGGCCAGGAAAGGTTGAAATTATGATGATGATGATAATGAACTAAAGTTTGGCTATCCACTTAACGAGAAATTAATGGAATGGAAATCAGTAATGTATATACACTATTTTTGAACCGTGTGAACTTAGTTAGCAGTTAGTTATCTAGATATGTTGCAGGTACCAAAGCTCCTCCAAGAGAGATTCAACTGGACAATGCAGTTTTACCAACTGACCCTGGTATGATTAGAGTGAGCACCCCGCCTCGTGTCATCACCCTGGATCAGCACTTTTTTCCTTCTGCTGATGACTTTCCGTCTGAGCTGGCTCAATCTCCTCCAAGAAGTGTTCGACCAATGCGTTCATTGGGTGATGGAGCAAGATCCACAACACCACTACCTGACCAGTTCAATGAATCTACCATGACTGAATCACGATTAGTTTTAAGGTACTACAACATTAATATTTTAATATGTATTATATTTCCACCTCTCACAAACTATTTTCTTAAATGTCTCTTCCATCTTGTTGTATTATATACCAGATTTAAATAGATTTCAATAGACTTACAAGATTGAAGATATTTGTTATAAAATCTCATCAAATTTTATCAGAATTATCCTAAATTTCTTATCAATTCCAATCAGAAAAAGACACTGTTGTCAGATAACCCTGTTGACAAGATTGTGTGATATTTCAAAAGTTCTAAAAAAAGGCAAAAGCTTCAAGCTTTTTATGACCTCAGTGTTTTGTGTCTAAAGAATTACTTGTCAATGAATTTTTTATGGTTCTGTATGTTAAAAAATATGTGTTTACTTCCAAGTGTATTAATTGAAGAGATATCCTCATGCACCAACTACTACTTATGTATAATAATGTACTTAAAGGATAATTTTCCATGTGTCCTATTTCCTTATATTAGTGTTATTGTTTTATGGGAATGTAATAATTAATTTATTACATTATAGAGATCCAACACCACCAATGGGTAATGGCGAGGGGCTTTCGGCGTCTGAAGAGCTGGTGCATCTACGAAGACAGATTGTCAAACTGAATCGCCGCGTAATGGCTATCGAAGCAGAACAATTGCAAAGACAACAAAAAGAAAAAATCGCTTATGCAATTAGTATTGCTTACATATTATTCAAAGTTATTGCTTGGCTGAATAGGTCTTAATCTTAGAAATAGTGTGATTAAACTTAAGATGAAGTTTATCCTTTTAAAATAACTTATGAATTTCTTAAAATGGTGACCAATATGTAAATGGCATAACCATGAATAGTTGCCACTCCCATTTATATTGTAGAAGTATGGAAATGTGGAAGTGTTAATGATTCTTGATTTTCAATCACTTTAGAACATAGGTACATTATTTTATATTGTAATGATTTGTGACTATTGTTGTACAGTGTGAAGTATATTGTTGATATTCTACAATTCCTTTAGCAATACTGTTAATCTAAATGAATTGTTACTAAGTTTTCATAAGTTTTCTTTTACTGTTAGATGGCAAAAATGCATTGGGTCATTTTTTTATGTAAAATAAATCTACCTACTTAATTTATTTTTTCGTTTGTGATTGATTATATTGATTCATTACTTTCTCCAAGGTTCTACTTTTGATTCAAATCAGGTAATGCAGAAGGAAAAATTTCCACATAAAAGCAATACTATCCTTACTAATATCATAAATGTGAAAGTGTATATTTTTTGTCCTGCTATCACCCAGAAAAGGATTGATTGATTTTTTGCATGATTTTACTTGAGAACCTGGAGAGTGACAGACAAACTTTATGCTGTGAAAAGTGGTTTCAGCAGCATTAAAAACCATGAAATTAAAAAATGCTTCCACATGGTCTAAGTCGCGAGCAAAGCCTCGTTGAACAATGAATAAATTTGATTTTTTGACATTGAATACAAAAAATAAAAACATGAGAAAAATTATTCCTCAGTTTCTTGAAGATGGAGAATTGCAATACACCCAGTACATAATTATAATAATTGTTCAAAAGTAGAACACATTTTATATTTACTTAAATTATGAAATGAAAAGCTTTTCCAGGGTAACACTCAATATATTCCAAAAAAGTCATAGGACATCAACATGAATGGTTAAACATTCTAAAATGTGAATGTTTTGATTAATTGTAATAAGAAGTAAATCTATAGATAGGTAAATAAACAGTGACTTGATTTTACGAAGGAATACTGTATTTGTTCCACATAATTGAGTTTGTATGTTATGTTTCTGAAGGTTTATCTTCATAAAGAAAAATTACTGAAAACAATGGACCACCAAGCCGTTGGGCCAACCATGCATTCTTTACAACCGCCAATTTCAAGGAGTCCACAGCGAGGCGGGCATTTAAATTTGTATGAAGAGCTCTCCCCATTCCTTCTAAAATTATTAAATCTACTCCTCTCATCTTCATTTCTGTGCAAAGCCCTAGAAAAGAATTTAGAATTATTTAAAACATGAAATCTATAAGTAGGTACAGATTGTGTGCTCTCAGTAGGTAGGGTCACATTAGCTTATCTCAGAGATTCTCAGGAATGTCTCTTAAGAAAACAGGAAGTGAAACATTATCCAAAGCTTAGAGCTTAGGACAATTGCTACTGTACTACAAGTACATGTATTATTTTAACTTATTGCTGTTTTTGAAATTCAGAAATGTTATCTTAAGAATTGTTAAATATGAATGATTATTTAATCCATTTGTGACTAATTTCCAACTGGCTAACTTAGATCATGTGTTTTGTAGACATTTTGTATTTTAGATTCTCTTACCTACACTGATAGTTCTGAGATCAAGACAAGGACCTCTTTGTCCACTAGACCTAACTACTAAGTCCCCAGTAGCCACAGCAGCTGCTAGGATGGGGCAAATGAGGGATGCGCGCTGAAGAACTTCCTCCAGTTCAACATTGGTGATATCATTAAGGGCTGGCCACTCGTTAGCACAAAGTATCACTGAGGTGCCCCTCAGTAACAAAGCTCTTACAAATGGTAAGATGCCTAATACTATATCAACACCACTGTTATCGACAAAAACAGCAGCACAATGATGGACAGTTTTCTGGAATTAATAAAATAATATTAAAGAACCCACAAAATAACATATGTGTATTAAAAAGTGGGCATTTATAAAAGTATGGTAAAAGTAAAAGTAAATAAGGTACCTCTAACTTTTCCAGCCATTTCTCTAAACCATCATATAGCCATGGTCGTTTTTGAATTTTCTCAAGAGCTTCATAAAGTCCACAATTTAGAATACAAGTCACTGCTTGTGCACCCCAATCAAACATATTTCCTGTAATTGGTAAATATAAATAAACAAAGCAAGTATATAATTTGAATATATTCATCACTTTTCAAAATAAAAAAAAGTCCAAAAATTGCTAGCTTTCCTTCAATTACTATAATTATTTATCAAGTGTTCATCAAGTCACCAGCTTTGTAAATCCCAGAATTCAAGAATATTCCCATAAAACACAATGCTCTACATTCAAAACAATGAATATGAAGTTTAAAAAAATTAGATAAGTATATTCAATTTACCAGCTAAGACTCCTTTACACAACTCTGTCCATCTTTGTCTATCATCTGGCAAGGCATCAATTTCTGCCAATCTTACTGCCAGAGTAGCCAGTGCAGTCTCATTTTCATACTTCTTCTGCTGCTTCCATAAATCAAAAAAACCCTGAGAACGAAGACATGTTTCGTTGATGTCAAGAAGTAATCTTATAGTCAACTGTCCGTGAGCACTAAAATGAAAAGAGAATACAATTATTATAATCAACAACTATCTTGAAATTATTCAATTCCCAAGCAGTGTATTTTACAACTTACAGAGGATTAATTCTAAGTTCCTTTAAAGCCTCTATATAGCAAGTCTTAAATTTTAAAGCCCGTATTTCAACAGTGGGATCTTCAGTGTTAGAGAGGGCAAAATTAACATATTTTTCGACCAGCTTCTCGCAAGTATTCAGCCAATATTCTCTCGCTTCTTCGTCAATTAATAAGTCCAAAGTATCCGGACTATATTTATCTGGCTCATATAAAATATGAGATAAGCCAAAATGTTCCATTCTGAATAATAGCACGAGGAAAAACGTCACTAAGTCGAGGTATTAATTCATTATTTACTATTACTTTTATCCATTGTAATGTTTAATATCTATATACCTATACTATGATACCTGCGATCTTTTATCTTATCTTTCAAATTAAATTAACTCAGTTCAGCGACAAAACGCAACATTTCACATCACAACAACACTCCTTCCTTCAGGGCCTAGTCAGCTAAAGTATCAATTCGTGCTAAAAGTACATAGCAAGTACATATCTTCTGTCTAATGAAGGTGGGCACTGTATTCCATTGTAACAAGGGTCATAGTCGAATGACCCGTACATTTTATTCTCGCTCTTTTAACACAATCACAATTTACGCACACTTTTACAGTTCTTATTACTATATCTAGTATAGTTATGTGAAATAGCGTCATAAAATGTGGGGCCAGCATAGAAATTTCACCCTTAATTTGGGGAAAATTATGTGACGAGAGTTATTATTTGGGAAACACATTCATTTAACATTATACCCAGTTCCCATTTTCATAAGTTTATTAGTTTCGTGATGCTGGAGTTTAAAAAATAATTTTATTTAGATTGACCGCACACTGTGATGCAATGTCACTTTGGGAGATTTCAGTTAGATTTTAAAATGTTTTCTCCTCCTTTATGTTTTTTTCAAGCTAAGTGAAATTGGTGAAGTGATTCGTGTTGGCATGACAAAAGCTATTTAACAAAACAAGAACAAGTCTTCCGAGGGTAAGAAAGAACAAAAGTTGGCAACACACCCTATTCCTTATTTAATTATTATTATTTTTTACTTTTCAAAATCATGCGCCATATTGCCCGTTGCACAAAATTCAATAATTTGCTAATTGAATCATAATAATCATCCAGATACTTTTTTTTATTGTAATTTCTTTGTATTCTTTGTGTTTACGTTTGTATTATCCTTTAATTTAGAGATAAAGTGGTGATCTGTACTTGGTTTGGAGTTGTTCAACGTGCGTTGTGTCGGTTTATTTTGATTTAAGTTTCATGTAGTGCAAGCAATAGTGCAAGTTGTATCAGCGACGAGGAAATGGACCTGCTTTACATGCACTCATCTCGTTGGAAGGTACCTATGTTAAGATTTATAATGTTCATTTATTCCCTGGCAGCTGGCACTTAACCGAAATACTTGCGCATATTATAACTTGGTATGTAAGTACTTCGAATAGTTCTTTCGTTGAATTTGCCAAATAAATCTATGCTAGAAACTGTTTTACCTTTGACCTTCGACCATCGAAGCCTTTGACCAATAAAAATATCTTGAAATATGTCCTTACATTTATGGATAACCTAACAAAGTAAAAGTATATTTCTTTTACCTGAGAGTTCTCTTCGACTGAACTTTCTTGAAATTGAAGTACCATTGTTAATGTTATGTCTGTTACCAGTTCCTCCATCATCAGATCATTTGTTTTTAGATATGATTTAAACCAAAAAGTTGATCAAGTGAGTTCAGTACTTTAGTAACACGTATTTTAGTAAGGACAAAAATACAAGTCAAAGTGTTGTGGATAGTCTTGCTATTAACTGCTACAGTATCAAAAAACACCCTCATCAGTTACATTCAAAAGTGCACAGCCCTTATAAAGAAGTTATTTATCATTTGGAGACTTTGAAATAAGTGGGAGAAAATTGTTACAGAAAAAGTATTATAAGTGCCTGACCTTAAAGCAGAGAGATATGTGCATGCTTTGATGTTTGCGTTTGTCTGTTTGATCTGCTCAAGACATTTTCACTTCAACGGGTAGGTACCGTAGAGCCTACCAATTGAATTGAAAATTGTACCTTCAGGATAGCTAATACCCTAAAGGTACTTGAGTGCATTTACTTAATTTTTAATATTGAAATGGGAGAAATAAATAACTTATGCAAGTTATAATATAATAAGATATGTAGGTTATGCAGTAGCCCTTGTTGGCTAACTAGTAGAAACCATTACTATATATTTTGCAATCATGTACTATACACAATATATCTGCTTAAGTAATTCTAAGAAATATTTTAAACATGACTCATATCCACAATACCGCTCCACTAATTTTAATTTTTGCACTTGGAGTAGGTACAACAATATTATGTTGTAATTGATTTGAGGATCTTATGAATTTCAGTACTCCTTCTAACTGTTGAGCTATTGAGGCTATCAGCACTACAGTACTGGTCAACAAAGAGCAACCAGCGATCCTTTTCACATAGAAGAAATAGGAGATCATGAATCTTTCTCAAGGATATTGACGAAAAAGAATACTGAGATACTGGGTATCATGATAACACTAATTCTGTTTTACACAATCTCTTAACTAAATTAAATGGATAGCTTTAAAAATAATGCTATGCTTCTAAAAACTTTCAATATGGAAGATGATAACATTACATCTAGAGCTCTGAAGTTAAGACATTTTGTGCAACCTCATTATCAGTTAGCACCAAGGTTCTCCTGACCGAATTTCGAGTATGACAGCTAACTTCTAGATATAATAGTTTACAAGAGTGTTCACAGATATAAGTGCACTCTATACTCCCTCGTTCTCATAGTCCAATAAGAGACATCAGACACAAATGGAGTGTAATCAAGCAGGACCAACATGCTTTTTAAGCTCTTTAAGGTTGTAACACCACCAACTTCAGAAATCTTAACTGCTACTTGAAGTGTTTGTAGGAATCATGCATCATAGGATGCATATGCAGATCTGCTTCATGTTAGCAGTGATTGATATGTTATGTGTGATGTATGAAATCTACTTAAATTAACTTTCAGGTAAAGGACTTCGGAAGTTGGTGTGCTAAGTGGGAGTTCATTGAAAAACTGTATGCTGTAGATGGGTTACATGCATAAACACTTTAACCCCAATTTGAAAAGATGAAGGCAAGTACCACCCTAACCTGTGTTTTGTTTTAATTTTCTTTCCTCCAACCATAGGTTGTCCTGAAGAGATTGCTTCTTGCTAATGAGGGCGCCTATTGTACTCTGTTTTGTTAATTTTCAAGTTATGTATGTTGTTTTCCTTCTTTAGTATGCAATAGATAATATTTATTTCATTCATTAATTTATTTCAAGTAAAGATATCATACCATTACTTTAATATAAATCAAAATCTAAGACTGTTTAAAGATTCATACCACAATAACAGGAAAAATATGACGTTTTTACCACTAGGCTATCACTGCTTATAGTTAAAAATACAAAATAGTATGAGATGAGTAGTATAATGATTAATTTAGATGAAATTTCATTAACTTTTCAGGTGAAGTATGGTGTACAAGTGTTCAGCAGAGAAGTGGACATCAACGTAACACTGCAGATGAAAATATTTAAGGACATTCTATCTATTCATGATTACTGTATGAGTCGATGAAATTCAATGGTACAGATGTAAAATTTCATACACAATATTTAAACAGTTTATTGTGAATATGATTAGAATTAGGTTAAGCAATTGTCTAAGACTTCATTATAAGAATTCATAATGTTGAATCAGGAAAAATGTAATGGACATTGATATAACTGATATTTTATATCGTACTAATATTATGAATGCGAAAGTTTGGATGTAGCTATGGATGGATGGATATTTGTTACTCAATCATGCCGCAACGACAAGAGATTTGACTGAAATTTGCCACAAAGATAGATTATATACACACATAGGCTATTTTTTATCACAGAAAATAAAGAGTTCCTGCGGGGGAAAAACCACAATCCACGCGAACGATGTCGCAGGCATCAATATAATATTAAATAAATTTTCGTTTGTAACTACAATCTTAAATACCTACTTAAAATTTTCGCTTTCATTAACTGTAATTTAAGCTGAAAAAATGTATTTGACTTGTTTTCTGTATCAACTGAGTACATATTAGTTATTTGAATATTAAATTCATGCACACTTCTGATTTTAAGCATTTTAAAAGTTCACATTTTTTTACTAT
Organism: Hipparchia sbordonii; assembly: GCA_038048805.1. Lineage (NCBI taxonomy): Eukaryota > Metazoa > Arthropoda > Insecta > Lepidoptera > Nymphalidae > Hipparchia > Hipparchia sbordonii. The sequence goes on along the minus strand of CM076099.1, from coordinate 10,266,547 downwards.
GTACATAAGTTGTATGTACGTTGTATGTACATATGTTAAGAATTTTAATATCTTACTGTTTTTATTCAATACATTTTTGTTGGTACAAGTATTCAATATATAGGGGTTTATGTAATTACGTAAATTGTTAATCTTTCTAATCACTTACAGTTACAACAATTACATTAGCGAAAAGTGAATTTAGTTTTTAAAATCGTGAACACTTTGATTTTTGATTACCTATTTCAAAGTAGAAAGTAGCCTATATCACTTTAATGCAAAAAATCTCAATTAAAAAAGTTGCTATGTTACTGTGTGATTGAAAAACTATTACATTATCATATTTATATGATCGTACATCTATGGTTCATAGAAATATGAGAAATGGCTCTCTTTCGCATTTATAATATTCATTAATAAGTAATTATTATTAGTAATTATTCTTTATTATTTATAATAATATTTATTAATAAGTAAGGTGTTTTTCTTTAAATTAAGTATAATTACTGTAAGGATTATTTTTATGCTATATACCATTTTTGAATAAACTACGAAAAGTCAGAATCAATGAAATTCTATGCTACAAGCTCAAAAAGGATAGCTTTATTTTCGATTTTTTATTGAAGTGTTAACCTACACTTAAAGGAAATAACCTAATAGATTTATAAATACTTACATATCAAAAATTCCGAGGCCGGCGGGATTCGAACCCACATCTCTCATCTTAATACTTATCATTATTGTAAATTGTTTAGTTAAATACTGCGTTTTCTATATCAACTAAATTTATATTCTCTGTAATTGTAATTTATGTATGCACTTAGTTTTGTCTAAAATGCATATATGGACTTCTTAGATCCACCGCGATGCTGCATGCTACCAAAATTTGTCGGAAGACTACATTAATTAGTAATTCATTCAAAGGTCATAATCTCTCGAGATATGTTATTTAGAAGACGTTTTCTGAAATAAAAGTTTTAAACATACTTTATCTGTGATAAATAAACCTTATGAATGAATTGCTCCGCCTAGTTTTAAGTGTGACTGAGAGATGGTGATAATAACAAGTGTAAATTAAAAATTTAGAACTCCCCTGACATGGGAAATCCATAGCCGAACTATATATATATAATACTGTCAACAAATGATCAAATCATCTTCCTTGATCTTTAATCATCATTTATCTAACATCGCAATGATATTATGTTAATGAGCAGAACCATGCTGTATCTGTTGTAACTTGTTAAGGGGTTGGGTATACAGTACCCTATACCTTTGAAATCTTATTCACATTTTTTATGATATTTTTTTGGCGCGCAGAAAGTTTTAAGTTGCCGTATTAAGAATTATCACCATCTCTTATCAAACCTCCTAATCTCTTAAAAAAATAAAATAAACCAATTTAAATAAATTTATTTTAACTCAATTTTTTGTTTTAATTTTTATGCCTAAAAACGAATTTCTAAGAACGAAGAATCGATAATTTTTTCGATGAAAAATCGGTATTTTTCGGTTAAAGTACAACACTAATTGCGATTCGTTTTCCGACAATCGGTAATGAAGCGCATCCCTAAAATTACTACGCTACGGCTCGGCTGTGACGTCATTGCCCATTCATTTTCGTTAACATCTATAGAATTGAAAGAAAGAGAAATTAAATGTACGAGGAATTTATGAATGAATCACCCTAAGAGCGAGTGAGAAAGAAGATCATTTATGAATGATTTTTAAGGTATAGGTAGATATTGATTTTTCTCTATATATCACGGTAGGTTTCTATAGTCGTTACTAGGCACACTCGTGTCTATGGACATTGGCTGTCTATCTAGTTGTTCCTGGTCTATGCCTTCCTTTTCACACCACAGAATAAATTATTTAAATATTAATACATTAGTGGTTTGCACCGTAGCAGTGATCACCGGTGATTCTCCGGTGAAAGTAATCGGTGAAAACATCGGAGAAAAACTGGTGTTTCACCGGTTATTATTGAATCACAACCGATCACAATTCAAGTAATTTTATTTAAATAAAAAGAAGTTTGTTGATCAACATTGTTTATTATTTAATCAAATTTATTCAAATACAATTACGATTAAAGATACGTTTTTAATTTTTTAATAAAATATCTGAATGATTGTTTTATTTAAAGCCTTTACAATACATACAGGGTGGTCCAACTAGTGACGTCAATAATTTTTTTTATATTCCTCACACCTGGGTGTATCCGAAAATACCCCATATATGTTCTGCGATATAATTATTGTTACTAATTTTGGAAAAAACTAAATTGCTGAAACTTATTAAAAAAAATCATCTTTAAATTATACTACTCTCATTAAATAAAATATTGACGAAAATGAATTGAGTCCTACTGAATATTCGTACACTCATTCAAGTATTCGAGTACCTGTCCGAGTCCTCCGACTCGAGTACTGACTCGTTTCTTTTTTTTAACGAGTGAATGCTCAAGTACCAAAAAAAGCAGACTCGGCACATCACTAGTTCAAAGAGTATAACATCACTATACCCGTAGAGAGAGAAGACATAGAGTCAGTGACGATTTCTTTCTCACTCACACTAAAAAGAGAGCAGAAATAAAGTTATTAATGTGATAAACAGAGACGCAGCTACCCAATTTTTTGTCCCTCATCGTGTAACCAGTTTTTTTCAAGGTCGACACACTTTTGTGCGAAACAAACTGACAGTTAATAAGAAAATTTAGTATCTATGTGTGTTGCCAGCTTTAGGTACCTATACAATGTCCCGATTTTCCCTATCCTACTTATATTATAAATGTGAAAGTTTGAATGTATGTATGGCCATCCATACATACATCCAAATTTCAGCCATATCGGTTTAGTGTGGCGTGATTGAGTAACAAACATATGGATGTTTGTTACTCAATACGCCACACTAAACCGATATGGCTGAAATTTGGCACGGAGATAGGTTTTTTTAGTAATGTCCTCTGACATACCGTAACGACGGGTTACTTTGGCTACTTTTTCAATTTTTTTTTTAATTTTTGTTGAAACAAAATAAAGTCGTGATGGAAGAAATGAATATTATGAGAAAAGAAAAGAAAGATGATGGATACTAGAATATAATATATGTCGGCGATGATTAAAGTGTATTCAGTTAGATAGTGTCGGTTTCTGTTCTGAATTATCCTGAAGTTTCGTTCGAATGTCCAACGACCAGTCGAGAACTGTTGGCGATCTTAAGAATTATTTTATTTACAAAGTTCTTAATTTTTAAAGCCATTTTTAAATAGCTAGAGGCAGACTTTTAATGTTTTTTTTAAATAATTATTAACTTAAACTATGAAGAGTTGCAGTTTTATACGACTGCCTGAAAAAAGGAATATACTGTTAATTTCATTAATGATGATTTTGATGACTAAATATACAATTTTTGTTGCTTTTAATTCAATAGCATTACTCGATCGAAGGAAAATTGTAACTGTTCATTAAAAATTATTTTGTGTAACATTCTTACTAGTAACGAAAAAAAATTTTCCTTTGTGTTACATACATCTTTTTTCAAAGTGACTCACATATGCTAAATTTCTATTCGGCATTTCAATATTTTTTTTAAGGAGCAAATAATTATCTAGTGAATTGGTCCTATGAAACTACATTAAAAAACTTTAGTATAAAAAAAATATTTTTAAAAAACCGACTTACGTGTACAAACTAAAATTATTTTATACTTTTAAGTGGTGGTTGAAGTTAATATTGTGTGCAATAAAGAATAATAAATTCTTTATTGCACACAATATTAAGATATATGTAAAAAATAGAAGCTTACCCTAATAGGTATGTCTCTCCCAGACAACCTTATATGTGTAGGTATGTTATTTAAAAAATAAAACTGTTCAGCATCTGTTTTGTCGTTTTATTTAAAAATCCTGGGAAGAATTTTCCATCTAATTTGGGGTACTAGGGGAGTGCAGTTATTGTGGCAACATTAAACTCGAACTTGTCATGTGACGTCATCGTTACGTCATGTTATCTCTATTTCAGTCGCGGTTACACAGTACCTTGGTCTATTGCCTTCTCTGTCTACGACTATACCCTTGTTCCCCTCTTTCTAATCTTAGGGATCCGTAGTGAAACTACAAGGAACCCTTATAGTTTCGCCAAGTCCGTCCGTCAGTGCAAGCAGATCTAGATTAGTTCTTTAGAACTAATAAAGCCAATCCAGTATTAATCATAGATTAATTATAAAGATCAGTGAAACTGTGTACAAACACATGTACCGTCTACAAATAAAAAATGATGCAAATGGAACTTGGACGTGAAATTTTCAGTTTGCACAAACGTTTGTGCTTTTAAGCTATTGCGTAGCTTCTATCGCGGGCCTTGAGCGTGGAGACCGAATCCAAAAATTCCGTAACGAAAATAACCTGACACGGGACTCCTCTCACCGCTAGATGGCGTTAATAAAAAATGCTATGCAATAGCTTTACCGCGGCAGTCCCCGAGTGCCACACGTCTTTTTTTATTAGTATTTTGTATCAAAATATCACCGCAAGCACTGTTTGCGTTTGTGTAAACTGTGGTGTAAACTGACACGTCCACACGTTCCGTTTGCAGAACCAGTTTCACTGATCTCTATAGTTAATCTATGATTAACATCACAAATTAACACTGGCTGTCTCTATACAAATGACAGCATAAACCATAGACACTTCATCTATGTAGAGTAGTGCTGTTTAATCTATAATATAGTCTCTGCCCTATTCTATCTTGTCTACAGACAGATTCATTCAATTTCATAATTTGTACTCGCTTCGTGTTGTGTTTATTGAAAATTACAGAAATGTTTTCAGATTGGACAGATCGACGTTTTTTATTTAATGACTGTATTTAGCACAAAAGTGAAGTGATTCAATGTGTATAGTAAGTTTTGTAAATAGTGGTTATAAATGTTTTGTGATTGATATAACGAATCATTGATACGCAAGATGGACGAAATGTCTAAGGGCATGTCACAAACAGGAAGCACCGCTGCAACTGACAAAAATCAAGATGTTGATGGTAATTTTTTCCTATGCTTATGCTTTTGAATAGGCGTCTTAGTATTTCATAAGCCTCCTGATGCTATATTAACTTACAGGAAGGTTAATATTCATCAGGTAATCCTTAGAATGGTTTTTTCTACTACCAAAATATATTTTTTATGCTGTTTACTACAAACTACGATATACAATTTATGTTAACAGATTGGTTAAAAATACCGCTTTAGTTAGGAAACTAAAAGAAGTTATAGTTATTGTCCTATTATTTTGATACTGTTCAACAAATTTATCTTGAAAAAATATTTATTTACTTACCGTTATGTAATTTTTCTACTTGGGAAATTTGTTTTTGTCATCTGTGAGTATTTGTTATTTATTATCTAATGTTATAAATTATGCTACCTTCTTGAAATAAATCTAAAATTTTTAAATTGGTAGAAACTATAAAGTATGTATCTGTTGAAGTTGTAAATTATTATATATTGGAAATTGAGAGCTAATCATTTTTTTAATAAAAAATAAATTCTTAAATTCGCCCTAACGAAATTTATTTCAGCCACTGTTTATTAATAATCCAATATATTAGGTTCTTTACAACAGTATTACAATTCAGTAGACAATTTTTAAAGGACAATGGGCATAAATGTATGGTTGACACACCCTTGATGGACACACAGTCTAAACTACTTTCATTCCAAAGGCATTACAAACCTATTTCAAAATTGCATCAAATTCTGTCCCAGGGTTCTCTTTCTACCTTTTTATTTAGGGAAGATATCTAACTGATAATAACTTACTGAAATAAGTTTTATACATGAAACAAAATATTTATTACTCGTTGATGCCTGTGACTTTGTTTGCGTAAATTAAGGTTTTTTAATTCCTGCAGGAATTATCTTATTTTCTGGGATAAGAAGTAGCCTATGTGCTATTCCAGACTATCATCTATCTCTGAGCCTTACCATCAAATTGGTTCTGTCATTATGGCGTGATTAAGTAACAAACAAACATCCATCCATCCATCCAAACTTTCGCATTTATAATATTAGTAGAATTTATGAATAGGTCATGCAGTTTGTTATTGAAGGTGTTTTACTCCTATGCCATATAGCCTAGCTTGGTTGGTTTTTATCGCTGAGCTATTTTGTTTACTAATTAAACTCTTAATCATGTAATTAAAGTCAATAACAATATTAAATAATATTACCTAGAGAATAAAAATATTTTATTCATTTTAGGTAATTATGTTCCTTATGTTCCAAAGAGTATTTTATCTAGTGACCCTGGGATAGATTTTAATGGTGTCATAGTGAAAAATAATTATTTTTATTAGATCTTTTGTGCCATATTTATTGAATGTCTGGTCAAGCTGGGTTTGTTTTGCCCATTGTCTTGACCAACATGTTTTCACATATCAGTTGGCTAAAATTACTCCAGAAGATCTGCTTCTTACATGATATTTTATATTAGATAGACATTGCACTTTAGGTCTATCATCTTGTTTATCTATGCACAGGGTTCAAAGTGATAAAAAGTTATCAGATAATTTTAATGGCTGCTATGCACCTTAAGACAGAAACTGCGCAAAAAGATTACAATAAATTTTATCTATAGGGCAAGGTAAAATAACTTATTACTTTAGATCAGGTTATTTGGATGAAAGTATGAACTAATGTAAATTAATTATCTTGATGTTTTATCTATAATATTAGTTGGTTCTTAATAATGTTAAATGATGTACTAGTATTATTTTTATGTGGTTTTAATAATACATAGTATCATATACTTATCTATAATTAGGAATAGAAAAAAGAATATTGATTTGAAGGCAAAATAAACTATGTTTTTTTGTCTGTGCATAATTAGGGTAAGGTAAGTAAGTAAATAATTAAGGGTAAGGTAGTAAGTAAATAATTTCAGTATGATTTTCTTTGAAGTACATTGTATTTATATTAGGCTGTACAGAGAAATCTTGTGTTATTGTAAAAGCATGGACAATTGCTCCAGAGAGATAGCTCAGCCATACAAAAAATAAATAATATTAATTCAAGAAGAAAGATAAAATCAAAGACTATTTTCATTCAACCTGTAGTGCCTCTAAACTGTTATCTATTCAGAGTGGTTTCAAGTCAAGTTAAAATAAACTGATATAGACTGATATTAGTACTTATGGCATTCTTTTGTGATATTTAATGAGTACCATTATGTAGAGCAAAAACTGTGGTGCAAGACGCCTATGGAGTGGATTAGCACAATATCTTTTATTAATGATAATAACATAAATTCAGCTTTATTTTCTTTATTATCTGGTTGAAATTGGAATGGTAAAACCAAAAATTATAGAGTGAATATCTTCTGCCTGTGAAGTTATCTATATGGACTTATTTATTTTTTTAATCCTAGAAAGCATCTTTGTTTTTCTGGGATAAAAAGTAGTCTGCGTCATTCTCCAGGTTCTTAATTATATCCACTCAAAAAATCAGGTTGATCCATTGCTCTGTTGCTGCATGTATGAAAGATAAACAAACACACATGCATTTATAATATTAGTAAGGATATACAAATATTAAAGAAATCTGCATACATAAATAGTAACTGATACAATGATTCTTACTTGATGGTTAAACTCGCAGATTTTGCAGATGGCGTAAAGCATGGTTTGCGGCTCGTTCGCCAACCATGCTAGCATTGGTAGAACAACTGCGGTCATACCTCGGAGGAGGATGTGAGTGCACATGCAAAACCTGCATGTACTGTGCTCCAAACCACCCTCTTAATTATTCAAACCTTTTAACCTCTGACCTCTGTGATACTAGGATGCTGGACTGGTTATGTTCTATAAAATGTCAAACCTTCATGACTGTCAAAGACATGCAGTCTTACCCCTAGTTTAACTAAAACTGCCATAACCCCTTCAATGTAGCCTGCTACCATCTTAGACTATCACCACTTAGTCAAGGGCTATCATGTCATCAATAAAAAAAATTACAGCTGACACCTGAGCTAATTCAAATGTCAAAATCTGCCAAACAAGGCGACAATGTATCACAATCCACATTAGTTCCCTCTCACTTCTGTTAGTAATCAGTGGCAATATGGCGATATCCAAGTTCCTACAGTTTTTTTTATAAAAGAATATCAGCCAAGCTGAACTTGACTGATGTTCTCCTCTCCCCTTCAAATAAGTGAAAACCTGTATTAGGGAGTGGATATGACAATAGTGCATATTTTGACATCTACTGTCTCTCCAGTGTATCTATAGAGGTCAGTACCTTTGACCAACAATGGTAGTTTTGTGCCATTATAACAGCTTAAACATACTTGAGGTTTTTACGTTCGTTTTTAGTGAGTGAGGCTTCTTGTTATTAACTTTTTTACATAAAGTCAACATTTTTTAGTGTTTTCATTGTGATAATAATACACAAAACACCCATTTTGTTTCTTAGTCTTTTAATAAATAATCAAATATGCCAGATAATTAAAAATGATTGCTGCACAGAAATAGATACAAAATGCTGTGAAAAAGCTACTGAACGACTATCATTTAAGGACTAGTATATTTAGATGAGCAATAGAGACATTTTTTGAAAATCAGGGCAAAACATTTTTTTTTTTAATTAATTATATCAATTTGTTAGATTTACACAATTTTTTGCTTACAAATTACTTAACCTAACAATTTCACTAAAAATGCTAATGATACTTTCATTTTCATTTTTTATTTTATAAATAACATAGGAGTACAAATAAATTTCCGCTGTTTGAGAAAAGATGGCCCCACCAGAAAGTTATGGTTTAAATTGTCAAATGTTAAACATAATATCGTAAGTTGGACATCTGTAGCGTAAGCACGAACATTTTAAACTTTCGAATAGTAAAGGTAAAGTTAACGCCAATGTATGAAAATGACAGAGGCGCTCTTGTCATTCTCATACAAAGTCATTTCTACCAAATAAGGATCATTTGCGGAAACTTTTGAATTACTTCTTTAATTATAAAATATCTGCAGCTAAAGCGCATCACTTTCTTGCTTGCACATATGGTGAGACTGCTTTAAATGAAAGAAGTTGTCGTGAGTAATTTTAAAAGTTTTAAAATGGTGAGTTTGAAGCGACACAAAAAGTTGTGGAAGGTCGAAAGTATACGAAAACTTAGAATCATTGGAAGCATTATTGGAGAAGATTCGTGCTAAACACTAGAAGAACTTATACTTACATTAGAAACGCGTAAAAACGCGTTTCAATCGTTTAAAATCGATGGGAATTATTCAAAAACAAGCAAATTGGCTTCCATATGAACTGAAGCCAAGAGACGATATGACATCCGCAGTTGAGGAGCTGCATGCTTCACCCGCTTTATTCAGCAGACAATGCCCCTTCCGATTACCACTTGTTCCGGTCGATAGCATAATTATTATGGTCTGTCTAAGGATTACTGTACATTATAATATTATAAATTTGTAGTATCTTCATATGAAGATACTAAAAATTGGGTGTTTTCGTGGGTAGCTTCAAAAGATGAGGAGTTCCTCCAACGTGTTATCCGAATGCTACCAGAAAGATATGAAATGAAGTGGCTAGTGATTGACAATACTATACATAAAAATTACTATACCGTTCGGTTACAATAAATTCGTAACTTTTGATAAATAAAAAACGGCCGAAACTTATTTGTACACCTAATACTTTACACTGCCACAGGGCCCACAGGTTATTCCATAAACTAAACTAGATAGGTATTGATATTATAAATGTAAGAACATCTATTTTCCCTTAGTTGTCGTAAAAGGTAAACAAATTGCAGAAAATATTTTGGCGAAATGCGTAATCGACAGTTATTTTCTTGTAGCACAGTTTCATTGTCAGTGCACAAGAACGTCCTATGCGTTGTGCTTAGTGCGTGGCTTTCGTCTTTCTGAAGCCTATCCATTAAAAAAGGAATCATCAAAATCGGACTACTTTGCGAAAAGTTATGTGTGGTTATACATAAAAAAAAATTATATACGCGACAAATTGAGAACCTCCTTCTTTTTTTCGTCGGTTGAAAAATAGATAATATATAGAAACTCACTATATAGGCATATCATTAACTATTTATAGGCACTCCTATTCAAGGCTTCTACAATAGTTCGCGCGACCACAGCGTGTCACCTACGTTGTTTGTCGATATGAAGTAGAAAACATGTTCAACTAGCACACAATGCCAAAAATTGGCGGGTGTTCCCAAGCGGTGTTACGGATGAGTCAGCGACCCTGAACCGTACTGTGAAGTGAGTTGAGAACTCATCCCGAAAGGTCGACAAATATTTATATTAGAACTGCAGTCATCTTAGTTGACATAACAATTCACGTTATAAAGATGCATTAAATTATGTTTCCTTGGTCAATCAATTTCAACTCAATTTTGTCAGAGGGTAGGCAGCAAGCAGGTAGGTATGTGACATTGATAAAAAATTACATTTAAAAACACTCTCTCGACAGATTTGTTTATTGTGTTACGTCTACTTCTAAAATGAGTACATACTTTTATATTAAACTCTAGCTTTTGCTCGCGAAATCGTCCGCGTGGAGTTAGGTTTTTATTATGAACAGTTTTCCCGGTATTAAAAAGTATCTTATATGTCACCCTCTAGGTATAGTTAACTATATCCATGCAATACTTCATTGCTTCGTTGCTATGTGATTAAAGGACGGGCAACAAACACACTTTCGCAGTTATGATAATATAAAAAATTAGTAAATTGGCAACAGGAGTTAAACATATGTTACATTGATGCTATTATTTAATTTCGTATAATCAGTTGCATAAACCTGCTATTTACACGAGGAGGGAGTTCGTCGCAAACCCCAAAAGGATCAAAGAAAATGTTGAATTCTCTGGTTCTTTTCAATACGATTTGTCGTAATCATATAAATCATATTTACGGCTCAGGTCTTCTTTTTGCGAAATGATAAAACATGCCTTTCTTTGGAATTTGAACAAAAATGTCTATATTTAGATTAGCGTTTGGAGCGCCAGGTCCCGCGTATGACGTTCATACATGCGTCAGTTGTGTAGGCCTTCATTATGTACTCATAATTTGACTGCCCCTCGCATAGAATTAACTATAACATGTTTGCTTACCAACTAAAAAACACTTTACTATTTAAAACTTACTTGTACCTACTCGTACATATTTCATTCCTGTGTAATATATCCATACAGCAACTCAAGAGTATAACACTCGCTGATATTACTACTTTCATGCTTGTTGTCAATAAATACTTTCTTAATATGAAAGAGTCGGTTTGCTTCTTCCATGTCTGCGTGACGAAGCTTCGACCGCTTATCACACCATCGCCAAAGTTATCGCGATATGGGCACAGCAACGCTCCCACATCTGCATCATGCTTTGACTACTTGTCGCGATTGTAGAAATCTTTTGACACACCGGGCCCAGCTATCGTGATGCGGCTTTCATCAATTCCACAAATCACACAGTCTGATAGATCGTAACATGTCGACATAATATCTTCACACACTTATCGTTACCATAGGCGGAGCTTCGTGGTGATAGACGCAGGTATGGGAGAAGCATAGTAATTATGAATTCAATATACCTTCCGCCTAACCGACTACGTCCGGCTTCTAGAGTTGAGTGATGGTGTTGACCATTTTAATGTTGACGGTTGTCAGGCTCGTCAACGCCGATGGTGTACGTGAACGAATCGTGCCTGGAGTGCGAAAGAGTTCGCGCGGCTTGCGAGCGGCTGGGTGCCGTGGCAGGCATACGGGGGCCCGAAGTGCTGCCCTTGGCACAGCAACAGCCCGCACCTCCCTCCTACCTTGTGACCGCACCCTTCGAAGGAGAACTCTTCGATGCAGCACACAAAGCAAAATATAGGTCAGTATTGATTGTGCTCTCTAAATTATTATCACTATCATCCCATTCACGGTTCTTTACTCAGCGCAGGTTTCCTCTGAGAGTAAGGTTTTAGGCCATAGTCCACCTCGCTGGCCCAATGCGAATTGGCAGACTTCACAGACCTTTGAAAACGTTATGGAGAAATTTCAGGTGTGGTTCCTCTCAGTTAAAGCATGTGATATTTAATTGCTATGAATTATAATACGTCAATAAATCATCAAGCAATTTTAACTGCCTCAAGAATCAAGATCTAGGATCCGCAAGCCAAAATACGAGTGCAGGACTCAAAAGCAACGCGATATAACTGTTCTAAAAGGTTACGAAGTAATCTAGACTTTATCTCTACTACGTAATGTACAATGTGGACGCAAAAAAAAACTGTCAATATTTCTTGAGCCTATAAGTGATAGTAGCTTATTTAAAAATGCGTATCACGCACGAGACGCTTGCAAATTAAATAATGGTTTTTAGACTACGAAGCAATAGCACAAATAAAAAGTCAAGTGCCTACAATTACTGCTATGAATTCAAAAGAACCGTTGTTTTTATAATTTAGGTATGATGAACATTTACATAATATCTTTTGTAATATTAAATGCATTTATTCATAAAATAACAGAAATTGTTGCTTCAGATAATAACAATTAATTAGAGGTTATTAGTGTATGTAAATCTGTTTATGTAGTTAAAAATTAATTAGAGCAGGTAACACGGCAGGCGGATAAAGTAGTAATCGTTAACTGAAACTATATTATAATACTGATGTTAAACTTTCTGTATTCGTAAGTCCATAATTACGATTAGGGGTCTCACTATGCTAAAAAGAAAAAAAAACCTATTTTTGTGGAACTCTAGTAGTAGAAGTACTTACCTCTATTTTGTGGTCAAATTTCACTTCAAAGATGACCTCACTTTAACGTCATGTTATACAACTGGCCCTTAGTAAATAAATAAATGAGTTACGGTTTTTATATTAGGCCATTAACAGTTTGACGACTGTGCTAAAACTGATCGTTATTTGCAATTAAAAAATATTGGCACACCGCACGGTGGCTAACGATCTCCGCAGAAGTTTTTAAGCTCATAATAATTATATTTTAACGTTGACGCTTGAGTTTATCTACGCCGAACCTGTGGGGTAGGTACAGTGTGCTTTATTGTAGGAAGCTTAACACATTTCTTTCATAATATTGTACTTTTTAATAATATTCATATTTAAAAGAAAGTAATGCCCTCCTGACCGGTTTCGGCCCCGGTGACAATTTCAACGAAGACATTATGCAGATGTTATAATGCACAAGTGTTTGTGCAAACACAATATTTCGATGGGAGGAGAATCCGACATCCCCGCAGCCGGAGAGATCAGGCGCTGGGCCGACGCCTTTACGAGCTCTTCAAGGCAGGGACTGTAATACCACCTTCCCAATACCGATCTTCTCTTGAGAATTTATCATTTTTGACAGAAAAGCCAGGTCTGCCTAGACTACTTAGGCAGTCGAAACAAAACTGAGGACAATTCGTGCGAATGACTTTCGAATCATACAAATTAACTTATAATAGAAAAGGAAACACTAAAACTGGCTGATGCTCGCCCTCTATTGTCCACGTAGGTACTAAATCATCCAGTGTGATTCTTTGGCGACAAGATTATCTTGACATAACTCATGGTGAAAATTACTTAATTATGATAATTGCAAGTTTGTCTAAGTAGATATATCCATTTTCGTTCAACCTGACCCTGAAAATATTTTCTCAAGAGTGTGTGTCTATTCAATAGACAGTAGCTTACTTTTGTTTCAAGTTCATTAAATCTTAAAACGAGACATACGAGTATTTGTGCTGAAAATTAGACGTCCAATTAGTATTTGTCTGTTGGAACGACACAAGTGCGTGTGAAAATTGGCAGCATTTAAGACTTCTTCCGCCTTGCGTCTATAACTCGGCTTCCGCTAGCAGTAACTATATTGGTTAATTTATTATGAAATTAAATAAATAAATAAAAAAGCCTTTATTTCTATTACGTTTCCAATCCAAATTGACACATTTCATTCATTACTTATAATTAATACATATTCCTTTAATAAGAACAATTAATATAAATGTCGAAAGAATTATTAAAATAAAATGTCAAAAGTATATTAAAGTTACTTATTACTTAAATTAAATTAAACATTCGAACAAAGTCACGTAAAAGTCGCCTCTATGGCGTAGGCCTCCCCCAAATCCTTCCAAAGCTTTCGATCGCGAGCTTGACGCATCCAGTCCGGACCACATCTCTCCTGGAAGATATCACGCCACCTCTTTCTTTGTCGTCCTCTTTTCCTTTTTCTATTTCTTGGGATCCACTCCGTTATCTTTTTCTCCGTTATCTTGAGGAACGGCGTTGGGTTCTGTATAAAGCGAGCTCTGAAAAATTATATATTAAGTTTCAAAGCATTTTCCGATAGAGTCGCAACATTAGAAATCCAGACTACGAATAACCAAGTTTTTTCCTTTATTCAAGTCTACGCCCCTACTGAATCTTGTGAGAAGGAAGAAATTGAACGCTTTTATACTTCGGTAGAGTCAGCCCTGGATTCTGTCGACACTAAGAATTTAATTATATTAGGAGATTTTAATGCGCAAGTAGGAAGAGTGCAAAAGGGTGAAGAGCAAGCATTGGGAAAATTTTCATACGGGAAAAGGAGTACTCGAGGCCAAAAACTGGTAGAGTTTACATTAGAACACAATCTCAAGATAGTGAACAGTATGTTTCAACAAAAACCACATAAAAAATGGACCTGGCAGTCACCAGATGGGAAGTACTCAAATGAAATTGATTATATACTTACCAATCGGGCTAATTTAATTCAAAACTTTGATATCATAAAAAATATTAATTTTAATACAGACCATAGAATGATAAGATGTAGAATTAAAATAAATATAAAGAAAAATAGGAAATTCATTAAACCTGTAAAGCATAGTACTAATCTACCAGAAATGTCGATAGAGTCTGGAAAATACTGGGAGGACAGATTCATAGAGTCATTGAAAGAAACGGATGATGTACAAAAACAGTATAATAGCATGTTGGGTAAGATAAACCTTCTATTAAAACAGTTACCGGAACAGAAAAAAATAAAGAATAACTATATAAACGAAGACACAAAGGCTCTCTTTCAGGAACGAAAATTATTATACACAGGAAAAAGAACTAAAGAAATTAAGTTTAAAATAACTCAATTAAGTAAGCAAATAAATAGAAACATTTTACATGAAAGGAAAAAACACCGACAAGAAACGTTTTATAATTTTATATCTAAAACAGGAGCCATACGCAAAGCATATCAGGAACTGAATAATAAGTTAGAATGGGCGGTAAATCTTAAAAATAAGGATGGACATATATTGTCCAGAAGGCCAGACATAATAAATGAAGCAACAGTATTTTATAAAAATCTTTATAAGGATGATCAGACTAACTCACCCGCAACACTAAACTCTATTTCGTATGTTTCGGATACTCTTGATATACCACCAATAACTTACTCCGAAATTGAATATGCAATTAAAACCCAAAAGAATGGCAAAACTCCCGGAAACGACCAGATCTCTAACGAGATGTTGAAATGTTTTTTAAATGCTTTGCGTAAACCGCTACATACTCTATTTAACCGGATTTTACAAGAGGAACTAACGCCAGAACAGTGGTCTGAATCTATTATAATACTTTTGCATAAAAAGGGTGACAGAGGTGAGTTGGGCAATTATAGGCCAATTAGCCTCATGTCAAATTTATACAAAATATTTGCAAAAGTGCTGCTAAATAGATTGTCAAAGATATTAGATGAACAGCAACCCTGCGAACAGGCTGGTTTCAGGAAAAACTTCTCCACGATTGACCATATTCAAGTCGTAACACAGTTGATTGAAAAAGCGAATGAATACGGCATAGAATTATACATGTGTTTCATTGATTATACAAAGGCATTCGACTCTATCAATCAAAATACAATATGGCCGTCATTATTGGAACAAGGTGTACATCCAAAGTACATAAAAATAATCCAGAGCGTGTACACAAAATGCCGGGCAAAAGTACGTTTAGAGAAGGAAGGTGCGGAGTTCACTGTAAGCAGAGGTTTAAGACAAGGCGATCCAACCTCGCCAAAGATCTTTACGGCAGTCTTAGAAACTATATTTAGGAATCTAGAGTGGGGACGGAAAGGTCTAAGGATCGATGGTGAACGCCTGAGTCATTTGCGCTTCGCAGATGATATTGTCGTGTTCGCCGAAAGCGCATTGGACCTCGGTGACATGGTAACTGAATTGGCAAGGGAGAGTAAGAAAGCGGGCTTATCTCTAAATATATCAAAAACTAAAATCCTAACCAACGGAGATAAGAGAGCCATACAAATAGATGGTGAGAATATAGAGTACGTAAATGACTATGTATACCTCGGCCAGTCTGTCTCTTTCGATAATTGTACTGTCAAGGAAATACAAAGGAGAATCGCTATCGCTTGGAAAAGATATTGGAGCTTTAAAGAGGTTATGAAGAGCAAAGATATTAACGTAAGAATAAAAAAGAAACTTTACGAGATGGCTATTATGCCATGTTTGACGTACGGGTGTCAAACATGGTCATTGAGAAAGGAAGAGGAAGAGAAGCTTGCTATCTGCCAAAGGAAGATGGAACGTAGCATGTTGGGTTTAAGGCTCAAAGATAAGATAAGTAATAGAACGATTCGGAAGAAGACCAATATAATAGATATAAGGAAAAGAGTTAGAAGTTTGAAGTGGAAATGGGCTGGACATGTTTGCAGGTTGGATAGTACAAGATGGGCTAAAAAGATAACGG
The DNA here is from genome assembly GCA_038048805.1 of Hipparchia sbordonii. Classification (NCBI taxonomy): domain Eukaryota; kingdom Metazoa; phylum Arthropoda; class Insecta; order Lepidoptera; family Nymphalidae; genus Hipparchia; species Hipparchia sbordonii. The sequence continues at coordinate 10,249,798 of CM076099.1, read as the reverse complement.
AGTGGATCCCAAGAAATTATTATGAAATTACTTGGACACAAAATGAGTGAAAGTCATTTTCAACAATTGAATATTCTTCTGAAGATATCTATGCAGGGACAGAATTATTTATGGACACTAGTAATATCGAGTGACGAACTCTCTGGCGCAGTGGTGAGCATTGTGGCCTTATAGGGAGGTTTCGGATTCGATTCGCGGCGGGGGAAGTTTGGGAATTTTTAATTTCTGAATTGTCTCTGGCCTGGTGTGGTGGGAGGTTTTGACCGTGGCTAGTTACCACCCTACTGTCAATGACGTACCGCCAAGCGATTTAGCGTTCTGGCACGATGGCATACAGAAACCAATTAGGGGTATGGCTTGAATCTACTCTGCCATACCCCTTCCAAATTAGCCCGCTACTATCTTGACTGCATCTTCACTTACCATCAGGTGAGATTGCAGTAAAGGATTATCTTGTCATCGAATAAAAAAAATATATACTAGGTAGCTAGTAGATATACCGTAGACTGATGACATCAAACAAGTCGCAGGGAGTCGTTGGATACAGGCGGCACCAAGACTGTGGTATAGCTAGGCCATGCAAGAGACCTTTGCAGCAGTAGATGTCTATCGGTCGATAATAAAGATTTCATATTATCTAGGAATAAGGAATAGGTATATTACGTCCTCATCGTCACCCAAATGACAACATAGAATTTTGGTCCTGCAGAAATAAATATAAAAACATGGTTTATTCATCTCGTACAATACCTTGAGAATTCTTTACGATCGGTCGTAATACATAATGAATTATGCTAGATACTATCGTTTCAAGTATGTTTTTTATTTATTTAATAAATAAAAGTATAATGTTTATATGTTCTAAAGTATGTTTAGAAGGTTATTTCATTTTGTCACCTCTGTTTTTGGCTATCCGGATATAAACTTAAGTACGAGTACGTACTAGTACGGAAACTTTTACGAGATTTTGCCTCAAAGGAAAACACTTAAAAAACTTGATTTTTTTAAAGGAAGTAATGAAATTGTTTGCAATAGAACTTTAGTCGGTAAGATTTAGGGTGGAATCATATCTGTGCGCGTGAATTCGAAGTGCCATTTTGTATGGTGTCGCGTAAGCATTAATTCGGCCTTTCGAATCGATTCAGCTTTCGCATTTTTTCACTTTATTCGGATGCGTACGAATGCGAACGGATCCTTTCGGATGCGGACGGATGCGAACGAATCCGTTCGCATCACGGCAATGCGTCGACGCGAAATGCGCCAGAAATCATACGGAATCCGAATCGATGCGCATAGGTATGATTCCAGCCTTATCCGCAATTTAATCATTCGGTCACCATAATGTGCCTGTCAGCAACAAAAAACAAATCAGCCACAATAAATAATTGTTTAGCCAACAAAATAAAAATTAAAAGCAAATAAAATTATTAACACTTATGGTAAACACTGAAGGTGCACAAAATATCTTATTGGTCAGCGAGATTTTATGATTGGTTAACACAAGTTATAAGGCATTTTACAGATAACTAAAACCTTAAAATTCTGATAAGAATTTAAATAAGAGCCTTTAATGCTTTTTAAATAGCTTTTCTTCAGTGAAACAAGAATGACTGACCTCTAATTCTAGATCAAATCACGAGTGTGTGACTGAGCACAGTTACGACATTTATTGCTATTTTTCAAGGACTTTTAAACTATTGAGTACTATGCTAATCAATCCAATGGGAATAAAACACGCCAAAACAGTTATTTTATATCTAGGTACCGAAAATTTCGTAACTATTCTTGAGAGTAATCACTTACAAGAGATATGAGAAATCAGGCATTCAGTTCTTTATCCAACTACTAAAGAACTAAATAAACTTACTAAACAATAGTAATTTTACACCTCTTTTCCTAAAAAAAAAAAAAAGATACCGGCCGAATTGATAACCTCCTCCTTTTTGGAAGTCGGTTAAAAATAACTTCATCCATATCCAAAGATGCATGTCAAAGCCTCCGACCAGATTATTGAATACTGATTAATTTTTATCCACTGTGACTGCTACCTCGACTCCTTAGACTCTTCCTCCTACTTCTTAGACTGGTGGGCGTGTGTGATGTGCCATTCGTTCCCGATACCGCAAAAGCTGGGAAGCAATCTTCGGTTCATCATCATCATCAAACCATCCGAAAAGTTATAGGTGTGCTAGGGATTCGAACTTTTTTACCCATTTTTTAACCGAACTCTGCCGGTTTATATACTCCATATTCTGTTGAGCGTGAAGCAAGCTTAAATTGACTTTGGATGCAGTGAATGCCTTCATTGTTTCAGCGTATAAGCCCAATACCAATAATTGATATTAATATTTGTTTATTGTTCCGCACGGCTGCGCCGCCGCCGCCGCCGCGCCACTTGTTTGCTTGGCGAAAATTAATTTGGGATATATCTGCTTATCACTCTTCTTGGGAGCTCTCCTGATTCATTATTGTTTGCCTTGGGCAATAACAGGCTGAAATATTACGTAGGTATTTCGACCTACTAGCTTATGTCTGCGATTTCGTCCGCATGGATTAATTTTTTGTAAAAAATCCTGTAGGCCCTCTTTGATTTTCCGAGATTAAAAGTACGATCACAAGATACAGCCCGTTGGCAGACAGACGGACGGACGGACAGGGGAGGCTTAGTATTAGGGTCCCGTTGGTTACCTACCCTTCGAGTACGGAACCAAATATTCCTTCATGAACTTTAGATGTAGGGAACCTTTAATGTTGACGTGTATACTGTCCGTCCATCTCAACACAGCACAGGTCCTTCTCGAATTAAAAGGGTTTAATATATACAAGTGCGGATTGCGGATGCGTATATTGATCAATATAAATCGTGGAAATCCAAAGTTCCTCCAAATCATGCTAGCCATCGTAACCTCGTATATAATCCGAGTGCACTGCGCGACCACAAAATTAAACATTCAGCGTGACTGGCGACCGCCACGCAGCGCCGGGCGCCATGGCAGTCGGCACGAATTAATGGTCAACTTCACCCTGAAAAATAAGCTGCCACCGCAATGGCTTAAAATTTATGTATTTCGAATCGTGTTATTATCGACTTATTTCTTTAAAATGGTGGTTTAATTACAGAATTATGATGTACGAGTACGTACCACAATAAATGTAGAATTAGTTGGAACTGTTGATATTTCGATCAGTGTTTTTGCCGAAAATTAAGTGACGGACCTTCGAAAAGACTATTATAAGAACATAGATTCTACCCCTGACACTTTCAACCAGACATCTCGCAACACCGTAATCCCGTCGTGATAAATGAAACCCACACCCCTATTAATACTAAAGTTAATGAAAACAATATTTAACGCGGTCTGTCTTATTAAGCCACATTTCATCTCGCCTCATAAGACTAAAGTTTAGCTTATGTAAATGAATTGCTATCGGTTTGCGGAGTCGATCAATTGTTTGCTCAACTTGAACCGCTTTTTAGGATTACAAGTATTTCTGCAAAGCTACTAATATACCTACGAGTACAATTCACATTAGACGCAGCGCATCGTAGCGCAGCGGCCGCGCAGCAATGCAATAAAGAAAATTGAAGTGTCGACAATTGGGATGAGATCGCAATCGCACTCAGCTCATACTCAAGGCAGAGTTAAAACGAGAAAGGATTATATTAGGACATTTTTGTGTCTCGTTTGAACTCTATGTCCAAACCAAGTCGGGGCATGCTCTATCGGGTTCAGATTATTTCCATGTGAAAATAGAAGACCGCGGAATGTGCGAGCATTCGCGAGGATTCCTAGATTTGTTTGTCAAATTATACGTTCAAACTTTCTTTCACTGCCACGCGCTGGCCGTTGCGTCTAATATATATATGCTACTTGTTTCCACGACTCACGTTACACTGCCACGTGCTCCGGGCACTAAGTGTACAAAATACAAAAGAAGAACATTTTAACAGAACAACTGTATAGCCTCACAAATTATGATAATCAAGTTAAGATTTTCTATCTGACGGAAGCAAATGTTACAGGAATAAACTATCAGTTTTTTGAATTGTTGTTCAAAGCCAGAAACAGCTGACTTAGCTTAGCTTTGGGTCTTTTCGTAGCTCGCATAGCTTGACTTAGCTCACATAGTTGGTTGTATAAACTAAAACCTAGCTGTTTGTACCTTGTAAATGACGAGTAAGTCATGAGTAGCTGAGTTGGCTCGTAAGCCACACGGGCTTGCGTTTATGTATATTATTTAACCTGCGTGACCTGCATTTATTATATAAAAATATGTACATACGTTTACACTGTACATTTATAAGATATGAATAAGTGTTAGAGATTTTCATGATCAGTTAGCAACTTTATCATTTTCTTTACATAGCCTCCTTTGCGATAAACTAAGATGTTGCAAAATATAATATTATTATTACATATTGCGAAAGTTATCTTTCTCGGTCTGATAATACATACCGTGTACTTGGATAGCCACTTACTGAAATTTTATGTTTTACTAGTTGATAGTTGATGCCCGCGACTTCGTATGCGTGAATTGAGGTTTTTTAACTCTCTTATTTACCGTAAATAAAAATATAAAGTAGCCTATGTGTTATTTATCTCTGTGCCAAACAGCCAAATCGGTTTAGTCGATGCGGCATGATTGACTAACAAACATACTTACATCTAAACTTTCGAATTTACAATATTAGTTTATTTGATTTGCGTACATATGCGAGAAATATCGTAATCAAGTTCTTAACTGTTTAGATTTCAACATGAAAACACCTTAAGCAATTTACCTTACGTGGGTCGACCTCGCTGATCTGTTTGGATATCAAATAATCGGTCCTTTTGACGCTTTATATTATCATCTGAGCACGCGTCTCTTCTTATACTGAGATCTATAGAGCTGAGTGGGAGTGTGGTCGTTTGGGCGATAAACTATGATAGGTACATAAAATTGATTAGAAAACCGCTAACAACCCTGTAGCCCCTTCATCTGGCTACTATTAAACGGACGGATCGGTGTGGTGGTCTATGAATCCGTTTAGCAGCCTTCTTAACCAAAGTAGGGTACTTTTTGGGTATAGGGACTAAGCAAAATATTGACCGGTGGTAGAGTCATACCTGACTACCACCGGTAGACTGGTTATAATTGCCATAAGTTGGATTACATGAGATAAATGAATAATTTGGAATTATTTCCTCAGAAGAATATCCAACCAGATCTGAAATAATTGTGGAAAACTTTGTTTTGTCCTAAAAAATGGGTTTTTCTACGATCTTTCTGAGTAGGTTCAGCAGTCTTATCGCTGAAACCATATTTTCATTCGCGGAAAGTAGATTTCTCAAAACGAAAACCGCGAGTGTATTTCACAAGAGATGTATCATGTAAATAAAGGTGCGGGTCGGTGTGGGCGCTGCGCGGCGGCGGGCGCGTCGCTGCCGCAGCGCGAGGGTCGCCCTTGCGCCGCGCGACGCTCCTTGCTATTTTCGGCCTTACATTCCGTACGGCTGTTTTTCAATCTAACGTGAAACGCACAACGTGCGTGTGCTGTTCGTACTTTTGTTCCGACCTAAAGTTACGTTGTGATGTGTTCTTGTGATAGCATTTTGTTTAAAATTCGTCAGACATTAGGAACGGTGTGTACGGAATGTGTTGCGTGTGAATGGTAAAAGGGGAGACGTTTACGATGATGTATCATAGTGCCAATGAATGTAAACTATGTGTCACTAGTGTTTGTAGCCCACGCCGGACTAGTATCTGATTATATTATTCAGCCAAGTGCCAGAGTTTTAAATCGGTCGTGAGGATGGGGCCCACGCGGCTACCGCCGACTCCCGAGGAGGAAGAGTTGCCTGAGCACCTCATATGTGACCCCAAAACGCCAGACGCAATTCCTCCGTTTGATGCGTAAGCTACGTGAAAAACAAATTCCTGTTGATCTTTGGAAATGAAAGTGAAGTGCTAACATTTAAACTGTTTTTATTCCATTGTTTGTAAAATGAAGACAAAAGTCTTAATTTTACAAACATGGAATAAAATAGAACTGATCGATATTATTACAAGCATTTGGATACGAAATCCTACTAATATTATAAATGCGAAAAAAAAGATGTTTGGATGGATGGGTGGATGGATGGATGTTTGGTATACTTAATCACGCTGCAACAACTGAACCGATTTGGCTGAAATTTAAGATAGATTATAATGTGGAATAACACATAGGCTACTTCTTATCTCGGAAAATAAGAGAGTTCCGGGAGTTAAAAAACCTTAATCCACGCGAACGAAGTCGCGGGCATCAACTAGTATAAAATAATTTGCTCACTTCCAAACGTTACGTTACTTTTGTACATTGACCAATACCTCTAGATCCGATCCGAGTAATCCGAGTTTGTAGCGTAATCATGTGACACGTATTAAACAGAAACCCACGGTTAACCATCATGTGTCCGTTTGCTTACAATACTGTTGAATCGGAATGTAACTCGTCAGAACTATTTCTATCGGGCCGGAGCCACCGAGTATCCTGCCCGTGACGTCGTCCTGCACCGCGTCACGAGACGCCAGCCTGTCGCCTGTTATAAACATTGACAATTTCAGTATCAGGGCTCGGGCAGAAGCCGGCTTCATGCAGATCTAAGTAATAGATTCGCTATTAGTCTGATAGTCAATTTGTACAAGCTCCTGCCCACTCGCCTTCCAGTATAAGACTTACTAATGTATTTATTAGAGAATTTTTCTTATGATGAATGAGTTTCCACCTAGTTGTGTTTCATAAGATTAATTAATTATTATCTGATAAGGACACTACATAGATGACGGATTTTTTTACATTTATGTAAAGTGAAGTATTCACTAGTAAGTGACTTCCACAATTTCTTGCAGAAATCAATATCAGGCTTGGTAAAAATGGAATTAACATGCTGTGAGTGTTTACATCGTACAAATGACTGACCAGAGCTAACTTCTGCAAATATTGCTAGTGGACACTTCGGTCAGCATTGCTTAGATCTGAGTTTTATTTTCTCGTATTGAAAAGTGCCTCCCGGGTTATCATAACTGGATAGCCCGTCATAGATAGGTATAAAATTAGATACTTCATTGTTTTATAAAAAGTATAACTTTCTAAAACCTGTCAACTCAGGGTTAGAACAATAAGGAGGATAAATATATCCGGAAAATGTTAGCCGATCAAAAGAAACTCCAATGCGGGTGAACGTATTTAGAAAATAACATCATCAAGGTGAGTAAGGGAAAGCCGATGAGTAAACGCTACGCTATTCCTTGAATGCTATACAGTTTTTCAGTTAACGCTAAACGCCTCGAATTTCTTTGAAATGACACTTCAAAATAAATTGTTACATATTCTTGATCTTTCTTTGTGTTATAAAACATTTTTTTTCCGCAAAACCAAAAAAAGACTAATTTTCTATTTGTAGTTTCGAAAGACATAGATTGATACGTAATTAAATACGTAAATCGGGGGTAGGCTGTAACCTTCTGTAACTTGTAGTGTTTCGTAGCGATAAATCGAGGGAAGCCTATTAATCGGGATAATTTAAGCTAGATTATGATAATATAAGCGTTTCTCGTTCTTAGCAATAAGCTTATTAAATAGCGTACTAATAGCTTCTCTAAATAGTTTAAAACAATGTCAGCCCGTTTGTATCTTACGGTAGTAAGGACTACTATGTTCTTCTAAGCTACGCAACAGATATGTTACAGTTATCACTATCATTTAGACATAAATTAATAGATATTATATTGGTATAGAAAGTAGAGAAATGGATCGGGTAGAACATTACAAAATTGCACCTGTGCGAAGCCGGACCGAGTGGAAATATAAACAAAACGGTAATAACTATGTACATATAAATGATTAAAGTGAATGTGTTTAATCAGAACTGTAATTTATATAATGTAATTGCAATCAGTCATTGTAGCTTTGACTGATGTAACATTCTAGATTCTATCTTTTCTTACTTCTCCTGTTTTATGGATTTTCTTAATAACTTATGTAATATTTTTAAAGTTAAGGCAAAATCAAAAAACCACGACATAATGTAGGGCTCCTGGTTGTATAAAACCTACTCTGAGATGAAGCCGTGATACAAAAAATATCAAAATCAGCGCAGTAGGTAGTTTATCAGGAAAATGGTAACAGGAAAAAATTAAAACGCACACGCAGCGCCCCTTTGCCTCGTAGTCTGTAGCCGTAAAACGCAATTGTCTAAAATCCTGCCCATAAGTAGGCATGATTTTAAATGATTTTTATTGGAAAAAACTGCATTATGATAAGCACGGCAGTTTTTTATGAAACTCACCCAACACACCTTCATAGCACACCTTATATAAGCCTTATACAATAGCCCTACTAATATTGTAAATGCGAAATTGTTTATTTATTGATTTGTCCTCCAATCATGCTGCGTCACAGCTTCGAATCAACAAATTTTTTGAATAGGGATAGAACTTGCAGAAGGCTGCTTTTTATTGACTGCCTCGTTGGTCTAGTGGTTAGCAAGTTTGACTGCGGATGACGAGGTTCTGGGTTCGATTCCCGGATCGGGCCAAAAATGTACCTATTCCCCAATAGGTACATTTTTGTTAAAAACTTCTCAGTACTAGCCCGGAGTTAGGAAGCTGGCGGTTAGTCACCCCCGTGCCTCGGAGAGCACGTAAAACAATTCCTGCGGAACTTTAACAAGTAAAACTTAACGGTGCGGAAGATGTCTAGTAGGTACTAATTACAAGCCACTGTTATGACACAGTCACAGTAATCACCTCTAGGTATACTTACGTCCCATCCTTCCGGTTCCAGTCGCGAGCGGAAACCGTTTGTTACAGATAAATAAATGGACGAACTCCCTCTTGGTGCTATTAAAAGCCGCATTCTATTCTGGTGTTCGACCACAATCTCAGTCACAAGTGGTGTTCTATGTAATCGAGCGAGGATGATTAATGTGGTGGAATTTATGAAAACGTTTTAGCCTGGCCATACTGTTAGGTTTATTGATATCACTGATGTGGATGTAATGGCTATACTGGTTGAATTTTTATCACAGGCTATACAAACTGTGTTTTTATTATCTAAGAACTCCATCAATCAGTTTGGCAAAAAAGGTTCCAAAATGAATAAATAACGCCACTATCGCTAATCTATCTTGATTCTAACACTTCGAACTCGTCTTGATTTGTCATAAAAGCCACAAGTTAGCTGGCAGTTGGAAGTACCTACTTGTAAAGCTTGTAGTAGACCACCGCGCCGCAACGAAATAACGAAAACGTCAAAGCTTCGGCACGACTCGTTCTTTTCTTTTTATTCGTAACTAGTTGATGCTCGCGGCTTCAATCGCGTGAATTTAGTTTTTAAAGCACCCACGGTATCTCCGATTTTCCGGGATAAAAAATAGCCTATGTCACTCTTCCGGTCCTCAAATATACCTACTTATACATAAAATCACGTTGATCCGTTGCATTGTTGCGGCGTGATTGAAGGACAAACCTACAAACAAACACTTTCGCATTTATAATATTAGTAAGGATTTTGGTGATGTCCCTAGCACATAGTCCAGTCAAAACAAGGTTTAACCTCTGGAAAATTGCGAAAGTTTTGAAACTTTGCACATCGAATTATGGGTACCTAGGGATGAATATACCAAAAGTCCTCATGCGTACGAGGCGAGCTCTAGCGGCAATTAGCGGAAACAGGACCCTTTTTTTGGTTTTTTGTTAAAATCTCGAGAACCTTTGGTCAGAGGTAAAAGTTTACTACTACATAATTGAAGCTTATTAAATTTGCAACAATAATAGTTAAATACACTTTTCTTGAATTCCTAATAATTACCGAGTTTTAGACCACTAAAAGATAGCTTTTTCGAAAAATCACGCTAGCGGCGCCCGGTACAATATGGCATTTGTAATAATATTTGACAATCATGGTTTATCATTTTTTTTTGGGTACCAAGGGTGATTCAGAAAATAAACTTCACAGTTATGTACAAAAAAAGACATATTGATTATTAAACAACTAGCTTTTGCCCGCGGGTTCGCTCACGTTAAGTTAAATTTTTCAAACCCCTATTTTACCCGTTGTACCCCCTTAGGGGTCGAATTTTCAAAAATCCTTTCGTAGAGGATAACTACGGCCTAATAGCTACCTGTATGCCAAATTTCAGCCTGATCCGTCCAGTGGTTTAAGCTGTGCGTGGATAGATCAGTCAGTAAGTCTGTCACCTTTCCGTTTTAAATATTTAGATGAAATACAGTAACAATAAAAAATGCTACCAACGCACAGCTTAAACCACTGGACCGATCAGGTTGAAATTTGGCATACAGGTAGCTATTAGGCCGTAGTTATCCTCTACGAAAGGATTTTTGAAAATTCGCCCCCTAAGGGGGTACAACGGGTAAAATAGGAGCTTGAAAAATTTAACTTAACGTGAGCGAAGCCGCGGGTAAAAGCTAGTTGTTTAATAAACAATATGTCTTTTTTTTTGTACATAACTGTGAAGTTTATTTTCTGAATCACCCTTGGTACCCAAAAAAAAAATGATAAACCATGATTGTCAAATATTATTACAAATGCCATATTGTACCGGGCGCCGCTAGCGTGATTTTTCGAAAAAGCTATCTTTTATTGGCCTAAAACTCGGTAATTATTAGGAATTCATGAAAAGTGTATATAATCATTATTGTTGCAAATTTAATAAGCTTCAATTATGTAGTAGTAAACTTTTACCTCTGACCAAAGGTTCTCGAGATATTAACAAAAAACCAAAAAAAGGGTCCTGTTTCCGCTAATTGCCGCTAGAGCTCGCCTCGTACGCATGAGGACTTTTGGTATATTCATCCCTAGGTACCTATAATTCGATGTGCAAAGTTTCAAAACTTTCGCAATTTTCCAGAGGTTGGGTCATTTTTTGAGGTTTTTTGACTGGACTAACACCTGGCCGCAAAACGCAGACATGTGACTACCCCCCTAACTCCGTCTTGTTTTGTCGCGACTGATAGCGTCGAAATTGTTCGACAAAGAGATCAATCACAGGCTGATCGGTTTCTGTTACGCATTTCACAACAGAACAGAGATGTATACTGGGTGACTTTTTCCTGCGTCTTGAAAAATTTAGATCATACTATGTAAGTGGAGTATAAGATATACATGGTATTATTAGATTAATATCTCTTGTTTTATTATAGTTCATCATATCCAACATACTACGTAAACGTAAGACATACTACTCAACCAGACGCGCGAAAAATGAATGAAAATAGGTAGGCGGCGGCAGCGGCGGCGCGTGCGATGGCAATATGCTCGTAGCTTGAGTGAGTGAGACGGAAGAGCGCTGTTTTCGCGCATTGTTTTACGTAACAGGACTTCGTAGGTATCTACTCAAAATTATTATTTTGATGATTTCGATTTTTCCTTCATACTTATACGGGCTTAGGACCTTAGTAAAGAAGGTAAGGGGTACAGCATACCTACAAGTTAAACTTTTGTTTTACAAAACTCGTAAATTGCAAAGAAAAAAGTTTTTAGGTATGAATTTTAGGTAGATTTGTTCTGCCAATCATAAACTAGAATCTACAGCATCCTAGGCGTATTTAAAAAATCGAAATCAACTTCTTTACATCCCTACTGATTAATAAAAGTATACTTACATAATAAAAAAATCCTTCCTAATGATATCGTAATAATTGTTCAAAATGTCCGGCGCAAGTAAAGCTTGCACGCGGGTGAAGTGATATGGATGCATGCTAGACATGTTTAGCAACTTCCATACATGCATGGTCAAGCAACCTTTGATACTCGTAGGTATGTTCTCAAGATCAATGCCGTGTTTGGAACTCGCGGATTCGGGATACCATTCCTACGCAATGCCTGTAAATTGTTTGGATCTGCGTACATTCTTCGCGCACCATTTAAACTTTCACCTGACTGAATGTAAAATCTCACCATCGCTAAATACTCGGTATTAGAATATTCGTATGCCATATTGTACACTTCTTTTATTTACAAAGTATTTACACTTCAACGCGACGTCACACGTGACACGACCGTAAATAATCGAAATTCGCATCCAACTAGTGTCCTTATTCCTAGGACCTTAAACAAAAACTGATCTGCGCGGGTTGCGGGGAGAGCGCATCGCGCAGAAATAGTGTAGCGCGGGTGCGCGGGGGCGGTAAAAGCAGGCTCGCCGCCTAGAGCAGTGCGACTGTCGGCGGGCGCGCCGCGCCGACAAAGGGCAGCGACAGAGGTTGCCGACAGCCTTCCCGCCGACAGCCGGCTACGAAAACCACGCGGAAAATTGTTCGCGTATTTGTTAGGGTGACTATGATTTACAATTTTTGTATTTTAACTCTTTTTTTTTAATTCTTATTTTTTATGTTATAATATGAAAAAAATACTTTACATGATTAGTATTTATTGATAGAATAAAGATCACAATAACTTAGTAAAACTAAAAAAAAAAAAATGTAACGATGCCATGAGCTTCTATTGCATTTACTTATCAACCCTTAATTTTTTCAAGACGCTGAAAAAAGTCACCCAGTATAGCGGAGCTTCAGTGTTTTCGCAGCGCAGAAATGCTGAATTTCTTAGTATATTTGATATGCAGGTATTCGAAATTACTGTAGCTAATCTTAAAACTGCAATACACAAATTGTCATTGAATTTTAAGGCCGTTTAGAGTTTCGCATTGCATAGCTCGGATCAGCCATTCAATGATTGAATAGACAGCGACAACGCGTTACTATTGTTTTCAAGATACGTATATCTACTAACTAAAATCAATGCTCTTTCCTATATCTGTGTACATTATTGTACGCTTTGTATGATATGTTATAATGCCTCTGTGTGTGTGTAGGACGTTAGGTACAGCGTCTCTTCACGTGCACGACTCTCCGTTTAAAAACATATGAGCGTTACTAATGTAGAGCACGCGACCACTCTCACTTGACCTTTTATTAGTTCTTGCGCAAAATAATAATAAAATAAGACATTGCTATAGGCGATTGTCGCGCGCTATCTAGTTTGAAATCTAGTATTTTTGAGGTCAGTCAATAGTCAGTACTCAAAAATTATTATAATTAAATTTCTATACATGCTATACAGAGTACAAGGATCTCTTTACCTTGTTCCTTCTCATTTCAGTTGAAAAAAAAAAGAAGTTTATTTAATGTATAGGTAATTGCGTGCTCAGAAGAACCGGACAGACAATCCTCAGTACTATAATATGTAGTGTAGTAATTGTTATATCAATGAAATAATTTACGACACCTGTAGCGGTGGGCAATTGGATGCAAAACCGAATGCTTCAACTTTGTCACTAAGAAATTTCTTAACTGTGTAGTTATCTCGAGGAACTTTTATTTCTCTATCACACGAGGATTAGCACTCTTCAGTGTTTAAAGGTCGACAACCGTTCGGGTGTCCTATATCCGACTGAGATGAAACTTGGCACAAAAATGGTCTGCATCCTAGAGACGTTCGTGGTTACTTTTCATCTTTGAACAGCTTTCCTCCGGGAATGAAGTGTGCGCATCAGCTAGCTAACAAATATTGTAATTGATGATGTAAAAACGTAGAGCAAGTCATCTTATAATAACGGTTTTAACCTTGCATTAGCCGTCAAGTGTACGAATGCGTGAGAAATATTTACTGCCAGAGGGCCTCCCCCGCTTCCCCCATAATATTTTTAGTAATTAATATGTATACTGATTGAGAATTTGTGTTATGCGACAGAAGACATAAACAATTAACGCACACTCAATCTTCCTTGGTCATTGCCTGCTCGCCAGTACTAAAGGCAGATTAAAAAATATCATATACGCGTTAAAACATACATGCCTATCTGTTTACTCAGTAGGTGCTCATACACCGAAACGCTACTACACAAAATTCACGTTGTTATTAAATGAAATCATGTATGCAAAAGGAAATACAAATATTATATTTATTATTTTCCTTCCGAATCTCCCAAAAATAATACCCTGGCGTCAATCCTTCAAAAAGTTGCCGCTAGCGATGCTATAGTAGGTACACTTAAGCAGGTGCTGGGCGTCCCCAGCATAACTTGTTCCGTAGCGCGCTAAGCGAGTGTCCCAATATCCTGTGAATGCTCCTTATATCTTTGCAGGAAGGTCTGGGCTTCAGTCCTAGGTCGTTGTTATAATGTGTGAATGCTTTGCGTGCAGGGTGCTGGGCCCGACCGCGGTGCTGCAGCTGGCCGAGCGGGACGAGGCGCCGCCGACCAACGCGCGGCCGCTCTACTCGCTGGCAATGCGCGGCGCTGTCATATGTTTTTCGGGGTTCCGGAAAAAGGATGAGCTTGTGAGTAATGCTGCCTCTTAAAAATGAAGTACGATTCATATTTACTCTATTCCGCGGAATACGCGAGCAGCTACGAGGATTTCCAGTCTTCTGAAAATATGAACTTAAAACGTAAAAATGCGGTAATTTTTTCCAATTTACTGACAAAGTATTCGTTTTATTTACGACCGGTAAATCTCAATACGTGGATAGATTTATTTATTGCTGGACGATCCGGCCGTTATCCTACAATTTATATTATCAAATTTCCAAACTTGGCAAAGACGAAACTATATTGAAAGTGATCCCTGTTTCATCAGATTCTAAAATAGCAATTTGTTTTGATCTCCTGCAGACGTACCTGATAACGCTAATACACTACATGGGAGGATCAATCCGTAAAGACATGTCGAGTAAGGTGACGCACCTGATAGCGGCGGCGGCGACGGGCGACAAGTACCGGTACGCGTCGGGCTTCGGCGTGCCCGTGCTCGCGCGCTCGTGGGTCGACGCGTGCTGGGACCGCCGCGACGACCCCGACTGCTTCGCTACCAACGACACTATCATTGTGAGTCAGTCTTCTCACACTCTTCTTACTTCCTGCAATTTTAGCAAAGTGATCATTACGTGCATTTTGTGGCTTTTTAAATAAATGATGGTAAGTGAAGATGGAACCGAAGGCGATTGGCACACGGCATCGCGGTAAAGCGATCCTTACGTATGGAATCCGGTGATGCCTATCACACGTAAACTGCCTGAGGGTACAGACCTAATCAGTTCTTTCCATCACTGACTGTCGTCAACTGCAAATACAATAAAAAAGGCGCTTCAAAATAACTGACTTGTAGCTAGGCTCCATGGAGCAGAAAACTTTTAGAATATCCGTAAAACAAAAGTGTGCTCACATTGCAGAAGGAACACAAGCTAAAAGTATTCGCGGGCGCGCGCGTCTGCTTCGTGGGGTTTCCGGAGGATGAGACGCAGCACATGGCCGAGGTGCTCGCCAGCAACGGCGGCGCCACCTGCGCGCTCGACGACCCCGACTGCACACATGTCGTAAGTCTGCACTATCCATATTATATTTCCACTAAAAGCTTTTAAGGATTATTTAAACGAATATATAGTCGTGAAGGCACTTCCGAATTATCATCTATTATATTTATATAGCTATTTTCGCGATGGCTGTTGCCACTTTCGCGATTTTAGTATGAAGATAATTTCGCAACATTAAGTTTATAATCATAATCATTTATTTCACGTTTATAAGCGAGCGCGATGTCATTTCTTCTAGAACACTTGCGATAATGATATATTCGTAAATGTAATATTGGCTTTACTAGTAAAAATTTACACAATGCTGATGTATATGGCTTATACCCGTCAAATACATGCCAGAAATGTGAATAAGCCATTTAATAGCAGTAGCAGTCAAAAACGCGTCTGTCAAAAGCGCGTCGCAATACCGTCCGCGAACGCAACGCGACGCCTGCAGTCTCGCGCTCGGCGGTGTGAACGCGTACATAAATAGTTCCTTGAATTACATCTTGTAAGAGCGTTAAACACGCTGCCGTCGCTCCTTGTATCTGACCAAGCCTTTACACTTTAGTGAGTGGTTAGAGAGAAATCATTTTAAACGCTTTCAATTAAACTATGTGGAGTGTATCAAATATTGAATTAAATTACGCCTTATAAGTTATTTCTATTAACCAATAATGCACCAAATTTAAGCTAGGGCTATCTATTTTTTTATAATTAAGGATAAATATTGCAGAGTGGTAGATTCATTGACGATTCAAAAGTGCTTGTAAAAGTTTATTTGAATAAAAAATATTTCTATTCTATTCTATTCTATTCTAGATTATTTTATTCAATATTGAGACACTCCAAAAAAATTTGACAAAAACTTTGAACGGTTTGCCTATAAGTAATTTTTTTTAATATCGTTAGATTTTATTTTATTTGTTCATCAATTAACGTCGATCTAACGATATAACAAGATTGATAACATGTCCCAAAATCAATATTGTGTATAGATCAAAGCTACCAATATGCTTACAAATTAAAATGGATAACTTATTAATGTTAATCCCAGAGCGTTTACCTTTGAAAACTTAACATACCGGTTTATTTATACACTATTTAATTGCACATTAGTTACTAATTTTAGACGTACAAATTCAGCATGCACGTAGTGGGTACCCGGTGAACACAAATCGCTATTAGTTTAGTTACATTGTAGACATTACAAATTATGGGTAGTAGTTATTTCCTTAGTTGTTTTATTTAATTTTCGCTTCTTATTTTTACAATACAAGCACAGTACGTAGTAATATCTTCAATGTCAGACGTTATTTGTATAGTAATTTACACCCAAACATGATCGGGATTCACAATTCTGCTAGTGTCAAGTTATATCAGTGATTCTTGTTTTCTGCCTCTCTGATTAGTCAGATTTGTTTGATATTATTTGACCCTCGCAACGGCGCAAGGCGCTAATACCACGATTTGCCACATCCCTTCTGCACGGCGTAAAGTCGACCCATTGCCTACTGTAGCAGATCCATTCACTAGCTGTAGTCACACCACAGCACTAATCACCGCTTTATTCAATCAGATTCAACATCTATCTATAGTTAAACGTATCTGATTACATTATTATAAAACCTATTGTATAGTTTGTTTATATTTGTCAATTCACACAATTTTCTGTAATGTGTTGTTCATTTGCTTTGTTCATATCATAACCTTGGATTCTGCTTAGTGAATGGTTGTTCAGGATTTAAACTCTTTCATACCCATTCAACTTGGTTGATTGCATCAATGTTAAAATTATGTGTCACCACTACCGATGAACATTTTTCAAAAAAAAAAAAATAACGTCCCATTACCAATAACAGCTTTTATATGTGTAATAACTTTCTATCACAACAGTAAAACCGTTTGCATGTTTGTATTTGGAATGGCTTCATTACATCATTGCGTGGTGTGTTTCACACATGTTTCAGGTAATGGCCAATGGGGAGACTTTCGGTCGTTCGCTTATCCTCTCCCCCCACCTTAGCACCCCCAGCGCTTCCGCGAAGCCGTCCCGCTCCACGCCCAACCGATCCCAAACCACTCCAAAGAGCTCGCTCTACCGTAGACTGTCCGCCCGCCTCTCGGGCTGCCGCGCCAGTCCCGCCAGTCCCGCCAAATCGTCCACCGAACACAACGAAGACAAAACACTCGATGAACGAGAAGAACGCTTGCGATACGCGAGGGACAGTATTAGAAATAATTTAAGTAATAATAGAGACAAATCTCAATCAGAAAATATCAGTATTACTAATGTAGGGAAATCATTTATTGATGATTTGTGCCTTGATGTCCACGATGGCAGTGGTCATATTGAGCTTCGGAAGCATAACAGTAACGATAAAGAAAATAAGTATTTGTCTCAAATTATTCACGGCAGCGCCAGAACAAATGCTAAAGATAAGCGAGAAGTCTTTAAAAACAAGTCCATAAATGTATTTAATATAGTTGACTGCTTAACGGAAACGGGCTCTTTACATTCGTCTTTGACTAAGAGTTTGTGCGACCTGGATTCCAAAGATGAAGCGGGATATCTCTTACCCACCGCAACGGGCAACAAGGAGCTACAGCAGTCGAATACTACCATTTCTTCCGGTAAGAAAAGGAGTCGAAATTCCACGGATTCTAATTTTCAAATCAGTGTAATAGATGGCAATGATTTATCCCCCGATAAATCAGAAGATGTAAATTGGAAGTCTATAAAGAGACTTAAAATTAAAGACTCATTTAAATTTAAAACTAAACCAAACATATTCAAAAAAACAAAAAAAGAGTCCCTATCCAAAACATCGGGAGAAATCACCGTCGAACCTGTGAGCCCCGAGAGCGTAAAGCCCACCGACCCAGCGGGCGAGTTCGTCGCGTCGACGTCCTCGCCCATCCGTGACTACGACAACACCTCCATTTCATCGATGAACATCAGCAAACAATCCGGATTTTTCGATATCTCTTTTGCGTCTATACGCAGCTCTAAAACTGTCAAATCTGCATCAAAATTACGGAGGAGCGTAAAATCGTTCACCGCATCTTTTAGAAGCGAACGGAAAAAGAAGTACGAGAAGCGTGAACGAAACACCGTAGAGGTGAACCCTTGTCATTTGCCGCCGGACCTGAAGAATGTTTCGACGCCGAAGAGAGAACTCGACGATATCCACTTCGACATTTCACCGGTTCAAGTGGACACGGTGGACAGTACCGACGCGAGAACTCCGATGAAGGACGCGGACGTGGACGAGTTGGACGACTCGACGCTTTTTAAAACGCCTCAGAGCGTGTGGCTCCGCGCGCACCGCCACTCCGTGTGCGGCGCGCCCGAGAGCCGCGAGCGCGGCGCTCCCCCGCCCCTCCCCCTCCGCCCCGCCCCGTCGCCGCGCCGCGCCGAGCTGCGCGCCGAGCCGCCCCCCACCCGCGACGCGCGCGCCTTGCCATGCCATGGACTATCGCTGCCGGTACTAACCCCATTTATTACACTACTACTAAATTTTAGTCTGTCATGCCATAGAAATCTTTAGGGTACATCGTTATGCAGCGAAGGGCCTTTCACAGGCCTGAAAATTCTTCGCTATCATGCTTGCATGTTACGTCGAATGTGTAGGTGCTTATATATCGTGCACAAGCAGGTGTGAGTTATCATAATACTTATAATCTATCACCACTGTTAGGTTGATTATCTTTATGTGACGAGTTTGTTAAATTAGGTGTCGGTTTTAAATCGTGTCGTTCTGGTTAAGGTGGTGGACGAGCACAACACGGGCGTGGCGCCGGAGTGCCAGCCGCGTGTTCACGTCGTCAAAGCTGAATGGTTCTGGGCTTCGGTGCAAAATGAAGAGGCCCAGGACGAACGGGAATATCTCTTCAAGGATGTAAGTGTGACTTCACTAAACGTTACGTCATTTTTTATCTCTTTAAGGGATTATATAAATAGATATAAATATTTGGAACGGTCGTCATTTAATATGTGATCCGTAACAATAGTACCTGGAGGAGGTGTCGCGGCGCTCGTCGGTGGGCGGCGCGTGCCAGGCAGTGACGTGCTCGGGCGCGGACGACGTCGGCAGTGGGACGGGCTCGAACGCGAGCGGTACTCCGGCGGCTTTGCAGCGGCTACGGAAACGCAAGCTGCGCGGCGGCGATGCAGCGCTGCACAAGCGACGCTCGTCCGTCGGCGATGCCGTTCTTCTCAGTCTGTCCAATAATCTATTGGATTGCACGCCCTCACCCGACGGCAAGCAGCTATTAGAAGGTAATGTTCACTGTATTTTTACATCAGTGTTTCATAGCAAGTGATAGCCATCAGCTTTTCACTATCTTCCTTGAACCAAAATGCTGACTTTAATAATATTAAGTTTCATTAATCTTGTATGGCTTATATATGATTTTATATTATTATAGAATCGGAAGTACCTGACAATGTAGTGCGGAAATTAATGTCTCCACGACAACAAGTGTTCATGGAGCTTCTTCAGACAGAGTCAAATTACGTGGGAATACTACACACGATAGTAAATGTAAGTTACGTTACTTTGGCAACCTTAAGTACATAATATATTCGCTAAAATCGGACTACTATTCTTTTAAAATTAGAAATTATTATCATAAAAAAAATACTTTACGTTAATATAATTGATTATGAACGTGTATACTCAGAATCGTTATTATAAAAAAGTAATTCAGTGATCTCGATCGTTTCTTTATCTGTCATATCCGCCATATTGGTTTTCCCATGACGTCATAATAATATAGTATATGCGAAACTATCGATTATCGACATCGTTAATCAAAATCGAATCATTAGCAAACTAATTTTGAGAAAACCGACAATCTTTCATACAGTCAAACTTGTTCTACAACATTAATTGTAGATATTCAAACTAAGCTATTAATTGTAGATGTTCAAACAACCGCTAGAGGAAATGGCCGAAGAGGATAGCAGTAATGGCAAGACGCAAGCGTTGCTCAATAATACAGAACTGAAAATAATTTTCGGAAATCTGCCGCCTATTTATGAGTTACACCAGTGAGTATAACAAATATTGTAGAAAACTAATTAGTTGAAAATATTACATAGTTTATGGGCAAGGGAATATTATGTCATATTTTACATCTGGGGGCTCTTTAATCGAACGTTAGGCTTTGCACATCCATTGACGTGACATCCCATGATAGTAGAGCACATTATGGTTTATGCTATGTTAGCCAGTGTGGCCCTTTTAAGGCGAAACGTGTTGCCACTAATAATAATAATAAAGAGCCCCCAGATCTGCTCATAGTTCACGGACTGATCGCAGATAGAACAGAGAGGATAAAAAAAAAAAAAAATATTTTACATGGCAAATGTTCTTTTAAATACAAAATTATGTCATGTAGGCAAACTTGTAGCTCTTATGACAAGTCAAGAATCTATCAACGGTTCGAGAAGCAGAAAAACTCTTTTAAAAACCGCTTCTCACACATGACGACAGCCAATGATGGAAAGCAATGAAGTCTAGATTGGAGCGCGCTTACTGAGAAAATGCTTATTCACTGTTGCCTTGTAGGTACTCAAATTATACGTGGCAGGAAATACAGACGCCGGAAGGGTGTTCCATACTACAGTGGTTCGTTTCAGAAACAGTTAACTAAAGCGTTCCTTGCGAATAGCTTAAATTTCAACCATTTAAGGGCGCCTACGCTTACACCTTTAGTGCTACGGTCCCACAAACTTATCTAGCCTGGTGGCCAAAAGTGGAACTAATGAATTTTTGAATTTTTTGCTGCAAATACTTATTGGCAAGACGAGATGTGGTGACAGGGACATTGTCACCGGGCCAGATAAGCTGTGGGAGTATAATTCAGAGATAGAAATGCGTTTGACCGGTGGTGGTGTCGCCAGGCGCATGCTGGAGGAGCTGCACTACGCGCAAGCGCACTGGAGCGAGGAGGTGAGCATCGGGCGGCTGGTGCTGCGCTACACGCCCGACATGGTCAAGGCCTACCCGCCCTTCGTCAACTTCTTCGAGAACACCAAGGAGATGCTGCAGCAGTGCGACCGTGAGAACCCAAGGTGAAACTATTTCATGAGTCCATCGATACTCTGTTTCCTTTGCACACACAGAGGGCCTATTTGACATTCGCCAAAAAGTGTTTAAGGGTCTGTTCAAAAAGAGGACCGTCGGGGCCAAACAGTGAACTAACGCCATTTATTTCGCTATTGTATGGCTATTGTATTGCGCGCGAAACAAATAAGGCAATCAAGCACAACAGCGCCCTTATATAGCACGTCGGTTCTCTTTGGAAACAGACTAACCGGCGCAAAGTTAATGTTTAGAAAAACTTGTATTGGCAATCATGTCATGTCTGTTAAAACATCAGATTTATTTATCAAGGAAAGTGTCTTTAGCTATGGCGATGGCTATTTTGGTTTGAACTAGTCAGCGTTTTTTCTCTGATGTAAACCAATTATGCACAGACGAGGTTAGTTATGTAAATTTATCCTAATGTTTCTTTCCTCTGTTCCAGATTTCATGCATTCCTGAAAATCTGTCAAACCAAACCAGAGTGTGGTAGACAAAGCTTACAGGAACTGTTAATACGACCAGTGCAGCGGTTACCCAGTATAAGTCTGTTATTAGATGGTAAGTTTCTTGATTTTCACGCTAAGGGACCGGAATGAACTCATTATTTCACTCTGATGTAACCGATTACAACTAATTACAAATTAAACAATTCAGTTCACACATCACAACTGTCAAAAACTATCAAAAATCCACTAGACGATTGTGTCAAGGCTGTTGCTGCAATTGTTACAATTTCATGTGTGGTAATCAGAAGAATTTATAGTTTTCTTGCTGAAACAAAAAAAACTCGAGGCTATCACAGATTAATTAAATTATCTCTCAATTATTTTCAAAGGTTTAATTTGTAATAATTCATAGACAGTACTTCCCTATGTTTATGTTTGTAGATATTTTAAAGCACACACACAAAAGCAACCCCGACCACGCGGCGTTGGTGTCGGCGCTGGCCGGCCTGCGCGAGGTCATGTCGCACATCAACGAGGACAAGCGCAAGACCGAGGGCCAGCTGCAGATGTTCGACATCTACAACGACATCGACCAATGTCCGGTGCGTGCACGACACAACCACACACTACCTCTCTCCCTTCCCATTCAAATCCTTACTAATATAAATGCGAAAGTGTGTTTGTTTGTCCCTCAATAACGCTGCAACAGAGCTACGGATCGACGTGAATTTTTGCATGGGTATAGTTGAGGACCTGGAGAGTTACTTTGTATCCCGGAAAATCAAAGAATTTCCGCGGGACTTTACAAACTAAATCCACGCGGATGAAGTCGTGGGCATTAGCTAGTATAATAAATTTTTTGATCAACATGTTGAGGCTTGAAAAATGTATGTACACACCATTATAATGGCCCTCTTCCCCTTCCCTTCGTCCTTCCTCTCGCTCTTCCACATCCTTTTTCTTTGTTCCCTTTCTCTCTCTCGCACTGTCTTGCACATATGAAGACTGTTCTACACGTCCCAACAAGTGCTCACGTTTGAATGAACCAGCAAACCCTCCAACTCCCAAATTTGGTTCCAGTTTTGGTCGCTCCACTTTTAGCATCCAATATTGGGATCAGTGTCGAGGCTAACTTGTGAAAACACTGGTATTACTACATAAATGGACGCAGATACGCAATAAAGAGTCAACCCACACAACTTATCAATCGAAAAGATAACTTTATTCCTTTACATTATGTATGAATTTAATTTGATAAAGGTTTGTGGGTTGAATCGTTATTGCGTATGTGCGTCCAAATATCGTCTTTAAAATCGTATTAATAAAAATATATCTCGCATTTGGTGACCAGGCTCACCTCGTGTCATCGCATCGCTCGTTCGTGTCTCGCTGCGAAGTGGTGGAGTTATCGAAGGAGCTGTCGGGCCGCGGAGACCACCTCGTGCTATTTCTGTTCACCGATACCATGGAAGTGTGCAAGAAACGATCCAAGGTTAGTTTATCAATCTGCATCTGTATGTGTACTCATTTATAATAAAGCTTAAATTAGATTTCAGTGTGGTATAATTATAATTTAGAACATTTTGCGAGCAAGGTTTATATATGCGAACCAGAGATGATTCAGGGTAGGAAATTAGGAAGGCAGACTAGGAGACTTCACGAATGAAATTGACATTTATTGTATATCACACAACTTAGTTAAGAACACAAAAAAGTCTTCGTTTTAGATGTAGAGAATAAAAAAATTGAATAATCAGTGAAATATGTTTGTAAGCAGAAATAAGTGGCATGAGTAATATTGCGTAACCTTTACTTCATAATTCCCTCAGTGTTGGCTAATATGAATTTATCTTTTGAGATAGCAATGTTTTGCTCAGATGGTATCCGTATATATGTATGGGTAGTTCTACGATAAGAGGTAACTTGTGCGGCAATCAGTTTAAAATAAAAATTTTACTTTATATGTTGTTATTTTTGCAATGAAACACATCACCTAAATGTACTTTATTAAATAAAATCACGATTCAATGCCTAATTAAAGTATATTTTTCTGAAATTCCTTATAAAGCCTAAAAAAGTCTCTAACCTGGCCTGTCCCTCTGTCGTTTTCAGTTTAATTTTAAACGATACATATTTTTTTTGTATCAGTTATTAAACTAAAGTATGTTAAACACAAATTTCAATAAATGTATTTAAGTATTGTTAAGGAAAAATAGAAAAATATTTATTTATTTGCAATATATTTTACACTTTACTTTTGTCCCACTGTTTTTGGGTATCTACTCTAGAAAATTTCATTCCGCTACTACAAACACTAATATAAAACGGCCATATTCCAAAAATTGCTCAAAGTCATCTACGGACGTGAAGTTAGTAATGCAAAACACGTGAGCCGTTAAGAGCGCCGTCATTTGTTAGTTGTTGCGACCGTTGATTCGAAGTAGTCGTTTCGCGAGGTCATTGTGTCTCTCACCTGGCAAGTCATAAAAGTTATATTATTCATTCAATTTATTTGCATTTACTGGTCTAATTTAATAATGATGGACTAGTGAAAGTGTGATACATAATGTACCGAAAAACTTCTAATGTCAATTAAAACAATACAATTTATCATGAAAACGTCTCTCACCTGCCATATTTCACCTGGCAAGATAAACGTCAGGAGAGAAACTTGTTGACCAGGGGAGATAAGGTTAGTGCAAACAAACAAAGTCAATAAAGTCAACAAAGTCAACAAAGACAAAAAAGTCAAAAAAAGTCAACAAAGACAAAAAAGTCAAAAAAAGTCAAAAAAGTAAAAAAAAAGTCAAAAAAGTCAAAAAGTCAAAAACCGTCAAAAATGTCAAAAAAGTCTTTTTTGACTTTTTTTGAATTTTTTGAATTTTTTGACTTTTTGATTTTTTTGATTTTTTAATAAAATATGCATAAAGTGACTTGCCCTTACGTGAAAAGATAAATAAATAGGACAAAAATCGTAATATAAGTGTTTAATGAAAAAACAGCTACTTTTCTCCGTAGCCGTATTCTCTATGGACTTAGAACCTCTTATCGTAGAATTACCCGTATACCTTACTAATATTACCAATGCGAAAGTGTTGGCTTGTCCTTCAACCACGCACGCATTCTCGCATGGGTATATTTAATACTTTGGCTATTTTTATCCTTCAAAAACAAAGGGTTTTCGAGGGATTTCAAAAGCCTTTTTTTTTTTAAATATATAGACTAGCGCTTGACTGCGATCTCACCTGATGGTAAGTGAAGATGCAGCCTAAGAACGCGGCAAAACTTTATGCGGGCTGAAAACTGTAAGGTTGCAGGTTCGAATCCCACCCGTTGCACTATTGTCGTACCCACTCCTAACACAAGCTTTCCGCTTATTTGGAGGGAATAGGAGGATATTAGTCAACTTCAGGTTGGCTAGTATTCCTATCAAAAAATAAATCTAGTAGGAATATAATAAAAGATTGTCGTGTTGTAGGCGTTCAACAGTAAGAGTCCAACGAACGGCACGGGCACGATGCGGCTGGGCTCCAGCAAGCCGTACAGGCACATATCGCTCATGCCGCTCAGCACCGTCAAGTGCGTCGTCGACATTCGAGAGGCGGAAGGTGAGACCAAAACCCCCGTAGACATGACCGGATTAAAAAGAGACACAAATATGTCCTAATTTAATTCTGTCTCTTTTTAACTCTGTCTTGAGTCTGAGCTGAGTCAGAGCACGCTCTATAGATCTCAGTATCAGACTTGAAAACTAGTTACCTTTTGTGTAGGTCACTTTTGTGTTACATTATATTTTTACTTATATTTTTTATTTTCTTGTAGGTACATACAATAAAGTTGTAAAAATAATAAATAAATAAATAATGTGAAAATAAAAGAAGTCAGTTAATGAACCCAAAGCAAAGTTTTTAAATTGTAAATTCAGACAATGATTTTTAGGAATTCTTCAGCAATTTCATTAAAACTATTAGAGAATTATTATTATATACAGTCCTGAACCAACTTGATAACTTTAGATGTAATAATATGTGCTATCAAAATAGATCGTTAGCAAAATCACTTTTAGGAAAGACGATTAGGAAAGTCCAAACAATTTGCGACAAACAATTCGCTAATGATGCATAGTAATAAATCCGATGTGTGGTTATTGTGTAATCACTAATGGCAGGTGTTTTTGTAGATTGCCACAACGTGTTCGCGCTCATGTGCCGCAGCAACCAAGAGCTAAAGGAGAAGCTGTATTCGTTCATGATCACGGACGAGACGGTCGACAAGCCACACTTCCTGCGGCAGCTGTGCCGCCAGATGGCCAACACCGTCTGCAAACCTGACGCTGTGAGTGCGCCTTCTTCTTGTTACTCTACTTCTACTACTTCTTTACTTCTACTTCTTTAGCTTGTCTCAAGGGGATTGCCCATTGTCCTTACAAGGTTGGGCCATTCGCAGATAGGCAAATATCTAATACTAGATGAAGCTCGCGGGAGCTCTTTAATTTTCCGGAATAAAAGGTTGCCTATTTTTTAATTCTGGGTATGAGCTATCTCCGTTCCAAATTTGAGCCAAATTGGTTCATACGTTGTGGCGTGAAGGAGTAACACACACACGCGCAAACAAACTTTCGCCTTTATAATATTTGTAGAATTAGTATAATTAACATAATATCACATCCTATTAATCCTACTAATATTATAAATGCGAAAGTTTTGATGTATGTATGGATGAATGGATGTTTGTTACTCAATTGCGCCACAATGAGAGAAAATAAGAGAGTTCCCGTGGGAATCGAAAAACCTCAATCCACGCGAACGAAGTTGCGGACAATAGTGTTTTATATTTTTAAAAGAGCTTAATTGAAACGAATTATAGTTCTCTATTATTTCAACAATAAAATATACATCGGATTACAATACAAAAAAATATGCGAAGAAGAAAAAAAAATAAAGATTAATCCTATAAAGATTTGAATATAATTCCTTGGTAACAGGATAAGTTCTTGGCGTGCCTGGACTCGCATCAGCTCGACATCGACACGAGTGATCTCGCGCTCAGCACGCTCTCCAAGGTATCAAAGTTCGCAGCGCGCACTCGCATCAAGGTAGGCCCGACTACTTCTGACAAACATAATCTTTATTTTTCTAATATTATTACGATGCCAAACTATTTTTCTCTACAAATGTATAGTAATAGTTATTTTTGTAGATATTGTATATTGAGTTATGTAAACTCTATCTTCGAAATATGAGCATGAACTAGTTATTAGAAGTGTATCTAGCTTAGCTTGCATCAATAGTAATAACAAAGGAATAACAATTTCAGTGAAGGGAAAAATTAAAAATTGGTAACTAAGGCATGATAATCAGTATCAAAAACTTAATATATACTTCGATATTTTCGCCAGACATGGTTATCCACATTACGTTCGTTGTACTGTCTCTAAAAATAATAATCTGAATTGAAAACTGTTGTGAGTTTCACACAAATTGGGTATAATTAGTCACGTATCACTGGAAACTGAGCGTAAGCTGGTACGCAGGCGATATAGCATTCGACAGAATTAAAAGTATATGGAAGTCTGCGGACAGAAACGGGGGCAAGCTCGCACATGAATACTTTCAGTCAGAGTTATTAAGTACTCAGATAATTATAAGATGAGTACTGAAATAATTATGGCTGAAAGCGCGAGCTGACCATTGTACTGTCCAATTGCTCACGACTTCTGTCGGTACTATATCTAACTAGGTCTCACGCGCCTGTTTTAGCTTAAATAGCTCTTAGCTTCTTCAAGCGTATAAGATCTCTATTGCTTTGCGCCGTACGGTAATGAATTAAATCGTAAACTTTCATGAGTTTAGCATTTTTTTGATGTTATAGCATCGAAACCCACCAAAGCCATTAGTTTTTGGAATATGTAAAGTCGTACTCGTAGGGTATCGGACATCGTCGCCTGCGTATCAGGGAACGCTCAGTAGACTATTCTCTACCACAGTGGCTATCGAAAGTTGCTAAGAATTTTTGTCAAACCCGCATTTTGTATGATGAAACGGTTTAACTACAGGCATGATTACAGTAACAAAGAAACAATGAAATTAAGAACTTTTCTCATGAAATAGGCTTTATGGATTATAAAAAACGTACTTATTTTTCTATTTTGTGCGAGATGATATTTATTTTGATGAAATAAAACTAAAAAAATGCAGCAATCTGACATTGGATTTAACACCAATCAGATTATATGTTCAAACTTTGACAAACTACTATGAAAAAACATTGAAGTGACGTAACGAACGACGCCATGACACCTTCGAGCGTTTTTGCGTCAATTTTAAAACTTAAATTTTAAAACTTCTTAAAATTGAAATGGCAATTTTATCTATCAAACCTTTTTTTTTTTTTTTGCTGAAATCAGATATTTTTTCGAAATAGTAGATACGTCCGAACGAAAAATATTTTGACGGAAGTTCTTCAGAATCGGTCATCATGCCTATTCTTAGAAATTTCCATTGTTTTCTATAGCCACTGGAAATGTCAAAAATAGAGTATACGGCATCAGGTGTCGGCTGTTATCGTGCGGAGGTAGGTAGTGGTGTAGCGCGGCGTAGTGTACAGTGGGCGGGTGTGTTGTAGCTGGAGGCGCTGGCGGGGCTGGGCGGCTGGCTGCGCGCCGACCCTGGCGCCATCCTCCTTGACACATGGGTATTGCGCGCTCACTTACTCGCACAGGTCTGCCGTCTGACGCTCACACACGCACGACAAGCGAACATCATCATGCCACTTACGTTCATCGTCACGCCGCTTCCTGACCCTCTAATATCGTGTTCTCATACTGTATCCATATCGATCATACCATTGTTATTGTTCTGATAACACATTTATTTTGTGAAGTCTCTCTATCCCGAGCGCGTCCCTTGCACAATTCTTTGAATATGAACCTATCAGAGTTAATTTAAAAATCTGTCTGTGGTTTATCAGATTTCCGTAAAAATATGGAAGATTTTTTTGCCCGTGTAACTTTGAAGGAAATCTGAGAAATCACAGAAAAAGTTTGTTTAGAAAATTTCTTCGAGTGTGATTTATTTGAATAATATGAAAAGTTGTTTTTAAAGGGTGCGCTCGAGATTCTCTTAAGTCATGTAGGTATCCGCTTAAATAGCGCACCAAATGTGGTGCACACATCTCTGCTCTATTGCTCCACCGGAAGCGTGTCAACATGAAACTTCCATCGAATCAAGAAAGCACATGTATTCACTTTCTAATACGCGATGCTTATTTGTTTCGCGAAAAACTAGGATATGTGCTTTATTGCTAGTTCCAAGAGGGAAATTCCTATTAAATAAAATCATTTAGTTATATGTAATATATCTAAGCTACTAATTTAGTTTTGAACCTCAAGAGTTTTGGAAACTCTAAATCTTAATTTGTCATCTAAAAGTACTCTTCAATTTGTTAAGGTCGATTGGAAAAGGAAATACCTGACTGAACTAAATTTTTCCAACTGGATTAGAAAGCAACAGGAATCAGCGTGAAAGCTAGATGGTGTTTTCTAATTGCTTTATAACAACTAAGGGCGTAAGCACATCTTAGCCACAAAACAAAAGGGATACTACGAGTATCCCTTTTGGGTCAAATCTAACTACATTAGTTTAAAAGTAAACTCTTTATAAACAAAAATCGGGATTTTTTTAAGATAAAACAGCAAACGAGCAAAATGTCTGCGTTAGAACAAGCAGTTTAGAACTCTTTATTTTCACTGCTATGGTTCCTTCGCGGCTTAGATGTGCAATCAACTCACTTTGCTTTACTTCCGAAGTTAATATACAGAAATAATGCTTTGCTTAGGATCATTGTATTAACAGTTTGTGAGCGTGCCATACCTGCAGTTGTTGGGTTGTCCCTACTCGCCACAACTTGAATGTACCATTAGTTCTTATTGGGGATTGGATCATGTAGATTGTTGATTACTAATATTGATATTCATTTTTTTTAGATATATATTTCTATACTATTGGTTTTTGGTACTTAGTAATACACTTGTATTATATTATAATGTAACATGTGAAACAATCCGCACCAATTTTCTGACATGCTCCGATCGCGGCGAGATACACCGTCTCCAATAAACGAACTCAAGGACGAAAGCGTAACGCTGATATCTAAAATGTACATTGTTTACTCATCAAAGGGCGGCCATATTTTTATGTGGACAGGACTAATATACCCCTTTCTCGGAGTGGCCACGTGGGATTTTGACCGTTGGATCTTTAGGATTTCAGTCCATTGCCCGTTGAGCTATTGAGATTTCAAAATGTTCGGAGCGTGCAGGAAGATTGGCGCAGATTCTCCTTAACGATTAATACGCGTGATTTAAACATAAAATGTGGCGGTGTTACAAAGCATTGACATTTTGATTTTTTCATAAGGTTTATAGGATTTTTAAACAATACTAATGCAGTTAACCTATAAATAATTTTGAAAAAGTATTGCTTGTATTCTATTCTGGTTTCTGGTATCATGGGTGAACCTGAAAGGCTCGAAGTACACTGCGGTAAAGGGGAAGCGAAACAGAGTAACGTCTTAATTAATATAGTTAATAGAACTTTATCCCAGCTTTGTACATATTTGTTATCGGTAATTAATACTCCTTTGGCCAAATGTATACTACGGTATACGGGTATATATATTTGTTATAGGAGTATTAATTTTTCTTGAACCGGTCCTTTGTACATTAGCTACTAAGATAAAAGTTCAGTTGACTTTGTTTTGAGTATATTTTTGAAAAGATGCCTCATGATGATTCGACTCTACCGCAGGGTACAGAAAGCAAGAGTTGGAAGTTCTACACCTTGTCCGAAATAACGTTCTACACCTTATTCGTGTAAATAGCAATAACAATATGAACTGCACGTGTACAGGTGGGACGTGCTCTTTCGTTCAACAAAACGCCTTCGAAGCTTAAGCGTGCGATGTCGTCAATGATCTCGCCTTTCGGTTCCACTTCTAACCTGACGCCCGCATCGCAGCTAGCGCAGATGAGGCTCGCCAGCTGCAATAATATTAATGTAAGTCTATTTTAGACATTAATTTGTGTCGGGCTTATAAAC
The DNA here is from genome assembly GCA_038048805.1 of Hipparchia sbordonii. Lineage (NCBI taxonomy): Eukaryota > Metazoa > Arthropoda > Insecta > Lepidoptera > Nymphalidae > Hipparchia > Hipparchia sbordonii. The sequence goes on along the minus strand of CM076099.1, from coordinate 10,218,816 downwards.
TGATTTATTCTGCTTCTTATAAACCCATAGACGTCCACTTCTAGACGTAGTGTCTCTTACGTAGTGCCTCAATCTTGCGCCGCCTGTAACCAGCGGCTCCCTGCGTCTCATTTATTGAGATTGTTAAATTGTAAATAGGTACCCACAATACCGTCGTGTCCCCTAACTTCACCTGCTAAACCATACTTCACCTAATTTAAAAAAAAAATGAAGATAATATTGTTACTTAACAAGAACAGTTTTGCCATGGATAAAATTAGTATTGTATTTGGTAGGTTACAAGCTGTTCGGTTCACAACTTTAGGAGATTTTTAGATTTTTTTAAAATTCGGCGAAGTATGGTTTAGCAGGTGAAGTTAGGGGACACGACGGTACGTTACGTTGTGCTAAACTCAAAAAGAAAGAAGGCCTGTGGAAGACCACGCAAGAAACCTTTGTCCAGCAGTGGACGTCAGACGGTTGTCTGACAGTCAAAGACGATAAGGAATGTTATTTTACGAAAATGTTAATAAGTATATGTGAGTATGTCAGTAAGTGTAGCGTTTTGGGATGGTTTCCGCAGGAGATGGGCGCGAGCGGCGGCGGCGGCGAGGGCGCGTCGGTGCTGGTGGCGCCGCTGTCGGTGCAGCCCACGCGCAAGGCGGCGGCGGGCGCGGCGGCCGCGCTGCGCCGCTTCTGACGCCGCTCGCAGCGCACGCTGTGACGCGCAGCGCCCTAGTCAACGCCCTGTACTATAGCCCTACGACAAAGTGGAGTAAGAGACCACCCTTACATTCGCTATGAGTCTGATACATAAAAGAGTATTGCATCGTCAGGCAACACTACATAACGCCAGTATTTCATACTGGCATTCAATTCAATTCAATAAAACCAGAGGCTTTAGTGTAACTCAAACTGTGTATAAATCTGTCATTTAGTATGGAAATTAATTTTTTGCCATACTTGACTATTTGACATCACTTACACCAATTAATATGCCATTAACGTTAGCTTGAAAAGTTACACTAAAAACTATGATGTTTATGATATATTTTCTAAGTATACTTAGATTTATATTTATTGCAATCATAAAGTTGATTTTCTTAAAAGATACGACAATGCTAGATATAATATTTTGATAACAGATTAAATTCAGCGATGCAAAAGTTAATAAAGTAATAACTTGAGCTCCGTTAAAGTTCCGTACAGCTTTGAACGTTTTTGGAAAATATTATTTTATGTGTTAGATCCATACAGAAAGTAACGGTTGTCACCGGGACTATTAATTATTATAATCGACGTTAAGACATGTGATTTTACTTTCGAATTGTGACAATATTTTATCGATTTTAATGTACTGTAGATTTTTATTGGCCAGTGACCCAGTTTATATTGTCGTTGGGCCCAGTGATGAGGACAGTTCAAAGTACGAGACGCTGCGATCAAACGTAATTTATTTGTTCAAGGCCAGGCCAATGTAGTGAATTTATTAAACAAGAAATGTGCCTTCGTATTGTGATGGTGGACTGATCGTGTCGATCAGCGGAGTCGATTGATAGTATTATATTAAAGAGTGAGAACGAGCTTCGAGTGTTAAAGATTGAATCTTTAAATGTAGATATTAAATATTAATAATAATCGATATTGTTAGCGCGTCTTGCGCTATCAGTTGTGCAACTATAAACCAAATTAAACTTGTATAAATTTAAGGCGACTGTCTAAAGCCACCGTCGTTAACTGTAGTATAAATAAAGCTTTTGAAAGAATCGAAATTTAAAAAATAATCTATTTTGCGACTATAAATAATTTTTAACCTTTTCAACTCCACTTAGATATATCAGTACTAAGGTTAATTTCGGCGACGCATTTATCCGTCATAATTCGAGCGATTATGTAAGAAAATTGTATTAAACATAGGGATTATTATACTCATTGATTGTATTCATTTAAAGCTTTTTAAACGTACGGTTTCATTAATCAATAAATTTAACGAATATAGGGTTTAAGCTGTCACATGAATACGATTTTCATCTAATTTTCATACACAATCACTTGTTATTAAAAAGATTTATTGACAAACGAGCTTGAGATGAAGACTTATATTTGACGTGGCGTTAAAAAGATTTTAATGTTTAGGACATGTTCGCTGGATTTGGCTAGTTACCACCCTACCGTCAAAAACGTGCCGCCAAGCGATTTAGCGTTCCGATACGATGGCGTGTACAAATCAATTAGGGATATGGATCTAATTTACACTGCCATATCCCTTGTAAGTGGATTTCTGTCCAGGGCTAGCTTGTCATCGAACATATATAAATAAATAAGTTGTAAGGTCCTATGCTTTAAATGATAGTAACTATTATATAGTAAGTTACGACGGTGGCTCCGGACATCCATGCTAAGATCTACAGAGCGTGCACTGAGTCAGCTCAGTCTTAAGATAGAAGTTATAACGTGACACAATTATGCTCCTACATAAATCTGTCTCGTTTTAACTCTGTCTTGAGTCTGAGCTGAGTGAGAGTGCGGTCTATAGATTTCAGCCTAAGTCATCATCATTCATCATCCCCATGCACATGATATAGTTAGAGTCTCATCTCCACTATTCTGGCGGCTCTACACGCGTAACCAGTTTTGGGATCTGTGTAATATCTTGAATTATTTGAATCAGAAGTCGCGTCCACATCATTAAAAACTTTTACATATTTTCAACCGCAAATTCGTTCCTTGTTTCATAGAAAAAGGTCTGATTGGACACATAAAATTTCACCAATCAGCTGTGGGGGTGTCTAGAAATGATTGCTATAGTTTGAAGATCGTAATCACTTCTAATTGGTTGAATTAATCGCGTTCTTTCTGCATCAATGCGTTTTATCCATAGCGAGAGAGTACCAGCCAACCAGGTGATAGCGATCGTCACATTGCAGTAAATAAATTGATTGCTACAATGCACTGTAGTAATAAATTGATTGCTACAATGCACTGTAGTAATAAATTGATTGCTACAATGCAATGTAGTAATAAATTGATTGCTACAATGCACTGTAGCAATCAATTGATTGCTACAATGCACTGTAGTAATACATTGATTGCTACAATGCACTGTGTAGTAATAAATTGATTGCTACAATGCACTGTGTAGTAATAAATTGATTGTTACAATGCACTGTAGTAATAAATTTTAGACAATCCCACGGCGAGACGCTCAACGCCAAATTTTTATTTTCTTGGTGTAGATGCGACTTGATATCAAAAACTTTGTGTCACGTAGAAATAAATGATATTATTGAATAGTCCTGAAGTAATTTGTACATATTGTGATATTGTAATTTAATGGTGGAATAGACATAGATAGTTAGAGTAGTGCTGTATCTGGTGAACTACCGCATCCGTCTGCTAATGAATTTAAGCGTTCCTAATATTTGCCTTGTCGCTTTTATGAGCGTTAATTTCAATGAACATTCGTTTGCGAACACGGGTGACAGCTGTCACCTGTCATGTGTTGTGTGCGTGTTAAGTACAATATTTAATTATTTGTCATATTATAATCAACTTTACCAAAAAAGCTCAAAAGCTGTTACACGCACCGACGTTCATACTATGCGTACGCATGTTAATACATTGTACAAAGGTCTATATTTATGAATATTTTAAATGATGAAAGAATAAACTTTTATTTTCAATCATTGGTTTTTTAATTTCAATATTTATAACCTATAATAATTAAAAAATCCCCTTTAATAACTTAATTTGATTAATAAAAACTTATATAGAACAAGATAAATAACATTTCAATACATAGTTCTCTGAAAATGATAAATTACGTAGTAAGTATATTTTTTATTTAAGTCCCGATTACTATTCAATTTGGTTTCCTAAAAAACTGATATCTACTCTCAGCTAGCCGTAGAAAGTTAATTTAAAAAGCTTATAAAGTCGGTAAAGTTGGTGCGTGTTAGCGATGATCGTTGCGGCTAACTCTAAGGAAGCTATAAACGTTCCGCACGCCGCGTATCGGCGCGGCCACCGCCACGGCTGCCAGCGCCGCCGTCGACAGCCACAGCAGCGAGCGCGGCATCTCTGCACTGCACAGTACCGTCACCTTCATTATGAGTGTTACCTGAAAATGTCATCACGAAATACCGATCCAGCGAAGAAAATAAATAGTCTATTCTATTTATTTTCTTCACTGGATCGGTATAGTTCAGGACTACCTTAAAACATGTATAGTACGTTTATCTCACGAAGTTACGGGCGCTTTACTTGTGGTTACGTCGTGTAGGTACATGCACATTGCGTAAGTGTGCGTGCCTGTCAGGAACCTAGGTGGTCAAGCTCTCGCTCACACTTGTACAGATACTACACACACAACCATGATTTAATGAGCCACGAGCCGTCGTGAAATGAAATAACTATATCTATTCATGCATGAAACAAGTAGGTACCTACAATGAAATAAAAGGTTTCCAAATCTTACTAATTGTGAAACGGTGTTTATTTGATAGTTTGTCCTGCAATAGAACAATGGATGGACGTGATTTTTCGCATGGGTATGGTTGAGGACTTGGGGAGGTAGTGTCGACTTTTTATCCGGAAAAATAAAAGAATTCCCGCAGGATTTTAATAACTTAATCCACGGCTAGTAATAGGCATACTTATAGGCAAATTGTTCTAACCAAGGTGATAGCCGGTATCATCTGCCATTGAGTGCCGATTCTTGCAGAGCAAGCGTTTTCCTCGGTTGCTATGTTCATGTCGGACACGAAATCGTGGCTTCGGTAAACATACATCAAAGCCACCAGCTCCAGCAGGCAAACGAACGGCATTGCAATGCCCGTCATTATTGCGTCTACGCTCTCTAGAAGTGCTACACCACCCTGCATGCAATTATTATATCCTAAATAAATAGGTACGCTTTAAGTTATATAAAAGCAAACAAAATCTAAAGCCATGTAGGGCGACTGCGCGTTCCAGTGTAGGCACTTAGTTGAGTACACGCCTCTCTGCATGTATTTCTCATTGCTGAGTGTTTTGACCCCTTCCTATTATTCATATAGGGTTTTCTTGGGATAATAATGCGGTAGGTTTCCAGATTCTACCGGAGACGCGTTCACTATAATGTAAAACACGTGTCGCACGAGGCAGGCCGCAACGATCCATCGGCAGTCGATATTTTTTGACGCACGCTACGCTTCATTCGAATACTGAGGTAGGCGTGGCTGATGGATTTCTTCACCTTGCGTTCAGACTCGCGTATCACTCGCAAGTGTTATACGCATGTTCAGCAAAGCTAGACTACGAGTACCTACATTGAATGCGCAATATTGTAACCTACGTGGCTTGGATTGGGTGGATTAATTGTAAAACTTACAGTAGTGGCAAATAGAAGACTCAATGCCATACAGCTTAGTATTATTCCGGCTACCACCATTTGCTCTGCGAAACTACCATTGTTATTAGTTAAAATTATGTCACTACGACACTAGTTATTAGGTCTAACTAAATAGACGTCGTCGCCAATTCAGTTCAAAAATACTACATTCGTAATTCTGGAAAGTATTATATTCGTAATATAGATAGTTTAAAACTTACACTAATTTAACTTTATATTCAAATATAGTGTGTAACGATGTCTTAACGAGAGCAAACGCCACTGTCATGTAGGAAAAAGTAAGCCCACTGAATATAAGTATAGACCTGAAAAATTATTACGAAGGTATAAGATGGATTAAATTAGACTTAGTATTATTTTTTACAAATAAAATAAATGACAAAAGCTTACATGAAATGCGAATAATTATTGACTAATGTACACTTGGAGTACATAGGAATTATCCACAACGTGCCTGGTAACAAACAAAAAAATATATGAAACTGTCTCCATTTTCCATCCAACAGTTTATCCCAGTTTGCCGATATTTTTCTCATGAAGAAAATGTAGTTAATTTTACACTTTTAATTTATTGTAGCGTTAATTTTCTGTAAGAAATTTAACGTTACAATAAATTAAAAGTAAGTAAAATAAATTGTAAGATAATTTCTTTTTCATTAGCTTAGGTCCATTCTATTACCTTATCAATATCCTGATTGAACCCACACTACTTAGCTGATTAGGCATCTACAAGATATAAAGTAAATAATTGTCTACACTGGCGAGACCATTGTCCTAAAGCAAAGGCATTGTACAACTGTTAGGATCGTAAAACTGGTCTTACTTTCGTTCATATCGTAGAGTCTGTTGGTGTTTGGCTGGACGCAGTCCACCAAGGCGCAGGCTGCGGCGCCGCCCGCGTGCAGCGCAGACATCAGCAGCAGCAGCCCGCTGTGCCACACGTTCTCGCCGCCGAGGTGCGGGTCTATATGCCCAGATGCTTGAATCAATTCAAATATTTTTGACGTAAATCTAAAGTTAGTCAGTCCTCATCAATCTTTGTAAGTGCTCTGTGGCCGCCTACTAAGCCAAGTAGGAATTGCACAGCAATATTCAATCTTTTAATTAATATTAATGTTAATGTTAAGCCATTTTTGTAAAAATCCTGTGGAAAATATATTTGCTGGGATTTAAAAAAACAGCTCGTCTCTGGACAACAGTCTGAACTTCATTCTATTGAAGAGATATTAAACAATACGAAATACTTATTTAAAATGGTTACCGTAATGGTTAAGTCCTTTTCCGTGAATAATTTCCGTACCCACACTAGCTGAATGTATATAAAGTGCTACTTCTAATGCGTCGGCCATTCCCTGAGAGTAAAGTTAGCTTTGATATCAGGGAGATTTATTTTATTTCGAAATATCAGTACTATTATTTAAATTTCAAAAGTGATACGTACGGCAAGAATTTCTTTAGCACCAATTCTATAGATTTTGCGCAAAGATTTGGGCATAGAAGCGAGGTTGATAATGGCAGAGATCAGAAGCAAGGCTGCCCATATCCAGGGAATAACTACTAGCCACGCAGACATATTATTCCAAATAAGCTGCAAAACAACATATCAAAGAAATAGCTATGCTTATATACCTACTTACTTAGTGAGTATAGTGTTTATGCTATAGTGTTAAATTTTTTTTCATTAGTTACGAACAATTCCAAAGTTAAATGTTTCAATGCAATCTCTTTTGATGAGGTATATTCTATTTTTTGTTGAAATGTAATATTTATATTAGATACCTAACTACGAGTAAGTATCTACACATCGAGCTTTGGAAAGGGAATAGGTAGGTACCCACTCGGTTGGCTTGGGCTTCATATAACATAGTTGGAAGTTTGGAAGATAGGTATATTTAAACCCAATTTGGCACAATATGTTGGGTATTTAAAGTAATCTAGTTTAATACTTAAATTAAGAACTACCTACTTGTGGAAGGTAATCAAAGCTATGCCTACCTTGCCGTGATTTAAGCGCTCTGCAACTAGTAACAACCACAGCACACCCCAAATTAAAATGATACATAATACCAACGGCATATTGAACTGACCGAAATTATAGTCTTCACGAAATAAAACCACCTCCACACTGAAAATATGTTTACGGTTAGTTGTTAGATCAGGTTATAGGTATTCCTATTAAGGGTGCCTGCCCACTGCTAGATAGGTTGGTATCAGTGGCGTAACAATAGGATGGCAAGACGGCAAAATGCCACGGGCCCCCAGCTGACTACGGCTATCAGCTTATTTATTTTGAGGGAGGGAGGGCCCCATCCGATGAATTTGCCACGGGCCTCAAACGGTATAGTTACGCCACTGGTTGGTATATAAAAGTCCCCAGTTTTAAAGTTCCAATTGAAAAACCTGAGTACATGAATTAAAAAATACTCACTAAAAGAAATTATACGCTGGAGTTCTATACAGGATGGGATATCCTATCGTATAGCTTTCATTGCACACTTCAATCATTTGGCCGAGCCGTCGCCGTGTTCCGTTTTGAAACGGCCTGAAAGAGTAGTAAACTATGTAAATACCTACCCGTGTTCTTAACAAAAATCATTAAAATGAAGGCAGTACACCCTTATATTTTATAAGCTAACATGCACAGCTTGACATCTTGATAGGGCCGCTGGATTTACATAAGCTGCGCAAGACGAGAGATGCGGTTACGGAAGTCCTACAAGAGACTTACGTCCAGCAGTGGACTTTTAGCATCATAGAAAGCTTTAAGTAGGTATTACCAATACATATCTACCTACCTACTAGTTTATGGTGTAAAGCAAGAGTAAAAGAAATTTAAACGAGGAATAAAATAACGTATTCGGCGATGGTAAAATTGGCACTTAATATTCTGAGAAATAAATGAAAAGTAACCTTTTCCTAACTTTTAGTTTTGAACTTGCATTTCTCCAACCAAAAGCACGTGTACCGACGGTTACAGCTCTCATTTCGGTTTCGTCTTCAGCCAATTCTCCAGTCGCTAAGGAAAATCTGGACTAAAATGGAACAATTAATAACCTGGCCTTGTTTATAAGGATAGTCTCAATAGTTTATAGGTAGGTACATTTTTTTATTTTCTTACCTCTCTTAACATTAAAAGATTAATTTCTTTCAGGATTGGGTCGTATGGCTTCAGATCAAAATCCCTGGAATTTGTTATAAACTGTGTCATTACTTAATCAATGGTTTTAAGTGCAATAAAATAGTAATTTATTAGTAGGTACCTAATGAAGATGCAGAAATGGCTCAGAAACATGTCTTCTATTAGGGTGAACCTTGTGAGTTTTCATTTTTTTTTTTTAAATAGGAAGTAACGGATTCACGGAAAGAAAATAATTTATACGTGTGGCTTTTCTATTAGGCAAAAAAATTTACGATTTATAATTAATTAATAATAGTTATTAATACTAGTCAGTTCCATGAATAGCAATTATAGAGTCAAAGAGAGATAAAAAATATGAAATAACCTGCAATACGTGTTGGGTAACTTTGAATCTGCAACGGAATGCGTCACGTAGATTGCAGTGATGGCAGCTATCGTGCAGCAAACAATTGCTCGCACCAATGCGTTAATGCAAATTGCTATACCGATACCTGTTACAACCAAATTAGATGTACAAATTACAATACATGAGGTAATAAGTAAAGGTTAATCAACAGATAAACTTCCATATCTAAAACTTGGATTAATAGGCAGACATTTAAAAACAAATCATCACAAAAGATGGTTAAAAAATTTATACTGTCATCTAATAATAATTAGCTATTTTCATAATCTACACGATAAGACCTTTCATTAACACCAAACTTGATAAAAAAAATTGTTTTATCTTAATGTACCTACTTTTTTCTGTTTGGTGTCGGCCATATTGGATTTATCATAACGTCATTTAACCTGGCCATGAAAGCCGAAAGCCATGCCCAGACACAGTCAATTTGAATGTTATCGTATAGATTCAATTCTGCAATCTGTTCTAGGGCAGATCACGATCCAGATTTTAGTAAGGCTTATCTAGACCGAAGCTAACAAAACCCTTTTTAACAAAGTCTAATAAGTACCTAGTAGATAATATGTATTCTGAGAACTAAGAAACTTTCAACACACCCATACTCAGGTTAAAATAAAGAGGTATGAACGTACCTTCAAACATTGGCAAAACGCGAAAAGCACGTCCCGGCCCACTGATACTCCATTGACCAAGATACACCTCAAAATGACGCAACGGATTTGCAAGTACCACGGTCGCCAGAATTAGAAACAACATGAAAACAACTATTATCAAATCAATTCTAATGATATACTTAAGTATTTTATTTAGAGAAACGATCATAACTCAAGCTAAGTAGGTAGTAGTAGCAGCGTTATATTATTTGCATAAGGTACAAAAATGCTTCGTGAAGTTGAATACGTAGGTACTCTTTGATGAGATTTCTTATATAAGTATCTAATTTCTAGACGGTTGACGGTTGCAGCAGTAGACCTATATATTGATAAAAAAGAACATTACAGGGTCGTTTAGAAGTTAACTGACGAGTGTATCAGTCTGTCGGCCAGAAGGGCGAAGAGACGAATCACGAACGATATCGTTAGGTAAGTAAACTTACAAAATCCGCCTGTAAGCGCCGAAGCAGACACTCGACAATGCATAGTAAGAAACGCTCCAAGAGCGAGCGAGCCCAGGCGCAGTTTGCGGCGTCCTTTGGGGCCCCTCGCACCACCAGAAGCGTTATCTAATGCTGGGATGTGAGTAGTCGACCATACTTCTGACCATTGACTTTGCTGTGGAGCAACAATTTCTCTTCACATAACACTGCTGTGAAATTGTCTTTCAGAATAGAGTCATATTTTAATCGCTAGCCATCTTCTATTTACCTAAATGTGTACTTACCGCCTCCCTATTTTCGTACGCAAATATTGTGTCTTGAGATTTTGGATTTGCCATTATTTACCATTATTACTATGAAATTTAAGTTAAAAAATCAAACATGTTGTTTATTTTATGCTTTGCAACGAAAATAAAAATAAAAATAATGACGTCGATCGACATGTCAGTCATGTCAAGAACAGTAAAACGGAGTGATTACATTCTCTTGGAGAAACAGATTACTAAAGTAATGAACCATAAAATCAATGACTAAAGAAACTGGTTGTTCCTAATCCTAGCATTAGCTTCACGGAAAAACGCGAGTAAAGAGTCATATTAAATTAAAAAATAGCAAAACACGTATTATGGTAGTAGCAAATTACTTTTATTTGTACAAATTTACAAACAAATAAAACCTTAATACATTTCAACTACTATCGTTAATTAAAATTACATTATATTATTATTAACAAGTCCATAATATGATTTCAATTTTTGTATCGAAAACTAATAAATTAGGTAGTAGGTATCGTCAGTTTATATGTGAACTTTCGCGGTTTCATTAACCTCGGTAATACAAAATTACCTCTCCCCTCCTCACCCTGCTCTGGAAGAGCTGCTAAATTCTATTTAATATGATATAGTTCTTACAATTCACGAGGGCGCGTGAGCTTTGTGGTTAACTCGTGTACATGCACATAGCGTAAGCGTGCGTACCTGTCAGGAGCCTAGGTGGGAGCGGTCAGGTGCGAGCAAGCTCTCGTTCACACTTATACAGATACGACACGCACACCTGCTCTCGTGAATTGTAAGAACTATAAAATATTGTCAAGTAAATAAACACAATCGTTATTGGCCACATCTACTTTTATTTGCCATCCACTCAGACTGAGATCTATAAATCGCACTCGCCAGTCGCCACTAGTGATTATATATTCAATGGTACTCGCACTCTCTCTGTTCATTTATGTTAAGGCTCAAGACACGGAGCTGCCCGCGAAATTCAAATTTATTTTGGTTTTTCGCCATTTATAAACGAATACGACAAAGTAGGCCTATGGTATTCAAATTGCGATATTGGCAGTATCATCTTCACAGGTTTATATACTAATCTTTACATAAAAGTATCCAGTTTAAGAAATTAATCAAAATAATGACTAATTTGTGAGTAGCTCACGTCAAACTCATTATTTTTACTAATTTCTTAAACTGGATACTTTCACGTTAAGATTAGTATATAAACCTGTGAAGATGATACTGCCATTGGCGCAATTTGAATACCATAAGCCTACTTCGTCGTATTAGTTTACAAATTGCGAAAAACCAAATTAAATTTGAATTTCGCGGGCAGACCCATCTCTTGGGCCTTAAGACCTATTTTCCGTTTCGATTTAATTCTGCTTTACATCCGAGTCAGAACACGCTTTATAATGATGAAAGAACATAAATAAGTTTCACCCCGACACTGCAACATTTTCAAATGTTTGACCAACACATGAAGATACATATTTCGTTTTTCCCGTATTTTTTTACCAGCAGCAGGGTGCGGGGCGAGCGGCAAATTGTACCATACAGATTGTTTCTAGTTTGACGAAAGAATTTTGTTTCTTGTGTATCATGAAATTCCGCACAGTAACGCCTGCTTCTTACCCAACCCGGTCGATATCAGCCTATGCCACTAGAGGAATTTAAAGAGTAAGTTTGTCTAGGAATCGTGCATTCCGTAGTCGGGCAAGGTGCGCAGGTAGGTGCAGGGCGGGCGCTAGGGCGGGGGCGGCGCGGCGGGCGGCGGCGCGTCGGGCGGCAGCGTGAAGTTAATGAGCAGGTCGCGCACGGCCGGCCACAGGATGCACTCGCCGTGCGACTGGTTGAACTCCGCGAACCTGACACAACGTTTTCACCACCTCATTTTATTATAGTATTATTAGCTTTGAGTGCCTAAACACTTTCTTTTTTCGGGATTAGAAAAATATGTCAGTCTCCAACAAACAAAGACACTTTCGAATTTATGATATTAATAAGGAATAAGGATACTGTAAAATATGTAATTACAAAAAGTACAAGGGCTTTAAAGTCTACAATGTACCATGTTTTAAATAAACCATTAAGTTAAAAATATTCTTAAGCTATTGCATAGCATCTATCGCGGGCCAGCGTGGAGACCGAATCCAGAAATTCCGTAACGAAAATAACCTAACACGGGACTCCTCTACAGTGAGCCGCTGGATGGCGCATTTTTTATCAACGACATCTAGCGGTGAGCCGCTAGATGGCGTTGATAAAAAATGCTATGCAATAGCTTTACCGCGGCAGTCCCCGAGTGCCACACGTCTTTTTTTTTAAAGAATATTAGCCAAGCTGGACTTGATTAATATCCTCCTATCCCCTCCAAATAAACGGAAAGCTTGTGATAGGAGTGGGTGACGACAATAGTGCAACGGGTGGGATTCGAACCTGCGACCATTCAGTTTTCAGTCCGCACCTTTAACCGTTGGGCTATTGAGATTTTCGTTTTGTCAAACTAATAATATTTTTTGTCATGTTACCGTTTGAGGTGCATGTTGACAGCGAGCAGGTGCGGCTGTTGAACTTCGCGTCTCTCCGCTATCTGCATCGCGTTCGACTGCACGTCGTACACCAGCGGCAGGAGCAGTTGCGTCTCGCCGCGCGTCAAACATACCTGTCCATACATACCAATAGTTTATCGATAACTTGTTATTTCAACACTATCACATCTCCTACCCCATAGATAATGTAAATCTAGATAAGCCATGCAACTTTTTCATAGATTGTGTAGTAACTTCGACTTAATGTGTTTTAAGTAAAATATTGACATTTGTCGTATGATGCCAAACTAAAAAATCTATCACTTCCAACTATCACTTTTCGAATAGCAAACAAACAAACAAACAATGTAACAACGAACTATCAAAGGGTGTGGGATCACATTCACATATCATTACTACTGTGAACCATTTTATAAATATAGCTTTTTAACTACATTTAACTAATCAACACCTTTAATATACCTACGCATATCTCATAATATGAAAGTCTAAATTTTTTTAAAGTATTCTCAGACGTTTAGGTAAATTAGTTCTCTTTTTGCGATCACTGATAGTAATAAACGCGATAAGAGCAAATGTCTCACAAAGAAGAGTATCTTGTGCTTGGCGAGCAGCACGGCGGGCTGGCCGGCGGGCGCGATGAGCGAGCCGGCGGGCGGGATGCGCAGCACCCAGTGCAGCGTCCACAGCGCGGGCGCGACCGGCGCCAGGTCGGCGCGCATCACCGCCACCAGCGACGGCAGCGCGGCGCCCGGCGCGCCCCACGCGCGCGCCCAGCCCTGCAGCGCCGTCGCGCGGTACGGCGAGATCGCCACGCGCTGCTCGAAGAACTTCTCCATCACCTGCACGAGAACCAGCTTACAAATATTCTGACTATCACCAAATTTTTTGTTCAAATTGTATTCAATTTCTTGGTGTACGGTTCAGGACCGCACAGTAATAAAACTGCTGAGTAGAAGTCTTAAGTTTATTACTACTACTCTACTTAGGCTAATTATAACCTAATAGCAGTGTGAGCGCGATGCGATGTTATGTGCACTGATTTATGATATAATGAATAGCGTATTTATAATAAAGCGTGAATGATGACTGGGCGAATTGTACGGTTTCGACATAGACCGTACATGCTCCCAGGGGAGAGAAATGAGATGCAAGGATGAGTGATATGTGCGAGCTATTGACAAATTAAGCGAGATGAATACTTAACTAAAGATAACAAATCGCTTACAAAATGAATGCTTATTACTATGTTATTGCTAAAACATCATATCGAAGTAATTTCAAGATATGCAGTTTTCTTCAAGTGCTGTGACCCCGCTTCTTGCATAGCAGAAATTCGATCGCCGCTTCGCAGGGTACAATGTCCGCAACAATGAAGTAGGTATTGTATTTACCATATTTGATTCATGCCATTTATTGTGCTATGGTGATATGGTTGAATGACATTTGTTGGTAATCTGATCTTGTGTGGGTTTGCTAGTGCTTGTTAGGGCTGGATCGTAGTCAATGGCGAGTTCGAGTTCACTGGTAACAGGGTCAGTTTTACAACTGGGCGTTTGATGTAGCCGTTTTTCGTTTTCAGAGTTACGACTCGGACATATCCGTCTGACCCAGGGTGAAGTTCATCGACTCTTCCCAGGAGCCACTTTCCAGCTGGAACATTGCTCTCATGGATGATTACAACATCGTTGACTTTAATGTTTTCTTGGGGCTGCTTCCACTTGCTTCTTGCTGACAGCTGACTTAGGTACTCTACCTGCCAGCGCTTCCAGATGTCCTCGTATATCTTGCGCACCCGATGCCACCTTGTTCGTTCGTCTTGTTCCGTCTCTAATATGGTGAGAGTCGGGCCACTGCTGAGAAAGTGTGATGGTGTAAGGTAGTTTAGGTCGTCAGGGTCTTCTGTTAGTGCGCAGAGTGGACGACTGTTCAAACACGCTTCGAGTTGTGATAGTAAGGTTGAGTATTCTTCGAAGGTGAGTTTTTGGTCGCCTACCACTCGTTTCAGGTGATGTTTTAGGCTCTTTACGGCAGCTTCCCATAGGCCTCCTGCACTAGGCCATGCAGGGGCGTTGAAGTGCCATTCAATGCCAAAATCGCTAAGCTCTGCGAGAAACTGAGTGTTCTGTGTTTGCTGGAGAAATTCTTGCTGTAGCTCTCTGTTTGCGCGAGTAAAATTCGTGCCATTATCGCTGTACAAATGTCCAGGCTTCGATTTCCGAGACGACATTCTTTTTAGAGCCGCTAGGAAAGCAGAAGAAGTTAAGTCCGACACCAGTTCGAGGTGTACGGCCTTTGTAGTCATGCATACGAATACGGCGATGTAGCCTTTCGTCGTTTTTGCTCCACGGCCTTTATTCATTTTCACGTCCACGTATCCCGTGAAGTCAACGCCAGTGTGGTAAAAAGGCCGTGTTGGATTGGTCCTGGGTTCCGGTAAATCCCCCATTAATTGATGTTGTTTGCGAAGCGAATATCTTCTGCAGATTACACATGGTAGAAGTCGCCGTTTGACCGCCCTGTTCCCGCCTATAATCCAATAAGATTGCCTGATATATGATGATGTCAGGCGGGCACCTCCGTGAAATGTAGCTAGGTGGGCGTGGTCAATGATAAGCTCGGTGAGGCGACTGCTATGTGGAATAATCATTGGATGCTTCATATCATAGCTGAGGTTTGCATGTTTGATTCTCCCTCCAACTCGTAGAAGCCCGTTTTGGTCTAAGAAGGGATTAAGATTTAAAATCTTGCTCTTGTTGTGAAGTCGTATGTTTGATCGTATATTTTTAATTTCTTCCCCAAATTCATGCTCTTGAACATGTTTGATGATAATATGTTTTGATTTTTCTATTTCCGACACAGTTAGGTATGGAACCCGATCACGTTGGAGAGATCGCGCACGCGATATCCATGCAATTATACGAATGGCGCGTGTCAAGTTGCTGTGTTTATTTAATACGCGCTGTATGATGTCATCGTCACTATGATGTGTGGTGACGTTACTTTGTTTTACAGTGCGTACTTCTTGATCAGTGACATTCGTCATTCGTCGTCGTCGAATATGGGCATGCTCTTTTCGTCTTGTTTTTTGAATGTTGGTAGGAATGATGGCCCTTGCCACCATAATGAATGATCCCTTAACTGCTCCGCTGAGATGCCTCGACTGGCACTGTCTGCGGGGTTTTCGGCTGACTTTACGTAACGCCAATTGGTTGACGGAATGACGTCATTTATTTGTTTCACGCGATTCGCTACGAATGGTTTCCAGCGACTGGCATCTCCTTGAATCCATCCGAGCGCGGCTGTTGAGTCGGTCCATCCAAACGTCTCGATCTGGTGGCCAGTTAGTGCTTGCTGAATTTTACTCATAAACTTCGTTAGAAGATGCGCTCCACTCAGTTCCAACCTGGGTAGAGTTAAGTTTTTGTTTGCGGGAACGAGCCTTGCCTTAGCGGCTATTAGCGTTATTTTTGAATGAACCTTGCAATAGACTACACAGGCGTAGGCTTTCATCGACGCGTCGCAAAACCCATGTAACTCGATGCTGTCACGTTCGCCGCTTTGATACCATCGTTGCACTTGGAAATGGGTCAAATGTTGATGTAGGTCAGCTCGTATTTTTTCCCATTCCTTGCTAAGGTGGATCGGTAGCTCATCGTCCCACTGAATGTTTGAAAGCCACACTTCTTTAAAAAGAAGTTTTAATTTGGTAGTTATCGGAGATAGCCATCCAATAGGATCAAATATCTTTGAGATATCCGATAACAATGTTCGTTTTGTATGTTTGGTTGTTGTTATGTCAATCTTTAACTGAAATGTAAAAATGTCTTTTTCTGGATGCCATTGCAGACCGAGAGTTTTGGACGATTCAGACTGTTTGAAACTGAATGCTTCGTGATTGCTCTGAACTTTACTAAAGCCTTCTAAGAGCTCTGTTTTATTAGATGTCCATTTGCGTAGGTTGAAGCCTCCTGATTGAAGTAGTTTTATCACGTCCTCTTGTAATTGCTTGGCGCTAGATAAAGTGAAGCTTCCACTCACGAGGTCATCCATATAAAACTCTTCTTGTAATGCTAGGGCTGCTCTGCTTTTTTGGTACTTATGTCCTTCGTCCGTTGCCAGTTGTTTCAGTGTCATCATGGCAAGAAACGGAGCGGCTTTCATACCATATGTGACAGTTGTTAACTGATATTCGCGTAGCAACTGATCAGGTGAAGTACGCCATAAAATTTTTTGGAACTGCTGATGATCGTCACTGATGAGTATTTGTCTAAACATTTTTTCAATGTCAGCGGTAAATGCGTATTGATATTGCCTCCATCTTAGGATTAGGGACATAAGGTCTTGTTGTAAATTTGGGCCACGCTTCATTAAATCATTTAATGTGTAGCCTGTCGATGTCTTTGCTGACGCATTAAACACCACGCGCAAAGCCGTAGTCGCGGAGTCAGCGCGTTCTACACCGTGATGAGGTAAATAGCAGCTAGGTGTCGCGTTACTTGTACACTCAGCCATATGATTTAATGAATAATATTCCTCAATAAATGTTTGGTATGCGTGAGCCAAGTTTGGTTGTTTGCTCAACTTGCGCTCCAAGCTTCGAAATTGTGCGGCTGCCTTGGGCTTTGATACTCCCAATTTCTCCTCCATATCATCAGTGAAGGGATATTTAACAACATATCGGCCGTCTTCGTTTCTTCTAGTCGTGTCCTTGTAATGTTGTAGACATTCCAAATCTTCCTGGGACATGTTTGTTGTTTCCGAAATGTCCTCCACGGACCAGAATCTCTGGATATCATCCACATTGTTTAGAACCATGTTGCATTGGAATGTTTGCACATGGCCACATAAAATCACGTGACTATTGCCAGTTGATTTCTTGATTTCGTTATTGCTGTTTTGCTGTTTATTTGTTGCGTAATTAGCGTAGGCATCATGTAGCAATGTATTATGATATTCGTTGCAAACTCGGCATGTTTTTTCCGAATAACACCTTCCATTGTTTCCATTTTCATTGTGGTCGAATAAACAATTTTTACATAAATTGTGTTTCGTAACCTCTCTCAACCGGGCTGCGGGTTGTAATTCGAGAAATGCCTTGCACGTAAACAACCGATGATTTCCTTTGCAAATTTGACATGCTGTTATTTCTTGATTACTTGATTTCACAAAGGACTGGTTGTTATATTCTTTTTTCTTTGAACTGTATGCTTTGTAGGTATAAGTTTTCTTGCTGTTAGAAGACGACTCTTGCTGTTGGGAAGACACAGATTTGACTCCATCTTGCCTACGACGCGATGCCTCAAGTGATGTGAATTTGATCTCCAAAAATGCGAGGAATTCTTGCAAGTTTGGTAATTCGCGTGGGGCAGCTAGATGCTCTAGGTAGTCATTATGCGTCTCGGCATCTAATTTTTGTGAGATTAGATGCACAATGATTGGATCCCACGACGAGGTGTCCACGCCGAGATTGGTGATGGCGTAGAGACATTCCTTGGTAGTGTCGTGAATCTTTTTGATTGCGGCGGCGGATGGATGCTGTATGGTAGGGAGGCTGAGTAAGGTGTTTAGATGAGATGAAAAGATCAGCTTCTTATTGTTGTACCGACTGTTTAATATTTCCCAACAAGTGTGATAATTGCTGGGACTTATCATAAGATGCTGTATTAGTTTTTCAGCCTCTCCTTTTACTTTTCCCTTAAGATGTTGCATTTTTTGCACGTCGGATATTGATGCGTTGTTATGGATGACTTCCGTGAACAAGTCTTTGAATGAAGTCCAGTTTTGATAGCCTCCACTGAACGTAGGTAAATCCATCGTCGGTGTAGACTTTTCTCTGTATGTTAATGACCCTAATTTGTTGCTGATGAGTCTGGTCATATTTCTGTACTGCTGTTCACACAAATTGTACTGTGTTTCATCGGAAAAGTCATTGGTACCTGGCGTACCATCGATTTCCCAGTATAATTTGTCAATTGCTGTCCAACGTTCTTGTAAGGACTTGAGAGCTTCGTCAAGTTCCCATTTTTGTTGCATTTGATCGATGTTGATGTTGTTGGCTGTTCTTGTAAATGCTCTGTAATTACTGGATTGCTTACATAGCATCTCCTCTATCTTGCTAGAGGTAGTAGAATTTGTATCCACACGCGGCTGAAAATAGGGCTGCTGCGTGTCTGGATTTGTTGGTGTTTGTAGTGCCTGAGATGACGGACCTCCTTGTTCGACGTTGGATTTTGCTGGTCGTACGATAGGAGTTGGCACCGATTTCTCTTGGGGTAGATGGGATATAAGGAATTTTTTTGTTTTGTGATAAAAATCCATAGTGTCCTCATACTTTTTGTGCGTGAAGTAAGTATGAGACTGATCTTCCCATGTCTTCAAGGTTGCGTGATTGGATTGAAACTCTGTCCAATATGCATCGAGTTTGTCAATCTTCCTCCACACCATCTCTGGAGTCTTGCGCTCTGGTCCATCCTTTTTAAAGTTTACCAGGAGCGTATTCATCGCACGCATAATTTCGAGTTGGTCCTCTGGTCCAGCCATTGTCACTGCGGTGATATATGGTGGATCGCAGAGAAAAAACTGATTAACTGAATGCTTGCTGCTCCCAACTTGAAGTTGATGCTAATGCGTGAATTGTCTTGCCTCTTGAATGCTTGAGACGACAAAGACGTATGCTGATGGTATGGTGTATGCTGTATGCTGATTGAATGCTGATGACTGCTGTGGTGCCGCTTGGTGATTCCGTGTCCCTAGTACGATATGTGCGCCTTCTCAATCTAACCGGTGAAACCCGCTTGTGGGAGGCCGGCAGACCGATTCGCTATCGTACAGATACACGAAAAATGCTGCTCGGAAGCACGTTGAACTGTTCACTTGTAGATCACAGGTTCAATTTTAACTGCTCGAAGGACCACATGTACGGTTCAGGACCGCACAGTAATAAAACTGCTGAGTAGAAGTCTTAAGTTTATTACTACTACTCTACTTAGGCTAATTATAACCTAATAGCAGTGTGAGCGCGATGCGATGTTATGTGCACTGATTTATGATATAATGAATAGCGTATTTATAATAAAGCGTGAATGATGACTGGGCGAATTGTACGGTTTCGACATAGACCGTACACTTGGAATGGCGGTAGACACTAATTGTCTATGTAATTGTCTAATACTATACGGCCGACAGATGACGCCACACATGTCAAATACATACACAGGGAATCTTAATGTAAAATCACGGTTGTTAAAGTATTCTTATTTTGTGCTTTCAATAAATAAAAACAAACATACAATCTCACGAACACAGCGCCGCGCGCACACTTAAGTAGACTACCTATACCATCATGCGGCACATACCTGCAAGTCGTCCGCGGACCAGTTGTCCTTGACGTCGGCGAGCGGCGTGACCTGCAGGTGCAGCGACTGCATGTGCTGCGGGTGCAGCGACACGCGCGCCGCCAGCCCCGCGCCCTCGCAGCGGAACGTCAGCGACGTCGCGTCCGCACTCACCATGCTCAGCTGAGTACACAATATGTCGTTGTTAAGATTGTAATGCACTCCGTCAACCAGTAAAGTTCCATTATGTTCATGTCATGAGTGTTCACTAACAATAGTTTTATATGAAAGTGTAATAATAGTTGTACGCACCGACTCCTCCTGGTGCACGAAGCGCTGCAACGCTCGCTTCATGTATACGCAAGCGAGGAAGCGCTGCAGCGGCGCGAGCGGCGGGCCGGGCGGCGCACCGGGAGGCGGCTCCGACGGCGAGCACAGCGCCTCCAGTTTGCTGACCGCGAGCGGCGTGCCCAGCGCGCCGCTCCAGCCGCGCCCGCCCGCACCGCCGCCGCGCCCGCCCGCCGCTGACGACGAGCTGGCTTGTGGCCCTGCAATGCGTCATCGAGTTAATGTACCTCAGAACACATTGTGACCTAAGATACCCTATAGCTCATCGAATAGCGAAATTGAAGTGCCAAAGGGCGGGTTGTGCAGGGTTAAGGACCGATAGACGTTTAAATCCCAAGAGGAGCAACTTCGCACTCGAAAATGCTGCGTTAAAGATCGTGTTCTGCAGCGATTCTGGGAAGAAACGTATGTTCAGCTGTAGATGACTATCAGTTGAGACAACAATACCCAAGACATATGAAGAGAAATAGGGACAAATATTTGAACTGAAGGTTTAAACCCAATAGAGGTTGCCCAGGACAGTTATCCTTTGGAAGAATAGTAAACTACTCACCCTTATGATCAACATGGTGCCGCGGCGAGGGATGGTGTCCTGGCGAGGGGCGAGGCAGAGAAGGAGAGGCGGGCCACGCGGTGAAGGGCGAGGTGGGCGGCGGGTGCGGGGACGCGGCGGGCGCCAGCGGGGACGGCGCCATGGGGGAGGCGGGGGACGCGGACACGCCCGGCCCTCCCCCCGCACCACCCGCGCCGCCGCCCGCGCCCGCCCCGCCCGCCGAGCCCGGCGGCGACGTAAGGTTGAATGAGCCGCCCCCCATCTAAAATATACATTATTTTAACATTAATACGCTAACTCTTCTTGTCAGCTCTTCGAACTGTGTTCGAACATAATTCGAAAAGCTAATGGTCACTGGAGTGCCAAGGTGCTGGAGTAGCGATCCTGTATCGGGAAGCGCTTTGTTTGCAGACCCCGCACTAAGTGGACCGACGACATTAAACGAGTCGCAGGAAGCCGCTGGATACAGGCGGAGCAACACAGAGGCCTAGTGGCCTGGGCCTGGTAGAGGTGGAGGCCGGTTGATAAAGAAGGTGAAGAACTCCATGCATCCCACATAATATTTGAAACATTGATGAACATCAATGACGAACATTCATTGATAGGAGTAACCATAGCGAAACTACTATTGACTATGCAATACATACTGTTCTGACTATGCCTCTATGAGTATCAAGTTCAAACAAATTTCAACATGATATACCTGATGTGCCGGGGAGGCCGGGTGCGGCGTGACGGGCGCAGAGTGCGGCGTGTGCGGCTGCGGCGGGGTGAGGGGCGCGGGGAAACGAAGACCGCCTGAATACAATTTATAATGAAATGAATACTATTATTACAATTAAATATAAATATCCAAAAAGTTTTTGCGTGCGTGTGTACTTGTGTTTGAGTGCAAAGTATAGCGAGAGGAATAGATTTGTCAGGTGATCACTTCGAATAATGCCCCAGTCTCTTCATAATTTAGTTTTGTGTGCCACTCAGTAAATATAGAAGTTAATAATAGAAATCCAATTTACCTGGAGGCATTGGGGACATTGGCGATGGTGGATTGTCATCTTCTGCTAGCAATCGCGCGCTGATGTTGTCATCAACGTATCTCGACAGGAATGTCTACATACAAACATTAAATATTTATACAATTCTACCTGTAAAAGCACCGTTAACAACATGGAACCATGCACTAAAGCATGAAAGTAAGTTTATCTATCTAGTTTGTCACTAAAATCCTAAGTGAGATAATATTAATAAATAAATAAAATAAAATAAAAAAGCCTTTTATTTATCCTTAATCAGTTACATGAATATTAATACAATACATATAATTACATTTTAAATTTTTACATTTTAAACATGCATTTAAATCTAATTAATTAATAAAATAATTAAGTTATTAAATTTTTAAATTGGTCATTTTATGATTAATGTTATAATTAAAAAATTAAAAAAAATTGTATTTTATATGTCAAAAAAAACTTTAAATGTCAGGTCAATATACTACAAAAATAATTAAGGATCTCTCATTGAGTAAAGGCCTCCTCCAGATTAGTCCAAATTTTCCTGTCAATAGCCTTTTTTGTCCAGTCAATTCCTCCGATTTCTTTTATTTCTTTGTCCCAAGTTTCTAATGGTCTGCCTCTTTTTCGTTTACCAACTGGACCACACCATTCTGTAACTGTTTTTGTCCATCTCTTGTCAGTATATCTAATTAAATGGCCTGCCCATTTCCACTTTAGCTTCATAGAATGTTTTAGAGCATCAATAGCTTTGGTTTTCTTTCTTATAGCAACATTTCTAGTTTTGTGTACTCTGCGCAGACCAAGGAGGCTTCGTTCCATTGCTCTCTGAGTAGTTTGGATCTTATTTTTCGTATACTTGTTGAAAATCCAGGTTTGGCTAGCATAAGTAAGGCAAGGTAGTAAGCAAGAGTTCATTATTTTTGTTTTTAAATTAATCGGTAAATCTGACTTCAGCACGTACTTATATGCCCAAAATTTGTTCCATGTGATTTTAATGCGTCTTTCCAGTTCGTCTCTGTGTCTTGATTTTTTAAATGAAATTTGTTTGCCAAGGTATATGTATTGTTGAACATATTCTAGTAGAGTATTTTGTACGCGTATCGGTTTTTCCACATTGTTAGTCATGACTTTTGTTTTGCTAGTATTTAACTCAAGACCTATTTTGAGACTGGCATAGTTTAGATCATTTATCATTGCTTCGAGACCTTTTGCTGTTTCCGAGAAGAGAACAATGTCGTCTGCGAATCTCAAGTTGCTTAGGTACGTTCCATTGATACATATTCCTTTATGAGACCAGTCTAGGGTTTTCATTATACTTTGGAGTACTATAATAAAAATCCTCGGAGACATTGGGTCACCTTGTCGCGCGCCTCTACCTATTTTGATTTCAGCTCCTTTTCTGTCCAGCTTGACTCTACTTACACTTTTACTATAAATATCTTGTATTAACTCTATGAGTTCTATAGGTGTGTTATTTTCTTGTAGAGCTAACCACATGCTTTCATGTGAGATAGAGTCAAACGCCTTTGCATAATCAATAAAGGCCAAATATAAAGGACGCGTGTGCTCTTGAAATTTTTCAATGATTTGATCAAGTGTGTGTATGTGATCGGTGGTTGAGAAACTTCGTCTGAAGCCTGCTTGCTCCACTGGTTGATTCTTTTCGGTTATTTCAGATAAGCGTTGTTCTAAGCAGGTAGCTAGAAGTTTATAGATGCAAGGCTGTAGGCTAATCGGTCTATAGTTTCCAATGTCACCTGGGTCCCCTTTCTTGTATAGTAGGATAATATCCGATTCAGCCCAATCTTTGGGAATTTTGCGTTCTTCTAGGATTTTGTTAAACAGTAGAGTTAGAGGTCTTGATAATAGAGTTCTTCCCACTTTCAACATTTCGTTAGAAATTTTGTCAGGACCGCTACTTTTATTGATTTTTAATTTTTCTAGCTTTTTTAAAATCTCTGATTCTGTAAATCTCCTCAATGTTTCACATGTATAGGTAGGGACTCTACTAACCTCTGGTGCATTATTAATGTCTTCAGGTAGTGTAGTACGTTTGCTATATAGATTTTTGTAAAACTCTGTGGCGATATGTATGATTTCAGACCTGGAATAAGTTTTGTCACTGGACGTATTCAGGCAAGGAATCCAGCATTTGCTTGTATTAAGCTCTCTATCACTTTTTTTCAGACTGCCTGATTTAATTAAGTGTTTTTCAATAATTTTAAGCCTGTATTCTCTGTATTCTTTTTTGATATGTCTATGGATGTATTTATATAAATTTTTGAGTTCTATTTTTTCTTCTTTACTTAAAGGGGTTTTGTGTTTTAATTCGTTTCTTCTTTTTATCAAGTTTTTTGTTTCCTTCGTTAAAATTGTATGATTCTTCGGGTTTCTATCCAGGCTTGGCTGTAAGCTGTTTAATATGGCTGATTTTATTGTATGATAGAATGACTCTACATTTTCGATTTCTGACGTATAGGCAACGCTTATGTTTTCTTTTAGGTTTTCAAGATAATTAATTTCGTCTTGGGCTGTCTTCAAACGGGAAATTGTGCTTCCAAACTGCGCTCTACTTTTTTTTAATTTCTTAATTTTTATTGTGCTTCTCACAAGTCTGTGGTCGCTGGCGAAGGGGAATTGATTGAGTACTTCAATGTTAGTAAACTGGTTTTTCATATTGGACAGTATATAGTCTATTTGACTCTTATTTCTTTTTGGGGAAATCCAAGTCCATAGAGACTTTGGGTTTTTTCTAAATATGCTATTAATTATAGTCAAGTTGTTTTCTAGCGCAAAATTGACCAATTTGCTACCTCGTTTATCTCTTTTTCCATAGCAGCTCATACCTAGGACTTTATGTTCACCTTGCATTTGATGACCAACTCTAGCATTGAAATCACCCATAATAATTATGTTTTTGCTACATTTTTTTATCACTTCATGCAAGGAATCATAAAATTGGTCGATATCTTTATCTGTAGAGTCACTAGTTGGTAAATGAACTTGGATAATAGAGATTTCCATTGTTAATAGTTTAAAGTTTAATATGCATATACGTTCAGATATCCCTATAAAACTCTCAATGTTATTTTTATATTTAGTTTTTATGAGAAATCCCACACCGTACTGTCCCTTCGTTTCTCCGTAGTAACAAAAAATGTGATTTGAATCTTCTATAATATTGTACCCAGTTCTTCTTATTTCTGAGAGGCCAATTATATCATATTTAATTTTTGATATTGATTCTTTAAATTCTATAAGCCTTTCTTCAGACAGGAGTGATCGAGCATTGTAAGTGCAAATGTAAAGTGGTTGATCTGGAGGGTTGTGGTCTTTATCCCCCGCGGTGACCAGCCGTGTTGGAGGATGTAGAGAGATCGCTATGTCATGTCAATTAGTATTTGAAGTTTTGTTAGATTGACGCTCAGGGCTCTTATTGTGGCTATTTGTTGATTGATTTGGCACAAAGTACTGTGATATTTCCACTTTATTTTTCTTTTGGGGTTTTCTAAAGCTTGTGTTTTTTGCTGTATTTTTATTTTGGATTTCAGGGGATTGTGATAAATTTCTCTTATTTCGTTCATTTTGTTGGTTATGTTTAGGTAGGATTATCAGTTTATTATATTTTATGAAGGCTCTATTTCCTTTTTCAAGCTCTACCTTTAGTTGACTTTGTAATTTTTTCCTTTCTTCAATGACTTCAGGGGGAAAATCTTGTTTAATATAATAGGATGTTTTACTAAGAGAGTTCTTGTTTTTTAGCAGCTCTATCTTTTTCCCCATAGTGCACATTGTTACAATAATTGGACGAATTTTATTAGATTTTTTCCCTGAACGTCTAATGTTTTCTATGTCTTCTTTTTGGCATTTTATTTGCATGTGTCTATTTATCAAATCAGTTATCTTATTTTGAAGATCAAAATAATTTTTTTCGGTGAGATAATATTATGCGATAAAATTAACTCTATGGCATCCCATAGAGCTAATTTTGGTCAAACTACATGTGTAATGACACATGTGATCAGGAATATGGTATTTTAAAATTTACAGTATAAAAGACGAATAGTGTCATTTGACAATTTGAACTTATGCTGAGATCTAGAGCATGCTCGGACTCAGCTCAGACTCATGATAGAGGTTAAAACGAGACACAAATATAGAGCATATTTGTGTCAAACGAGATATTCTTTTTCCCATAATTGTCACATACCGTTAAAATGACATCAAATGCTTACCTTTAGTCCTTGGGCAGGAGCGAATTCGTCGACAACAGTGCTTCGGTCAAACTTCGAGTAAGATCCGTCGCGTATCGTCACCATACCACCACCCCGAATACCAACTTCTACCGAATACGCGCCTGCGTATATTATGCGAATCTGTGTGACAAAAAAATATTTTACATAAATTCAAACAAAATTGAAATCATCACTTTGCCAGAACATATCTGTATTAGGTGTCTAACTTCCGTTATTTTTTTTTACGTCACCCATCCAGTTAAAGTGCGTGTAAAAATAAAAGGTCTAAACAATATGAGTCGGTATGAAGAGGAATATCCTTCAAAGTGAAGACGTTGTATGCATCACCTTCCTCCAAGAGTGCGCCAGCAGCGTGAAAGTGGGCGTGGGCATGAGCGTGCGCACGTGGTGCAGGCCCAGCTGTGGGAGTGTGGGCAGGCGACTCAGCGCTAGAAGCGGCGCGTACGTCTCGCGCAGCACCACGCCCAGCGACATCAGATCCTTGTGCCTGGACACAATATTTAACACAATCAGTACCTGAGAAGGTTATGGGCCCAAAATGCCTTTAGCTTTTTTAATGATCCTGATCATTTTTACCATTGAAGACTAATCAGCTAACGTGCATTTTATACTATTTCAAAAATATGAAGATTCCCAACGATCCACATAGCCATGTAACTTGTACATATTATCAATTAAGCATTTTTGATCATTTTCAGTTTTGCAATATCACCAATGCACAGTATGGTCTACCGAGGTGGGTAAAGAGATTTCACTCCAAAAAAAACCAAGATAAAATAGTTTTACCAGTTGAGATAGTGGTCCAAATGGTGATGCAAGAGATGATGCGCGTTGGCCGCGGGCTGGTGTGCGGGCGTGGCCACGGTGTAGCGCTGCGTGCTCGCGTTCCACTGCAGCACGGCCGTCGCGCGCGCCGCCGCGCCCCAGCCCAGCACCAGCGAGCGGTACGTGTACGAGCGTATGCACACGCCCTGCCAGAGCGACTCGCGTTCTGACATTACCAATAAAAAAATCCTTACTAATATTATAAATGTGTTTGTCAGTTGGTTTGTTCTTAAATCACACAGCAACAAAGCAAAGTATCGACGCGATTTCTTGCATGGGTATAGCTGTGAGGACTTAAGAGTGATATAGGCTACTTTTTATCCTGAAAAATTATGGCATCCCTCAAGATTTTTATGAAGCCTAAATTCACGTTTAAATTATTGATAAATGAATCGTCGGGTGCATAACAGAAATTGCCTGTCAGAAAATCTTCAGGTCCATTAATCTGACGAGGATCATTTTGAAGGTACGAAATTCTGATAGTTTGCAGGATATATGAGCAGAGTTTCTCCCTGTGCATTTTTTTTTTTAATTTCTGTTAAAAAATGAGGTTGGTTTGAACGCATACCTTGACTTGGCCGGAGCATGAAGTCGTACAGAAGCGTGTGTAAGTGCACGATGGCCGCCCAGTCCGCCAGGAATGCGTCCGCGGTGCGGCCCGCGTCCGTGCCCAGCTCGTACTGCAGGTACACGCAGCGCCGCTCGCCTGGTGATCAGAAATAATGAAATAATAATCCTTATCCTTACTAATATTGTAAATGAGAAAATTTGTTTGTTTGGTGGTTTGACCTTTAGTCACGCAGCAACAGGGCGACGCGAAGCCTAATTCAAGGACAAAAGTTATAAAAATAAGTCCTAAATGAAGTTTTATAAAAACGACGATCATTAAAGCAGCATTAAACCGCAACAGGAAGTGCAATCATTGGAAGATTTGGAGATGGACAATCTCAAGTGAGTCGCAAGTACCTATATAGTAGTGGATATAGGCGATAAAAGACCTTTCAAGACGACTCTTATGCTGAGATCTATAGAGCGCGCTTGGACCCAGCTCAAACTTAAGATAAAGGTTAAAACGAGACCCAAATACACTCTGACATAAATCTGTCATGTTTTAAAACTGTCTTGAGTCTCACCTGAGTGAGGGTGCGGTTTATTTCAGCCTATGTTTAGTAGTGACATCTACCAGGTAAGGTGACCTAATGATAACGTCCAGTTTCTTGTCGTACCTTGTTCTTTAGGGTTAGGCGTGGAGACAGGCGAGCCGTGGAAGACGATTTCGGCGGTCCACACGCGCGCTTGGTTCTTGGTGGTGAGGCGCACGGTGGCGGCGAGCAGGCGCGCGCGCAGCGCGGCGGCCGCGGCCTCGCCGGCGCCCTCGGGCCGCGGCAGCGCCACGATGCGCATGCCCAGCGCCGAGCCCGACCACTCCGCCTGCACGCCGCCGTGCGTCACGCCACGCGCTGCCAGCTGCCGTTGCGAAAGATTAACAACACTTCAATATAAGCTAAATCAGGTACGAGAGACAGTGTCTAAGACCGACCCAACTATCTATTTTTTCTTAAATAATATCAATGTGTTACAAGTCCACATCTGAATTATTATGTATCAATGAAGTCTTTAAAATTTTGCATGCATCATTGTGCTTAGTTCAGTTGCTAATAAAATTGTTCCGTAGACACCCGCATTTCATTTAATAGTTCCGCAATTTGAACCTTATTGTGTTGAGCAGACGGTTTACTTTGAAATCAACATTCATCCATTCATCTATTCACTAGCAAGTGGCTTATGCGGCACGTTACCTCTTGCGCGAGGTTGACGAAGGGCACCCGCTCGTCGGCCGCGGCGACCACGTGCGCGAGTTCGGGCAGGAAGTACGCGGGCTGACGCACGCGCACGGCGCGGCTGTTGGCGGCCGACAGCTTGCGCTTGCCCGGCTGCATCCCTGCAGGCGACATGACAAACACGCTAACAAGTTGACCAGATATCGATTTAGCTCTAGATTTTGATGACTACATGACTATACACTCTGCTTTCTAATCAGTTGCGAGGAAAAGATACAGTAATATCGTAAGTAAATAATATCTCTTGTATTAAAATCCGGTCGGTTTTCTACAAGATATATATTGGAGAATGTGCCCAAGAACTATTCAATTTAGTTCCTCCATCACCTTTCTACCACCGAATCACGATCCAAAATTCCACAATCTCGCACTAAGCGCTTTGCTTCCTCGTTCCTAATACGCACCACATAAATTTGGAATTTGTGGGTGTCTTTAAATCAAGAGTCATCTTCTAGGCATGTACTTATATACATAAGCTAGTTGAACATACTCACCAGGTGTATCAAGTGGCGTGAACGGTCCGTGTGTGAGAGTGAACGTGTCCAGTTCCACAAGTGAGTGCAGCTTGAGGAAAGCCCGGGCTGTCGAGGATGCTGCATTGTTGGACGAAGATGCCTACACAAATATATATCATTGCAGATCATTAGGTTGTTTCATCAGCTCATTATATATTATTTTTCAACACACTTGCTCATAAAGGGGCTCCCGGTTCACCGCAACTAGGCACACAATGACACCTCTAACTCAAACTGTGACTTTTGATTACTATTATTCACAATGTGAGTTATAGATTTTTTTTTTTTTAATTTTATTGGGTGAGTTGCTGTGTTCTTAAAAAAGTTTCTATTACAAAAAAGATCTTGTTCAATAATTTATAAAAATATCGTGTTAAATTAATGTACCTATTGCTTGTTCATTTCATACAACTCCGTATTTAAATAGATAATTTCAACATGTACGTGTTTAATAAATAAAACTGTCAGTAACTTTTGTTTTTTTTTTGTAATAAAGAAAACTCGAAATTCCCCATTTTGTACGTGGCTATAAGAGAAATGCCAAAAAAAAAGAAACCTCATGCTTTTAGTCTATGGCCATTAAAGGTGCGCGCGCATTCCGGAAAACTGATTAAATCAAATAAACACCTGAATAGGCTGTATGGTCGTCGATCTTTGCCTACCCTCAAGAGCATCTCAAGAGGGCGAACAAAAGAACAACATTAATTTTTCCCGCCATTGCGAAAAAATTTTCACAACTCGTTTTCACTGTTTTGTACTATAATGTCTATTTTAGTGTTATTTTCTTCACAAGTGTGTTGAAAAACGTCGTATGATACACGTGTATATTGATGATTACCGTCCTCGGCT
Organism: Hipparchia sbordonii; assembly: GCA_038048805.1. Classification (NCBI taxonomy): domain Eukaryota; kingdom Metazoa; phylum Arthropoda; class Insecta; order Lepidoptera; family Nymphalidae; genus Hipparchia; species Hipparchia sbordonii. The sequence continues at coordinate 10,188,437 of CM076099.1, read as the reverse complement.
ACCTTAAGACCCTCACCTGACGGCTCGGGTCTCAATAGCGCCTCAGCGGTAATCACCAACTTTTACACTTGTACCCAGTGGCGTGCACAGATGTACTTACAGGGTAGGCAGATGATACAAAATGGAAAAAATCTTCAGTGCGAATTTAAAAAAACTTAAGGGTAAGCATCGTACAAATTATAAAAAGCCTACCCTTAAGTTTTTATAACTCGTACTGGCGATTTTCTCCATTTTATATCATTTTTCCGCATTATGCCTACCCTGTGTGCACGCCACTGCGTTGTACCATAATGTACTAATACCATCTTTTCCAATCAAAAACCTATTTTAAGACAATTGTCTTTCTCCCAATCTGAATTTATATTTTGTTTTCTGCGCATCTGACTTCATCTGTGTGGTGTTAGGTTTTCTAAATCCTAGGGGGAACTCTTCGTTTTCCACAAATAAAAATTAGCCTAGTTCACTTCTCAAGTCTGAGCTGTACCGATACAATAAATCAGATGAATCTATAGCTCTGTTGTGGCCTGTTGAGACAAAAAACATTGTTGAAAAAGTAATTGTTTGTCCTTCAATCATGCAGCTAAGGAGCAACGAACCGAGGTGAATTTTGTAGGGGTATAGTTGAGAGTGAGATAGGCTTAGTATTTTAAAATTTAAAGGTTTCCAAGGGATTTTTAAAACTATGCAGAGTTACCACGTGTGCGAAATCGCGGGCTAAAGTTAGTTCATGATATCAGTAAGGATTTTTTTTTTAACAGGTGTCCCCCTTTCATTAAAAGGGCCTTTGGCATGCTGTTTTCGTGTTTTCATTTGTTGTTTTTATTTTTTTTTTTATTTTATCATTACCTCGTCCTCGCACTCGTCGGGCGTGCAGCGACGCGCGCCGGCCAGGTGGAAGGCGAGGGCCACGCTGCACGCGCTGCCGCTGTTGTTGCTGGAGCTGGTCGTGGCCGTGCCGCCCGCCGCCACCTCCTTCATCTCCACGACCTATCCACCATTACCTCGATGTTAACATTATGTAGGGACACATGCATAGCGCAACATGACACCATTTGCTGGTAGAGCGAGTCGGAAATGAAATGAAATATTTTATTTGCAAGAATATTGGTAACATAAGATCTTAAAAGGAAAACTTGAAGGTGCCGCATATTCAGTCAGATGATAACTGACATACAAAATACGAGTTACTTAAAAACTAAAGATCAAAGTTTATCTTGTATAATGTCATTACACACTATTTATATCATAGACCTAGCACATTCAAAAAATTCATTTTGCGCTAGCCACTTTTTTAGTGTAATTTTAAAATTTTTGCTGGGTAGTTCTGAGTAATAATGAATGCCAGCTGAATTCATTTCCAAGAGCGCAACATTAGAAGAAGACTGGTTCAACAGAATTAGGTCCAACACACGCGCTAACACGATGGTGAGAATTAGCCGTTATATTATGTAAATGAGCCTTAGCTACACTTACAAGTATGTGATCTGTGTGTCGATGCAGCGTCACGTAGAGGCGGTCGGGAGCTAGTTTGTTGAGCGGATGGTCGGCTCCGTGGAGGAACGGCAGGTGCTCGCACACGCTCGCCGGTAAGTGTTGCAGAGTCTTTTCACATCGGCGCGCTACCAGCCAGAACCTAAGAGAAATAATAACAATCAATAAATAATGTGATATTCGTGATCTGTCCGATGATAAACGCGACGAGCGCAAGCGCTTGATGGGATTAAGTCTGAATAATAGAAATACTGAATGTATAATTATTATTAGTCTAAATATTATATCAAAGATAACTAAAGTATAATATATTTGTGCCTTAAGTTAAAAAGGGCCGATAGAAAATTGACCACCTTCGAGTAGTCTCAATAATGCCGAATATCGCATAATGGCTCACCTGAGCTGCGTGAGGAGTTGGCGCACGAGCGTGCGGTTGGCGTGCGTGAGCGCGGCGGCCAGCTCGGGCATGCGCGGCGTGTGCGGGTAGGCGGGCACGCGCGCGCGCAGCCGCCCGCCGTGCGCGCCCACCGACACCAGCAGCTGCTCCGCGCGCAGGCACGGCCACACCGCCGAGCACGCCAGCACGCACGGCCAGCCGCCCACGCTGCACTCCACCTGCATACAGTCACAATCGACATACTGACTGCTATAAAGAATATGTACTGCGTGTTGATTCTCTAAAATGATTGCATCAGTGTGATCGCAGTGACCTCTGATTGGCTTAATTTATGGCTGAAGCTACTGAACCGATTTTGATGAATGAGGCGTCAATCAATTTTTTATTATGGTCCGCGTGACATAGGCTAGATTTTATATGAACAAAATCAATATGACAGATATTACATCAAATTTTCTGTAATCAGGTTACAGTTTATAATATTTTTTTTTGTATTACTTCATGTGCATTATGTTTTTGTATATCAAAACAAATAAAACTAACTCACCCCTAGATCGTTGAGCAGCACCTTGAGGTCGTTGAGGCGCTGCCGGGAGCGCACGTGCACGGTGTGCGCCAGCAGCCGCTCCATGGAGGGCGCGTGTGGCGTGAGCGCGGCGGCCACGCGCTCGCCGCCCACCAGCGCGGGCACGTGCCACACGCTCAGCGCCTCGCCCTCCGCGCCCACGATCAGCCGGTACCCCAGCTCGCAACCCAACTCCCTGACAAACATATCTTTTCTTTAAGGTTCCATACTCAAAGGGTGCCAACGGGACATAATTACAAAGCCTCCGTTGTCTGTCTGTGATAGGTAGACACTTAAAATTTTCACAGAATGTGTATTTCTGATGCCAATGTAATAAAGAAAAAGTTAACATTTTTTTTTCCAGTTTTCAGCCAGCACCTTTAACCGCTGGGCATTTGAGACCCATATATTCTAATTATATGATTCACATGGTAAAGATCATCTTATAACGCCCCTCCACTAAACGTGATTCAATGTATAAGATGACATACTATATTGCAACACTTTGTGTGCTTCAACGTTCAAGTCTAGCCTGTGAGTGAACGAACAATTCGTGTGCATTATATCTTTAAATCGACTTATGACGTTGCACTTAGATTCCCTTATGAATTTACAATACATAGTTCCAATATTCACCTCCAATATGAAACTTGCAACTTCTGTCCAGGTATGTATCTGTCAACTTGAAGATGGCGAGATAGCCGATCGCGACAGAGACGCAGAGTCTGCGTATACAGCAGTTCCAAGGAAAGCGATCGGCAAAAATAGCGCAACGCTGTGAGCGCTCCGCTGAGACCGGCGGCCGCAAGACGAGCCTGTGCTACACCGCGCAGCCAGTTCAGCTGTGACGTGTGCACCAGTGGCTTACCCTCTGAAATATATTATGAACTGATACACTGATGAATACCTACACTACCTTGGTAGGTATTAGGTAGGTAATTATTAGGTGAAGTGGTCTTCAATAGGTACTAATACCTAATAATGAATGAAGGAAAAAACCTCTTATCATCACCATTTCACAAACATTGTGTGTTGGCACGTCTTCAGAGCAAAATTCGCGTTAAAAAGATCTCTGACACAATGTACAGAGACAGAGGATAACTGAATGTAAAACAAAAAACGTTACACTAGGATTTTTATCGAAAACATGCCATTTTGAACAGTTACTGTAATGTGGTTTAACCTATGGAAATAAAGCAATTCTCTAAACACAAATCCCTTGCTATTCTAAACCTTCTCATATGATTTGTGTTAGGCACTTGTAAATTGATGTTTTGGTCTTGATTTTTTTCATTCACATTAAAAGTTAAAAAAATAATTGAGGAAACACAAATATAACACAATTGCCATGTTTCTTTATTCATAACTCACCCCCAGTTTCACTATCTTGAATTAGAATAGCAATATCTAATAACCTCCAGGGCACGTTTGGTGCATCACCCATAACTGTCAATGATACACTAAATTCTTGGCCAACACTGAATGTAGCTCTACCATTTTCCACCTAGAAATAAAAATCAAATACATATTTTAAAATGAATACTGCAAGAGCACCATTGATAGTAATATAAAAACAATGGTGAAATTCTTAATTATTTCATCGTACATATTCTCTAAATTATCCTTATCTACAGGAACATCATAAAAAGTAGAACGTACATTGTATATGGTCTATGTCGAAACCATACAATTTGCCCAACGTACGGTTTTGACGGTCCATAGATAGAAGAACTTAAGAATGATAACTATTATCTAGGCAAGGGAAGGGATAAAAGAAAAGATTTGAAGCATTACCAACCTTTAAGTTTCTAACATCACTAGGCAGAGAGGCAGTTGTAAGGCGCTGTCGCACTACATGAGCTAGTGCACGTAAGGTAGAACGGCGTTCAGCAGGTGTCAATGGGGGAGGAGGGACAAGCCTCTCTCGTATCACAGCTGGCAGACGACTGTATGTGCCTAGTGTCAATACCTCTACTGCTGCTGCCATGTGAAAAGTTGGTAGCCTGCATAATTTAGTAAGATACAACTGATTATGTTCAGATCTTTTAATTTTTTATGCACTTAGCACTCCATATTTCCCAAATAAGCATACATTTCTTACTTTTAACTGAAATAATATTATATTCTTATGATATAATCTTCTAAATGAAATAATATGGATATGCAAAATGTTTATTCATATCCATATTAAATCTATTACACATATTATATCTATTAGGTGAGTAAATGGAAATTATATTATATTATAATATTATAATATATAATATATAGCTGATATCCACACCTTCATCCATGTGGATTTATTAACATCCCCCAGGAACCCATTGTTTTTCCAGGATAAAAAGTAAACTTTGTCACTCTCCAGGTCCTCAAATATACCTATGCTAAAATTATGTACATTCATAGGTATTTTATGCTAATATCCATATCCTAGCAAAATTTGATTTTTAGTTTAAATGAAACACATTACAGACCTAGTGGTTTATGTGTGAAGACTATAAACCAGGACTGTATAGGAATAAAGCTTTGTAAATATTTTAAATATGTATAACATTTAACTAGTTGTTTTCTTGCTATGAACAATTGCAGCCATCAAGTTAAAATTTTTAATTTTTAACTAAAAGCTCCACAAACCTTGCATGAACAAGTGTCTCTCTAGCAACTCGAGCTAAGACATCAGCAGTTTCAACAAAGAGCAGAGCTTGTTTGTCTAAGAAAGCCATAATATGAGCTGATCTGTCAACTTTTGTAGCGCTGCTGGCCCATTTGACCAAAGCCAACAAACGTACAAACAACTGTCTCGTCCTTGCACTGAACTTGTAGATCTCAATTTTACGCTCCATATCAGTTTTTCGTGGCAGCCTGAAACAAAAATAAATTTAAATAATGGTCAAATGTCGCACTCTCCTAAACAGAATTGGAGAGCACGAAAGCAATACAATCAAATTATTTTTATGACAACAGGTTTGGTGCATTGAAAGAGATAATGGAGCCTCCATCTTACCATTTACAGATATATAAGTAGGTCCTAAATAAATGAAGCATAGTGCCGTTCATTGAAGTCTTATCTTTAGTCTTTGTAAAAAATTAACTTATAAAATAAAAATCACTTACAATTCCGCCAGTACAGTGAGTTCATCGTAAGTCCTTTGTACAATGAAGTCTATTAACAAGCCAAGTGAAATAGAACCACCGCGAGCTCCACCACCTTCGGTTCCTTGTGCACATCCTTCCATAACGACCGGCACCATGTTTACAAGTTAATCAGTGATTGTTTTTTTCTAAAATACACTCGATTCAAACTGAAAATTCATCATAAATACTGGTGCACGGTGTAGGATTTTTTACTGCTTAAAAATAATGATTACGATACAATTGCTAGATTACTAAGTAAACTATCAAACGGTGAGAAACTGATATAAGATATTTTAATTATTTTGGTAGGTATAATCATAACTTTCACATCTTCAATTCCAAGGGAATATAAACCATTCTGTTTTCTTCAATTTTTCAATACCTCACAATCCTCACATTATTCAATTGACAATTTGTATCACAAAGTAAGAACCAGAGACCACGAAAAGAACTGTGATTTGTATTCAATATCTTTACCCAAGAGAATGTAATCACTCCGTTTTAAGTGGCGGAACTTCAAACAAAAATTTTCGAGCTTTGTCTGTGGCATTATCCCTTATTTTTGCCAACTTCCTAAAATAAAAACAATACTACCAACCATTGTAAAGAAGAAAGAATTGTCAAAGTTAAGGATGTAATTTCTCGATAGCTATACGTCTTATCGATATTTAGGTTTTATCGATATCAATAAAAAACAGGGATGCACCACCAAATCTATTGTTGAAAGGTTAAGTTCAAAATGTAGCGTAAATAAAACAAGGATCAATATGAGTCTAGTATTTATTCAATTTTAATCACAATTACAACTAGTTGAAACTAAATTAGTTGCTTTAAACTGAATTTTTTCTTTCTTTCTAGAAGTTTTTTCAATGCTATAGCGTCTTTTTATCTGCTAAGCAAAATAAAGTATCACTGCACTCTTCTTTTTATCCCATTCAATAGAATAGCAGAAAAAATTAAAATAATCGTAGGTAGGCACTCTACCGGTTTGATACAATTGAAAAACGCAAGAACTTCTCAGAACTTTTATCATTCATGCTGCAAACTTCACATTTTCTATGATCCTCTAATATGGTTCACTAATTGAGTAATTAACAAATAAACAATTCCCGCTAGTAATTAATTATTTATAGAATTAATATTTATTTAAAATGTTTGACAAAATTTTTCTCTTATTTAATTTTATTATACTGACAACCATAGACCAGGAACAACTAGATAGACAGCCAATGTCCATAGACACGAGTGTGCCTAGTAACGACTATAGAAACCTACCGTGATATATAGAGAAAAATCAATATCTACCTATACCTTCAAAATCATTCATAAATGATCTTCTTTCTCACTCGCTCTTAGGGTGATTCATTCATAAATTCCTCGTACATTTAATTTCTTTTTCTTTCAATTCTATAGATGTTAACGATAATGAATGGACAATGACGTCACAGCCGAGCCGCAGCGTAGTAATTTTAGGGATGCGCTTCATAACCGATTGTCGGAAAACTAATCGCAATTAGTGTTGTACTTTATCCGAAAAATACCGATTTTTCATCGAAAAAATTATCGATTCTTCGTTCTTAGAAATTCGTTTTTAGGTATAAAAATTAAAACAAAAAATTGAGTTAAAATAAATTTATTTAAATTGGTTTATTTTATTTTTTTTACTATTGCCGGTTTGATAAGAGATGGTGATAATTCTTAATACGGTAACTTAAAACTTTCTACGCGCCAAAAAAATATCATAAAAAATGTGAATAAGATTTCAAAGGTATAGGGTACTGTATACCCAACCCCTTAACAAGTTACAACAGATACAGCATGGTTCTGCTCATTAACATAATATCATTGAGATGTTAGATGAATGATGATTAAAGATCAAGGAAGATGATTTGATCATTTGTTGGCAGTATTATATATATATAGTTCGGCCATGGATTTCCCATGTCAGGGGAGTTTTAAATTTTTAATTTACACTTGTTATTATCACCATCTCTCAGTCACACTTAAAACTAGGCAGAGCAATTCATTCATAAGGTTTATTTATCACAGATAAAGTATGTTTAAAACTTTTATTTCAGAAAACGTCTTCTAAATAACATATCTCGAGAGATTATGACCTGACCTTTGAATGAATTACTAATTAATGTAGTCTTCAGACAAATTTTGCTAGCATGCAGCATCGCGGTGGATCTAAGTCCATATACGCATACATAAATTACAATTACAGAGAATATAAATTTAGTTGATATAGAAAACGCAGTATTTAACTAAACAATTTACAATAATGATAAGTATTAAATAGTGAGAAAGGAAATGTGGAATATCAGTTTTTGTCTTAATCCATATTTATAATTAATAAAATTATTGTAAATGGAAACAATTAATATAAATTACATTTAATAACCTATTTGAGGGAGAAAGCAAATTTATGATGACCTACTTACATAGACATTTTTAGTTTTAGTTTTATTAAGTAAAGTTTTTTTATTTGCAATCTAAAAAACATTCAACACAAAGCTTTCGTGTGAAAACTATATACCTATGTTCAATGCAATCTAAACAGATCCTCGTACAAAGATTTTAATATTGAAAAAAATATATTTTTTTTTAAAAAGTCTTTGAATAAACCATTTACTACTTAACATAGTATTTTTCTAAACTTTTTTTTATGTCATTAATTAATGAATTAGACGCTCGCTCGAAATATCAAGAAGAATTTAACGCCTTGAATTGATTTAATATCGCGAATGAAATAACGAAAATAAAGCTATCCTTTTTGAGCTTGTAGCATAGAATTTCATTGATTCTGACTTTTCGTAGTTTATTCAAAAATGGTATATAGCATAAAAATAATCCTTACAGTAATTATACTTAATTTAAAGAAAAACACCTTACTTATTAATAAATATTATAAATAATAATTACTAATAATAATTACTTATTAATGAATATTATAAATGCGAAAGAGAGCCATTTCTCATATTTCTATGAACCATAGATGTACGATCATTTATAAATATGATAATGTAATAGTTTTTCAATCACACAGTAACATAGCAACTTTTTTAATTGAGATTTTTTGCATTAAAGTGACATAGGCTACTTTCTACTTTGAAATAGGTAATCAAAAATCTAAGTGTTCACGATTTTAAAAACTAAATTCACTTTTCGCTAATGTAATTGTTGTAATTGTAAGTGATTAGAAAGATTAACAATTTACGTAATTACATAAACCCCTATATATTGAATTCTTGTACCAACAAAAATGTATTGAATAAAAACAGTAAGATATTAAAATTCTTAACATATGTACATACAACGTACATACAACTTATGTACATAGTAAAAAAATGTGAACTTTTAAAATGCTTAAAATCAGAAGTGTGCATGAATTTAATATTCAAATAACTAATATGTACTCAGTTGATACAGAAAACAAGTCAAATACATTTTTTCAGCTTAAATTACAGTTAATGAAAGCAAAAATTTTAAGTAGGTATTTAAGATTGTAGTTACAAACGAAAATTTATTCAATATTATATTGATGCCTGCGACATCGTTCGCGTGGATTGAGGTTTTTTCCCCCGCAGGAACTCTTTATTTTCTGTGATAAAAAATAGCCTATGTGTGTATATAATCTATCTTTGTGGCAAATTTCAGTCAAATCTCTTGTCGTTGCGGCGTGATTGAGTAACAAATATCCATCCATCCATAGCTACATCCAAACTTTCGCATTCATAATATTAGTACGATATAAAATATCAGTTATTTCAACGTCCATTACTTTTTTCCTGATTCAACATTATGAATTCTTATAATGAAGTTTTACACCATTGCTTAACCTAATTCTAATCATATTCACAATAAACTGTTTAAATATTGTGTATGAAATTTTACAACAAAGAGGCTTATTTTCTCCCGAATCTGTACCATTGAATTTCATCGACTCATACAGTAATCATGAATAGATAGAATGTTCTTAAATATTTTCATCTGCAGTGTTACGTTGATGTTCACTTCTCTGCTGAACACTTGTACACCATACTTCACCTGAAAAGTTAATGAAATTTCATCTAAATTAATCATTATACTACTCATCTCATACTATTTTGTATTTTTAACTATAAGCAGTGATAGCCTAGTGGTAAAAACGTCATATTTTTCCTGTTATAGTGGTATGAATCTTTAAACAGTCTTAGATCTTGATTTATATTAAAGTAATGGTATGATATCTTTACTTGAAATAAATTAATGAATGAAATAAATATTATCTATTGCATACTAAAGAAGGAAAACAACATACATAACTTGAAAATTAACAAAACAGAGTACAATAGGCGCCCTCATTAGCAAGAAGCAATCTCTTCAGGACAACCTATGGTTGGAGAAAGAAAATTAAAACAAAACACAGGTTAGGGTGGTACTTGCCTTCATCTTTTCAAATTGGGGTTAAAGTGTTTATGCATGTAACCCATCTACAGCATACAGTTTTTCAATGAACTCCCACTTAGCACACCAACTTCCGAAGTCCTTTACCTGAAAGTTAATTTAAGTAGATTTCATACATCACACATAATATATCAATCACTGCTAACATGAAGCAGATCTGCATATGCATCCTATGATGCATGATTCCTACAAACACTTCAAGTAGCAGTTAAGATTTCTGAAGTTGGTGGGGTTACAACCTTAAAGAGCTTAAAAAGCATGTTGGTCCTGCTTGATTTCACTCCATTTGTGTCTGATGCCTCTTATTGGACTATGAGAATGAGGGAATATAGAGTGCACTTATAAATAAATTACTTATAAATAATTTATGGCCTGAAATAAATATATTTTATTTTATTTTATTTTTATTTTTATTTTATATCTGTGAACACTCTTGTAAACTATAGTCTGATTTTTAATTCGGTGGAATTCTGACAGATGTCATTTTATAAATAGAGCAAGTTATTTGTATGAAAAACAGTATTACCACCTGTAGTTCGATTTTACCCCAAACTATCTGTCAGGCATTTGTCATATATCTATGTGCGGCCATTGATTTTTATTTGTATAAGTTTCAATTTATTATCTTTTTTGTGGGATTTTTTAAATCTCTGGTAACATTAAGATACGTCAGAATTCCACGGAATTAAAAATCAGACTATATTATATCTAGAAGTTAGCTGTCACACTCGAAATTCGGTCAGGAGAAACTTGGTGCTAACTGATAATGAGGTTGTACAAAATGTCTTAACTTCAGAGCTCTAGATGTAATGTTATCATCTTCCATATTGAAAGTTTTTAGAAGCATGACATTATTTTTAAAGCTATCCATTTAATTTAGTTAAGAGATTGTGTAAAACATAATTAGTGTTATCATAATACTCACCCAGTATCTCAGTATTCTTTTTCGTCAATATCCTTGAGAAAGATTCATGATCTCCTATTTCTTCCATGTAAAAAGGATCGCTGGTTGCTCTTTGTTGACCAGTACTGTAGTGCTGATAGCCTCAATAGCTCAACAGTTAGAAGGAGTACTGAAATTCATAAGATCCTCAAATCAATTACAACATAATATTGTACCTACTCCAAGTGCAAAAATTCAAATTAGTGGAGCGGTATTGTGGATATGAGTCATGTTTAAAATATTTCTTAGAATTACTTAAGCAGATATATTGTGTATAGTACATGATTGCAAAATATATAGTAATGGTTTCTACTAGTTAGTCAACAAGGGCTACTGCATAACCTACATATCTTATTATATTATAACTTGCATAAGTTATTTATTTCTCCCATTTCGATATTAAAAATTAAGTAAATGCACTCAAGTACCTTTACAATTCAATTGGTAGGCTCTACGGTACCTACCCATTGAAGTGAAAATGTCTTGAGCAGATCAAACAGACAAACGCAAACATCAAAGCATGCACATATCTCTCTGCTTTAAGATCAGGCACTTATAATACTTTTTCTGTAACAATTTTCTCCCACTTATTTCAAAGTCTCCAAATGATAAATAACTTCTTTATAAGGGCTGTGCACTTTTGAATGTAACTGATGAGGGTGTTTTTTGATACTGTAGCAGTTAATAGCAAGACTATCCACAACACTTTGACTTGTATTTTTGTCCTTACTAAAATACGTGTTACTAAAGTACTGAACTCACTTGATCAACTTTTTGGTTTAAATCATATATAAAAACCAATGCTCTGATGATGGAGGAACTGGTAACAGACATAACATTAACAAGGGTACTTCAATTTCAAGAAAGTTCAGTCGAAGAGAACTCTCAGGTAAAAGAAATATACTTTTACTTTCTTAGGTTATCCATAAATGTAAGGACATATTTCAAGATATTTTTATTGGTCAAAGGCTTCGATGGTCGAAGGTCAAAGGTAAAACAGTTTCTAGCATAGATTTATTTGGCAAATTCAACGAAAGAACTATTCGAAGTACTTACCTACCAAGTTATAATATGCGCAAGTATTTCGGTTAAGTGCCAGCTGCCAGGGAATAAATGAACATTATAAATCTTAACATAGGTACCTTCTAACGAGATGAGTGCATGTAAAGCAGGTCCATTTCCTCGTCGCTGATACAACTTGCACTATTGCTTGCACTACATGAAACTTAAATCAAAATAAACCGACACAACGCACGTTGAACAACTCCAAACCAAGTACAGATCACCACTTTATCTCTAAATTAAAGGATAATACAAACGTAAACATAAAGAAATTACAATAAAAAAAAGTATCTGGATGATTGATTCAATTAGCAAATTATTGAATTTTGTGCAACGGGCAATATGGCGCATGATTTTGAAAAGTAAATAAAAAATAATAATAATTAAATAAGGAATAGAGTGTGTTGCCAACTTTTGTTCTTTCTTACCCTCGGAAGACTTGTTCCTGTTTTGTTAAATAGCTTTTGTCATGCCAACACGAATAAATTCACCAATTTCACTTAGCTTGAAAAAAACATAAAGGAGGAGAAAACATTTTAAAATCTAACTGAAATCTCCCAAAGAGACATTGCATCACAGTGCGCGGTGAATCTAAATAAAATTATTTTTTAAACTCCAGCATCACGAAACTAATAAACTTTTGAAAATGGGAACTGGGTATAATGTTAAATGAATGTGTTTCCCAAATAATAACTCTCGTCACATAATTTTCCCCAAATTAAGGGTGAAATTTCTATGCTGGCCCCACATTTTATGACGCTATTTCACATAACTATACTAGATATAGTAATAAAAACTGTAAAAGTGTGCGTAAATTGTGATTGTGTTAAAAGAGCGAGAATAAAATGTACTGGTCATTCGACTATGACCCTTGTTACAATGGAATACAGTGCCCACCTTCATTAGACAGAAGATATGTACTTGCTATGTACTTTTAGCACGAATTGATACTTTAGCTGACTAGGCCCTGACTGACAACTGACTGAGAAATGACAACGATTTTTTTCTTTCTTTGGATTAATGACTTTTCATAATGCGAAGCCAGTCCGAACCAAGAATTATATAACTCTTTTTAGAAAACTCCTTTTTGACATTACATTATGTTGGCAATATGACGTCACCCGTTAGTTTCGGCATGTTGCCTGCCCAAGGCTGATTTGTTGATAAAAACGGAGTGATTACATTCTCTTTGTTGTTGATTTTGTTGTTTTGTGGTTTTGCTCGACCTGTGGTGTAGTTCCAAGAAATATAATCACTCCGGTATAGTTCAATAGTTTTTTGTTAATATTCATTTTCATAAATAAATTAGGTATGTCATACAAAACAAGCAGTGATTACCGAACGTAAATAATTGATTTTGCTTGCTTTTCTAGTCGGTTTATGCAATAAATGAACTATTGCTGTTACTTAAAAAACTTAAGTTCATTTGGAATCTTAAAAGGTGTTAACAAGACACGGGTTTATATTCGTAAAACTCAAGTAGCCAATATGGGATTATTAACTGAAGGAAGTCCTCTCTCTTGGGAAGAAACGAAGGCTTTAGCAGAACACGTGCGACAACACGGAATCGAACAGTTCATTAATCTCTACAGTAAACTTAGAGATCGAACAGGAGATGTTCTAAAATGGGGAGATGAGGTCAGTCAATTTTTCTGATACACAAAAATACAAAATACCATAGGTTGAACTAAGTCATAAGTAACTAAACATATAGGCAGAGTTTGTATAATCAATCTATCTATAATATTTTTTATTAAAGTGTTAACCTACACTTAAAAGAAATGTAAATTAATTTTAAAATACGAGGCCAGCAGGGATCAAATCCACATCTCTCTCTCTGGACTAATATATATATTTAAAATTTATTCAGATATCTGTAATATGTCGATTAGTTACCCAGTAACCTTGTTAACTTGTCAATATATCCAATTTTTTGACCTTAAAAGATAAAACCCGAAATGAGGAGATCTATAGGAGAACCAAAGGCACTGACATTGGTCAACGAGTCGCGAAACTGAAGTGGGAATGGGTGGGGCATATACTTGAAGAGCTTATAGTTATTGCATACATTAAATAATTAATTTAAGATGCTAAGATTTATATTTTAGGTGGAGTATATTATTGTAAAATTTGATGACCAAAACCAGCGAGCTACAGTGAGTTTAAGGGCAGATGAGCTTCTACCTAAACTACAAGAAAAGGAACTGGCAGATCCACAAAGTAATGTTTTATTTTATAATGCCATAAATTTAGCCAATCAGTGGTGATTGTGTTCATAACATTGATTCAACCATTTTAAGACAATCTGCAGACATCATTTGACTAACAGGAAAACTGTCTATATGTGCATGTGTAGAAAGTATCTATACTAATAAAAATAGAAACTGAAACTTATTCTCAAATATTTTTCTAAGAATAGAATAGAATATCATTTATTCATTGACATTATATACAAAAAGAAATATATGTACTTAGACATACACACATACAAGGTTACTTAAAATCTAACTTAGTGTCTTCTATGTGCCACACCAATGAAGTAAGAGTAAATACAACATGAATATATATATGAGTATCTACAACTAGTTAGTCTATTTGTAGGTACTTGAAATAGGGATTTGCTATGAAGGTCTAACTTTATACAAAATACAATTTTATACTTATATTTATATAACAATTTTTTTGTCTTTTTATGACTTAAACAACTGAATTCTATGAAATTGACTCAGATAGACAATCTGTGATATGGAAAATAAAATATTAATCAATAAATTAATATTTTATTTATTACTACTAACTGGAATCTTAGTTTCACATTATGTCCAAGTGGGTAGATAAACTATGTTTAAAACTGCCAAATCATGATACAAGATTGCAAACATTGTGCAATAAATGAAAATACAATAGTGTCAAGTCATTTGTATGCTTGTAAGCAGTCATAGTTACTCATTAAATTTAATTACAAAGGCTCAATAACGCAACAGTTGAGGTGCAGACTATAAACCGAAAGGCCACAACTGAAAGTCTATCGTTATCTTTTGTTGAAGGGATAAAGGCAATATTATTCGTGTTGAGCAAAGCTTGTATTTTGTTAAAAAATTACATTTATTTAACACAAGCTGATGCTCGTGACTTCAATCCAACGAATTAAGTTTCTAAAATCCATTGGGAACTCATTGATTTTCCGAGACAAAAAGTAGTCTATTTTGCACTCCAGGTCCTCAACTTATGCAAAAAAACTCCATTATGTGCAATGTGATTGATGGACAAACACAAACAAACACTTTTGCATTTATAATATTAATTATAAGATAATAACTAATATGCAACAGTCAATGATTGAATATTTATCAAGTAGGTACATAATGTGACTATCAATACAAGATGATGCTTCACTCTTGTAACAAGGAAGTGTAATGTTAAATGTTGAACAAACAGTATGTACATGACTTTGTCAAACATTGATTGATAATTTATTAGTCATATAGATTATAATACACACTACACACCATCTGCTTTTGCTACCTTTTGCTGAAATTAGCTTAGGTTTGAACAGGTAACAGAATGTTCTTTTTGCATCCTGCTAATATTATGCGAATAATACTTTATGACTTTAATCTTTATTTTCTTATGGATGTGGAATGTGGTCTCTAACTAAGGACCTCATACGAACACTCAGGGACTCAGTGGGCGACGGAGAGAGACGAGAACCAAACTTACCTTACTTATGAGCTATGTCAGCTCTGTGAGTAGCTGAAATGGAAATGGGCGGAGCACATATTCGAAAATGGCTCATAGCTCGATTTTATTATGCGAGTAATACTAAATGCGAAAGTTTGGATATATGGATAGACGTTAGTTACTCAATCATGCTACAACCGATTTGGCTTAAACTTTGCGCAGAGATGGATTATAGTCTTGAATAACAAATAGGCTACTTTACATTCCAGAAAATAAGAGAGTTCCAGTGGGTATTTAAAAACTTAATCCACACAAACAAAGTCGCGGGAATCAGCTAGTGTATAATATTTTGTATGCTTTCAAGCTGATTCTTCATACTGAAGTGATTTTGAACTAATTTACCACAGAATGTCTTATAATGTTTTCATACTTTTGCTAAATCCTTTCAAATAGTCAAATGAACCTATTTATTGGGGTTGTCCTTTCTGAGCCACGAAGAAACTCTACAGTTGCAATTTTTGCAAAACACAAATTCATAAAGTTTTCATTATTTTGTTTGTAGATGTGAAATCACTGTGGCGACCAGAATATGGTGCATACATGGTAGAAGGTACTCCAGGAAAGCCGTATGGTGGTCTTTTGGCTCACTTCAATATAGTTGAAGCAAATATGCGATATCGTAGAGCTGAAGCTAGCACTTTACTAAAAGAAGGAGAAGTCATTATGAGTATTACAAACTTCCCAAGGTTAGTAAATAAATTATGTACACGTTCAGTTATTTATGTATGACAAATTATGTATTGACTAAAGTACTGTGTATTCATAACATTATAATTAATTAGTAATCATAATATACTAACCATAATAATTTGTTAAAGTTATTACTTTAACATTACTACAACTACTACAACTAATTATTATCCAATATATTTGAATTGCTTAAGTTTTTATTATTTTACTAGCAGACGCCCGCAAATTGGTTAGCTTCTTCAATTCACAATCGATAGTAAGTATTTAAATCCCCACAATTTAGGTGAGCAGAACCCCTGTAGCATCAGGATTGAGGAGTTGGGTCCTGGAATTCAACAATGTAGTCTACTTGGTACCTAAAATTACTATTCATAATCAACAGTTCCTAAATCCTCACCAAAGCACCAAGAAATGAAACAACTTTGGTGTGATCTTATTATATCAGGTATTTCTTTTCAGATTAGGTTGTCCTAATTTTACGAGTCCACCCTATACACCGACTCCAGACAAGGGTGTGACGAGATCCCATTTCTTCCCAGATGAAGGCATATTTCCGGGACACCCTCGTTTCAAAACATTAACATCTAATATAAGAAAACGAAGAGGAGAAAAAGTGGCCATTAATATTCCAGGTAAGATGGTTGTAAAATTATAAATAAAAGCCTGTTTGTTTGTCCTTCAATCACACAGCAATGGAGCAAAGGATCAATGTGATTTTTTTACATGGATATACTTGAAGATTTGGAAAGTGACAGAGGCTACATATTATCCAGGCAAATTGAGGGTTCAAAAATCTAACTCCACTAATTAACTCACAAGCAAAAGTGTCAGGAGTGGATATGGCAATTTGTGAGGATCGAACTGTCAACCTTTCAGTTTTCTGTTCACACCTTTAACTGTTAGGCTATTGAGGCACAGAATACATAATAGGGCAGGTGCAGAAGATTCACTATGCAAAATTTATTTAAATAACTGTAACTTGCCACCGCACAATATAGTGCAACCTTCAGTTATATTCACCTAGAAGTTGCCTCTGTTTCTATTACAAAACTTTTATCCTTTTGGACTATCTTAGCCCATTAACGACCTCCCTGGCGTAGTGGTGAGCTCTGTGATCTTATAACTGGGAGGTCTCGGGTTCGATTCCCGGCAGGGGCAATTTAGGAAATTATAAATTCTAAATTGTGTCTGGTCTGGTCTGGTGGGAGGCTTTGGCCGTGGCTAGTTTCCACCCTACCGTCAAAGACGTGTCGCCAAGCGATTTAGCGTTCCGGCACTGTGGCGTGTAGAAACCGATTAGGGGTATGGGTTGAATTTACACTGCTATACCCCTTCCAAGTTAGTCCGTTACCATCTTAGACTGCATAGTCACTTACCATCAGGTGAGATCGCAGTCAAGGGCTATCTTGTCATCGAATAAAAAAAAATTGAGTTGGCTCTACTGGCCGGAACGACGTCTCACGCCGGGTACTTGTAGCTTTATACTTAAAAGTGGAGTGGAGTGCACCTGTATTGATTGAGGTTTAAATTATTTCAGTGTTTCGCGACAAAAACACCAAAATCCCAGTGGACGAGAGCCACGTACTGGAGCCGGGCGTGGCGCAGCCCGATGCGGTGTACATGGACGCGATGGGCTTCGGCATGGGCTGCTGCTGCCTGCAGCTCACCTTCCAGGCGTGCTGCATCACGGAGGCGCGCACGCTGTACGACCAGCTCGCGCCATTGTGCCCCATTATGGTACATTCTTGTGCCTTTTTAATTTACGGCACTGACTACTATTAGTACAAGAAATGTAATGAAGCGATTTTAATTTCGTCATAATGACGTTGGTTGGTAACAATAGCTAGAGTGAAGGTACTCTTAACTTATATCAATTGACACAAATTAAACTAGAGGCTAAAAACCCACCCAACTAAAACATGTGGAATGAAATTTTTGATTTTTTTCATAAAAAATATTTTTTTTATGAAAACCATAGATTTTAAAAAGTCGTAGAACGAATTTTGTTAGCTATGAAGTTGCGTCTGGAAGGTTGGCATTTTAAAATCCTACACCTAGTAAGCTGAGCCAGAGCAAAATGTTCTTTGCCACATCAAAATCGCACGCACACACACACACCAAAATTTCTATATTTGGATGAACTTAACCAGGACGCAAAAGCATATTTATATAGGGCGACCAAGGGATTTGGAAAGTTGGAGAAGACTCTGCATTTAAAGGGCTGTTTTATAAATCCCTCCAAATAAGCGGAAAGTTTGCGCTAGGAGTGGGTACGACAATAGTGCAACGGATGGTATTCGAACCTGCGACCATTCAGTTTTCAGTCCGCACCTTTAACCGTTGGGCTATTAAGGCTTTAAAGGGTTGTAGCGCTGTTGTTAATGTTGATAATGATGGTCACAGTTGGCGCTGTCGGCCGCGTCGCCGGCGTACCGCGGCTTCCTGACCGACGTGGACTGCCGCTGGAACGTGATCTCGGCGTCGGTGGACTGCCGCACGCGGGAGGAGCGAGGCCTCCAACCGCTGCAAGACAACAAGTTCCGCATACACAAGTCCAGATACGACTCCATCGACTCTTATCTGTCGCCCGATCATGAGAAGTAAGAACACAGTTAATTGGGTTGTTGCCTATTGTAATGAAAGGACCGGCTGCTCGATAGTGTCTGCTTTACAAAACTTATTTAAAACTAACTACCCTTATTAATAATGTATTAACACGTGTTAAAAATAAATTATTTCATACTAATATAGAGTCTTTCAAAATTGCTGGGTCTTAAAATGCTAATTTTAGTTTATAAGCGATTAAGTCCTGTAATGCTGTACTTTCATAATGCTCGCTGCAGAAGAGGATAGCTTTAGATAAAGTCCTGTAATGCTGTCCCTTTCATAGCGCTTGCTGTAGAAGAGGATAGCTCTACATTAAGTCCTGTAATGCTGTCCCTTTCATAATGCTTGGTGCGGAAGAGGATAGCTCTAAATTAAGTCCTGTAATGCTGTCCCTTTCATAATGCTAGGTGCGGAAGAGGGTTGCAATAGCGAGATTGTGTATGTACTACAGAGTTACACACATTTTGTAGGTACAACGACATCCCGATCGTGCACGACGCGGCGATCTACCGGCGCCTGCGCGAGGGCGGCATCGACCATCCGCTGGCGCTGCACGTGGCGCACTTGTTCATACGCGACACCGTCTCGCTGTTCTCCGAGCGCGTGCACCAGGACGACACCAACGACACAGACCACTTCGAGGTAGGACGTTACAACGCGGCGATCTACCCACGCCTGCGTGTGTGCTCTGATATTTTTCCTATTTTTCTTCAACACTTTCGTTAAATGAGACACTTCCTTTAGTGTTTTTTTTTTATTTATTTTAATAGACAGATTTTGTTTTGCTTATTTCGATCTTTGATGATTTTTTAATTTTTTATCGATTTTAAAATAAGTTTGAATATTGCAATTTATAATATTAAGCCAATTTTTTTTTTTTTTGGTTATTTTTTGATTTAAAAAATCTCAGCAGTTTCTCTTTTCAATACAAAATGTTTCAATATAAACATGAATTCAACGCTTCCAGCTCCATCAGGAACGCTTAGTTAAGTGGTAGGCTACATGCATATCGTTTTACTTAACTAATCGTTAACTTTTTGTAGAACATTCAGTCAACGAACTGGCAGACAATGCGGTTCAAGCCGCCGCCGCCGAACTCGCCCATCGGTTGGCGCGTGGAGTTCCGCCCGTGCGAAGCGCAGCTGACGGATTTCGAGAACGCGGCGTACGTTTGCTTCGTCGTCCTTCTCACCCGTGTCATTCTCTCTTACAACCT
Organism: Hipparchia sbordonii; assembly: GCA_038048805.1. NCBI lineage: Eukaryota > Metazoa > Arthropoda > Insecta > Lepidoptera > Nymphalidae > Hipparchia > Hipparchia sbordonii. Next base: position 10,168,141 of record CM076099.1, on the reverse strand, counting down.
CAACTTCGTGATGCCTATTAGTAAGGTAAATATTAGGATTACCCTAATCTCGAGAAATAGTAATGATATCTGAAGTAGTAATATCTGATCAATTATACTGGTCAGCATAACTGGAAGCGTTTTGAAATGTTATCCTTATCACTGTCCTGTGGTCACTGAACTCCAAAAGAGAGCATCCATTATAGTGTAGAGTGCATACTACATATACATATATAAAATCTTAATGGTTAAGATATTAAGATGCAATATACAGGACAGAGTTATGAATAAAAATATGTTATGTTACGCTACAAATCAAACATTTTTCTATTGTATTGTGTTCTGTAGGTGGATGAGAACATGCAGCGCGCGCAGCGGCGCGGCGCGGTGTTGTCGCAGCGTTTCTGGTGGCGGCGCGACGTGGGCGCGCCGCGCGCCGTGGCGCCCGCCGCCAGCCCGCCGCCGCCCGACGCGCCCGACCAGTACCTCGAGATGACCGTCAAGGAGATCGTTAACGGAAAGGTACCACTGTAACTTCTAGACACATTCAATATAGCTTTAACTGTCTTTTACAACATGCTGTCTTGTAAGCACTTCGAAGGATAACTTAAATTAAGATTAGAATTCCATTTGCACACGCGTTGATCGCCAGCGCCGCAAGGTAGGCATACCTTAGAACCCAAACATGTTGCCGTGCCGTGTTTTAACTACTATGTAGTTAACTATCTTTGTTCCATCACTCTTTAATGGGCGGTGGGAGTCATCAGTAAAAAACACTTGCCTGATTTTCGTGATCAAAAGTGGTTTTAACAGTTTGAGTTTTGACTGTAAAGACGTATATGTATTATTATATAATATGCGATGCAGCTAAATGACAAGAATTTGCGTGCTAGCTAATACAACCTCGCGGGTGCGGTGGTGGGCGCGGTCACGAAATATCAAATGTATGAAGTAGTATGACAGTGATCACAAACGAGTAGCGCGGCCGCACCTGCGCGTTGTATGTGAACAAGGCCTCACGGCGTGGCGCGTTTGTGTGTTCAGGAGGGCGTGTTCCCGGGGCTGATCCCGCTGATCGACTCGTACCTGTCGGGCATGGACGTGGACGCGGACACGCACTGCTCGGTGCAGCAGTACCTCAAGCTGATCCAGCGCCGCGCCGCCGGCGACATCCACACCATGGCCACCTGGATGCGCGACTTCGTCACCAACCACCCGGACTATAAGTGAGTGCTCCCGTTCGTTTTCGCCGTCAACGCTTTCCCTTACCCATTGCAACCATCACAATCTGGTAGACATGATGCCCCTATCCAGTTTTAATGTTGACGTTGGATCGCTTGTAATGAACTCAAATCTCAATATTCGAGACTTCAAAATGGCGCACTTTCGTTTTGATGCTTTGGGGCCGTTCAAGTATTACGTAAGCATGGGGGAGGGGGTAAGTGCTTTGCTTACTTTTTCTGACAAGGGGGAGGGGGTGAGGGGGGGGGGGGTAAATAATTGTAATAAATCTGCTTACGTAATACTTGAACGGCCCCTTTACATTATGTTTGTTGTGACACATATCAGCGAAGACAAGAATATACAGGAGTCGAGCAAATCTTGCTAGTGTTAGTGGACCAATATTCCAATACCTTTTCAGGCATGATTCAGTGGTTACAGAGAAGATAAACTACGACCTGCTAAAAACCGCGCACGGTATCCAGACGGGCGCGATCCACGCGCCCACTCTGCTCGGAAGCAGCAACGTTTCCAAGACCAACGAAGACATTCCCGAAGCGTTTACAAAGATGATGGGCAAGGACTGCCCCTAGCCGAGCGCGGCGTCCGCCCCGAGTGCCTTGCGCTGACACGCTTCTAGTTACCCGGCCGCACATTACTACTGAGTTGTTTGTATACGAAGAAACAAAAAAAATTATCATCCCTGTGGATTTGGATTTTTTGTATTACCCCCATTAAGGATGAAATTTCAAAAATAGCCCAGTTTCCGTTTTTTGGTATATTGCGGTATACAAAGAAATATTTCCTCCAAATTGCAAATCTCTAGATCGCCAGTTTACGTTGTCAGTTAGCCGTAGTGCGGTTTTATAAGTGTACTTACATTTTTTGTATGGTAGGAGGCTTTGGCCGTGGCTAGTTACCACACTACCGTCAAAAACGTGCCGCCAAGCGATTTAGCGTTCCGGCACGTTGCGTGAAAGTAACTTAACGATACTCATACTACAATATCGTTTAACCGATCCGGAGTTTCAGAATGCCTGTTCTTATAATGGAAATGTGCGGCCGACCCAATCGCCTAAATACCTATTATTAACACTTGTTATTATAGTTAGAGTTGCCTTAAATAGTTTACATGTAGATTATTTTATCGATCACGATATATGTAACTCGCTATAACATAGAAACTTTTAACTACAATTTCTCAATGTCTTGAGTATTATACGCGAAAGACTTTAAAAGACTGGGTAAAATTAGAAACATACTGAAACAAAAGCTACCTATAAATATAGTTCTTGAAATTCACGAGGGCGCGTGAGCTTTACTTGTGGAAATAGAAATAGAAATAGAAATAGAAATATTTTTTATTCAAATAAACTTTTACAAGCACTTTTGAATCGTCAATGAATCTACCACTGGTTCGGAATGCCTTTCCTGCCGAGAAGAGCCAGTAAGAAACTCGGCGGTTGCTCTTTTCAAAAAAATAAAAAATTTACAATTGTTATTGAACACAGGATAGTTATTACTGTCTTATGAATCACTGGAGCGAATTATATCCACGCTTTTTTATCATTTACATAGTCTTCAATTGTATAATATGCTTTTTTCATGAGAGCAGATTTAATTGATTTCTTAAACTTGTGTAGAGGCAAGTCTAAGATTGACTGTGGAATTTTATTGTAAAACGTCACGCCCATTCTCACAAATGTCTTTTGGACCCTCTTGAGGCGCAGCCCAGGAAACATGAGCCTATTTGGATTTCTACTTGGTCTATCGGACAAATCACTCTTTTTTTTGTAACTCAAAATGTTTTGTCTGACAAATATTATGTTGTTATAAATATATTGTGAAGCTACTGTAAGAATGCCTATCTCTTTAAATCTTTCTCGAAGGGAATCCCGCGGCCTCAAATTATAGATTGCGCGGATTGCCCTCTTCTGCAAAACAAAAATTTTTCCAATATCGGCTGCCTTACCCCATACTAAGATTCCGTATGACATAATACTATGGAAATATGCAAAATAAACAATTTTTGCAGTTTCTATGTCAGTCAACTGTCGAATCTTCCTAACAGCGTAAGCAGCAGAGCTAAGTTTGCCAGCAAGCGTTGCTATATGGGTGCCCCATTGTAGCTTTGAATCCAGGGTTAACCCCAAAAACACTGTGGAGTCCTCAGTTTTCAAAGGTTCATTATTTATCTTTAAATTTTTACTGACAGTTCTCGTGTTAGGTAATAAAAACTCAACACACTTTGTTTTTTTAGCATTTAAAAGGAGATTATTTGCCGTAAACCATTCAGAAACTTGAGATAATGCATTATTTACATCGTCAAAATTGTCTTTCATCCTATCGACTTTAAAAATTAAAGACGTATCATCAGCAAATAGTACAATATCGCAAGTATTTTGGACAAAATGTGGTAAATCATTTATGTAGACCAAAAACATGAATGGACCTAGAATAGAACCCTGGGGTACACCCATTACTGAGGCTGATCCGGATGATTTTACATCATTGACACATACTCTTTGGACTCGGTTGCTGAGATAAGACGCAATGAGACTAAGTGCAAAATCTTTAATGCCATAGTGGCTCAGTTTAAGCAAAAGAGTCTCGTGATCAACGCAGTCGAATGCCTTTGACAAATCACAGAAAATACCAATGGCATTCTGTGAGTTCTCCCACGCATCGAATATGTGTTGTAATAGCCTTGCGGCTGCATCGGTTGTTGATCGACCCTTTGTAAAACCATACTGCTCAGTGTGTAGGAGTTTATTTAAATTAAAGTGTAAAAGCAGTTGGTTGAGCATTATTTTTTCGAATATCTTGCTGAGAGTTGGCAAAATTGAAATTGGCCTGTAGTTATTCGGGTCACTTTTGCTGCCCGATTTAAAAAGCGGTATTAGCTTACTACATTTCATAAGATCTGGAAAAGATCCAGAATCTACTGATTTATTAAAAATTAAAGCAAGATACGGCGCAATAATATCAATTACATTATGAATTATTTTAACTGATATCCCCCATAGATCTGCTGTTTTCTTATTTTGTAAAGATTTAAATGTTTTGACTATGTCATATGGGGTAACATGTTCAAACCTAAATAACTTATTGCACTCAGAGACATTGCTTCTTAGAAGACGATAGGCTTCTGCCGGCGAGGAATTTAGAGAACTGGTTGTGGTAATTGGAATATTTTTGAAAAAGTTCTCAAATGTATTTACAACTTCTATATCGGAGTTAATTACATGATTATCAATTTTAAGCTCCAATTTATTATTATTATGCACCTTTTGTTTATTCATTTCATCGCCGATGATGCCCCATGTTGTTTTAATTTTATTATCAGAATTGACAATTTTTTGTTTTATGTGAAGTGACTTTGCTTGTATGCACACATTTTTAAACAATTTAGAATAATTTCTTACATATTCAATAAACGCGGGGGAATAATTATATTTTTTTTCTGCATACAAGTCAAACAGCTTATTTCTACTTTTATAGATGCCGGCAGTTGCCCAGTCACTAAACTTAAGATCTTTAAACAGTCTTTTCTTCATCACCTTAAAGATAGAGTTATATTGTGAGCTTAACAAATCAAAAAACTTTGTATAAATTTCATCCGGATCATCCTGTGCAAGGTCAAGCGTCGGCAATCCAGCTGAGATGTTTTGTTTAAAATGCTTTACTTTTTTAGTGGTAACTGGCCTGTATTTTATTACTTTTGTTATATTCTGTTGACTGCTTGGAATAGATATCATTTGACCGCAATGATCAGATCTGAGATAAGTGATAACAGATTTTTCAATAATGTTACAATCACAAAAAATGTTGTCAATACAGGTAGCTGAGTTTGCAGTTACTCTTGTAGGTTCATCAAAAATATTCTCTAAACTCTATGTCATACAATGTGGTTACGTCGTGTATGTACATATGTACATTGCGTAAGTGTGCGTGCCTGTCAGGAGCCTAGGTGAGAGCGGTCAGGCGCGTGCAAGCTCTCGCTCACACTTATACAGATACGACACGCACACAACCATGAGCCACGCGCCCTCGTGAATTGCAAGAACGATACCAACAATAGACTCATATTAATTAATTTAGCGACATTTATACATGATAGGATATTCCGTAACCACTACAAAAGCTAATGAATTTACTATTTGGTACTTTAATCTTACAAACAAATATTACGTAGCTATGGTACTTATAAGACAATATGACTGTTCCTACATTTTTTTTTTTTTTTAATTTGTATTAATAATTAATTTATGCTGCTATGTATATTGAGATTTATCCAATAATCAATTCTTGAGTTGGATATTGAAAGTTTATTTTATTAAATTGAATGAAATACGTCATATAGTAGATTCTTTGAGTGGATGAGTTATAATAATATATTATTGATCTTACATTTCTTGCTAAAGTACGCAATATTACGTACGACACATTCCGATTAAGCGATAAAAATGGTTTAAATATGTCGAGTATGTTGAAATTGAATATGGAATCAGACACTGAAAAAGCTTCACAGTTTATAATATCTGTGACAGTTAGATACTATATTATCATGGAGATACAATTCAGATACTTCAACGTTGTATGATAAATGTAAGGTTGTGATCGACAAAAACGGATGTGATTCGGAATAAAATATATGCACGTTGATATTGAAAGTTTTCATTTTTAATAAACTCTAAAATTGACTCATTTGAATATTTTATCAAAGTTCAATATTTTTATCTACATTTTAACAATTCTCTTAAAGATTTCCGAGACAATTTAAAATAGAACTTAAATTTATGTTCAGATAAAATTAAAGTTTTAATTAACACTTATCTACATTTTGTAACAGTAGATATGACTAATTTTATAAGTTACATCGATTATATTTCTTAGAAAATAAAGGAGTATGAAATCTCGCCGACGGAAATGATTTCAAACAGCAAAAATAAAATGTATAGGTCTTAAAGCTTTACGTTTAGATTTGAATTAGATACGAGATAAATGCTATGTCGCTCATAACAGCGAAAGTCACAAAAAAGAAGCGCTTTTCGAAAAATACATCGATGTAGGTAAATCGTTGTAACTTACAAAAGTGGTCGACCTTATACCAGCAAGTATGCTATAAGTTGTGATAGATTTCTAGCCTGTACCCTGAAATACTTAGTTTTTATTGGTCCTAAAGAATTTTATTTGTATTACGTATTATTATGGCTTGATAATTATAAATTACAGTAAAAGCTCCTTATTCGCGCTTCCTTTATTCGCGTTTTCACTATTCGCGGATTAAAAAAATGCGACCCAATTCCTATATTCGCGGCTAGATTTCTCTATTCGCGGATCTAATCGGTACATCGGTACATACATAAAAAGGATTCCAATAGGTATCAAGCCCAATATCCTTTGTAAACGCGTCGTCAAATGGACTAATATTTGAAAAATCTCAGTGAAGGTTTAAGAATGGCATATGAGCATTGTGATTTTTTTATGAAAACTGATCTGTCTATAGAACAAAGCCTTATTTTTAAGAGGCAAATTGCTAATGCCACTGCTGAATATCAGTCTGAATTGAAGGAGCTTTTAATAAAAAGCGTCAAGCAAGAAAAAATTACAAAATTCTTAAAACCATTGCCTAAACCTGAAAATAATAATTAATCAAATATGGTCAAAAACTAAAATTAAATTGTTTTTTTTTTATATATTTGTTTTTTATTTTGTCACCTAGGAACGTATCCCCTATAATCCCATACAAATTACCATTCCATATTCACGGTTTCTGTATTCGCGGCATATTTACGGAACGTATCCCCCGCGAATAAAGAGCTTTTACTGTAATACTATGATATACTTAGCTTTATTTTTTATTGATCATTCTAATAGTGAGTAGAAGTGTTTCACTTTAGATATTTAGATAGATGGATGAACGAAGAAATAGGTGAATAGGAAATGGGATTAGTTTCATTATAAAATGGATAGAATTAGTTGAAATACCGTGATAATAAGAGGCTCATTGTCGCTTAAGGCTTGCGCAAACTTGACCTGCGCCAGAGTCACACGTGGCCAAACTACACTTTAAATTAATTTTGTATAGCCTACTCTCCATTCGCACTACTGGCGATTTCAAACTGACGTTCAAAACTCCATTTTGTATACGCGCTTTACAAGAAATCTAAGGCGTACTACACACTTATTCGAGTCAGCATTAATCGGCATAGCCGCGCGGTAAAATCGAATATACATATTATGTAGATAAACGAATAAATCGACCGTTCCGTAGAACAAAGTCTCATCTGCTAAATTCACATCGTGAAATTTGAGCCTTAAAAGTCACATCTGCAAGGCTCAAATCTCAAGTTATGAATTTAGCAGATGAGACTTTGTTCAACGGAACGGTCGAAATGTAACTGCTTCGAGGTGGCTTTGTTGTTCAACAAAATACTGCCGATTGGAATGTGCCTACCCGAAAAACTGAGGCATGCCTAACGCGTGTGTATACGCCTACTTAAGCGTGTTCGCACGAACCTCGTACGAACGAACGAGGACGTTTTAGTTCGTACGAGATGGGTGTACGGCTAAGACCCACGTGTACATAATCGAGAAAAAGATGTGGGTTAGATAAAGAAGCCACGAGTGGCGCGCGGTGATTGTCCCATTTGCGGAGTCTCAGAAACAACAGCTTTGTAAAATAATATTATTGGTTTTCCCAATAAATCAAGAATAGCTTTAAACTTTATCGCCGAATTATTAATAGTTTGGTTCGCATGCATTTTAAAATACATATTTGTATAATCATTCCTCATGAATAAGGGATTCCTCAAGAATTCGACCCCGGTAAGGTTGAGTTTTTATAGCGTTTTAATTTATGGACTACTTTTCTGATTGATATCAAACTGCAAATAGTACTATAATGGGATGGATATATTGAAGTTTCATTTTTTAAATTTTTTCCTAATTCTGAACGCAAATACCGCACTCTTACTAACTCTATTAGTCTTCGATCATAGAAATCGAAGCTGTTAGTGTCTACATTACAAATGTTCTATTTTTGTCTATTTATTGTATATTAATGCAACTTAACCCAATTTTAACCCGCGGATGTGTTGCAAAGTTTGATATTAATTCGATATGTAGTTTCTGAATTAAATCAAAACTACGATTGTGTGAAAACAATGTTCAATTGAATTCAATGTTGAATGGTCATTTGTTTAAGACATTATGCTTTGTCCAAGCCTTTATTTTCTTTTTGGCAGATCACGCCTATAAATTACCGTTTTTTTTTCCCGGAACAATGTACTAAAATAATGTCGTACTTTATTGACGTTTAGTGAAGTGCCCTGTGCATAACAAACAACCACAGACTAAAACACAGTTCTTGAAAGACGATAAATCATTCACAATTATGATAAAATAATTTGATTTCGTGTAAGTATTGTTTCTGTAAATTTAATAAAAAAAAGCAAATAAAAATAGTAACTATGACTCCAATATTGAATATTTGCAAGGAATTAAGTTGAAATCTTGGAATTTTAGTTCAAACCAAGAGTAAAGAAATTTTTCTTTTCATTTTTTTTTTTTGACGGCTGCCTTAAAATGTAACTATGCACGCGTTAGTGAAGTGAGTTAACTTCAAAACGCGTGGTTAATAACGTCTAAACCAAGTTTAAATCAAGAGTTATGAGCAAATATACTTGGAAAATCACATACCTACCTACTTATTTATTTAGCAAACTAGCTACGTAATTGGGTATACAAATGAAACAAGTAAAATTATTGAATACTAGCGGCTCGTCCTGGCTTCGCACGGCTGGACATTTATTTTTTAAACATTTTGGCATAAACGTACAGTAAATGCAGGACAAGTGACATTTTTAAAAACATTTCACTGAGCAATTTTATTAAACTCGTAATATGTTTCGAATGGAATGTCCGATTTTAATAAACTAAAAAGTAAATTACAGGTATTTAAACTGCCTTGCTTGAGAAATCATTTATTTAGGTAAGGATTAAGGCAAAGGTATAAATAACTTGATCTAATTTATATACACTATACAATTTAAATTAATATCGGAGTTATCAGAAAATGAATATTTCCGCGTGATAAAATAATAAAATGGTGCCAGCCGGTGCGGCGGGGCACGGTGGCAGGTATCGGCGCGGAAGATTCCTGTGGTTCCTGTGGTGATCTTATTAACAATCGTTTCCTCTGAGAAGCTCTGTGCGATCAGCCCCGTAAAAACAAATATTTAATATTTCAACCCAGACGAAGTCGGGGCAGGTCGCTAGTTAAACATATTTTGAAAGAAAACCTTAATTATTATTATTATCGATAAAGAACCCAAATCAACTTATTATTTTTTTCTGTTTGTCTGTTACCGCAAACATATGTCAAATTAATTTATCTAAGTGATTAAAAATATATAATAAAAAATATACGTTAAATCAAAATTAAAAAATATTTCATTAAATCGATTGAAAGTTCTTCTTAAATAAAATCGATTATTACTTCAAATCGAATCGGTAACGTGTGAAGGCGTCACTAAAGTCAAAATTTCTTGATCTGCCAAAAAGAAAATAAAGAATTGGACAATCTATAATTGGTTATTTGTTCGTTTTATAGTATAATATGGAGATGAGAGTAAAGAAATATTTTAACACCCAATATGTTATCTTGTGATGGCCGCACGAGTAATATGGTGTACTTACTGTGAACACTGTTATTGCATTATGAATTTCCAACCACATTATTGTAATTTTCTTTCTTGCACTTTTATTATACCTACAGTATATTGTTATCTATTTTGTTTATTTGTTACCGATATGATAGATTACTTTTTTAATGATGCACATACAATAAAACTATTTTAATGTTCGTGAGTTTTTAATTTATTTATATTTTGACAAGTCATAAATAATCAAAATTTGTCGACAAGTTGCAATATGTGCTGTTGCTCCTGCTGGCGCCACTCCTCGCTGCCGGCGTCTCCCAGGTTGCCCGCGTACTCTGCCGACATCAAAATATCAATTATATTATTATTAAAACTCTTCTTTTCACTGGCCAACTTTCCTTTGAGAGGACAATAGATTTTTTTCAAAAATAAAGGTGAAAAAATAATTGAAAAAATATCAGTACTTATTCTAGCTATGGTATAAAAATAATAATCCGTAGAACCATCAAATCTACTTCAGTTTTTCTGTTTCCAACAAAATGTTTTACAATATCTAACTTCAAAATTCTATTTAGATTTCTACTCGTGGTTGGGTTAGGTACATGCAACAGTGTCAAAATTTCGACATCTTCAACAAAAACATTAACCTGTTTTCGAGTACGTTTTAATATTATGACGTTTAAACACGAAATGAATCTAAAAAAAGATATATTCCATACCTCTCATAACGTGTCGAATAATCTTCAAGGAACCGCCTCTCAGCGACAGTACGCGCTGCACGCGCTGCTTTATCGCGGGCGGTCCCGCCGTGCACACCTGTCGACAAACACTAGCTTAAAAGCCTGATACGAGAATAGTAGCGTTGGTCGTCCAGTAGTTGGGCGACTTCAGTCTCTTTTATGGGTAGTCGAATCCTAGTCAGGTCAGGTGATTATAAAGATTTGAAGAGTCTGGTAATCAATATTGGGCTACAGCATGGTGGGCTATGCCCTAAACCCTTTTCATTCTTATCAACTTCAATTTTATTTATAAAGGTACATATCTGACACTCACCTCTAAAATAATCCTATCAATGAGTTGCAGAGTGAATAAACCGCCAGATAATCTTTTCAAATATTGAGCTTCGTCATCTAAGTCCTCCCCCTCTGCCTAAAACAAAGTTCAAATCAAATGCTTTTGCTTAAAATAATGAGTGAATTTTGTCTGTTGAAGAGTTAAGTCTTCCATCTTCGAAGATCTTCAGAAGCGTAAAAGTTATGGTATAATCATTGTTAACATCCAATTGTTGTAATTAGCTGAATTTATATGGTATTAGTTTATTATGCCCGCGGTTTCGCTCGCGTGGATTTAGCTTTTAAAAATCCCGCGGGATCTCTTTGATTTTCCGGCATAAAAAGTAGCTCTTCCGTTTCTTAACTATACCCATTAAAAAATCTCGTTGACCCGTTGCTTTGTTTTGGCGTGGTTGAAGGACAAACCAACAAACCAACAAACAAACACACTTTCGCATTTATAATATAAGTAAGGATAAGTGTAACTTTTCAATATACTTGCCTCCATTTCTTTTTCTGTGCGGTCAACTTTGTCCATATATTTAAAATGCAACTCTAGAAGCCTGTCAACTTTCTCCAGATCATTTTCGGTGAACTTCGCCAGCAGCCGCTGCCTCTGGCTGCCCTGGCAGTTGCGCAACATTGACGAAATTATAGAAACAACATGTTCTGAAAATAAACTCTTGATTAATTACCTACTACATAATTTTATAATGATGGAAATTGAGCTAGTTCGTTGTAAGCCCACTAAAATTGAGTCGGCGCGGACGGTAAAAAATGTAATAAATACCTTCGTGCTGGTCAACCGTGAGTAATCTTTTCCTCTTGGGCGTTTTCATGAACAGCGGGAACACTGTCCGCAGCCCCAGTATGTCGACGAACTTGTTGCAGTTGTCGCGACCGTCGGAGCCCGCCAGCGCGTGATCCAACACTTTCAACGAGCCATTGCGCGACATTTTCTTTTCTCTGCATAAAAATAAAATGTATTGCAGTAGTTTCATTAGGAACTTATATTAACACGCGCCAAGGAGGTTGACAAGGTGACGTTTACGACATACGTTTTGAGACCTTTATCTGAGCCGCTAAACAAAAACGACGAAGCGAAAGAGCAAACAAAATTATACTGAATATACATCTTTCGTTCCACTATGGTTTGGTGGTGAATATGTTAGGTCTACCCGAACAGATTTGGGTTCCAAAATTGCGGAACGCCGGTTCCGCAATTTTTGATCTATATTTATTTAGTTGGAAAATTCCCTTCAAGAAAAATGTCTTATCGAAACTTAGAAAATCAGATTTAGTTTTGTGAAATCAGGCAATGGTCGGTGAACGCAAGTGTTCTTTTGAAGTGTGAGTACTTTTGTAAAAAAAAAATCCCTCAAACAAAATCTAAGGTGTTTAAAGTGTTAAGATAATAAACAGTACCTATATAAAAACACGTTTGAAATGTTTGAAACAAAGTTCAGATTGCAGAAAACCTCAAAGAACCTAAAGTGAGATAGTAAGTGTTGCGAGAGTACCTCAGCATCAGGTTCATGAGCTGCAGCCCCTCGCCGCGCAGGAAGCGGTCGCGGTTGGCGGGCTCCAGCAGCGCGCAGCACAGCGCGTCGAACATGTTCTCCATGGCCTCCTGCTCCTCCGCTCCACTGGGATCATGGCGTTTGTAGAACTGACGAGTAATTTATAATTTTCATTCGCTGATAGGACTGCGTAAAGGCTGGCACATACAAAGAAAAACAACACAAGGGGGGACGCGGGGACGGGGGCCTCGGTTATCGCTTTTTTAATTAAGCGTTGACATGCTTTTGTCCAGAAATATGTACAACATTAATCCTTAATACAGTGGTGATAACCATTCTATTATTCAATATATTTCTGTGCTTTAATCCTTACAAGAAAATGAGACAGACAGAGATAAGTTGAAAAAATAGTCTCACAGTAAAAATAAAACCGCCGCAGGGCGATCAGCTAACTTTTATCGCAATCATTAAAGGACAGCGTCAATGTCAAAACATGGTTTTGGCTCCACGTAACATTGAGACAGTCCGTAAAGGATCGTTGAGGACAAAAAAATATTTTGACATTGATGCAGTATCACATCGATAAAAGTTTTGTATGAATATTGCTGAAAATTGGTACCGCCTAAGACTTTTGACGTAAGATGTCCGTTAAGGACTACGACAAATATAACGTCAAACTAGGCTTTCATTGATACACCTCGTTAGGTGTTCTTATCGGTGACATATGTGGTATCCAAAGTCGTTTTACTACTCATATTTTTGTAAAAATATTTAATAAGCTTTATTTAATAATTTATCAAATTAACAATGCAATTAGTATTATTATATGAAGTAAGAAAATGTTAAAATCATTGAAGAATAATTTTTAGATTTACCTTTTTACACTTTCGTACGTTTGCCGTATAGGGAGGTAGGTATGTAGGTATTACATAACTACTCAATAATAATATGCGCCTGGGTAAATTCTGTTTGTGATACATATTACATACGTTAATGTTCAATACATAGGGCATAAGCATGTGGGAACATAGTACATATTTACTATTTTAGTTTTCGTAACCTAACTTTTGTGGTTTTATGTGTAAGAAATACCTACATAAATAAATACTGCCTATACCTATTATTTGCAGATATTAAATAACACAACACAGTAGAAAGAACCTGTAAAATAAAAGTGTAAATAAATAATAAATATTACTCTATGAACCTAGAAGAACCACAAATTAATATATTCTCGGGACACAGACTCATTTCGACAGCTATAACGCAGTCAAATTTGGAAGATTGCTATGGCCGTATAGATTGCTAGGTTACCATAGATATTCAAATTAGTCGGATTATAAGTTATGACCCACCACTAAAATATCGATAGTCACGTGATTGCGACCATTGCTACAATCCTGAAAAAGCTTACGCGGTACCGGTTATATGGACTGTTTCGATATCGGTCCATAAGGATATTTTTTGATGTGAGATAAGAGACAATTGTTAGCTGATCGCCCTGCGGGGTGTCATAAATGTTTACAAATACAGTTTAACTGGAAAACAGCTATTTACCTATGTTTTAGAAACCGCTTTTATTGGGAAAACAGTGTATTTTACCTATGTTTAGTTTAGAAACCTCTTTTATTTCTCATACACTCATGACAATCTAAAACAACAATTTTTTTTTCAAAATAACTGAAAATACCTACCGCCAATTGTTGTAATAAAACATCAATCCCATCAAGTTCTCCCAGCAACTTCCTGTTTTCTGGAGTATTTTGTAAAAGGATTGATAAAATTTCACTTGCATACAACTTGTTGCCATCAAATGGAATTTTTACCTGGACACAAAGAAAATTAAAATTATATACCTCAATTATCTATAATATGTCACATGAATAATTATAATTAATGTATTGGTCTTACTTTCAGCCTTTTAAGTATCCACTGTATGAAACCTTGCTTGGCGACTTCAATACATAGTTCTGGTCTGAATTCTGTTATATTTTCAATTATACCTGTGCAATTGAAAAAGCGTTATTAAATTTCATTTTAATCAACAAAACAAATGTGTTTTATTTTATTTCGGTCTGGTGGGAGGCTTTGGCCGTTGCTAGGATGGTCCCTACTCCCTACCATCAGACGTGCCGCACATATTTAGCGTTCCGGCACGATGGCGTGTAGAAACAGGTTAAGAGTATGGTTTGAACACTGCCATACCCCTTCCAAGTTCGTCTGCTACCATCTTAGACTGCATCATCACTTACCATCAGGTGAGATCGCAGTCAAGGACTAGCTTGTCATTGAATGAAAAAAAAGTTGAGCTGTCGGTTGTATTACATTGTATTTAAGGAGGGGACATGCCTGCCAGTTCCAGGCAGGTGAATAATCCTATATCAGGATCCTTTGAAACTGTGGAAACAACTTCCTGCGACGGTGTTTCAAGGGGCGGCCCAATAAATTCCTGAAAGACCGGCAACGCATTGGTGGTGCCTCTAGTGCTACAAGTGTTCATGGGCGGCGGTAATCACTTAACATCAGGTGACCCGCCTGCTCGTTTGCTCGCTAAAAATATTTAAAAAAAAAGGATGGGGTGGAATACCCCGTAATTTGCCATAAGTTGAGCTGTCGGTTACTTTATCTACAACTTTTATGAAACCATGAAACTTCATAAAATTCCCTGTATTATGGTTAGCAAAGAAAGGGACAGCATTTAAAGTTAACACTAAACTAAACTAAATTATGGTTTCGTGCAGCAGCTTCACCTAGAGTATTATGAACGGCGTCCCGCTCGTCCGGCACCTGCTCGTCGAGGCGCGCCAGGTTGTGCAGCAGCAAGGCCGCACACTCCGCCTCCGCCAGCGCGTTGATTAACTCCTCAGCGCCCTCCTCACTCTCATGCAAGATATCTACATCCGTTAACTCCTGACAAAATACAACCTTTTTTTATTGTTTTTGTTTGTGCTTCAACAATGCATTTTAACCAAAAGCGGGAGGGTACCAGCCAATCAGTGGACATTGCGATTGCTACACTGATGCAATCATTTTTAGTGAATCAACACACTGATTGACACTTGGTCAGAAGTTGGGATGAAGTTATGTCAACTGCAAAATAGCTGCATCAAAACTGCAATTTCCTTACTTATTACTTACTTGCAATAAGTTAACAACTTTTGTTGAAACATCAGTGTTGTCATGTGAGAGAAGTTCCAACAGAGAGTTTATACATTTCAATTCCACTAAGAGGGCGTACTGATCAGGAACAGTAGCCACTGCACTTAAATCCTATAATGTTACAAAATATTACAAAAACAACAATTTTCAAGCTAAACATTGGATGTTTAAAATAAAATCAGACACCTTATGTATTTGGCTGTTATCATACTTCAAGCAATGTTCATTATGAATGCACACATATATTTTTGTGTATATAATAATTGAATTCTTTATATTTTATAGTAACCATATGGCTATGGCCCACTCAAATGTTCACACAACACACAAATACACAGTCAGAGTTATTAATACATTATACATAAAATATTATTAAAAGAATTAAATTTAACATCTGAATTGAATTGTATATGTATAATGAAGCCAATTCTGTTGTTTCATCTTTAAACTAAATTGACAGCACTAAATCTTATGCTATCCTTTTCATAATGCTCCATACAGAAAAGGATATGAATGTGGAATTTTTCGTAGAGCCCAGAAATGTGTAATTGGTTTAAGTGAAGGATAAATTACCTGCAATGCTTCAAATAAATCTATTTCACTTTCCATGAACTTTTCGGGCTGGTCCGGAAACTTTATTCTCATTTCTCTATTTTTAAGGGCTTTCTTTTCAAAATTAAGGACCAACTTTTTCACAGCAGTTTCATCTAGTACTTCACCCTGTGATGGTGAAAGCAGTAAGGTAAAAATAACGTTTTATAAGATACTTAATAGTAAAAGCTTTAAAAATCCTATCTGGAATAAGCTTAACTGAGCAATTTCAAGAATAATAGTTATATTTTGGCAGTGATACTTAAACACTGTTTACATACTGAAATAGCAGCTCAGATGTGGCAGAAAACCTCATTTGAGTCAGTCAATGTGTAGCGTTGACATGTGTGTATCACATAGATCAGCCACTCACTACAGTATTTGGTTGACTGCAGAGAAGCTTCAATCATTGCTACAGAGTAAATTATGATGATTGGTTGATACTGAATGTCAGCCAAAGGTGATTGTATTATCACCTTCATTGTCATATTAAGATTATAGTGCAACTATTTAAAACAATATTGTATCACACACATAACTGGCATTACTTTAATAAGAGTTAATTCTTTAGATAAACTAACCTCTGTTACTTCAGTCTCAACAAATCTAAGGATGTCTTCTCTTTCTTTATCGGTTATCGTAGGTTCTTTGGGAAGAGATGTACTATATGATTGTGATAACCGGTCTATTGTATTTTTGGTTAAGCGGCGCATCTTTGAAGAGTAGTTGTTGTCATCATCAGAATCTTCCAGCTCTTCTTCATTTGGCCGTTTTGGCGTCGGCACGGGCTAAGTAAAAGTAAAAATATACTCCAGCAATACTATTATTATTTTAATAAATATAGAGGTAGTTCATAAGTTCTGTAACTACTTACTTTAAAAGAAAGCAGTTCACCAACATCCATTGTTACTAAAATGCATACAGTTAAGTGATTATATAGCTACTCAGTGCATACAGTAGAAAGAAAATAATGCAAACAGTAAAATATCAAGAGAATATAAACCAGTCAAATAGAACATATAACATTTAACATTCTACCAGTCAGTATTTAATCATTAATCACTTGTTTGTTTGTTATTACTTTTAAGTTTTCAGGTTTTATTTGGTGAAATGTGAATATCGGATTACATAAAATATTAAGATTATTTAAAATTTTAAGAAAACACCGTAGACAGAGAAGGCAATAGACCAAGGTACTGTGTAACCGCGACTGAAATAGAGATAACATGACGTAACGATGACGTCACATGACAAGTTCGAGTTTAATGTTGCCACAATAACTGCACTCCCCTAGTACCCCAAATTAGATGGAAAATTCTTCCCAGGATTTTTAAATAAAACAACAAAACAGATGCTGAACTGTTTTATTTTTTAAATAACATACCTACACATATAAGGTTGTCTGGGAGAGACATACCTATTAGGGTAAGCTTCTATTTTTTACATATATCTTAATATTGTGTGCAATAAAGAATTTATTATTCTTTATTGCACACAATATTAACTTCAACCACCACTTAAAAGTATAAAATAATTTTAGTTTGTACACGTAAGTCGGTTTTTTAAAAATATTTTTTTTTATACTAAAGTTTTTTAATGTACTTTCATAGGACCAATTCACTAGATAATTATTTGCTCCTTAAAAAAAATATTGAAATGCCGAATAGAAATTTAGCATATGTGAGTCACTTTGAAAAAAGATGTATGTAACACAAAGGAAAATTTTTTTTCGTTACTAGTAAGAATGTTACACAAAATAATTTGTAATGAACAGTTAAAATTTTCCTTCGATCGAGTATGCTATTGAATTAAAAGCAACAAAAATTGTATATTTAGTCATCAAAATCATCATTAATGAAATTAACAGTATATTCCTTTTTTCAGGCAGTCGTATAAAACTGCAACTCTTCATAGTTTAAGTTAATAATTATTTAAAAAAAACATTAAAAGTCTGCCTCTAGCCATTTAAAAATGGCTTTAAAAATTAAGAACTTTGTAAATAAAATAATTCTTAAGATCGCCAACAGTTCTCGACTGGTTGTTGGACATTCGAACGAAACTTCAGGATGATTCAGAACAGTAACCGACACTATCTAACTGAATACACTTTAATCATCGCCGACATATATTATATTCTAGTATCCATCATCTTTCTTTTCTTTTCTCATAATATTCATTTCTTCCATCACGACTTTATTTTGTTTCAACAAAAATTTAAAAAAAAATTGAAAAAGTAGCCAAAGTAACCCGCCGTTACGGTATGTCAGAGGACATTACTAAAAAAAACCTATCTCCGTGCCAAATTTCAGCCATATCGGTTTAGTGTGGCGTATTGAGTAACAAACATCCATATGTTTGTTACTCAATCACGCCACACTAAACCGATATGGCTGAAATTTGGATGTATGTATGGATGGCCCTACATACATTCAAACTTTTACATTTATAATATAAGTAGGATAGGGAAAATCGGGACATTGTATAGGTACCTAAAGCTGGCAACACACATAGATACTAAATTTTCTTATTAACTGTCAGTTTGTTTGGCACAAAAGTGTGTGTGTGTGTGTGACCTTGAAAAAAACTGGTTACACGATGAGGGACAAAAAATTGGGTAGCTGCGTCTCTGTTTATCACATTAATAACTTTATTTCTGCTCTCTTTTTAGTGTGAGTGAGAAAGAAATCTTCACTGGCTCTATGTTTTCTCTCTCTACGGAAAACACACATTGTGAAATCACAAAATGTCAATCAATGTCACAGATAATTAATGTCAACACCAACACTCAATCATTTATTATTTCACTGACCTCTATCTTTAATCTATGATTAACACAGCTCGATTATTTTTAAGTGCGTGATACACATGTTTGTTACTCGCATAAAAGCATGCCAGTAAAAAATAAAAACGAGCTACTTGCATGTATATCGAGGTTCTGCCAGTAACTCACGTGCCAGTACAAAGCATACGAGTAGATCGCAAGCCGTTTGATTTTTCCCCTCGAGGGGAAGTTGGACGGGAAATTCGTATTACCTGTTTGGTACGTGAAACAGATCGTAACGTGTTGCTAGTAAATCGCAACTCTCAACTATCTGCCAAGATCTTTTTAATTTTTGTGCTTGTTTAAATTAGTGTTTTTTGCCTAATATAATTGCGAGTTGTATTGTAACACTATTTATTTCTTCATAAATAGGTAGGTATTCATTTTGTAAACTTTTAGAAATTTTACGAACCTACGTAGAACGTAGAAGTGTTTAGAAACTGGCATACCATTCACTAGTCACGCGCTGACATTCTGCCAGTACCTGGCGTGCCAGCTTATCAGCACCTAGAATGCCATCTACTAGCATGTGTATCACGCGCTTAAGATAAAGTGCAGTGATACCATAAACCAAAGATGGTAGGTCTAGGTACCTACTTTTTCATTTGTGGTTCGTGTTAATATTTGGCGGTAATAGGGTGACCAACCCAATAGCTAGCACTGCACCAGTTTATTCGCACTTTGGCAAAAAAGATTAAAATATAAGTTTCTGATTGTGGTTTTTAAATTTTCAGATTAAAAAATATTTAGGGAATTCATATTTTTCACAATCGAAACCTTTCTAATCTGGAAAGTTTTAAAGTGACGTCAGTATCGTAGTTGAAAGATATCGTTCTGGAGTTCCCGAAGTTTTTCGGCCATTTTTACTCATCGACGTTAAGGGTCAGTACTTACTTAATAATGATTTAACTGTGGTTTTATTTGAGTTTTAATAATATAATTGTTTTCAATTGATTTTCTAAGTATTATTAGTTACTAATTCAAAAAGTAAATGAAACTTTCCCGTTATTTCATTGCAAAACAAGGGGTGACAGTATCTGGTTACAAAATTTGGAGATTTTCCTGTTTATTAACACTCCGAAGCGATTCGATTCCCAAGCAGACTGGGAGTCTGTAGACGATCTTAACAAGTGCGTGTAAACTGTCCATACTCTGGAGTCTAAATTCTTTAAGACCCATCACACGAAAAGGACCAAGAAGTTCTCTGACCTTACTCTCAAACTGATGGAAGACAGACAAGAGATGAGACTTCAGTCGTCAGCAGACGCGGATGCCTACTGGTAGGTTAATAGGCAGATCTCTAAGAAAAGAATTCGCGACCTGCCCTGCCTGGGCCTTGAATACCAAGTGTATTAAAGATACCATCTAGTGGAACAGAAGTTCCATTCCAAAGTGTCCGTGAGAGATCTATCTATCGGACAGAGCCAGCTGACGCGGCTGAAAACTGACGAAGGCTGTCACGTTTCTTCTCCACCTGAGGTATGGAGAGAGGTTGAGAAGTTCTATGGGCAGTTATTTATCACGAAACAAAAATCATTCAGCGGACGATGGAGAGAGCTATGCTCGGAGTATCCCTGCGAGATCATATCAGAAATGAGGATGTCTGTAAGAGAATCAAAGTCACGGACATAGCTAAGCGAAACTGAAGTGGAAATGCATATAGTTCGAAGAGCTGATGGTCGATGGGATCCCATGGTGTTGGAGTAGCGATCCCGTACCGGGAAGCTAGGTGGACCGACGACATCAAACGAGTCGCAGAGAGCCGCTGGATTCAGGTAGCGTAAGACTGAGGCCTGTGGAAGTCCATATAAGAGACCTTTGTCCAGCTGTGGACGTCTGTCGTTTGATGAAGACTATGTTTACGTTTTCTTATTGAATATGTAAGGGTGTTTGTTTTAAATATAATAAATATAAAAAAATTAAGTCACCTACAGTTACTATAAGACTTTCCGTATATTATTTCGTAATAAAATCTATATTCTAAAAGACTTCCGTAGGTAGCCTAGCGTTATATTTCCCTTAAACTCTATTAAAATCTGAGTGTTGATAATTGGATAATTTTGTGCCCATAACTGGTAACAAATGTGCGAATAATTGGGGACTGGGTCATTTTTCAATCTTATTTAAAATTCTAGTTGATTTAAACAAAAAAATTTCAATATCTTCTTTAATTATATATTTTATTAAACAAGTAACCTTATGAACACAGTGATTTATAGAATTTGGTTAAATTTATACTTAAAAAACATATTTGAAATAAGATAACCTCTTAAAGTGCCCATAATTGGGTCTGCCACCCTAGTTTGGCGGCAAATGTAATTTGTAGTTTGTAGGTATAATTTTATTTTAAAAAGTCAATAAAGATAAATTTAAGTGTCATGCAAAAACAAAGATGCAGACAAAATTTTTCACAGGTGGGTGAGCAAGTAATTATACTACTTATAAAAATTAATAACCTACCTATCTCTTAATTACCTTTTTTTTAATTTCTAGGCAAATTCTGCAATGCATTTATCAGAAAGAGATTTTCAAGAATTGCTTCATTTATTGTGTATTACAGATGATTTAGATATGTTGCTGAAGATTTTTTCCACTATAGGGATTTGTTTACTAACAAAGGTAAATTAGTTCACCTTATCGACTTTAAATAGCTCTTAATTCTTTTAATAGCATGCTAACATTCATTACTTCGATTCTTTCATTATTTCCAGAATATAAAATACGAACGGGTTATAAAATGTGATGCATTATACAAAAAACTCAGTCTAGTTTTAAAAAGTGGTTTACAAACTAAGTCAATAATCGCACTTAATTTGATATCTGCTCTATTGCACTTTGGTAGTGAAAATGAACTAACGAAAGTGAAGGCCTTGCATATTTATGCTAAAAATATGATAAGAATTAGTGGCTGCCTTACAACAATGACTGAACTTTTTACCAGCTTTATGATGGTAAGGCGTATTCAAAGTAGCTTTTATGATTTAAGCAGGTTAGATAAATAATAGACCTACTACTACTTACCTATACTTATAATAAAACTGATTATCCTATTTATCCTGATGAAGAATAAAGTTCTCTCCCTCTTCACTCGTATATTTGGTATTAGAGAGTAAGTAACTATAGGTAAGTATACCAACAACAGAACTACCTACCCGATTGAGACAGATTCAAATCTTTTTCAGCAACATGATACTTGGAAGTCTCTCTGTCATAGTATCAGCGAAACGTGTGATGGGAATTTTTCTAATCAGGAGTTTTGTTCTCACCTTGTACCTCTGGCAAGTACCAACTACTTACCTTTTTTTCAAGACAGGAAATGCCTAACGCATACCCCTCCTTCAGGGGAAACGGAGTGGTTATGTGGGGCTTACACCCACTAAAACCTGTCTTTGTCCCTCCACGGACCCTGACAGTAGTGTGGTTTACGCTTGGTGGAGTATTCACCATGTCACCGCCAAGGTCTGGACCCGCCACTCTTACCTACTCCTAAACAGGGTGGAAATATTAAAGTGTGCAGATATCGCGGGTTATTTTATTAGTTTACACATGTTTTTTAAGCTATTGCATAGCTTCTATCGCGGGCCAGCGTGGAGACCGAATCCAGAAATTCCATAACGAAAATAACCTGACACGGGACTCCTCTACGGTGAGCCGCTAGATGTCATTGATAAAAAATGCTATGCAATAGCTTTACCGCGGCAGTCCCCGAGTGCCACACGTCTTTTTTTTTAATACTAAACATTTTTACAGTGCATAACAAGGTGTAAACGAGGAAACATGGATTCGATCCCAGTATTACAAAGCTTACTATCGAATCATCAAGAAAATGTTATATTGTTTTACGAATCCAACGGAATGTCGATGTTTGATAGGTAAGTGTCTAACTAGCCTGAAAATTAGATTGTACAATTTCGTACAAAGGGTCCGCAAGGCGTAAACTCGGCTTCGCATTTGTAACAGTAGTATAAACAGTAAAAACAGGTTGAATCAATACACGGGCCGCTTGGGTCCGCAACATGTACACTACACTGAGCTTATGCCTCGCGGACTGTACTGACATCCGTGGATAATCAGAGGTAATTCGTGCTATCTTTCAGGGAGTCTCTACAAAACCAAGAAAGCCTAAAACTATTGAATACAGTAGTAGAAAACACAACGCCAGATTATCGTGACGAACTTTTAAAAGCGTCAGACTTATTTCGTGATCTCCGTTTCTATATAAACAAACATGGCCGTAGCTCTATGGTAACCCTCACTTTTATTTTATTATAGAATATAATTATTATTTATTTATAAATAGAGGCAACTGGGTTGAATTTATGTAATAATAATTATAATTATAAAATTGAGGGTATATAAACCCCTCTAAAGTTTCTAAATTTCCAAAAATCTGCTAATGTTTGTAAAGGTACGTCCTGACAATATTCATGCTAGCATATAACGGCTATGAGCACTGTAAGTTCTAAGTAGATAAAGCCACTCAATTTTCAAAGTAGCCAAAAATGTTCTTACCCACTTTCGTGATCTTGCGGTGAAAAAAGCTATGATGTAGGTCTGGCAAATCAGTATTACGGATTCTTATTGCTTTATTTTCCATGAAAAAAAAAAACACAGCCTGTTTCAATTTATTTGCTCTCAACTGTACATATGCACCAAAGGTATTCATAAAATTAAAACTATCTCGTTTTTGTTCAGGCTGGCCAGTGGGCGTCAATCATCCTTTTTTCGCATAGTAAAGGTAAGAGGTCGCCTATTATTCTAAAACTGCAAATTTAATAACTGCCTTTTTTAAAATTTGTCTTTTAATGCATAATTAAAATATTTTTACAGTTGTACAAACAGACATATTTATGGAAGAGAAAGATGAGCATATTTTCACATTAAATAATAATGATACTCTGCATAATTATGCAACGAAAAATTCTTACAACGAGACCACGAATGTAACAGACACACTAAATGATACAGATGTATTATTTAGAAATATTTTAAGGGAAGCTATTGGTTGGCAAAATAAGTACGGCAGTGAGAATAAATTTCTACATAATAATATATTCCAAGGAAATTACAAAGATAATATTCGTGAGAATACTAACATGCCACACTCTTATGCCGAAATACACAAACCAAACATCAATAAAAAATTAAAACGTCAAGATAATAACATTTTTACATTCCCAGTTGCAACTGATACAGAAAAGGATTTGTCATTTTCGTTTTTATTGAAAGAAGCCCCATTAGAAACAAAATTTAGAGAACGAAACTCTTCGTTTAGGTCTAACCAAAAGTTTGCCAAAGAAGTTCAAATGTTTAACAACGAACCAAGTTTTCTTAAATCATGCTGTCACAAGGCTACTGACATATCGATAAGAAGAAGCAGAGACTCCGAAATTGATTTTAAGCCTCGCTTTGTCTCTACGCCTAAAAATAGAAAACATTTGAATATAAAAACTACACCCCGAATTAGCAGAGAAACTTCGATATCGAAAACAATCAACAGTAGTAGCAAATTCACAAACACAACAGTCATAAATAAGAGATCACGTAACAGGTCTATGAGTTTGAAATTTTTGGATATCCTTAACGGATCTTGCACAACACTCATAAAAGGATTTAAAAGCATGTTCGCGGCTAAAAAAATCTCTGACAACATTGATGATAATTCAAAAGATCTACCCACAATTAATATGAAAGAAAACAATAATTCCCTTGCTTTCAATTCTACAAATAGTTATATGGATTTTAGAGATACACCTGGCCTGAGTGAAGAGAAGGATTTGCCAACTTTTTCAAAAGAGTTTAGCTTGGAAAATAGTAATTGTATTTCTTGTTATACTTGTAATGATACTGTTGTTTTGAAGCACAAGTTTGAAAACGATGCCTTTCTACAACAAACGGTTAAAAGATTGAAAAAAGGCATTAACCTTTATGGCTGTGACTTCAAGGTTATTTAATTTTTTTAATGAATAAAAAACAATCAATAAAGTCATTATATATATTTTTGTGCATGTGTAATATACTATTTCTGTGGAAATAATATTCATTATTTTGTTTCAGAAAATATCGAAAACCATTTGGCCACGGGAAGCCTACATGACACCAAGTGTTCTTTATAATTTGTATCGAAAACTTATAATGAAACAATAATAAAACTGTTATAAGTTGATAACTGGGTTTCAATATAATCATAAATCATATACATATATGTATCACATTTTTCGATATTTTCTATTCAACAAATTACAATCTACTGTAAGCAGATTCATGGCGCACCATATCTCTGGTTATATCAGCAATAGTTGGAGTACCTGTGGGAACATAAAAATTCTTTTCAAAAAACTGACTTCAAACGCCACTACAAAGTATAAAATTAATTTTAGTTTGTTCACGTTTGATGAAGGCTTAAATAAATAATCACTTAAGGCAACTCACCAGCAATTTGGAATGTATATTCTAACTCGTTACGGAATATACTCAGCATTCGTCGTACACCATCTTGACCACCGACTGCTAATCCCCATAAAGCAGGGCGGCCAACAAAAACCTGAAAATTTTTGAATTGGGGTTTAAAATTGTCATTGAATAGTTTGGTCTTACGACCCCTAGCTACTGCTTTAAGTAGGTTTGTAGGACTTCAGAGTAGAAGAAGGAACCCTTATATGTAGTTCCGCCCAGAGCTTGTTTGTAAATCTGTGTCACAGGATAGTTAGAAACTTGTTTCAAAAAAAAATTTCAGAGTATCTCCAAATATGAAATGCAACAGTCAAAAAAAAAAGAGTTAAGTACGTCTCCCTCGTGGGGAAGTCGTTGAATAGGTATTTTGTATTATTAGTCTTGACAAATTGACCAATTATTCGTTGGTTTACCACATTTTTGTTTAAGCACAGTATGAATCGAAAAAAAAAAATATTTCATACCATTTTTGCTCCCAAGGCCAAAGCTTTATAAACATCAGTGCCTGTAGTCACACCTCCGTCCAAGAACACTTCGACGTTATAATTTTTGACAGCTTCTATTATTTCAGGAAGGGCTTCGATCTACGTAATAAAAACAAAATTATAAATATTATATAAATGAATTAGCCTTTAAAGGCATCAGAGTAACAAGCTGATGCCCGTGACTTCGCGTGTATTGAAGCTTTTTAATTACCACGGGAACTCTCTTATTTTCCGGGATAAAAGTAGCCTATTAGTTATTCCAGATGATAAATAATCTATCACTCTGCCAAACTTTAGCCAAATCAGTTCATTCGTTGCGGCGTGATTGAGTAACAAGCATTCATCCATCCATACAAACTTGCGCATTTATAATATTAATAGGATTAGCAGGATGTATCTGTATCTATTTACCGTTGACGGGACACCATCCAGTTGTCTAGCGCCGTGATTAGAGACTAGAATGCCGACACAACCGGCCTCTGCAGCTCTTACTGCATCATCACCTCGTAGAATTCCCTTTGCCACGATTGGAAGTTTAGTGATGCTGTAAGTGTTTATGAAAAAAAAATGGTAGCACGTGCTAAGAACACTCCCGACTAACGGTTCGAGAGCTACGATGCCACAGACAGGCAGACAGACACACACAGACGCGTCAAACTTATAACACCCCGTCGTTTTTGCGTCGGGGGTTAAAAAGTATTTGGATATGAATATTTACATTGCAATTTGCATAGCACATATTCGAAGCTTGCAGAGCAATGGGACCCGAGACGCGGTCCCACTCACAGGCGGTGCAACATCGAAATCTATGGGGAAGTTATCTGTCCAGCAATGGACGTCTATCAGTTGATAAGATGTTACACAATATCGTTACTGTTTATAATAAGTGTAACACTGGAGGGAAATTAATCCCAGGGCACGAGGAAAGTAAAAATATATGTACTTATGTTTATAATTAAGACTGATGCCTGTGATTTCGTCTGCGTGGATTTACTTAGTTTTTAAAATCCCGCGGGAACTCTATGATTTTCCGGGATAAAAAGTAGTCTATGTCACTCTCTAGAGTCTAGGTCCCAAGTATACGCATGCAAAAAATCACTTCGATCCGTTGTTGAGTTGCTACGTGATTGAAGGACAAACCAACAAACATGCACACTTTTGCAATTAAAATATTAGTAAGCATAAGGATATAATAATTGAAATCAATGTTACAACATATATTATAATAATGAATAACAACTAATTTTGGGTTGAAATGGTGACAAATTAATTTGGGTTTTTCCTTTTGTTAGTAATCATTATATGATGGAATACATTTACCTCTTTAACCACTTTATTTCATCCCAGGTTAATGATTTGTCAAATAAGTTTGTGACGTAATTATTTAAGCCACTGCCTTCTTCTGTGCTATGGATTTTTGTCGACATAAGACCGTCAAAATTTGCTAATCTAAAAATGAAGACAATTGCTAATTCTAATTTATATACAATCTATCTTATAGTAAGTAATTTAAACTAAACTACATCACTATAAAAACAGGTAATCCTGTTCTGCGGGGAACATTTTCAAAAGGCACTATTTTTAGACTTAGGGTAAGGATGCCGAATATGAGATGGTTGCCAAATATGAGATAGTTAGATTTTGGCGAAACTAATCGCCGCAGCTATTTGGCGATACTGTCACCAGAAGCCGCGTGGTAACAGACTGAAACATGTGTTGGTGCTTCCCAGTTCGAGGCGAAGTCAGGTTGTGTACGTGCGGATTTTTACGAAACCACCAAACCCGATTTTTGACACCAAATATTAACGTGGTATGTTACAACTTTATAGTCACACTAAATGATTTAAATTTATAGTCATTGTATCAGTTATATGATTAAATTTACAATGCATTTGCAGTTTAGTTGTATTTTCTTCGTCAAGAAATAATAGGCAGCCTAGTTTTTAAATTTGGGTGTTTTCCTAATATGAGACACGTGGGGGCTCCTTAAATGAGATATCTCATATTAGGATGTATAGAAATACGACTATTTAAAAACCTCTTTTTCTAGATGCCGTCGATCAAGGAAGTCCTAGGACCACGATGCCATAATACGGGCCGTGAGTGCAGTGCGAAGCAAACAAATATGTTACTTAATAGCATCAAAACTTTCGATGTTCCTAAGAGTATCCTAGAACGTTATGTCAAAAAAGATGCTAATGCAGAAGTATTTGTCAAGGTTCATGGGAAGACCTCTAGCTTTTTCTGACTATTTAGAAGCAAAAATAGAAAAATATTGTAAAGTTGGACTAACGATTTTATGGGTTACATCTACATCTGAAGAACATCAAGCACTTGGCACAAGCACATGATAATATATTATTAAGTTGTTACTAAAACCTTTTTATTTAGTAGTACGATGTTGTAGATTAATAAATATCGCCAATAAAAAGTTTTTTTGAATTGATTTCTTTCCTTTTCTCTAAATCTATACTATCTCATATTAAAAACCCTTGGTATCTCATAATAGGAGACCATTTCCCTGAGACGTAATTTCTGACTTTTCTAATATTATCTGATATAACAAAAAATCTATTATACCTAGCACCAAACGGTCTTTCAAGGATAAACTTCATTAAATACTTATCGAATATAAGTGATTTTCATAGTCATTAGTGCAATAATTTATTTTTTATGGCCGAATATGTAAATGGTATCTCATATTCGGCATCTTTACCCTATCAATTTAGTTTGCCTATAGCTTCTGTACATTAATAGTACGGATATTAAAACGACTTCCCTGGTGCTGTATAATCTTAAAATGCCCAATTGTAAGACCTCGGGTTCGATTCGGTCTGGTGGCAAGTTCGTGGCTAGTTACCACCGTAGCCGTAGTCAGACATGTCGCCTAGCGATTTAGCGTTTCAGCTCAATGGCTTATTGAAACCGATTAAAGGGTTTAATCGGTTCGTTTAAACCGGTTCAATTAAAACTGCCATATCGTCCAAGTTAACCAGCTACCATTTTAGACTGCATCGTCAATTACTATCAGGTGAGATCACAATGTAAAGGTATAAAGGTTTTGATACTTGAATAAGAATAGAAACCAAGCCGCTCAAAATCATAAACGATTCATACCTCAAATGTGTGGGAAGCGTAAATTTGTTACGTATGTCTGCTCTTCGAATGCCAAAGACAGGTGTGTCCACGGTCAGAGCAAGAGCTTTGAATCCAGCCTGTTCAGCCCTCAACACTAATTTCTTTGTCACCTCTCTAAAAACGAATACAAAAAAGGTACATGGAAGCATAATATGGTTTTGCCTGTTGCCCATAAAATAGAATAAGTAATTTTATTGTATTAGATTGATAAGCTACAAAACATTGGTGATTTGAAAATAGCAACTGCGGAGTTTCTCATCGGGTCTTTTATACGTGTTCTATACCTACAGAATTTACTTTCCGAACCTGTGCTACAGTCTTGACTTGACATGTTGGCCTACATGAAATAAATAATTTGGAATATTTTGCAATAGACCTTATGTCTACGATAGCTGTTCAGAATGATTCGCTGCTTATTATTGTTAAAGTACCTGCCTCTCAGAATGTATTGATGATCTTATGGAATCAATAATACTAACCTATCATTGTAGATATAAAGTTGAAACCATTTTACAGCATTGGGCGCGGCTTGAGCTACTTCTTCTATAGAACTGGTAGCGATTGTGCTTAAAGTGTAAATGACGCCTTCAACTGCTGCAGCTGTTCATGGCAAATAAAGATTAATCAGAATCATAATAACTTGCAAAGCATTGAAAAACTAAAGTTGGTTAATAACTAAGTACCTAATAAAAAATATTTATCTGCCAGACAGAGAAGATAAAGATATTATACCTATAAGACTTTTTTTCTTACACTAAAAAATAGTCATACCTATATGTTAATACAGTTAGGTTATTACACTTAGGTTAATACAATTTACGCGTAGTATATTTTTCGATATATTCATATAAAATAGTTACCTTTATGGATCATTTCAAAAATCGATGTCTACAATACGATCAATGGTTGTTCAAATAATAAACAGACATACATATCTAATGTTAGCATACCTATATATTTAAATACAGGTTAACATACAAACAAACTGAATATGTACCTTTAACATTAGCAATTTCCCCGTCAGGATGGGCCATTCTTTGCATAGCAGTGGGCGATATGCCCAGCGGCATTGAAACTTTTTCGCCCAGCACCGTCGTCGATATATCGCAGTTTCCCACACCGACCAAGCATTTTGGGCGAATACGTAATCTAAAATTAAACGTAACAAAATCACAATAGACTTATTCAGATAATTAATTCACGACTTTATACTTTAAACTTATATGGATATCTTGGTGATACTAGATACTGACTTAAATGCGCCAACTCTCTACTACTATTCATATAAATCTCAAGTGCACACAACTATTTCACTGAACTTTTCATTATGTTAGGTACAATGCACCAAACTCGACTTAGACCAAAATATCACTTGGATCACATGTGCACCAAGGTATCAAATATTTATAACTTTATAACGTAAGTAAAATTGACCTTTGAAACGCAAGTTTGTTTTCTGCTAAGGTGTACTCTTCAGTAGCACCACTTTTGTAGTAGTCGCGGGCAGCCCTCGGTAACGATGCCAACGCTGCATCTTCTAACTCCTTCACACTGATATATTTATCCATCGCAACCTTAAATCTCAAGATCGAACTACTTCCTTCTCATAAGTGTAATTACTTAAGTACCTATATTATCTTCAGCTGATAACAAATAGAGCAGTTAATTATTATTTATCCATACGACATTAAAAGAAAGGTCACAGGTCAGCATGTCGTACACTTCAAGTTTTTGCAATTAATTTGTTTTCATACTTTACTTAACAATAATAAATGAAACGCAAAATTTGTTTTCAAAAATTTATTTTTGATTTTATTATACTTTATGAATGCCTTTTTGAGAGCACTCTATAATGTCAAATGCCATTTGTTACATATTTGCCATAGAAACATTATACAAAAATCAACTGATTCTTTTAATAAATCTATCCTCTATTTTGATACTCCTGGCGAAAAGGCATGCGTTGTTTTAAAACTGACTTAAACATTATTGAATTAGTTACTGAACTGAACCACTGGTGCTACGCAATGTGGGAACTACATTTTATAACATTGAATGTTATATCCCTGATCTCTAGGGCTGCTGTACACATTCAATCTAGATTATGATTCGCGCTCGCAATTACAGATTACATAAGACTCCACAGACCACAATGCACCCTAAAACAAATTGCACCCTATGATTGGCTGGTCATTCCACGTATCATAACAGCAAGCCAATCACAGAAGAGAATTTGACAAGACAAAAGAGAGGCGCAATTTGTGGTAGGGTAGATTGTGATCCAAGAACGTATGAAATCCATGATTTTGATCGGAGATTACGATACAGATTGACTGTGTAGAAACTGTTTTATACTTCCCAAACAATTGTTATTAAATCAAAAATTAATACACTCAAATATGGCTACAATGATATTTACACGGTTCTGAAACTCGCACAGCTTTGATTTGTTGAATGTATTTGGCAGTTTATTTTGTGTCTCTACACCATACATTTCTCACCTATCTAAGCCTAAGATCGATCACAATTTCTTTTGTTAACAAAACTCCCTTACCGTTTGCATTTTATAAAAGATACAAAACGTTTCGATTACTAAGCTATGAAGAAGGGTCGCCAATTACCCTAGTTCTATAAATCCATCTTTGGTAAACAAGTTAACAACAATTAACGTTCGCGGCACCAAGCTTAGCATCCTTTCATCCTTAAATGATCACACTTATACGAAAGCGTTTTTGTTATGCAAATATTATAATTAAAAAATTTAGTCAAGCAATATTTATTTAAATATTAGGTCATTTGGTTGAAAATCTTTAAGAGAGAATTTTATACGACGATGCAGACTATCAGGTGTAAACAAATTGAGCAACGAAAATTAAAATAAGGCACAAAGGTCTATGTGACCAATATTTATTGCAGTTTGTCTAACATAAGTCGATGCAAGAATCCAGAAGTACATATAAATACGTTTCTGTATTACATACGGGCGTCGATTTATGTTACACAAAATCCACACAAACGCTATTATGTTAAATATCTTTACTACGTATTGTGGT
This sequence comes from Hipparchia sbordonii, assembly GCA_038048805.1. Taxonomy (NCBI): domain Eukaryota; kingdom Metazoa; phylum Arthropoda; class Insecta; order Lepidoptera; family Nymphalidae; genus Hipparchia; species Hipparchia sbordonii. Next base: position 10,136,003 of record CM076099.1, on the reverse strand, counting down.
AATAGTATGGTAAAAGTTGGTAGAGACTCGATATCTTGATTCAAGTAAATATATCGTACTTTTATTAAATAGTTATTATTATGAAATTAAATAAGATGAAAAACTTACTTTTCTATTTTGTACAAACGATTTAAAATGCTTAAACGTGGTTAAAATCTGCACTAGCTTTCATTACAAGTATAATGGGAATACTGGTATAAAATCATTACAGCGTATTTATATTATGTAGAATTACCACACCAAATTCACACATTTCCCTGATAGCCTGAGTGACGCCACTTTTTAACCACTATAAAGGAAAAAATATACAACCTTTATGGAATATAAAAATAAATAACATATAATACAAAGCAGAACATTGACGTGGCAACATTTTCCTGTTAGACTAGTGTTTAATACCTCTATAATATCTACACTCTCTACACGCTTTTGTTACTATTATAAAGCTAGCAATAAAGTCATAAAAACCTTTGTAACGCATAGTGCTATTAGGCCAAAATTGTACAATCTGGCCTTAACCATAAGTTTTATGTGCAGTCAATTGTAACTAAATACGAAATTTTTATATAAATTCTGCATTATATGATACGACAAAATGAGTAAAATGTGTTAAAGATTTTATAAAACAAAAAGTTGAAGTACATATAACAGAAGTAACTTCACCTGTTTTGCAAATATCGACTGATAACAAACAACTCGACGCACATTCATTCATATCTTTGCTTTGATTACACGAATTTCAAAAACATTTTTACGCATACACAACTTGTTCTTCATTCGGCAAAGAATTGCTGTCATGTGAAAATCAAAATGAGGTAAATAGTTAAACCACACTGGACTACACACTGTGCTAAGGTCTTGATGTGTCATAAGAGCCACAAGTTGGCCTACATGAAATAAATAATTTTGAATTTAAACTGGACAAAAAATAATTAAGGACATCCCGTAGGGTATTCTAATGTCTGTCAAATGCGCATTTTGTATGATGAAATTGTGGGTTTCGAGAGTTCTTAGTTAGCAACTTCCAATTGTTTTCCATAGCCTCTGGAAATGTCAAAAAAAGAGAATACACGGCACGAAAAATTAAATAAGACGTTAAAATTTTACACGATTTTTTATCGTATACTGAGGAATTGGAAACACACTTATTTTTATAAAAATAATATAATAAGCAAAAATCTTTCATGTGTTTCGTCAACAACTTCAAATAGATGTCTACTATGTACTTTTAATTTCATATTATCAATTTTTTAAAAACAAAAGTAACAAAAAATAAGGTCAAAGAGTAGTACACTGACATAATTTATGTGATAGTGAAGAAATTATTTCATTGAAATTTTGTCATGTAAATAAACTCAAATCGTCAAAATTATATTCGCAGATACAACTAATTACATTATAAAATACACATTGTGGTATGTTATTTAAAAATCGTTTTGAAATTCGCTTTAAAATTTATGGTACAGAATATTTTCATTTGAGTACAAATACTTAACATACGTTTAAATTGAATCCTACAATATGAAGGGAATCCGCCGTTTTCAGGATCTAACACACGCGTACAGTGCCAGATTTGTGACCCCCGACAATTATAGTAACTAGTAATGTTAAAATATATTTGAAAACGCCATTTTAATTTTCACTCTGCACGAGTCTCACAGTCGGCGGTCACGAGCAGTGGCGCAGTCGACCGAAAACATCTAAGATTTCCCTCAAAACAATAAAATATTAAATATACTATGCGTAGATTGAAAATAAATTCTCCTAACGAATAGAATAAGTCTTAATAAGAACAAAATAAATACTATGGTACTTTTAAAGCGGAACATAGTTACATAAAATTAAGCGTCGCGACGACGGAGGCGCGCGACCGAGCGAGTGTACAGTACGTATCGTTAACATCACAGAACAAAACTACGGCTAGGCGGCGGCGCCTCGTACTAAACTTGGGGCGAAACACAAAGGGACGTGAGGCGGACTAGAGGCGCGCAGCGCTCACAGCGGGGCGGGCGGCGCGGGCGGCGTGGGCGGGGCGGGCGGCGCCGGCGGGGCGGGCGGCTCGGGCGGCGCGGGCGGCGCCAGGGTGAGGCGGCGCGTCGCGGGCTCGTCGTCGTCGGGCGCGTCGTCTTCGGCGCTGTCGTCGCCCGCGTCGCCCGAGCCGGAGCCCGAGCCCGCCTCCCGCGATTCTTCCTCTTCCTCCTCCTCCTCCGGGCACAGCTGGTACGCCCTGAACGACAATAGACGATTTTTACTTGCTCACTGATAGCGCGAGCCGAGCTAATTGTTCGCCAGAAAAAAGTACAATAACACCTTAAGGTTCGTGAAAACAAAATTGACAGAAAGCGTTACCTAACTTAGTAAAACTGCATACAAGAATACATACATAAAACTACATATAGAATACATAGTGCATAGATGGACTTACTTTTCGAGCGTCTTCCTTGCGGAGTTGCTTCGCTCGAGAAAGTATCCGCTGGAGGTCTCGTTGGAGATGCTGGGCGGCGACCAGGTGCCGTAGGAACTGTAGCCTCCTGGGCCATACTTCTAATAACAAGGGATGTTATTGCATTTCGAATCTTATCTTTAACGCGTTAAGGTTGAGATCTATAGAGCGTATTTTGACTTTGTTCTAACTTTCTTTTGAGTTAAAGTGAGACATTTATCGTCTGCCATAAACTCTTATTTCTTCCAGCCTTATCATTTTTAAGCTAGTTCGTCTTTTTTTATTTTAACAAACTTTTATACGATGCAAACCTTCATGTCGAGAAAAACTAGCAAAAAATTGGGCTCGTAACCATAAACGAATCAAATGGGAAAGGTTTTATAACCAAGTGTCCATATTATAAAATTTATACAGAACAAATAATTTAATATTTCTTTCGTTATTGTTTCAATCTGCTTGTATTAAAAAATTAAAGTCAACTTATAGAACAATATAAGACTCAGCGTTCAGGATAATCATGTCGGGTTCAAAACGGATGACTTACGCGGTCGAGTTCGTCCTGCAGCCAGGCGAGCAGCTGGCGCCAGCGCCGCCGCGCGTCTGGCTGCGAGTGCACGGCGCGCACCGCGAGCGGCGTGCGGCACATCACGCCCACCACCAGCTTGATGCACGCGTACGCGCGCTTCTGGTAGTGGCCGCGCGCACGCAGCGCCGTCTCCAGCAGACCCGGACGCTCTTCTGACACTCCCTGTAAGTAACGCTTCATTTCATAACGCTTTCTGTGAAGAGTAAAATTCTTTTAAGAAAGCCAATACAAAATTGTTTTGATTTTAAATAATCAAGATCCACTGATTCTGAATGCCCACCTCCCTACCTTTGAAGACTAGCAAGAAAGTCAGCGATCGCACCTTTACAGGTAGCCAATGCATGCATGTAATGCATGCCATGTAAATCTGACAGATTTTCAATACAAAAACTGTCAGAACGCCTAGTTATTTCGTCGGTTAAACGTCATTCAGCTTTGGTGAAATCAACACATAATGGTACAAGAATGAAATGTGTATTCTATGTCCTGTTTTCTCTAAGTAACAAACGACGCTCAGTGTGTTTGATAGCGCCGCTGAGCAGCGCGTACGACAGATGAGACGCAACATTGCCCGTTCACTTATTAAATGATCGAGTTACATTTTAAGCAACACTGTTGCTCGGCACTTGTTGCAAGTGAATACAAAGCTTTAGGCAATAGACCAGCCAAATGGCAGCATTGTGTGTTGTGTGTATGTGTGACTTACCTTGATAGCATTGTGTATCCTGTGGTGTTGCCAGCTATCTTCCATCAGCAGCAGCGCCGTCAGGGCGTCGGCGTGGCGACGCAGTTCGTGGCAGAACGCATAGGCCATTTGCCACAACAGCTCGGCCAACGCCATGCGTGACCAACCGGCATGCTCCCAGCACAGAAACTGTAGCAGTCTTATACCTTCTTCACATCCACAACACTCTTCTGTTAATTTCTTCATGTACGACCTGACGGAGTTAGGAAAAAAATTAATATTATAAGTGATTGGAATTCGTCTTCTTTTACATAAAATTGTACTCTTTATATTATTTTTGCGCTACTGAAAATCAGAACGTTTAGAGCCCTCTGTGTTGCAAAGATTTTCAAAATCATGTCAATTCAGGAACTGCACATCAAAACAGGCTTAGAAGACAATCACAAACTGGTTATAAAGTCCACGTAAAGACATACAAGTTTTACTACTATGAAGCCAATGGCAAAACGAACTGTATTGTTTTAATCTTTTTGATAGCAAAATTTTTATTTATAAGCAAGTGAACGCACCCCGTCCTGTTGTAGAGCACGTCGGCGGCGGTGGCGGAGATGACGGGTCTGGTGGCGAGCTGGTGCGCGTGTCCGTGCGGCGGGTCGCCGTACGGGTTGGGCAGCGGCAGCGCGCCGTCGCTCGCGTTGGCCGACTGGCAGCGCGAGCTCACGTCGCAGCAACGCACCAACGCACACACCACCTACGCATATTTATTGTAATCACTTGCAGTGATCCTTTATTTCGTGTTTTTAAGAAAAATAGATAGGCGAATTAAGAAAAGCTATAAAAAATGTTATTTTGTCATGTATGACCCTTTGGGTCTTAATAATATGGAGTTAAGTCCATTTTACACTTGACGTTTTTCGATGATCGAAACTTTTGAAGATTAAGTATGACAACTTGTAATTAATCTATAGTGAGATTCGATACATTTAAATTAAGTACAATATAACAACTACAAAAATTTAAAAAGTATGCAAACAACGAAAAAATTAATTACCTGATGTAATTTAGCAGAATCTGGATATTGATATTTTCCAAGTGACGAGGAAGAGTCATCCAAGCACACTGATAGTACGATATCCAGGATTTTTAGCTGCAAGAGTAAGAAGATATTATGTAATTAACATTATAATTTTGTACAAATACAAGTTTTTAACTTATGATTCATGGCCGTTTTACAAGTAGGAAGTTTGTAGGACTGAAAGTTGTAGAACCTATGTTTAATTGTTGAGAACCTATGTGAAATTGTTCCTCAATATATTTATATTGAGGAACCTATGGGAAGCCTAAGTCACACTCTCTAGGTCCTTAACTTTAGTCAAGCAAAACATTGATCTGTTGCTCTATTGCTGCGTGACTGAAGGACTAAACTGACAAATCATTAAACAAACACGCTTTCGTATTTATAATATTAGTATAGGGAGTGTAGCACAGAGCAATTATCTTTTCTTCTTCTTCATCATCAACTGATAGATATCCAGTCAGCCTTTCACCACCTGCATCCAGGTAGTTGCTTAGGCCCTGCAAAAGGTGACAGCTCACCCGCAACAGCTGATGCCTCTCCGCCAGCCCCAGCAGCGCGTACGCGTGGAAGAGGTTGAACAGCAGCGGCAGGTGGCGGTGGTCGGCGTGGTGGTGGTGGTGCTGCGGCACGGCCAGCGCGCGCGCGCTGCACAGCACCTGGTCCGACAGCGACGACACCTCGTCGCGGGAGCACCACGAGCCGTAGCCGCAGCTCACTGCACACACCACAGGTTGACGGGGATATCAATGCAACATTCCTAATTTACATTACAACCCATAATTAGACGCACATTTGCAATAAAGAGTCAACCCACACAACTTATCAATTGAAAAGTTGATTTTATTCCTTAACATTATGGCCTATGCACAGTGGCGGACGGATGGCAGATCATTTTAAATATATCAATTGTTTTTAATACTTATTCAATCGAAATAAGATATATATATCATTGCTCGGAATAATGTATGTGTTATTAGATTATAAAACACTAGAAGCCCGCGCCGACTTCGTCCGGGTTGAAAATTAAATATTTGTTCTTGTGAGCTTCTTATAGGAGACGATTGTCAATAAGATCACCACAGGAACCACACGAATATCCCGCACCGATACCCGCCACCATGCCCCGCCGCGCCAGCCGGCACCATTTTATTATTTTGTCGCGCGGAAATATTAATTTTCCGATAACTCCGAAGATATTTATTGAAATTGTATAGTGTAAAGGGCAAATATGTTCTAAATTAAATACTTACGATAATAAACATATTTATTTATATATAGATTGACATCACATCGGTTAAAGAAGCTTCGAAAATAATTCATTATTTTTAATCAAAATTTGAAAGATAGAAATGGTTACTGTAAGTTATCCCTAGAATATAGACATATGCTATCGCGGACTTTTTTTTAGAACTCTTTAAGAGGAACAATTTACCCATACATCATTTTCATCCAATAACAGTATATGACCCAGCGCACGCCTTGAAAACGTTTAAGAGTCAAGAAAATTTCCGACTTCTTTAACAAATTTGCACATAATATCTAGCCATAATACATTTATTAACATAATTATAGCCTATAACCATCTGGAATAATGTACCTTTGAAATGGTAAAAGAATTATTGTAATAGGTGCGGTGGTTCCAAAGTTTGCTCCGGACATACATACAAACTCACAAAATTCGCGCTCTCTCTTTATTATAATAGTATAGATTAAAGCTTATTTCCGATAGTTGGAATGAATATGGTTTTTTAAATTATAAGGTTTTTTTCAACAGGTAATTACAGTACGAGCAAGAGTAATAAAAACTGAAAACAAATTACGGTGAAGATATAAAGAAAAATATTTTTAATCTATAACTTCATAAAAATAGCACTGACCTGGTGGATCCTGTACAGAGAAATGCGCCAAGAAGACTATAATTTTCATAAACACTATCCTAACTTCGGCGGAGGGACAGGAGAGCAGGTAGTCACATAACCTAAAAAATAAACAATAATTTGATGTTTTTTTTTTTAATAATATTATCTTCTATACTAAAACAATACAAATGTGGAATATTTACCTATGAGAATGTTTAAAGAGATCGGTGGCAAACCACGCCCTTACAGCTTGAGAACATCGTAAATGCTGACACAGGATGTCATGCCTGTAAATGGAAGGAACACTATAACATCATACTTTTATTTCACTGTTAAAACTTTCGTAAGTGATATTCATTATAAAGCCATCTAAGGCTTTATTCCAGACTAAGTATGCCAGACTACTTTCTAATCTAATGCAATGGGTTGCCTTAATCAAGAATGTGTTCAATTGAAACAATGGAACAATGGATACTGGAACCAGCGTGAAAACGGTTTTTTACTGGAACTTCACACCACTGGGCGAGCGAAGGCCTTGAGAAACTGTGGGGGATGGACGTAAAGGCAACCCCTAACTTCAGCCCCCTCTCACTTGCACAGCATGTGGGGTGATTAGTGTCGTTAGAAACTAGTCGTACTCCAGTTTAAAATCCATGTGATTAAAGTTGTTTAACATATTTATATTCTTTCATTACTTGATACCATTAGTATTTCTAAATTACCAGTCTGAGGCTGGACCACGTAATGTTTTCTTCGTGTGGAATCCCACTTGGAATAAAAATTTCGCGGCCAACTGTACTGCTAGCATGGACATTTCTTCATGTTCGGGTCCCTAAAATTGACAAATATTTTTAGTTCTTCCAAAATAGAAAAATAACAAATCTCATAAACACTTTTGTCTGTTGGGGAGGCTTTCGCCGTGGCTAGTTACCACCCTACCATTAAAGATGTACCACCACCAAGTGATATATCACTTCCACTTCCACTTCCACTAAGATTTCCAATCTATATGCTATAGCATTCCAGCACGATTGTGCTATTCCAGCATTACTATTTTAACAGACACATAACACATTAACACACTAACAATGCTGGAACAGCACGATTGTGCTGTTCCAGCATTGTTAGAATGTGTGCTTGGGTATGTGCTTGGAATGAGTGCTTGGGTATGGACTTTATTAAAACTTCCATACCCCCTACAGTTAGCCCGCTACCAATTTATACAGTATCGTCACTAACCATCAGGTGAGATCGCAGTCACGAACTATCTTGTCTTCGAATAAAAAAAAAGTACATTATGGATTTTTTTACGTTTTTTTTTTGGTACTTAATGTTCTTATTATTCTTAGTTGCAGTTGTTTTTTTTTTTTCACATATTTATATTCTTGTATTAACTAATCAGTGATCACATTCAAGGGCTACCTTGTCAGGAATAAAAAAAAAAGTTTCATACCCAAACTGCACTTTGAGAACCGGGCAGTACTTGTAAACGCATACAACACAGTTTCTTCATAAAATTAAAATGCTCAAGACTGAATTGGTCCTGATTGTGTGAGAATGCAATGTTGCTGCGTCGGACCGAATTCCAGATAGGCCTCGGTACGGCGCTTTCCCTGCAACAGAGGAACAAAATTAGCAATATTAGTAGTACAATTAGAAAAGAAAACTCAAATAGCTACACTCACTTGAGGGTCATATTTTGCATAGTTTGTTCGAGACTAGACGTTTCAACCATGTCTTTACGTGTGTAGAAGAGCATGTAAGCATTCCACCATCTTTTTTGTCGCTTATACGACACTCTCTTTATTGTTGAATCAAACACCTAAAACACAAAATCACCAAGTGCAATTTTCATGCAGAAAACTTTTACATACATATTTCATTTACACAATTAAGTGATGCAATATACAGCTCAGAATCTTAGTGTGTTAAAAAGACACACATACGGATAAAATAGAATTCCATATTTATGCCATTAATTAGTAAAAACTTCTGATCATCTGATCATGAAATAAAAGCAAGAATTGTAAATTGTGAATCACACAGTGAAATATTACTATGTAGCGTATAGTTAAATACTAAACTAGGTTCCTAATTAATATTTTTATCTTGGCTGTTTGTTTATCCGTCATAGTGGATTTGTCATGAGTCCTGACTATATGACGTCATACCTCGCCCATGTATTCCCCGCCGAAGCATTGCGCCTTCATTTCGTCGTCATCATGCATCGCGCATTCAGATACGTCGCCATCGTCCAACTTCACCCACCGGCCACTTTCACTTCCATTGTCCCTGGTTTAAAGAAATTCTGCTTAGGAACCACTAGTCGCCCTTCGTACAGCTTATACTATGATGAAGGGTTTAAGATTACTTACTTTTAATGTTAGGGAAAGGGTAGGCTAAGCACAAAGGGCACCTTCCGTCACGAAAGATCATTATCGGAACAACTTTAACCTAACACGTATAAACTGGTTATCTTTAAAACAAGAGTGAATAGGCATCTTCTAGGCAAGCGCGTTACACCTTGGACCACACCATGACTTTCCATCAGGTGTGACAGTGGTTAAGCGTGTGCTTAATGTATATAAAAAAAGCCAGAAATTATGAGAAAAGGGGACATAAGTGTTGACAAGTATTTAGAGTGTTGTATCGATCTTCACCTGAGCAGCACATAGGAATAGTAGTGTCCTCCAGAGGCCTGCCCGGAGTGCACGACGATGCCGCTGAGCTGGTAGTGCGTCTCGGGCGTGCGCTCCGCACCGCCCTCCCACAGCGTCGCGTCGCCCTCGGCCCGCGCCAGACCCCAGGCTGTCACACAAGAATACTCTCAGATGTATGGTCTATGGTCAGTGTACGGTTGCTTGTCCATTTTAAAGCAAGTTAAATTGTACACAACTTATTCCCACAATATATCTCTACAAATTGGACGCACATATGCAATTAAGTGTCAACTACATAAATTATCAATTGAAAAGTTAACTTTATTCCTTTACATTATGTATGTATTTAATTGGACAAATTTTTGTGGGTACATTATTGCATATGTGCGTCCAATTAAAAATTGCATCTACAACGGTACGCATACATGCGGTATCGGAAACGTTCGCGTTTTGAAGTGTGTACTGTACTTAGTGTTATACGAGTATATGCATTTCGAAAATGTTGATAAATTTAAACTTTTAGGAAAAATGGATTTGGCTGCTTAGTTTTAAGGCTCAACTTTGGCCATAATTATAATAGAAATTCAGCAGCCAATTAAGCCTAAACAGAATATGCTACCTTAAACCATGGAGTTTAGGTCCATTTTACTCTGACACAGCTGTTTCAAAGTTCGAAACCCATCAACGTATTCGAGACGTCCAAACTTGTATTATTTCACTGAAATCTGCTGAGAAAAGATTACCTGTGTATGGTTCAACATCTAGATCCCGGGGAAATTCGAAGTAGTCGTTAAACTTTATCGCGCACACTTTTTCAAAGTCGTATTCAAATCTCTTCAACTGTATAACTAAAACCGGAGGCAATTTGTTCAGACATAAGCGCTTTACCGTCACCACCTACAACAATTAAACCAACTATTAAAATGTGCTATTATTTATAAAGAGCATTTGCCCGCGACTTCGTTCACGTGAAGTGAAGTTTTAAAAATCCCACATGACCCCCTGTTTTTCCGGGATATAAGGTAGATAATGTCTCCAAATAGCCTAAGTCGAGGTCTGAACCTCACACACGCTCTTAGGAAGACGATATCCCTTAAGGGGGGTCCCAGACGACGCTTCGCGCTCGCCGACCCCCGAGGGACCCTGTAACGTTTAGTCTGTATACACAATCCGAAAAAAAAACTCTCAAGACCTTGTGGTCTTGAAAGTTTTCTATACCTATGCAAAAAAATCACGTCGATCAATTGCTCTTTTGCTGCGTGATTGAAGGACAAACCAACAAGCATACTTTCGCATTTATAATATTAGTAACTATATACTAAAAATGGTTTTAATATAAATACCTTTTTGCTACATTTATCGCAGTGATAGGCATCAGCACCTTCTAAGAGTTCGCCGCGGACATACGCCTCCAATGATTCTTGCAACCGAGACATATTCCTGATATCTAAAGATACAACACTGAAGGGTTCTTCTTTGCAATACCTGAAGTAAAATGTGGAATGAATAATAAACTCGAAATAACTTGTATAGTATTTTCTTATAAAAGGAATAGTAAAATAACATTGGAATTTGGACAAGATCGACATTGAAAAATATCAAGATGGACGACGTGTGGCGGCACCAGGCGGCGGCTCAAGGAGTTACTTTTGTCTTTTATGCTGAGCCTAAGCAACAATCCATCTAAGTTCAGCCAACATAACATAAAACTGTAAATAAGCTATTTTACATAAGTGCAGCATAAAAGGATTTTTACTTCAGTTCTTCAGTTAGCAAACCAAAGCATGTATTTTACATTAATTTGGAAGATCCACCATTTTCATTAAGATCTAAATAATTATTCCATACACATAATTTATTTTTAGATTTAGGCAAAATTCCTACATAATACTGACAATTATATTAATTATTATATATTATTTACCGGTGAGGGCATCCCTTGCAAATCTTTTGATCTGAATATGTTCCGCCCATAGTTTTAGCCATTAGTTGCTCCTGCCCCAAAATCTTCAGCGCTTCATCAAGAGATTCTACTAGAGACATAAAAAACTCTACAGCATCCTGTTGCTCTCGTAAGTTCACTGGTTCTCCTTGAAGTCTACAATTGAAAAATAATGGTTACCCGCCGCTCTAAGAATAATGGGTTTTACTCAAAAACATACATTTTATATCTCTTCTTTCAATTCACCTCAATTTTATCATTAAAATAGGAATATTTACTTGTAACCCATGCCAGTAAAATCACTTGCATTTTTAATCAGACTGTGAATGGGGCTGGTTGCAAAGATAATTTTAAGTTTTTTCATTGGATTGGGTATTAGGTTTTGACGACCTCCCTGGCGCAGCGCTATGGTCTTATAACTGGGAGGTCTCGGGTTTTTTTCCTGACGGGAGGCTTTGGCCGTGACTAGTTACCACCCTACCGCCAAAGACGTGCCGTCAAGCGATTTAGCGTTCCGACACGATGGCGTGTAGAAACCGATTAGGGGTATGTGTTGAATGTACACTGCCATACCCCTTCCAAGTTAGCCCGCTACCATCTTAGACTGCATCGTCACTTACGATCAGGTGAGATCACAGTCAAGGACTATCTTGTCATCCAATAAAAAAAAAAAGATTTTAGCAAACGCCAAAAAACGAAAATTGAAGATTTGAGTTTCTTACTTAAAATGTGCCCACAGTCCTCTGGGAACATAATATTGTAGTTTGCTATAATGTAAATGTGCAAATATAGCCTGAACTTGTTTAAGTATTGTGATGTTGTAATCAGAATTGTTCTGAAAAAGAAAAACAGAAAACAGATAGGTTTAAGTATGGAAATTTATTAAATTAAATTCAAAAGTATTTGTTTCATGCAGGCCAACCTGTGGCTCTTATGAATATCTGCAGAGACGGGCCGGCAGGAAACTCAGCTAAATTTCCACAGAAAATCAGATATTAATGAGGATATGATTTTACTAAAATTACCTCTATATTGTTCTCTATAAGACTGTGATGGTGAGCTTCGCCAGAAAAATCTTCATTAGGATCTGTTGCAGCTCCTATGGAAATACCAATATTTATATCATTAAGTAAGTACAGACTAACGTAAAGTAACATACAGATATCCGTAAGCGTTTTTGTAAGTCAGAATCGAAGAAATTAACAATACAATACAACGTCAAAATGAAATCAATGACTTTTTGCATGAACAAACCACGAGACAAAGTACTTATTTCTCAACCGATAGATTTCTACTCAAACTCAACTTTCTTAGGACAAAGGTCTCTTGCATGGATTTCCACAAGACTCAGTATTGCGCCGCTTGGACTCACGATGTTGGCTCTTGCGACTTGTCTGATGATGTCGTTCCACTAATGGGGGTCCGGTGTGAGGTCGCCACTACAGCTCCTTGGAACTCATAATGACAAAGCATTTCAATTTCATGGTAGTTTTTTTTTAAATTCTCATTATTTAATAAGGGACTTTTAAATGTGACCTTTATGTCAGCCCCATAGGTAAACACAAAATATTACAATTTAGGAGGTGAATGTGCTCATGAAACTGAACAACTTTCCCCAAGGAACATAGGTCGAAATATGAAAAAAAATTTTGGACCTCCCATAGTAAATCAATCAGCTAATCGTCAATTTTGTATGGAGGGTCCAATTTTTTTTTTCATATTTCGACCTATGTTCCTTGGGGAAAGTTGTTCAGTTTCATGAGCACATTCACCTCTTTCAGGGTTTACGGGGAATAAAATTTCACCGTGTATATAAAAAGTATGATAAAAAAAGTCACCTTGCACTGTGAGCAACACGTCCCTCACAGCGCGAACGCAGTACAGTTGCTGCAGCACTGAGTTCATGTAACAGGTGGCGCCCGCGTTCTTCAGCCCGACCAGCCCCGCCGCCGGCCGCGGGCCCACGCAAGGCATGTATTCCCACTCTGACAGACCCATGCTTTTGTCTGAAACAATGAACAAAAACAAACCAATGAAAAACTTCTGCTGAAAATTTTTTCATATCTCTCCACTTAGTTTTCACAAATAAATGTAACATTTTGTTTATAAATATATGACATTTTTAAAATTGTTAATTATGAATTTATTTCTCAACCGATAAACGTCTACTACCGGGCAAAGGTCTCTTGCATGGACTTTCACAAGTCTCGGTCTTGCATTGACTATGACTCGATGATGCCGTCAGTCCATACAGTGTGTCCACATATTCTTTTATATGTTTATTTTTAATTAAATAAATAAATACGTTAAGAAGTGGAGATAGCTTCGGCATTGAGGCCAAACCTCTGGTTTTTTCAATGTAAGAATTGAATATTTTTGTAAAACGTTTTTTTTTATGTACAATAAATGAAAAAAAAAAGAAACGTTCAGACGCATCGGGTTGCTTCTGCTTTTGCCCTATGATCACACTTATGGCTTACCGCTATAGAACATCTGCTCGAGGAGGCTGGCGAGCGCGGCCATGTTGGGCACGCACGCGTGCACCAGGGCCAGCAGCAGGTCGGTGGCGGCGGCGGCGGCGCCCGGCGTGCGGCACAGCGGCACCGCGCCCTCCTCCTCCGCGTCACCCTCGCCCGCGCTCTCGCCCTCCGCGCCCTCCGCGCCCATGCGACACCACGCCCACGAGTACGGCCACAGGAACTCCGTCGTCACTTCCTTTTATTATTGAATACAATAGAAAAGTTTTGCTTTTGAATCACCAATTGAATTAACCACTATTCGTATTATATGAATGTATATTACAGATAATAAATCAAAAAATTAATACTGGCAAGAAAGAGTCAAAGATCAAACTAGCGATTTCTTTGACAATGCTTGGAGTCCGAAAGGAATTTTATGTACCTTTATCAATCCCGAGTCCTTATGATCTGGATGAGCACCATATTGAAATTTAACTTGAGCTGGTACATGCGTAAATAGCTCCTTGGTCAGATTCAGATGACCCTCCAACAATGTGTCGTCCAATGCGGCAGGGTTGGCCTTGACTGCTCGAAGCCATTCCACCTAAGCCAAACAATGATAAGATGGACATTAACCAACGCTGTCGCAACAATGACATTTGTAAAGTGAATGAGTTGAGGATGTCATAGTAATGTCTTGCCAGCTGAATATTGAGATAATAATAAGCGTTGATCATAGGCCCCCAGGTATAATAATCAGTTTGTACATTAGTACCGCCGTCGCTAACAATCAGTTTGGATATTTACTATCATTAGATAGTAAATATCCAAACTGATTGTTAGCGACGCGAATTATTTAAATATTGTTTTGTGTTGCCATATTTATAAATATAATAAATAAGGCAAAAACGGAACGTAGTTCGTATGGAGGCAGGGGTGCGGGGGGCAACTGTCAGTTGGTGACACTAATGTTTGAAAAAGGTCCGTTTTGAATTCGCCGCCCGTCGCCAACCGCCCAAATCACAAGCTCCTACGAATTACGATTCCGCCAAGCCCTTTTGCTCAAAACCAGTGTTTTACTGTTTCCATCCGCTACACTGATTATTATACCTGGGGGCCTACGATCAACACTTATTATTATCTCAATATTGAGCTGAAATGATCACACTAAACTTTGCATGCAAATGTTTGCAAAGTTTAGTTTGGTTTAGTCTGTTTTATCCTTATACAAGTACCTCGATGGCCAAGTCATCCAGGGTGCGCGAGGTGGGCCCGGCCAGCGCCACGAGGCGGCACAGCAGCTGCAGGAACTGCTGCGCGTGGCGCGCGTGTCGCGTGAGGCGCGGGTTGGCGGCCGCGCCGCCCGCGCCGCCCAGCGCCGCCAGTGCGCCGCGCGCGCCCCCGCCGCCGCCCCACGCGCACATCGCCAGCAACTGCTCCGCGCACGACACTCGCACCTGGAAATCCAATAATCTTTGACTTCCATACAGCGAAATACAATGTTACTGTTTAAAACGGCTTCTTTTTTTGACGTTTGATTTTAATTATTTTTTTGTTTTTAACAGAAAATACAATTAGAAGAAGTTTTTGTAAAAACAGAAGCAAGAGACAGCAATAAATATTTTCATTGAAGGCATGCCAAGGGCAAAGGACATAGTAGATATAGAGCTACCTCACATCTATATGGTAGTGACCTCACTATTCATGGCACCACTTTTTATATTTGGACTACCCCCACAAACAGATTTAAATACTAATAACTTCACTTTATAAATTTTCTATTTTAGATCTTGAGTAATAAAAATATTTAGTTATACTTTGTTTGATAAATAGAGTCAATTAGTACATTTAAACGAGATGATGGCTGAGAAAGATAAAAACATTCACATCTTGTTCAAATATACATTGTTATTAAAGCTCAAGGCACACAGCAACCTGCACCAACTCTTGTGCCTTTGATCTTGCATGACAAGTCAGTACAGTCAATACTCACTCTGATTGAATTTTAACAAAAGTTAGAATTTTTTTTTAATTTTAAGCAACACGAAGTCCTAAATTATAAGAAACAATATTTTTTAAGTTAATGCAACTTACCGGAGGATTGGGGCAATCAATCATTAAGTACAATGCAGTATCTTGCCACCAGGTTTCATGGAGAAGAGATTCTAAATGCCCTCCTCCCAGAGCCATGCATATAGTTACGACTTCCATGCATTCTCGCACCACTGAAAAAAAAAATTATTTACAGGGTTCGAAAATTAAATAAGATAAATACATAATTTGAAATGTATGCTTTTCGCAAAATACTAGAAATAATTTTTATGAACGAATGGCGGTAGTTTACACTTAACAAATATTCGAGTTTGGAATGCGAGGATAAGTGTGGAATCCACCAAATAAGATAGATAGATGGATTGCACATGTCTCCAATTTGGTCTGAGATGCACTACAAGTATTGGCCAACTTCCAACGTTAGAGCGAATGTTATGGCCAATGCTATTTTGTCTGAACAACAAATCCAGCCTATCGGGGTACGAAGACCATTACTATGAATCTTCGTAAATTCCTGGTGAAAACAGAGCCACTTAATACAACTTACATATGACGTCATCAGAATGCACTAGACCATTGTGTTCGGAGGGCTGCGCCACAGAGTAAGCGAGGCTGTAGAGAGCGCGCACTGTGGCGGTAGTGGGCACACGCCACCAGACCAGCGTAGAAACTGAATCGCTGTCCTCGCTGCTTGTTACCATCTGTGGAATATTATTGGCCTGTTTATGTGTGCTATTCAGATAAAGTTCTTGCAATTCACGAGGGTGCGTGGCTCATATTTGTGTGTGTCGTATCTATATGAGTGGGAGCGAGAGTTTGCTCGCGCCTGACCGCTTCCACCTAGGCTTCGGACAGGCACGCATACTTATGCAATGTGCATGATGTACACGACGTAACCATAAGTAAAGCTCATACGCTATCGTGAGTTGAAAGAACTATAACAATTTGCTATTTTGGTACAAAACTATTTTATCAAAAGCGATTTTTTTTTTGCTAGAGTTAATTGGTGTAAAATACTATGGTTCAAGATCTTACTTGTTCTCCTAAGGTATTTGCCAATTTTTCTGCTATGGCTTTGACAATAAGCTCGCAATTGTGATTAGGAACCGTTTGTAGTGCCTCTCGTAATATCGTCACATCCATCCTGGAATAAATCCAGAAATTAGTCAATATTAAAGTGTGAAGAGTTGACCTATACTAGATTTATTGAGTTTTACCCACATACATTTTACATTAAATTTTTTTAAAGATCCATACCTGAAATCTTTATCCACAGTTGTGTCTGATCCATCTGGTGCAAGAATTTCAAAAAGATGTCCCAAAGTATATAGAGCCAACTTGACTAATCTTACCAAGGCCAAATAGCCAACTCTGAAATAAAACAAGTCTGTGCATCAAAAAACTGAAAAACTGAATTTTTAGAAAAATTTCATCCATCGTAATACGGCAATCACCTGAACATCACAATCATATTAAAAATTACATATTTTGATTGATGGATAAAAAACATTTTGATGTTTGTGACGGCTGTCCTTTTTATTACTTTAAATATTGAGTCATCATCTTGATAAAAACAATTAAAAAAATTAAGTCAGCTTCCCTATTATATTATTATACCTTCTGGTGTGTGGAGCAGCATCCTTTAAGAACTCGCTGTCGGATAAACATTGTACTAAAAGTGGAGCTTTCTTAACACACGCCAGCTGGAAACTTCGGTTGCGTTCTAATCTTGAGTCGGAGGACGGCATTACCATGCTATATAAAACCTACAAAAACACATATTATGTTTGGCACAGTCTTTTTAACGTAAAAACGATGCAATTGCAGCCAGCTTACGGCACGATGAGCTTTTTACAATGGAAGTGTTCGTTAAATTTCTAAAATGCTTGGCACTGACATACAGCGCTGTTAAAATGAAATATTAAGATTTTCAAGTATAAGCGACGCGAGTTCAAAATAACGTTTTACATTGCCTATTGTTTAGTTGTAGTGTATGTAATTTAATGCTTTTTCAACACACTTGCTCATAAAATGGCTCCCGGTTCACCGCAATTAGGCACACAATGACACCTTTAACTCAAACTGTGACTTTTGATTACTATTATTCACAATGTGAGTTATAGAATTTTTTTTTTTAATTTTATTGGTTGAGTTGCTTTGTTCTTAAAAAAGTTTCTATTACAAAAAAAATCCTACCTATTGCCAAGATACCTATTGCTTGCTCATTTCATATAACTTCGTTCCTAACTAAAATAGATAATTTCAACTTGTACGTGTCTCAAATATAACTTTTGTTTTTTCTGTAATACTTAAAGAAAACTGGAAATTCCCCATTTTGTACGTGGCTATAAGAGAAAAGCAAAAAAAAAGAAACCTCATTCTTTTAGTCTATGGCCATTAAAGGTGTGCGCGCATTCCGGAAAACTGATTAAATCAAATAAACACCTGAATAGGCTGTATGGTCGTCGATCTTTGCCTGCCCTCAAGAGCATCTCAAGAGGGCGAACAAAAAACAACATTAATTTTTCCCGCCATTGCGAAAAAATTTTCACAACTCGTTTTTACTGTTTTGTACCATAATGTACTATTTTAGTATTATTTTCTTCACAAGTGTGTTGAAAAACGTCGTATGATACACGTGTATATTGATGATTACCGTCCTCGGCTACCTTAAGACCCTCACCTAACGGCTCGGGTCTCAATAGCGCCTCAGCGGTAATCACCAACTTTGACACTTGTACCATAATGTACTATTATTGCCATATTTTATTTAAATAAATAACCGCAAAACGGAACGTACTTCGGGGCAGCGGCAAGGGTTTCCCCCTGCTACTTTATTGAACAACTGTCAGTAGACACGAAGAGTTCAATAAAGTTTCTTTGCATTGCCGCCCGCCGCCAACCGCCGAAAGCAAAAGCTCCACATACGAATTACGTGCTGCCTAGCCTTTTTTGCTCTGAAGTGTTTTAACTGTATCCATCCGCTACAATAAGTAGTAGTGGACTTCTACGCAGTCAGGTTTTATTTAAATTTCATTTTGTTTAAACCTACTGTTTTCGTAAATGGCGAATATTTTCGAGATCCTGTTATACAGAAACATTTTAAACTGTTAAAATAATTTTCAAAATACAACGATGGCTACCATCCGCCATTTTTTTTCTTCAGCGTCAGCCAACCGTTAGATTCGTTTTACTTGTGGAAGTGACACATGACATTCGTACTCAGGTTTGGTCACACGTTCCTCAAAATATTACCGAAATTCTAGCTCAATCGGGTAAAACGACAAGTTAAACTCAACAAGAAATCAGGTTTAGTGGAATTCATATTTGCATACCTCTACATTATATGCAACGGTGGGTGGTGCAGGTCCATACAGCATGTCTCTTAACTTTGTATCCTCGCGACTAAGTAGCGCTTCTGTTAGTTTATCGACCTGAAAAGGTATATTAATGTAAAGGCCCATATTATTTAAAACTGATATAAATATTATGTAGTCTAACCTGTAAATATCGTACTTACTGTTTGTTTGTGACTAGGGCAGATTTGTGATAAGAGATGCGCCGCTTCAGTCAATGGAGCATGAGATTTAGTTATACCTATGTGTTCTAACTCTAAAATAAAAGGAAGGTACCACGAGCCTTGGGCGAAAAGCTGCAAAACAAAAATATACTGTTTAATTCACGGTTTTAAACACATTAAAAGATAAACAAGATAAACGAAATAGTGGGTATAAAGCTCAAGGCATATGTTGACGCGACAGGGCAATGCAACATTTCCAAATTCTTACATAGCATATTGAACTTTGTCTTCGCCACGTAAAGCATCAATTTGTGTGAAGATCATCCGCTGCGACCAAGGCCTCTGGCGTACATTTGCGCTATACTTTAAAGTTTGTACATAACACAATAAAGTTCAATATCCTTTGTATCTTTTCAGAAAAGGTGCACCGCGTCACTTCACAAGATTTTTTTTTAATTTTTATTAGGAAAACAAACAGCTGAAGTAAAAAAACAAAGTTAATACAGTATGCTAAAACAAAAGCCAATTAAGTTTTCACAATTTTCAGATACTATATTTTTTATTAGAATGAATAGTATACTAACGACACCCGGTAACGCGTGTTCTGGAGTAGGCGGCACAGGGGGAGACGACGTACTTGAGTCACTGCTCGACTCATTAGAAGATCCACAACCCCCGCTACCGCACACTTGTCCGTCATACACCTGCAATTTCAGTTTATATTATAGCCTTCTTTAAAATTAGGTTCTTATTCAGAGTGGAAACGTTAAATGTGCGAATCCGATTATTTTTACTAAATATAGGAGACTAGTAGATATAGTTTTTAAAATCCCGCGGGAACTCTTTGATTTTCCGGGATAAAAAGTAGCCTATTTCACTATCCCAGTCTTCAACTATGCCCATGCAAAAATCACGTCGAATCAAAGCTCGATATCCAATTTTTTTTTTTTAAAGAATATTAGCCAAGCTGAACTTCACTTATATTCTCCTCTCCCCTTCAAATTATTATTTACGCATTATTTTCTCATTGTGAGGTCTGAACATTATTTAATGTGAATGCTTGAAATTTAAACTTTTATTTTTACACACATTATTCCAAAGCACACTTAAAGTTTCCAGTCTATATATCATCTATATATATCTAGATTCAATATTTATCCAATAATCACAACGAACCTTTGCAACGATAACAGTTTTATCCCTAAGAGGTATTTGCGAGAGTATTTTGCGGTCATGACTCGTGTCCAGGAGTTCTCCGTTTACGTACAGCTCTAGTTTATTTACATACATTTCTAACTTGATGTTGCTGTCCGTTGTACATTTTAGTCTGGAAGAGTAAAGCAAACTTAAATCGAATAGGTTTACATGCTTGTCAACCGATACAATAAAGGGTTTGATTCAGTACCTTCTCTGAACCGCAGTGCGTAACGAATGCAGCGTCTCGTTAGAGTGTGAAAATAGTTCTATGTCGTCAATTTGTCTTTGGCCTGTTTGAAAATTGAATCTCACTATTATAGTACACTGCCGCCCCCTTCCCGACCTATAAATCGGAAGTATCTGTCGTTCCGATGAAAACCTCCTATCACATTCGTTTATATATTCCTGTATGGCACGAATTACTCTACACATGCGGGTACAGCATTCCGACGCATCTACAAAATAAACAGTATACGTTAATTGTATAAAACACGATGTTTCGGAATTTCAAATATTTTTGGTCATAATATTATGGAAAGGCTGGACAAAGTCTCTTGAATGAACTTCCACAGAGCTCAATCTTGCGCCACCTGTATCCAACGGTTCACTACAACTTGTAGGGAACCATTGGATGGATAGTAGGAGATCTATTAACAGAGCTTTCTGGTGCGGGGTCACAACTCAACCACTTTTGAATCAGCACTCAACGACCATCAGTCTTTCTGTGCCCCGCTCATTTCCATTTTATCTTCGTTACTCCCAGAGCTATGTCGGCCATCCATTATATACTAATTTGATCTCGCAGAATAGATATTTTTTTTTAAAGAATATAAGCTGAACTTAAATAATGTTATTTCCTCCCCTCGAAATAAGCGGGAAGCTTGTGTTTGTTAGGAGTAGGTAATACAACGGATGGGCATGGAACCTGCGACCTGTCAGTTTTCAGTCACATCTTTAACTGAGGATATCAAAGAGAGCAACTGAGTGCAGGCGGTGCAAGACCGTGCAGAGGTCTGTGGATGTCCATGCAAGAGACCTTTGTTCAACAGTGGACGTCTATAGGTTGATTAAAGAAGAAAAAATGATCTTTAGCCGTTGGGCTTACTAATGAGTTGTACATGTAGTGAATATCTTACGGTGACATACCCGGCTGCAGCTCCATGTCCTTCTGCAGGCGCTGCGTGCGCGCGCAGCACTGCGTGAGGAAGGCCTCGTGGTGGTGCGCGGGCGACAGCGCGGGGCCCGTGCACGTGCACACCTCGCGCAGCAGCTCGATACCACGTGCGGATATCTCGTCATCGCACTCCGTAATCACCTGCAACCACACGTGTGTACAATAGAGCTATGGTGATCAGTCTTTCTAGCAGCCCGGGTCGATCGCGAACCATTGGCAAAGTGAATGAGTCAAAACGACTGGAACACTTCGATAAAATTAATCGATCATTAATGTAACCTAATGTTTTATCTAAATTCTGATTCTGATTCTGAAAAATAAAACTTTTAATTTACTCACCCTCCATAAATAATCTAATCCTATGAGATCAGCATCATTAAGTAAAAAACTACGACGTTTAACCTTAAGTTTGCCTTCTTTGGAATTAACAGCTTTGAAAAATCTGGAACAATACATTCCAACTTTATTTGTAATTTTTTACCTCATAAAACAAATGTGGTAGAATCCAATATAAAATTACCTCTCGAAACACTTGATACCCGAGTGAGTCAATAAGTTTGGGGACAGTGTCATAATGTTTCGCCGAAAAAAATGAAGGTTTATATTTGGATCCAAGTCTGGCTCCTCCCCCATTAGTTTGCTAAACCAACGAAAACACGCTTCCCGATCACCCAGGTGTGCTGGCTTCTCAGCTAGGCATATCCAAATTTGCTTTGCCTACAAAGAAAAAAGAAAGTTTTAGAACGCTGCTCATAGGCGGAGTTTCAACCACACTTTGTGATAGAGTCAATAATATGTCGAGTATTCTTATCAACCGATAGCCGTCTACTGCTAGGAAAAGGTCACTTTCATATACGTCCATAGATTCGATCTTGCGCCACCTGTATCCAGCGGCTTCCTGCGACTCGTCTGATGCGGTCTGCCAACACTGAAACTTTTCAGTGTGAGCTCGCAACTCCAGTACATTATATTTTATGAACAGTCAAAGCAATAAAAAAATACGAGTCGAATTGAGAACCTCCTCTTTTTTTTTGAAGTCGATTAATAAAATAAATAAATGTTAATACCTGTTCAGCACACAGCCATAACTGTCCATCCTTGAGTAAAAACCTGAGGAAACTAAGGCGTTCGTGAACTTGCGCCGCGTGTGCATATCTTCCATCTGGCAGCCAATTCTCCCAGTCTATTTCTCCCTCTTCTGAAAAAAAATTTTTTTTATTATTTTTTTTACTATGACAAAAAGGTCTCACTTGAATGTGAACTTGAAATGGGTCTGTATTTGCAACTGTCAACCCTTAGCTTGTAGCTACACAAAAACGTTACAAAGGAGATGGCATTCTTATGTACGATTTCCATTATTTCTCTAAGTCTAAGTCAAGACAATATTGGCAGTTGGCCGGCTGTGCCAGTTTCGAAGCGATTCGCTAATTGCATTTGATCCACAAGTTGGGACGTGTTGGGACTGACATATTTTGCCCCAAAATACTTTGCTGTAAACAAGGGTTCATAAACTTTAGACTACATCCTTGCACAAGCAGGTCTTACCAGTCAGCTTGCTCCGAACAGCGTCCATATAGAGCGTCAATGAGTCAGTGACGAGTATGACGAGCGAGTGCTGCGTCTGCAGTCGGTCGATGAGCTCCTGCCGCGTGACGTGGGGCCGCACGCCCGAGCCGCCCCCCGCCTCGTACAGGCAGCAAATCTCGCGCATCATCTTCAACGCTGGCAACACCCACTTGTCGTTGCTCTTCAACTCTTCCACGCATCTAAGACAAGCTTTCAACTGCTATATCGGCCTCAAATATCCAGAATCACATTCCGAGTTCGAAACCGGAATTCGGATTCTGAAACCAGAATGCTCAGACTCGCATACAATTTTGTAAAGCTTCATACAAATTCAGGATATTTGCAGATCTGATTTATCCAAATTGTTCTGACAGAAAATTTCCACGCAAGTCAAGTATCTCATTTTGAGAATCTGAATTCCGTTTCTGAATTCCTGATTTGATCAGGAAGTTTATGGCCTTATTAAAATCACACTTTGGCATAAGGCTGAAAAAAGATGAAAAATAAATATGGTGCCTTGAAAAAGACACTATTCCAAGTATCCACTCAATACTAAATGTTGCGTCAAAAATTTAACTTAGTGGTCAAATTTAAATTATGGTTGAACAGTTCCTGTTATCTTGACCATATTATTACAGTTGAAAACGTACTTATCTAGCCATAAAGTTTTTTGAGCATCGCGATCCTGACTGCAGCTGTAGTCGAGTATTTTAATTAAATTCGCCAGTGCCACGTCCATTATTTCCGTACATACTTCATCTGAGTGCGCCAAATTCCAAAACAATACCAATACCTAAAATGAAACACGGTCTTAAATTGTAAACAGAGCTTAATCCGTACTGAAATGGTTAATGCTGCATCGTGGCTTATTCTGTTGTTACAATCTCTAAACTAAATTGACAGTTCTAAATCTCGTGCTATCTCTTTCATAATGCAAGTAGCGCAAAAGGATAGTGTTACATTTTTAACCTGTTAATTTTATTTAGTTTAATGAGATTGTATACAACTGAGGTAGCCATGAGTGAGTAGTCATTACAATGAGTAGAAGACAACATAAAACATGTAAACAACTCAACAATCTTAATTACATAGATACGCCGCATTTGTGTCAAAAAAGAATACATACGCCGGAAAACATTTTGCTTTTACATTGTTAAAACTGTCAGAATTTTGCCAAATTCTATGTCCCTTTCTTCAGAAATTTTCTGACAAAATACTGACGGTTTTCACCAAAAAATTCGGTGGATAGTACCTAGATTTACTCACATGACGTCTTACACGGAAC
Organism: Hipparchia sbordonii; assembly: GCA_038048805.1. Lineage (NCBI taxonomy): Eukaryota > Metazoa > Arthropoda > Insecta > Lepidoptera > Nymphalidae > Hipparchia > Hipparchia sbordonii. The sequence goes on along the minus strand of CM076099.1, from coordinate 10,111,497 downwards.
CCTTACTTAGGGAATCATTCAGGTACCACTGAAGTATATGAGCAAAATAGTATTACATTACTTACTTTGTTAGCCATTACGCCGTCCTTGTCATCTTCTGCAAGCCTTCTTATTACTTCCAATAATTTATCACTTTGTTTCTTACTAGATGTCGCCCAACTCGCCTATTAACAAGTTTATTTATTTAGTACAGTATATGATAACCTATCATGTACAATTATTGTATAGGGTGAAAGGGAAAAGATCTAGAATATTGTTAAGGGTAGTTTAGTTAGTACTAATAATAATTATGTTAAAACTATCATCTTTTTCATTAGCAACGGAACAAGCTCAATTCTCTCACTCTAAAAATATGCAACATACGTAATCATTTTTCGCAAACAAGATAATCATACATATCTACAACTGAGTCACCCTATACACATACATATCTTCAACTAGTTTTTTACCTTAAAACAATCAAATAAATGATCTAACTGATCCGGTGTGAAGTCCCACGCCAACTTAGCGAGTAAGTCGTGGAGGTTCTTCACTATGGCCTCGTGCTTCCCTTGCTGCGCTCGCCATATCGCGTCCAAATCTTCCCTAGTCAGCGAGTTCTCTTTGATCATAAACCTAAGCATTTTCTCAAGTCTATCCACATACTGAGGCTGGTGAAGCGAATCACGTAATACTATATCTACAACTTTGTTTTCGCGAATCCAATTCTAAAAAAATAAAATCAAAATTAACAAACATCCAGTATGATTGTAACCATTTTATTTTTAAGAATATTCAGATTTCATTCTGCACCTTTAACCGATGAGCTTTATTAAACTTAGGGTCCATTAATGTGAACAGTCTATCGACAGCTCTAATTAATGTAATACTTTGACATTGGCGAAATTATTGCAGACTATACCCAATTAAACCACAGTATAATGAACCATGGAGCAGCAACAACCATGGTAATGCTATTTTTCTTGCATGAAACATTGTGAAAAAGACATTAAAAGTTGTAACGTACCGTAATAACCGCAGGCGTGAGCCACTCCGGTTTGGGCTGTTGTGAGATCGTACTTATCAGTTGATTGATTTCATTCAATGCAGACATTTTTCCATTGAACGATGACATTTGCAACAATCGTAAGATCATCTTCAAACGAAACATTTCTAATGCTGTAATGAAATAAATCAATTATAACCCTAAAATTGCGACTGTATCATTTATAATAGCCAACACAAAAAATATATGAGAGAACATAAAGAGGTAAACATGACGAATAACTGTATAACAATAATTTATTGTCATATCTAGTTGTAATTGGTCTTGTTTTTTCTCGCATGTGAGATGAGAAGTTGTAAGCCACACGAGAGCAAAGTTATTTGTTTCTTGAGGCTCTGAATCCGTTACTCTCGTGATTCAATGGAACCCGTCGCTTTCTCGGAATTCAAACTCACACACAACCATATACACTCACAACCATAACTGATTCTCTGTTTTGAAAAAATAGCTATTACACAAACAATACAATAAGCACCCGTGAAACATAATATAAATGTATTTTATTTATACAAAAATCAATACAAGATACTCAATATCTTAAAGCACGTAAAAATAGTTAAAAATGGTCCGTCTACATTAGGCACTATTATTCATTTCGCATTTATTGGTTAAGTAGGAACCCTCTGTTAATTAATTTTACCGATGATTCTTTATTGTACGCCTAGACTATTAACAATAATACAACATAGTAACAACAATAAGTCCCGTACGCCACATCGAAATTCATAACATCGAAGCTCATGAGATAGAACACGTTACATCGATAGCTTACATATTATCTTTAGCTTTCAGCATAACAAAAGTATATGAGATCGATCGTTCATGACATCAAAAGCTTATGAAATCGATAGTTCAATAAAACGAATTTATAAGATCGAAGCCTTAGCAAATCGACAGATCGTGATATCGATAGCTTTATTAGGGACTAGTGGCCCGTCCCGGCTTCGCACGGGTGGACATAAGATTATAAAAAATATAGCCTATGTTACTCAGTGTGAATGTAGCTTTCCAATGGTGAAAGAATTTTGAAATCGGCACAGTAGTTTTGGAGTTTATTCATTACAAACATACAAAAATACAAATCTTTATAATAGTATTGCAGATAAAAGTGGCAATAAAAAAATGAAATAAAATGAAAATTATTGCCACCTCTATCCCTAATAAAGCTATCGATATCACGACGCTAAGGCTTCGATCTTATAAATTCGGTTTATTCAACTTTCGATTTCATAAGCTTTCGATGTCATGAACGATCGATCTCATATAATTTCGTTATGATGAAAGATCGATAACATAAGTTAGCGATGTAACGTGTTCGATCTCATAAGCTTCGATGTTGTGAATTTCAATGTTGTGAATTTCGGTGTGGCATACGGGACCCTAACAACAATAATTTCGGCGGGTAGGTATTAGCTGATGGCAAACAGCGCAGCGATGATTGCAGGTCGATCAGGGACGATGTAGCAGCTCAGGGGAGGTTCAAACACCGCCCCTTAGCAGCTACAGGGTACCCGACCGGCCTTAGCTCCCATAAACTTCGTCCAAGACTTTTGCAATCACTGGTTTTCCGTGAAACTATAAAAAAATTCACTGAACATAGAACTGATCACAGTTTAGGTATAGAGGAAATAAAAGTACAGTTAAAATAATAAAGTACAATTAAATTAGTTCTTGCAATTCACGAGGGCGAAAGCTCACGAGCTTTACTTGTGGTTACATCGTGTACATACACATTTCGTAAATGTGCGTGCCTGTCAGGATCTCAGGTAGAGCGGTTAGGCGTGAGCAAGCTCTCGCTCACACTTTTACAGATACGACACACACACAACCATGAGCCACGCGCCGTCGTGAATTGAAAGAACTATGCAAAATCTTGATTTAACACAGTTATGATATTCGAAGACTTTATTAAACTTTGCTGTAAATAAGTTAAAAGTTTATAATAATGCATGCAATATTTTTTAATTTTTTTTTTTTTGTTACCCAATCAAGAACCCATAATATTATGAAGTAATATATTTTTTTTTTGTTTTTGATCTTATACTATTTAAAGCAAATCTAAAACTGGCGATTTCCCTTTGCAGACACTGTTGATACATTAGGCTTGCGCGGCGGCCGTTGACCTCTGAGCGCGTATTTTAATTTCGACGAATAGTATGACAATGATTTGCTTATTTTATGGTCCGATATGGTGAAAAAATATTTCAAAAAAGGTATAAAACTATTAATGGAAATATGTTCTATTAACGATATAGAACCATCAAAAAAATTGTGCACTACCTAAAAAATCATCCTGTACAATTTTATCAAAGAAATTTCAAAGGTATGAAGTAGGTAGTGAATATTAAAGTGACTCACATTTAAGTAGACTGTGATGCTGTGGAGTCTTGACAGAAACACATTTGCAAGCTCTAATCAAGCAGGACACAGTGTCTGTCTTATTCTCACTGCCGCGTGCTTCCCTCTTAAGCTCTTCGTCTGTAAGGCTTTCTAGTAGAGTTGGAATACATTCCTATAAAAAAAATTATGCAGATCAAAACTTATGCAAGCCTTAATCTTCACTACATAGTATAAAACAAAGTCACTTTCTCTGTCCCCATATCCCCATGTACGCTTAAATCTTTAAAACTACGCAACGGATTTTGATGCGGTTTTTTTTAATAGATAGAGTGGTTGAAGAGGAAGGTTTATATGTATTATAACATCCATTAAATAGTGGAGAAATACTGTTATTTTTGAGGTTTCTAATGTGATGTCGTAAATAATTACATTTTTTCCGCTTACATTGCAAACGCAGGCTGAACCCTACGAGATTTATCAAAATAATGTACTAAGTATTGTACACATTGAAAAGGTCTACAGGAAACTCCGCGATGGTATATGTCTATCTCTTATGGATATCCCACAATAACATTTTTTTGTCATTTACTTTTTACGACAAATAATGGCTAATTTTCGAAGCGATTTTAACCAATACAGCATTAATCTTTATCTAATTAAATACCTTAAATACATTGATGATTTAATATAGATCTATATGACCCTTTACAGCATATGATTTAAATGAAAATTTTCGAAGATATTACAGATTTAAAAATTGCGGGACATAGCGTTTGCGGCGGTTCCGGCCGACCGGGGCGGCGGGAGCGTGCCTATAAAATATTGTTTTACTCTAAAAACGCGTGCGGGCCACGGGCAGTAATGAATAAATCAAAACTACTGGATCGATTTTAATCATTTTCAGTGAATGACATAGGCTATATATTTTATACCCGTGCGAAGCCGGAGCGGGCCGCTAGTAATATATAAAACAAAGTCGGGTTTGTTCGAACACTTCTAACTCTAGAACGGCTGGACCGATTTTCATGATTTTTGATTTGTTGTAATTGTCTTCGTCCTGATTAGCAGAATAATTATTAAAACATCGGAAAAAATTCACGACAAATAATTTACGAAGAAAATTAGTTTTCTTATTCATTTTTCCTTCCCGCAGGATTTTTAAAAACCTAACACCAAGCGGACAAACTCGCTGGCAAAAGCTAATTTTAAAACATGTGAATTTAATAGAACATTGTTATAACATACCAGTACTGGTAAGAGGTAAACAGTGACCGTGTGAGGTGTGAGCAGGTCATGACAAAGACCCAAGGGCCGTAACAGTTGCCACACAGCAGCAACACGGGTCTCTCCACTAGCAGGGTGCTCCAACGACGACGGCTGCTCACTGCGTGCTGTGGAGCTCTGCAACAAATGGGAAGGATAATCTCTCCATTCTTCTTCTTTTTTATAGTTATTTTTTTTTCGTAAAGAATTGATATTCTTATATTATTCTTATATTGGCTGATGCCAAGCTGAAGTTGACTAATATCCTCCTATCCCCTCCATATAAGCGGAAAGCTTGCGCTAGGAGTGGGCACACTAATAGTGCAATGGGTGAGGTTCAAACCTGCGACCTTTCAGTTTTCAGTCTGCACCTTTAATCGTTGGGCTATTGAGGCTTAAGCTAGTTATTTTAAGATAGCCCTTAACTGTGATCTCACTTGATGGTGTGATGATGCAGTTTAAGATGGTAGAGTAGCTCTCTACCGCTTGAAAGGCAATGCTAATTAAACCCCCTACTCCAAATCAGTTTCTACACGCCATCAGACTACCTCATTGGTCTAGACTCCAGTGGATAGCATGTTCGACTGTAGATAATGCGGTCACAGATTCAATTCCAGAATCGCATCGAATTTCCGTCCCATCGGACTATGAGATTGAGAGAATAGAGATTGCGACACACACTTATGAGCTATAATATATTCCGCTCAGGTAGCTAATCTCTGAATAAGACATCAGGTACTTCCAGGCTTCTAATGTGTAGTGCAAAGAAATTCAATATGTAACACTGAACTAATCAAATGCAATTATTGGATGCAATGAGAAATATTTTATCTCATACATACCTCAATACTATCAGTCATAGATGTCATGTTTTCAGCAGCATTCACTATATTTTCCTCGCTTTCTTTTTCTGTTATTTCATTAGAAACTTTTTCTTCACTAATTACAGAAGTAGTCAAATCTGATTTTTTAAAACCCATAATTGATTCAAATCTTTCTCTAAGCTTAATAAAACCGCCCGCCTGGCCAAACCTGAAATATTGTTCAATATAAATGAAAAGATCCTACATCATAGAATTTTATTCTACCACATTTGAGTTGCTAGGCTTATGACCTAGCCTAGGCTAGGCAGTACATTTGGTGTTACAATGCAATTGGAATTAGACTTTGTTGCTTTGGGTCTTGATGCAAATCTCAAAAAATGTCTTTCATGTTACAATACTTGTCTAACATTTTGATGAAGAGATTTGCTGTACAACATCTTGTGGCCTTAAAATATGAAACTTGTATAGTAGTAGTACTAGTAGTTAGTTTTTCACAAGTTTTTATAAAAAATTTTGCTTCAATGTAAATGCGCACAATGAGTGATGCACAATGAATGAATTATGTTTAAGCCAAATATGACTTAAAACTTCGTTAATAAAAAACATCTGAATATTTAAGTAGGAATCTTTGATATTTATTTTTAATGGTGTTAAGCCAAAGTCTATGTCAAGTTTTAGTCTTATATAAATTATCCCAAAAAGTCAAATTCTATACATACACATTAATAAGATGGACCAGCCAACCCCTCGGTGTACGATGGTCTTGAGACTTTGCAAATACTTCAGATTCCTGAGTAGAGCCTTGGCCCCCAGTTGTACAAATATTTGTAATAGATAAACCCTCACAAGTTCGTGATGCATTAAATGTATGAAATCTAAAAAAACAAATGTAAGTTATTTATTAACACTGCACGTAAATAAAGAATTTTATTAATTTAAAGAATATAAATCTCATACTTGTTGCCTGGATTAAAGACCATATATAAAAGATGTAAAAATCTGGGATCATCCAATTTCATGGCACATAATTTGACAAGCTTTTCACAATTTGATCGCACACATTGCTGAATATTATTTTTCCATGATGAAACTGCGTCATCTGTCAAAATCTTCGTAAATGATACTGTGAGTGCATCATTATAAAAGCGTTGACAGTGTGGATTATTCACATCTTCACCTGTAGAAGAAATGTTAAACATTAAGGTGCTACAAAAAAATAAATACAATATTGAAAACAACATTTTTGTAAAGGATAGATTAATTCTCTCTTGTACTGAACCTCTGTTGTGAATGTGTGCAAAAAAAAAACAAATTATGTTGTTTTAAAAATAAACTAAGATATTAAACAAACATTTATGGAAAATTGTAATCATCCACTTTCATAAAAAATATTCACTGTTTTCGAATAAAACAAAGATTAAGGAGCAGTGTTTTGAAAAAAATTCCAAAAAATTTTTTGAAATATTACTATATACTTATTACTATAACTTTATAACATATAAATAAAATAATACTGTCTCAAAAAAATTGTAACACTTATATTACAACAAACATTTTTATTTTTATTAATAAATAACTACAACATATTGTTTATTCAGTATATTCTTACAAGGTACAGCAAATAAATAGGCAATTAAATGCAAACCTTTTGTTGCTAAATCCATAGAAGCAACTAATAGGGCCTCTAGTTCTTGTTCTGGCAACACTGGGACAACCCAACGAGGATGAGATATTTTTTCTTCTAATGCTTTCAACTTAGCCTCGGGGAATGCCATCTAAAAGTCATAAATTAAGATTATCTCACCACTTTTTCATTCCATATTAGCTCAGCCAATAGAATATATATAAAACTTACCTCCCCGGGCATCTGATCTTGTTCCTTCATTGATATTGTCATTATTATAATATAACTCTAACCATTTCCTGTCCTGAAAAAACTGTTGAACTGTATTATACAAACTTTTGTTTCTACAAACTAGAAAAATTCACAGAATTTTACACTGTATGGAAAAGTTATTTCTTACAGTAAAATTAATATTTCTACCACTAAAATGTGTATCGTTCATTCAAGTCAAACCACCGCTGGCCCATTGGGCACAGGTCTCCTCTCTAATGAGAGGGGTTTAACCTGTAATCCACCACCTTGGCCAAGTGCAGACTTTACACAATTTTAAGAACATTAAGGAAAACTTAGAAATTTAGGGAAGGCTTACAAATTTCCTCACGATGTGTACCTTCCTCGTTAAAACAAGCGATATTTAATTGATTAACACGCATATAACTCCAAAAAGTCAGAGATGCGTGCCTGGAATCGAACCCCAGCAAATAAGCCTGAAGTCTTAACCACTAGGCTATCACTGCTTCGAGTAAAAATAAGTAATATCAGAAAGTATTAAATTACCAAAAAAGGAAAATTACACCCTTGTGATGTTCATATTTGCGGTAAAGAACACACTTAATCAATATATTCACATCGCTAATATGCGCACTACGAAACGCACAGAATTTATCTCAGGCCGAGCCTAGATTGTGAGATGTTCATAACGTAAGTAATTATCAATTAATAACACAGGGAACTAAACAAAAACTATAATATAAATCATAATTCCGATCAGCCGGCGCGACAAAATGGCGTCATTGTCCTAAACAAAGTAGGCAATAAGATTACTACAAGAATACTTTTTAACTACTTAAGTGCTGTATTTTATGGGTTAAAATTTAAATACGAATTAAATCGTTTACCTTATTGTTGCACTTAAATTACGGAAAAATATTTAAAGTCACAAATATAAGCACTACACTTTGACGTAATAACGAAAATAGATGAAATAAGGGTAGGTACATAATAGATGTATCCTATTCCGGATTAAAAATATACCTATACCTAAAATATGTACTTATTTTTATATTTTATTTTTTGAAATTATATTCGACTGAAAATCATAATCAACTATTGCATTTTTAGTAGCATATGCTCGAAATAAGTATGCTATTCTGCTTTGTGCTACTACATAGCATGTGCATACACGCCTTAATCAACCAAACAATGCTACTATTCGTGGTTTATACTCTTGGTACCTATATTAAAAGGTAGGTACTTTAATAATCACAGACACCGTTGTATAACATGGTATAGTATAATCGTGGTTTGGGCGTAGACAGAGAAGACAGGTTTGGGTATAACACAAACATATATGAGTAAGTATATGTTTGTGGGGTATAATCACAGGTGGACCGACCACAAACAATAAGATATTTTCCTTGATTAAAAATGTGATAAAAATCGTAAATCCCAAGAGAATATAATCACATCGTTCATAAATCAAAAGAATTGTATGAATTTGTGTGTGCCAGTGGACTATAAAAGTTGAATAATTTGTTTAGTTTTGATTTTTAATAGTATTATACGTTTGCTTTGATTGATTGGAAGACTATTGAAGAAATAGAAATCAAGTGATAAAATATATGTAATCATGAGTTTTTCTATAGACGAAGTGAATTTTCTTGTGTACCGATACTTGCAAGAATCTGGTATTTATCTTGTTGCCGTGTAACTGATGCCGACACGCTTTTTGTAACATTTATAAATTATAAATAGGTATTACTATGTTTCATTATTTGTAGGATTTCATCACTCTGCATACACATTTGGTATCGAGTCTCACATATCTCAAAGTAATATAAACGGAGCTCTCGTTCCACCGGCAGCCTTATTAAACATATTACAGAAAGGCCTGCAATACACAGAAGCTGAAATCACAATCGGTGAAGATGGTAAGTAAAACAAGAATGTTAAAATTAGTTTTGTATATTGTGACACTTCTCTAAAGAGATTCTTCTTACAGGTACAGAAACACGTCTCACAGAGAGTCTCAGTCTTATTGATGCTGTAACTCCAGACTTTGTAGTGACGAGGCAAAATGCACATAATGCTCAAAAACAAGCCAATAAAGAGCCTGGTTCAGGAAGTGAACAAAATGGTGTTGATGTGAGTATAGAAAATTTTGTTAGCTAAGAAATATATTGGGCAACAAGGTAAGAGCCTGCAAAGTATGTGGACTGTGTTACCCGTGCCACCTGATGCATACACTCCTGTCTTGTTGTGGCCCATAAAGAGGCCAGACAAATGCATAATGTATTTTCTATGTTATCTAGGGTGCAACATGCAATGCTGCATCTACAACTGGAGGTGCAGCTACACCTAGTGCTCCTGAGAATATGGATGTTGATCAGTCAATTGAAATACCTGCCAGTAAAGCTACAGTCCTCAGAGGGCATGAATCTGAAGTATTTATATGTGCCTGGAATCCCAGCACAGATCTGCTGGCCAGTGGTTCTGGCGACAGCACTGCCAGGTAATAACAATGTAATAAAAATTATAGGTACCTGTTTTCAGCATTTTTAATCAGTATCTTGAAACTGATTGTTGTATAATTGCTCCAATCTATAAAAAATATCTGATTGCAGTTGGCCAGTTCCTCCTGCCTCTAACCACTTGTAGTCCATATGATTGCTGTGTTTCTGTGGTGCTTATTGCATTACTGTCTATATTATTAATATGGTCAATAAGCATTATATGTGTTCAAATTCCAAGTTGAAAATGAATTTTCTACTTTTACACATTGTGCCTAAATTGTGCGCTGCCACTTATATCATGTTTTACTACAGTTGACCTGTTTTTGATAGCAAATAAAGTTGGCGAATGTTTATTTATTTATGGTAATGATAGCTACAGTTAAATTAAGTGTTAATAAACTAATTTCTGATTCCAATAGTAAATTTGATAAGATTGGTATAATTGTGGGATAATTGGATTTTTTAAATTTCAAAAAGATGTGTATGTACCATAAATAAGGAATTTTGTATCTTGTATCTGGAAGGAACTATCCTCTGCAACAAAGGTTTTCCTAGCGCAGAAGATAGGGAGTAATCGAAATTGTAAAATATTATGTAAAAATAAATTCTTATTCTTACTTTTTAAAGTTATTAATGAATTATTGTGTTTATTTTCTTTATGTAAATTATGTGGTTTTTTAAAGAATATGGGACATGTCAGACAATCCTGCCACAACACCTAATCAACTTGTATTAAGACACTGCATTCAGAAAGGTGGAGCAGAAGTACCTAGTAACAAAGATGTTACTTCACTTGATTGGAATGTAAGTCTGCTTGTTTATTTGTTTCCATTTTTCAACAGCTTAACAAATGATGTAAGTAAAAGTTATGTTCATTGAAGTTTAACATATGTTTTAATTTCTATCATTTTCTTGTTAGTGCTAAAAAATGAGAAGTAATTTTTAGTACTAACAAGTTAAAATATTATGTTGACACAAATGGTCCATTCGGATCCATAAGCCATCACTGGCAACACACACAGTTAGTCTTCATTTTCTTATGGATCTGAAACATGGTCTCTAACTAAGGGCCTCATACGAAGACTCAGGGCACTCAGTGGGCGATGGAGAGATGAGAACCAAACTTACCGACATCACTCTGTGTCGCGTAGATGAAATGGAAATGGGCGGAGCACATAGCATTAAGATGGATGTTGATGGACGCTGGAAGCACAATGTTGGCGTCCTTCACTAGATAGACCGACGACATTAGACCAGTTGTAGAAAGCCACTGGATACAGGCGGTGATCAGAGATTGGTCTTGACCAATACTGTGGAAGTTTATGCATGAGATTTTATTCAATAGTATGTCACATTTTTATAGTCTTTATATTTAGTATTGCAGAGATGTAAAGACAATCATATTTTCGCTTTTTAAACCTTGTAATTTCATAAATGATATTATTGCTTTACAGTGTGATGGCAATCTGCTAGCAACTGGCTCGTATGATGGATATGCTAGAATTTGGACGACTGATGGTACACTAGCATCTACCTTGGGCCAACACAAAGGCCCTATATTTGCTCTTAAATGGAATAAACGTGGAAATTACATTTTGAGTGCTGGTGTATGTATTGAAACTGTAGAAAGTTTATTTTTTCAAATATGATCTTGCCTTATAATAATAAGCTTTATTATTTCCATTTTTACATTAATTTACATTATGATTTTTATAAACTTGCCTTAGGCAACACCAATTTCTGGCACACATTCATGCTCAATTATCATAAATGTATAGAAAATGTGTGTTATTTTTGTGTATTCCATATTAGCAATAAATAATTTTGGACACTACTCTTTGATAAAAGCTATGTAATCGTTTTTATACAATACATACAGTTCTTTATTTGCATAATGTGTTGTTTCTAAATTCTATTTGTTTAATGACAGTTATTGCATACTTTTTCAGGTGGACAAAACAACAATAATATGGGATGCTGCATCAGGACAATGTACACAGCAGTTCTCCTTCCATGCAGCACCAGCACTTGATGTAGACTGGCAAACAAATAATTCATTTGCATCTTGTTCTACTGACCAATGCATTCATGTCTGCAAACTTCATGTTGACAAACCAATCAAGAGCTTCCAAGGGCACACAGTAAGTATTTTGGTGCATTAGCTTTATTCAGCTCAATAAAGTTACACTTGTTTTTATTTGTTAACGATCTAGACCTCTAATTAAAGTATTTAATGACTAATACAAATCAGTTTTTGTATTTAAATTCTTGTCTGGTGGGAGGCTTTGGTTGTGACCAGTTACCACCCTACCGTCAAAGACGTAACGCTAAACGATTTAGCGTTCCGGCACAATGTTGTGTAGAAACTGATTAGGGTAATTGGTAAAACGTATTTGTATGTATTGGTAACCGATTAGGTAAATATGATTGAATTTACACTGTGCTATACCCCTTCGCTTATTCACTGTGAACACCCACTGTACATTCCCACAAAAGACTGACTACCTAAAGGACAGGGGATCCTAGTTTGGGAGCCAGGCACTTAGCTGGGCAATACTGTGGTTTTACTGTGCATACTTTTTGTGCAATAATACCTTGTATAAGTATATTGTTTTGTTTAATGTTTAAACAATAAATAAAAAAGAACATTCAGATAACAGCTGCATTATATCAAATCAAAGGCTCTATCAACTAGATCTATAAAACCTATAATAATTTATTATTTGCTGGTGTACTGCAGTCAATATTAAAATGTATAAAAATATTGTATGATGCAATGCATTATACTGCTAGCCTCAAGATTAATGTTCGTATTAACAGATCTTACATTTTTATGGATACTCTTTCTTTTTAGAATGAAGTTAATGCCATTAAATGGGACCCCCAAGGACTGTTGCTGGCTTCATGCTCTGATGACATGACCCTGAAAATATGGTCTATGAAACAAGACACATGTGTTCATGATTTGAAAGCACACTCAAAGGAAATCTACACAATCAAGTGGTCCCCCACTGGACCAGGGACACTAAATCCTAATATGAATTTAATACTCGCTAGTGCATCTTTTGATTCCACTGTACGTTTGTGGGATGTAGAAAGAGGAGTGTGTATACATACTCTTACAAAACATACAGAACCAGTTTATAGTGTTGCATTTTCTCCTGATGGTAAGTTTCTGGCAAGTGGCTCCTTTGACAAATGTGTGCACATATGGTCCACACAGACGGGAGGGCTTGTTCACTCCTACAAGGGTACAGGTGGAATTTTCGAGGTGTGTTGGAATTCCCGAGGTACGAAAGTAGGTGCAAGTGCTAGTGATGGAAGTGTTTTTGTGTTAGATTTACGCAAACTATAAAATTATGTTATCATTTTCTGCTTCTAAACTGGCAATATTCTTTTTGGAATAACCATGTTTTATTATAGTTTTATGAAATGAAAGTGTATTTCTCATAAAAAATGTACATCCAAATTTTATTTAAATGAGCTGTTTTCAAATCATTGTCAATACTGACACAAATCAATGAACTCTTTTGGAGTTAATCAACAATAATGAATTACTTATTAAAAAATTATGCTTTAGAAAGACTTCAATTATTTTCCATTGTTGGCAATATTATATAGCCTACATAAATTAGTATTATGTGTATATTTTTAAGGATATATGTATTTTTAGCATACTACAGTACTATAATAAATTTTTTCTTCATAGAATACAGCATCTTTGGAAATAAACATGTAATTTATTTATTTGCTAAATTCTTACTCTTACAATCCTAATACATATTCATAATACATATTATAACCTTTTTTTTTTTTTTAAATTATGCCTTATTAAAAAGAAAATGCTTACCATCTGAAGAAAAACCAGCTTTCTTACCTTAAGCGATTTAAATATCGCGCTTGCAATACCATGCTTCAATGGTGAAAAAAAACGTCATGAGGAAACCTGCACCTCTGAGAGTGTTCCATTGTTCTCAGTGTCAAATCCAATTTGCATGATAACTCGAGGATGGCGGTTTACCACACCTATCTAATAAATAAAAGAAATGTGATCAAAGAATATATACTTGAATCGCAGAATTTGATGTAGAAAAAAATTGTTCAATTTGTTTTCCAAGCAGTGGCTTTCGGGCGTGCCAACTGGGTACAAATTATTTCGGCAGTGTCACAATGTTGAAGAAGGCACAAAGGAGATTGAGCAATGTAAGATTTCTCAAAATTTTGATCGGCTATCTATAAAGTCGTTATTAATAATTAAAATTAAATACTAACAAACAAATTGTCTAATGGACTTTATATTTCCATTGGCCTCTTATATGCTAACAAGTCTTCATGCTTATACAGATTGTGGAGTTTTTCATACATGTATTTAAAAAAAAATAATAGATTATCATATTGACCATTGTATGGTTCACAAAAAGTGTGGTTTTCTTGTTTGTGGATTGGACAATCACTAGTTATTTCTGCCATGTAATGTTCGCTTCTTCCCCATGCACATATATGCATCTCTAACAATACCTGATGTAATGCTTCAATAGTTGAAAGATACCATCTTGGACTTCCCTTTTGGTGTCTCCAAAATTGAGATATCCTTTTCTGTAATACAAGTTTTGGTAATTTCTGTAGTCGTTCATCACAAAATATTCCTCTACTCTGATTCCAAGTACTATCAATTAGCAGAAGACGTTCTATGGGCAATCTTTCCACATGATATATTTCTTCATTGGCATTGCTGCGATTGTCACAAATTTTAGTCATTAAAGTACCAACATTATAACCTTGCGGGAGTTCAGCTAAGCAATTTTCTACATAGTTATGACAATCACGTTTTCCTGTAAACAGTTCTTGCACAGTACATGCTTCGGTTCCTGGGTACAACAGCACTGTTTTTCCATCATTTACATACTCTGGTATATCAGGGTAAGTGTAAACCTTAACATCTCCAGGTGCCAACACTGCTGCGTGGGCTGCTGTACTCTTGCCATCAATTTCACGTCTATGTTTAATTATATCAATTTTTATTGGTAACTGCAAATAAATTGATAGAAAATAGACAAAACATAATAAAAAAATAGTAAAAGAATAAGATCTTGTTTTCTTACGGTACATAAAGGGATTCGTCCTTCTAGTTGAGTTACAGGTACGAAACAACTGTAACAAAAGTACATCCGAGACTTGCCACATCGAGGACATGAACTGCGATTAGTTAAATCATTGAGTACATCTGAGTTTGAAATTTTTAATCCTTCAAATGGCTTTTCATCACGGTTTCTAGCCTCTGGCTTTTTCGG
The DNA here is from genome assembly GCA_038048805.1 of Hipparchia sbordonii. NCBI lineage: Eukaryota > Metazoa > Arthropoda > Insecta > Lepidoptera > Nymphalidae > Hipparchia > Hipparchia sbordonii. The sequence goes on along the minus strand of CM076099.1, from coordinate 10,096,378 downwards.
GTTCATTTTCCAGAGTAGGTATCACAAATTTTATGTAGATATAAGAAACATTTACATTTTTAAAGGTACTAACTACTAATATACCTAATAACCTTATTGATACAAGTGCACAGACAGATTACAACGGAGTGATTACATTCTCTTTGCAGATTACTATCCAAGAGAATGTAATCACTCCGTTGAGATACTAGGGTGACCAACCCAATTGTTAGCACTGTACCAGTTTATTCGCACTTTAGCAAAAAAGATTAAAATATAAGTTTCTGATTGTAGTTTTTAAATTTTCAGATTAAAAAATATTTAGGGGAATTCATATTTTTCACAATCGAAACCTTTCTAATCTGGAAAGTTTTAAAATGACGTCAGTATTGTAGTTGAAAGATATTGTTCTGGAGTTCCTGAAGTTTTCGGCCATTTTGACTGATCGACTTACCCGTCGTCAGTACTTACCAGTAGTTAATCCCGTATGTGCGAATAATTGGGGACTGGGTAATTTTTCAATTTTATTTCAAATTCTTGTTGATTTAAGAAAAAAATCCTTAAAAAGTAACCTTATGAACACAATTATTTAAAGAATTTGGTTAGATTTTAATTTAAAAAACATATTTGAAATTGGATAAACTCTTAAGCACAAACATATAAGAGTAAGCAGACCTAACATAATTTTCACAACTACATCTAAACGAATAAATAATATCTTCGCTTGCTTCTCTCCAACAAAAAATATATGATTCTATCTCTTTTACTTCTGTTGTTGCAACACTTACGCACTCATAGACATAATTGAGCTTGAGGCAATTCGTAAGCTACAAATAAGAGCAGTATGGTGCAATATGTCAATTTGTCAAAAACAACAACATAACCTGCGAGTTGTTTATTCTTTTAAATTTGCTTTAAAATCGAGTCTAAAGAATCAAAAATTCTGAAATAAAATGGTGAAGTGTTGTGCACCTCTGTGTGGCAATTCTCCGTATAGGAAAACACCTGCAATTACTTTTCATCGGTAAGTTTTGATGTGCTATAGACTCGTAATTTGGTTATATGCTTACTGTGTGATTATTAATAATCGTTCGGCATTTTAGAAGCAGTCCCTAATTATTATATACGCAAAACTCGTAGACAGTTATAGTAATTTTGGTTCTAGTATATTCCTGTTGCAATATTTATCAATTAATTAATATCAGGATCTTGTTTGTCGTTTCATATACTTGTACAATTTGACAGGGCCGTATTCAGGCGCAAGTTTTGTTTAGTGGGTATATTTTGATTAAATAATTAGTCTGTTTTTGCCTGCCTGTTTTAAGATGTATTGGATTGTATTAATTTTTATTTGTATTGTATTGGACTTAGGAAAATTAATCGTGGAAGCAATACATAGCATAGTTTCATTAAATATTGTAAAATTTTTACTTTTTTTTGAAAAGAGCGACCGCCGAGTTTCTTGCTGGCTCTTCTCGGCGGGAAAGGCATTCCGAACCAGTGGTAGATTCATTGACGATTCAAAAGTGCTTGTGAAAGTTTATTTGAAATAAAATATTTCTATTTCTATTTCTATAAAAGTAAGGATAAATTATAAAATTAAATCATTTTTCAGCTTTCCAAAGGATGAAAATATAAAAAATGCCTGGTTGATGCAGACGAATAAAAAAAATTGGCAGCACAAAACATCGAGTGTGCTATGTTCTGAACATTTTGAAGCACATTTAGTGGATTGCAGTGGTTTTCGTACCGTCCTTACTTCTAATGCAATCCCAATGATTTTTGATTCATCATTACAAGTAAGTTTCTAGTTGTTCTTATATTTAGGTACCAACCCAAAACATCTTGCCATTTAAACGTAAATATTGTCAGCTATACCCATACATATATAGCTGTGTACCTATTTGTATTACCTATTAAATTGTTAATACTAGACAACTGATAATTTATTACTCTTGTTTTCAGCATATGTCTACATCATCAGTAAAAGGTCCAGTAGAAAGAAAAGCTGCTGGAGATCAAGTTTTGATGGACTTGCAAAATTTACAGCCTAGTAATACTATTAATAAAGAGTATAGAGTAATACTATTCCTTATTACGTTATTGAAAAGACTGAGACATATGGTTTATTTTGTTATTTTTATAAGTTTAAAATGTGTAATACTATTCTAATAAGGTTATTGAAATGAGTGATACAGGCTGAATAGAATGTAAGAGTTAATTAAACTACTGTTGATGTTATCGTATTGTCAATGTTTGTATTTCTAAAAGATATTAGAGAAAAAGTTGCTTTTTGATTTTGTTTTATTTATCTAATAGATATATCTGAAGGCGCTTCCGCGCCAACATCAGAGTCAGCCATGATAACCGGTAGGTAGACTAATAGAAACTCGGTTTGTTGATATGATAACCTCTATTAATTATAAAAATCACTAGCTATTTCTAGCACAAAATAAAGACTTGGTTTCGCGATGACAGTTAATCGGAATTCTCCCGCTTTAGCCACCGGCGTCCTTTTTCCACAATTCCCGCAAGATGGCCCCGCAGCCTGTCAACCCGACGTACTGTCATCTCGCCCCGACGTCACTCAAGCGATGGCGCAGTAATGCGCCGTCACGGCCAAACTGACCTTCGGCCGTCCTCGGACGTCTCAGATTGTAGTTCTGTAACAATCATAATATAATCATTGCACTAGTATCAGCATCTTGTTGAACCCGCTCGTCCAACCTGACTAACTGTTAAATGTCATTGAACAAATAATAATTATGCATATAATTAATACACAAGAAACCTTACACAGAATCACTGCATTGACCTTTATCAATCAAAATCGTATCATCAACAACTTCACAAATGTCGCAATCGCCATACCTTCTCAATTCTTTTAAGCGCATCAGTATGTACTGAATCACTATGGCATCGGGCATCCTGCCACCCATCCACGTATGCAATCGCTACCTACACGCTATCAATGACCAAACGAAAGAGTGTGTCCTTTCGACCACGCATGGACCGGACGGCACTCTTCTTCCAGCTGTACAGCAAGCAACGCTATCTAGACTCAACCAGTATGTCCTTTCAACCAACCCAAAGGGTCTGGCCCGGCACGATACTGTCAGTTCCACATGTCTCATACACTAGTAGCCAGCTCAACCAGTATGTCCTTTCAACCAACCCAACGGGTCTGGCCCGGTACGATACTGTGAGTGCCACACGTCTCACACATTAGTAGCCAGCTCAACCAGTATGTCCTTTCAACCAACCCAAAGGGTCTGGCCCGGACGATACTGTCAGTGCTACGCATCTCACACACTAATAGCCTGGACCGGACGGGTGTGTCCTTTCAACCAGCCGCTCGGGCATGGCCCGGACGACACTGTCCTTACGACCAGCGAACACTTAAAATTGGACGAGATGAGTGTGTCCTCTCAACCAGCCGCTTGCAGCTGCATGGCCCGGTACGACATCATCCCTCCAATTACCTCAATATACTACCAATACAAAATAATCTCTTCCTACTTAGTAAATGTCATAGATAATTAATAACCTTAAGCATCAATTTAATTAGCAATGCACATCGATTACACCCACATACCTATCAATTACGTACTGCCCTTACCTCCGTGAATTTCGGCGTCATGCTCAATGATTTCATGATCCGAGGCGTCACTAAGAGTATCTGACCCTGCTGTAAGTGTGTCTGAGTTTGCTGTAAGTGTGTCTGAGTTTGCTGTAAGTGTGTCTGAGTCTACGGTGATGGTATCGGAGTTTGCAGTTAATGTATCACAGCTACTTGGTCTGTCGAGGGGATCGTTGTTAAGTTCTGCGTTTTCCGGCGCCGTCATGGTCTCCTCCTCATCCATTAGACTAGTAGATATTTCGACTAACCCATCATGACCCTGAGGTACTGAGCGTAAGTTCTCGTGTGCATATTTAAGGGTACGATGTGGTCCAGACAAACTTCTCAACTCGTAACGGTCATTTTCTAACACTGCAGTTATCACAAAAGGGCCCTTAAATTTCCTATCCAGTTTAGTTTGGCTTCGCTCACTATTTTTGATAAAAACAAAATCACCCTTTGAGAATGGCCTGATAGTTGCGCGACCTTGGTTAAATCGCTTAGCATCCGATGCGGCTGCCTTTCGGATGTTTTCAGACGCCTCTTGCCTAGCAGAGTCTAGGTCGATTAGTTTTTCGTTTTCTGGATCAGATGACCTAATCTTCGCCATTTCCAACGATTGCGAACGAATGCCGAACATAAGTTCTGTTGGCGTAAATTTGGTGACTGTGGACTTTGTACTGTTAAGCGCTAACTGAACATTACCTAACTCGTCACGCCAAGTTTTGTTGGGGTCGTTTTCGATAATCGTTAGCAAGCTTTTTAGGGTACGCATGACGCGTTCTACCTGACCGTTTGCCCTGCTGGAGCCCGTTGCTATGAAATGCAGCTGGATATTATGTTCAGAGCAAAAGTTCCTAAATTCCTGGCTAATGTAACATCTGCCTTGATCAGCAATAATGCGCACAGGAGCTCCAAAAAGGCAAACGGCATTTTTAAGTGCTCTAACTGCACTAGCCGCATCTAATGAAGAAGTATGTTCTAGTAAGACGTATTTAGTGAAGGCGTCTATAATTACTGAGCAATATTCCTTGCGGTCACTTTTTCCACTTAGTTTTCCAGTGAAGTCTATGTGGATAGTGTGCCACGGTATTGACAACTTTGGAATAGAATGTAGCTGCACAGGCTGTGCGCCTGAGGGGCCTTTTGATGCCTTGCAGACAATGCACGAGTCAATGAATTTCTTAACGCACTTGGACATCTGAGGAAACCAGTACTGTTCGTACAATTTGTCTAGGGTTTTGTCGCTACCTAAATGTTGTATCTCGTTGTGAACATGATTGATCAAGGTCCAAATTAAGGAACGAGGAACTACCGGTAACCATGAAGCGATTTTGTTTCGTACGACTTTTCTATAAAGAATGCTGTTTCTAACGTCATATGTTTGACCAATTGTGTCAGGAAAGTCATCATTGTTGTGCTTGTTAATTAAGTCTTGGATCTCTGCATCGCGCTTTTGTTCTACAGAAAGCCAGCCATGGTGTAATTCCACAAAATTTACTGTTTTGGCTGGAAGTGTAGAAGAAACTTTTGATGAGGAAGCTGACCCATTGGGGTCTGTCAAAGGATTTCTAGAGAGATAATCCGCATGTTCCATACGACGACCCTCGCGATATATGATATCAAAATCGTAGGCTTGTAAAAAGGCCCACCAGCGATGAACACGTGGAGTTAGATCAGTTTTCGATTTTGATGCTTTTAACGAGTTACAGTCGGTAAAAACTTTGAATCGTCGACCGTATAAATAATGCCGAAAGTGTTCTACCGCTCGTACAACTGCCAGCGTTTCCAGTTCGTACGAGTGGTATCGGGATTCAACTTCGGTAGTGCGTTTGCTAAAGTATTCCACAACATGTGGAAGGTCGTTCTTCCTCTGTATCAAAATTGCCCCATACCCGTCCGAACTAGCATCACAGTGCAGCTCGACGGGCAAGTCTGGGTCGAAGATCGTCAGAACTGGTTCGGAGGTAAGTATCCCTATGATGATAATACGGATCTTTTCATATTTCACATCCCATTTAATAGGACCCTTAAGTTTTGTTAAAGGATATAACGGACTAACAATGTTAGTGAAACCAGGGATAAATTTTCGAAAATAGGATGCAAGACCTAAGAATTGACGGACTTGTGTCGCTGTTTTCGGCTGAGGAGAATCGATCAAAGCCCGTATTTTGCGAAAGTTAGGTCTCACTTCACCGCATTGGAGAGAGTATCCCAAGAAATCTATTTTCTTTTTCATAAACTTACATTTTTTAAGGTTAAATGAGAACCCAGCAGCAGAGAGAGCATTTAAAACTTCATCAAGACGTTTAAGACCATCAGGCACATCCTTAGAATAACACAATACGTCATCCATGTAGACAAGAGGCTTATCCTGCAACTGATGTACAGCTTTTGTTATACAGCGCTGATAAACCGAAGGAGCATTTCGTAATCCGAAAGGCATTGCAAGATATTCGTACTGCCCCTCGGGTGTTACAAATGCTGTCTTTGCTATTGAGCCTGAATGAATAGGAATTTGGTGAAAACCTGACGCCATGTCTAGTGATGTAAAATAATGTGCACCACTAAGCTGGTCTATTTGTTCCTCAATACGAGGGAGGGGGTAGTGCTCTGGTCTCGTATTGAAATTCAATGCACGGTAATCAACGCACATTCTTTCGGTGTTATCTTTTTTCTTAACCAAAAGAATGGGGCTCGCGAATGGTGATGAGCTTTCTCGAATAATACCCGCATCAAGAAGTTCCTGAACTTTCTCCCTAACAATTTGCTTTTCTATTGGTGCTAACCTATAAGGACGTCTCTGTACCGTTTTATTTGGATCAACTAATTCAATTTCTAACTCCCCTGTTTTTACACGTCTATGAGGAACACCTTCTATAAAGGAGTCAGCGTATTGATTTAAAAGTTTAATAAGAGCTTCCTTATCACTACCTACCAAATCAGTATCTACATGGGTAAAATCCGGCTTAGTATCAGACTTGCAAATATTAATTTGCTCTTTAAAATAAAATATCAAGTTATCATTATTAATTTTAACACTTACACCGTTTTCTAAAATGTCCCTACCTATTATGATAGGGTCTACAAGACAAGTGTCAGGTACCACATGAAATTTTAGGGTTTGTGAAATTTCTCCAATATTAACCTCGCTCAAAATTTGAGATGTGCATTTTATTTCATCGCCTCCAATACCCGTAAGATAAACGAGATCCTTACACACAGTACCCGAGAATTTACTAGAAAAGCTTTCTTTCATCAAAGAGCACGACGATCCACTATCAAACAAGAAGGAGACTGACTCACCAGATGACGTTCTCAAGATACCCCTCGACATTCTCTGTTCACAAAGATTTACAGCTTTCTTTGTTGCAGCTCCACTCCTTTTCTCTGGACAGTTTGTTGCTATGTGTCCTGGATTGCCGCAAATGTAACAAGTTACAGGTGAAGTCCTTTCGGAGGTACGCGCAGGAATCGTAGTTTCTTGACGTTTTAGCAGCGTCGCAGAAGTATTCTCTTGCCTTTTTCTGCATTCAGCTAGCCGATGTCCGGGAATCCCACACCAGTGGCATCTACCAATGAATCTGGCATCTGTCATTCGAGGTCGCTTAAGATTGGAATCTTGCACATCCGAGACATCTGATCGTCGCTTTAATGAAATTCCGCTTAAAACTCTGAAGAGCTGAGCTTTGGTAGTAATAGCATGAGCATTTAACTCGCGGCGCATCAAACCATCCTTTTGACACAAGATTGATATGACAAACCCGGTTATTACCTCTTCTGGCATTTGGTTCTTAGGTATACTTTCGATCATATTCCACAAACGTAAGCCAGCTTCTGATGCAGTTTCCTTGACTTCAATTTGAAAGCGTAAACATTTATCAAAATGATCTTGGTACAGTTTTGGCTGACAGAATTTGGCCATCAAAGATTCTTTTACCGTTTCCCATGTCAGGTTATCTAAATTTAGTTTAGTCAGACAAGAAGCTGCGCGTCCTTTCAATGCACCAGTAAGAGCAACGAGCAAGTCGACACCTGCAAGGCCTTTACTTTTAACGATGAGTTCAGTAACTTTGCACCAACCCTCTATATCCGCTTCGGCGTCTTCCGGATTAAATTGCACTAGCTTCACTGAACCGGATTGAGAATTGTTACTTGCCATTTCAGGTTGCGACTGTGCTAGCACACGGGTAAGTAACGCTTCCATATTGTTCAACAACTTTGAGGCACTAGTTTCTTCTGTGGGCGGCCTTTGGTATCCCACTTCTGATGAAGGCGCTTCCGCGCCAACATCAGAGTCAGCCATGATAACCGGTAGGTAGACTAATAGAAACTCGGTTTGTTGATATGATAACCTCTATTAATTATAAAAATCACTAGCTATTTCTAGCACAAAATAAAGACTTGGTTTCGCGATGACAGTTAATCGGAATTCTCCCGCTTTAGCCACCGGCGTCCTTTTTCCACAATTCCCGCAAGATGGCCACGCAGCCTGTCAACCCGACGTACTGTCATCTCGCCCCGACGTCACTCAAGCGATGGCGCAGTAATGCGCCGTCATATCTTTTGGGTAGATTTTGTAAATCATGTTTTGTTTTGATTTTATTAAATATTATTTTGTAACATTATTACTTGTTTGATTACAAAACCGCGAAACTTAGCACATTAGAATCCATTTTCATAATTAAGAATTAATTTATAGAATTAAGTTTACAGAATGTAAAATAAGGGTTTAACCTACAATTTGATGGCAACTTTCCGTAGTTTCCATATTATTTCAAATTACAGATATTAAATACTCTCCAGTCCCTTCAACCTCGCTGAACCTCGCTTTTCGAAGTCCGGCTCTGTTTACTGTCAATGTGTGCGTGAGATTTGTATGTAGGCGTAATTGGAACGCCAATTTTTTCTTATGTTAGGTCTGCTTACTCTTATATGTTTGTGCTCTTAAGATGCTAATAATTGGGTCGGTCACCCTACGTATTTAATACGTATACTACGTACAAGTGGTTACAACTAGAGTTGTTCAAAAATGCTATAAATCAATATCATGCTCCAAGAGAATGTAATCACTCCGTTATCATGCTACTGACTATAAACTATAAAATTTTAGCATGCTATGATGAGCACCAGACATATAAGAGTAGTAGTAGGTATATTATCTGTGGACTCAAGCTATATTTTATCAACCCAAGAGAATATAATCACTATGTGATCACTTCCGATCACTTCGTTCCGTTCCGGAGTGATTACATTCTCTTGAACTTCGTTTTTAACCGACTTCCAAAAAGGAGGAGGTTATCAATTCGGCCGGTATATTTTTTTTTTTTCTATGTATGCCCACCGATTACTCCGGGGTTTCTGGACCGATTCACGCGATTTTTTTTTAATCGACAGAGAAAGCTCGCGAAATGGTCCCATAAAAATTTTTACCTTCAACTCTTCAAGCCTGATGCTGCAGAGGTACTTTCCCCCTAAATTATGGGGTTTTAGGAACTGTCATTTACGAATTGGTATGCTTGGCCTAAGCATATACTAGATCTTAGAGCTTCAGGTCCTACTCCTCAATCCTGATGCGGCAGGGTACTAACCACCACCTAAACCATGAGGTTTTAGGAACTTTCGCTTGCGAATTGATATTATTGGTATTAAGCATAGCCTACATCGTAGAGCTCAAGGTCCTAGCTCTTCAATCCTGATGCTGCAGGGTACTGCCCACCTAAACTGTGAGAATTTAGGAACTTTCGCTTGCGAATTGATATTGTTAGTATTAAGCATAGTCTACATCGTGGAGCTCAAGGTCCTAGCTCTTCAATACTGATGCTGCAGGGGTACTGCCTACCTAATCTGTGAGGATTTAGGAACTGTCGCTTACGAATTGATATTGTTGGTACCAAGCATATACTACATATAAAATTCAAGGTTCTAGCTCCTCAATCCTGATGCTGCAGGGTTGGAGGGATTACGAACTGTCGCTTTCGAATTGATATTGTTGGTACCAAGCATGGACTACATCATGGACCTCCTGGTCCTAGCTCTTTAGAAATTGTGTGTTGTTAATAAGTACTGTAGGTACCAATTAATTGGTACCTACAGTAACAACACTACGGTACTAAAGTAGTCTATACTTAATTAAGTATAGACTACTTTAGTACCGTAGTGTTGGAGGGAGGGGAGAAAGAGAGCAGGAACAAGCTACACTAAAAAGCTTAAAATAAAAATTCTTTTCAAAAAACCGACTTCAAACGCCACTACAAAGTATAAAAATAATTTTATTTTGTACACGTTTGTTGAAGTCGGGCGGGCTTAACTAGAAACGATGAAATCGATGCGCGACGCTTACCTTATGGTGACATATAAGAGTCACGCTTATTGAAATCGGGTGAGCATCGCGTATCGGTTTCATCGTTTCTATTTAAGCCGCCCGACTTCAACAAACGTGTACAAAATAAAATTATTTTTATACTTTGTAGTGGCGTTTGAAGTCGGTTTTTTGAAAAGAATTTTTATTGTTTTTATTATCAACTATAAGTGAAGACCAATTTAGGGATGTGAGATTGATGGAAAAGAATCGATTAAATAAAAATCGATTTTTCCTTATTCAAAATTAATCGATTGGTCAAAAATCGATTTTTTGGTATTATTTAGTAGTACATGCTTTTCGTATTCCAATAACAAATCTTAGTGATTCATATTAACAATTTATCAGATTTAAAATCAAATAATATTATTGTGGCTACTAAAGCAAAAAGGGCTACGCGTATAGATGTAAAGCCGGTATTTTACCAAAAATGCAAAACGGTATAATACGAAAAATACCGTATTTTTCGGTATAATTCCATTTCTCATGGTATTTTTCGTATTTAACGATTATCTTATGTTTTTCAATGTAGATACGTTTTGTTTGTAAAAAAATCAGCAAGGAATATAAAAACGTGGTTCTGCGTTTAATTTTATTTCATTAAAATGATTTATAAACAAATTAGAACTTAATGATTCAAACATAAATTATTAAAAAATCTTAGACTTAAAATTTCAATGATTTAATCATAATCATAGAGCGTGCGAGCTCAACACCACTCACCACCACTCATCACCACCCATCACCACCCACTCATCATCACCCACTCATCACCACCCACTCATCACCACCCGCTCATCACCACCCGCTCATCACCACCCACTCATCACCACCCACTCATCACCACCCACCCCACTCATCACCACTCATCACCACTCATCACCACTCATCACCACCCATCACCACCACTCACCACTACTCATCACCACCCATCACCACCCACTCATCACCACCCATCGCCACTCACCACCACTCATCACCGCCCATCATCACCCATCATCACCCACTCACCACCACTCACCACCAATCACCACCTCTCACCACCACTCACCACCACCTACTCATCACCACTCATCACCACCCATCACCACTCATCACCACCCACTCACCACCACTCATCACCACTCACCACCACTCACCTACTCACTAGTTATTCATAATATACCTATTATACATTTTATTACATTGTATGAAAAGTATTCATCCACCCGCATCAGCAACAGCAGCAAGCGGCGGGCCAATTCTTTATTAATCTGATTAAATAATCACCAAGCAATCCTCCTCGCTAAGAGGTGGAGAGATCTGCGCCCGATCACCGACTCAAGGGATGATCTTGAGTCGGTTTATATGCCGATGGATGCTTCCGGGCGCTTCGTCGCGAGAGAAGCAGCCCTATCCAGGGCAAGAAGCTCAGCCTGGTAGACCGAGAAGTGCGCACTCAACTTTAGCTTGACGGCTTTGATTTCGGCCTCGCGGTTCCAGATGGAGACCGAGGCCCCCAGGGATATTATGGGTTGAATGCACCCCTTCCAGGTTAGCCCGCTACCATCTTAGACTGCATCGTCACTTACCATCAAGAGAGATCGCAGTCAAAGGCTATCTTGTAATTGATAAAAAAAAATCGATTTAAACATAGAATTTATTTAATCGCCTTATTAAAAATCGATTAATATTATTAAAAAAATCGATTATAAGAAAATCCCTATAGAGTAGTTCATTAAAGTTCATAGGGTTCCGCAAATTTTTTAAAGTATCGATACCTACTCGATGCCAAGTATCGTATCAAAAGTATCGATACCGATGAAAGTATCGGATCAAAAGTATCGATACTACTCAGTATCGAGTACTTTTTCTTTGCCTCGGGAAACGTGTTAAAAGGCCGCTGCATACGTAACGTGCACGGGACGGGACGGGACGTGGACGGGACGGGGCCGAACGTGGTTAGTAAACACGGACGGGGATTTTTAATGCATACGCAACGTGGCAATAACTCAGAACTAACGTGCTAGTGATGTGAACAAGAAGACTAAATATCGATTTTGAACGAAATCGGTCCAATAACAAAGAATTTCAATATGGCGGGGACAAGTAGAAAATAAGCTGATGATCTTCAAACGCCTAAGCAAATATTCTTAAATCATAGATAAGATCCATCTCGATCACGTGTTTGAAATAGAAAAAAACTGCATCAAAATCGGTGTAGTCGTTAGGGAGCTACGTGGGAACAGACAGATACACTAGCGTATTCTTATTCACTATACGGAAAATATAAAGAACAAAAGGCTATAAAAATGCGAAAACGCGCGTTTTCACGTTTTCGAAACGCCAAAACTCGCAGCAGACGCAAATACGCAAAAGGTAATATAAACGCGAAAACGCGCGGCTGAAAAACGCAGTGTGGCCGGGCTGTTAGGTACTAGTAAAGGTACACAGTGAATGATTGTTGGTACTTACCTCTGTCGGCTGTGAGTGTTTAAATGTTTCTTCAAATTTGACGTGTTCCCACTCGTTTTAAGCACTTTAAAACAGATTTTACAGGTAGCAGTAGTTTTGTCAACCTTTCTGAAACTTAGCCAGACATCGCTGCTCCCACCAGGAGGCGGCATTTTGGTTTCTTGACTTTCACTAGCACCAACACAGTCTAGACTCTAGACTTTCACACTAGTACCAACACAGTTGAAATCAATAAAGAAAATAATGATAATAAATTTAATTTCTCTTTCGAGCTAATTTTCTGCCAGCAGCCTGCAGTCATATATTAAATTTACTCTTTTTGGTCATATTTAAATAATTAATGTTACCAGAATATTAATTTAATTTGTAACTAAATTACCTAAAGTTTATACAAATTCCTACCTAATAATATGCACGTACAAGTTATTGTCATACATAATATAGCTACGTTCAAACAGTGAATAATATGCAACTTTTTCAAAAAATAATAATAAGATATCATTCAAGAAATCATCCCATTTCGAAATACCAAGATCCAATTAAAGTACTCAACTGGCCACACTCACACATAATCGCTGATTAGGAGATTCGGGGATTCCCGTAATATAAATTCAGGATCAAATAGTGAAGGAAAAAGTATCGAGTACATCAGAAAGTATCGATACCTAGTAAAGTATCGGAACAAAAGTATCGAGTACGAAAATACTAGGTATCGCATCGCAAGTATCGATACTACTCAAGTATCGATACTTTTTGCGGATCCCTAAAAGTTCATTTAAAGTTAAAACGTAACGGCGTAAGGTCACGTAAGGTGGTGTAAGATAAGGTGTAAGCTGTCGAAACGTTAAAGTTTTCAAGTTTCGTTCACTATAGTTATTTGGCCAAAAAAGTGTGTTTTTTCCAAATATCCAAAACTTTTGCTGTGTCTAAAAAAACTTAACTATGGACCCTCCAGCTAGCAACCTTAATTTATTGCTTCGTAAATTGTGCGAAGCGGTGTCGCCAAATCCAGGTATAGTTAATTCGTTTTTTGAATAGTTTTGTGCGTTTTTATTTATGGTTTTTCATAGATTGCTCGATTTTATTGTTTTAACTTTTTTCATTATTTGATAATAATAAATAATAATTATAATTATAAATAGGTAATTTGCCAAAATGTTTGTAGGTAGGTAACAAAATATATTGTCCTTTAGAGTCTAGAACATTCATTGAATGAATACCATTCAAGAATATATAAGAGATTTCATCTCAAACCTTTTCAAAGGTTTCAAAGGTAACATTGGTCAAGTCATAAGATGTGATGGCAGAAAAAGTAATTTAAAGATACAATACTTCAATCATAAATATCTAATGATTACTTTTTAGATGCTGCTTATGAGATAGTTCAGTCTTTCCCTTTAAATGAGAACGCTCATTCAGTAACTAATGAAAGGAATATATGCCAAAAAATTCAGACAAGATTGTCTGCAGTGTCAGAAAAAGATGCTGATAAATTTAATAACTATTATACAAAGATCAGGAATTCAGTAAGTATGAATTAGATCAATATTTATCAATAAATAATACTAATTATCAAAATATCATGCTGGCATCTTGGTTACTCTACTACTCACTACACACTACCATCACTATGATGAGGTTTTCATTTAAATTGTGATTTGTTTTAATAATTTAAATGAAAATCATGCAACCCTCACAAGAGGGTTGCATGATTTTCGTTGATGTATGGTTTAGGATTGCAAGTTTGTTTGCAAGCTGCTATTGTATGAGCCACAGCAGGTTCTAATAAATCATGAATATTTAAATATAAGTAATACTAGCTGATGTTTGTGACTTTATTTGCGTAGATTAAGGTAGTTTTTAATTCCCACAGGAACTCTCTTATTTTCCAGGATAAATTCTTGCTTATATGTTTTTCCAGACTATAATTTATTTTTTTGCCAAATTTCAGCCAAATTGGTTCAGTCATTTTGGCGTGATTGAATAACAAACATCCATCCATCCATCCATCCTTACATCCAAACATTCACATTTATAATATTAGTAGGATATGTGCATAAAGGAGGTGGGTTGATAAGGCCCAAAATCCGCCCCTCATACACTCGAAAAAAAAAGTTCCAGATTCCGACAAATTGTAAATGTATTTATATACTTGAAGATATAAACTTTATTTTAATATAAAGTTTAGGTGATAAAAAAAATAGTAAGTTACAGAAAATATTACCCAAAAAGAGAGTGTTTTGTTTACTTTTCTTACATTTTCATACATTTTAGTCGTTTTTTAAGCTTTGATTTAATATTTTAGAATGAGGCGCTCCATGAACCATGGTAAACGTAACTGATAATGATGCTCCTTTTTATAAGCTTTTATTTTGGTTCATGGAGCGCCTCATTCTAAAATATTAAATCAAAGCTTAAAAAATGACTAAAATGTATGAAAATGTAAGAAAAGTAAACGAAACACTCTCTTTTTGGGTAATATTTTCTGTAACTTACTATTTTTTTTATCACCTAAACTTTATATTAAAATAAAGTTTATATCTTCAAGTATATAAATACATTTACAATTTGTCGAAATCTGGAACTTTTTTTTTCGAGTGTATGAGGGGCGGATTTTGTTACCTTATCAACCCACCTCCTTTCTGATATGTCAATGAATCAAATCCTCCAAGTGATTCAAATTTTATAAGAAACCTCAAAAAAATCTATCAGGCTTATATTTTTGCAATAGACAGTAAGATTACCGTTGAATATAATCGAATTTTACAATCTTTGAATACAACATAAATTATACTGTCCTGCTTCAAAATGTGTGGACCCTGTGGTTGATGCTGTGGGCCGTGCTGCGGGCGATGCTGCCCATGCATCACCATATATACATGCTGATGAAGATTTGTTAATCGCCGCTGGACTGGCTGGCATGGCAACCTGCAGCAGCTTCCATAGTGTCTTTAGCATAGTGTTTATGTCAATAGATTTTGTGAATAAAAGTTAAAGTTAAATGAATTATTATACTAGGTGGTTGTTTATATGTACACACTAGTCATCTCAAATTAAGTCTGTATACATATTGGTACTTAATTTTAATGAGAAATATGTGACCTAGTATGAACAATGCATATCAGTGGATCATTGTTAAGCAAAATTGACCAAAGTCCACACCTGGATAGATAAAATAGCTTTTAGAAATGTATTACACCCTTTTTCCTCTTACCTGACCCACAGAGCATATTTATAAATACAGGCAATAATCATTAACCCTCGTAAATTCATTTGACAATTTGAAAGCACTTTGTTAAAATTTTATTTGAATAAAAAAATATTCTATTCTAAAAATCAACAACCTGTATATTGTAAATCGTTAGTTAAATGAAATGAAATGAAATTTATTTGCTGAATATGAGTACATAAAAAAAAGTAAGATGTTGAATAATTTAAATTCCTTCATTATATTATACTAACAAACAAGGTGAGACAAAATCTGAGAACCCATTTCTATTTCTATTTCTATTATGTGTTTTACTAACCAATACCACATGTACCTTAGAATAATATGAGACATAGAGTGTTCAAAGTACAGTAAGTCTTAGAGTTTGAATTGAATTTTCAGTCTGTATTGAAGCAGCCGCCATCCATATTAGCCTTGCTATTGGCTCTCTCTGAATCACCAAAAACTTCTGAGTCTACCCAGCAGCTTTTTCCAACGCCAGATCTTGCTGATGCAGTAAGTAATAATGAACCTTTGAAATTAATTGAAGCCTCAATAGTGCTAGGGTTTGGAAAACCATAAGGTCAGCCACTGAAATCCCAACAGTTGCACAGTTGTCAGAGAGGGGAAAGCGAAAATTCCAAACTCTTTAAAAACAATAATATACTCAATTTTAGTCATACATATTTATTTTCATTTTTAATTAGTAATCATTTATTGTGTGTAACACTGATCAAAAAAGGAGAGCTAATTATATAAACCTAAGCTTCTTGATCTCATGCATAGTACATGTGTATATGTTGTTTTAGATGGCAACAGTAGGCTTATCTGCAGCATCAAGTTCCAGCAAGAGTACAACAGGATCTGCCAGCTGGGGCAGCCATGCTCCCAAACAACAGGGCTCCAACCAAAGCCTGCCTTCCACTAGCAGCAATATGGGTATTGCTTTACCATATAATGGTAAGACAAGACTCACTTTTGTCTGATAGATGTCCACTGCTGGATATTGGTTCCTGTGTTGAGAAGTGACTCATCTCATAGTGGGGTATCTGCCAACAGCCTTGGGCTAGTCTATCGGTTCTTCGAACTATTTCCCCTGGCTATTGTCACTTCTGCTTTGCAAACTATTGAGCTAGGCGACTTTCATTTTTTCTTTCATTTTTTAGGCGACTCTGATTTTAAAGATTTCCTCATTTTATCACAGGGAAATTGTGAGCGTAGAGAATGTGAAACAAGTATTGAAAATTAAAAAAAATTATGTTTTAGCAAAGACAAGAATATGGTGGAATTGGTCACAAAACAATATAATTTTAACTCTTTGATTTGTTGATGGATGTTTATGATTATTAATTATGTTTTTATTTATTAGCTCTTGTTTACATTATTTAATTACATTTAACTGTGTTACAGAAAGCGGTAGCGAGCGCTCGTGCGTATTAAGTGCCGTGCTAGCTGCGACAGGCATCAAAGCTCGCGGTACGAGTGCCTGGCCGCGGCCTGTGCAGTATTTGTATGCGCGTATAGCACATCTAGGCGTTCTACATGATCGCCTCAAAGAGTTTATTGATCCTGACTCGGGACTCATGCCACAAGGTTTGTAAAATTGTTGAATTTAAATATATTGAATTTATTTCAGATGTAACAATGATTGATTATAGACAACAAATAAGTAAAGTAACTAGTAGCTGAGTTTCTTGCCAGCTTTTATCAGCAGAACCAGCATTCTGAACCGGTGGTAAATTCTCGACTTGTTATAACCCACAAGTTGGCCTACATGAAATAAATAATTTTGAATTTTAATAACTTTATGTAATTAAAGAGCAACTGCTGAGTTTCTTGACGGCTCTTCTTAGCTGAATCTGCATTCCGAACCGGTGGTAGATTTAAGACGTGTCATAAGAGCTACAAGTTGGGCTACATGAAATAAATAAATTTTGAATTTGAATTTACTGTATGATTTGTACTGCATAAAATATGTCTGATGCAAGCTTATTGCAAAATCATCATGTTTTAATTATTTTTAATGATTATTCAAACACAGGAAGTGTTTGAATACCGACTGCGCCAACTTGATTTTCATTGCGTCCATTTCAGTCATTCCAATTTTGCAGGTTTAATGGGTGAGGGATTGGTGACATCAATACGAGATGAACTAACGGAATATTATCGCAGCGTTGCAATATTGCAGTCTCAGGTGAACACAGTTGGTTCTATTAGCCTGCATTAACTGGTTAAATGAACTATTGAAATCAATTTATTTGATAAACATATAATTGTTACAATGCAGGTGTGCGAAGGCGTCGGCGGCGGAAGCACTATGCGTCGTGTCTGCGTATGGGCTCAAGAACCCTTGCATCGACTGACGTGGTTGGCTAATATTGCACATGCAGCACACCATAAGAAAGGTTTAGATATATGTATTTTATGTGTCGTGCTTTACGTAAGCAGCTGCCATATTCTCTATTTTTGACATTTCCAGTTGTTATGGAAAACAATGGAAAATTGCAATTGAGATCTGTCAAACCTACGGGTTCTATATCATCTGTACATAGGAACTGTTGATTACGAATTGTTATTGTAGACTAGCGGACCCGACAGACGTTGTCCTGTCTTAAGTTTTTTTACATCCTCTTTGACGAAATTGGCAGCACGCATTCTGTCAATGTTATGTCAAACGCCATAAGGTTACATCAAAAAAGTTTGAATTGTAAAAGCGGTTACATTAGAAATAATTTAATATGGTGGTTAATATTTCTTAAATTTTCTAATTTTCCGCGCAATTTTCTTAATTTTTTCTTTCATAAGAACCTTCTAACAATAACAAACACAATAAAAAAAGAATTAGCGAAATCGGTCCAGCCGTTCACGCGTGATGCGATGACCAAGGAAATAGGGATTCATTTTTATATTGTTATTGTAGATACCAAGTAAAGACTACTTCGTTGAATTCCAGGACCCAGCTTCTTAATCCTGATGCTGCAGGGGTTCTGCCCACCTAAACTGCGGATTAAAGAACTGTCGGTTGTGAATTGAAGAAGCGGACGAAGTCGCGGGCATCCGCTAGTTTCGTAATAAAACATACGGTTTTGACACTTCTTAGTTTGACAGTTCAACTTTCGATAGCCACTGAGTCCTCTAAGCTGATGCTAAGCCTAACGATCCATCTAATCCGATCTTATTTTTTTGGAATATAGAATAGAACTGAAATATTATTTTACGAAGAGCTTTTAATCGTCAAGTTTATCTACTACTGGTTCCACTGGCTGTTCCAACTGAGAAGAACAAGCATGAAACTGCATTTACTTACCGTTTTTGATATAGAAACAGAGCCATCTTTTATTTCAAGCAATGTGAACGAGATGGCAGTTATTAAAGCATGTTATTATTGTGTTATGTGTGCAAAGGTGGTGAGTTAGCAACGTGCGTCCACCGCTTCGTGCATCACGGCGACGAACGCGTCTCGACGCTCGCGCGTCGGCTGCTCACCGCGCTCACGTACCCTCTGCTGGCCATGCTCTCCCGGTGGCTCTTAGACGGTTTGTTCACAATTGGGTATACTAAATTTTTTTTTTTACTTAAAATAAAGCTTTTTAATATTAAAACTCAACTTAATTTTTGTTTTTTTTAATATCTTAACTAGTCTCGAAAATATCGAGCTTTAAAGTATCCTGTTAGGCAGAGAGAGCTTTACGGACGTGTGGCGTCACAAATTCAGGAGCTCCATACACTGTCCATACAAAATATTGTTTTAGAAAGAAACGGATACAGTCGCAGTAAAACAGCGTATAACTTATTTGTTTTTTTGACCGATTTATCTTCTGTTTTTACAATTATGTTATTTTTATTTGTTACACTTTTGAGTGTAATTAATGAATATCCACATTTCGACAACAGCAAAACACCCAATTCAATATGATGGCTATAGATCCACCAACTTATCTATTCAGTTGGCGGGGTTGCTAGTGAAGAGTTTAGTATTTCCATTTAACTTACTAGGAAATTAGTCCTGCATTTTCATATTATTGTATGGCACGCGCATTAGAAGCAACTGACAGCAGCAAAGACGATGAACACTATATAAGTTGGTGGCACTGTTATTACTTGACAAATAAATACCCACCAATTGATAAATTATTTTCTTACAGGAGAGATAGATGATCCATTTAATGAGTTCTTCATTGAAAGCAGAAGTGGTGTGCCGATTGATAGAATGTGGCATGATAAATATAGAGTAAGGTGAGTAAGTAATTTTGTATATAAGTGTTACTTGATTGCATTGAAAGAATTTTTCACAACTAAAAGTGTGAAGTTACTTTCATAAAGAGGTCTCCTCGACCTTTCTTTTTTTTTTTGAAAAGAGCAACCGCCGAGTTTCTTGCTGGATCTTCTCGGCAGGAAAGGCATTCCGAACCAGTGGTAGATTCATTGACGGTTCAAAAGTGCTTGTAAAAGTTTATTTGAATAAAAAATATTTCTATTTCTATTTCTTTGTGCAGGGAATGGATGGTGCCATCGTTCATGTCTTGCGCACAGGCGGCGCAGATCCTGGCGACTGGCAAGAGCGTGGCGTTCATGCGCGAGGCGTGCGCGGACGAGCCCACGCCGGCCGACCACCACCACCACCTGCACGATCTGCTTAAGTCGCACGAGGCGTCTGGTGAGTCACTAGCGGCTGGCAAGAGTCGAACACTACGTTCATACTTCATGCGAACACGAACCCACCTATAGTATGTAGTGTCACTAGCGACCGACTAGAATGTGTTATTTATCTGTTTTAGCATGTTATTCAATGGTCATCTATACATATAATAAAATTGTAGAAAAGTGGTGTCTGTACAATGGAAATATATAAAAAAAGTAGCAGGGGTTGTTATTATATCGATGCCGAACCCGAAATTGTAATTAATTTTTTTTTGTCTGTTTGTCTGTGTGTTTGTGCACGCTAATATCAGAAACGGCTTATTCGATTTAGATACGGTTTTCACTAATATATTGTAGTAAGCTTCACTTAACATTTAGTATTTATTTCATGTCAATCGGTTCATAAATAAAAAAGTTATGTCAATTTAAAGAATCACGGCGAACATTTTTAACGTACAGAGTACGTACTACACGCCTCGCGCCTGAGCGTCCGTGGCTATATAAAGCGCGCTGAGAGCCGCGCCCCGAAAAGTCACTATTCCATTATTGGGCCGGTCAGCAGACAACGCGGACGAAGCCGGCGGCGCGGTGAAGGCGTGGTGGGAGGCGGAGGGGCTGCGCGAGGGCGTGGGCGCGGCGCACGCGGCGGCGTCGGCGCGCCTGCTGGCCGCGCTCACCACGCACCACCACCTGCTGGACCACCTCGCCGCGCACCGCCGCTACCTGCTGCTGGCGCAGGGCGACTTCGTGCACCACCTCATGACGCTGCTGCAGTGAGTACATACTCCCGCCTGACCGCTAAACTTCACGTCATAATACCTCGAGCTACACACTAGTTGCGATCGCCTAATATAAACCTAAAAGCCCAGTAGGCTTATTCTCTGTCTCAGTGGCTATTGAAAGTAATAAAAGTGTCAATAATTCATTTTAAATTAATTAATAAAAATGAAATTAATTTTTATTAAACCCGCATTAATTAAATGTGGGTTTGACAGTTTTATTAGTTAGCACATTCCATTGTTTTCCATAGGCACTGAAAATGTCAA
Organism: Hipparchia sbordonii; assembly: GCA_038048805.1. Classification (NCBI taxonomy): domain Eukaryota; kingdom Metazoa; phylum Arthropoda; class Insecta; order Lepidoptera; family Nymphalidae; genus Hipparchia; species Hipparchia sbordonii. The sequence continues at coordinate 10,075,070 of CM076099.1, read as the reverse complement.
AAATAGAAAATAACGCAGTGGGTACCCTAAGGGATGTTCAATATAGCTCTAATAAATTTTTTATTCAAATAATTGGTTCTTATTAATAGTTCTGTAAACTTTAAACCTTTAATGAGATTCTTCTAATAATTAATATTATATGTATATCGAAGACCACATACATGTAACCTATAATTCTATAACCTATAATCATTCTTCTATAGTAAACTCTGTGGTCGGAATTAACGCACTGGCTGCTTCTTAATGGGTTTAAAAATGAATTGTACGTAGGGAGGAGCTCGACAAGCCAGCGACATCTTTGTACGTGCACAGTCTGACGTACACGCTGGAGTCGGCCGTCCGCGCGACCAACGCGCAGTTCGAGCCGCCGCATGTACTCGAACGCTTACACGTCAACCTGTATCCTAACTGTGAGTTTCATAACTAAGCTGACGTTCTATAGATCACTTACCTATAAATAAATATCCACTTTAATAGTCAAATAATAGAGCTTTAATTTTCTGTATGGTATTAAGGCTTCGCTCAATTCGCTGTTATTTCAAAGTTGATACAATCTGTGAGATTTGTATATTAATTTTACTAGCTGATGCCTGCGACTTCGTTCGCGTGGATTGAGATTTTGTGATTCCCGCGGGAACTCTGTTATTTTCCGGCATAAAAAGTAGCCTATGTGTTATTCCAAACTATAATCTATTTCTGTGCCAAATTTCAGCCAAATCGGTTCAGTCGTGACGTGATTGAGTAACAAACATCTAAACATCAACACTTTCACATTTATAATATTATATAGTAGGATTACAAAGTCTGCAAACGCCTTGTACACAAGTAAAGTGAAGGCTGTGAACTCGCACCAGGCGACGGGCGCGAGGACAGCGGCTGGGACGTGTTCGCGCTGCAGTACCGCGTGGACGGGCCGCTGGGCACGCTGTTCCCCGCCACGTGCGCCGCCCGCTACCGCGCGCTCTTCACGCAGCTGTGGCGCGTCAAGCGCATCGAGCACGCGCTGCACGACGCCTGGCGCGACCACACCATCCTGCAGAAGAGGCTCAAGAAGATGCCCGGTGAGACACTGATAAACTCGCACGACCTTAACTGAAGGCTAGTTGGAAGACAGTCGACCGTAACAATTGAGAGATCTTCCTTCAGGCCTGTGTTGTGGCTGGTTTGTCTACTAGTTTCATCTTGGAATTAGTTTCAGTAGCCATCTGAGATTAATATTTCGCTGTCGCGATGTAGGATCGCCTATTGTATTGCAGTTTTACAAGACAAAACACAAAAAAAAAGAAGCAAAATTGGTTCGACAATTCATTAAACTTGTTACGAAATAACCTCCTCCTTTTTGGAAGTCGGTTAAAAAGGGGCCTTTGTAAAACATGACGAATTACGACTTGTATTTTCCTAAGCGAGTTTTCTGGTGGATATCAATAATATGTTAATGGGAAGCATGCTATCGACTCGTAGTTAACATTTTCGATGTACGGTATCAGAGGTGTGGGGTCTGATGCGGCGCGTGTCGTGCCTGCGCGCGGAGGCGCTGCGCCTGTGCGGCGCGCTGCAGGAGGCGAGCTTCGAGGGCGCGGAGACGGCGTGGGCCGACCTGCTGGCGGCGGCCGCGTCGGGCCAGCACCTCGACCGCCTGCTGGAGCTGCACCACCGCGCGCTCGACCGTCACTCCATCCACGCCATGATACACCACACCACGCAGGTGCGTACAGCGTACCAGCACCTCGACCGACACTCCATCCACGCCATGATACACCACACCACGCAGGTGCGTACAGCGTACCAGCACCTCGACCGCCACTCCATCCACGCCATGATACACCACACCACGCAGGTGCGTACAGCGTACCAGCACCTCGACCGCCACTCCATCCACGCCATGATACACCACACCACGCAGGTGCGTACAGCGTGCCTGAGCTGTTGCTTTATACCTAAAAGCTACAAGTACCTGGCCTCGTCCCGTCCCGACGGGACAACTCAATGGGCTAATGTAGTGCGAAGAGATTAGAAAGAAAAGCAACTTCTAGGTAAATATGACTGTAGGTAAATTAGCGCTGTGCAATCTGAATTGCAGTTTATTGTGTTCGTAAGAGTGGCTCTTTATTTAAATGAATTTGCGGAGTATACCCGTACTATTTATGTATTCTGTACTAAGTCTATCGAATTAAGTTTAGCAAATTGAACTCTTGTCAATAGAGATGTTTCGCCTTACCACAATAATGAATTTTAGTAACGTGTTGAAACTAATATGGATTGTGTTTGAATGAGCTATTTTAAATTAAATTAATATCTAAAAACAGTATTATGATGTCTTCGCTATTTTAGTTTTTGTTACAAGTTGTAGCCAAGGACTCGAAATATCTTACTTGCGATGATGGCGCTCCTACTTTTTTCCAATCTATTTTGTCATGAACATTTATTTCAATAATTAATTCAGAAGTTATAGTTTTTGATAAACACGTTGTTACGTTCCCTCAAATATGGTTGAGCGAAGCAATGGCTGGATCATGCGTCATGCTCGTGAACGGGTGCCACCAACGGGAATGGGTCTGCTTTGACTGCCCGTCTTGACATGCGTTGGATTGGTGTACCTACGTATGCATTTTTGCATTTTTGAAGCTTTATTGTGGAAGCACTGTATACATAGCATAGCTTTGTAAAAAAATTTTTTTTTTGAAAAGAGCAACTGCTGAGTTTCTTGCCGGCTCTTCTCAGCAGAATCTGCATTCCGAACCGGTGGTAGATTTGTGACATGTCATAAGAGCTACAAGTTAGCCTATATGAAATAAATAAATTTTGAATTTTTAAAAAACAATTAAACAATTAAATAAAAACAAAAAAAAGTAGACAAAGCAGATGGACAAGTGCAAATTCGCCCTCTGACTCGAAGGTGAATTAGCACCTTGTTTCGCTTGGTTATTATTATCAATGTTACTTGTAGGAACTCCAATCGTATCTCGGGAACGTTCTAAACGAGACGCTGGCGCTGCGAAGCTTCGAGACGGCTCTTCACGCCGGCATCAATCGCGAGCTCGATCGGCGCGACCAACTGGAGCAGCTGAAAGCTGAACGCCGTTCACGAGGTACACGCAATTTCTTTACTTCGTCGTACCTATGTATGTATGTTTTTTTTTTTTTTTTTTTTGATGACAGGATAGTCCTTTGATTGCGATCTCACCTGATGGTAAGTGACAATGCAGTCTATGATGGACGATGGTAGCGGGCTAACTAGGAAGTAGTATGGCAATGTAGATTCAACCAACACCCCTAATTGATCTCTACACGTCATCGTGCCGGAACGCTAAATCGCTTGGTGGCACGTCTTTGACGGTAGGGTAACATAAGCACCGTAGCGCCTAGACTGAGCCGATTTTGATGAATGAGGTGTCAATATATATAGGTCCGGGTGACATAGGCTACAATTTATACAAACAAAATCAATGTGATGGATGTTATATATAATTTTCCGTAGTCTGGTTACGGTTTACAAACTTTTTCTTGTTTTGAAGTGAAACTTCCTTATCAGCTCTGGACTGACTTGAACGTACTGAAATTAAATGGCGGTAAGAAACATAGATGCCCAAAAAGCGTTCTATACCGCTTATTGAATTTGAATACATTCACCATCCTGGAAATGATTTAAAAAAAAAATTACTAGAGGAAACATTATTTAAAAGAATGTAACAAAAACACATCTTTATTTATTTTAATAATATTACTAGGAGAGTTCCCGGTATCTAATGCGAATGAGGCCGAAGATAAGGAAAAGAGGAAAATTTTCCAGGATTTCTTAACTAACAGAAAAGCTGATTTGAACGTTTGGGCTCGGACTTACAGGTGTGTTAAATTAGTATATCACTATTACAAGTTTCACCAGCAACATGCGTGGGCGCAGTAAGAGAATATCGAATTTAACTGAAAACTATTGTCACGCTTTCTTTCACTACATTGAAGTTGTACTTAAATATGACACTTTTCATTTCGTTTAGTTACAGCTGTATTAGAGCTCAATTTCGTACGATACTTGCATGTAGTGCAAGCATCCCTAAACGTTGATACGAATACGCTCCAAATTCAAATCGGTTGTACTGAATTTGTGACTTTAAATCTATGAAATTAAGGTTCATTTTACTTTGACATCGAATGATGATGACATTGAATGTCATCGAATAAGATCAATCGAATTAAATCTTATACTAACCCCACCAGATAAACAAAGGATTCTTAACCTAGCTCCACTTTTTTTTTTTATTCGATGACAAGATAGCCCTTGACTGCGATCTCACCTGATAGTAAGTGACGATGCAGTCTAAGATGGTAGCGGCCTAACTTGGAAGGAGTATAGCAGTGTAAATTCAACCCATACTCCTAATCGGTTTCTACACGCCATCGTGCCGGATCGCTAAATCGCTTGGCGGCACGTCTTTGACGGTAGGGTGGTAACTAGCCACGGCCAAAGCCTCCCAGCAGACCAGACCAAAGACAATTTAGAAATTATAAATTCCTAAATTGCCCCCGCCGGGAATCGAACCCGAGACCTCGCAGTTATAAGACCACAGCGCTCACCACTGCGCCAGGGAGGTCGTCCACTTTGTAATAGCTAGTCAAATAATGTTTCGTTATGTTTTAGAGGCCACGTGACCACATTGATTCTAAAGCTCGCATTACACTCTGAGGTGTCGCTCCAAACGCTCGCCTTTCGCCTCGACTACAGCGACTTCTACAAGCGCGGCGACGCCAAACTCCACGAACCACTCACGTATCAGCACAAGCGTCTCAGCGAGATCGGTCTTTCATCGTCTAAGGTAAATTTTTAAACTTTTTTAATTTTTAAAGGAGATAAATGTGTTCTTTAAATTTCATTTTCATTCATTTGCACCCGTCGCCGACCCACTACTGAGCGCAGATATCCCAGGGATCAGGCCACTCTGGCCAAATCCGGATTGCCAGACTTTCGAGAACATTATGGAGAACTCTCACGCATGCAAGTCTCCTGGCGATGTTGTCCTTCACCGTTGATTTAATTACCTAAAACAAAGAACTCCGAAAAGTAAGAGAGGAGTGAGTGAGTGTGAGAGGAGTGAGTGAGTTAGAATCGAATCTCGACCTCCCAAGGAGGAGGCTAAAGTCCATGCTTAGGATACACTGCATGTTAGTAGATATAATCTACAAAATTACATTTTTTTTTCAGAATAAATAGATTGATCACTCAAGAAAAAAGTTACTCGTCGTTTTGGAGCCAGATGTTACCAGTATTATTCACCGTATATTGTTTTAGGATGTGTGAATGCGTACTAAAACAATCTACCTTATTACATAGCTGCCTTATTCTTTAAGAATTCAACAAGACTTAAATATTTATTATAGTGTAGCCCCTTGGTGGTGGCGAAAGAAGACATTAAACACAACTCACATCAAACAAAGCCACGCTACAAGACTGTGGGCAGTCGCCTAAGCCCAGTGTACTTCATCGTTTGATATAACATCTATGTTGTTTGTTTTGGGGTCTTCTATTCTGCTGTTCTAGATACAACAGTGAAATTTTCTCATCCAGAATAGTTCTAACTAACCTTTTTATTTACTATTTTAATTTTAATAAACTAACAATACTTATATTAGTTATCTCGAAATGTAAACACCGAAATTAATCGGATGCATGCGCCTATATTTTTTATGTTCATAATCGTAATAATGTCAGACAGATTGTTCCTGCGTACGCAACGCCCACGATGCATTATAATATCTGGAAACTGTTAACAGAAAACAAGGCTCAGAAACATACATAAGTATGTCTTTAGATAACTAAAGATAGTTCGACGCTTCCCGCGGTTGTTTTAATATAAACGTAACTAGGTATACGTATATATATACGTACGTCTGTACGAGGGATCAGTCTGTCTTGCTTTCAAGATCAACGTAGAAACCTTGCATGCCATAATTATTTTGCGTACATGGGACCAGCTGATCTCTACTATTATAAGTAATATACTTTTGTAAAAACCTCTCATATTTTTACAGTGCCATTTTATAAAATATGTGATTTATTTTATGCCGTCGAACTCTTTGTAATTATTTTCTTGTAAAAAAGATTCGATTGCTAAATAAATGATAGATCTCAATTTTGTTTTTTATTTGTGGTGTGTAATATTAAATAAAGTAAGTACTCTGTGATTTTGATATGATTTATCCTTATTATTTTAAGGAACGTAAAGATAACCTTTATGTCGGTCAAGTGTCGGCCCCATCGGTACACACAAAAATTTGTGAGAATCACTAACAAATCTGTATACTTTAATATTATTTTTTATTTAACATTATACTCAAAGGTTTACTAAAAAAATAGATAGTTCATTAGTGTTTTTCTCAAATTGTGGTTATACACATGTGTAAAACGGAGTGATTACATTCTTTTGGATGTTAGAGGGTAGGCCGCAAAACCATTCATGATGATGTCATCACTTCCGGCTTGTCCCGTAATTAATGTTCCGAGAAGCTTCTTTAAGGCCCAAGACACGGAGCTGCCCGCGAAATTCAAATTTAATTTGGTTTTTCGCCATTTATAAACGAATACGACAAAGTAGGCTTATGGTATTCAAATTGCGATAATGGCAGTATCATCTTCACAGGTTTATATACTAATCTTTACGTAAAAGTATCCAGTTTAAGAAATTAATCAAAATAGGGTGACCAACCCAATTGCTAGCACTGCACCAGTTTATTCGCACCTTGACAAAAAACATTAAAATATAAGTTTCTGATTGTGGTTTTTAAATTTTCAGATTAAAAATATTTAGGGGAATTCATATTTTTCACAATCGCAACCTTTCTAATCTGGAATGTTTTAAAATGACGTCAGTATCGTAGTTGAAAGATATCGTTCTGGAGTTCCCGAAGATTTTCGGCCATTTTGACTGATCGACGTTAAGGGTCAGTACTTACTTAATTATGATTTAACTGTAGTTTTATCTGAGTTTTAATAATATAATAGTTTTCAATTGATTTTCTAAGTATTATTAGTTAATAATTCAAAAAGTAAATGAAACTTTCCCGTTATTTCATTGCAAAACAAGGGGTGTCAGTATCTGGTTACAAAATTTGGAGATTCTCCTGTTTATCAACACTCCGAACCGATTCGATTCCCTAGCAGACTGGGAGTCTGTAGACGATCTTAACAAGTGTGTGTAAACTGTCCATATTGTGGAGTCTAAATTCTTTAAGACTCATCACACATCACATGAAAAGGACCAAGAGATTCTCTGACCATACTCTCAAACTGATGGAAGACAGACAAGAGACGAGACTTCAGTCGTCAGCAGACGCGGATGCTTACTGGTAGGTTAAATAGGCAGATCTCTAAGGCAAGAACTCGCGACCTGCGGGCCTTGAATACCAAGTGTATTAAAGATACCATCTAGTGGAACAGAAGTTCCATTCCAAAGTGTCCGTGAGAGATTTCCCTTAAACCCTATTAAAATCTGAGTGTTGATAATTGGATAATTTTGTGCCCATAACTGGTAACAAATGTGCGAATAATTGGGGACTGGGTCATTTTTCAATCTTATTTAAATTTCTAGTTGATTTAAACAAAAATATTTCAATATCTTTTTTAATTATATATTTTATTAAACAAGTAACCTTATGACTACAGTGGTTTATAGGATTTGGTTAAATTTTTATTTAAAAAACATAATTGAAGTTAGATAAACTCTTAAAGTGCCCATAATTGGGTCTGCCACCCTAATGACTAATTTGCGTAGAGAGAGAAGACATAGAGTCAGTGACGATTTCTTTCTCACTCACACTAAAAAGAGAGCAGAGATAAAGTTATTAATGTGATAAACAGAGACGCAGCTACCCAATTTTTTGTCCCTCATCGTGTAACCAGTTTTTTTCAAGGTCGACACACTTTTGTGCCCAACAAACTGACAGTTAATAAGAAAATTTAGTATCTATGTGTGTTGCCAGCTTTAGGTACCTATACAATGTCCCGATTTTCCCTATCCTACTTATATTATAAATGTGAAAGTTTGAATGTATGTAGGGCCATCCATACATACATCCAAATTTCAGCCATATCGGTTTAGTGTGGCGTGATTGAGTAACAAACATATGGATGTTTGTTACTCAATACGCCACACTAAACCGATATGGCTGAAATTTGGCACGGAGATAGGTTTTTTTTAGTAATGTCCTCTGACATACCGTAACGGCGGGTTACTTTGGCTACTTTTTCAATTTTTTTTTTAATTTTTGTTGAAACAAAATAAAGTCGTGATGGAAGAAATGAATATTATGAGAAAAGAAAAGAAAGATGATGGATACTAGAATATAATATATGTCGGCGATGATTAAAGTGTATTCAGTTAGATAGTGTCGGTTACTGTTCTGAATCATCCTGAAGTTTCGTTCGAATGTCCAACAACCAGTCGAGAACTGTTGGCGATCTTAAGAATTATTTTATTTACAAAGTTCTTAATTTTTAAAGCCATTTTTAAATAGCTAGAGGCAGACTTTTAATGTTTTTTTTAAATAATTATTAACTTAAACTATGAAGAGTTGCAGTTTTATACGACTGCCTGAAAAAAGGAATATACTGTTAATTTCATTAATGATGATTTTGATGACTAAATATACAATTTTTGTTGCTTTTAATTCAATAGCATTACTCGATCGAAGGAAAATTTTAACTGTTCATTACAAATTATTTTGTGTAACATTCTTACTAGTAACGAAAAAAAATTTTCCTTTGTGTTACATACATCTTTTTTCAAAGTGACTCACATATGCTAAATTTCTATTCGGCATTTCAATATTTTTTTTAAGGAGCAAATAATTATCTAGTGAATTGGTCCTATGAAAGTACATTAAAAAACTTTAGTATAAAAAAAAATATTTTTAAAAAACCGACTTACGTGTACAAACTAAAATTATTTTATACTTTTAAGTGGTGGTTGAAGTTAATATTGTGTGCAATAAAGAATAATAAATTCTTTATTGCACACAATATTAAGATATATGTAAAAAATAGAAGCTTACCCTAATAGGTATGTCTCTCCCAGACAACCTTATATGTGTAGGTATGTTATTTAAAAAATAAAACAGTTCAGCATCTGTTTTGTCGTTTTATTTAAAAATCCTGGGAAGAATTTTCCATCTAATTTGGGGTACTAGGGGAGTGCAGTTATTGTGGCAACATTAAACTCGAACTTGTCATGTGACGTCATCGTTACGTCATGTTATCTCTATTTCAGTCGCGGTTACACAGTACCTTGGTCTATTGCCTTCTCTGTCTACGCTAATTTGTGAGTAACTCACGTCAAACTCATTCTATATTCATTCTAGATTCTATTACATACCTATTCTATGATGTATTGACTTTGACATGCTGGTTTATTCTGTGATGCTAGGATTGTCAAGTGGATGGGACTTCCATTAAATTCAAATAATTTTTTGATAATCGTTAAGAAAACCCAAAAATCTGTTAACGTATTTAATGTACTCAATAGAATCCGTTGCTACCGCTTATACCCAAAAGTGACACAGAACACATAGATACAGCAATTCACCACTGTAAAAGTTTCTCCGTATTTATACGAACTCAGAGATTTGGGAGGAAATACACAGCCATCTGGCAACACTGGATTGGCTTGTTTTGCTCTTTTTGTATTGTTTCTGTGTTTCAAAAATTTAAAAACTTTATTGTTGTGTTATTGTCGGTTATTGTCAAAAAGTTTCATCAAACTTTTGAAACAAAAGTTTAGTAAATAACATAAATTCCTAATATTAATATGGCTTCTGCAGCATTTGAAAGTTTAGATGATGAAGTTCAAGAGCTTTTACTAAATTATAGATATAAAAAGGCTACGGAGTACGAACCGTGTACACTTAAGAACTACAAAGAATGTTTAATTGGACTCCATGAGGTAAGTTTTGTTTGTTAAAAGTGTTACAATTATGTAACTTGTAAATTTTTGAGTAAAATTAAGCAATTTAACTTTTTTCAGGAGCTGGGCCTATTCAATATAAATTATGTTTTCAATCCTCACACTGACGTAGAGAATGATACATTGCGCCCTGAGGCCCTTGTTAAGCTTATAAATTCTGTGTGGACTCTGTTGCAATATCACAAGAATAATACAGCAAAAACAGACAGATTGATGGAACTGAACCATATACTTGAACAAAGTAACAAGCAGTTAACTGTATGTACTAAAATGTATCATATTATTTATCTCACAATATATGTGTTTATATGATATATGATATAAATATATAAGGATAAGTTTTTCAACAAATTGAACCTACATAAAGTTACATGTTTATAGTTTGTGTGGCCTAGATGTGATATTACTTACCTGATAGTGCATGTCAGTCAATTAATTATCTAAATGTGTCTGGATGTGTGACTGAGCTTGGTTTTTTCATCTAACCATAATTAATTGTATTATGTTTTTTAGAACTCAATTGTCAGGTTAAAAGATAAGTTGAATTCTGAGAAGAATGAATCAAAAGCTTGTGTCGCCTCGGCACAAAGAGTGTCTGATCAATCAAATGAAGTATATCAAAAACTGCATGAGACTAGAGCAAAGTTGATCCAACTTAAAAAGCAAAAAGAAACCAACGACAAGTGCCTACAAAACAAGATAACAAGACTTCAGCTGCAAAATGACAAGTTGCTGGATAGAATAAGAAATAAATCTGGTAAGGGTTCATTTGATACAGTGATATCTACTGCAAAAGAACTGAATCCAAACTCCAATTTAGCGGTTAGCTTGCTGTCCATCTCTTTAGACCATTTAACTAAGTTTTGCAATTTTCTCCACATGCATGGGCATTAAATATACAATCTTTCAAAATTTTAGATAAACCCAGTTTTAACTATTGAGGATATTTTTTGTAAATTATCTATCATTTATTTATATACACATTTATCCTATTGTTTTTAAAAATGCTTACAAATATACATTTTACAAATATAAATATAAAAAACATAATTAAAAACAATAAAACAAATGGGTCCCACTTGCTGCGGGATAGGGACCCAAGCAGCCAGTGGTCAGGGCTCCAGAGTGAGGAACCTCCTCACAATGCGTGCCGTCTCAAGGAGTACCGCCTTCTGTATCCTGCTCTTGATCCAAGTATTAAGCGAAAGTTTCTTAAGATGTTGATCGAAACTTTTCGCTATGAGACCATTGACCGATACGACCATCGGTACTATAATCGTAGAATCAACATTCCACATGGCTGTAATCTCGTGGGCAAGGTCTAAATATTTTTATAATTTTTCTTTTTCCGCCTTCACCAGATTATCATCATGTGGAATTGTGATATCGACAATTATCGCTCGACGCGCTGATCGGTCAACTAGTACTATATCAGGTGTAAATTATTATTATTATAACTAGCTGACGCCAGTGATTTCTTTGTGTAGATTTAGTTTGAAAAACCCCAGGGGCACCCTTTGATTTTCTGGGATAAAAAGTCGCCTATGTCACACTCCAGATCCTCAAGTAATGCAAAAAATTACATCAATCTGTTGCTCTATAGCTTGTGATTGAAGCATAAATCAACAAACCAACAAACAAACACACTTTCGCATTTATAATACTAGTTGATATACTAGCACTTAACTTTGTTATATATTATTGTATTTTCCAGGATAAAAAGTAGCCTATGTGTTGTTCCAAACTATAATCTATCTCTGCGCTAAATTATTTATAGGAATATATAATAGGAATAATATATATAATAGGAATATGATTAGATATCTTAATAAATCTTTATTTTTCATTGAACAGATAGCAACACTCCATGTGTTAATATTTCTGAATCGACTATGATGCACCTGAAGGAATGTGAGAGGAAACATAAAGCGCTCATCGCTCAGCTGCAAGCTAGCAACCAGAACCTTATAAGGGAAGTTTTGTCTCTTAAGGAGGAGATTGTTCTTGAAGGTATTGGCAATGTGAAAGTGAAGAAATAAATAACACAGTGAGAACAAAAATAATTGCATAACATGAATAGTAATTTTTGGCAAATGTAAAAAGCAGTATGCATGTTATGTGAATTTAAGTAGTATTATGATTTCAGGTGAGAAGACCATTGTTACACATTTATCTCCTATATATATTTATTTATTTAGTTATTTAATTTATTTATTTATTGCATTGTTTTTTTATCTCAAATACTCAGAATTAATAAATACTAAATGCTAAAGTAGTTATTCAAATTACACAAATATGTATTACACATTATATTATGGTAAATAAATAAATAATTAAAGAAGTTACAAGTTATATGATATTTTTATATAATATATATTAGGGTGGTCCTTATTACATTTTTAAGCATTTTTACAACAGTTAGTAACAGCTTTGTAGTTTGTATGTTATATTACAATATGAATAAAAATATCGAATTTAATCAAGTGAAAATCAAATTTTTTTAATTGGCTCATCAAACTGGTTCACAATTTGATATGTATCTTAACAAGTTACACAAAATATGTCCTTTAATTACAACCTTCTGGAATTGACTACAGCATACAATTCAGAAAAACTAAAGCTAAGAACAAAATACAGAAGCGAAAATACATAATTATGAAAAAAAATACCTAAATACATAGTATTATTTTGTATGTCCAGACTTCAGACATGCATGGGATGTTGCAAGCATGCCCTGGCCATAATTGCTAAAAAAGAAAAAAATACAAATTAGTTTAAGCAACAAGCAGCTAATGTTACCAATAATATGTATGTATAATGAATGGGTAATTAACTAATTAGTTTTATTATAAATTGTACTTATAAGAACTGACTGATCTCATTAATTTCTGTATTGTTATTAAAATGAGGCTTAAGTTTTGATTGACTCTAAGTTTAAATTACAGATAATAAGGATTATGTAATTTACCTAACGACTGTTGATATTCTATTTCTGAGTCTGTGAGTAAAAACATGTTTTGTTACTCAATAAAGACTTACATTTTCATTATTAGTTTTATTTTATTATTTATAGTCTTTAATTAATTGTTTAATCTTTTCTTTTATGAAACATTGTGTGGCATAAGTTTAATAGTGGTAGTACAATTTTATAATAATAATAAGTTTTGATTTTGATATAGTTTATTTAAAAGGAAGTAATTAAGTCAACCAAAAAAAAGTTTTATTTCATCAAATTAAGTTAAGCCTTTTAAAAACCATACCTATACAGTGACAAAGGTAGACAAATTATCTTTTTATTAATGATCGTTAAGGTCAATTAAGATAAATGTAATAAACACTAATTGTTTGGTTCACGAATTATCTATTTGCTAATATGCTCACCAATATTGTTTTCATGGAAAACCAGACAAAAGTGTGACGTAGTCTTTTTGTTAGCAAAGTTTGGGCAGAGTACGTTCATAGAATTAATTAGGATTATTCGCTAGGGCCTGCGCCTTCCGCGGACACGCGCCGGCCGCCGACGTAACGGCCTATTCGTCGTGACAAACCGCTCAGTTGAATCATGCGCATTTTAATATTTGTGATCATTTCGCTTTTGCCTAGCAAAGAGCGCGCGCGCTTGTTTTAATTTAAATTGCCGCGTTATCGTACGTGTTTCGACGACATTGATAAGATCCTTACATCACTGAGTGATAAGAATCGTCAAGGACCGATTTGTCTTACCGATGATCAAGTCATCGCCTATAATTCGATATGCCACGGTTGTAGTTAAACGAGTGCTAAAACAATAGGAGTTATTGTTTCAACTGTGAGTTGTGATTTGTGTGTGACCGCTTGCTTCTGTCGGATGCCGGGGTACGCGCCATGGGGACGGTGCCGAGACTGAAAATAACAGTAGTGGGCGACGGTATGGTGGGCAAAACCTGCCTGCTCTACGTGTATACTCGAAATGAATTTCCGAAGGAATATGTACCTACAGTGTAAGTATCTTTGCTAGTATCTATCTATAGTAACTTGTGTCGGCAGTAGGTTAATAAGCTGGCTTGCGCTAGATTCTCACGTGCGTGTCAAAATTAGCAGGTGGATTCGGTAACATCGTTATCTTAGAGCTAGGTAACGCAATGTTTATCGATGCATTGCTGATTTGCCGAACGCGAAAAGGTTCCTATGTAAAAACGTACGTACAAGGCGCTTGTTGAGAAATAAAATATGTATGGAATTTTGTTATATTTTCCTTCAGTGAATCCACGTATACCTATGTTATCATTTTACGTGAGTCAGTGGTAAATACCACAACACGTAGGTAGTATGTAAACAGTTGCTTAGGTGTAGTCAATATCCACGATGAAAATATTAATTTTTAGGTAAACCCGGGAATTCTAATGGAACTTACTTGAAAATGTTCCCCGTAGTTGGATGATTAAATTGGGCATTCGGGGGTAGGTAGGTACCCTTCACTGTAACATATAGCACCTTTAAGCAAGGGCACAATTGTACCCCTCCTTTGACTAATAAATTATTTTAAAAAACTAAAATTAAAAATTTTTTGTTAACATGTCTAAAATAATTTCTTGCATAGTTTATTTCATGCAAAGTTAGGAAAATTAGATCAAAAGATTGGCAGAGCCAGACCGTACCTACTGAATCCAAAAAGCTGCAAATGTGCCCTTTTTCTACCAAGCGTGCGATATTATTAGTCTGTGCTGAGTTTGTCTGTCAGTGCGCAATAATCTCATAAACTACCTATTTTCTATATGGATTTTCATCCGATTTTCACTAGTGAGTAGGTATACTCATTCTACGCGGAAGTATATATTATTTATACCTACTTATTTGTAATTAGGATGCAGATTAACTGACTTTTTTAGAACTATTAGATGAGAACATAAACTTGCAAAAAGACCAAGCTTGCGAAGCCGGGGCGGGTTAACTGGTAAATCTACATGACCTATGTATAGGTAGGTTACGAATTTTCTGCCTTAGCACCTAAACTATACTGTGCCGATTTTGATGAATTCGATCAATCGATTCGTTATTGTTTTGGGTTATAAAGGCTAGGTAAATATACGAACAAAATCAATATGTTGCATCCAATCTAAGCCTTATGTTATATCCAATTTTCCGTTATAGGGTTACAGTTTTTTAACTCTTGTTTGTTAATAATAATTATCTACTATATAAAAATAAGTCGGGTTTTCCTTCCTGACGCTATAACTCCAGAACGCACGAACCGATTTCCACGGTTTTGCATTCGTTGGAAAGGTCTCGGGCTCCGTGAGGTTTATAGCAAAGAAAATTCAGGAAAAATTGGAATCTAATTCCACGCGGACGAAGTCGCGGGAGCAAAAGCTAGTTTATTAGTAAAGGTAGTTAAGTAGGTAGTATTAGGCTATTTACCTTTTACGTACTAACTGTACGAAGTCTATTAATAAAAAAAGATGACTAATATTGTTGTAAGAAATTATCCTTACTCATTGATGGCCTGCGAATCCTGCAATATCTGTACCTAAGTACATCTTGTCAAATGTTGCGATAAGAGCGCTATACCTAGGTAGGTACTATGAGATAAAAAGGGGTTTCCATTTTCAATCCAATTTCGTTAGGTAGGTACGTAGGTACTCGTAGCTACATAATATGCAGAAAACTTAGGAGGTAGTCTTACCTACGTACCCATATGTATATGATATATTCGCGACCTTTGCCTAAACTCGTGGGCTTAAAATTGTTATCGATAAAAGAAGTTATTTATTGTTAGTAGAATCAATTAAATATGATTAAGAACGCTTAGTGTGTGATTTTGAGTGACTTTATCCGGTAGTAAATATGTTCACTGTGCAATTACGAGTAGATATTATTGCTAATGGGTGATACTTACAGTGGTGCGAAGCGATTGCACTATTTATAAAGTCAAATACGTATCGGCATTGTTGTATTGTCTGTACGTCGTTTCCACTTTAAGAAACTGAACGCACGCAGTAGGTATAGATAAGTAGTCTGACTTCCTTACGTTATGATCCATCTCTGTAACACATTCCGAGGTCCTACGCGTTTTTGTAGTCAATGACCGTTGTTGATCCGTATCTACTCGTATTGTAACTGTTGCACAAGGTCGTCTAATGTAGATAGGTATATCGCAAAGCGAACTAATGAGAAATAATACCGCACCTATACTGATATAAGGACATCAAATAGTTTAATTTAGTGCTTGTATTACATAAACTAAATAATAAACACAATTACTATTAATATTTTATTGATCAATAACACGTACGTGAATGGACTTTTGCTCTGGTTAAATACCTATAAAAACTAGGCTTGCTAGACTTTACTTGCCTATATACCTATCCACAGCTTGGTCGCACAGCCTCAGGCAACGGTCTAAACCCACAGCGAAATAAAGTTAATTTTTAGTCTGATTAGTTCACAGCTTTTTTAGGACTATTTAAACAAGTTAGGTAGTTATGTTTAAATATTCGGCCGTTAGTATTATTTGTTTTTTTTTTTTAAATAAGTATATTCCACAGTTTCAAAGTACGTGTACGTGTGTTTTTAAAAAGTTTTAAAGTCTGTACGAACATTTGGTTTTAGATTTGACAATTATATGGGTCTCATTACGGTGGATGGTCAAGAGGTAGAAATGGCATTATGGGACACCGCTGGACAGGAAGACTATGAGCGACTAAGGCCGCTTTCGTATAATGGTGTAAGTGATATTATAGTATTCACTGTATTAATAACTCAAACAAATAGTATCTACATATGTACATTGAAATCTTACTAGGTACCCAAACAAAAATATTTTCCGCCCTTTTTTCCATTGGGCTTGGAACCATGGAAATTAGGAAGTATCTATTTGTTCTTCTATGAAAAGAAAGTACCTACTTTGAAATTGACCTTAGCATAAAATAGTATGTAAAAAAAATCACTGCGATTATGACGCTTTGAGTTGCTAAATTCATGGAGGAGGCATTTCCCATTTCGGGTTTAGCCGCCCGCTTGGACGATTACCCTCCGTGAGAATATTAGGTGAAGTTTATACTTAGAATTGGCAAAACAACCTTGGTAGATATATAATTATTATATTTTCTAGTTTTGAAGACCTGTTTCTCCGTACGGTGATCTGCGGTACAGTATCGTAAGGTTGTTTTGCCAATTCTACAAAAGTTGTATGAAGCTAGTGAAAGTGATCTCTCACTTGACTTGAAACTTAGGTAGATAAGTTTGTATAATATACCCACTCATATAAAAAGTGAATATAATTTAGATAGGTGAAGACCTTCTTTAGGTGGTCCGTGGCCAGACGAACTCAAACGAGTCGCTGGCAGCCACTGGATACAAGGAGTCCATAGATCGGGTTTTGTGGCTATCCAAGAGATCTATGTTCAGCAGTGGACGTCCCTCGGTTGAGACGACGCGATGACAAATTACTTGCTAAAGGTGGTATCAGGCATGAATGCACTCTGTGTACTTGTTAAAAGTAGAGAGGCTCTGCCTGTCTTATAATATCTATTATATAGATAATAATCTTACAATATATCGATAATGTAGCTGTGTTGTTTCTAAATTCTATATCCTAAACTGTAGGGTTAGTATAAGATTTAATTCGATTGATGGTATTCGTATTCGATGACATTATCGTCAAAGTAAAATGAACGTTAATTTTATAAATGTTAAGACACAAATTCAGTACAACTGAATTTAATTTGGAGTGTATCCGTATACGTAAACGTATAAGAATGCATGCACGAAATTGAGCTCCAATTCAATGCCGTTATGGTTCATTTTAGTTTGATGCTTATGTCATCGAATACGAATACGATCAATTGAATTAGGTAGGTACATCTCATACTTATCCTACTGGGTAAAAAGCCCACGTGATGGACATGTTTCTGATTCCTTTTATTTTATCACAGACCCACTGCTTCCTCGTGTGCTACTCGGTGGGAAGTCGGTCGTCGTATGAAAATGTTATTCACAAATGGTATCCAGAATTGAAACACTTCAGTTCTTCAGTGCCTATTGTACTCGTAGGTGAGTTGAATTGCATTGCAAAATAGATTTCAGGAACCATTTAATTAACTGATGGCACGGCACTTATCCCATGGAAGCAAAGACTTTAACAGTTACAGCATCGGTGACAAAGGGCCAAGTAGCGCAAATATAAAAAAAACATCAAAATCGGACTGCTCTGTAAAAAGTGATGAATGAGCATGATCATACATATAAAAAATGGGATTGTTTCTTGTTACGTCGGTCGTTTCAAAAGATAGAGAACAGTTTCAAAAGTGTGTAATGTTTGGTGTTAAAACACTATGTCTTCTTATGGACCTGTCATTCCGCCTGGTAGAGTCCACTTGTAACCGGAGGGCTGACCTTGACCATTCAGCCCAAAGGGAACAGCAGCTATTTGGGCATTCAGCAGGTATATTTGTATCTATATAAGTATGATTAGAAAATTCCTGGTGTAATAAACTGGACATTACGCTAATTTGCGGCTATCGTCCTAAAGTATTTACGTTAATAAGGATGGACTTATTTAGGGTTGACTACAGAAATGGCTAGTTCAGTGTGTGTTTTTTATGAGACTCATAGCCATTACACAGCACAAAGGGTTGACCAAAATTACCCTTTGTTGATCTCTAACGATCATCTGTGGTGTGGTTCAACAACGGCACAACTCCACGAGAATGAAGAACATGATAATATAGGTTCTTACGTCACCATAACATCCTGTAGAGTATAGGTATATGTATGTAATATTATGAACGTAAATAATTAGTTATGCAAACGTGATATCATCTCATTTTTTTTGTTACAGCAACTAAAACAGATTTGCGAGCTTCCAGTAAAGCTGTAATTACAACGCAAGAAGGAAAAACGTTAAAAAAGAAAATACGGTAATTTAATTTTTTTTTCTCTTAATTAGGTAGTAGTTAGTTTCATTTTAGCTTTAAATAAATAATAGCACCCAATAGTGAATAGTCGAGTAGAAGACAGTATCTTCGTTGTTATAATACTTGTTATATAATATATACTTGTTACCGTGAGTTGTTAGTTACAGTCGGTGTGCACTAAGGTTCGGCTCCATTTTTTTAGGGTTCCGTTCCCAAAGGCTGCCAACGGGACCGTACATTACTAACCCGTCGTCCGTCCGTCAGTCTGTCAGCGGACCGTAATAGGACTAATAGGTAGATGGGTACCTACTTGAAATTTTCAGAGAATGTGTATTGCCAATATAATAACAAAAAATAAAACAAAAAAGAATAAGAAAGGCATCACTATCCCGGCTTTTTAGGTATGCGAATGATATCAACACATTCAGCGCTCGATTCCCAGGAGATATGAGTTTGGTTCCCGCCGTCTACGGCTCCGTAATTTTCGATATTTAATTAAAAAATATATTAACAACTAGCTTTATGCCCGGGACTTCGCATTCGCCTACGCCCGGGTTCTTAATAATTCTGCGGGAACTTCCGGGGGTTTCCGGGTAAAACTATATAAATTAATTCTATACCCGTTGCAAAATATCACGTCAATTCAGTGCTCCTTTGCTGCTTGATTGAAGGCCAAACCAACAGACCAACACACTTTCGCATTTATATTATTAGCAAGGATATTCTTGAATTACTATTATGAATAAAACAGAAACAGTGTAATGTATGGTGTAAGTAAAAAGTGTGGAGTGTTATCGCGCGCGCGCTGGCGGCTGCGTTATCGCGGCCATTATCATTCGTGCGCCGATAATAACCGCTACTACGAGATATACGAAACGAGAGGAGCCGCTGGATGACCGAAATATATTACACAGTAGCACATAATATGTGAGATTGAAGCCTGGATTACAGTAGGTTGTTTAGCCCTTACTTGGGTGTTCGAAACACTTTACTCGAATTCGGGCACTTATGCATAGTAAGAAAAGTGTTCCGCACATCGAAATGAGGTATGCAACGTTCCTGACCTCAAAACTTTTATTTTTACCCAACTGCGGCAAAGCTAGAAGGAAGGGTTATGAGTTTACCAGTCTATGTGTACCAGTGTATGCATAGTACATATTATGTGCCTATTTATAGTTACGTATGTTACTTAGCGCCTAAACTCGTTGATGGATGAGGTGCAAAGAATATACTATTCTGATGAGGTGTGATCGATTCGTTATTATGATACGGCTACATTTTATACGAACAAAATCAATGTGACAGATGTTACTCCATTTTCCCGTTTCGGCAGTTTTAAAACTTTTCCTTGTTGTGTTTCGAAATCATAAGGTTCTTATTTCGGCCTTCTTTTTGTTTCAGAGCGGCGCAGTTCGTGGAATGCTCAGCTCTGGAGCGCGAGAACATGGACGAGGTGTTCGAGGAGGCGGTCCGCGCTGCGCTGCGCAAGAAGCCTGTCACCAAGCGCACCTGCCAATTCCTTTGATGTTATACAAATAAAGATGCTATGCGTGCACGTGACACGTGTCTAATAAAATATAATAAACACCGTATGTAAATGGAGCTTGTGGGTTCAAATTGAAGACGTATCTACTTACGTTTACTTGTATATATATTATATTTACCTCCTCCTAATTCAAAACTAATTTTCCTTAAAGGAAAGAAATAAAATAAACCGTAAATCAGCTGAACATAAAAAATTTATACATTTAAAATAATTAGTTTTATTTCAGACTTGGAAATCAGCTGTTTTAGAAGTATTCTTGGTTTTCAAAAGAACTGTTTTAAGGATAAGAATTTGATAAGAAATACGAGTAGCACTGAGGTACCGACTCATTTGTTTTTATTCTGTTGAAATTTTGTGTCTTCCAAATCTTTGGACCTATCTATTTATTAATTACATTATCAATAATCTTTTCTATTTAGTTCTAAATAAATTTGAATCTTTTATCATACAATTTCGGTTTCAAGTGTCCACAGTCTGTACAAATTAGCTTTAAATATCTTTCACTATCAGACGATAGATCAAATGTGAATCGTAACTTCAAATCGTTTGAATCACAAAAATAGTAACGACAACACACTTTGCTCGCTCACTTTGACTTCTGAGATGGAGGAAAAACGCATCGGATTGTACCTATTTGTCTAGTGTTTGAGTAGTGTAGTATTTATATTTTGTATTTACCTAATTGATTAGAATGATAAAATTAGTAGGCAGGTTCCAATTCATAAAAATCTGAGCACTGCATAGTAAAATAGAGTTTTTTATTTACAAATATCTACATTTATTTATTAAAAATCTATCTAATGTATATCGATGCACTTTTTCTATTGACGTACCTAGGTAGGAAATTGTACTGCCTATTTAGATTTTTGAATGCTTTATATTCATGAAAGTAGATAACTATAACTTAGCTAGTTTACAATTTTAATTTTAATAAAACTAAGTATGTAAATAACAACCACTAGAATAAAATTTTGGAATGCAGTATTGCATAGGAAGTATTTTGAACTGGAGATATTTTTTAATTTTATCTAATTATTCAATTATTGTATTAGAAATGTACTTATGGTAAGATACGTTTGTACATACTTAATAATGTTACCTATATTAAGTACTTTGTAATAAACATAATAAATATATATTTTAAAAAGAAAGGTACGCTTTAATTTCAAACGCAATTAATAAATAAATAATCCTTACTTCATTACTAATATTATAAATGTGAAAGCTTGTTTGTCCTTCAATCACGCAGCAACGAAGCAACTCATCGACGTGATTTTTTCTTGACGTACGAGTATATTTGAGGACCTGGACCTGACATAGGCTACTTTTTATTCAGGAAAATCAAAGAGTTCCAGGGGGATTTTAAAAACTAATTCCACGCGGACGAAATCGCGAGCATCAGTAGCCTAAGCACGAACAATTTAACTTTCCAATAGTAAAGGCGAAGTTAACGCCAATGTTTGAAAATCACAGGAACGCTGCTGTCATTTTCATACATTTCTTGCTGGCGTTACTTACTATTCGAAAGTTAAAAAGTTCGTGCTTAGTCTATAGCTTACAGCTAGTAGATATGCGAATAAGGGAGAAGCTGAAGATAGGGTCTTCTTGGTATTTTGTACATATCTACCTACTACTAACTTTTTGAATGTTTGATACGATTTTGATAGGTACCTACCTAATTATATAAGGAGATTAGTAAAAGAATCATCAAAATTTTTCCTACACGAAATACCTAACTGCTTTGCTGCTTAATAAGACTCAAGGTTTTTTCGCGACAACCTATTGAATTTATGATTAGGTAACTACTTACCTAATAATTGTAAAGCGAATCGTGCATTGCAAAGTCTGAACGCAGGCGGCCCGCAGGTTAACTAGCTATAAGCACAGATTTTAGAGTAGCTATAATTATAATTATAGCTACTCTAAAATCTGTGATACTTTAGAGTATTATTAGTATTACTAAACCATAAACAGAGTCCTACTCAATACGAGAAATCGCCGTGGTATCAAACACTAAAAAAATTTAAAAACTAATTGAGATACTTAATTGCGGCGAATCCTTCGACAAGGCGCGTTTCTCTTGAGCAGCAATGCCGCTTCGATTCTTGTGCCTGTGAGCGATACGCCTAAAACCTAAAATAATAAAAAAAACAGTGCCCACGGTGTTGGTATTTAAAATGTCAAGGGGCAAGGATTTTGTTTCATTTATTAACCACGATGATTTAATAGGTTATTTGAATTAGCGGGCTTTGCATTTGGCGCTTAAAACAGTCTAATCTTAGTGTAGGTATGTAATAGAATCTGCAAAGCTGCGACCACAATTTCACTGACAATTTAATTATAATGAATGTGGATAACTTTGTATTTTCAAAAATAAAAGAGATAAAATAGGTACCTACCTACCTAAGATAAAAATGAAATCGCATCAAATAAAAAAGACGTGTGGCATTCGGGGGACTGCCGCGGTAAAGCTATTGCATAGCATTTTTTATCAACGCCATCTAGCGGTGAGAGAAGTCCCGTGTCAGGTTATTTTCGTTACGGAATTTCTGGATTCAGTCTCCACGCTCAAGGCCCGCGATAGAAGCTATGCAATAGCTTAAAAATTAAAATGAAGTGATTATATTCTCTTGGGATAGTATGGTAAGTACTAGTTTTTTTGACAACCCAAAAGAATATTGACCACTTTTTCTTTAGGTACCTTTCATATAGAGACAGACAGAGAAGACATAGACCCAGTGACGATTTCTTTCTCACTCACACTAAAAAGAGAGCAGAAATAAAATTATTAATGTGATAAACAGAGACGCAGCTACCCAATTTTTTGTCCCTCATCGTGTAACCAGTTTTTTTCAAGGTCGCCACACTTTTGTGCGAAACAAACTGACAGTTAATAATAAAATTTAGTATCTATGTGTGTTGCCAGCTTTAGGTACCTATACAATGTCCCGATTTTCCCTATCCTACTAATATTATAAATGTGAAAGTTTGGATGTATGTATAGCCATCCATACATACATCCAAATTTCAGCCATATCGGTTTAGTGTGGCGTGATTGAGTAACAAACATCCATATGTTTGTTACTCAATCACGCCACACTAAACCGATATGGCTGAAATTTGGCACGGAGATAGGTTTTTTTAGTAATGTCCTCTGACATACCGTAACGGCGGGTTACTTTGGCTACTTTTTCAAATTTTTTTTAAATTCTTGTTGAAACAAAATAAGGTCGTGATGGGAGAAATGAATTTTATGAGAAAAGAAAAGAAAGATGATGGATACTAGAATATAAATATTAATATATGTCGGCGATGATTAAAGTGTATTCAGTTAGATAGTGTCGGTTACTGTTCTGAATCATCTTGAAGTTTCGTTCGAATGTCCAACGACCAATCGAGAACTGTTGGCGATCTTAAGAATTATTTTATTTGCAAAGTTCTTAATTTTTAAAGCCATTTTTAAATAGCTAGAGGCAGACTTTTTATGTTTTTTTAAATAATTATTAACTTAAACTATGAAGAGTTGCAGTTTTATACGACTGCCTGAAAAAAGGAATATACTGTTAATTTCATTAATGATGATTTTGATGACTAAACATACAATTTTTGTTGCTTTTAATTCAGTAGCATTATTCGATCGAAGGAAAATTTTAACTGTTCTTTACAAATTATTTTGTGTAACATTCTTACTAGTAACTTGTGTAACGAAAAAAAAAAATTCCTTTGTGTTACATACATCTTTTTTCAAAATGACTCACATATGCTAAATTTCTATTCGGCATTTCAATATTTTTTTTAAGGAGCAAATAATTATCTAGTTAATTGGTCCTATGAAACTACATTAAAAAACTTTAATATAAAAAAAAATATTTTTAAAAAACCGACTTCAACCGCAATACGTGTACAAACTAAAATTATTTTATACTTTTAAGTGGTGGTTGAAGTTAATATTGTGTGCAATAAAGAATAATAAATTCTTTATTGCACACAATATTAAGATATATGTAAAAAATAGAAGCTTACACTAATAGGTATGTCTCTCCCAGACAACCTTATATGTGTAGGTATGTTATTTAAAAAATAAAACAGTTTAGCATCTGTTTTGTCGTTTTATTTAAAAATCCTGGGAAGAATTTTCCATCTAATTTGGGGTAACAGGGAAGTGTAGTTATTGTGGCAACATTAAACTCAAACTTGTCATGTGACGTCATCGTTACGTCATGTTATCTCTATTTCAGTCACGGTTACACAGTACGTTCGTCTATTGCCTTCTCTGTCTACGTATCTATGATTCAGTTTAAAAGTAGGTATAGGTACCTACTCTGTGGTTGACTTTCCTAAGTGAAAGTGTCAAAATATAGATGTCAACTGTCAACCAAAAATGTGTTCGTGTCTATGATGTCAAACCCCCACAAAATCAACTTATTTGCGCTTTTAATCTTCTAATTTTATTTATTTTTGATTTTGTGGTTCATAAATAAAAAGTGCCCTAGCTTCTAAGTGCCCAACAAGTTCTCAACAAGATGAAGAGAAGTTATGACTCCATGAATTCGTCGATTGAAATAAGTTCCTATCGAGATCAGCATTTTAAGGTATATCTGGTAATTAATTATTCATAAACACTTTTCTAAACTTAATACCTTAAATTAGGCAGATGTTTTGTAATTTTGTCAAATATTTGTTTTTAGGGTTCCCGAAATGAACAAGAAAAGTTATTAAAGGCCTCTTCTACACTATATATTGGGAATTTGTCATTTTATACAACAGAAGAGCAGATTTATGAATTATTTTCACGCTGTGGAGACATCAGGCGGGTTATAATGGGTTTAGATAAATATAAGAAAACACCCTGTGGTTTCTGTTTTGTTGAATATTATGAAAGGCCAGATGCTGAAAATTGTATGAGGTTAGTATATTTATACATTGTACAAGAACATGAGACCTGAAGGGAAACATTGTTAGTTAATTTTCATTATATATGTTGCATATTGTCATGTGGTATTCAAGACTGCTAATAAATGAATTGGGAACTTTAAGGCACTAGTGAATACAGTTATACAGATGTTCAAGGAATCCTGTTCACAATAGAATAATGAAAGCAATTTTATTTAAGTATTTATTGTACATAGGAATAAAATCATATCATCATATACATAATATTATATAAATTCAACATTAGTATTATAGCCAGTATCTTAAAATCAGAAAATGAAACATCCTTGATGTTGCAATTTATTTTTCCACATACAGGTATATAAATGGGACTAGATTGGATGACAGGATTATAAGATGCGATTGGGATGCTGGATTTATTGAAGGTAGACAATATGGAAGAGGAAAAACTGGTGGACAGGTTAGTTACAAGCAAAAGCAAATCCAGTTAATATAAGTCTTCTTTGTCAACCGATAGACGCCCGTTGCTCAACAAGCTCCCTTGTAGATCTTTCCTTTTTCAATGCACTTTCCTGTGTCACTCCAGCACTCTACACTTCAATGACAGTAAAATATTATATGTACAGTTCTTGCAATTTATGAGGGTGCGTGAGCTTTACTTGTAATAATTGTACTTACAACTTGTTGATGCCTTAACATGGGTAGCCTAAGTATGTCATGCTCACTTAAACATTTCTGTGGTGGTGTAGTGTGGTGCGGGTTGTTACGTTCCCTCAAATATGGTTGAGCGAAGCAATGGCTGGATCATGCGTCATGCTCGTGAACGGGTGCCGCCAACGGGAATGGGTCTGCTTTGTGTCTACCCATGTTAACATGTGTTAGGTTGTGGTAGGTGTGCATTTTTGAAACTTCTGTGTGGAAACATTGTGTGCATAGCCTAGTTTTTTTTAACAATTGTAAAAAAAATTTTTTTTGAAAAGAGCAACTGCTGAGTTTCTTGCCGGCTCTTCTCAGCAGAATCTGCATTCCGAACCGGTGGTAGATTTGTGACGTTTCATAGGCGCTACAAGTTGGCCTACATGAAATATAGAAATTTTGATTTTGATTTTTTTAATTATGTTGTGTACATGCACATTGCGCAAGTGTGCGTGCCTCTCAGAAGCCTAGGTGGGAGCAGTTAAGCTTTCGCGTGAGCTAGTGTGAACTTATACAGATACAACACACACATAACCATGAGCCACACACCCTCCTGAATTGCAAGAACTATAATGACAAATAATGAAAAGCTGTTTTTATATGGTACACGCATCTATGGCCTTCAACTCCAACATGTAGAGTTCAATCAAAAAGTTTATTTTTATTAATCCTATGGAAACTCTTTTTATTTCCCATTATAAAAAGTAGCCTACAGAAAGTAAGAAAAGATCCTTAGCTTGCTAGCTATTTTCCTCTTTAAATATTGCTATTGGTTCAATAGTTTAGGGATAAAAAGTTAACTAACAGATTGATTAAGAAACTTACTTTTGCATTTAAAATATGGATATTTTGTTTCCCCAGGTTCGTGATGAATACCGCACAGATTACGATGGCGGCCGGGGTGGCTATGGAAAAATCATAGCACAAAAGATTACTCCCAACACGTTAGAACGCTGATTTAACACGAAAATTATGATGTATTTGGGACTATTATGTGAAAGACTGTAATAATTAATTAATTGTTGGTAAACACACATTCAGTTGTTTGTATGTAAATACAATTATAAACATAATGTAATTTACCAATATTTTTAATAATAAGTAAATAAATTATGATGATTGATGACTCATAAATTAGTTTGTTTATTTATTCTGCAATAGTTCTGTGTCTGCAATATAGAAATGATTGTTGTTTTAGTCTAAGAGAATGTAATCACTCTGTGGTTTTAGTCAGCGATGGAAACAATTGGTGTGCTCAGGTGATATTTTCTCAATTTAATAGCAGTATCAAAATTATGTTGCTTGGCAAACTATGTAAAATAAAAGAAAGTAAACTATTCGAATTTTAAAACTTTTTTGAATTTATGAAACTGTTAGGCATGAAAGAATAAATACGAGTTAAGAGTTAATATTTTTTAAAACTAAATTGCTTTTCTGTTATTTCAAGTTGATTAATCTATTATTTTGTAATTTGTATTCTTTTTTGGGGATATTATTTTGATACCAGTATTAATTACTATGAATCAAACTTAATAAAGTTTGATTCATAGTAATTATTACTCTTATTTATCCAACTAAACTGTGAGGATTTAGGAACTGTCTATTATGAATAGTTATTGTAGATATCAAGTAAAGAAAAGACTTCATCACTGATTCCAGGACTCCTCAATCTTGATGCTGCAGGGTTGCTGCCCACCTAGACGGGATTAGAAACTGTTCTTATTAATAGATATTGTAGGCATGAAGCAAAGATTACATTGTTAAACTCCAGGACCTAACTTTTCAATCCTGATGCTGCAAGAAACTACTCTTAAACCTAAACAAGTTCTTTGGGAACTGTCGAATGTGCATTGATATTATTGGTACCAACTAAGTTGGTAAAACTTCTTCATTATCCCCCCCTGAATAAACTCCGATACTAAAAAGCTTTAGTTACATACTTTTAGAATAAAAACCCACGCGGACGAAGTTGCAGGAAGTCTTAAATAAGAGCAGGATGAAAGCCTCATAATTCGAACTCGTGCACTATGGTAGAATCTAACTTGATAAATGCCTCAGGCTATCTTCCCTATTATTGATATGTATCATTTCTTATGATATATTCTCTTCTTTTGTTTTATTATTGAATGTAGATTCACAAGATACAGAATGGAAGAATAAATACAAGTACAAGAAAAAAATTGATTTATTAAAACAACTTACAAAAGCATACACTTAAAGCATAATATAATTAATAAATAATTGTTACATTGATAATGGTACTTATATTCTAAACTTTAAATATCCAAAAATTCATAAGTTCCAGTTAATTTCATTTTAAGTACCTACATAACAATTATTCTGAATAATTTTTCTTTATTAAAATTATTCATTAACATTCACTTAAAATCACATTCATGAAACAATAAACATTCATATAAATAGTTATTTGTGGTAAACAATAATAAATAGTTGTTTTACTGAATACACACTACCAGGATGGTATTTTTACAATCATAAGAAATTGCGTGAAATGAAGTTTACTGAAAGAAAAAGAATAATCTCTTTATTACAAAAAGAAATAGGTATTTAAAATAATTTCTTAAATACTTATCAAAAGCGTATCTAAACCAAGTATAAAGTGACATAAGTAATACTTTTTTTAATAGTAATCAGTTGTAAAAACATGAACTCAACTTATTGATTAGAGGTACACCGGCCCAGGCTCCATCATAAAATTACAGATTTATGGAACACCTGTATAACATTAATATTTTATATTACTTGAAAAGTTACAATAGATCTCAATTTAACAGATCTTGAGATTTATGAGATTATAGCTATAATTTCAGATTTTTTTTGCTAACAATCTCATTAGGCACTAATAATACAACCAATTGATCGGAATTTTCTGGAAAAGAGCGTACTTTTGACTGTTATTAAATGGGACGGTCTGTACAATCTTTAAATAAAATATATTAAAATTAACATGGTATGGTATGGAATGAATGTAAGAACGTAACGTAGCTAGAGATAAAAGCAGATAAAAATCAACATACTGTTTATAAATCATGGCCTAACACTTTTACTGTCATTTACGTGACGTCTTGTGCAGCGAGTATTTACTATTATAAAAGGCCCTAAATGTATATTATGAATGTATAAAAATAAATATTACATTAAACAACAGATCATAGAACAGGTTAGCGTTATTAAAGCACATTTAAGAATAAATAGTAAATTAATAAAAAATCAAAATGTTGCGCGCTTAGTTCTATTCTCTTGGCGACGTCGATTCAGGCAGAAGATCAAACCATAGAGTTTTTGCTTCACGGAAATCGTATTGATTCAGATGCACTAGAACCTAAAATGGTAAACAAGCATAAAAAAAATGCTGATGTAGTTACATATTTTGTTCCTGTCATCTGTATGGGATTGTGGGAAAGGCAGGTGCAATCCAAATAAAAAACAACCAGTTCAATGCCAGTTCTCACAATATCAGCTAAGTTTAACTATTATTTATTGGAGAATCAAAGTCGACTGGCTTCAATACTTTCTACGTGTGTTCGTGTGGTTAACAACAAATGCTTTTTCGCACCAACGTTGGAAGTTAGAAAATGCGTGCCAATACTTGAAATTCAACGATCGTCAATTTAATAGAGTATTGCCCGTTCAGTTGCAACATACCTCATCAATACTTCACCTTGAAGCCTCAATAGATACGAACTGAAGACTGAAAGGTCAACGGTTCGATCCCGACCCTATGCACAGTTGATGTACCCACTTAATGACCTCTACCTTTAATCTATGATTAACTCTGGACTTTGAATATTAGAAAAGTATGTACATAATATTAAAAATACTATATTTACTTGTCCAATGACGGGGCTGCCGCCGAGGAAGCCCTTGTGCGTGGCGACGGTGACCTCCACTTGGCGCGAGTGCAGCTCGGCCAGCGGGATCGGCCACTCGAACTGCTCGTCGTACTCCGGCATACAGGTGTCTTTTATCACCTACATTGATACAATTATTTATTATTATTTAACAATATGAAATCATTCACCGGAAAATATTTGTTGGGTCCAGTGGGTATGGGTAGTGTCCGCCATATTGTTTTTGTTTGTGACGTCATCCACTCACCATGTATATTACTTCTACAATAGGCATGATGACCGATTTTGAAATGAATTATTCTCGCTCAAAATAGATAAATAATAAGCTTTCCATGAATCCTATTTCATGGGAAAAATTCATAATGTCCTTGATTCTTGGTTACCGTCATCATGCCTATTGAAACTACCCTAACCATATTTTTCTTTTCAAAAAACGTACGTAAATACTAAAATTTACGTATATTAAAATCTATCAATCTGTTTAGGAAACAGCCATATAAAAAATACATTTTAGAGTTTTCCTCTGTAAGTATAAGCAGTACAATAGAGTTTGATCAGAAATAGATAATATTTTACAGTTTTTCTTTGTAACAGTTACTTACCACAGTCTTACGTTTGGAGTCCTTAGATCGGCCGGGCAGTAAGTACAGCTTAACATAAGGATCAGGCACATTGGTTGGGTCCTTTAGAGGTATATTCCTGGGAATTAATGAACAGAATAACACAGTGTGCCGAAAATTGACGGGAAAAAGGAATATAGTTAAAAAAAAAAAATAGTAACTCACATTATTTTATGAACGACCACATAAAGTATTTGATTTTGCATACTATAACGAAGAGATAACAGAATGCGTCCGAGGCCAGCTTCACCCGCCGATCTAAGAATAAAAATTAACATTGTTACAATTTTTGGGGATACTTGATTGAGATAATATACATTCCGATTTCTATTAAAAAAACAGGTTTTTTAGTAAATTGAGCGCGTAACTTATGTTTACTAGACAGAATTTAGTGAAAGTAGCTCTGCGAATATATTTTACTGCTTTCCTAGTGGCAGTGTATGAATCGTTTGTGAAGACAACGTTAACAGCGATGCGAGAACCTAACTTCAGGCCGTCTAACTACGATCAATAAGGTTAGTATAAGATTTAGTTCGATTGATCGTATTCGTGTTCGAAGCCATTAGCGTCAAAGTAAAATAAACCATAACTGCATCGAATTAGAGCTCAATTTCGTGCATGCATTCTTATACGTTTACAGATACGCTCCAAATCAAAATCTACTACTCTAACTGACTACCTGACTGTACTGAATTTATGACTTTAAATCAATACAGTTAAGGTTTATTTTACTTTAACGCTAGTGTCATTGAATACGAATACGATAAATCAAATTAAATCTTATACTAACCTTATAGGCGTCTGTACTTTGGCCATATTAGATTGGACCAGACAAAAGGGCCTGTACCTGGGCCTGGCCTTTCATAAGATAGGTCTAGGTCTCTTTTTCCAGTTTTTTGGAAGTTTGTTAAGTTTAAGACGTATTTCCTTACGTGGTCAGTGAAGAGGTCCTGTGAACTAGTTTCGGCGAATGTCGTTCAGATGGCATTTGACTTTCCTGAGGTACATCTGCAAATTCCAAAATAAATATTTTGAGAAAGGCCGTCCGCGCTGGAGATATTTAAGTGCAGAAGTGTTTGCGCAAACTGTTTATTCTCTATCATAGTCCGATGAGACGGAACGCTCACACAGGTGCAGGCCCAACAGTTGTACGTGCTCTCGGAGGCACGGGGTAAGGTCCTTCATAATATAAGCAGAATATCAGCCTTATGAAACTTGTATAGTTATCGCCCCATCGCGTCATACCCTTATATACCTAGTTATCGAGTAAGACTTATTAACTTTATGGCACCCAATTTGCACACTTACCAACTTCTTTTATGATTTGTTCGACTGGAATAGATTTATTCGATGTACTATCGGACGTTGTAGTGGACGCGACGGAATCATCTAATCTCCTTGGCTCGGCATTTGGCGCTGCTACTGATGCGTTTTCTGTAACTAATTTATTGAATAAAATTAGTTAAAAATATTATTGAAAATCAGCATTGTGGCTCGCCGCTCCTAGCTCAATTACATATACGAGACACTGTTGTTTATTCGTTGTAGCATGGTACAGGTGACAGTTCAATAGAATGTAACTTATTTTGT
Source organism: Hipparchia sbordonii (assembly GCA_038048805.1). Taxonomy (NCBI): domain Eukaryota; kingdom Metazoa; phylum Arthropoda; class Insecta; order Lepidoptera; family Nymphalidae; genus Hipparchia; species Hipparchia sbordonii. The sequence goes on along the minus strand of CM076099.1, from coordinate 10,043,009 downwards.
ACCATATGTTTCGATCATAAGGTTCAAATTCACACCATTAAAATCTATTAAGACTATTCTTATGCAGAATATCTATTTTCGTAATTTGCACCTTATGCTTGCAATAATATGGTACAATATAAGTTACGTTCTATTGAGCTGTCACCCGCACTGTTCTACAAGGAAAAACCTGTAGTTACTGTATTGTTTCAGTAGAATAATAAAGTTTAGTCTTCAAAAACTAGTTTAGTTGGGCCTTTTCGATGGATTAACGTGTAACCTTATGGAAAATTTGATAAATTAAAGACACACAATAATTTTATTTGAATCACAATAAAGGCGAAAGTTTGTGTGTGTGTCTGAAATTTGGAATGTAGATAGCTCACACCTAGGAAAATTCCGGAAAATCAAAAATTTCCCGCGGGAATTGAAAAACCTTAATCCACGCGGACGAAGTCGCGGGCAACATCTAATTCAACCATATAATATTTAATATTTAATTAAAAATCAAATTTCGTTTGTTTGGCGCGCGTTAGAAAGAGACCGTATTAGCACTTCACATGCAATATGAATAATGCATGCCGTTCCTGCCGTTCTTCTCGGCAGGAACGGCATTCCGAACCAGTGGTAGATTCATTGACGATTCAAAAGTACTTGTAAAAGTTTATTTGAATAAAAAATATTTCTATTTCTATTTCTATACATACTGGGTGATGTGTAAGAGGCAAGGGGCACGCTCGCGAGTCCGTCTGGTTTGTCCGCGGGGGCGGCGGAGGCGGGGGCGGGGGCGGCGGGGGGCAACAGTGGCTCGGTGTCAGCGGGCGCTGAAGACGTTTCCTCCTCGAAGTCATCTTCTTTGATTGCGTCTTTGAGGATCTGCACCAATAAAACATTTTTTTTTATTCGATGACAAGATAGCCCTAGACTACGATCTCGCCTGATGGTAATTGACGATGCAGTCTAAGATGGTAGCGGGCTTACTTGGAAGGTGCATGGGAGGGGGCATTCAACCTATAACCCTTTATTCGGCTAAGTCATCTACTAGAAATGTTATGTGTCAACGAAATACAATACATATTATAATCGTATTATTACAAGGGACTTGAAATTCAAAGGGAGTTGTTTCTGATCCGCCTTGGATTTATAAAAATAAAAATATATTTATTATTCACATAATAATTTTATCTTTTGATATTGCATGCAAAGGAAGATTTTCAGGCAGGAAGATAATTGGGAATGTATTATTTATATTTTTTAAAATTATTTACATACCATAGGAAACAAAAAAAAAAATAAATTCACGAAAATGTTACACGCGCAAGTATCGCGTAAAAAATAAATATTTAAAATCAAAGCCCTGCTTACCTTCAGTTGCAACGCTAGGATGATTTTGGTTTCAGGCCCAGATTTTTGCAAGTTCAACGGTTGGTTCAGCATAGTAAGATTTTTTTGTTTCAATAACGAAGATATTCCATACGTGAGTTGACCGAGCTGGCTGCCTGTTTTTTGATCCATTGCCTAGAAAATAAGAATGATTGAATTTAAAACATACATTTTATGGACAGGGTAAGAATATACGTGTATGTATGTTAAAAAACGGAGAGAAAAAGAGTCCTGACACACAGACAGATAGACGGGCAGGTAAGAAAGTGATCCTATAGGGGTTCCGTCTTTCTATTATGAAGTTAACAACCCTAAAAAGAGTTCTTTGTCATTTTAACAAAGTGATGTTGATGTAATACCTTGCATATCACATATATATATTATACATATCATATATCTCTGAGGCACGGGGTTGACTCACCGCCAACTTCCTAACTCCGGGTTAGTACTTTGAATTTCTTGACAGAAAAAACAATAAATTTTATGGCCCCGGGAATCGAACCCGGAACCTCGTCATCTGCAGTCAAACTTGCTAACCACTAAACCAACGAGGGTTTTGGTATCTCATTCTATAAGAAGAATGGCGCGACGGAAAGGTATAGTTCTTTCAACTCACGAGGGCACGTGGCTCATGGTTGTGTGTGTCGTATCTGTATAAGTGTGAGCGAGAGCTTGCTCGCGCCTGACTCCTGACAGGCACGCACACTTACGCAATGTGCATGTACACGACGTAACCACAAGTAAAGCTCACGCGCCCTCGTGTAATGCAAGAACTATAATATTATGTAGCACAGTAGTAGATACCTTGATATCCAGCACATCGATCTCGGGATTCTGCACGAGGAACGAGTAGCCGATCTCGTAGACGGGGCAGTCGGTGCGCATCTGCACCCCAGTGTTCTCCGTCTTCTTGCCCACCGTCACTGTGAGGTATGGGTCCGGACGGGAGTTGACGCGGGCGTTCTGATTAAAGAAGGAAGTATATTTTTCACCTCACTAGCTCAAAAAGGGCGCCTTTGCTGTCTAAAACCAGTGAGCAAAAGTCGTTTTTTCTCACTCAGTGAGAAAAAGTGTTGTCTCAAGAAAAGTTCAAGTTCAAAGTATTATTTTGTACATTATAATCTTAAAAACTAACTACTACTACGTATACTATTAGTGAGGTGAAAAGTTGTATGTATCACACGATTCTATTATAGAATCCTTCGCCCGCTCGGGGTTCAAACTAGGCACTCGGAACAAAATGAACTTTGAATCTTGTTGAACAAATAACTATTCGAAAAATGAAAATTGGCTTAAGAGGATAACGGGTACCGAATTCAATTTCGTTCTTATGGAAGTTAAAGCTTTTTCGTGCTTAGTATGTGTTGATTGCTAGTTAAGAGGTCGAACGAATAATTTAATGAAGACTTACTCATAAATGTGAACTTACCGGTAAATTCCTACAAGAATCAATGTAGACCGACACTACTGCCGAGCTAAGTTCTGCGTTCTTCACTAGCTGGGTCTCCGTAATAGCCTAAAGAAGAAATGAATTAAGATTATGTACATAGCTTTGCTCTCTGAATTTAAACTAACTTTAAATAAGTAAAGATAGCGATTTTTTTCTCAGGGTAATCTCGAGATAAGCTGATCTGATATTAAAAGTTTTTTCACTCTTGTAGTTTTTTTTTGTAGCTTTTTGGGATGGTTAAAAGTCTACATTTTTTAAAACTACGCGAACAATAATGCAGTTTGTTGCTAGCAGGCAACAGAATACTTACGCGACTGAGGTCCAATAAATCAGTGGATAATCTGTGCCACGATAGACGCAAATGTATTTTTCCTGTCTTCGCTTGTTGCAACGTTTGCCACTGGAATATACACAATGTTATTAATTACATTTCATCAACTCTCTAGCTGTTGATTATTATTATTGTAAGCAATAAAAAATTACAGTAGATGTGTATTCATAGAAAATATTAGTTTAATATTGCATCTGTAATTTCAATTTTATTTGTAATTGCAAAGAAAACTTTTTTAAAACGAATATTCCGAATGAACTTAAAACTTGAATCGAGTACGACAAAATTGCATTGGATTTGATTTGACCAGTCGGATTTCGGGGTCGTCTTCTAGAGCAAGATTAAAATAAAAATACTTTCATCTTACCGTATCAAGTCGACCGGCGCGAACTACTTGAGAGATGTCTAAAATGCACCTGGAAAATAATGTACGCTTAAGTAAAATAAAATACAAAATAATCACATTAAGGCTCGGCACACGCGGGCCACTCGCGAAGTCCAGCAGCCATACGTAGTCCACGATCAACGCTAAGCCAACGTGCGAAAGTTCAAGAACTTCTGTTTTCACTCGCACTTACCAGGAACTTTAGGTGTGATGTGATAGAGGTAGAGCAGCGGCTACTATTGTGCGACAGCTTGATAAAAAATATTTATATGAAAATTGTAGTGTGTACTATAAATGAATTAGCGGTGACTACATGTGGCTGTGGCGAGTGGCTCATGTGAATAGACCCTTACATCATTTCTTTGTTAAAAATAAGTTAAGTACAACATGTTACAATGGTTATAACAGTTTACTGTTAATGCAAAGCAATTTCTGGTTGATAAAAAGAAAAAGAATGGTCGATAAAAGAATATTAGGTTCACAATTTTATGAATATCTCGTTAGTCTTGGGGTTAAAATGAAACTAAGATTTAGTAAATAATAATGAAATGTTACGGGATGAAAAGACTTATATTTCCATCATGTTAGTAATGTATACGTATGTATTTACAAAAAATTGTGACAGTCGTGCAGTGATATATTTCATATTTGATTTGCGGATGCTTTTAGTGGTTCATTAAAGTTCCTTGTTTGTTTTAGATAATATAGAGTATAGACTAAACTTTGGATACATGCTCTAGATTTTAAAGAACAGTATGAAGTAATATAAAATATAGGTACAATGGAATGATATGGAATGATAATGATGTTTTTTTGCATAAGTATTCCATACGTGAGCATTTATGTAATTTTAGCTGTGTTTAGAGGATAGCATTAAACACAAAAATAATTTTGAAACGTACCTATTATACACGAATAAGGATTTTCGAGAGTTGCTATAAAGTGTCAGTTAAAATATTTATCTTAAAAAGAAAATCATTTCGAATTAACATTTGCACACGAATTGAGAAATTACAGTTCTATTGCAGTTTTACTATCGACTTCAATAAAACTGCAATTTCAAAATAAACTTTTAGTCTGATACAGTTCGTCTGCCTAGATATTGAGGGATAGTTCAATATTGAAACAAATAAATAAAACTGAATTGTCCTCTGTGATTTTCAAATAACTGCATTTTGACAATAGTATAATCCAAACACACATGTTCAAAGTACGGACTAATCTACGTAACGGCTGAAGACATTACTGCTACATAGGGATTTTCACAGGCAGATAGAGGATCATACAAGGAGAGCCTAAGCTACATTGGGTGTAATTTCGGTTCCTATGTAAAACATAAAAACTTAGTATTATAGACATTATGGTATAGTCGCTTAAAGAATCTTAGCGAAATTCGGCACAGAGATAGCTTGCCTACAGAAACAGGCATGGACCACTTTTGCCCCGGGAAACAAGAGTTCCTACGGGAGTTAAGAAACCCGAAAAACGCGAGGACGAAATCGCCGGCACAATTTAGTACATAACAGTGTTATCAAAATCTACGTAAGTGCCGCAATGTCTTGCATGTATGAACACAACTGCCGCACATGCGGTGTGCATGCGTGCGCGTGATGGCGATAGCGACTCATACATGTCCGCAGCGGCAACCGACCTGCCGAGCTTCTCATCCCTGCCCGCGCGGTCCCAGTCGAAAAGCTGTACGGTAGCGCTCGTCACGCCCCGGTGTAGCACAGACTGTCACAACCCACCAGATTATGTTAAGCTCAAAGAACGTATTGGCCACTGATCTCTATAGTTAAAATCTATGATTAACACTGGTTTTGCTGAGCCTCCACAAATGACAGCTTAATTATGGATCAATTTGAAGCGCCACATTTGACAAACGAATTTCTTTAGAACAAATGACTAACGCAAATGGCGCATCGACCTCTGTACTGCCCTCCTCAAGATCTTTTTCTTCTTTTTTTTTCGATTCTATCTATCCATCTAATCGGTGTTCTCTTTACTGCTGTAGTATTTGATATGAAAAAACCGTCGTATTAGTTGTCAAATGGCGTCATTTCTTTATAAATTACCGCTTTTTGGATTCCCGCGTTTTGGTACTTAACGAAATTTTAGCTTTAGGACGGCATTATAATCTATAAAATCATACACCAACATCAATGAAATCATAGATTAATTATAGATATCGGTGCGCCATTTGCAATATTACCTATTAGTTCCAGAGACAATCGTTTCTGCTTACTTAGTTACAGCGCCAAAATGGCTTCAATCAAGTAGGTAAAACCTAAAACTAGGTAGGGCAGCAATCTCTGAAGTGTTAATCATAGATTAATAGTGAGTTGTTACCTTGCGACTTTGCTCTTTGAGCCTAACATAAACACACAATAAAATACAAACACAAAATAACGTAAACTCCAGATGAGTAATATTAGTTTTGCAAAAAAACGCTTGCTTTGAGGAAAATGTCAGTAAAATATTAGACATTAATAAATTATCTAAATTAAAATAACCCATCAAGACTAAAATCAGAACCAAAATTGACTATTGCAGTTCTATGTTGTTTAGCAAATGTGTATCAATCGCCAAACAAAATCCACACAAAATCACGAAACCCAGTTGATAAGTAAGAATAATGTTTTGTGGAAAACAAACATCAAGGAATCTCCATATTGGCTCCTACAATCCATATAAGCGAGATGCGCAAAATTAATTTCGTTTATTTCAATGAAAAAGAGTGGGACAGCAAAAGTCCAATCCGATAATACGGAGTTTGTACTAGGCTTGTAAGAGTAATAAGAAGATTCGGAACGCGGTAACGCAAAACAAGATGGCAGCGATGTTTAGGGCACTTTACACGCCAGGGGCTGAACGGACCTGCCGAGATAGTCATCGTTCTGAATGCCCATTCCCGGGTCCCAGTCCCACACGTCGCACTCCAACACCTGACCTTTTCTTGAACTTATTAGCGCCTTTGGAAAAATTACAATTCATTAACAAAATGTTGGTGGTGTAAGGATCCAGGCAGTTACGACAGCGCCTATCAGATTGCGCTGGTTTAGCAGTACCAAACCAAAACGCTAATTGGATGGTTAACTAAAGAGAAACTTTGGCCTTTGTTTTCTTTTACTTTTTCCAAGCCCCAGAGGCCACGCTAATCCGTCGGTCCCGGTTATTATTTGTAGCATCGTGATAAGAAGACCCCTATTTGATTCTATGTCTAAAGTACCTACTCGTTCATCTTTCTAATCGGTTAAGAATAATTAAGCAAACCCTGATCAAAAACGCAGAGAACATGCTAGGACAAGCAGATAATTTCTAATATTTGAAGGAAGTCTACATTTGTAATTATTAGATACGTATCTGTTTCTGGCCAAAATATGAATGGATTTAATTACTGTAGGATTACTGATATATTATACAAACTTCTGGAAAGGCTAAACTCACATGTTACGTTGTAGTATGCCTGACTAGTAAGTTTTGCATGCCTGTAAAATAACTTCGGTGTCAACAAAACCAACAGGAACCATCGGGGAATGAGGCAGTCAAACTCTTAGCATCAGTCACCGCCCCAAGCGCATTTAACCCCATTCACAGTGCCCCATACGCGTTTAGCCCCATTCACAGCGCCCCTATGTTTTTGAACTTGCCCCTGAATAATGAGATCGGATGGAGAATTAGTCTGGTATACTACGACGTAAATCCACGTATGAATAGCCGTTTAAGAAGGTTGTATAATGAAAATCACTCACGACATTTCTAATACTAAAAAAAAAAGACCCATCAAGAAAATGAGCTTCTTAGGGCCAGTCACACACCAGGCGATTAAAGTAAGGTTTCCGTGAAATTGGACCATCAAATTAAGCCACTCTGGGTTGCAAAAGTCAGGTTTCATTATCTTTTAACCTTAACCTTGTCATAGAGATACGAATACTGACTTTTGCAGTCTATTGGGTTTGTGTTTGATCGGTAACTATTATTAAACGGTAACTTTAATCGCCCGACGTGCTGTTCGCTGGAAGACAGTTTTATATTATTTCTAATTTCATTCATTTTTTTACATACGACATATGAAACGAAATTGAAAAGTTCTTGAAAGTTCCGTTACTAGGACGTAAAACAATTTATACATATATTCAGAAAGTGACCCAATACATACCTTTACACGTGAAATACATATCATTGAAAAACAAAATGATTCAAGAAAATAAAGTTTAAGTAGGCAGAAAAGCACCAGGCATTGCAAAAACAATTGAAAACTTAAGAACATTGCACGCTTCAATCCAAAAACGCTTTAAATTCTAAAAAGCTTTGAATTATACCAAAGAGAAAAAAAATTAAAACGTGCAATGTTCAATAATTTTCAAGACAAAATTATTCACACCAAAAGCAACTACGATACGGTCTAAGAAAATCCATGCCGCCAGGATTTATAAAATTTTGCTTTTTTATAAATTTTTGTTTTATAAAAACTTAGGAACAGTTTATCGAGTAGGGATTTTGGACTTGCATATCATTTTCTTATATCGCACCATAATAGTTATTATTATCTAATATTACAATTTACAAGCTCTACTAATACAGTAAGACCACTTTCATACTTTACATTAATATAAGTTAATGACTTGGACAGAATAGCCAGTAGCGGATGATAGAATAATTAAACTCCTATCAAAAATTTACATCAGCGCAGTTACATTACAGTAACTTATAAAAGTGGTCGACCTGTACCCCAACTAAAAACAAAGCTTTTCAACTTTAAACCTCATTCTATTATAGGTACATTCTAGTAAAGTTGAAGGACTTAGCCAAGCTTCTAAGCCCCCCACATACAGAACGAAAATTGCAGCGATCAGTCACTACTTGGCATTGGTCATGCTTGCACGATCGGTCGATCAATTAAACAGGCGATGCGATTTACGAAGGATTATATTGTCTTTTGAACCTGCACGATAAACACGTATGGAACGTGTTTATCGTTTATCGACAAACTAAAAGATGGTTATTAAAACGAAATGAATATTTGCATAGATTAAGAAGTTTTTAATTACAATGACAGACACTATTTACCCTACGTACATACTCGTAAAATCTAAACAAGCTCAATTTATCGTTACTATATTCGAGATCTTGCCAAAATGGTAATAGGTAATTTTTAAACTATTTTTTTAAAATAAATATTAGCCAAGGCGAACTTATCTAATATTTTCCACTCCCCTCCAAACAAGCGGCAAGCTTGTGTTAGGAGTGGGTACGACAATTATGCAACAGGTGGGGATTGAACCTGCGACCTTTCAGTTTTCAGTCCGCACCTTTAACCGTTAGGCTATTGAGGCAATTTATCATTATTGTATGGATTCATCGTTTCGATCAATCTGAAACGATGGAACGCGAAGTCGAATCGTTCCGTATAAGGGGAGCTTTAGCACCTACCCGCTCGCTTGCCGCCACCAGAGCCCGTGGCTTCCACCACACTCACCTGCCGAGATTGTCATCGTCGTTGCCCTCGTCTTTGTCGAACACTTCGATTTCCAACGCTTGGCCCAGCGATTGCATTATACGCGCCTTTACGCCAAACACGCAAAGTCCCACGCAAACATAAGTAGGGAAAACAAAATCATTTCTCTTACATTTTTAGCCAATTTCATAAAGCGAAAGTTAGTAAAAGAGCGCACAGTAATGTACCTGGTGGTACTAAGCGTTAAAAGTAAAAAAAAAATTTGGAAAAAAAATTGGCTTAATCTGTGAATTCAATACATAACTATCAGAATTTTTTGGATTAACAAAGTTGAAAATTATTACCAGCATTTTAAAACTAATCTTAAATTGCATGATAAATTACGTGGGACACGAAAACCAGTGATCACGAAATTTTATAGGTATACCTATTATGTTAGTCTATAGAACTAAGTCAATATTTAAGTAGAAATTTAGAAGAATAGAAATTAATTAATTGAATTTTCCCTTTATTTAGTGCAAGTTTTAACGGAAAATTAAAATCTGAAATAAAACTTAGGTTACTTTAATATTTTGCCACAGAAAATCTTATTGAAGCATTTCATTTATAACGTTGCCCTGCTTGCTTTTATTGCATAGTTGATAATAACTGCCATATAAAATTTTCTATAACAATCAACGAACAAAGATACAAAAGATAAAGCATTGTATTGAATATATTCCAAATAGATGTGTCTAGTATGTTGATGATAATCTAAACGTAAAAATTCTTTTAACAAAACTGACTTCAAACGCCACTATAAAATATATCATTTCCCCCCCTTCCATCAGTTCCCTCGATTTCTCCAGGATCCCATCATCAGATCCTAACCTGACGACTATAGAACCACCTGGGAAGTATACCCTTTCAAACAAAAAAATAATTTTCAACATCGATCCAGCCGTCTTCGAGTAATCAGGGAATTGTATATTTAAAAAAAAAAAGATTCCAAATTGAGAACCTCCTACTTTTATGGAAGTCGACTAAAAACGGAATGATATATACTATAGAAAATCACTCAATAATTTAAAAAAAACATGCAACAGCAAAGTCTTTATAATTAAATGTCTTAATTTAACTTTACACTATCGATCAAATTGAATTTTAATGAATAATACAGCAATTATTTATTTACACAAATATTAAAGTAAAGTTGTCAGTTAGTTTGAGCGTAATCTCTGGATTTAGTGAAGCGATAGTAAAAATTCTATCACTGGTACGTACTTGGAACGTACTTGCCGCGGGCAGTTGCTAGTCACAGATAAATATGAAGTTGTTAATTAATCAATCAAAAACGGATGCAATAAACTTTTGTATCCTTTTCGTATAATCTCATGCAAAGCTTTAATTAAATTGGAAATACCAAACATAAATACTGTCTATTGAAACAATTATATAAGTGTTAGTAAGATTAATGATAAATAAACATATAACACTGCACATTTCATGAACTTGCAAATTCTCAGCAAATTAGGAAAAAATTAGTCAGTGAAAAAGAAAAGTACATGACTGACGTATTGATAGTCTCTAATACTCACCGAAGGACCATAGTAGCCAGTTAAAAACGAACACATCCTAAATTTGGAAAAATTCGATTCAAAGTGTAGATGTGTCCGCTAATATTCGAATCTACAAGCTTCGGATTAATAAGATTTGTAAAAAATAACAAAGACTACAATCACTAAGACAGATTATTTGAAAATGTGCATTGACCATAACCGTGCACTAAGAATATTATAAAAGATATGTAATATAGGTATTGAATAAATAAATAATAGTAAGAAATTTTTTAACAAAACTTACCTCACACCAGAACTCCCATCGAGGATTGATGTTGTTGTCGATATGCTTGGTCTTCCATTGCTGAGCGCCGACTGTTATGATCGCATAGGGGTCCGACTTACCCTTACCTGTAAAATTCGATATTATTCATTTTATGTGTGACTCTTATGACAACTCATTAAGGGTTAAGATAAATAATTACTTCTCCGCGAATTTTGAAGCCTAAATGGCTCAATGGGATCCAGACTAGATGTCCCTAACAGTTGCTAAAAAACTGATTGAAGAAGTAGATACATGTCACTCCTTTCGTGGCTGATGTATGGTTCGACTTATAGTGAAATGTTTAACACACTTGTGCCTCGGCCGTAGTGTAATGGTCAACATACTCAGGGCGCGATTTCTTCTGATAGTTCTGAGTATGTTAGATAGTTTTCATGCAACCAAACTAAGAAGCGCCTTAGAAGAAAATTTAAACTGATTTGAGTATAGCCCCTAAAGTTTTAAACAATGATATTTACCCAACATAGAAACATCTTTTCTCATTAGATTCTGGGCTTGAACTAAATGAATCCTTAGTACACCCTGAAAAGAAGAAAAATACGTTAATCGTGTAAGTACCGAAGGATAGTTTGCAATAACGCAAGTTTGCCGCGAAGTGAGCGCAAAAGCAAATTACATAAATAATTTTTTAAGGGTACAATCAATCATCTCTACTATTACTCTACTATTACTCTATTCCAAATAAATAAATGAATAATGAATTACTTCCGGTTCCGGCATGCGTAGATCGACGGTTGGGATTTCGTCGCTCAGTTTAATGGGCAACTTATTTGGCAACACCATCATCTTCGCTACTTGTTCTATAATGCACCGACGCAGTATGTCACTGAAAATTATACATCCCCGTTTATGCTGACAAATAAACTAAAAAAACAAAAAAATATCAATAGGCTATCTATAGATAATATTATAAACTAGCTCTTTGACCGCGTGGAGTTAGTTTTTTAAAAATTCGACGTGAACTATTTGTTTTTTTTTAGAATCACGAGTAAAATGTAGACAAAATTTACTCGTGGCATGCATCTCGGCTCTACTAGAGAGTTGACTAATTAGGCTGTAACTTTAAAAAAAGTGCTATCCTTTTCTGCCCATAAAATTTTGACAAGGAGAGCAATAGTAAATCATTACTTTTAATTGTGCAAACGCCACTACAAAGTATATCAATTGGGACCATAAAAATTGAAGAGTTCCCTCGATTTCTCCAGGATCCCATCATCAGATCCTGACCAACTGACAATGGGACTACCAGCTGGGAAGTATACCCTTTCAAACAAAAAATTTTCCAAATCGGTCCAGCCGTCTTCGAGTAATCGGGGAACATACATAAAAACAAAAAAAAAAAGAGATTCCTACGAATTGAGAACCTCCTCCTTTTTTGGAAGTCAATTAAAAAAAAAATGAAATGGCTTTGATTGATACCTAAAGCCTGGCATGTCGAGAATGTCCACGGCGCCGACGAGGTTGAAGTCGATGGCAGGGTTGTTGAGGAAGAACAGCTGAAGTCCGCCCACTAGCGGTATTTTAGTGATCAAAGGCTTCATCACCACGCGCATCATCCCGTGGATCTAAATAGGGGTGAAATTATAGGATGCTAGACGATGTCCGCGACTTCGTCCGCATGGATTAGTTTTTCAATTCGCGCGGGAACTCTCTCTTATTTTCCGGGATAAAAAGTAGCCTGTGTTGTTTTCTTGATCTTGCTCTCTTAGCAAAACTTTATTCCCACGTCAATTTGACAGGCTACATGTTTTATCATTAGTTTTTTATATCAAATCAAATATTATATAATATTTATACAAATACTATAATATATACTACTTCTAGGCAAAATGTTTCATGCTGTAATCTACCTGAAGATCTTTAATGCCTCCGCGAATGCGCTGAAGTACGAATGATATATCACAGTCCCCTGCATAGCTGAAAAGGACATGTGACCTTAATAAAGTTGTATATAAATAAAAATAGATCGATAAGTATAGATAACTAAGTAGACACGTTAGACCAAGACTGATGCTGAGATCTATAGAGCGTGCTCTGACTCAGCTCGGACTTTTGTTAGAGTTAAAACGAGACACAAATATGCTCCGACATAAATCTGTCTCGTTTTAACTCTGTCGTGAGTCTGAGCAGAGTGAGAGTGCATGAGTGAGTCTATAGATTTCAGCTTAAATCTATAGAGCGGGCTCTCACTCTGCTCAGACCAAAGAATATAAAGATGTTAAGATGATCTTTGAGCTCAGACTAAACAGAGTTAAAACGAGACAAATTTTTGTCAGGACATTTGTCTCGTTTTAACTCTATTTCAAGTCCCAGCAGAGCTAGAACACATTATAGATTTCGGCATAAGGCTGATGTTTAGAGTCATCACCAGCACAGCTCACTACTGAACGCAGATCTCATCTCAGAGAAAGGTTATGCCATGCTGGTCTAATGAGAATACTGGGGAATTCTCAGGCGTGCAGGTTTCATTAGGATGTAGAAATTATATAGAACGTAGAGAGAGCTCTAACATAAATCTATCTTGGGTCTGAGCAAAGTGAAAATATATAATTTTTATAATGCGATCTATAAGCCATAGAACGACACCGCAACGTTAGTGATTTCAACAAACAAAAATTTTACGCAACGCTAATTTATTTGGCAAAATCACTATCTGCGGCGCACCGCTTATAGCAGCCGATTTATTTTATTGTACTTATGTTTAAAATTCTGAACGCATCGTTGAATGTTTGAATAGTTCCTAAATCAACACCTACATAATAATGCATCACATCTGCATAACTTTGTAATACTGACTGATGAGTAATCGATTACTCACTTATGTACCCAAGAAAGTAAACTTACAATAAGTCTACGTCCATGATGATCTCATCCCTCGAAAGGTTCTTATCGTAGACTTTGACGCCTCCAACCCGCGGCGCCTGTAATAAACTCCGTTCCAGTTATCGCAATCGGAAAAACAATTTTTATTGTTCTATTTACGACATGCTCACGCTAATTTGACTTTAATCTTTTAACTAACTCTTTGATAAACACTGCCATAGATTACGGTGTCCGTGTCTTCTATTTTCCGTTCAATTAAGTAAAATCACATTTTACGACAATCTCAATCCGACACTTTCTGCTACCATCGACATGTTCCAGCTTTTGCTGGCAAATGTGACTGTAATGTCCACAATCACTGGATTTATGGAAACCTACCTTACATACTTAATTTTTTTTTTTTAATATTAAACAGAATGAAAAGAGTATTATATGCACAATGAGTTTGCCTTCTATTATCCTGGCACGTAGCATACCTACATCGAGTCTAGCGCGCCTTCACGACCGCTCATTCTTCACTTAATTCCAATCATATTATCCACTCACCTCTATGATACTATTACGCTGAAATGCCTTTATCATATAAAATTACAATTGAGTTGATTTAAAGCATCACACTAAAGGTACAGGGAATTTTGACTTTTCCCAATACCACTTAACACAAATCACATCAGCTTATTGCATCTTCACTTTTATTAGCAATCAGCCTCGCCTATCAGTCTATCGAGCGTTAGTACGCTCATAAAATAAGGTCATATTAGACAGTCATATTTTTAAAGAAAAAGACACTTACAATGGTACCCAGGATCATTCGCTCGAATTTAAATCCATTTAGTTTATAATTTTTCAAACTCTCGGCCACTGCTGGTTCTATCGATTCCTTTAGAAGGGTTCTTGCATAGTGGTTCACATTAGGCCATACTTGGAGCAAAATCTGGGGGGGAAAAGTAATTTATAACTTCAGGCATTATGCACTCCTTTTTTCTAACCAACAGTTCGTATTTCTTTGAACTTACCCTATTCAACCATTCTGCTCTTTCTACATCAGGAAAGAACACCTAGAAAAATATAAAATTATAAAGAATCTTTGCAACAAGACGTTAGAACTATTTATAAATAGATTTCAATAATTTTTAAATTGAATAAGACGTAATTCTGTGCCTACATAGTTTATCTACCTCTAACTTCCACTTTGAGCGACAGACAGCCATAAGTCTCTTGTTTTTTTTTTAATCGATGACAAGATAGCACTTGACTGCGATCTCACCTGATGGTAAGTGACGATGCAGTCTAAGATGGTAGCGGGCTAACTTTGAAGGGATATAGCAGTGTAAATTCAACCCATACCCTTAAACTAACTTGTAGAAACTTCCATACGACTCAGTCTTAGTCACTTGGATCTCTACCATCCGTAAATTCGGTAATAGGGCTAAAAATAGACAAGGAACTCAGTATAGTTTACCCAAGCAGGTAGATCATCTAATCGTGCGAGAACAATATCCTTTTCGGAGGACATGGCGGCAGCTTTGGCGAGGTTGCGCCGGTACTCGCTCTCCTTGCGCCACTGGTCGCGCATCACGGAGAGAATCACGGGCCCTATCAGCCACGCTACACTCCATTGCATGTAACCCACTAAGTAAACCGCAGATACTACTGCGACCTAAAAACAAGACATAACATTCAAAATTTTAACAATTAGTGTAAATTACAATTTGATTTTTTAGAGACAAGCTTTTAGTATAGTTTTTGCTATTCACGACGTCGCGTGGCTCATGGTTGTGTGTGTCCTCTCGTATCTGTAGAAGTGTAAGCGAGAGCTTGCTCGCACCTGACGCTCGCACGTCTCCCACCTAGGTTTCTGACAGGCACCCATATTTACACGACGTAATCACAAGTAAAGCGCCCGTAACTTCGTGAGATAAACGTACTATAGCATGATTATCATGAGACTCTTGAATATCAATTATAGCCCAAACTCTATACCATCATCAGGACGAAAGTACTTGTTAAGACGATTCAAAGGAGCCCAAACTTGATGGGGTTATAATGTTTTAGTACAGATTTCCTATTTACATGTTTTTCATGAAGAGTGTTCATAATACATAGTTTTTTTATTTGTCCATGTTAACATTGCTTATATTAATTTATTTACTTTACATTCCTCAAGAGCCTACCATACTGATAGAGTAAACAAATACAGGAGTTGATCTAAAAATTAAAATCTTGGCCCATTTATGTTTTTATTATGTAATGTATATAATTATATTGTGTAATTTTAAATGTAGTAATAAAATATAGAAATGTTTTTGGACTTGACTAATGCAGAAAAACTGTTTTCCATTTCAATAGCCATAGGAATTTGTGAATAGGTCCATACTTCCTGTCCAGTGGGAATAATTTTAGCCTCATGATGTCATTCTTATTGTTATCACTAACATGACTATATCGCTTACCACAATAAAGGGAAACATAATTTTTGCATATTATTTAAAATAATATTTTCTACATATTAAATATTAATGGGTTGAGATATCAATAGTATATGCTTTTTTTAATCTACCAAAAAATACATCAATATAACAATATTTTAATTTTAGTCTAAGCCTTTTCATCTTCACTAATATTTTAAATGCGGAAGTGTGTTTCTGTGCCGGTTTGTCCTTCAATCACGTAAGAACAATGGATTGACGTGATTTTTTGCATAGCTGCTGACTTAGAAATGAATTCATCTCAAAAAAATAGCGAGTTCGCATGGGATAGCTAGTTATAAATTAATACAATTAGGTTTTACCAACGACTTCATCCTTCAATAGGAGTGAGGTTTTCAAAAATATGATTTGAATCCTTTGTTTTCCGCAATAAAAAACCTATGACACTCCAGGTCTTCAACTTTATCCATCGAGAAATAGTGCAGATCCGTTGCTCCCTTGCTGCGTGATTGAAGGATAAACAAGCACACTTTTGCATTTATTTTTGTAGGTAGTACAATAAAAAATATGGACTGCTAAGCATATACAATAATATAAAAATCCTAATTTATAAGCACCTGTTTTTTTATATAATTTTGTCTTTTAATATTTTGTGGTGAAATAGGTTTGCCTGAGGTCCTATATGAAATTTAACTAATTAGTTGTTAAATGAAGCAGTTAAAGGTACAGATAACAAGTACATAATGAGAAAATGAAGGTCAAATTCCTGTTTAGTGATTCAGGAGCTGCTATCAAACACAAGGTCATAGTGACTCACAAACATTTGAGATCACTTTGTAAGAGGCTATTGATTTACAATGGAAATGCATCCATTCAAGTATCAGACAACAATATATTTAACTATATTACATTTAATATAAAAAACATACCCAGAGTCAAATTTGCCCACCTAGAACTTGGAAGAAAATTTAGGTATATATATTTAACTCAAAACACAAAAAAGAGTAAAAAAATCTTTTATTTGGGACTTTTAAAAAATTGTTGCTGATTTTTGAAAAACCATGTCCTAGTTAGAGAATGAATGTCTTTAACGAGGAGGAAAAGAAGAAGAGGAGGTCTTTGAAAGAGGTTTACTTACCTCTTTTTCTTTTAACCTTCTAAGGATTGTTGTTAAATACATTTTTCATATTAAAATAATTTTAATAAATATTTAAACTTAACTGTTTTAAGAAATGTAGAATTTCTTCAAATCTATAATAAAGTATGTGTTTATCTACTTACCTTTTTGAAGAATCTATAGATGACAGATATCACTCCTGGATCTTCATCTCGGTTCACTGGGAGAGCAAACTTACTGTTTGTTGTCATTTTATTGTTGTTTGCCTAAAACAGTAAATCTTATTTAGTTAACATTAGGCAATAAGTTCACCTGAGAAATAAATCTGTGGAGCCAAGGAATAAGGGGATGTGTTTCTTTAATTTTCTGTAATACTTTACTACTATAAAGTAATTTTGCATGGTGAGTACTCTGCCAAGTGTAACCCAGGCTACTGTCAGGGTATGTGGAGGGACAAAGACATGTTTTAGTGGGTGCAAGCCCCACAGTACCCCTCCATTTTCCCTGACGGAGGGGTATGTGTTAGGCATCCCTGACAGAGGGGTATGCGTTAGGCATTTCCTGTCTATAAAAAAAACTATGAAGTAATTTTCCTAATTATTATATGTATTCTAGTATCATAATTTGAAAAATATAATAGGTGGGTTCTGCCAAAATATACCAGGTTTGTGTATTGATTCATTCACCCTTTCCTAAGTGTCATAGCAATATTAAAGTAGGAATATACTGCAGGTATTGAGGTAGGTATTTTTTAAATTCTGTACATTGTTATTAAATGTATTTAAGACAATAATCAAGCAATAATCGCACAAATTCGATGTCGCTTTAAATTATTTCCTTTCAATCAGTTTATCCTATTTAACATGCTTAATGGAATGAGTCATTATTATTTTTAACCATAACATCTTCCGTAAACCATTAGGGATCAAGCTGGAATTAAATATAAATAAATGATTGAAAACATACCATGCTTTACAATGCACTCGACGTGTAGCCGAAAACGGAAAAACAACTACTAAGCGAATATTAAATAAGTACTAACAGTGCAGTAGACTTTAAAAGGATAGGGTAAAATTTATGGATTACCGATGGTGTTACTGTCGTCGCACTATGTTAATGGAGCTGTGTAATATATTTTCGTATGATTGAAATTTAAGAGTAATTTACTTAAATCTTTTATTTTACATATGAAACACCACATAAACGTAACAGATGAATTTTAGAAGTCTGCTCAAATCACAGATTTTTTAAAAACAGTGAAAAAATATGCCATTTTGCTTGAAATTTGAATGCGTAAACGTCAAATGTCAATGTCAAAAATCAAAATCATAGCATTTTTACCATTTAAGGAAATCGGTTAAAAAGACAGCTATATCCACAAACATCTTTATATAACTGTGGCTATAAAGACAAAATATAAAGCAGTTAAGTCGGTTAAAAATACTATTAAGCACAAATTAGACGGTTCACCGTTCATTCTGGCATAGTAATCTGTGATTCTGGTGATCAGAGTACATAGAAAGCACATTGAATATGGTAACTAGCGTTGCTAAACTAACGATAGTATTTCTATCGATAGTTGATTTTGATAATCAGTTAGGATATGGATAGTGCTATTGATATTATCGAATTATCGATAAATAATAAAATTATAAAATAATGAAAGACTTTCTTCTTTATTTATTTACTTTTATTTTAAGAAGGCACGTTACAAAACTTCATAAAACTATTATGTTTATTGTTTTATTTACCTATCTAATTTGGTATAATCCCAGTTTTTTTTCTATTAAAACTTCAACTAAACAATGACAATATTTTAATCTCAAGAATATTTCAGTAAAACCTAGCTAAGCTCTAGCTTCTGCAGTCAAAGTACATATTATATTTTATTTCAATATGGAATGCTAATAGAACTATAAATATAATTTTGTTTTTGAGCAAGTATGTACGATAGTTAAGTCTTTCAAAACACAACATAAAAACAAATAATTATATTTATTTTTCATTATTAATTTCATAACTTAGCCTATAATAAAATCTTTGAATCAATTTTAAACAATTAATCGGGCTCAATATAAATAGCTAAACTGTACACCCACACAACAGGTAAATAGTAAGAAGAAAATACAATATCATCATGCCGAAGCACTTTTCGTCAGAGTAAAATTTAGACGTCTATCCGAATTTGCGGCGAAAATTTTTACATACGGCGCGGCGCCAATTTTTATTGGTGTGGTAAACATTCACACAAATATCAGCAACTTATATAACTGTATACAACATCAATACTTCTGAATACTTTTGTGTATTGGTTTAAGCACATTTATTTTAACTAAGGGCCGATTTTACCAACGAAAAATAAGTCTTGGGTAGATTTAAGTGGTAGACTTTGAATACAAAAACTGTCAAAAATGTCAAAACGCTCGGTTAGGACTTATTTTACGTTAGTGAAATCAGCCCTAAACATCACAAGTGTAATCTTAGCTTGGCTAGGCTTTAGGTATAGGTTAAAAAAGCGTAATAAAATTGAAACTAGAGAAAAATAATTTAAGTATACTTATTGATGTACTATCTGGTTTTATATTTTAAGTCAAGGGAAAGTAAATGGGTAACTTTGCACAATGTAACTGATTAATTTTTACAAAATTGCACAGACATTAACTTCTTCTCTTTTGTGCTATGCAGAAATGGAATGTGAATATACAAGATTTTACATAATATCACAATTCCATACAGAACATATTATGTTAAATGCTAAAGTTATCTTTACCAGACATGGGTCACTAAACTTAAATTTAAGTTTTTTATTAATACAACATAGTTGCCAAGATTTGTAACGTTTATTCTAAGTCTAAGATTAAAAAGTCTATGATAACTATGGCAATCTTCTGGAAATAGAATTTCAAAATATTTTTAAATAAGTAGGGCGGATACCAACATTAAACTATTGTTAGTTTCGATCGAATAGCAATCAGTACCTGTGTCAGTAAAGAAATTACTCAATCTAAAATGGCGGCGGACTCATCATGCTCTTTTTCTTGTACACAGGCGAACCTATTTTTTAAAATATAACCATAATACACATAATAGCTCGAAACTCTCAATTTTGTTTATATTTTCAATTGAGGTATGCACCTTGTTTTGTTGCCATGTACCATGGATTTGTCTAATAACTTTCCAAAGGGCTTTCTTTTCATAGAAAAGCGTAAGTGCAGGTAAAGCCCGTGGAGGCGCGTCAGTTTAATAGAAGCACGGAAACGTTCTGATTGCTATACGGATATGCATGAAGATAAAAATTACACAATATGCTGTAAGTATAAATCTATGTTTTGCCATTTCAGCATAACAAGGAAGACTAGACTTCATTACCGATGGGTTAATGTGAGATATTACTTGGCAATTCCAAGGAATCGCATATATTTTTTTCCTAACTAGGAACATAAATATAAATCTCAAATAAGAAGCTCCATTTACTAGTTAATTACATTCTTATTTAAATTGACTATTATAAATATTTACTGTTAAAATATACCACACTGATAAATGGTAAAGTTAGATTTAAAAAATTATCTAGGTAAGTATATTTATAAAAAATACAATTCTCTTGTACATTACATTTTGTTAATTTATACGCTTATAATAATTAATCTTAATTTTTACACATTACACAGCTACTAAATAAAATAATGGGGTAGTTGACCATTACTGAAATTATATACTCCAAGCTGAAAATAGATAAAAAATATTCATCACTAGTAAAAAAAACAGATTGCAATCGCGGCAAAAAAATAAACAGCACAAACATGTTTTCGAGCAGGTACACCTTTTTTTTATTAAAAAATCAGTCAAATACCCCATTTTTAAAAATTATAATAAAATAAAAACAGTAAAATATAAAATCGTGAATAATTGTGATGATCAACTAATGTCAGATAAAGCAACAGACACATAAACACGTCTCCATATAAAATGTAGAACTTCGATCGCCTTAGGTATGTCGCGACATGAGGCCCGAGCGGTATCACCACCATACAGTACCAGTATATATCGGTCGTAATTGCGCACCTGTTTGACAGTGGCGTGAACGTTTACGCGGCCATGTTCTTTATACGAGCGAGGAGGGCATCGCAAGTCTTCTTGGCGTCTCCTAGTAACATAGCGGTATTGGGGTTGTAGAAGATGGGGTTGTCTACCGCAGCGTATCCGACGCCCATCGATCTCTTCATGACCACCACCTGAAATTATAGATCAGGTCTCAATACTTTTCATATGCTTTTAAGGCGCAATAATGTAAGGCTCGGACGGCGGGCTGAAATGCTAAAGGTCGATGATTCACACTCCACCTGGTTACAGTCTAATACCTACTATTCGTACAAGTTTTACGTTTAGTTGGAGGGGAAAGATGAGTATTAGTAAGTTTTAAAAGAAACAAAACAATATTCAAGCTTCAATAGCCTCAACGGTTAAAGGTGCGGACTGAAAACTGAAAGGTCGCAAGTTCGAACCCCACCCGTTGCACTATTGTCGTACCCACTCCTGGCACAAGCTTTTCGCTTATTTGGAGGGGAGAGGTATATTCTCCTCAAAATAATAATAAACAATTCTAAAGCTAATAAAAATTGAACTGAACAAGCTTGTCATGTCCAACGTACCTGGTTAGCCTTCCACACTTTAAGTACAGGCATGCCCGCAATTGGACAGTTAGGATCGTCTTCTGCGGCGCTATTTACAGTGTCGTTGGCACCTGTCAACCGAAATATTTAATTAACACATGGTATACATGAATTTGTAGTCACTAAATATTAAAGTTAATGATTCCATGAGGGTTACAACCTGGAGTTGCATTAACCTGCTTTTTTTCTCGATTTTTGACCATAATCATAATCATAATTTTTATCATAATGTAGCTTTCAAATTTTTGTGCTAAGCCAGAATAAAAAATCTGGCTCGCCTCCATAGTCCTAGTCGATCCTTAAAACAATGCATCTCTAAATATTTCCGGGATCCCAATTATTTTTGAGATAACGCGTTATAAATTGTTTTAAACGCACGTAACACTGAAAAGGAGTTAGAAAGTTGCGTAACAGTGCGTTGTCGAGTTTCAAATCCCAGACTCTTTCAAAAGGAGGCTTCTTAACTATGAAGAGTTCTATCATTGGTCGAAAATATATTGCAAACTGTCATTCAATTCTTCAACTTACCAATTACAAGCACAAGGTCGGTTTCAGGGAAGTCTTCGTTAATTTCTTCCATTTCCAAGACATCGTCATACGGCACTCCGGCTTCGGCCAGCAACACGTTCAACTGGCCAGGCATGCGCCCTTTAAAACAAATACCACTTCTAAAATACACTATCTTAGGCTGAAATCTATAGACCGCACTTTCCCTCAGCTCAAACTCAAGACAAAGTTAAAACAAGACCGATTTATGTCAGAACATATTTGTGTCTCTACTTAACCTCTATCTTAAGTCTGAATTAAGTCAGACCATACTCTATAGATCTCAGCATTAGAGTACGCAATACGTATTACGAATTTTATTTTGGCAATTGGAAGATCAATTTGGCATCAAATCAATCTGTTACATTGTTATTTGTGTAATGTTGAAAAAAATTATAAATAAGTAGTTTATTATAAAGAGTTTTCTACATATACTAGGTAATGGGTGATATAATTACGAGTATGTTAGCGCCTTACCTGCAACAGGATGTATAGCAAAACGCACTTTTTTGCCGATGCCTTTCAGTATGTTCACTAATTCAGCGATCGGATATTGAGCTTTGGCTACACATAATCCGTAACCTGGAAAATAAAGTTTCATTACAGCAACGGTACTACTACCTCGCGATTCATCGAAGCTGTGAAAAACAATAAACGATGGTTTACATAATGAAGGGAACATAGGGAAGAAAACTATCAATTAATTCCGCTTAGAGGGCATCAAATGTTATTGACTTCTTGAATTTTCTATCACCAAAAACATAATAAATTATATAAACATTGTCTGTCTACCACGTCGCATCAAGTGCAGATAATATTGGCAAAATATTTTGACCAATATTATCTTTTTTTTTTTTTTGGAAAAAACCGTTTATTTGACACTACAACAGTCGCGTAGCTTGGGGTTATGTCGCGTATCAGGAGGGTTTCCGCCCTAACGCAATTAATTACCAGGAGTGATGATAATGGAGGAGGCGCGCTCGATGAGGTCTGCGACAGAGTCCACGTTCATTTCGGTGTGAGTGGCGCCAGCCGGCCGCGCCGATCCGCCCGTGACAATGCCGTAGCCGCCCAGGATGACGTTCGGTAACGAACGGTTCATAGCCTGTAACAGATTTTAGATTGATGACACCTGAACAGGTTATATGGCCATTTAATCTTGGGTCTCGATGGACATTTTACTAAATTCTGTTGATACAATATCACGAGTAATTTAGAGGATCTTTTCGCAAAAATTTCATTGTTTGCAATTTCACCTAAATATCTAAAACACTCCCAGTGCTTGAAGGTCTTCGAACACTGTGTATTGCCAATAATGACTTATCCGAGACATGGTCGCTTACGACTAAGGACCTCAATGTCGCACAACAGTTGATGGTTAGGGCTATGCTCTGAGTATCAGCAATGAGGTGATCCTTAGGAAAACCAGAGTTACCGACATTGCTCATAAAACCGCGAAGCCGATGAAGATGTAATGGACGAGGCACATGGCTTAAGGATTAATTGACATTGAGAACATCTAGGTAAAAACACCTTGGACAAAGTCAATCCGGTTTATTCCGGATAACGCTCGAGAGCATCTTGAATGGACTTTATTAGCTTACCTTGCACATGATGTAAGAGAGGATAGCTCCCGAGCTGCCTATGAGGGCACCGACGATGGTCATCAGAGAGTTGTTGAGCATGAAGCCCTCTGCGCACAACGCCCACCCAGAGTAGCTGTTTAATACCGTTATAACCACAGGCATATCCGCACCTGCGACGAAAAAATTTATCCATCCGTTAATCGGTCAGCGGTCTCCTTTTTTACCTGAGCTACGTGGTGGTTCCCACCACTAAGTAATTTTATATCAGTTTGAATGGAATTAATTGATTTTGAATGTAGTGATATTTCAAAAAAATGTTTTATTAGAATTTTGTCCTTTATTTGCAGTTTGAAAAAATTTTCGAAAATTCTAAATTAACACCAAAGATATCGAAGACAATACAGGCAATAGCTAGTAGGTAACTAGTCTATATTTTAATGAACAAAAATCGGAGTCATCCTATATATCCATCTTCCCTATTAAAATACATCTAACCATATCATTCATTGGTTCATACGGACGCAGCAACTGATGAATAGATTTTGCCATACCTCCGATAGCAGCTGTCAAGGTCAGCCCCTGAATGCCACTGAGTATGGCGGCAGCGGACAGCAGAGGCAGGCCAGGCGCTTCGGGGAACGCGATCAGAGCGCCGCCGCAGCCCAACGAGCCCGCCAGTAGGCCAGCGTTGATCGCGTGCCTGCCCGGCAGCATCAGAGGGGCTGATGACAGTGTGCCTTGCAGCTTGCCGTACGCGACTAGTGAACCGCTATAAAATTATAAATGGAAAATTTTACAAAACTCGTTACCGTTAGCTCCGTAAAAATTCATACCTATGCACTTCAAAAAAACATGGAATCAAAGGCCTTTTCAACTTTTTGAATTTGTGACTTACGTGAATGTGATGCCACCAATGTATGTGCCGAGGAAGAGCGACGTCTTGAGCGTGGTCGCCGTGGGGTCGAGCGCCATGGCGGGGAAGTCGTGCATGTACGTCGCTACGCACGTCAGCACTGCCGCCATGCCCACCAAACTACAACATTTATTTACAGCATTATTACAATGGCAATAATATATTCTTGTTTAACCCTTGTACTTGGCAACACTGTTGTGCTAAGCATCAATAACGTTTTATAGGTCTCCGGGTGACCCGGAGAAAGGTCCTTTCAACGTCTAGAAAAAGAAGATATTGTGGTCTAGTGTTGCTGATTCAGCAAACCAATGGACAACCTTTCTTTTTTTTTAGAACAGGATAGAACGTTTTACTCCAGACATCGTGGCTTATCTTGTCTTCTACTATATATAGGTCTTCTCATTGATTTGGGTGAGTGGCGCAACGCGCCAGGCTTTACGGTTGAGGGCCGAGAGGTAGACGCAAGTTTTATCAGTCACCTCTCCCGCACTCTAAGTACCGTGTTAGTTTTTAATATTCTTTCCTTTTCCCTCCCATTAAAATGATTATAAAGTGGCCTATTTTATCAAGAAAGTCGCTGATAGGCCGAGAATAGAAAACGATGTTTTTAGATCATCCAATGACTTTACCTGTGGAAACCAGCTACAAGTTGAGGCAAGTCGGTTATTTCGATTTTCTTAGCAATAACGCTTCCCATCAGGCCACCAATGCCGGCCACGCCAATCATTTGCGCCAACACCTCTGCGCTTGGCGTCAACATCCCCAATGTGGCTGCAATTCCGCCCGTAACACCAATCTGTAATAAATTATCGTACATATAACTTGCTTTTTAAATATTTAATAGGTAATATTTTGTAATTACAAGTAGTGCATCCTCATAATACTCGTACATCAGCACGGTAAGACGAGCGAAAACCCAAGTGGCCACGTTTTTAATTTATTTGTACTGAAACTGCTTAACACCTATGTTTTGGCTTTACAACATTTCTTGATAAGAGCCGTTACAGCAGACTAGAACGTTATTACTACGCGTTTTTAACTAATGAGAAAAGATATGAAGACTAAAGAAAAGTTAAAGAAAAATAAAAAGAAAAAAAGTGCCAAGTTTAAAAAGTGCAAAGCTTTTAAATTTACTTTTAGCGTAGGAATAATGTTCTATGGAGTCCTTGTTGTCTCAATGCCTTTACAATGATCAAAAGATTGAAGCTGATGTCATCACCATTACAGTGAGCGGGACTTGGGTCGAGTCTTTTGGCTACGTCTTAGCTTTAAGAATGCCTTTTCTAATCATTGGATGCACTATAATACATGAACATAATGTGTAAAGTAATGTGAGGAAGTTTAAAGATATTTTTTAGGGTTTTTTACACTATTTACATTAATCTGAAACTGTGTATTTACAATGTCTTCAGAGATTTCTAGAATTCGTTTTTTGTTAGAAAGTGTGTCAGGTTTAAACGATTTTCATGAGGGTAGTTTAACAAATACTGACACGTCTACATGTTTCTAAAACTGTAGCAATTAGTCACGTTGCATGTATGTTTCGACTTTTTTAACTAGGTTATCAAAGTCATAATATGCTATATTTTGATCTTTATTTGTTATGCAAACTGTTTATATTTTACCATTCCGAGGTAGTTTCCTTTCCGCGCAGTGGTCTGCGAGCTGAGGCCGGCTAAAGCCCCGACGCAACACAGTGACGAAGCGAGGTATGCCATCTGGTGTACTTCAGGATAACCCTGTCGAAAATAAACATAGGTGGTAATTCGCTTGTATATAAATAAATAACCTACCGAAATGCTATCCTTTTCTGCTAGAGTAAGTATATAGCCTCATCCACAAAGGAGCGTGTTTTCTCTACGAGTAGGAAGCATGCGTTCTTAAATACTTCGTTTGAAAGAATGCGCAATCCTATAATGACTGACATCAGTGACGTTAGGGGAATATTTATGGCCTCCAAACGGGACATTACACAATGTCCCGTTTGGAGGCCATAAATATTTCGCGCATGTACATAGGTTAATTATTATTATTTTATTATTTTAATGCTAGTCAGTAAGTCATTCTATTGGCTTATTAAAGTGTTTACTCATTTGCTGTGTTATTAGGTTAAACCCAAAATTGTATAATAAAGTTTTTCCAATAAAAGACATTCTCACATTTCTAATATAAACCGCTGAATTTATTCAACACTCTTTCTTGTAAGCCTCCACTAAAGTGCCATTATGATTCCGCGTGCCACAAAAGAAGATTTTGCTACTTAGACCTTTGGATAGGGAAGAAAATTTACCTGCATTGCGGTTGTAAGGTATCCTCCAAGAAGAGCTGCGGCAGGAATGGCGTACAGGTAACCATATTCTGGAGGGTCTCCTGGTCTATAAATAAGATACTGAGATATAATAAGATTTGGTACTGTGTACATGATACATAAGTAGGTATAATATGACATTACCTTTTGAACATGTCCAACATACGTTGTGTGACTAAAAATCCACCAAACACGTTGACAAACGAGATGAGAGCCGCAGTACTAGCTAACCACTGAAAAAAAAAACTTAATTCAGTTACCGTTCTTTCAAAAAATCTTTTTTTGCGGAGAGTAATCTGTACTGCTCTTTATCCCGCAAAACGAAGAGTTCACTGACATTTTTAAAAAATCTAGACACGCGGGAATTAGGTATCCAGTGAACGCAAAAATTTTAAGTGTATTAGCGCTTTTATGTTTTTTAGTGGACTTGAAGATGTGACATACTGAACTGTCGCCGCTTTAGGATTTAACAACCTATTCAGGCCTCAGTTAAACGGTCATAATATCTAAAAGCACTAACTTTACCTGTACAGGGGTCTCGGGCACGTATCCACCGCCCATTAGCAGGAGTCCGCCCACAGCAGTAATGCCAGACACTGCGTTCGTCACTGACATCAGTGGCGAGTGTAAAGCCGGCACCACGCCCCAGACTGTGTGGTAACCTACCACACCTGTGAAGACAAAAGAATTATTTTAGATTGGCCACCACTGACCTTTATAATAATTAATCTATGATCAACACTGGACTGCCTGCAAATGACAGCTTAAATTATTGATCAATTTAAGCGCCACATTTGACATACGAGTTTCTCTGGAACTAAATATTATAGGGTGAAGTACCAAAAAGTAAAAACTATCAGTTGTAAGCTCCCCTTATTTCAGTTCATTGGACACTCGTGATAGTTTACAGCGCCAAAATGGCGTCAATCAAGCAGGTCAGCATGACAGCAGCCTGTTCAGTGTTAATCATAGATTAATCATATTTGGACGACCTTCCTCGCGCAGTAATCAGCGTCAAGTTACGTAAGCCTACATGAAAAAAATAACTTTGAGTTTTGAATATAAAAAGTCAAGACTCTACTACAGCTACGGAAATCAGATTTTACCGGTAGCATTAAATAATTGAATTCATTACACAAACAAATTCATTATACATTCATTATACAAAATGTAACTTACCCGAAAGTGCGAGTGTCGTTGTCATAGTTGTAAATGCGGGATTTGGAGAAACAATTCCAAGTCCAATTAAACTAGCCAAACCTGCGAATTAGAAAATCTATGTAAGTGATAAAATCTTTGATCAGGTCAAATGATAATAAGTACCTACTTTATTATATTCTTCTTCTTTTTCTTTATCAAGCGATAGATGTCCACGTCTGGACAAAGGTCTCTTGAATAGACTTCCACAAGCGTCGGTCTTGCGCCGCCTGAATCCAGCGGTTCCCTGCGACTCGTTTGATGGAGGTCTGCCAACACTGCGCTTCCCGCGGGTTTATTACATTACGGGTATTTAAAAAAAAATCGTCATAAATGTTTCCCAATTGGTATAACCTCACATTTTTTCATAATAAACGACAGATGTCACTAGAATGCATCGTTACTTACCATCAAGTGAGATCGCGGTCAAGGACTATCTTTTCATCATCGAATAAAAAAAATATCAACAGGAATTCACCGGCTTTAGCACTAACTTACCCGTAGAATAAAGGAAGGTGTCCTTTAATGTTTCGTTGAAGGGATTCGGAGGTTCAACTTTGGCAGCGGCGGTGGCTTTGACCGGCGTCTCTGCTGGCGGCATGCTGGGCGCGGGCGGCGGCGGCCACAGTAGTTCACCGGCTTTTAGCACTATAGCGCCACGCGTCACCTCATCCTCGAGGTTGATGTGGAAGTGGTCATTGGTACCTGAACATAAGACAAAGATTCGCTGAAATTATATAGAACTGAATTTTTTTAAATAACGTCCTCCCGACCGAATCCAGCCACGGGGCCAATCTCCACAGAGATTAGCCATCTGCACGGGAGATATTATAGTGCACAATTGTGTGCCCAAACAAAGGTGCACACTCTATTCCCTCCCTCTCATAGTCCGGGTGGTGATCCTCTCACATCGGATGAGGTCGATGGGATGAATTTTCCGTCCCTTCGACATCATCTTTCATTTCATCACCAACTTTGTAACTCCGGACTAGTACTGAGAATTTCTTGACAGAAAAACTAACGATTCCTCCTTTTTTAAATACAAGTATATAAACTTTATTTAAATAAAAATCTTTCTATTCTACTCAAAGAGGGGCAATATGGCGGTACTCTTAGCCTGGCAATAGACGTCCGATTTTGTTTCCGATTGTCTGATCAGGCAACCGGATCGTATTTACTCGATACACATCCGATTTTTCCGTCAGGCTTTTTCTGAACTCAGTCGTTCCCGAGCTATCATCCCGAGTGCTTGCGTTTGGAGCAAAGGAGAAGAAAAGAAGATGGATGACGAGTTAATAGAAATAGAAATATTTTTTATTCAAATAAACTTTTACAAGTACTTTTGAATCGTCAATGAATCTACCACTGGTTCGGAATGCCGTTCCTGCCAAGAAGAGCCAGCAATAAACTCGGCGGTCGCTCTTTTCAAAAAAATTTTTTTTTACAATAGGTAACCAAACTATGCTATGTATACAGTGTTTCCACAATAAAGTTTCAAAAATGCAAAACAATCCAATGCATGTTAAGACAGGCAGGCAAAAGCAGACCCATTCCCGTTGGTGGCACCCGTTCACGAGCATGACGCAGGATCCAGCCATTGCTTCGCTCAACCATATTTGAGGGAACGTAACAATCCGCACCACACGACACCATCACAGAAATTTTAAAGAGAGGAAAGAGAAAGAAGAAAAAACGTCGCTATTGGATTCATCCAATCAATTTGACAAGACTTACTGAGAGTCATTTCTATTTAAAACATCCAAAATAATTCATAATAATAATAATCTTATTTATTTATATTTTTTTTTCATAATTTTCGCCCATTATTCGAACCACAACGATGCGTCCACATAGTGTCAGCGTTAGATTTTTTGGGCCCTAAAAAATCCCAATAAGTAAAATTCCGCCCTAAATTTAGGGCTAAAAGCCCTAAGTTGGGAACCCTGACTGGCAAAATCGGAAGGAGTAACCGGATGTCTATTTTGTCTCATACTAGAAGTATGTAGACCGCGCCTTCAGACAATCGGACCGACAGTAAAATCGGAAACGCCTCGCGCCCGTTTCCGACTCGGACGTCCGATCCGGTGGCCGGATCGGACGTGTATTGACTGTTCATACAAAGTAATGGCTTCAGTGCCTTCCGGTAGCCTGATCAGGCTACCGGATCAGACTATCGGATGAAAAAACCTGACGTGTATTTACAGGCTTATGGTGATAGAATAAGTACGTACTTTTAATGAAATTGTATTTAAGTAGGTACAATTTCAACTGAATCTAGCAAAAAAATGATTGATAAAGTCAAACATAATATTATGTTTTTGAAGAAGTTCTAAACAAAAGTTTAGCAACAAACATTTATCTTATCATAACGCTTGTAATACCTAAGTATAAACTCATACATCAAAATAGATATTTTGTTTATATGTCATATAAAAGTTATGTAACAACTTGATTGTTTTATCCTTGTACCTGGAAATATACCAATCTACTTATCGTATTATGTTATAAACTTGATGATGCCCGCGACTTTTTAGCGTGAATTTATGTTTAATATAAAAATATTTTCAATCTAAATTGTTTATATGAATTTACTAGTTGATGCCCGCGACTTCGTTCGCGTGTATTAAGGTTTTTAATTCCCCTGGTAACTCTCTTGTTTTCCGGGATAAAAAGTAGCCAACGTGTTATTCCAGACTATAATCTATCGCTGTGCCAAATTTCAGCCAAATCGGTTCAATCGTTGCAGTGTGATTGAGTAACAAACATCCACACATCCAAACTTTCGCATTTATAATATTACCTAATAGGATAATAGGATTTGTTCATCGTTTATTTGAGACAAGGTATAAATACTCAAACTAAGTGTTAGGGCATCTGTTAAAATAATAATAATATGCAAATTGTTAAGAAATAACCGAGTTAGGTAATATTATCTTCCATTTAACGAATTGATTTGTGTTTAATTTAAGAACTGTGTTCATTGTGGTACAATAATAATCGTAAAAAGATAATTAGGTAGGTAATTATAACATCAATAAGTAAATAAATAATGAGAAACATTATTTGGAGATAGGAGTTATCTCCAGAACGCTCTAGTAGCTTTTTCCTCAGTACTTACTAATTACATTTCAACTTGGCATGTTTTTTTATTCCTTGTATAATTAAGTCTATGACCTTCTTAACTATGTATGTTTTACCTATTTTATTTTCAAAACATATCTTATTGTGTACATCTAGGAAAAAGTCTAGGAAAAATTGTTTCTGGCCTGGTCCAATAAGAGTTCTAGATCTACGACGTATTTCAAAGCGGAGGGTTCCGATAGGTTGTCGCGTCAAAACCGATAGGGATTGAAGTCACAGGTTTAGATTAAATTAAACGGTAGAGTTCGAAGTCTAAATTTAGACGGCAGTCACTTATTACCATATTATGATATCGCAGTCAAGTGTTATTTTATCAAAGAATAAATGAAATAAAATTATTTTCAAGGTCCAGATATTATGTTTTATTCAATATGTTTGCAACGACGTATTTAGCACATCTACGATAATGCATTTTTGATATTTAGTCCGTGATCTAAAGATCGCAAAACCCTGCTCAAACTCAAAACAGTTAAAACGAGACAAGTGAGAGCATGCTCTAAAGATATTTCCTTCGTTTCACTCACCTAAACTAAATAGAAAAGCGGATATGTTATTGGCGTACAGCGTGGAGGCGTGTGCGGGCATCCGGCTCGGTAAGTCTGTCAGACCGATGTGCGTGACGTCATGCACCTTCGTGATCTTGCCCTTTGTGGTGGTCTGGACGTTGCCTCCCATTTCAGCTGCCAGATCTACTATTACGCTACCGGGTGCCATGTCCCGCACGGCATCCTACAAAAGAACCAAAGGGTCAATAGGTATCTTAAATATACTTTACTAGTTAATGCCCGAGAATTCGTTCGTGTGGATTTAGGTTTTTTTGGATTCCCGCGGTAACTCTCTTTTTTACGGGATGAAAAGCGTATTTGCTATTCCAGTCTATAATAACCAGTATGGTTCAGTCATTGCAGCGTGATTGAGCAACAAACATCCACATCATACATATATCCATCCATCCATCTATCCAAACTTTCGCTCTTGTAACATGAATAGGATAAAACGCACGGCACCCGTACCCATCGATGCCGGTGATGTAAAAAAAAATAACATATGTACCGATTGTATGTTTTTTTTTGCCAGTCTAAGCGGCTGTGAGTACAATATCAAGTAGCGATACATTACAGTTATCGCTCGACTTTTAAAACTCCATGTTTACATTTTATAACAGGTTTGTATTAATTACTAAGGCTGATGCTCGCAATCTAGACTTTTTAAAAATTCCATGGGAATTCTTTGACAGCCCGCGTTAAAAAGTAGCCTATTTCCTTCCCCAGGATGCAAACAATCGCCTTGCTACATTTTCTCAAAAACGGCTCAGCGGTTTAGACGCAATGGGAGTTACCAATTTACTATACTATACAGATACTAACAGGGTTGGATACTTTCGCATTTATAATATTAGTGTGGAAGTATTGATTAACCTTACCTCTAAAATCAGCACAGGAGCGGGCTTTCCAGGAATAAGGGCTGTGCTTATAACTACGTCGGAATTTCTGGCTTCCTTGCCTAGCAATGCTCGTTCAGCGTTAAGGAATTCCTCACTCATCTCCTTGGCGTAACCACCTGCGCCAGCACCTTCTTCCTGAGCATGCAGAAATATTACATTACCAACTTCATACCACCTAGATATATTTGAAACATATGCAGTAATGGCCTATGGGGATCCTTTTTTATTATTCAATGACAAGATAGTCTTTGACTGCAATCTCACTTGATGGTTAGTGACGATGCAGTCTAAAATGGTAGCGGGCTATCTTGAAAAGGGTATGGCAGTGTGCATTCAACCCATATCCCTAATCGGTTTCTATGTCTGACGGTAGCGTGGTAATTGGCCACGGCCAAAGCCTCTCACCAGTCAAGACCAGAGATAATTTAGAAATTATATATTTCTAAATTGCCCCGCCGGGAATCGAACCCGAGACCTCTCCGTTCTAAGACCACAGCGCTCACTACTGCGTCAGGGTGGATCCGAGCATATAGATATTTATTCTCGTCAACTAGCAGCCAACTAACGCCATCTAGGAACAGTTTCAGCGTACTAACTAATCTCTGGTGGCGGTTAGATAATGAAGTGGTTAGGATAAATCACAAACATATAAGAGTAAGGAACTTATTCATTTATTGCAAAAACGTCACATCTCCGACCATAAACTCCACAACAAAATCTACTTTGTTAAATAATTTTTGCTTCTTGAGTGGATATTCGAAGTTATTTCGAAGTCGTTCGAATTCGGGCATCACTATTTTATAGCTTGACGCACTTGTAGTTATCTATAGTTAGATACTTATCTATTTTTGCCAATTAAGATCAACTTTCCTGTGATATAAAATCTGACGAACAGAAATACAAAGATAATATTCTTGCAAAGTAGGTATTATTTGTACGCATAACAATTCAGTTGAAACAAGACGATAAGTGTTATCTTATGAACTCACATTTTTATATTTGGACATTAATGAAGTAGCAGGTAGTTAGGTTAGTGAGTAGGTTTATCGCTTTTTTAAAGTATTACCCGCTTAATTGGCTATAGTACCTACAAACAAAAATGTGTCTCCCGAATACAATACTTCCATATTTCCTCGTCCAATGTGACTCCGGTATACACCGTAATACCTAAGTGTCACATTGAATAAATAGGTATCTCGTTGTCTAAACTTATTACATTGTGTCTACTAGTATCCACTTATATGTTAGTCTGTTCATTTACACTTCTTTGTACAAATATTTGCTACCTAGATATAATGCAAATCGTATAACCGACATTGTTTAAATTGAGTTATATAATAGACCTTGAGATATAAAAAGGAATGTGTTGTTACGTATGTGATAAAATACATCAATCAATATTTCTTGGAAAGAGTTTGGAAAGTATCTAAATTGATAAATGGCAGGTATTCACATAGATATGTGTAGGATAAAATCACTGGCATTTGGTGATAAATGCTTATCAAGTTAGGCTGGGGGTTTATTTGATACTAACATAGCAATTGTTATCAAGTACTCCATTTATGCTAAGCAAAGTAGATAGGCATCATTACGAAATCGCGGTATTTTTTTTGTTACGTAATACGCAACAAGGCAAAAGTGTGTGGAACGCGAAAGGTAAAATGGTACCATTGTATATTACAATAATGTCATCCCGGGCGATTTCGGTCTCGGCGGCCAACCTTCTTAGAGATTAGTCAAAAATTGCACCAAAGCAAATTAGACTATGTCTAACGTAGAGCTTAATCGATTTGGCCTAGTACGTTGCGCTCTAGCCCGATGGATCACATAAAATAAGCATATAGGTCATTATGTTCTTACTGAAAATCTAATATATTGTCATAGATAGCCAACACGTGCTATGTCAATTAGAGCACTGCAAACAGATAGTCACGAATGAGTTAATACCTAACTAATACTATATCATACACACTGAATTTCTGCACTAACTATAGTCTATATATATAATTAAAGAAAAGTGCCTTACATTTATGTAATTTTCTTAACATGTTTAACTATAATTTTCCATTTCGCTGCGCACAATTACGAGTACCTAATCAGGAAGTGGTAGAGCTTCTAATCGCCTAGTAATATTCAGCTGTATGTAGCCACACCTTATTTTTGATCGAAGAGCTACACACAGCCTAAACAGGTTCATAGATTATATAGAGAATATTATTTATTAACGTTATTTCTAAAATAGAGTCAGGTTTTCGACGGGCCATAACCTCACAATAATTAAGACATAGCTTTTTTCTAAACAATATTAGCCAAGCTGAACTTGACTTATATTCTCCTATCCCCTCCAAAAATGCGGAAAGCTTGTGCTAGGAGTGGGTACGACAATAGTGCAACAGGTGGGGTTCGAACCTACGACCTTTCAGTTTTCAGTCCGCAACCTTAATCTTTGGGCTATTGAGGCTTCAAAATAAGCTTTGAAAATAAATAAAATTTTACTATAGCGATATATTTATATAGATATTTGTATGTCTGACATAGATAATGAAAAGATAAATCGATATCTGGCTTAGTTTTAGATGTAGAACAATAAAAATAGACTTATCAGCGTAATATCCACGTTTCTACTATAAGTGCGCGACTAGGACTAGCGTTGCCTTAGGACTCTCGTTGGATATATACTCAAAGGGTATAACTAGTTGATGCCCTCGTCGGTGCGGATTTAGGTTTTTATAAGGTAAATTGGAAGAAGACGTGCCGCCAAGCGTTTTAGCGTTCCGGCGCGATGGCGTGTAGAAACCGTTTAGGGATATGGGTTGAAGCACCTACACTGCCATACCCGTTCCAAGTTAGCCCGCTACCATCTTAGACCGCATCGTCTACTAGTGACTATATAGTTATTGAATTAAACCGCCGTTTATGTTGAGAAAAATGAAAGTTTAAGTACGTATTGAGAAGAGCACTAATCGAAGATCTTAGTAACGCGTCAATTTTGCCGCAAGTACAAAGCAATTATTTTTTTGCTCTTATACCTATATAAATTTTGGTCATATTGACCGACGCCTGCCTAGTAACCTGGAAAAAGTTGTAGTTGTAGGCAAGGTGGAGGGGTACAGACCACGTGGCCGATCACCTAGCCGCTGGTCAGACCAGGTCAAATCACTCACTGGCCTTCCACTTACAGCTGCAATTAGAAAAGCCGGGCACCGGACAGAGTGGAAGGCTATAGTTACCAACGCCACGAAGGCATTTTCATATGGACACGACCTTCAGCAATGAAGTGTGCGACTAAGAAGAAGAAGACCTTAGAACAAATAAAGAAGTCGAATTCCAGGTTAACCTTGATGTCCATAGTGATGAACTGAGCTCCTAGACTCTCGATCTGCTCGCGCACGGCCGGCCGCGTGTCGAACGCGCGCACAGCGGCGCCCATGCAGCGCGCCTGGGCGGCTGCGGCCAGCCCCGCCACGCCACCGCCCACCACCAGCAGGCGGCACGGCGGCACGCGACCAGCTGCCGTCATCTGACCTACATGTTCCAAGTGCTTCATTTAACAACTATTGTCATCATCACCATCATTAGCAACCCGACCAAAAGACTCACTACTAAGCGCAGATCTTCTCTCAGGCTGAATCTATAGACCGCAGTCTCACTCTACTCAACCTCAAGACAGAGATAAAATGAGACAGATTTATGTCGGAGCATATTTGTGTCTACGGGTACTACTTGAAAATACAATTGTTCCTGTCCTGAGCATTGGAGCTTACGATGCGTCCTACAAATATGTTGTTCATGTTCAATTGGTAAAGAATAAGAGTTAAAATTTCTAAGTGTTCATACCCGCAAAGAAGCGTGGAAAATGTGCAGCTGCTTCGATGACCGCTCGGTAACCAGCTACATTTGCCATAGAACTCAGAGCGTCGAAAACTTGCGCCCGACTTATACGTGGTATACAGTCCATGGCTGCAAGTAAGAAATTAATCAAATTGAAGTACCCTAGTCGGAAAATGGGTCAACTCATATTAAAGAAGAATGTTTACCTAAGAGAAAAATTAATTGATAATCTTAAATTTCAATAAATAAATGCGGTAAAGATACCTACCGATTTTTGAGTAAAAAAGTACAAGTTCATGCATAGAAAAACTGCGGGTGGGCGTGATTAGATTAGGAACTCATTTAAACTTACCGAATGCGTTAATCTTTTTCGCTGCTAATTTTTGTAGAAGGGTTTGATTCTGAGCAGGATATAAGAATGATATAAGCGTAGATTCCTCAGTTACATTTTGAATTTCACTTTCAGCTATCGGTCGGACTTTTAAAATTATATCTAAAAATAGAACATATAAATCAACATTTTTTCTGTTGTTAGAACTTACTGTTAAAATTAGAACAGAAAATTGTTTTTATACTTGATTGATAGGTATCCTTTAACGTAGTTATTTTTGCGCCAGCTTCTTCATAAGTCTTATTTGGAAAATTTGCTAACACTCCAGCATTTTCTTCGATATTAACGCTAAATCCTTTTTTCACTAATTTACTAACTACTGCCGGTACTACGGCTACCCTAGAAACATAAATAAAATAAACCTTTAACTATGCAACTTATCTAATAATATTATTAACTTATTTAAATTAAGCCTTGATAGTTCAACGGTTAAAGGTAGGTACGGACTGAAAACTGAAAGGTCGCAGGTTCGAACCCCACCCGTTGCACTATTGTCGTACCCACTCCTAGCACAAGCTTTCCGCTTATTTGGAGGGGTTAGGAGAATATTAGTCAACTTCTGCTAGGCTAATATTCTTTATAAAAAAAATTATAAACGTGGTTTCATTTATACAGGTGGCAACAATTTGATTGACAATTTATGACACAAAACATGCTTTCTAACTTTATTGACATTAATCAACGTAATAAAACTACTTGATTGACTTCGATAACTACGCATTCAGTAATTTAGACGATGTACACTGTACAATACCACTGTACCTACGACAGTTACTGCTCGCGTAAACGTCAAACTAAAGTATTGGTAGGTATTTTAATTTCAATTCCTTTTCAGATGGCATTTTACTAATGTATGTGTATATAATGTGTGTGTGTATGTGTTTCATAAACAACCAGTGAATTTGTAGTGAAGCACTTGCTAACAGATAAGCTATTAAGCCTATTATATACTAGATACTATTTTGGATTATTTTCCTAGAGTTTGCGCCACGAAAAAAGACCTCAAAACCTGCAAAGTGGGTATTTTATACTTACTATGTTTTACGCCTATTTAGGTACTAACTAAGTAGGTCTATTTCGTGCCCAGTAGGGCTAACATGCGCGTTATGAGAAAATATCATATGAGATTCACTTTAATCTTGAATCTCCATAAAGATTCACATAGAGACTACGAGTAAACGCGTAGACAAAATTTTCTCAGTAGACAAATTTTGTAGGGCATGTTAGCCCTACAGTCAAGTGTGGATGACGCACCATCACCTTTGACATATAGATACTAGGCTAAAGTTGAATTTTAAATGGTACGAACCTCCGTTCATCCTGCCATATTTCTTTCGGTACTCCTATGCTAAGTTTAGTGTATGGGACTCCTTGAACGGGGGGCGGAGTTGAGGATGAGCTGAACAGTCTTCGTTGCCATGATTTGGGGAGCGGCTTGCCAATGCGGAGAACTCTCACGCAGCCGCACATTTTGATTACAGCTCACTGATTATCTAAGGAGATTCATACACACATTATTATCTTTTTAATTGGGTACCTACCTACCCTTGCTAGTCATTACTCACTAGACGTTGTGAACGCCGATTTAAAATTTATAAAAGCCAATAGACTCTTCCTCCATCCTTCCATATGGGGTAAAGTGGAAAATTACGCGAAGCTTGATGTGAGCATAAGTTTAACAATCAATTTCTAATAGTTTCTTTGGATTTAACAGATACAGACATGACACGGGACACCATCAACATCAACCCAATTCCTAATTAAAAAAAAAAACATCAATCAATGCATGTATTGCTTAAAAAAGGTCGTAGGTAAGCTGGAAGTGACATGGGTCATAGGAGTGAACAATCTCGTAACAAAAATGTTGGATTCGAAAGAAAAGTTTGTTGGCTCTCTATAGCCAATAAATTCTCTTTCTTCTTTTCGCCTTCCATGAATTCCTGAATCTCTATCCAATCGCAATCGCACAGCCGCTGTGTTAATTGTCACTTCTCGGCAAAGTAATTTTGCGAATCATAAATCGCGTCTTCAGCATAATATACCTCCTGAGCAGGTAGTTACCCTAGTACCTACTATACATACCAGTTTGCAGGTAAATATTAATTTTAACAGTAAATTAAAAAAAAAAAATTAAAGAGGGTCACCATACAATAAACTTATTATTGCTCGTTCTAAGCTCGTGTTTTTTTTTTTTTTTTTTTTTTTTTTTTTTTTTTTTTTTTTTTTTTTTTTTTTTTTTTATTTAACAGGGTATCCCCTTTCATAGAAAGGGTCATTTTTTGCTTCTTTATTTCTATCAGTTATATTAGATTATTTTACAATTCTTGAATTTTACAGTTACATTTTGCAATTATACTCGAATAACAATTATATCTATGTATAGGTGCGGTCTTTGGTGTGCTTTAGTTTGTTTATTCCTTTTTATAATTTCTTTTTTAATTTTAAGGATTTCTAAGCTCGTGTTAAATCTTGTGCGATGGTACGGACCCTTCGTATGCGAGTCAGACTTTGACTTGGCCGGTTTTTTGTGGTTTCGTGTAGGTAGGCAAGAAGATACCTTTTGATAGCTTGCAAGCTTTCTTTGAACGTTAACTTTACAATGATTGTTATTTTGGCAGCAGTTCGGGAGGCTAAAACTTAAACTAGGTAGGTAGGTACGGTATTTTTATCTATTAACTATTTGAGACATAGAAAATAAAATGTAATTTAAAGAATAGTTACTTTAAATTACCAATCCAAAATTAATAGTTTAGTTTCTAGAGGCCCCGCCCTTCTAGTAACTAAACTATAAAAGGATGCCCTACTCTAAAAAAAAATTACTTTAATATTTCGCGAACTAATGCCCCAATCGAAAAAATGTTCATAGCAATCATAGCATAAGTAGGTAGGTAGGTAGGTACCTACCTCCAATCTTTTTGAAAGAACTTTTACAATGATATCCAACACAATTGAATAGACGAGTTAAAAAATATTAACCCCCTTTTACGTGTAGGGGAGGAACCCAAAATAAAGTAACGTAAGTATAACCTTGTCAAATTACAGCTCTTTAATAGGTACCAGTAGTCACACTCTCTCTCTCTCTCTCTCTCTCTCTCTCTCTCTCTCTCTAGTCTCTGCGCTAGGCCGCAGGCAGACGGATGGACATATAGACAGTCGGACAGACTTGGCGAAATTATAAATCCGGGCTCACTTTGCATGCGTTTTCGTACGAAATTCGGTCGTGCGAACACGTGCAAAATATACATATTAAGTAATATACGTACGAGTAACTCGCACCCAGTCTGCACGCTCCCATAGTACCTACCTACTTGAAATGTCGGGATCATTCATGCGTGTTCGTACGAAAACGTATCCAATGTGCGACCGGCCTAATGGTTCCATGTAGTTTTACTACGGAACCCTAAAAATGGAATGATACATATTTTTTTAATCCTCAAAAAAACAACTTATTAGGTACGAGCCCTGAATGGTCAATATCGGTGGTCATAGTCCTTAACACGTCGACTCAACTTTATGAACGTTTCATTGAAACAATTATAATAATAATTGATAGCATGCTGTCCAGGGGCCCAAGTCTGCTATTGCAATTGTAGTTACATTGCCTATCAATGACATCCCAATTGCTACTTTTAGCAATTTTGGTAGTCTACTAATTCAATGGCGTCACAATTGTTTTCCGATGGTTTGCCACTGACACATCTAGCTTTAAATCTAGCTTAAATAAACGTTTTTAATATGTAGTTTTTTTTGAAACTCATTTCGGGAAACGCTTTTTAAGCTAATTCCAATACCGAGGTATCATTAAATTACAATCCAATTATAAGAAATCGAACGACCATTGTGAATTTAGTAGACTACGAAATTTTGGACCAATGATAATTGTATTGTAATTGTATTGCGGATCAATGACAATGACATGTAAAATAGCAGACTTGGGGCCCAGGA
Organism: Hipparchia sbordonii; assembly: GCA_038048805.1. Lineage (NCBI taxonomy): Eukaryota > Metazoa > Arthropoda > Insecta > Lepidoptera > Nymphalidae > Hipparchia > Hipparchia sbordonii. Next base: position 10,001,798 of record CM076099.1, on the reverse strand, counting down.
ATAAATTTCGATTTGTACAATCGATCGATTTGTGAACGAAATCGAGGGCACGTACACACAATGCAAGCTTCAGCAAAAGTTTCGATATTTTCTAGAAATAATATTGAATTTATAAATAATGTTCCTGAGCTTTTCAAATTATTATCAAAAGACACAAAAGAACAACTCTTTCATATAATAAAAACTAAACTCTTTTTATAATAAAATAATACTAAGACTATAATAAATATTTTAGTGTTAAGTGACTTACCTGAATGAAACGTTTCGTTTTTGCAACCGATTTAACATTAACGAAATTATTACAAAAATATATCACCTAATTACGAATTTCGAACACTATAATTGACGTGTGCAGAACGTGTTGATGACACTGAGCAACGAGGACCACCGAAGCACGCAACGAGGCAGCCAAACTGTACAAAAAGCACAGAATATTATTATTGCACCGAAGCGAAGGACGGATGGAGCCGACCGCCCGCGCTTGGTGTCGTTGCCTGCCGGCCGGCCTCGATCGCTCTCACTCTCAAAGATTAAAATAAATGCAGACTTCACACCACCTCCCACGAACGAGATTGTTTAAAAATGATTATTACGGTGTGACGACAGCAATCACCTCTGATTGCCTGTTACTCTCTCACTATTGGTTAAAATAGATTGATTTAGTGAGAATGCTATAAATTCAGTGGTTAGCTATATTTAATGAAATTGGTTCATTCTCTTAAGGACTACTTATCAGCTTTTTTCAGGTAGTGTGGAGATCTGTAGTGGTATTCTCTAAAATCGATTGTATCAGTGTAACGATCGTAATGGCCTTTCATTGGTTAAAATCCACTGTTGCAGAAATTACATGATAAATTCAGTCAATAACTAAGTTGAGGCTGTGGCTATGATTGATGTAGCTTTTACAGAATCGATATACTGAGTCATTCAAATGATATTAATTTTAACACTATCCGATGCTTCTGTAATAATATCGTATCTTGAGCTGATGCTGCAAAAGTTATTTGCGAATTACCCAACTCTTTAACAACTTGCAGCTCATGTAGGTGCCTATCGTATTTAGACTAATTAATTTTTTCCGGATAGATACTTCCTTGGCCTATAGACAGGAATCAGATCTGATGCTGGAACAGGTAGATGGTCATAGGAACTCGGCTCTATTAAATAAAACTCCATCCAGTTTATAATCCAGTTCTTTGAATTAGTTTTATCTAAGCTCGGCGAGATTTTTTGATTTTCCTTCATCCACGCATATTTCTCACCCCAGTTGCAAGTTAACTAATAAATAAAATATAATATAATAACAAGAAGCAAAATATTATATCAGTACAATTCAATATTAATATTATTATGAGTCGCTTTATTCGATGATATTTTCTATCGGTTACTTTTCACATGACATGACAATGAGACGGTTTATTGCAGTTTACTGTCTTGACTCTTGTCTTTACATCGACAATTCGACAGTCGCCTTCGCCCTTCTGAATTCTGCAACTTGAAATATTCTTTGATGATTTTATTTTATATACGCATATAGGCGACTGACACGTTTACACGCGAAGTCGTGAGTGAAAATTAAAAAAATTGACTGATTAGATTACATAGTAAGTATCGTTGGTAGTATAATTCAGTATTGTGAGAGAAAACAGCTAATAAGCATGGTTGGTAATAACGCAAAGCGTTTACTTAAATATGTGTCTGAACAAACGGTTATTTCATCAAGAAATTGTAAGTACCACCCCCTCTTAATTTTTTTTTTATTTTTTATTATTTTAAATTTATCAAGATTTTATACTTT